>CM060920.1:509866360-511143860 GCA_030737875.1 Allium sativum | reverse complement strand
TCTTATGAAACACAAATTAGCATCCTTTGAAAAAGTTCAAAGAATTCAAAAATGAAGTGCAAGGCCAATCTTTAAAGAAAATAAAGACTCTTCAAACAAATCGAGGAGAGTAATTAAGCCAATAATTTAATGACTGTCTAAAAGAATGTGGAATTGTCTCACAACTCACTCCGCCTAGAACACCACAATGGAATAGTGTGTCCAAAAGGAGAAGTCGCACATTATAAGATATGGTACAATCAGTGATGAGTCATACAGAACTTACAATAAATATTAGGGTTATCCCCTTGAAACGGCTGCATTCATACATATTTATAATCCTACTAAAATGATTCTGAAGATGCCATATAAGATATGGACTAGGAAACGTCCTAGTGTGTCTTTTATTAAAATTTGGGATGTAAGGCATTTGTTAAATGTGTTGCCTCTTACAAGCTTGGATCCAAATCAGATAAGTACCAATTTTGTGGAATATCCGAGAGAGAAGCAAAGGATATTAATTCTACAAGCCCTCTGAGAATAAAATGTTTATTTTTCGAATTGGTGCCTTTTAAAAGGAGAACTAGTCTCTGAGATACCGATGGGAATAAAGCAAAACTCGAAACGTCTCGGAAACCACAAAATACCATTGAACCTTGTGTGGACAAGAAATTTAGTGGGAGTAACACAATAATCCTAATGTTATATATTGATTACATTTTTCTTATTGGGAATGATATTAGTTTAAAACAAGAAATAAATATTAATTCTACTGAACAGGATGTTTGGATTAAGAAGTTCATTATTGAACTTAATCTATTGTTGATCCACTGATTTTACATTGTGATAACAATGGAGCTATTGATTCAGACCTAGAAACCTTGATCTCATTATGGATCCAAACACATATTTAAGAAATATAATTTCATCTGTGAAATTGTTCGTAGAGGAGAAATACATATCTGTTGTGACGGCAAGGAATTTCGCTCGGTCCGAACCAGTCGCTAAACCGACCCAGACCGTTCGAAACGCCCTATCGTTTGAGAACAGGCCACAACAGAACACATCCAGAAGAACATTTCATTGTATATTACAACAATGCATCAGATTACAAGAATATACAGAGTATTAATGAATAAATATTACACAGAAATATCAGAGATTTGAATTACATTTAAATACTTAGCAGCGGAAAATAATACAATACACAACTAGAAGAGATATACGGATACAAAGCTTTCCGGATACCGTTCCGGCTGTAAACCAGGATCCTGTGAATATAAATCTGCAAAACCAAAACTACTAGCTGCCCATGTCAAAATAAGGGCACCCAGAGTTTAGGTTAAAACAATAAACTCCAGGTCAGTCATGTGACTGGTGTGAGAACTAAAACAGTTATTAATCTTTATTTTAAAAGTTAGGTAAATCAAGGGACCACGCCGTATAACACGGAACGGGTTTCCTCCCAAGAATACCAGTGCATAAAACAAACAGCGCAATGCTAAATAAAGAAAAATGAAGCTGTTATAAGACCCAGGTCCTATCACACAATGCAACGCAAGCCGGGGGATAGGGTTTTCCCTTATAACAGCCAAAGAATGCTTGATACGTTTAAAACAAATCATTTGATACTATTATAAGTGCATAGTGTATAAAAACAACTTCAAATCATAAGTATCAATCATAGGCGACATGAGCGTCCCATGCCACTATGTCGCCATATATAGGTTTACAAATAAAACCGCAAGTGTCACGTATTTGGAAATTGGTTTTCCATCTATGAACCGAGGCCAGGGATCGTCCTCAACCGATTTTAGACAATCTAGCCCATGTCTAGGAACAGCCGCAACTGCCCCTTGGATCGTCAGGGCCGGTCCACACGAAGTGGATTATAATGCCTGAACAATGCGTCCCTCCGCCCTTTGGGGCGTAAATGAGCCAACGAATGACTCCTGTACATAAACAAACCGTCTGGTTTGTAAACGAATATTTATTTATTCAAATTGGAATGAGGCCCAATCAATTACCATATAAAATTAATTATATGGATTTTCATACAACATATGTATATAATAGCATTGAAAATAATCAACCATCAACCAAAGTGCACTACACTGTATAAGCATCAAATATAGATATTCCACGCTTATAATAGCCTGTCAATCAATCGATCGACATATTTAATCAATCAGGATGAGTGCATTGGAGTGGATTTGAATCGAAATTGTCTTCGGAATATTTCGATGTTGGAATTCGTGATTATACAGATGTGGTTATGGAAATTTGAAAGATATATATTTATATCGTTATTTCCAATACGACATTTGTTAATCGTAGAATTTGATATTGAATATAAGCCGATATATTTTCTATTCAGAGCCTTGTATTGAATATCAAATGTGATTTGGGTTTGTCGTGAATGGTGTCTTCACTAACACTGTTCTTGAACCCAGTTGAGAAAAGATTAAATCTTTTTATTTAGATTTAATGAAGTGTACCAATTAAATTGTATTTAATTGGAACTGAATTGGTATTGATTTTTGGGTTTATCGTGAACGGTGTTTTAAATAACACTTGTTCTTTAACCCGATAATTAATGGAATGTGATTTTGGGTTTATCGTGAACCGTGTTTTAAATGACACTGATTCTTTAACCCAGTCACATATTAAAACTAAGTGGAGTTTTAATGAATCTTTAATTAGATTGAAATAATCGAAATGGAGTATCACCAGTTTTACTCCAGGCGATAGTTAAATCTTTAATTAGATTTGAACGTGAAATGGTAATTGAATTTACCGATAACACTGTGGTGTTAGATATGAAGTATTACCAGTTTTACTTCATGGGATTAATAGGTTGGGATTGGGAAATTAAAACAAATGATTACTTCGGTAAGTTTCGTTAATCCCGACTAGTTGAATCGAAATTCAAAAGAAGATTAGAGAATAAATTCAAGGAATTTATCTTGGATAAAATTAATGGGAACCTTTCCCTATGAATGTGAAATTTAGAAACTAACTGTCGGTTAGCCAAGCAGAATGGTTTTCTGGATATTGATCTGATGTTGGTTTCGGCCTTCGGGGTTAATATTTGGGGAATTATTCTCTTGATTAATTTACGGTTAGTGACTAATGAATTGGAATGAGGCGTATGTTGTGTTTGTGTAACACTTATTCAAAATATACGCGAGTTATTCGGAAAGACCGGGTTTATCCCATTCTGAATAACTGATACGACGATAAGTCGAAGATGAAGACGATGGTCGAAGACCGGAGGTCTTCACGTCGTTTGGGTAATTACTGATGATCTTGATTGGGCTGTACACCCAAGAAGATGGAAACAGTTAGTGATCGTCCAGACGTACTTGGAGATCGATGGATATGTGGGGTACTAGGTGCCTCCGGTTTCGTTCAGACCCAGAACGGACTTGTAAATGGACTGTGTGTCTGACATTGGATTTTAGTCCGTGTGATTGATCTCTATTAAATATATATCTGCTTGGCGGCGGAGAATTTATTCTCTTGCTTAACGCCCTTCTCTGAGACGTACGAGCTCAGGGGTTATATATTGATGGATATCAAACGCATGGAGTGAATTGCCTGTGTGGCATGCCTAAGTGGCAATTGATCGAGGCTTCTGTTGAAAAGCAAAGTCTTGAGGTGATGATCAAAGCACGGCCTTTGTGGCGTAGCTTTGTGTAACGTTTACTTCGCGAGTTTCACACCCGGTATGAACCAAAAACGGGAGACGGACCTCAGGGGGGACATGCGTTTTCTTTCTAGCTAGAAGTGGCGTCAGTGGTTTTACACGCCCTGACGAGTTTGACTTATGTGGTTGTTACTGTTGCGAGGCGCCTCGGTTAGATCGGACGATCCGGGTCCGATGGAGTCATTCGTTGGCTCATTTACGCCCCAAAGGGCGGAGGGACGCATTGTTCAGGCATTATAATCCACTTCGTGTGGACCGGCCCTGACGATCCAAGGGGCAGTTGCGGCTGTTCCTAGACATGGGCTAGATTGTCTAAAATCGGTTGAGGACGATCCCTGGCCTCGGTTCATAGATGGAAAACCAATTTCCAAATACGTGACACTTGCGGTTTTATTTGTAAACCTATATATGGCGACATAGTGGCATGGGACGCTCATGTCGCCTATGATTGATACTTATGATTTGAAGTTGTTTTTATACACTATGCACTTATAATAGTATCAAATGATTTGTTTTAAACGTATCAAGCATTCTTTGGCTGTTATAAGGGAAAACCCTATCCCCCGGCTTGCGTTGCATTGTGTGATAGGACCTGGGTCTTATAACAGCTTCATTTTTCTTTATTTAGCATTGCGCTGTTTGTTTTATGCACTGGTATTCTTGGGAGGAAACCCGTTCCGTGTTATACGGCGTGGTCCCTTGATTTACCTAACTTTTAAGATAAAGATTAATAACTGTTTTAGTTCTCACACCAGTCACATGACTGACCTGGAGTTTATTGTTTTAACCTAAACTCTGGGTGCCCTTATTTTGACACGGGCAGCTAGTAGTTTTGGTTTTGCAGATTTATATTCACAGGATCCTGGTTTACAGCCGGAACGGTATCCGGAAAGCTTTGTATCCGTATATCTCTTCTAGTTGTGTATTGTATTATTTTCCGCTGCTAAGTATTTAAATGTAATTCAAATCTCTGATATTTCTGTGTAATATTTATTCATTAATACTCTGTATATTCTTGTAATCTGATGCATTGTTGTAATATACAATGAAATGTTCTTCTGGATGTGTTCTGTTGTGGCCTGTTCTCAAACGATAGGGCGTTTCGAACGGTCTGGGTCGGTTTAGCGACTGGTTCGGACCGAGCGAAATTCCTTGCCGTCACATCTGTAAAACACCATATGTTGCAGACCTACTGACTAAAACTCTGTCGCATCAGAAGAATGAAAGTTACACTAGTTTCATGGGTATATGATACATAAATGATTGACGCTAATGCAAGTGGGAAATTGTTAGATTTTATGCCCTAGAGGCAACCCATTTGATGTAATTAATAAACTGTTGATGTTATATTTTATTTTGAATAAAATATTTTATTATGTTATATATACTGTGTAATATAAATGTTAACATAATAGAAGTCCTTGGAATAATAATACAGAGCTATATAGTTTCAAGTAAGTCCCTTGAACATAAGATTATATAATATAATAAGTATTATAATTCATAAATGTCCATAGTCAAGTTTTATTGTATATAGGGCAACGATAAAACATTGGGACTAGTATGTTGATTGACTGATGATCATATATCGTTGATCATTAATATATGTGATATTAATGTCAATACATAGATATGTATTAGAGAATAGCGTATTGGACTGACCCAACATGAGAAAACTTCATGGAATATAATTAATAGTGTCATAAGTAATTCTCATAGTGACAGTGATGTAATAGTCCTCAGACCTGAAATCATTATATATATTTATTCGAGGATATTTGTGTTTTGATATCATCAAAAGTTATTTTCAACCAAGTAAATGATAAAGGTGATTATTGGATACATCTCGAATCGATTAAATAATATAAATGATCTAGATGGAATTTAACCCTACAATATAAGTAGAGATATCCATGAGCCTCTTGATTGAGTATGATTATGAAATGCATAGTTTGTTTTATATAATCTGCTCATTGATCAAGATAGAAGGATTAAATTATAAAGGGGATGATATGTTCCATGCCTCGAGTTTAATCATGGATATATTGGTTAAAAGAACTAAATTACATTGAAACACTGGTCATGGAAAAAAGTTTTGTCAAATCGTTGATTTTATTATAACTTGGGTAACAACAATGTATTACTAAATGTCGCTCACTTTTTATAATTTTAATATGATTTAAAATTATTACCAATGTTATAATAACCTATAGGGTCACACATTTAAAACGATATAAAGGGAAAATCATTCTTTGGATAAATAAAATATCAATCTGTTGATATTTTATTTTGCATTGGAATAGGTATGCCGATTGGTTCCTTAATTTATGGTACACATTTATTTCAAAAGGGGTTCCTTCTTCCTTTAATATATACGAAGACCAAAAAGAAAATACAAATTCAAAATGGGAAAACCTAAAATTAGCTAGGGCTAGTAACCAAATTCCCTTTTTGATTCGAATCAACATTCACATGGACACCGATAGAGGCGTCGCTCCTGTTGTGCTTGCGATTCCATCAACTCCAGGTCGTTCGAGTTCGAGATACGTTCTTCCGATTCATGGATTCGACCAAAAGGATTAAAAACCCTAAATTGGTACGTTTTAATTTTGATTTACTATTATTGCATAAATCTAGTTTTATAGTCTGTTAAAATTATAAAAATCTGGTCTCGATTAGTTCGTATAAAACGACATAGATGCCCTAGGAAAAACCTAATTCAATCATGTAAATTGGATGATTATTAGATCAATCATGCTCTTGTGTATGTTTAAAACGAATTCGTTTTAGATCCATTGTTTTATGATATGTTTAGGTTATGTGCATGTTTGTATAATCAAGATTTGATAAATCGTTGTTTGTTTTGATTGAATTGAATGCATTGTTTGATTTTTTTTTGGTTAGAATTTTGTGTCATGGATCTTAGATTTGATGAACAGAGCAAATCAGTGGTTCAGATGATCGGATTTAAACGAAACTTGGTAGAGGAGCTCTAAAGGGTATCGAGACGATACTCAGAAATTTTCACCATAAAATATGCTAAGTATATGGACCAGTACCGGTCCATAGCCAATGGACCGGTATCGATCCGTCAGCATTGGTGGGATTAGGTTGAAAGTTGGAGCGTGGGCTCAAAGAGTTATTTGGAGGATGCGTGCAAATTTTCAAGTGAATTAGACGTGATTTTCGATGAGTCTAAGGTTGATTACTCGAGTGCACAAGATGGACCAGCAGGAGTTTTATCTCATTTCAAATTTAACTATGATAGTGGACTGTAGGAAGCAGTCGAGAAGTATAGCTTGATGGTAGAGACACTTAGCCAAAATTGACTAAGTTTGGGGACCGGTACTGGTCCATAGGCGATGGATCGGTATTGATCCTGTAACGTCCCGTATTTTTGGTAGCCAAATATTTTATTTAATTTATTATTTTAAATATTTTATTTGGAATAATAATGGATTTAGAATTTAATTCGTTATTTAAAACGAAGTTTGAACGTTATATATTTATATGATTATAAATCGAGCTCGAAATGGCACGATAGTTCGTAATATGGAGTTTTGAACTTCAACTGAGTATACAAGATCTGATATAAGTCGGATTTCTGGGAAATAAGAAACGTTGGAACCGTGTTGATGATATTTTTTATATGAAAGATAAAAATCCAGATTTTGTGCTATAATTTGTTAGTTATGGTTTATTCAAATTTTAAAATAGTCGCTATAGAATCGTTTTTAATTATAACGATTTATTTATATATATAAAAGGATTTTTATAAATATTATATATTTTAAAAAAAACCAGAATTTTAAAGTGTTGAGTTTTGAATTCTATACTGATTGAAATTTGAGCTGCTTGTTTTAATAAATACAATGATATTAATTTATTATTTAATTTAGTTGTTTGAAATTAATTGCTAGACATTTTAAAAGATTTATATGTAACCTAACCTTTACACCTCATACTTGTCCAACCAACATATACACAAATAGCATGAAAAAAAATTATAATATTTGAATTTGATAATGTCAGATAGCACAAGAACACAGAACACAAATTTCATTTTTCACATGAATCACAGCTAATTGTTTGTGATGCTATTATAGTGGATGACGAAATACCTTACCATATGAAATCTAGAACATGTATAATATTAAACTGGACGTATATAGTAAGAAAAGGAAACTGGGAAGTAATCAATACTAAAAGAAAACAATATATATATGTATATAAAATGGTCTGTACAAATGCAAACTTAAGGGACATGACAATTCAGTCTAGGTTTCAATATAGCATGACTTGTTTCTTTCAAAGAAACAGTGAGATGGAAAGGACCATAGGAGCAGCTAGCGAAGAGCTAGAGAAATTGAAAGAAACAACATAGAAATAGAGACATAGTTGAACATCACAGGAAAACGTACAATGCAAGCTAGAGGAAAACAGATAATGTATATTTATACTTTTATACATCAATCCAGAACAGCAAGAAATTATAGCAATCAGCTAAATACACAGCTAGACATAGATCACTGAACATAAATCTGTACATCTTTGTACATTAGATTCATACATCAAATCGCAAAAGATATTTAAACAGCTAAATAGCTAGCCTTACAACATGAACAGCTGCGAGGAAATTAAATCTATGAATATATTACACCATCAAATCTATACAAATCAAACAGCTAGGATACAGAAAAAAAATTCATTTCGAAATTCACTGTTATCATACAGTGAAAACCCCAATATGGAATCGACAATACAGTTCGAATCTCTGGATTGATTTACACAACTCATAGCCTAGTTCACTGTTTCCTTTGAACAGACCAACCGTACTGAAATAAAATACCAAATTCAACAAAAATCTCTGCTAAAACCATCACAGATCCATCAACAATCCCATCATCGTACACAAAAATCTGAAAGGAGAAGAGAAAAATGGCATCAGCCTATAGTAGCCGCACTACCTAGGATTAGCCTTTGACAGACAATGATCTTATCTAAATTTTCAACCACACTATAAATATAGGTATACACGTAGTATGTTTTCTCATACCAGAATTCATACGAACGAATACAATAGCAAAGAAACCATTCGAGACACTTAAAAATCGAAATAAAATAATACTGTGATGAAAAATCATGGATATACTTATCTGATTCGTAAATTCCCCGTCTTCATCTCGGTATGCTTTTATCGAGTATCTTGGGATTTTTGATTCGGTGCCAAGGTCACGATGGAAAGTTCGAAAGTTTGTAGTGGATTTCGGGTAGAGAACAGCTTCCGTTCTGGAAGCATGGGGTTACTCGACGAGGTTAGGAGGGGCTCCGTCGCTGGATGTACGGAATCGGAGTTTGGGTGAATCGATATAAGCTAGAATGCGAGGGGAGCACTGGAGCGAGTTGCGTATGGGAGTTGGGTTGGATTTTAACTGAAGAAAGCAGGGATGGAAGAGGATCTGGGTGGCGACATGGAAGTGGTTTTTCCATTTCTTTTTGTGAGGCGGCGGAGGGTTTGAGAAATGGGGATGAGGAATCCAAATAAGGGTTTTAAATGGTAACGGGTTGGGGTAATCGGGCCAAGGTAATGAAAACAAGGTAAGGCCCAATTTTTATGAATATTAGTTAGTTTAATTTAAAATAAAAACTTATTAACTCATAAAGCTTATAATGAATCCATACATGATCAGATTTACGTGCCGTCAGATTCATTGGGATCATATCGGAAAAGACTACATTATGGTACAGGTGTGAACATGTTAGGAGGCAGCTGGGGTTTTCAGTTAAATTAAACACGCGTTTAATTTAACTAAATTCAATCGTTATCTCGCCAGACAGAAATAAGGTGAGTTAAACTCGCTCAGTTTTACCCATTTATATTTATATAAATTGGGTTTTGATTTTGTGTGCTCTGCTTGCTAATGGTTGACTATTTGCTAATCATATATTTATTTGTTGATTTAACTGATGAAATTAAATCGTCATTTGATTTCAGTGAAATACCAAATCGTTATTCTAACGATTGGTTCCAATAAAGGTAACTTACCTTGTTGGTCACATTTATAAAATAAATGTGTTTAATTAATTGAATTTTTGTGAATTGGTTGATGTTAAATGTTCGTCATTTATTTTTATCAGTTAAATTAAACTGAACGATCTGTTTGGAGATAACCGTTTGTATACAGGGAAGAACAGGTTGGAGGGATCCAACCGGATTCCTCAATTATATTATTTATTTTCATATTATCAACATATGAACTGTCCTGTTTGGGATGATTGATTTGATTGTTGACTGAAATTTCAACATCTGTTTAGTTTAAACCAATGGGCAGTATTGGTTGAGTATTTGGCGACATATGTCCTATAAAATCAATCGTTTTGTAAATGTTGATTTACAGTCAGGCAAATTGACAGAGATGAAGTTAAAAAAAAAATTATTTTATAACTAAAGAAAGATTTTGAAATATATTATTTGAATAAAGGTTTATTAAAAGGAAATAAATAATTATATTTATAATTTATTATAAATTGATTTTATAAAGTCAATTCTGATGTTAATCAGATTTGTAAATGTGAGAATAAGCAAATTTACCTAACGATTAAGTTGGATAATTTGTTTAAAACAATTAAATGTAATTATTTAAATTAATTATATTCTTAATTAATTTAAAGTGAGAACGAATTGGAATCGGTTAATGGGATAACCTTGTTTTTGAGTTGGATAAATCGACCATGTTAATTGGGGTTGATAAATAAATTAGCGTATTTTTGAATAAAATAGTTTTAATGAATATTGTTTAGATTCTAATAAGGTTTATAAAAGGGATTTACTATTTATTCTAGTTAATAAAGAAATTAACTACTAATGTAGTTAATAATGGAAATAAATCATTATTTTTAATAATAATTTGGAAAATTACTTTTTAAATGGGAATTCATTTAAAAAGTAATCTAGGTTGGAATGAAATCCAATTGAACGATGAAAGGAGTTTACGAACGGGTTTTGTTAAAAACCTAGGTTTTATAATAAAGTTATAAAATGAATCCTTAAGCGAATATTATAGCTTAAATAAAATGTTACTTAATTAATTGAATTAAGTAAGAGGAAATTTAGATCAAAGAGTTTGTGATAAACTAAAGTTATATAAAAGGGGTTTGAGGAGTTATATCGTAAATTATAAGTTAATATTACTTAATAACGTGATTAAGTAAAAGTGGAAAATTGAAATAAGAGTTTCAAAGCGGGAAAAGTTGAATAGATTTGAAAGGAGATTAGTAAAAGTGAATTTAGGTAAATAAGTGGATCATAGGATTTGATAAACAAAAATCCGAATTGTAAAATGGAATTGTTTAAAATAGGGAAGAGGTTAAAAGTGGTGTTTTATAATAGATTACTTGATTAGGGAATAATGCTTATACTAGAGGAAGAGATTTTCAAAAAGATAAAAAGGGTTTTATAAAACTGTATTTGGAATAAAATAAGTTAAATGGAAATTGTGTTGATATTAAAATAAGGTATTGGTTTTTGGATTACAACTTGTATCTACCTTAAGATATGAACGTTGTTGATCAAGGTCTAAGAGGTAATTAAAATACCCCAACTTGATCGACAGTGGGAGTATCTGAAGGTGATATTAGTTGTAATGGTAAAAGAGGATAGTAAGGATTTATTACTTCATTAAAGAGATAATAAAGCAACATTTTTGATGAAGAATTGGAATAGATGTATATAATGAGATCCCAAAGTAAAAGTGGAAATATAAAGGAGTTGCGTGAATTATAATGATATTGTCGTGTTTTAAAAAGGAAATGTAAAAGATGAGTTTTGTTCTATAAGAATAAGCATAGGTTATCGTTTTCAAGTAACAAATAAAAGATATCTCGTAACTTTGTTATTATGTGTAGTAAGTTCAAATGATTTCCCCAATATTATATAATAATGTGCTAATGTTTTGTAAGTGGAAATAGACCACTAAATATGATATAGGATTTTCATAAGTATTAAAATGAACTTGTTCAAAGAAAGTCTTACGTTAAGTAAAAAGCAGAAAAAAAACTATATTCGTAATATACAAATATTTAAGAGTTTTTAAATTTACATTTTGTTTAATTAAAAATACCAAGTGGTGTTGAATGTTGAACAAGTGAACTCATTGGGTTATCATGATTGAAACACTGTTTATTTTGATAGTTAAATCACCGACTATCAAATCTGTCCAATACGATTGTTAGCATGGAAAGACCGGGATCGAATTTATATTCGAAAACCATTCCGACCAGCAAATACGTGAAGATATCCAAAGATGATCGAGATGGAGCGTTGAAGACCGTGGATCTTCATTAAACGGAAGAACTACTAAAAATCTCTGGTTTAGCGGCCAGAGATAAACTGTGGTTCTATCATGGTTGGAATCTACGGATTTCGAGGACTACTCGCTACTGATCCATGGGGTGATTCCTATATTGGATGCAGTAGGAGAGTGCCTTCGGTTCATCCTTGTGACGACCCTGATTTTCAGAACCAGCTAAAAAATTTTATTTTAGTTATTTTAATGAATTTTAGAATATTTAAAATGATTATTTTAAATAATAACGACTAAAAATTTATTTTAATCGAAGTTAGAACGTATAAATTTATTTTAATTATATAACGAACCAGAAATGGCGCGGTAGTTTGATAATTCGATTTTTAATTTCAAATGAATGCACATGATTCAAATTAAATCGGATTTCAGTAAAACCGGAAATATTTGAATCTGTAAAATCATATCTTTCTAACGAATGTAAGAAACTGAGATTTCACTTTAGAAGTTGAAAGTTATGTCCAGTTTAAAATTCAGAAAAGTCGCTGTGGAATTTATATATATTTTAATATAATATATAGCCCTTAAAATAGCCATTTTGCAAACGACCTCTGTTTTCGACGAAACCACTTTTGTTGGATCCGCAATGTCAAATTATTGCTAGATTCCAATTTTCATAATTTTTGAAATTAATATGTGAGTGTGGCAAAAGAAAATGTGTTTGTTTAGTTTCAATCAAATTGGATCGACCAGAAAATGACCATTTTTCAAATGGTCTCAGAATTCGACGAAATTAGTTTTGTTAGGACCGTATCGTCAAAACATAGCTAGATTTATTTTTCTGTAATTTTTGAAGTTAGTATGTGGCCCCGATAAATTAAAATGTATGTTAAAATTTAATATATACTGATTTATATTTTAATTTTGATGAAAACTAATCATAACAGTTGAATTGGCTTGTGAAACATATCCTGTTGTGTCCGGAATGGGGGTATTTGGCTAGGGGCGACAGTCGTTGGGTTTGATTTGGAGTCCGAATGGATAAACAAGTAAATTGAAATTTATAGAATTAAATAATAATATTTAAATGCTATAAATACCCTTGAGTTTGCCCTAGCCCTAATCATTCATTACAGTCGCCACTTCTAGGATGAACAACCCACACCGTCCGAAATAAAATCCTTAATCCCTTCAAATCCGATTAAAATTAAACCCATCTTTTAAAAGTAACTTCATAGAGATTCTAGTGATCTACAATTCTATACGGCTGTGATTACTATTAGTGTTGTGGGTCGTTGGATTTTTGGGCTTAAAGCCGGTCATGTTCACTGCGAATTCTGAGAGCTGGAGGGGACCGAAACTCAGGCGTTGGAGGCGCCGGAAGAGGAGGCTCGGCCACGTTTTGGGGTGGTGGTGGATGGACTTCTGGTGGGCCATGGGGCGACGCGTCGGTGAGAGTTCGTGCGTGGTGATGGGTTTAAAACCCTGAAATGCGATACAGAAGAAGGGAAGAAGAGGAGCGGCCCGTGTTTTTCTTAGCCAATGTAATCAAAGGGATAATGGATTAATATTAATTAATTATTAATGTTAATTATGTAATTAAATTTTTAATGGCCATAACTTCTTCAAACAGAGTCGGAATTCAGCAAACAAAAATGCGTTGGAATCGATGAGCCGAACTCGACGCAATGAAACCACTCTGGACAAGATTTGGAGCTCGTAGGAATTTTGGTTAAATTAAACCTTCTGTTTAATTTAATTAAAAGCAATCGTTATTTAACGATTTCAAAAACTAGTCAAAGTGAGTTTTCTCACACTGCAAAAATATTCACATTTTGTGAAATTGAAATTCTGTGATTTATCTGATTGTTTGTTTGTTGATTACTATTATAAATGGACATCTAATTTAAACTGTTAGAAATTAAATTGCCAGTTAGTTTATTTTGAATTGAATTGCTAGTTAAACCCTGACACATATAATCAGTAAATTATTGCAAATTGAATTGTTTGGATGATGGTTGTGATGTGTGTTTATTTATGGATATTTTGAACTGTACGGATATTGTCTATATTTTTATATCACTGTTATCACCTTGGATCGAAATGATATATATCCATTCCCTGAAATTAATATATTGAAATGTTGAAAGTGAATTATATTGAAATGTCGAAAGTGAATTATATTAAAATGTTGAAAGTGAATTATATTGAAATGTCGAAAGTAAAATATATTGAAACATCGAAAGTGAATTATATTGAAATGTCGAAAGTGAAATATATTGAAATGTCAAAATTGAATTATATTGAAATGTTGAAATTGAATAAATTTGAAATGTTGAAGTTGAATTATATTGAAATGTTGAAATCGAATTATTTCAAAGGTTTAAATCTTTATTTAAACTTTGAAATCAAATTCGAACTGAAATGATCTAATTTGTTAAATTGAAATTTGAACTAAAATTGATTATAATTTGAATTGTTTCAAAGGTTTAAATCTTTATTTAAACTTTGAAATTAAATTTGAATTGAAATGATCTAAAATTTGTTATTTGAAATTTGAACTAAAACTGATTACAATTTGAATTGTTTCAAAGGTTTAAATCTTTATTTAAACTTTGAAATTAAATTTGAATTGAAATGATCTAAAATTTGTTATTTGAAATTTGAACTAAAATTGATTATAATTTGAATTGTTTCAAAGGTATAAATCTTTATTTAAACTTTGAAATTAAATTTGAATTGAAATGATCTAAAATTTGTTATTTGAAATTTGAACTAAAATTGATTATAATTTGAGTTGTTTCAAAGGTTTAAATCTTTATTTAAACTTTGAAATTAAATTTGAATTGAAATGATCTAAAATTTGTTATTTGAAATTTGAACTAAAATTGATTATAATTTGAATTGTTTCAAAGGTTTAAATCTTTATTTAAACTTTGAAATTAAATTTGAAATGAAATTATGTAAAATTTGTTATTTGAAATTTGACCTAAAATTGATTATAATTTGAATTGTTTCAAAGGTTTAAATCTTTATTTAAACTTTGAAATTAAATTCGAATTAAATGGTTTAAATAAATATTATGAATTTGAACTTGAAGTCGGATTTGATTTGAATCGAATAGATTTAAAATAATATTTTGAAATTGGAAGTTATCCTTTAAAATGGATTGTTCTCAAATGAATTTGATTTTGGAATTGATTTGGACTGGATATTGGAAATCGATTTGGTTAGTTTTGAGATTTGAACTTTGGTTCAGATTTATTGAAATGGAAAGAAACAGTTGATTTGGAATTATTTCTATATAAACTAATTTATATAAAACTATTTTATAAAATTTATTCCTTTGATATATGGAGTACTTTATATAAATTGTTTTCAAAAACTTATTTTTTTTATATATAAAAGTAGTTTATTTTATAAAATATTTTAATATACATAAAACCATTTCCAACACTCAAGCTGTTTTGATTTCCAAACTGTTCCAAATCTCCAAACTATTTACAATTATAAAAAAAATATTTAAACCCCAAAACTATTTCAAACTTATAAACTGTTTTAGAAGTGAAATTATTTACTTTTAAATCTCTGATTTAAAAGTAAATATGATTATTTGGATGTAAAAATCAAAAATGAATTCAAAACTATTGTTGAAGTAAACAGAATGATTCGAATGAAATGTGGTTAATTGAAGTTATAATCAATTATTGAATTTGAAATTTATCTCAAGGTGAATATGATATTTTGATATCATAACGATTCACTTTTGAAATATAAAATTACCAATCGGTGTGTAACATGATGTTTTGTTGTTAAAGAGACCGGGGCCTCTTATTGACATACTCTCTATCAATGTTGGAACCACTTTAACAACTGTGTACATGTTGGAGTCCCAGAAATGAAGTAGGATGAATTTGGAGGCGATTACTGGATTTGAAGAAAGTGAACGATAATGGATGACCCCTGTAACAACCCGAAAATCTAGGACAGTTTAAAATTTTTATTTTGGCGATTATAACGAATTTTGAATATTTAAAATGAATTATTTTAAATAATAACAACGAGAAATTTATTTTGAATATAATTCGAACGTATATATTTATACGCGTCGTCATTAGAATATAAATAATTATATATAATTATAAAAGGAATTGAAAATGGCGCGGTAGTTCGATAATTCGATTTCTAAATTCAATTGAATGTACCGGGTGCAAAACTATCCGGATTTTAGTGAAACAAAAAAAAATAGGATCTAATTGAGAATATCTTTCCAACGAATCCGAAAAATCAAAATTTCATAGCGGGGATCAAAAGATATGTCCAGTTGAAAATTCTGAATAGTCGTTATGGAATTCAGGCCCTTAAAAAAGGACATTTTGCAAACGACCTCGGATTTCGACGAAACCACTTTTGTTGGATCCGTGATGTCAAATTATTGCTAGATTTCAAATTTCATAATTTTTCGAATCAATATGTGAGCGTGGCAAAGGAAAACGTGTTTGACCAGTTTCAGTTGATTTTAATCGACTGGGAATTGGCCATTTTTCAAACGGTCTCAGAATTCGACGAAATTAGTTTTGTTAGAACCGTATCGTCAATACGAAGCTAGAAAATATTTTTCTGCAATTTTTAGAGTTAGTATGTGACCCCAGTAAATTGAAATGCGAGTTCAAATTCAATATATAGAGTTATATGTTGATTTTGACGGAAACTGATCGAAACGATCGAATTAGCCTACGATGCATATCCCATTGTGTTCGGAATGGGGGTGAAACGCTATGGACGACAGGCGGTGGGCCTCGTTTAGAGGTCGTATGTAAAAGTCAACTTTTTCATAATTAAATAATTAATTAAATAAAAAAATATAACCCTCTCCTATACCTTCCCCCCCCCCCCCCGATTCATCGTTCAGAGAAAAAAAAGAGAGAAGCGATCGAGAGGGAGACACCCCCCAGCGGCGCCGACCACCGCGAGCCCCCACCCCACTGGCGTGCTACGCGACAACCCCCCCCCCCCCCCCGATCGATCGAGGACCCCGAACCCCCCTTCTCCTCCTCAGACCACCACCGAGTCGCCCTCAACGCCGCCCCGCCGCCTGAGGGCCCCACTTCGCCGCCACTTGGCACTCCCCTGGCCTCCAACGCCTCCAACAAACTCCTCCTCCTCTCAAACCGTACCCAAGGATCCCCAAACCCCGTTTATCCGCTGCTCCGACCAATGTGACGCCGCCGCTGACCGTCCGTGGCTTCCCCGAGCTCCCTCCGACCGCGGTGAGCGTTTACTTTATTTTTTAGCTTGTTTAAACAATTAAAAATGTGATTTTTAGTGGTTTATCTAATTTAAAAATGTGATTTTTAATTATAAATATCGAAAAAAAAATATGACTTTTATATATATGTAGCTAAATAAAAATATAATCTTTCATATTGTAGAAGGATAAAAATATGATTTTTACATAGTGGAAACTATAAAAATATAATCTTTATTAGGAGAAAAGCAATATAAAAAATATAATTTTTATAAGGTAGAGAATATAAAAATACGATGTAACGACCCGCATTTTCCTATACTCAGATATTTAATATATTTTATTATTTAAATATCGATTTGGAATTTCTAAATGAATTTACAAGATATATTTCGTTTCTTTAATATATATGTACGTGAATGGATTTTTATAAAAAGGAAATTTTATATAAATGGAATTTAAAACCAGAATTTTGAATGTTGAGTTTTGGATTACGGACCGATTGAATTTGAACTGTTGTTTTGATAAATGCAATGTTATTTATTTATTATTGTTAATTTTAGCTATTTGAAATTTATTCATATTGTAACTAGGTCGTATGAGATTTTACATAACGACCACAAAACTTGTACGCAACAAAGAACACATTTTCAACGTATATACAACCAACAACATTTCCACTAGTTCAATAAAACGAGTAAATATCATATTTGTACAATAAAAACAAAGACTAATCATGATTCATTCATGAAAAACGAGAATGTATATATGTATATATAAAAACTGAAACGTACATAACATGGAACTGGGAAAGCAACATATATATTCATACAAGCTGTTTGTACATACGCACAACACATAGAAGGAAAAAAAATATACATATTCTGTCTGTACAGTACACACAAATAAAACATATATAAAATTATTTGTACAACACAAACCAGAATGGATATGGTAGCCGTGTGACTTTGAAGTTTAGAGAGTAACTGTTGACCTATTTCCCTACCTGGGTATAAGCTTGCATAGGGGGTACTCCTACTTCTTTACTTAAGGACCAAGGCTTGTGTTTTTAGCTATTTGAGTAGGCATACAGGAAGAAATTGGTAGGTGGCCATGTGGATTTGAAAGGATGGATGGCAAAGTAGGTTAGCAAATGGTTGGTAGGTGTTACAGGGTTAGGCTTGCAAAAGATATCGGCTTCAGAAAGAAATATCTTGGCATGATCCTTCATTTCATTAGCTGCACCTCGCATGTGCCTGTTTGGGTTCGATTTTCAACAAAACATTTAAGGTAGAGAGTTTTGTGTCCCCACAAGCATTTGCCTGAAAACGGCTGCAAAAAAAAAAAAAAAAAAAACAGTGAACCTATTAGTAATAAATAAAATAAAGAATATATATATGTATATATATTAAACAAGCAAATATTCTGAACAGACCAATATACATTCAATAATCAAATGACAACTTAAGGACCGCTATGAAAAGCTAAAAGGAAGACATAACATGGGCACATGGGAACAGTGGATGTGCAGCTAAGAAAATCAGCTGATGGAAAAAAAAGAAAAAAAAAAGGGATCAATGTTAGAAAAGAAAATCAAATGTAATCTGTATGGTCAAATTCAACAGTAAATTCACATGCAGTGAATCTCATACATACAAATCCAAGCAAGAAATATGTATCACAGAACCCAAGAGTTTCTGATCTGAATATCGTAAGGACAGTGAGAAGAAGTAGCTAATAAAAATAAAAACAACAGCTAAGGTAAATAGCTGAAACCCTATAGATGAATTGTCAAAACCTACAAAAGAAAATGTATAAGCCAAAGAAAACAGCTAAGAAAGATCTAAAATATAGATGTACAGATACTGTTTTCTTTGCTGTACAAGCAAGTAAATTAATATATGGATTCATATATATATGATGTACAAATCGAATCCTTATAGGATACAGTGACTGCCATATATTTAAAAATCCAACGCAAGATATATAGTTTCAAATGTCTGTAATGAAATAAACAATGCATAGCTCACAGCTATATAATCTATCCAATGTCAATCAAAATTCATTTCGAACCTAGATCAAAAATCCAGACAAAAATCTAAGGGTAGATTCGAATGCCTGTAAATGAGTGAACAATACATAGCACGGCTACATAGCCTATCCAAGATCTATCAGAACCCATTCCGAATCAATCTGAAAAGGCTAGACTAAAATCCGAACCTAAAAGCTAAGTTTCAGGTTTGATTTTGATTGAAATAACAACTCGTAGCTACTGTAAAACAATAATCGTATCTAAGAGCAACCGCAAGTATAAATATGCCATCACAGTAGTGTTCAAACAACCCCAATTCAAACAAGAAAGATAACCAAAGCAAACGAAAATACGGGAATTAAAAATCAAGTGAAAAGAAAACTTAGCTTTCAATTAAAGACGTTCGCAGTTGGAGACCAAGCCTCGATTGGGTTCGCTCGTCGTGGTTCTAGGGTTGCTCGACAGTATGGTGGCGGAACGTTGGTGGAGCTCGAAGGGGTGCGACGCCATGGTCTTTGGTTTTGGCTGAAGGAATTGGGGGAATTAGGGTTTCGGTTTAGATCAATTTTTGAGGAGCGGCTGAACAAATGAAGAGGAGATCGGAGGCTAGGGTTTTAAGGGTGATAACGGGCTGGGTATTTGCGGGCCGAAGGAAAAAGGTAAAAGGCCCATGTTTTTATTACTTAAAATCTAAGTTTAGTAATTAAATTTGCTTATAAAATTGTTTAAATGATATCACACTCGTACGTTGACAGATTTAAGCGTGGTTGGTCTCGTTGGGACCGTAGAAACGAGGAGATCGAGATGGAGCAATGTCTGTCAGGACTGGAGGGACGGGAACTTTTTAATTAAATTGAACGTTGTTTAATTTAATTAAAAACCCAGCGCTGAACGACCCAAACCAGTCAAAGTGAGTTAAACTCACTCAGCTCTTCCCATTTATATTTTATATAAATCGGGTTTTTGTTTTGCGTGTTCTGGGTGTTAATGAATGACTGTTTGCTAGTGATATATGATTATCGTTGATTAAATTTCTGAAATTAAACGGTCGTTTAATTTCAGTATAACACCAGTTATTCTGATTTGACCCGGATAAAGAAATTTCTCTTGGTTGGTCACGTTTATAAAATAAACGTGCATAATTGTTTGAATTGTTTGAATTGGCTGTTGGTTGATTGATGATCGTTGTAAACATTATCAGTCAAATAAAAAGGAATAGTTGATTACCATTGATTATTGAACCTTATTTCAACATTTGTTATGATGGATGGTATGGGTCGAGTAGTCGGCATCACTTGGGTTATAAATCGATCGATTTATAAAATATGAGTTTTATCGATAGTGGATTGATAATATTCGAGTTATAAATATGTTTTATAACGAAAATATATTTTGGAAGTTGCTACGTTGAAAGGGTATTTAAAAAGGGAAATAAATATTTAATTGATTATTTAAAGTTTATATAGAAATTTTGAAATTTGTTTTGTAAAATGAATTCTTATGTTAATAAGAATTAAAAGCAAAGCGGTCAAGTATTTGATTGATTTCGTCTAAGGAATGTTTAAATAAAGTTATTTAAATTAATTATATTTTAATTAATTTAAAGAAGGAATTAAAAAGAGTTGGTTAGGAGAGTAATCATGTTTTGAGTGAATGAAGTCGACCATTTGAACTTAGTAGACCTTAAATTAGTGAATTAACTTAATGAGTAATTGATTTACCCTAGAAAGGTATTAAAAAGGGAATTTATTATTCTAGTAAATAAAGGAGAAAATTGATTTGAATGATGAATGTTGAAATAAAGGAGTTGGTAATCACTAATGAAATATCTTTAAGAAACCAAGTTTGAAATGAAATGGTTTCGTGTTGGAAAAAGGCTAGTGATGAGTTTTATGGTTTGAACTCGAGTTTTATAGAGAAGCAACAAAGAGTTTTAAACGAAGATAAGGCGTAAATGAAGGTTTTACTTAACGATTGAATTAAGTAAAAGGAGGAAAATGAAAAAGGGTTTATATTAAACCTAATATTTATAAACGAAGTTTATAAATGGAATGTGAGTTAAACGTTGGTTTTTAATTGGAAATACTTAATATTGGTATTAAGTTAAATTAATTCGAAAGGAGATTCTAGAAAGAAAAAGGAAATTGGTTAAAAAGGGATTTAAATGCGAGATTGGTAAACGGGATTGAAAATAGGAATTGAAATAATAATACCAAGGTTTTGAGTTACAACTCGTATTCATCTGAAGATAAGAACGTTGTCGATCAAGGTCTGAGAGGTAATTAAAATACCCCAACTTGAACAGCTTCGGGATTATCCAAGGATAATACTAGTTGGTAATGGCGAGAGTGTGCGATAAGTTTTCCAAAGTAAAGGAAATGATATAAGTTTATATTTTCCCTATTAATGGAATTAAAAAGGGAATTGGGCGAGAAGTTTTAAAAGCCAAGTGATGCTGAGTACCAGACCAGTAAATCTATTTTTGTGATTTCATGGATGTTTACTTGATAGTTAAATAACCGACTATCAAGTCTGACCTTTACGATTGTTGGTATGGAAAGACCGGGCTCGAATGTATATTCGAAAACCATTCCAACCAACAAGTACGAATATATAGAAGAGGTCAAGCGACGATCGAGATGGAGCATTGGAAGACCATAGATTTTCATAAAGCGGAAGAACCACTTACAATCTCTGATTCGACCCGGAGATATACTGGGGTTCTGTCGTGGTTGAAACTGTGGATTGCAAGGACTATCGCTACTGATCCATGGGGTGATTCCTATATTGGATGCAGTAGGAGAGTGCCTTCGGTTCATCCTGTTCCTGGATGACTTGTATGGACGGATGTCTGACAGAGTAGTTCTTAAGGGTCACGTACGTTGATTTTTACAAACGTATCTCTGTTGGTGGCAGAGAAGACTGGACACCTTCTCTAGCTTAACGACCAGAATATTTTTGTGGACGTCAATTAGTGATTTGGCGGATCTGACGATGTGGCATTCAAAGTGTATGATGATCAGATGTGTTCTGACCTCAAGCCTCATCAACCGGGAGATGACAAAAATCGGGCAGGCAGCATGGCTATGTGGGTCGCTCCCATTAGGGTGTATAATCACCTATCTAGAGAAATTCCTTTTGTTTCTTATTCTATCGATTCTGCCCATTCGGGAACGGTGGTTTGAGTCCAACCGTTGGTGATATACATTCGATACACTCAAGCGAAATGAGTGGTCGGTCATGTGAGGGCCGGGTTGCAAGAAGTTCTTGTTGAACCCTGTGTATTCGCCTCTAGAGATACACGTGCGGAAGGTGGTTCCATACCTTGTCAAGTTGGAAATCCAATATCCAATAAGCGCCCGCGGGTTTCAATTGTATACTATATACGGGGAGCGTGAGATGTAAGCGTTCCTCTAGATTTGATAGTTATTTGTATCTAGACATTATCATAATATCAGATCAAGATATGATTTCAAAGGATGTTTAGGTTATCGTAAGGTAAAAACCGTCCGTGTTTATGTGTGGATCGGTCTTACGATTACCATTTTCTTTCGAAAGGATTTTAAACTCTAAAATCAAGTTGTGTGCTACCCTTAATAGTTGTGCGAGTTTTTCTCACTCTGGTTCACCAGACTGACCCGGTGTTTTGTAAATGCTCGGGTTAGCCCGGCATGTACAGGTTCAGATTATCAAGTACTGAGAAGTCCAGTGACAAGATGAAGGTGTTCAGACATGATTACTATTCCGCTGTGTGATTATATATATGAGGACAGGTTATCAAAACTGTCCAGCTGTGTGTTGTACTCTGATATGGTAAGTATTTTAAAGCTTTCAGTAAGGATTTATTTCTGTATTATATTTTGTTCCGCTGCGATGTGAGACTCTGTGTTGGTTCTTCTTCTTCTTCTATTCTAACTTTCTTTCTTTCTTATCTCACCCTCTAATTTCTTTCTAAACGTTCCAGTGTTTCGGTGTTTGGAGGATCGGCATGAGTATGGTAAAGGGTATTTATGTCGATTTTCGAGGCCGAAATCCGCTGGGTCGTTACAGTGGTATCAGAGCTATAGGTTGAGTAGTAACCTTGGCTCTGTGGCATAACTCAATAGAGATGGGGTTAGTAACACCCTAGATTGAGTTTGAGTGTATATATGTATGAGAGCGTATTTGTAAATTCTATATAAAAATGTTTTATATTGTGTTATTTGACCAGTTCGATTTTTGAATTCGCAACTGGCACAATAATGTTTTATTTAAAATGGTCGGATGAAATAATTTTGGCCATATTATATTTTGTATAGAAAAAGAATAAGTTTTTGATTGATCTTGAGTTGGTTGATTTATTTGGATTAAATCCGAATTTGACTATGAATTTGAAAGGATCAAATATAACTCTAATTTTCCATATATGGAATTAGAAAAGAGAAAATGGATAACATTTGAAATAGAAATCAAAATTTAATTTGAAATGAAGATATATATAAATTAGAGAATAATTAGTTGATCAAATATGATTTGGAAACTTAACGCGGTTAAGAGTAGAATATTGGAATTGGAATTTGGAGTTTGAAAATAAAAGTTGTTTGATTTGATAGATTGTATATTATCGATTGGTTGTTGAAACAGTGGATTGGTGATTTATAACCCTGAAAGGATACTCGTTTGGGTTCTTGTTTTCTTGGATTGAAGTGAGGCCCAGAATGGCGTTTGCAGTTGGTTTGGTCGAACAACGTAACGGGGATGCTGACAAACCCTTCGAAAATTTTATAACTTAAGAATTTGAAAATAATTTATTTTGAGAATAAATGGGGATGAGAACATTCCTCTTACTTAGCAATTTCGAGGACGAAATTATTTTAAGGGGGAAGGAATGTAACGACCCGCATTTTCCTGTACTCAGATATTTAATATATTTTATTATTTAAATATCGATTTGGAATTTCTAAATGAATTTACAAGATATATTTCGTTTCTTTAATATATATGGACGTGAATGGATTTTTATAAAAAGGAAATTTTATATAAATGGAATTTAAAACCAGAATTTTTAATGTTGAGTTTTGGATTACGGACCGATTGAATTTGAACTGTTGTTTTGATAAATGCAATGTTATTTATTTATTATCGTTAATTTTAGCTATTTGAAATTTATTCATATTGTAACAAGGTCGTATGAGATTTTACATAACGACCACAAAACTTGTACGCAACAAAGAACACATTTTCAACGTATATACAACCAACAACATTTCCACTAGTTCAATAAAACGAGTAAATATCATATTTGTACAATAAAAACAAAGACTAATCATGATTCATTCATGAAAAACGAGAATGTATATATGTATATATAAAAAACTGAAACGTACATAACATGGAACTGGGAAAGCAACATATATATTCATACAAGCTGTTTGTACATACGCACAACACATAGAAGGAAAAAAATATACATATTCTGTCTGTACAGTACACACAAATAAAACATATATAAAATTATTTGTACAACACAAACCAGAATGGATATGGTAGCCGTGTGACTTTGAAGTTTAGAGAGTAACTGTTGACCTATTTCCCTACCTGGGTATAAGCTTGCATAGGGGGTACTCCTACTTCTTTACTTAAGGACCAAGGCTTGTGTTTTTAGCTATTTGAGTAGGCATACAGGAAGAAATTGGTAGGTGGCCATGTGGATTTGAAAGGATGGATGGCAAAGTAGGTTAGCAAATGGTTGGTAGGTGTTACAGGGTTAGGCTTGCAAAAGATATCGGCTTCAGAAAGAAATATCTTGGCATGATCCTTCATTTCATTAGCTGCACCTCGCATGTGCCTGTTTGGGTTCGATTTTCAACAAAACATTTAAGGTAGAGAGTTTTGTGTCCCCACAAGCATTTGCCTGAAAACGGCTGCAAAAAAAAAAAAAAATAGTGAACCTATTAGTAATAAATAAAATAAAGAATATATATATGTATATATATTAAACAAGCAAATATTCTGAACAGACCAATATACATTCAATAATCAAATGACAACTTAAGGACCGCTATGAAAAGCTAAAAGGAAGACATAACATGGGCACATGGGAACAGTGGATGTGCAGCTAAGAAAATCAGCTGATGGAAAAAAAAGAAAAAAAAAAGGGATCAATGTTAGAAAAGAAAATCAAATGTAATCTGTATGGTCAAATTCAACAGTAAATTCACATGCAGTGAATCTCATACATACAAATCCAAGCAAGAAATATGTATCACAGAACCCAAGAGTTTCTGATCTGAATATCGTAAGGACAGTGAGAAGAAGTAGCTAATAAAAATAAAAACAACAGCTAAGGTAAATAGCTGAAACCCTATAGATGAATTGTCAAAACCTACAAAAGAAAATGTATAAGCCAAAGAAAACAGCTAAGAAAGATCTAAAATATAGATGTACAGATACTGTTTTCTTTGCTGTACAAGCAAGTAAATTAATATATGGATTCATATATATATGATGTACAAATCGAATCCTTATAGGATACAGTGACTGCCATATATTTAAAAATCCAACGCAAGATATATAGTTTCAAATGTCTGTAATGAAATAAACAATGCATAGCTCACAGCTATATAATCTATCCAATGTCAATCAAAATCCATTTCGAACCTAGATCAAAAATCCAGACAAAAATCTAAGGGTAGATTCGAATGCCTGTAAATGAGTGAACAATACATAGCACGGCTACATAGCCTATCCAAGATCTATCAGAACCCATTCCGAATCAATCTGAAAAGGCTAGACTAAAATCCGAACCTAAAAGCTAAGTTTCAGGTTTGATTTTGATTGAAATAACAACTCGTAGCTACTGTAAAACAATAATCGTATCTAAGAGCAACCGCAAGTATAAATATGCCATCACAGTAGTGTTCAAACAACCCCAATTCAAACAAGAAAGATAACCAAAGCAAAAGAAAATACGGGAATTAAAAATCAAGTGAAAAGAAAACTTAGCTTTCAATTAAAGACGTTCGCAGTTGGAGACCAAGCCTCGATTGGGTTCGCTCGTCGTGGTTCTAGGGTTGCTCGACAGTATGGTGGCGGAACGTTGGTGGAGCTCGAAGGGGTGCGACGCCATGGTCTTTGGTTTTGGCTGAAGGAATTGGGGGAATTAGGGTTTCGGTTTAGATCAATTTTTGAGGAGCGGCTGAACAAATGAAGAGGAGATCGGAGGCTAGGGTTTTAAGGGTGATAACGGGCTGGGTATTTGCGGGCCGAAGGAAAAAGGTAAAAGGCCCATGTTTTTATTACTTAAAATCTAAGTTTAGTAATTAAATTTGCTTATAAAATTGTTTAAATGATATCACACTCGTACGTTGACAGATTTAAGCGTGGTTGGTCTCGTTGGGACCGTAGAAACGAGGAGATCGAGATGGAGCAATGTCTGTCAGGACTGGAGGGACGGGAACTTTTTAATTAAATTGAACGTTGTTTAATTTAATTAAAAACCCAGCGCTGAACGACCCAAACCAGTCAAAGTGAGTTAAACTCACTCAGCTCTTCCCATTTATATTTTATATAAATCGGGTTTTTGTTTTGCGTGTTCTGGGTGTTAATGAATGACTGTTTGCTAGTGATATATGATTATCGTTGATTAAATTTCTGAAATTAAACGGTCGTTTAATTTCAGTATAACACCAGTTATTCTGATTTGACCCGGATAAAGAAATTTCTCTGGGTTGGTCACGTTTATAAAATAAACGTGCATAATTGTTTGAATTGTTTGAATTGGCTGTTGGTTGATTGATGATCGTTGTAAACATTATCAGTCAAATAAAAAGGAATAGTTGATTACCATTGATTATTGAACCTTATTTCAACATTTGTTATGATGGATGGTATGGGTCGAGTAGTCGGCATCACTTGGGTTATAAATCGATCGATTTATAAAATATGAGTTTTATCGATAGTGGATTGATAATATTCGAGTTATAAATATGTTTTATAACGAAAATATATTTTGGAAGTTGCTACGTTGAAAGGGTATTTAAAAAGGGAAATAAATATTTAATTGATTATTTAAAGTTTATATAGAAATTTTGAAATTTGTTTTGTAAAATGAATTCTTATGTTAATAAGAATTAAAAGCAAAGCGGTCAAGTATTTGATTGATTTCGTCTAAGGAATGTTTAAATAAAGTTATTTAAATTAATTATATTTTAATTAATTTAAAGAAGGAATTAAAAAGAGTTGGTTAGGAGAGTAATCATGTTTTGAGTGAATGAAGTCGACCATTTGAACTTAGTAGACCTTAAATTAGTGAATTAACTTAATGAGTAATTGATTTACCCTAGAAAGGTATTAAAAAGGGAATTTATTATTCTAGTAAATAAAGGAGAAAATTGATTTGAATGATGAATGTTGAAATAAAGGAGTTGGTAATCACTAATGAAATATCTTTAAGAAACCAAGTTTGAAATGAAATGGTTTCGTGTTGGAAAAAGGCTAGTGATGAGTTTTATGGTTTGAACTCGAGTTTTATAGAGAAGCAACAAAGAGTTTTAAACGAAGATAAGGCGTAAATGAAGGTTTTACTTAACGATTGAATTAAGTAAAAGAAGGAGGAAAATGAAAAAGGGTTTATATTAAACCTAATATTTATAAACGAAGTTTATAAATGGAATGTGAGTTAAACGTTGGTTTTTAATTGGAAATACTTAATATTGGTATTAAGTTAAATTAATTCGAAAGGAGATTCTAGAAAGAAAAAGGAAATTGGTTAAAAAGGGATTTAAATGCGAGATTGGTAAACGGGATTGAAAATAGGAATTGAAATAATAATACCAAGGTTTTGAGTTACAACTCGTATTCATCTGAAGATAAGAACGTTGTCGATCAAGGTCTGAGAGGTAATTAAAATACCCCAACTTGAACAGCTTCGGGATTATCCAAGGATAATACTAGTTGGTAATGGCGAGAGTGTGCGATAAGTTTTCCAAAGTAAAGGAAATGATATAAGTTTATATTTTCCCTATTAATGGAATTAAAAAGGGAATTGGGCGAGAAGTTTTAAAAGCCAAGTGATGCTGAGTACCAGACCAGTAAATCTATTTTTGTGATTTCATGGATGTTTACTTGATAGTTAAATAACCGACTATCAAGTCTGACCTTTACGATTGTTGGTATGGAAAGACCGGGCTCGAATGTATATTCGAAAACCATTCCAACCAACAAGTACGAATATATAGAAGAGGTCAAGCGACGATCGAGATGGAGCATTGGAAGACCATAGATTTTCATAAAGCGGAAGAACCACTTACAATCTCTGATTCGACCCGGAGATATACTGGGGTTCTGTCGTGGTTGAAACTGTGGATTGCAAGGACTATCGCTACTGATCCATGGGGTGATTCCTATATTGGATGCAGTAGGAGAGTGCCTTCGGTTCATCCTGTTCCTGGATGACTTGTATGGACGGATGTCTGACAGAGTAGTTCTTAAGGGTCACGTACGTTGATTTTTACAAACGTATCTCTGTTGGTGGCAGAGAAGACTGGACACCTTCTCTAGCTTAACGACCAGAATATTTTTGTGGACGTCAATTAGTGATTTGGCGGATCTGACGATGTGGCATTCAAAGTGTATGATGATCAGATGTGTTCTGACCTCAAGCCTCATCAACCGGGAGATGACAAAAATCGGGCAGGCAGCATGGCTATGTGGGTCGCTCCCATTAGGGTGTATAATCACCTATCTAGAGAAATTCCTTTTGTTTCTTATTCTATCGATTCTGCCCATTCGGGAACGGTGGTTTGAGTCCAACCGTTGGTGATATACATTCGATACACTCAAGCGAAATGAGTGGTCGGTCATGTGAGGGCCGGGTTGCAAGAAGTTCTTGTTGAACCCTGTGTATTCGCCTCTAGAGATACACGTGCGGAAGGTGGTTCCATACCTTGTCAAGTTGGAAATCCAATATCCAATAAGCGCCCGCGGGTTTCAATTGTATACTATATACGGGGAGCGTGAGATGTAAGCGTTCCTCTAGATTTGATAGTTATTTGTATCTAGACATTATCATAATATCAGATCAAGATATGATTTCAAAGGATGTTTAGGTTATCGTAAGGTAAAAACCGTCCGTGTTTATGTGTGGATCGGTCTTACGATTACCATTTTCTTTCGAAAGGATTTTAAACTCTAAAATCAAGTTGTGTGCTACCCTTAATAGTTGTGCGAGTTTTTCTCACTCTGGTTCACCAGACTGACCCGGTGTTTTGTAAATGCTCGGGTTAGCCCGGCATGTACAGGTTCAGATTATCAAGTACTGAGAAGTCCAGTGACAAGATGAAGGTGTTCAGACATGATTACTATTCCGCTGTGTGATTATATATATGAGGACAGGTTATCAAAACTGTCCAGCTGTGTGTTGTACTCTGATATGGTAAGTATTTTAAAGCTTTCAGTAAGGATTTATTTCTGTATTATATTTTGTTCCGCTGCGATGTGAGACTCTGTGTTGGTTCTTCTTCTTCTTCTATTCTAACTTTCTTTCTTTCTTATCTCACCCTCTAATTTCTTTCTAAACGTTCCAGTGTTTCGGTGTTTGGAGGATCGGCATGAGTATGGTAAAGGGTATTTATGTCGATTTTCGAGGCCGAAATCCGCTGGGTCGTTACATACGATTTTTATATAGTAAATATTATAAAAATATAACTTTTAGATTTTATGGATAGTCAAAATATAAAAATACAATTTTTATATTTTATAGATAGTAAAAATGTCATCTTTATATATGTAGCAAAAATAAAAATGTGATTTCTATAGTGATGAAATTGAAAAGGTAAAATCTTTATAGTTGAAAAGGCGAGATTTTTATATATTGAATAGCGAAGTAAAAATTCGATTTTTATATATTGAATAGCGAAGTAAAAATTTAATTTTTATATATTGAATAACGAAGTAAAAATAGGATTTTTATATATTGAATAGCATAGTAAAAATTCGATTTTTATATATTGAATAGCATACTAAAAATTCGATTTTTATATATTGAATAGCGAAGTAAAAATTTGATTTTTATATATTGAATAACGAAGTAAAAATTCGATTTTTATATATTGAATAACGAAGTAAAATTTCGATTTTTATATATTGAATAGCATAGTAAAAATTCGATTTTTATATATTGAATAGCGAAGTAAAAATTTGATTTTTATATATTGAATAGCGAAGTAAAAATTCGATTTTTATATATTGAATAGCGAAGTAAAAATTCGATTTTTATATATTGAATAACGAAGTAAAAATAGGATTTTTATAGATTGAATAGCATAGTAAAAATTCGATTTTTATATATTGAATAGCATAGTAAAAATTCGATTTTTATATATTGAATAGCAAAGTAAAAATTTGATATTTATATATTGAATAACGAAGTAAAAATTCTATTTTTATATATTGAATAATGAAGTAAAAATTCGATTTTTATATATTGAATAGCATAGTAAAAATTCGATTTGTATATATTGAATAGCGAAGTAAAAATTTGATTTTTATATATTGAATAGCGAAGTAAAAATTCGATTTTTATATATTGAATAACGAAGTAAAAATTCGATTTTTATATATTGAATAACGAAGTAAAAATTCGATTTTTATATATTGAATAGCATAGTAAAAATTTGATTTTTATATATTGAATAGCATAGTAAAAATTTGATTTTTATATATTGAATAGCGAAGTAAAAATTCGATTTTTATATATTGAATAGCGAAGTAAAAATTCAATTTTTATATATTGAATAACGAAGTAAAAATTCGATTTTTATATATTGAATAGCGAAGAAAAAATTCGATTTTTATATATTGAATAGCGAAGTAAAAAATTTGATTTTTATATATTGAATAGCGAAATAAAAATTCGATTTTTATATATTGAATAGCGATGTAAAAATTCAATTTTTAAAATATATGAAGTGATTATAAAAATATGATTTTTAAATTGAAAGTGAGCAAATAAAAATGTGATTTTTATTTTAAAGACATCAGTATATAAAAATGTGATTTTTATATATGTAGTGGCTACGGGCAACGTAAGCGACAAAAGGCAAGAATGGCGATGATTTCTCTAAATGAAGTGTCAAGATGATTGGAATAGCTTTGGTGAGAACTTCTCACTCTTAAATTTCTTTTTCTAGTTATATATATATATACTAGGATGCAGACGGTGTTTAGTAGCACCCGACACCCGTCATCCACAGACCATGGATGGCTTGTTTGTTAAATTGTTTGGTTGGTTAGTTTATTTGGTTTGAATTGAATTGTTTGGTGAAATGGAATGGATTTGATTGATGTGTGAATGGCGTGGGCCTTCACTAGACCGGGGATAAGGCTAGGCCTTCTCCCGTTTCTAGTATCGTGCCGTTATGCCGCCGAAATTTCTAAAATAAGTTAGAAAAATAAAAACATGATTTTTATTTTGTAAATGAACTGAATAGAAATTCATGTGTTAAAGTAAAATATTTTATCGTTAAAAATATAATTTTTAACGTGAACGTGAGAAAAATAAATATTCATCTACAAACCAGACGGTTTGTTTATTGTGACGGCAAGGAATTTCGCTCGGTCCGAACCAGTCGCTAAACCGATCCAGGCCGTTCGAAACGCCCTATCGTTGAGAACATGACAAAACAGAACGCATACAGAAGAACATTTCACTGTATAATACAACAATGCATCAGATTACAAGAATATACAGAGTATAAACAAATGAATATTACACAGAAATATCAGAGATTTACATTACATTTAAATACATCGCAGCGGAAAATAATACAATACACAACTTAGAATGAGATATACGGATACAAAGCTTTCCGGATATCGTTCCAGCTGTGAACCAGGATCCTGTGAATATAAATCTGCAAAACCCAAAACTACTAGCTGCCCGTGTCAAAATAAGGGCACCCAGAGTTTAGGTTAAAACAATAAACTCCAGGTCAGTCATGTGACTGGTGTGAGAACTAAAACAGTTCTTAATCTTTATTTTAAATCATTAGGTAAATCAAGGGACCACGCCGTATAACACGGAACGGGTTTCCTCCCAAGAATACCAGTGCATAAAACAAACAGCGCAATGCTAAATAAAGAAAATGAAGCTGTTATAAGACCCAGGTCCCATCACACAATGCAACGCAGTCGAGGATAGGGTTTTCCCTTATAACAGCCAAAGAATGCTTGATACGTTTAAAACAAATCATTTGATACTATATAAGTGCATAGTGTATAGAACAACTTCAAATCATAAGTATCAATCATAGGCGGCATGGGTACCATATATCATGTCGCCATATATAGGTTTACAAATAAAACCGCAAATATCACGTATTTGGAAATTGGATTTCCGTCTATGAACCGAGGCAGAAGATAGTCCTCAACCGATTCGAGACGCTCTAGCCCGCCCCTCAGGATCAGAGCTCGAGTGACCCTTGGATCGTCAGGGCCGGTCCACACGGAGTGGATTAAAATGCCTGAACATGCGTTTCCCCGCCCTATGGGGCGTAAGTCTGGTCCGTCAGCCGACCAGAATGCATTCGGCCGAAACCGATATAACCGAGGCGCCTCGCAACAGCAACAACCACATAAGTCAAACTCGTCAGGGCGTGTAAAACCACTGACGCCACTTCTAGCTAGAAAGAAACGCATGCCCTCCCTGACGTCCGTCTCCCGTTTTTGATTCATACCGGGTGTGAAACTCGCGAATCAAACGTTACACAAAGCTACGCCACAAAGGCCGTGCTTTGATCATCAACCACAAGACTTTGCTTTTCAACAGAAGCCTTGATCATTTGCATCTTAGCATGCCACACAGGCAAGCCATCCTATGCAACCGATATCAGTCACACAGAATGAAATCCGATGTCAGACACACAGTCCATTTACAAGTCCGTTCTGGGTCTAAACGAAACCGGAGGCACCTAGTACCCCGCATATCCATCGATCTCCAAGCACGTCTGGACGATCACTAACTGTTTCCATCTTCTTGGGTGTACAGCCCAATCAAGATCATCAGTTATCACCCAAACGACGTGAAAACCTCCGGTCTTCGACCATCGTCTTCATCTTCGACTTATCGTCGCATCAGTTATTCAGAATGGGATAAACCCGGTCTTTCCGAATAACTCGCGTATATTTTAAATAAGTGTTACACAAACACAACATACGCCTCATTCCAATTCATTAGTCACTAACCGTAAATTAATCAAGAGAATAATTCCCCAAATATTAACCCCGAAGGCCGAAACCAACATCAGATCAATATCCAGAAAACCATTCTGCTTGGCTAACCGACAGTTAGTTTCTAAATTTCACGTTCAAATCTAATTAAAGATTTAACTATCGCCTGGAGCAAAACTAGTGATACTCCATTCTCGATCTTTTCAATCTAATTAAAGATTCATTAAAACTCCACTTAGTTTTAATCATTATCTGGGTTAAAGAATCAGTGTCATTTAAAACACGATTCACGATAAACCCAAAATCACATTCCATTAATTATTGGGTTAAAGAACAAGTGTTATTTAAAACACTGTTCACGATAAACCCAAAAATCAATACCAATTCAATTCCAATTAAATATCATTTAATTGGTACACTTCATTAAATCTAAATAAAAAGATTTAATCTTTTCTCAACTGGGTTCAAGAACAGTGTTAGTGAAGACACCATTCACGACAAACCCAAATCACGTTCCATTAATTATCGGGTTAAAGAACAAGTGTTATTTAAAACACTGTTCACGATAAACCCAAAAATCAATACCAATTCAATTCCAATTAAATATCATTTAATTGGTACACTTCATTAAATCTAAATAAAAAGATTTAATCTTTTCTCAACTGGGTTCAAGAACAGTGTTAGTGAAGACACCATTCACGACAAACCCAAATCACGTTCCATTAATTATCGGGTTAAAGAACAAGTGTTATTTAAAACACTGTTCACGATAAACCCAAAAATCAATACCAATTCAATTCCAATTAAATATCATTTAATTGGTACACTTCATTAAATCTAAATAAAAAGATTTAATCTTTTCTCAACTGGGTTCAAGAACAGTGTTAGTGAAGACACCATTCACGACAAACCCAAATCACATTCGATATTCAATACAAGGCTCTGAATAGAAAATATATCGGCTTATATTCAATATCGAATTCTACGACTAACAAATGTCGTATTGGAAATAACGATACTAATATATATCTTTCAAATTTCCATAACAGCACCTGTAATATCACGAATTCCAACATCGAAATATTCCGAAGACAATTTCGATTCAACTCCACTCCAATGCAATCATTGGAAATTTTGGTTATTTTCAAAACCATTTCAAATTCAATTTATTTATTTAAAAATAAATAGAATTATAATTCTAGTTCAAAACTAGTTCATTTCGATAAAAATCTATTTTTATCTTTTCAAATAGGGAGTTTTTCATCCCAATTCTTTCTAAATCATTTCTTATGATTTTACACAAATTATTGCTATTTTTAATAATTTTATCAAGGCCCGTACAGTCGATTTCCATCAATGGCCATCGAACTGCACTTACAGCGACCTTTTTCGAATTTGATTTGGACGTAACTCCAAATCCAACCGTTAGATTTCAAATTTCTAACATTCATTAGAAAGCTCTTTTCGATACGAACCCAACGGTTCCGGTTTTAGGAGAATCCGACGGTCGGATCTCCCGTAATGTCCGTTTGAAATAAATGGTCGAAATTCGCGAACTGCCGCGGCGCGGCGCGTTCTATTCAGGCCATTATATTATATATAATATATATAATATATATTTCGTCGATTCCTATTCAAAACGAATTATATAAATAGTTTTAAAATCGTTTCAAAACCTATTTCAACTTCCATTTCAATTCAAAGCAAAATTGAATCCTTCCTTATAAATTCGTTTTAAAATTCATTTCTGTTCAATTCAAATTTCAATTCAATTCAAATTTCCATTCAATTTGAATTCATTTTCAATTCAATTCACTTTGAATTCGTTTTCAATTCAATTCATTTCGAATTCGTTTTCAATTCAATTCATTTCGAAATCGTTTTCAATTCAATTCAATTCGAAATCGTTTTCAATTCAATTCATTTCGAAATCGTTTTCAATTCAATTCATTTCGAAATCGTTTTCAATTCAATTCATTTCGAAATCGTTTTCAATTCAATTCATTTCGAAATCGTTTTCAATTCAATTCATTTCGAAATCGTTTTCAATTCAATTCATTTCGAAATCCTTTTCAATTCAATTCATTTCGAAATCGTTTTCAATTCAATTCATTTCGAAATCGTTTTCAATTCAATTCATTTCGAAATCGTTTTCAATTCAATTCATTTCGAAATCGTTTTCAATTCAATTCATTTCGAAATCGTTTTCAATTCAATTCTAAATGAATAAAATCGATATAAATATAGTTTACGTCACAATGGCGTCAAACTAATCAACACGGCTTCATAAATTTCTATTTTCAAATATTCTATTTCAAATATTTCTTATTATCAAAATATTCTTTATTTTCACGATTGGAATGAGGCCCAATCAATTACCATATAAAGTTAATTATATGGATTTTCATACAACACATGTATATAATAGCATTGAAAATAATCAACCATCAACCAAAGTGCACTACACTGTAAAAGCATCAAATATAGATATTCAACGCTTATAACAGTCTGTCAATCAACCGATCGACATATTTAATAAATCAGGATGAGTGAACTTCAAATTTCATCCCAACACCCGTGTGGGGTTTCAAACAATCAAACACATATTTTATTTGTGCTGTTGGGCGATGTGTAAAATTTATCGTCCCAATCAATGTCATTCAAATAGGTGTACATAAACAAACCGTCTGGTTTGTAAATGAATATTCTATTTTATTCACTTCACGTTAAAAATTATATTTTTAACGACAAAACATTTTATTTCAACATATGAATTTCTATTCAATTCATTTATTCAATAAAATGGTATTTTTATTTTTCTAACATATTTTAGAAAATTTCGGCGGCATAACGGCACGATACTAAAAACGGGACAAGGCCTAGCCTTATCCCCGGTCTAGTGAAGGCCCACGCCATTCACACATCAATCAAATCACTTTCGTTATGCAAACCACAAAATTTGAAGTAAGGGTCTAACCTAGCCTTACTCCTTCGCCTTATAACGGCGCACGTCTAATCCTAACCAATTTATCGATTCGATTTTTTCACACCACAAACCACATTCAAATCAATATCACAATCAATAACCAAACAGCCAAACAAACAAGTCCATGGTCTGTGGACGATTGTGTCGGGTGCTACTAAGCACCGTCTGCATCCTAGTATATATATATAACTAGAAAATAAATTTGAAAGGTGAGAAATTCTCACTTATAGCTATCCTAGCTCCACGGCACTTCATTTGCAGAAGTCTTCGTCGTTTCGCCTTTTTGTCACCTTCGTTGTCCGCTTTCACTACATACGTAAAAATCACATTTTTACTTCGCTATTCAATATATAAAAATCAAATTTTTACTTCGATGTTAAATATATAAAAATCACATTTTTCTATCGAAGTTCAATATATAAAAATTCTATTTTTCTATCGAAGTTCAATATATAAAAATTCTATTTTTCTATCGAAGTTCAATATATAAAAATTCTATTTTTCTATCGAAGTTCAATATATAAAAATTCTATTTTTCTATCGAAGTTCAATATATTAAAATTTGATTTTTATTTCGACTTTCAACATATAAAAATATGATTTTTATTTCGACTTTCAACACATAAAAATATGATTTTTACTTTGCTTGAAAGTTCAAACCTTTCTTCCCATGTTAAAGCTTTTACCTTTAAAACTAAATCAGTTTTTATTTTTTTATAAAATTCTGTTTTTATCCTTTATTTCAAAAACCAGTTTTTATTTCTAAAAAATTTCAGTTTTAATACTTTATAAAAAAAATTCAGTTTTATACTTTATAAAAATTTCAGTTTTTAATACTTTATAAATAAATCAGTTTTTAATACTTTATAAATAAATCAGTTTTTTTCTATGTTTTAAAATTCAGGTTTTTAAAATGCTTTTAAAAATTCCAGTTTTTAATACTTTTTAAAAATTCCTGTTTTAATACTTTTAAAAATTCCTTTTAAAAATATTCAGTTTTATACCTTTAAAAATATTTAGTTTTTTTTTCTTTTAAACATTTTCAGTTTTTATTTTTAAAACAAAATCATTATTAAATTCGGTTTTAAAAAAAATAAAAAAAAAAAAAATAAACAGAAATTCTTACTGAGAGGGGGGGGTGGCGCAGCTTCTTCGTCGGCGTCGAGGGCTTCAAGGGGGGGCCGCCTTCTTCGTCGGCGTCGAGGGCTTCAAGGGGGGGGCCGCCTTCTTCGTCGGCGCCGAGGGCTTCAAGGGGGGGGAAGTGCGGTGCCTGAGGGCGGCGCGACGTTGGCGTCGCTGGAGAAGAGGCGACGGGTTCGTGCCCATTAGGGTTTTTCTTCTTTTTTTTTTTTTTTTTTTTATTCTGAAATCGGTTTTGAAAGATAATCGAACGGGGGGGGTTGACCAACGAGGAGAGAGAAAAGGGGTGAGAGAGATGTTATATTATTTATATTTTATTTAATTTATTCCTTAAAGCAACTTTCTAGTTCGAACTCGAAACGAGACCCACCGACTGACGTCCCTAGCGTTTCACCCCCATTCCGAACACAATGGGATATGTATCGCAGGCTGGTTCGATCATTTGAATCAGTTTCCGTTGAACTTACATTTAAATCATTATATTGAATTTTAAACGTACATTTCAAATTACCGGGGTCACATACTAACTAGAAAAATTCCAGAAAAATATTTTCTAGCTTCGTATTGACGATACGGTCCTAACAAAACTAGTTTCGTCGAATTCTGAGACCGTTTGAAAAATGGCCAATTTTCAGTCGATTAAAATCAACTGAAACTGGTCAAACGCGTTTTCCTTCGCCACGCTCACATATTGATTCGAAAAATTATGAAATTTGAAACCTAGCAATAACTTTACATCCCGGACCCAACAAAACTGGTTTCGTCGAAATCCGAGATCGTTTGCAAAATGACTATTTTTAAGGGCCTTATATATATAAAAAAATATATAAATTCCACAGCGACTATTTCTAATTTTCAACTGGACATATCTCTCAATTTTTAAAGTGAAATCTCAGTTTCTTACATCCGTTAGAAAGATATTATCAATCAGATCCTAATGTTTTTGGTTTCACTAAAATCCGGATTGTTTTGCACCCGGTACATTCAATTGAAGTTTGGAATCGAATTATCGAACTACCGCGCCATTTTCAATTCCTTTTATAATTATATATAATTATTTATATTCTAACGACGACGCGTATAATATATACGTTCGAATTCTATTCGAAATAAATTTCTCGTCGATATTATTTAAAATAATTCATTTTAAATAATCAAAATTCGCTAAAATTGCCAAAATAAAAATTTCAAACTGGCCCAGATTTTCCGGGTTGTTACAATCTCCCCCACTTAAAACATTTCGTCCCCGAAAAGGAACAAAGTCGAAAGTGGTTTGATTATTCCACTCTACGTTCGATCTGACTTCCATTCTCCAACTCTTTAGTTTCTGAGAATTTTCAAAATTTCAAAAATTTGGCTAACACCCTAAATTTTCGAAAAATTTCGCCATAACCTCCCCTGCAATGGGAGCATCGGGGAATTTCAAATAGCTTCCCCGGTCCTTCAGATCTCAAAAAGAAAAAGAAAAAGCCAAGCGGCTAGCCAATAGGCTCACAAAATCATCATCACCCAAACAAAACAGGAAATTATGTAGTAAACATGTACCTATTTGTCGGGCAAACAAATTTTATTCTCGGCTCTAGCCTCCTTGCTATGACCTGTTCAATGATATATATGTATATGCAAGCAAACGCGACCAATTTTCAATACAGTTCAATATTTGATGCTATTAGGCTAATTGGTTAAAAATTAGCAAACAAATAAACAAACAACACAAACATCAATCAATTAGTGAATTAGATTATCAAATTCATAATTTTGATACATATACTGAAAATCTTGTTTTTGATGCCAATTCACAACAAGGTGTTCTAACTATATAAGTTTTGGTTCTCACACCAGTCTAATGGAAATATATAGAAATCACACCTTCGAAACTCGAACATAAATGTTGATGATGCGATCGCTATCATCAATATCATCTTCGGGCGACTAGAGTGTGATTCTATATCTATCCAATATATTAAAATTTCAAATACACGCGGATCAGACGTATACGCAAAATCTATATATACTGGATTGTCCACATCAATATAATTAAATAATCAAATACGAATAAGTGATTTAAATTTTCAAAACAAAAATTTGTTTTCATTTTCAAAAATATACTCTTCACACTCGTTCTAGGATACTACTGATCCTATCTCTAACGAGTCATCCCATTGGATATTACTAATCCAATTATCTGATGAATTCTTTCGTATGGTTCTAATGTGCCTTGTTCTCTGAGCTTTGTAAACCAAAGCTCTGATACCAACTGTGACGGCAAGGAATTTCGCTCGGTCCGAACCAGTCGCTAAACCGATCCAGGCCGTTCGAAACGCCCTATCGTTGAGAACATGACAAAACAGAACGCATACAGAAGAACATTTCACTGTATAATACAACAATGCATCAGATTACAAGAATATACAGAGTATAAACAAATGAATATTACACAGAAATATCAGAGATTTACATTACATTTAAATACATCGCAGCGGAAAATAATACAATACACAACTTAGAATGAGATATACGGATACAAAGCTTTCCGGATATCGTTCCAGCTGTGAACCAGGATCCTGTGAATATAAATCTGCAAAACCCAAAACTACTAGCTGCCCGTGTCAAAATAAGGGCACCCAGAGTTTAGGTTAAAACAATAAACTCCAGGTCAGTCATGTGACTGGTGTGAGAACTAAAACAGTTCTTAATCTTTATTTTAAATCATTAGGTAAATCAAGGGACCACGCCGTATAACACGGAACGGGTTTCCTCCCAAGAATACCAGTGCATAAAACAAACAGCGCAATGCTAAATAAAGAAAATGAAGCTGTTATAAGACCCAGGTCCCATCACACAATGCAACGCAGTCGAGGATAGGGTTTTCCCTTATAACAGCCAAAGAATGCTTGATACGTTTAAAACAAATCATTTGATACTATATAAGTGCATAGTGTATAGAACAACTTCAAATCATAAGTATCAATCATAGGCGGCATGGGTACCATATATCATGTCGCCATATATAGGTTTACAAATAAAACCGCAAATATCACGTATTTGGAAATTGGATTTCCGTCTATGAACCGAGGCAGAAGATAGTCCTCAACCGATTCGAGACGCTCTAGCCCGCCCCTCAGGATCAGAGCTCGAGTGACCCTTGGATCGTCAGGGCCGGTCCACACGGAGTGGATTAAAATGCCTGAACATGCGTTTCCCCGCCCTATGGGGCGTAAGTCTGGTCCGTCAGCCGACCAGAATGCATTCGGCCGAAACCGATATAACCGAGGCGCCTCGCAACAGCAACAACCACATAAGTCAAACTCGTCAGGGCGTGTAAAACCACTGACGCCACTTCTAGCTAGAAAGAAACGCATGCCCTCCCTGACGTCCGTCTCCCGTTTTTGATTCATACCGGGTGTGAAACTCGCGAATCAAACGTTACACAAAGCTACGCCACAAAGGCCGTGCTTTGATCATCAACCACAAGACTTTGCTTTTCAACAGAAGCCTTGATCATTTGCATCTTAGCATGCCACACAGGCAAGCCATCCTATGCAACCGATATCAGTCACACAGAATGAAATCCGATGTCAGACACACAGTCCATTTACAAGTCCGTTCTGGGTCTGAACGAAACCGGAGGCACCTAGTACCCCGCATATCCATCGATCTCCAAGCACGTCTGGACGATCACTAACTGTTTCCATCTTCTTGGGTGTACAGCCCAATCAAGATCATCAGTTATCACCCAAACGACGTGAAAACCTCCGGTCTTCGACCATCGTCTTCATCTTCGACTTATCGTCGCATCAGTTATTCAGAATGGGATAAACCCGGTCTTTCCGAATAACTCGCGTATATTTTAAATAAGTGTTACACAAACACAACATACGCCTCATTCCAATTCATTAGTCACTAACCGTAAATTAATCAAGAGAATAATTCCCCAAATATTAACCCCGAAGGCCGAAACCAACATCAGATCAATATCCAGAAAACCATTCTGCTTGGCTAACCGACAGTTAGTTTCTAAATTTCACGTTCAAATCTAATTAAAGATTTAACTATCGCCTGGAGCAAAACTAGTGATACTCCATTCTCGATCTTTTCAATCTAATTAAAGATTCATTAAAACTCCACTTAGTTTTAATCATTATCTGGGTTAAAGAATCAGTGTCATTTAAAACACGATTCACGATAAACCCAAAATCACATTCCATTAATTATTGGGTTAAAGAACAAGTGTTATTTAAAACACTGTTCACGATAAACCCAAAAATCAATACCAATTCAATTCCAATTAAATATCATTTAATTGGTACACTTCATTAAATCTAAATAAAAAGATTTAATCTTTTCTCAACTGGGTTCAAGAACAGTGTTAGTGAAGACACCATTCACGACAAACCCAAATCACGTTCCATTAATTATCGGGTTAAAGAACAAGTGTTATTTAAAACACTGTTCACGATAAACCCAAAAATCAATACCAATTCAATTCCAATTAAATATCATTTAATTGGTACACTTCATTAAATCTAAATAAAAAGATTTAATCTTTTCTCAACTGGGTTCAAGAACAGTGTTAGTGAAGACACCATTCACGACAAACCCAAATCACGTTCCATTAATTATCGGGTTAAAGAACAAGTGTTATTTAAAACACTGTTCACGATAAACCCAAAAATCAATACCAATTCAATTCCAATTAAATATCATTTAATTGGTACACTTCATTAAATCTAAATAAAAAGATTTAATCTTTTCTCAACTGGGTTCAAGAACAGTGTTAGTGAAGACACCATTCACGACAAACCCAAATCACATTCGATATTCAATACAAGGCTCTGAATAGAAAATATATCGGCTTATATTCAATATCGAATTCTACGACTAACAAATGTCGTATTGGAAATAACGATACTAATATATATCTTTCAAATTTCCATAACAGCACCTGTAATATCACGAATTCCAACATCGAAATATTCCGAAGACAATTTCGATTCAACTCCACTCCAATGCAATCATTGGAAATTTTGGTTATTTTCAAAACCATTTCAAATTCAATTTATTTATTTAAAAATAAATAGAATTATAATTCTAGTTCAAAACTAGTTCATTTCGATAAAAATCTATTTTTATCTTTTCAAATAGGGAGTTTTTCATCCCAATTCTTTCTAAATCATTTCTTATGATTTTACACAAATTATTGCTATTTTTAATAATTTTATCAAGGCCCGTACAGTCGATTTCCATCAATGGCCATCGAACTGCACTTACAGCGACCTTTTTCGAATTTGATTTGGACGTAACTCCAAATCCAACCGTTAGATTTCAAATTTCTAACATTCATTAGAAAGCTCTTTTCGATACGAACCCAACGGTTCCGGTTTTAGGAGAATCCGACGGTCGGATCTCCCGTAATGTCCGTTTGAAATAAATGGTCGAAATTCGCGAACTGCCGCGGCGCGGCGCGTTCTATTCAGGCCATTATATTATATATAATATATATAATATATATTTCGTCGATTCCTATTCAAAACGAATTATATAAATAGTTTTAAAATCGTTTCAAAACCTATTTCAACTTCCATTTCAATTCAAAGCAAAATTGAATCCTTCCTTATAAATTCGTTTTAAAATTCATTTCTGTTCAATTCAAATTTCAATTCAATTCAAATTTCCATTCAATTTGAATTCATTTTCAATTCAATTCACTTTGAATTCGTTTTCAATTCAATTCATTTCGAATTCGTTTTCAATTCAATTCATTTCGAAATCGTTTTCAATTCAATTCGAAATCGTTTTCAATTCAATTCATTTCGAAATCGTTTTCAATTCAATTCATTTCGAAATCGTTTTCAATTCAATTCATTTCGAAATCGTTTTCAATTCAATTCATTTCGAAATCGTTTTCAATTCAATTCATTTCGAAATCGTTTTCAATTCAATTCATTTCGAAATCGTTTTCAATTCAATTCATTTCGAAATCGTTTTCAATTCAATTCATTTCGAAATCGTTTTCAATTCAATTCATTTCGAAATCGTTTTCAATTCAATTCATTTCGAAATCGTTTTCAATTCAATTCTAAATGAATAAAATCGATATAAATATAGTTTACGTCACAATGGCGTCAAACTAATCAACACGGCTTCATAAATTTCTATTTTCAAATATTCTATTTCAAATATTTCTTATTATCAAAATATTCTTTATTTTCACGATTGGAATGAGGCCCAATCAATTACCATATAAAGTTAATTATATGGATTTTCATACAACACATGTATATAATAGCATTGAAAATAATCAACCATCAACCAAAGTGCACTACACTGTAAAAGCATCAAATATAGATATTCAACGCTTATAACAGCCTGTCAATCAACCGATCGACATATTTAATAAATCAGGATGAGTGAACTTCAAATTTCATCCCAACACCCGTGTGGGGTTTCAAACAATCAAACACATATTTTATTTGTGCTGTTGGGCGATGTGTAAAATTTATCGTCCCAATCAATGTCATTCAAATAGGTGTACATAAACAAACCGTCTGGTTTGTAAATGAATATTCTATTTTATTCACTTCACGTTAAAAATTATATTTTTAACGACAAAACATTTTATTTCAACATATGAATTTCTATTCAATTCATTTATTCAATAAAATGGTATTTTTATTTTTCTAACATATTTTAGAAAATTTCGGCGGCATAACGGCACGATACTAAAAACGGGACAAGGCCTAGCCTTATCCCCGGTCTAGTGAAGGCCCACGCCATTCACACATCAATCAAATCACTTTCGTTATGCAAACCACAAAATTTGAAGTAAGGGTCTAACCTAGCCTTACTCCTTCGCCTTATAACGGCGCACGTCTAATCCTAACCAATTTATCGATTCGATTTTTTCACACCACAAACCACATTCAAATCAATATCACAATCAATAACCAAACAGCCAAACAAACAAGTCCATGGTCTGTGGACGATTGTGTCGGGTGCTACTAAGCACCGTCTGCATCCTAGTATATATATATAACTAGAAAATAAATTTGAAAGGTGAGAAATTCTCACTTATAGCTATCCTAGCTCCACGGCACTTCATTTGCAGAAGTCTTCGTCGTTTCGCCTTTTTGTCACCTTCGTTGTCCGCTTTCACTACATACGTAAAAATCACATTTTTACTTCGCTATTCAATATATAAAAATCAAATTTTTACTTCGATGTTAAATATATAAAAATCACATTTTTCTATCGAAGTTCAATATATAAAAATTCTATTTTTCTATCGAAGTTCAATATATAAAAATTCTATTTTTCTATCGAAGTTCAATATATAAAAATTCTATTTTTCTATCGAAGTTCAATATATAAAAATTCTATTTTTCTATCGAAGTTCAATATATTAAAATTTGATTTTTATTTCGACTTTCAACATATAAAAATATGATTTTTATTTCGACTTTCAACACATAAAAATATGATTTTTACTTTGCTTGAAAGTTCAAACCTTTCTTCCCATGTTAAAGCTTTTACCTTTAAAACTAAATCAGTTTTTATTTTTTTATAAAATTCAGTTTTTATCCTTTATTTCAAAAACCAGTTTTTATTTCTAAAAAATTTCAGTTTTAATACTTTATAAAAAAAATTCAGTTTTATACTTTATAAAAATTTCAGTTTTTAATACTTTATAAATAAATCAGTTTTTAATACTTTATAAATAAATCAGTTTTTTTCTATGTTTTAAAATTCAGGTTTTTAAAATGCTTTTAAAAATTCCAGTTTTTAATACTTTTTAAAAATTCCTGTTTTAATACTTTTAAAAATTCCTTTTAAAAATATTCAGTTTTATACCTTTAAAAATATTTAGTTTTTTTTTCTTTTAAACATTTTCAGTTTTTATTTTTAAAACAAAATCATTATTAAATTCGGTTTTAAAAAAAATAAAAATAAAAAAAAAATAAACAGAAATTCTTACTGAGAGGGGGGGGTGGCGCAGCTTCTTCGTCGGCGTCGAGGGCTTCAAGGGGGGGCCGCCTTCTTCGTCGGCGTCGAGGGCTTCAAGGGGGGGGCCGCCTTCTTCGTCGGCGCCGAGGGCTTCAAGGGGGGGGAAGTGCGGTGCCTGAGGGCGGCGCGACGTTGGCGTCGCTGGAGAAGAGGCGACGGGTTCGTGCCCATTAGGGTTTTTCTTCTTTTTTTTTTTTTTTTTTTTATTCTGAAATCGGTTTTGAAAGATAATCGAACGGGGGGGGGGGGTTGACCAACGAGGAGAGAGAAAAGGGGTGAGAGAGATGTTATATTATTTATATTTTATTTAATTTATTCCTTAAAGCAACTTTCTAGTTCGAACTCGAAACGAGACCCACCGACTGACGTCCCTAGCGTTTCACCCCCATTCCGAACACAATGGGATATGTATCGCAGGCTGGTTCGATCATTTGAATCAGTTTCCGTTGAACTTACATTTAAATCATTATATTGAATTTTAAACGTACATTTCAAATTACCGGGGTCACATACTAACTAGAAAAATTCCAGAAAAATATTTTCTAGCTTCGTATTGACGATACGGTCCTAACAAAACTAGTTTCGTCGAATTCTGAGACCGTTTGAAAAATGGCCAATTTTCAGTCGATTAAAATCAACTGAAACTGGTCAAACGCGTTTTCCTTCGCCACGCTCACATATTGATTCGAAAAATTATGAAATTTGAAACCTAGCAATAACTTTACATCCCGGACCCAACAAAACTGGTTTCGTCGAAATCCGAGATCGTTTGCAAAATGACTATTTTTAAGGGCCTTATATATATAAAAAAAAATATAAATTCCACAGCGACTATTTCTAATTTTCAACTGGACATATCTCTCAATTTTTAAAGTGAAATCTCAGTTTCTTACATCCGTTAGAAAGATATTATCAATCAGATCCTAATGTTTTTGGTTTCACTAAAATCCGGATTGTTTTGCACCCGGTACATTCAATTGAAGTTTGGAATCGAATTATCGAACTACCGCGCCATTTTCAATTCCTTTTATAATTATATATAATTATTTATATTCTAACGACGACGCGTATAATATATACGTTCGAATTCTATTCGAAATAAATTTCTCGTCGATATTATTTAAAATAATTCATTTTAAATAATCAAAATTCGCTAAAATTGCCAAAATAAAAATTTCAAACTGGCCCAGATTTTCCGGGTTGTTACATTTATGTACACCTATTTGAATGACATTGATTGGGACGATAAATTTTACACATCGCCCAACTGCACAAATAAAAATCTGTGTTTGTTGATTTGAAACCCCACACGGGTATTGGGATAATATACGACATACACTATTCCCAATAATTAGTTGTATGTCGATCGATTGATTGACAGGCTGTTATAAGCGTTAGATATCTATATTTGATGCTTATACAGTGTAGTGCACTTTGGATGACGGTTGATTATTTATCGTTGCTATTATATACATGTGTTGTATGGAATCCATATAATTAACTTTATATGGTGATTGATTGGGCCTCATTCCAATTTAGAAAATAAAGAATATTATAAAACAAAGGTTCATGTGTTGACCATACTCATCCGTTGAGATTAGTCATGTGTTGAACGAAATATTTTAACAATAAAATTTACATCTTTATCATATATAAAATTAGAAACTAACTGGAAAATAGATAAGATGAGTGGTCTCCTGGATATTAATCTGATGTTGGTTTCGGCCATCGGGGTTAATATTCAGGGAATCGTTCTCTTACTAGTTTACGGTTGGAGTCTGATTTAATATCAAACGATAGATACCTTAATTTTTATAAAATATATTGAATAACAAAAATAGTCACACGTGGACAGTACTCATTCGTTGAGATTAGACATGTGTTGACAAAAATATAGATTCATTTGTTGAATAGAATAATGAAGTTATTGAAATATATAAAGCCGTATTGATTAGGGATGCGCTATTTTGACGGGAACGATATTTATATCGATTATATACGAATTCGAATTGAATTGAATAGAAAACGAATTCGAATTGAATTGAATAGAGAACGAATTCGAATTGAATTGAATAGAAAACGAATTCGAATTGAACTGAATAGAAAACGAATTCGAATTGAATTGAATAGAAAACGAATTCGAATTGAATTGAATAGAAAACGAATTGGAATTGAATCGAATATAAAACCAATTTGAATTGAATCGAATAGAAAACCAATTTGAATTGAATCGAATAGAAAACCAATTTGTATTGAATCGAATAGAAAACCAATTTGAATTGAAAATGAATTCGAATTGAATTGAAAACGAATTGAAATGAATTCAAAATGAATTGAAATTTGAATTGGATAGCAATGAATTTTAAAACGAATTTATAAGAAAATAATTCGATTTTGATTTGAATTGAAATGGAAGTTGAAACTGTTTTTGAAACGAATTTAAAACTATTTATATAATTCGTTTAAAATAGGAATCGATGAAATATATATTATATATATAATATAATGGCCTCAATAGAACGCGTCGTGGCAGTTCGTGAATTCGACCATTTATTTCAAACAGATATTACGGGAGATCTGACCGTCGGATTCTCCTAAAACCGGAACCTTTGGGTTCGTATCGAAAAGAGCTTTCTAACGAATATTAGAAATTTGAAATCTAACGGTTGGATTTGGAGATACGTCCAAATCAAATTTGGAAAAGGTCGCTGTAAGTGCAGTTCGATGGCCGTTGATGGAAATCGACTGTACGGGCCTAGATAAAATTATTAAAAATAGTAATAATTTGTGTAAAATCATCAGAAATGATTTGGGAAGAACTGGGATGAAAAATCCCACATTTGTAAAGATAGAAATAGATTTTTATCGAAATGAACTAGTTTTGAACTAAAATTAAACCCGTTTATTTTTAAATAAATAAATTGGATTTGAAACGAGTTTTAATCGAATTGATTTGTGGGTTTATTGTGAACAGTGTTTTAAATAACACTAGTTCTTTAACCCAATAAATAAATAGAAAGTGATTTGGGTTTGTCGTGAACTGTGTTTTGAAAAAGACATTAGTTCTTTAACCCAGTAAAGGGAGTTTTAATGAATCTGCAATTAGATTGAAATGTGGATTGATAATCTAAATTATCAAATTTGAAAAATAAGCGATAGTTAAATCTTTAATTAGATTTGAACGTGAAATGGTAATTAATTTTACCGATAACACCGTGGTGTTAGATATGGAGTATTACCAGTTTTGCTTCATGGGATGAATAGGTTGGGATTGGGAAATAAAATAAATAATTACTTCGGTACGGTTCGCTAATCTCGACTAGTTGAGAAAACCATAATTTGGTTTGAAATGACATCCAAAGGAAGATTAAAGGATAAATTTTAAAGAATTTATCTTGGATAAAATTAATGGGAACCTTTCCCTAAGAATGTGGAATTTAGAAACTAGCTGTAGGTTAGTTAAGAAGAATGGTTTCCTGGATATTGATCTGATGTTGGTTTCGGCCTTCGGGGTTAATATTTGGGAAATCGTTCTCTTGCTAATTTGCGGTTAGTGACTAATGAATTGGATTGAGGCGTATGTTGTGTTTGTGTAACATTTGTTTTTAATATACACGGGTGGTTCGGAAAGTCCGGGTTTATACCCATTCTGAATAACTGATTCGACGATAAGTCGAAGATGATGACAGTGGTTGAAGACCGGAAGTCTTCACATCATTTGGGTGATTACTGATGATCTTGATTTGGCTGTACACCCAAGATGAGGGAATCAGTTGGTGGTCGTCCAGACGTACTTGGAGATCGATGGATATGCGAGGAAAGTGCCTCCGGTTTCGTTCAGACCCAGAACGAACTTGTAAATGGATTGTGTGTCTGACATTGGATTTTATTCTGTGTTGATTGATTTCTGTTAAATATATATCAGTTTGGCGGCGGAGGATTTATTCTCTTGCTTAACGCCCTTCTCTGAGACGTACGAGCTTAGAGGTTATATATCGATGGATATCAATCGCATGGCATGAATTGCCTGTGTGGCACGCTGAGTTGCATAGATCAAGGCTTATGTTGAAAAGCAAAGTCTTGTGGTTGATGATCAAAGCACGACCTACGTGGCAGCTTTGTGTATAGCATGGATTCGCGAGCCTCACACCTCGGTATAAGTCAAAAACGGGATGAGGACCCAAGGAGTGCACGACATTTCTTTCTAGCTATGGGTGGTGTCAGTGACCTACCAGCCCTGACATTTATATACTTTTCACCTTTGTGGTTTGGATGCGAGGCGCCTCGATTATAGGTCCTATAGGGCCGGGAAACGTGTGTTCAGGAATAACTAATCCTCAAACGTAATAGAGGACCGGCCTTGGAGGATCCCAGGGTTACCCAGAGTGTGTAGTCCTGAGGCATTTGCTAGAGTGTCTCGAAGCGGAGAGGAGCTTGCCCCTTGCCTCGACTCATGACGGAAATCCAATTTCCAATACGTGCATTTCGGTTTTAATTGTAGAGCCTAGTATGGCGACATAGTAGCATGGGATGCTATGTCGTCTATGATTTATATTTATGATTGAAATTGTTTTGACACTATACACTTATTATAGTATCAAAAGATTTGTTTTAAACGTACCAAGCATGTTTGGTTGTTATAAGGTAAAACCCTATCCTCCGGCTTGCGTTGCATTATGTGATGGGACCTCGGTCTTATAATAGCTTCATTTTTCGAAAAAGCATTGCGCTGTTTATTCTATGCACTGGTATTCTTGGGAGGAAACCCATTCCGTGTTATATGGCGTGGTCTCTTGAATTACTCTCTTTTAAAGTAAAGCTTTAAATAACTGTTTTAGTTCTCACACCAGTCACATGACTGACCTGGAGTTTATTATTTTAACCTAAACTCTAGGTGCCCCTATTTTCTACACGGGCAGCTAGTAGTTTTGGTTTTGCAGATTTATATTCACAGGATCCTGGTTTACAGCTGGAATGATATCCGGAAAGCTCTGTATCCGTATATCACCTTCAGTTATGCTTTGTATTATTTTCCGCTACTATGTAATTTATTGTAATCTCTGATATTTATCGAATGTAATTTATTCATTTATACTCGGTGTATTCTTGTATCTGATGGAATTGTTGTAATATACAATGAAATGTTCTTCCGTCTGCGTTCTATTTTGTCCTATTCTCAAAACGATCAGGGGTTTCGAACAGTCTAGATCGGTTTAACGACTGATTCGGATCGAGCGAAATTCCCGGCCGTCACATTTGGTATCAGAGCTTTGGTTTACAAAGCTTGAGAACAAGACACATTAGAACCATACGAAAGAATTCATCAGATATTGGGTTAGTAATATCCAATTAGAATGACTCGTTAGAGATAGGATCGGTAGTATCCTAGAACGAGTGTGATGAGTATATTTTTCAAATGAAAACAATTTTGTTTTAACATTTAAATCGTTTTATACGTATTTGAATATTTATTTATTTTGAATTTGGACAATCGAGTATATAAAGGTTTTGCATATACGCGTCATGAACGTATATTCGAAGTTTTAATATACTGGATAGATATAAAATCACATTCTAGTCGCCCGAAGATGGTACTGATAATTGTCATGACATCATCAGTATTTATGTCCGTGTTTCGAAGGTGTGATATCTATATATTTCCATTAGACTGGTGTGAGAACCAAAACTTACATAGATTTATTTGTTGTGATTTGGCATCAAAAACATGATTTTCTGTATATATATCAAATTTATGAATTTAAAACGTTAATCCACTAATTGATTGATGTTTGTGTTGTTTGTTTATTTATTTAATCATTTTTAACCATTTAGTCTAATTGAACCGAATATTGAATTGTATTGAAAATTGGTTGCATTTGCTTGCATATACATGTACTTACATTGAACAGGTCATAGCAAGGAGGCTAGAGCAGAGAATAAAATTTGTTTGCCCGACAACTAGGTACATGTTTACTATAATTTACTGTTTTGTTTGGGTGATGATGATTTTATGAGCCTATTGGCTAGCTGCTTGGCTTTTTCTTTTTCTTTTTGAGATCAGAAGGCCTATATGGCAATTTCGGGATTTTCCCGTGGCTCCCGGTGCAGGGGAGGTTATGGCGAAATTTTTCGAAAATTTAGGGTGTTAGCCAAATTCTCAAAAAATGAAAAGTTGGAGAATGGAAGCCAGATCGAACGCAGAGCTGATTAATCAAACCACTTTCGACTTTTTTCCTTTTCGGGGACGAAAAGTTTTAAGTGGGGGAGATTGTAACAACCCGAAAATCTGGGCCAGTTTAAAATTTTTATTTTGGCGATTATAACGAATTTTGAATATTTAAAATGAATTATTTTAAATAATAACAATGAGAAATTTATTTTGAATATAATTCGAACGTATATATTTATACGCGTCGTCATTAGAATATAAATAATTATAAAAGGAATTGAAAATGGCGCGGTAGTTCGATAATTCGATTTCAAAATTCAATTGAATGTATCGGGTGCAAAACAATCCGGATTTTAGTGAAACCAAAAACAATAGGATCTAATAGAGAATATCTTTCCAACGAATCCGAAAAATCAAAATTTCATAGCGGGGATCAAAAGATATGTCCAGTTGAAAATTCTGAATAGTCGCTATGGAATTCAAGCCCTTAAAAATGGACATTTTGCAAACGACCTCGGATTTCGACGAAACCACTTTTGTTGGATCCATGATGTCAAATTATTGCTAGATTTCAAATTTCATAATTTTTTGAATCAATATGTGAGCGTGGCAAAGGAAAACGTGTTTGACCAGTTTCAGTTGATTTTAATCGACTGGGAATTGGCCATTTTTCAAACGGTCTCAGAATTCGACGAAATTAGTTTTGTTAGAACCGTATCGTCAATACGAAGCTAGAAAATATTTTTCTGCAATTTTTAGAGTTAGTATGTGTGATAACCCCAAACTTCCACGGGTGAAAGCAGGAGAAATCATTTTTGGAATACAACATAAATACAATAAAACAGAACACAGATACAATATAGCAAAGGAGATTCATAGAGTAATAACATTATAGCAGCGGAAAAATATAATGTCATCAATCACAGAAAATCCACAGTCACAGAATCTAAGTTATTACAAAAAGTTTGCAGAAAAGAAATAAGTTTGATGTCTAAAAAGAAAAGAAAAGATGCCAATAGAAACAAAAAGTCTCCAAGCTCCAAGTCATCACCTCTTCTCCCAAGCAGAATCCAAGAGAGAGAAAATAAGCAGCTTCAAAGAAAACTCCAAGCAAAGAATGAACCTGTCTACTTGGCTGCCCGTGTAGAAGAGAGGGCACCCAAGTTTGCAAAAAGGTGAAACAAACTATGGGTCAGTCGTGGGACTAGTGTGAGAATTCTTAAATAACTTATACTAATAAGGCAAATCCAAAGACCACGCCGCTAACGCGGAATGGGTTGTACCAATGGATTGCCGTGCATAACTATAGTGTCAATACAGATAAGTAAAACGTAACAAAACGCAATGTCTTTTGAAAAATGGAACCACCATAAGACTCAGGTCCCATCACACAATGCAACGCACACCAAGAGGATAGAGTTTTACCTTATGGTGGTTAAACATGATAAATACGCCAAATACGGAACTAATACTATTATTAGGGTGTATATGTTTTAAACAATTCAAAGCAATGTATTAATCCTAGGAAGCATAGGTACCATATATTATGCCTCCAATACTAGTAATACAATCAAATCCGTCGGGGTCGTATTGGAAATTTGGGTTTCCATCATGAGTCCAGGCTAGGGAGGACTCCTTACCGATTCGAGACGCTCTAGTTAACGTCTCAGGATTACCCGCAGTTAACCCTTGGATCCTGCAGGGCCGGTCCTCACATACAGCTTAGAGGATTGGCAATTCCTAAGCACACGTTCCCCGGTCCTATAGGACCTATCCGAGGCGCCTCATTTCATCATCCTCCAAAAGTAAAATGACTACTAACTAGAAAGAAACGTGCTACTTTCCCTGCGTTCCCTTCCCCCTTTTTAGACTCTACCGGTTTGTGAGGCTCGTGAAGTCATATTCTTCATACCACAAGGTTCTGCTTTTCAACAAGAAACCCTGATCATTGCATCTTAGTATGCCACACCGTCACTCCATACCGTACTATTGATCTTCCGTCACTATATAAACGGGTGTTAAGTAGAGAATAAATTCTCTACCACCAATCGTTTATATATTAACTGAATATCAACAACATAATATTTTGTGGGGTACGATGTCAGACACACTATCCATTTATACCCATGCTCTAGGTCTGAACTAGGGTCAAACCCGTGAAATCAACACGTACGTTTGGGCAATTACCCCGACCCTTGAATTGGGATCAAACCAATTCAGAGTCTTGATCGTTGTCCATTCGAGGGGAGATTTACGGTCTTCATACGCCGTCTTCATACTTGAATTCTTGAAATCGTACGATCATTTGGAATGGGATTAACCCGGTCTTTCCAAATAATCTCGCATTCATATATTTTGAGAAAAACATATTTCATATCGTTATTTTATTTAATAACGATTAATTCTTGCCTTAATTATTTTAATATAATTAATTTCCTTATTTAACGACGCTTCAGGTCAAGGGCGACCTTGGCGCTGTTTTCAATCAATTTTGTTTTTCACTTTCCTCAAAATCTAACCGTTGGATTTTAGCGTAGCTTATATCGTTGGAAAGATTTTTCCAAGACGGTCCTAACGGTTTCAGTTTTGGGAAAATCCGACGGTCGGATCTTCCGGTATATTCGTTTAAAAGTTCGATTTCAAAACACGAACTACTGCGCTCGATTCGTTATATTATAATTATATATATATAAATATATATAAATAATTCGTTTAGTTTATCGTCCCTACGTGCAGCTTACATTTCTCTTAACTTTCACCTTTCTACTTACCTGACAATGTAGTTTAGGATTAGACGATAATTCTTCCCTTTTTAATTCATTATTATTTATTTTATACTTTATAATTTTCATTTAAGAATGTAAATTATAATGTGCCATCCCATTCATTTCTTTATATATTTCTTTTCCAATTTCATTATGAATAATGAACACTTTCCTATGGTGTAAGTTCCCTTTTACCTACATTATAAATAATGTTAATGTTTCAATACAGTTCCTTACCTTTCATTTAACATTATAAATAATGTTATTCTTACATACGTTTCATTTCTTTTATTTAACATTATAAATAATGTTAAACCTTACATACAGTTTCATTTCTTTTATTTAACATTATAAATAATGTTAAACCTTACATACAGATTCTTTTCTTTTATTTAACATTATAAATAATGTTAAACCTTACATACAGTTTCATTTCTTTTATTTAACATTATAAATAATGTTAAACCTTACATACAGATTCTTTTCTTTTATTTAACATTATAAATAATGTTAAACCTTACATACAGATTCTTTTCTTTTATTTAACATTATAAATAATGTTAAACCTTACATACAGATTCTTTCCTTTTATTTAACATTATAAATAATGTTAAACCTTACATACAGATTCTTTTCTTTTATTTAACATTATAAATAATGTTAAACCTTACATACAGATTCTTTTCTTTTATTTAACATTATAAATAATGTTAAACCTTACATACAGATTCTTTTCTTTTATTTAACATTATAACTAATGTTAAACCTTACATACAGTTTCATTTCTTTTATTTAACATTATAAATAATGTTAAACCTTACATACAGATTCTTTTCTTTTATTTAACATTATAAATAATGTTAAACCTTACATACAGATTCTTTTCTTTTATATTTAACATTGAAAATAAATGTTAAAACATACTACGGTCAAATTATTTATATATTTACATTACAAAATAATGTTAACTTCCCTACGAGGTGAATTCTCTTTTAATAACCATTAAAATAAAGTTACATTTACATGCCATGCATCTTCCATTTATTAACATTGAAAATAATGTTAAATTTACATAAAATGGAAATTCTTTTCTTTTAACATTAAAAATAATGGTGAATCATCCTACGGTGTACATTCTTTCATTTTAACATTAAAATAATGTTAAATTATCATACGGTGTACATTCTTTTATTTTAATCATTGCAAATCATGTTAACCATCCTACGGTGAAATCTTCTTTAATATTAACTTTAAAAAAAATGTTAATCTCATCATATGGTAAAATTACTTTTATTATATTAACAAAAATGTTAATGACATCCTACGGTGTATCTTTACAATATTAACATTAAACAAAAATGTTATTTTACATACAATGCATTTTTATTATTTTTATGAGATGACAAAAATGCTATTTTCATACAATGCACTTTTTATATTTCCTATATTAACATTCGACACAAATGTCATTTTCATACAATGACCGTTTTCTATATTAACGTAACTAAAAATGTTAATTTAACATGCGGTGACATTTTCTTTTATTAACATTAATAAAAATGCTAATTTAACATGCGGTGACATTAACATACAAAAATTTTCCAATTAACATACGATGGCAATTCCATTTTAATATTGACAAAATTCTATTTTCATACAATGAAGTTTCTCATATTAATATTGACAAAAATACCATTTTCATACAATGAAGTTTCTTATATTAACATTGACGAAAATACCATTTTCATACAATGAAGTTCCTCATATTTTCTAACTTGACAAGAATCCTATTTACATACGATGGAGTTTTCTTGTATTAACATTAGCAAAAATACTATTTTCATACGATGGATCATTTCTATTTTAATATTGACAAAAATTGTCATTCTTACATACGGTGTGTGTAATTCTATTTTAATAATGAACAAAATTTGTCCATTAACATACGGTGTGTAAAATTCTATTTTAATATGAACAAAAATAGTGACATCAACATACGGTGCTTTCTATTTTAATATGAACAAAAATAGTGATATCAACATACGATGCTTTCTATTTTAATATGAACAAAAATAGTGACATATTCTATCTTATAAAGACCAAAAATTTGTTCATTTCATACGGTGCATAAATTCTATTTTATAATGAACAAAAATAGTTCATTTCATACGGTGCTTTTCTTATTTTAATAATGAACAAAATATTAGTTCATTACATACGGTGCTCTTTATTTTAAAATAACACAAATTTGTTCATTCAACATACGGTGCTCTTTATTTTGATAATGAACAAAATATATTCACTTACATACGATGTTTTCTTATTTTGATAATGAACAAAATATTAGTTCATTACATATAGCGGCCAATTCTATTTTGTAAATGAACAAAAATATACTTATCTCAAATGGCGACAAATTCTATTTTAAAATATTGACAAAAATGTCAATCAACATACGGTGTTTATTTTCTTATATAAACATTGACAAAAAATGTCAATCATCATACGGTGTTTATTTTCTTATTTTAACTTTACAAATAAAATGAAAGTTTTATTTGCTAAACATTTCTACTTAACAAAAATAGTATTCTTGTTACCTCTATTCTATGTCAACGAAAGTGATTCCCATTACAATAATAATGAAATCCTTATTTTCTACCCCTTTTTTTTTCCTAATGGTTCATATTTCAATAAATATATCCTTTTTACTTACACTCTTTCCTATTGGTTCATATTAACATAAAAATATGATTTTTATGTTGCTTCCTTTCTAACGTTTCACATTAACATATAAGGATATTTTATGTTAAAACATTTCTAATACCTAATCAAAACAAATAAAAAGAATAACTTTGTTTATGTCGCCAGTTTTATTTCAACAAGGACATATAAAGTGATATATGTGTTTTCAACAATCCTACCTTAACAATCATGATGTGATTATTCTTAACAAATATGATATCATTATTATCAACACGACGATTATCAAACAAATAGATCTACGTATCAATGACAATTCAGGATCAATCACATACGATAATCAATTAGTGTTCAACAACGGATCAAAGGAAAATCACAATCACAGTTAATTATTTTTATTTAAATAAATAAATAAATAAATAGAACTCTCACATTGAATTTTTTTGGCCAAAATTTTACTGTCTCCTTTTCAGCTGCGGTCTACGCCATCGCGAAGATCTTAATTTTGTGATTCCAACGCAATTTATGGTTCGTCAAACGGACCTCGTATGAAAGAGTTATGAATTTTTAAAGATCGGGTAGTTAAATAATTAATTAATATTCGTGAAAATACCTAAAAATTTCACCGTCTCAGAATTGGACAAAATTAGTGTCCACGCGTCCATCTCGTCGCCACGATCCCAACGCACCTGAAATCGTCGATTTTCGACTTCGTATGAGTGAGTTATGCAATTTTAAAGTTCTGGAAATTAATTAAATAATTTAAAAATAAAATAGAAAATACCCTCAGCCCGTTGACCGAAAAACACTGTTCACCGCCGAACTTTGACCGCACTTTGCCGCTGCCTCGGGCCACCTGACGCCACGGGACCCCCGCCAATGTCTTCGTCTTGGCGAGACGCACCACCACCAGAAAGAGCCGCCCCTAAAGCTTCTCCGATCATCGGGAAATCGCCTAGAAAGGATTTCGCCTCGCGGGTCCCACAGGCCACCTCGCACCTCCAAACTGCCTGAAATTTGGGGAGCACCTCCACCTCACGTAGACGAAGAACTTCCGTGTTCGTGACTTCATCTAATTCTTCCTCGATTCACGGGAATTTCTTGATTTACGTTTTGAGCTTCTGAATTTCGAAAACAGCGAGCTTTAAGACGAGATTCCGGCGAATCCGAGCGATGTTTGACAAAACCGACTACACCATTAGCTTCGTATCGTCGAGACCTTCGAGAGGACATATAATTTGCTATGGTTTGAAGAGATTTTATTTTCGACAAATTTTAGAGGAAGAGAGAGCCGCCATGGAAATTGAGAAAAATGATGAAAAATAGAAGTGGCTGCTGAGCATTTCGAATTTCAGCCCTAAATCTCAGAAAAAAGATAATATATACCATGGGTTTAATTTTGGTTTGGGCCCAAATATCATTACGTGCCCAATTACTCAATTTTCAACTGTTTTCTTCAATTCAGAAATTCTTATAAATACATGCTGATTTCAAAATTAATAAAATTTTAAACATAATTATTTCAGGTCATTACGAACCCAACGAACCTGATTTCGTAATTTTCCGATTCCGTAAGAATTTAGTATAAATTTCCGAAGTCTGAAAATAGGCTGTATTTCCACTGTAAAATTATACAGGCCACAAAATAATTCCAAAATTATAAATTTTATAATTTAACCTTAATTTAATATTCCGAATCCATAGAAACTGGTTTCGTCGAATTCGGAGTTCGTTTGCAAAAATTCTATTTTTCAGGTGTATATTTTAATATTTAAAAATACCAAAAATAGTGGAATTTTTCCGAAACTCAAAAATATAAGTCCTTATAGTCATTTTTATATGTAAACAACATTCTAAAACCAATGGAGATGGTTTTGGGTCCTAATTCCTTATTCTGCAAAATGTAGCATTTTGGCCCTTATAAATTTCATAGCGACCTTTTTAAATATTGAATTGGCCATAACTTTTGATTCCCGTTATGAAATTTCGATTCTTCGGATTCGTTGGAAAGATATTTTTAAATAGGTTCTAATATTTTTGGTTTTACTAAAATCCGTTAAATTTTGCATTCTGTATGGTTAGTCAAAGTTCAAGTTTGACTTTTCAAACTACCGCGCCATTTCTAGCTCTTTTTATATTTAAAATTAATTTATTCATTCTAACTTCGATTTGAACCAAATTTGTGATCCTTATTATTTAAAATAGATTATTTTAAATATCAAAACTCATTTAAAATCACTTAAAATAAATTTTAACTTGGCCCCAAAATTCAGGGTCGTTACAGTATGTGACCCCAGTAAATTGAAATGCGAGTTCAAATTCAATATATAGAGTTATATGTTGATTTTGACGGAAACTGATCGAAACGACTGAATTAGCCTACGATGCATATCCCATTGTGTTCGGAATGGGGGTGAAACGCTATGGACGACAGGCGGTGGGCCTCGTTTAGAGGTCGTATGTAAAAGTCAACTTTTTCATAATTAAATAATTAATTAAATAAAAAATATAACCCTCTCCTATACCTTGCCCCCCCCCCGATTCATCGTTCAGAGAGAAAAAAAAAGAGAAGCGATCGAGAGGGAGACACCCCCCCCCCCCCCCAGCGGCGCCGACCACCGCGAGCCCCCCCCCCCCCCCCCAGTGGCGCCGACCACCGCGAGCCCCCCTGCTGGCGTGCGACGCGACAACCTTCCCCCTAGCGATTGATCGAGGACCCCGAACCCCCCTTCTCCTCCTCAGACCACCACCGAGTCGCCCTCAATGCCGCCCCGCCGCCTGAGGGCCCCACTTCGCCGCCACCTGGCACTCCCCTGGCCTCCAGCGCCTCCAACAACCTCCTCCTCCTCTCAAACCGTACCCAAGGATCCCCAAACCCCGTTTATCCGCTGCTCCGACCAATGTGACGCCGCCGCTGACCGTCCGTGGCTTCCCCGAGCTCCCTCCGACCGCGGTGAGCGTTTACTTTATTTTCTAGCTTGTTTAAACAATTAAAAATGTGATTTTTAGTGGTTTATCTAATTTAAAAATGTGATTTTTAATTATAAATATCGAAAACAAAAATATATATGACTTTTATATATATGTAGCTAAATAAAAATATAATCTTTCATATTGTAGAAGGATAAAAACATGATTTTTACATAGTGGAAACTATAAAAATATAATCTTTATTAGGAGAAAAGCAATATAAAAAATATAATTTTTATAAGGTAGAGAATATAAAAATACGATTTTTATATAGTAAATATTATAAAAATATAACTTTGAGATTTTATGGATAGTCAAAATATAAAAATACAATTTTTATATTTTATAGATAGTAAAAATGTCATCTTTATATATGTAGCAAAAATAAAAATGTGATTTCTATAGTGATGAAATTGAAAAGGTAAAATCTTTATAGTTGAAAAGGCGAGATTTTTATATATTGAATAGCGAAGTAAAAATTCGATTTTTATATATTGAATAGCAAAGTAAAAATTCGATTTTTATATATTGAATAGCGAAGTAAAAATTTGATTTTTATATATTGAATAACGAAGTAAAAATATGATTTTTATATATTGAATAGCATAGTAAAAATTTGATTTTTATATATTGAATAGCATAGTAAAGATTCGATTTTTATATATTGAATAGCGAAGTAAAAATTTGATTTTTATATATTGAATAACGAAGTAAAAATTCGATTTTTATATATTGAATAACGAAGTAAAAATTCGATTTTTATATATTGAATAGCATAGTAAAAATTCGATTTTTATATATTGAATAGCGAAGTAAAAATTTGATTTTTATATATTGAATAGCGAAGTAAAAATTCGATTTTTATATATTGAATAGCGAAGTAAAAATTCGATTTTTATATATTGAATAACGAAGTAAAAATAGGATTTTTATATATTGAATAGCATAGTAAAAATTCGATTTTTATATATTGAATAGCATAGTAAAAATTCGATTTTTATATATTGAATAGCGAAGTAAAAATTTGATTTTTATATATTGAATAACGAAGTAAAAATTCGATTTTTATATATTGAATAACGAAATAAAAATTCGATTTTTATATATTGAATAGCATAGTAAAAATTCGATTTTTATATATTGAATAGCGAAGTAAAAATTTGATTTTTATATATTGAATAGCGAAGTAAAAATTCGATTTTTATATATTGAATAACGAAGTAAAAATTCGACTTTTATATATTGAATAACGAAGTAAAAATTCGATTTTTATATATTGAATAGCATAGTAAAAATTCGATTTTTATATATTGAATAGCATAGTAAAAATTCGATTTTTATATATTGAATAGCGAAGTAAAAATTTGATTTTTATATATTGAATAGCGAAGTAAAAATTCGATTTTTATATATTGAATAGCGAAGAAAAAATTCGATTTTTATATATTGAATAGCGAAGTATAAAATTTGATTTTTATATATTGAATAGCGAAGTAAAAATTCGATTTTTATATATTGAATAGCGATGTAAAAATTCGATTTTTAAAATATATGAAGTGATTATAAAAATATGATTTTTAAATTGAAAGTGAAAAAATAAAAATGTGATTTTTATTTTAAAGACATCAGTATATAAAAATGTGATTTTTATATATGTAGTGGCTACGGGCAACGAAAGCGACAAAAGGCGAGAATGGCGATGATTTCTCCAAATGAAGTGTCGAGATGATTGGAATAGCTTTGGTGAGAACTTCTCACTCTTCAATTTCTTTTTCTAGTTATATATATATACTAGGATGCAGACGGTGTTTAGTAGCACCCGACACCCATCATCCACAGACCATGGATGGCTTGTTTGTTAAATTGTTTGGTTGTGTAGTTGGTTAGTTTATTTGGTTTGAATTGAATTGTTTGGTGAAATGGAATGGATTTGATTGATGTGTGAATGGCGTGGGCCTTCACTAGACCGGGGATAAGGCTAGGCCTTGTCCCGTTTCTAGTATCGTGCCGTTATGCCGCCGAAATTTCTAAAATAAGTTAGAAAAATAAAAACATGATTTTTATTTTGTAAATGAACTGAATAGAAATTCATGTGTTAAAGTAAAATATTTTATCGTTAAAAATATAATTTTTAACGTGAACGTGAGAAAAATAAATATTCATTTACAAACCAGACGGTTTGTTTATGTACACCTATTTGAATGACATTGATTGGGACGATAAATTTTACACATCGCCCAACTGCACAAATAAAAATCTATGTTTGTTGATTTGAAACCCCACACGGGTATTGGGATAATATACGACATACACTATTCCCAATAATTAGTTGTATGTCGATCGATTGATTGACAGGCTGTTATAAGCGTTAGATATCTATATTTGATGCTTATACAGTGTAGTGCACTTTGGATGATGGTTGATTATTTATCATTGCTATTATATACATGTGTTGTATGGAATCCATATAATTAACTTTATATGGTGATTGATTGGGCCTCATTCCAATTTAGAAAATAAAGAATATTATAAAACAAAGGTTCATGTGTTGACCATACTCATCCGTTGAGATTAGTCATGTGTTGAACGAAATATTTTAACAATAAAATTTACATCTTTATCATATATAAAATTAGAAACTAACTGGAAAATAGATAAGATGAGTGGTCTCCTGGATATTAATCTGATGTTGGTTTCGACCTTCGGGGTTAATATTCAGGGAATCGTTCTCTTACTAGTTTACAGTTGGAGTCTGATTTAATATCAAATGATAGATACCTTAATTTTTATAAAATATATTGAATAACAAAAATAGTCACACGTGGACAGTACTCATTCGTTGAGATTAGTCATGCGTTGACAAAAATATAGATTCATTTGTTGAATAGAATAACGAAGTTATTGAAATATATAAAGCCGTGTTGATTAGGGATGCGCTATTTTGACGCGAACGATATTTATATCGATTATATACGAATTCGAATTGAATTGAATAGAAAACGAATTCGAATTGAATTGAATAGAAAACGAATTCGAATTGAATTGAATAGAAAACGAATTCGAATTGAATGGAATAGAAAACGAATTCGAATTGAATTGAATAGAAAACGAATTTGAATTGAATCGAATAGAAAACCAATTTGAATTGAATCGAATAGAAAACCAATTTGAATTGAATCGAATAGAAAACCTATTTGAATTGAATCGAATAGAAAACCAATTTGAATTGAAAACGAATTCGAATTGAATTGAAAACGAATTGAAATGAATTCAAAATGAATTGAAATTTGAATTGGATAGTAATGAATTTTAAAACGAATTCATAAGAAAAAAAATCGATTTTTATTTGAATTGAAATGGAAGTTGAAATTGTTTTTGAAACGAATTTAAAACTATTTATATAATTCGTTTAAAATAGGAATCGACGAAATATATATTATATACATTATATATATAATATAAAGGCCTGAATAGAACGCGCCGCGCCGCGGCAGTTCGTGAATTTCGACCATTTATTTCAAACGGACATTACGGGAGATCTGACCGTCGGATTCTGTAACGAACCGGGATTTTCGACTCCGAAAATCAACATCAAACTATCATGTTGACCATTCAGACATCGAATATTCCAGATCATTAATAGAAAGAAGTTAGAGGGTGAGAATAGATAAGATAGAAATATTAGAATAGAAGAAGAAGAAGAAGAACACCACAACACAGAGTCTCACATCGCAGCGGAACAAAATATAATACAGAAATAAATCTTTATTGAGAACTTTGAAAATACTTACAATATCAGAGTACATCAACATCTGGACAGTGATAATCTGTCCTCATACAACACACAGCGGAATACTAGTAATATCATACGTCTGGACTCTTCCAGCTCGTCTCTTCACAGTAGTCGATAACCTGAACCTGTAAAACCCGGCCTAACCCGAGCATTTACAAAACACCGGGTCAATCTGGTGAACCAGAGTGAGATAAACTCGCACAGTAATAAGGGTGAATCATCCAATCATGATTTTAAAGTTCAAAACCTTTTCAAAAGAAAAGGATAATCGTAAGACCAAATCCACACATAAACACGGACGGTTTTTACCTTACGATAACCCAAAACATTTTTGTAACCAATATCTTGTCTGATATTATAATAATGTCTAAATACAAGTAAATATCAATCTAGTGGAACGCTTGCATCTCACGCTTCACATATATAGTATACAATCAAAACCCGCAGGCGCTTATTGGAGATTGGATTCCAACTTGACAAGGTATGGGTCCACCTTCCGATAGTGTATCTCTAGAGACGAATACACTGGGTTCAACAAGAACTTCTTGCAACCCGGCCCTCACATGACCGACCCCTCATTTCGCTTGAGAGTATCGAATGTATATCACCGACGGTTGGGATCAGCAACCGTCTCCCGAAAAGGGACAGCATCGAAACATAGATTTAAGAAGCAAATAGGATTTCCTCTAGATAGGTGATCATACACCCTAATGGGAGCGACCCACATAGCCATGCTGCCTGCCCGATTTCTGTCATTTCCCGGTTGATGAGGCTTGAGGTCTAGATTACTCTTGATCATCTGGTCGTCATTCACTTTGAATGCCACATCGTCAGATCCGTCAGATATCACTAATTGATGTCCACAAAAATACTCTAGCTGAAAGCTAGAGAATGGCAATTCCCTGCCAACAACTATCGTACGTTTGAAGAAATCAACGTACGTGATCCTTTGGAAATACTTTGTCAGACATTCGTCCATATACGTCATCCAGGAACAGGATGAACCGAAGGCACTCTCCTACCGCATCCATATAGGAATCACCCCATGGATCAGTAGCGAGTAGTCCTTGCAACCCCGTTGATTCCAACCACGACAGAATCACAGTTTATCTCTGCTTGCCAGGCAGAGAATATTAGTGGTTCTTCCGTTTATGAAAATCAACGGTCTTCACAGCACCATCTCGATCATCTTCTGATATCTTCACGTATTTGTTGGTCGGAATGGTTTTCGAATATACATTCGATCCCGGTCTTTCCGTACCAACAATCGTATTGGGCAGGTTTGATAGTCGGTGTTTTAACTATCAAAATGTACAGTGTTTCAATCATAACACTCCAATGAGTTCACTGGTTCAGTATTTGGCATTACTCGGCCTTTAATTAAACTGATTTACTTTTGTTAAATTAAAACTTCTAATTTCTTCAAATATTCAAAAATACGATATTCGAATACTTCTAATTCGATTTAACTCTAATCGATTAACTCTAATTGATTAACTAATACTCGACTTAAACCCATTCGCTTGACTCTAGATCACAGCGATCACAATGGTAACGCCTGATTCCCTCAGGAAACATCCGACCGCCGTAGGCTATCTGCAGCCCTGCGAATTACGCTAGCAGTCGTACGAAATGGCAACTTAGCCGAATAATTATGTTTGGCTAATTCTATCTCGAATAACTATATTCAATTTCCCATTTAAAATCTTCCTTCAAATCATCCTTGGAAATCCATTAGTTTTAACAAAGAAATTTATAGCACATATGTTATAACAATAGCGTTGTAATTACTATTTAGAAAACAACAGCACTATAATCGCTGTTTAGGTTTACAACCCATTTACTATAGCAAAAGTGCTACAATCGCTATATTAGATTTACAAAACATATATTATAACAACAGCGCTAAAATCGCTGTTTAGATTTTCAAAACATATCCACTAACGTCACTTACGATTCCCAACTAATACTATCTTCAGATAATCCCGATGTTGTTCGAGTTGGGGTATTTTAATTACCTCTCAGACCTTGATCAACAACGTTCAAATCTTCAGATAAATATCAGTTATAATCCAACACCAAAATTCCACCCCAGTCTCAAAACAAATCCCATTGATAAATTGGGTTTAGTTATACAATCTTATGGCCCATTTCTTTATCCCCAAATTTCACTTTCTATCGATCCTCTTTCAATTATTTTCAACCCTTATCCACTTTGGAGATTTTATTTCCCTTGTCCCATTTTTACTTGATTTCACTCTCACGTAACGTTAATGTAAAGTTAACGCTTTACACTTTGAATCTCACTTAAAACCTTTGGTTTATAATAAACCCTTTTATCGTAATCTCCTTTCACTTAATTCATATAATTGAGTACGTTTATTTCCTTTCACCATTCAATTGGCTTGTTTCTTACTGTAAAACGATATTCCGGATCCAATGGGACAAGTTTCGTCGAAATCCGAGGTCGTATGAAAAAAATTCCTTTATGAAACCAGAAATGAACACGCGTTTAATTTTTCCACGGTCACCCGATAAATCGAATCAACTTGAAACTGCGAACATCGACAATAACTTTTCGATACGAACCCAACGGCACTAGTTTCGTCGCATTCTGAGACTGTTGCCCCGGAAGGCTATTTTTACCCCGAACCGCCCTACCCTTTTTAACGCCAAATTTCTCGATCTCTAAAAATAACAAACTATATACCTATCCTGACTCTAATCGACGATACGAACTCAACGGAACTGGTTTCGTGGCCTAATTCGATCATCTGCTCCAGTTACATTCGAATATCTCTTTATTAATTTAATTACTCGCTATAGAAAATGAACGAGCGTTTATAGCTACCGTGGTCACATACGATATCGGTTTTCCACGCAATTCATCACCGTACAATAATTTAGTGATACGGTTCTAATGAAACTGATTTTGTCGAAATCTGAGTCCGTTTGCAAAACGGCCATTTTAAAGGCCTATAATTTAATAACGAATTTCCATAGTGACTATTTCAAAATTTGATTTGGCCATAACTATCAAACTATAACACGAAATCTAGATTTTTCTCTTTCATATGAAAATTATCGTCAATACGGTTCCAACGTGTCTTGTTTCACAGAAATCCGACTTATATCGAATCCTGTATTCTCAGTTGAAGTTCAGAACTCCAATTTACGAACTGCACGCCATTTTCGAGCTCGATTTTATATTATATATAAATTATAACGTTCAACTTCGTTTAAATAACGATTTCAATATTAAATTCCATTGTTATTCCCAACATAATATTTAAAACTAATTTAAATATTCAGATTCAAATGGTCGAAAAACACGGGTCGTTACATTCTTCCCCCCTTAAAATAATTTCGTCCTCGAAATTGCTAAGGTAAGAAAGAACGTTATAAACTCAAAAATTTCCAAATACAATTTAGTTTAAAACAGAAATCAATTCAATACTGTAAATAAATATTTTCAAAAATATTGAAAATTTTCTAACACCTTAAATTTCCCAAAAATTCCGCCAGCACCTCCTCTGTACGGCTTAATCGGCACAATTGTAACTCGCCTTTCTAGGCCTTCTCCAATCCAAAAGAAAATAAAACAGCCAAGCGACTTGCCAAATAGGCTCATAAATCACCAAACTCATATGAAAATAAACATGTACCTTTTTGTCGGGCATATCATTATATTCTTTCCATCTGCTGCCCTTTCAGCATATACAAACGCATTCCCAACGAAATTCCAACTTTTATCCTCAAAACCAAATCCTTCACGCATCCAAGCCAAATACCATTCTTAACTCACTTCCCACTCATCATCAATTTCAACTCTTAACTTTACCAGTCCAACACCATTTCAGATTCCTGTCTCCCAATTCCAAATCTGATTCCACTTGATATATTATATCTCGATTCAATTTTCATTTAATTGGTTTCAATTCAATTTATATACAATTTCTATTTCATTTTGTTTTTGGTTCAAACAGTTTCCCTGGGAGTTTTTAAACAGTTCAGCTTTTTCAAAATCAAATATTCCTTTTCAGGATTCAAAACAAGTTGTTCTTCAAAGCAATTCAAAACAAAAATTTTGGTAGTAATCCGTCACTTAGAACTCGAAAATGAACACTGATGATGTGGCCAGCATCCTCAGAGTTATTTCCCAGCTATCAAAGTGAGTTCAATACTATATCACTTATCAAACCGTATTTAAACACTTCCATTTTGAAATTTATTTCAAAATATCATTCACGATGCTTGTAAACCAAATTTAAAATCTCCCAGGATCTTAAAATTCCCATATATTTAATCCAAAATTCTTTTTCCCACTTTTCTATGTTTTCACAATTTCAATCTAAATTCTGATTTAAATTGAGATTTAATTCATCTGATTTCATATATTTCACTTATATGAATTCTGTTTGGTTATATATAACCATTACATATAATCAACCAACACATCCAATATATTATAATACTTCAAATAATAATCATTCTTTTATATTAAAATATAATTTGGGTAAAATTATTTCATTTACCCTCTTTCAAAACATACTGTGTCGGTTTATCATACTTGAGTGTTTAGAAACTCCTATCGATACAGTGGATCAAACTGATCGATCAGAACTCATAAACAACTCAAACAAATAAATCTCCACAATATAAAACAATTTTTATAAAATCTACAAATACGTTCACTCGTATATATACACTCAAACTCAATCTAGGGTATTACTAACCCCATCTCTACTGAGTTACACCACAGAGCCAAGGTAATTACTTAACCAATAGCTCTGATACCACTGTAACGAACCGGGATTTTCAACTCCGAAAATCAACATCAAACTATCATGTTGACCATTCAGACATCGAATATTCCATATCATTAATAGAAAGAAGTTAGAGGGTGAGAATAGATAGGATAGAAATATTAGAATAGAAGAAGAAGAAGAACACCACAACACAGAGTCTCACATCGCAGCGGAACAAAATATAATACAGAAATAAATCTTTAGTGAGAACTTTGAAAATACTTACAATATCAGAGTACATCAACATCTGGACAGTGATAATCTGTCCTCATACAACACACAGCGGAATACTAGTAATATCATACGTCTGGACTCTTCCAGCTCGTCTCTTCACAGTAGTCGATAACCTGAACCTGTAAAACCCGGCCTAACCCGAGCATTTACAAAACACCGGGTCAGTCTGGTGAACCAGAGTGAGATAAACTCGCACAGTAATAAGGGTGAATCATCCAATCATGATTTTAAAGTTCAAAACCTTTTCAAAAGAAAAGGATAATCGTAAGACCAAATCCACACATAAACACGGACGGTTTTTACCTTACGATAACCCAAAACATTTTTGAAACCAATATCTTGTCTGATATTATAATAATGTCTAAATACAAGTAAATATCAATCTAGTGGAACGCTTGCATCTCACGCTTCACATATATAGTATACAATCAAAACCCGCAGGCGCTTATTGGAGATTGGATTCCAACTTGACAAGGTATGGGTCCACCTTCCGATAGTGTATCTCTAGAGACGAATACACTGGGTTCAACAAGAACTTCTTGCAACCCGGCCCTCACATGACCGACCCCTCATTTCGCTTGAGAGTATCGAATGTATATCACCGACGGTTGGGATCAGCAACCGTCTCCCGAAAAGGGACAGCATCGAAACATAGATTTAAGAAGCAAATAGGATTTCCTCTAGATAGGTGATCATACACCCTAATGGGAGCGACCCACATAGCCATGCTGCCTGCCCGATTTCTGTCATTTCCCGGTTGATGAGGCTTGAGGTCTAGATTACTCTTGATCATCTGGTCGTCATTCACTTTGAATGCCACATCGTCAGATCCGTCAGATATCACTAATTGACGTCCACAAAAATATTCTAGCTGAAAGCTAGAGAATGGCAATTCCCTGCCAACAACTATCGTACGTTTGAAGAAATCAACGTACGTGATCCTTTGGAAATACTTTGTCAGACATTCGTCCATATACGTCATCCAGGAACAGGATGAACCGAAGGCACTCTCCTACCGCATCCATATAGGAATCACCCCATGGATCAGTAGCGAGTAGTCCTTGCAACCCCGTTGATTCCAACCACGACAGAATCACAGTTTATCTCTGCTTGCCAGGCAGAGAATATTAGTGGTTCTTCCGTTTATGAAAATCAACGGTCTTCACAGCACCATCTCGATCATCTTCTGATATCTTCACGTATTTGTTGGTCGGAATGGTTTTCGAATATACATTCGATCCCGGTCTTTCCGTACCAACAATCGTATTGGGCAGGTTTGATAGTCGGTGTTTTAACTATCAAAATGTACAGTGTTTCAATCATAACACTCCAATGAGTTCACTGGTTCAGTATTTGGCATTACTCGGCCTTTAATTAAACTGATTTACTTTTGTTAAATTAAAACTTCTAATTTCTTCAAATATTCAAAAATACGATATTCGAATACTTCTAATTCGATTTAACTCTAATCGATTAACTCTAATTGATTAACTAATACTCGACTTAAACCCATTCGCTTGACTCTAGATCACAGCGATCACAATGGTTACGCCTGATTCCCTCAGGAAACATCCGACCGCCGTAGGCTATCTGCAGCCCTGCGAATTACGCTAGCAGTCGTACGAAATGGCAACTTAGCCGAATAATTATGTTTGGCTAATTCTATCTCGAATAACTATATTCAATTTCCCATTTAAAATCTTCCTTCAAATCATCCTTGGAAATCCATTAGTTTTAACAAAGAAATTTATAGCACATATGTTATAACAATAGCGTTGTAATTACTATTTAGAAAACAACAGCACTATAATCGCTGTTTAGGTTTACAACCCATTTACTATAGCAAAAGTGCTACAATCGCTATATTAGATTTACAAAACATATATTATAACAACAGCGCTAAAATCGCTGTTTAGATTTTCAAAACATATCCACTAACGTCACTTACGATTCCCAACTAATACTATCTTCAGATAATCCCGATGTTGTTCGAGTTGGGGTATTTTAATTACCTCTCAGACCTTGATCAACAACGTTCAAATCTTCAGATAAATATCAGTTATAATCCAACACCAAAATTCCACCCCAGTCTCAAAACAAATCCCATTGATAAATTGGGTTTAGTTATACAATCTTATGGCCCATTTCTTTATCCCCAAATTTCACTTTCTATCGATCCTCTTTCAATTATTTTCAACCCTTATCCACTTTGGAGATTTTATTTCCCTTGTCCCATTTTTACTTGATTTCACTCTCACGTAACGTTAATGTAAAGTTAACGCTTTACACTTTGAATCTCACTTAAAACCTTTGGTTTATAATAAACCCTTTTATCGTAATCTCCTTTCACTTAATTCATATAATTGAGTACGTTTATTTCCTTTCACCATTCAATTGGCTTGTTTCTTACTGTAAAACGATATTCCGGATCCAATGGGACAAGTTTCGTCGAAATCCGAGGTCGTATGAAAAAAATTCCTTTATGAAACCAGAAATGAACACGCGTTTAATTTTTCCACGGTCACCCGATAAATCGAATCAACTTGAAACTGCGAACATCGACAATAACTTTTCGATACGAACCCAACGGCACTAGTTTCGTCGCATTCTGAGACTGTTGCCCCGGAAGGCTATTTTTACCCCGAACCGCCCTACCCTTTTTAACGCCAAATTTCTCGATCTCTAAAAATAACAAACTATATACCTATCCTGACTCTAATCGACGATACGAACTCAACGGAACTGGTTTCGTGGCCTAATTCGATCATCTGCTCCAGTTACATTCGAATATCTCTTTATTAATTTAATTACTCGCTATAGAAAATGAACGAGCGTTTATAGCTACCGTGGTCACATACGATATCGGTTTTCCACGCAATTCATCACCGTACAATAATTTAGTGATACGGTTCTAATGAAACTGATTTTGTCGAAATCTGAGTCCGTTTGCAAAACGGCCATTTTAAAGGCCTATAATTTAATAACGAATTTCCATAGTGACTATTTCAAAATTTGATTTGGCCATAACTATCAAACTATAACACGAAATCTAGATTTTTCTCTTTCATATGAAAATTATCGTCAATACGGTTCCAACGTGTCTTGTTTCACAGAAATCCGACTTATATCGAATCCTGTATTCTCAGTTGAAGTTCAGAACTCCAATTTACGAACTACACGCCATTTTCGAGCTCGATTTTATATTATATATAAATTATAACGTTCAACTTCGTTTAAATAACGATTTCAATATTAAATTCCATTGTTATTCCCAACATAATATTTAAAACTAATTTAAATATTCAGATTCAAATGGTCGAAAAACACGGGTCGTTACAGATTCTCCTAAAACCGGAACCGTTGGGTTCGTATCGAAAAGTGCTTTCTAACGAATATTAGAAATTTGAAATCTTATGGTTGGATTTGGATATACGTCCAAATCAAATTTGGAAAAGGTCGCTGTAAGTGCAGTTCGATGGCCGTTGATGGAAATCGACTGTACGGGCCTAGATAAAATTATTAAAAATAGTAATAATTTGTGTAAAATCATAAGAAATGATTTGGGAAGAACTGGGATGAAAATCCCACATTTGTAAAGATAAAAATAGATTTTTATCGAAATGAACTAGTTTTGAACTAAAATTAAACCCGTTTATTTTTAAATAAATAAATTGGATTTGAAACGAGTTTTAATCGAATTGATTTGTGGGTTTATCATGAACAGTGTTTTAAATAACACTAGTTCTTTAACCCGATAAATAAATAGAAAGTGATTTGGGTTTGTCGTGAACTATGTTTTGAAAAAGACATTAGTTCTGTTATGATATATATGTGTGCTCTCTTCTTCATAGAAGATCACACATTTTTGCTTTTCAGAAAAAGACATTAGTTCTTTAACCCAGTAAAGGGAGTTTTAATGAATCTGCAATTAGATTGAAATGTGGATTGATAATCTAAATTATCAACTTTGAAAAATAAGTGAGAATGGAGTGTCACCAGTTTTGCTCCAAAGCGATAGTTAAATCTTTAATTAGATTTGAACGTGAAATGGTAACAAATTTTACCGATAACACCGTGGTGTTAGATATGGAGTATTACCAGTTTTGCTTCATGGGATGAATAGGTTGGGATTGGGAAATAAAATAAATAATTACTTCGGTACGGTTCGCTAATCTCGACTAGTTGAGAAAACCATAATTTGGTTTGAAATGACATCCAAAGGAAGATTAAAGGATAAATTTAAAGAATTTATCTTGGATAAAATTAATGGGAACTTTTCCCTAAGAATGTGGAGTTTAGAAACTAGCTGTAGGTTAGTTTAGAAGAATGGTTTCCTGGATATTGATCTGATGTTGGTTTCGGCCTTCGGGGTTAATATTTGGGAAATCGTTCTCTTGCTAATTTGCGGTTAGTGACTAATGAATTGGAATGAGGCATATGTTGTGTTTGTGTAACATTTGTTTTTAATATACGCGGGTTGTTCGGAAAGTCCGGGTTTATACCCATTCTAAATAACCGATTCGACGATAAGTCGAAGATGAAGACGGTGGTTGAAGACCGGAAGTCTTCACATCGTTTAGGTGATTACTGATGATCTTGATTGGGCTATACACCCAAGATGAGGGAATCAGTTGGTGGTCGTCCAGACGTACTTGGAGATCGATGGATATGCGAGGAAAGTGCCTCCGGTTTCGTTCAGACCCTGAACGAACTTGTAAATGGATTGTGTGTCTGACATTGGATTTTATTCTGTGTTGATTGATTTCTGTTAAATATATATCTGTTTGGCGGCGGAGGATTTATTCTCTTGCTTAACGCCCTTCTCTGAGACGTACGAGCTTAGAGGTTATATATCGATAGATATCAATCGCATGGCATGAATTGCCTGTGTGGCACGCTGAGTTGCATAGATCAAGGCTTCTGTTGAAAAGCAAAGTCTTGTGGTTGATGATCAAAGCACGGCCTACGTGGCAGCTTTGTGTATAGCGTGGATTCGCGAGCCTCACACCTCGGTATGAGTCAAAAACGGGATGAGGACCCAAGGAGTGCACGACGTTTCTTTCTAGCTATGGGTGGTGTCAGTGACCTACCAGCCCTGACATTTATATACTTTTCACCTTTGTGGTTTGGATGCGAGGCGCCTCGATTATAGGTCCTATAGGGCCGGGAAACGTGTGTTCAGGAATAACTAATCCTCAAATGAAAGAGAGGACCGGCCTTGGAGGATCCCAGGGTTACCCAGAGTGTGTAGTCCTGAGGCATTTGCTAGAGTGTCTCGAAGCGGAGAGGAGCTTGCCCCTTGCCACGACTCATGACGGAAATCCAATTTCCAATACGTGCATTTCGGTTTTAATTGTAGATCCTAGTATGGCGACATAGTAGCATGGGATGTTATGCCGTCTATGATTTATATTTATGATTGAAATTGTTTTGACACTATACAGTTATTATAGTATCAAAAGATTTGTTTTAAACGTACCAAGCATGTTTGGCTGTTATAAGGTAAAACCCTATCCTCCGACTTGCGTTGCATTGTGTGATGGGACCTGGGTCTTATAATAGCTTCATTTTTCGAAAAAGCATTGCGTTGTTTATTCTATGCACTGGTATTCTTGGGAGGAAACCCGTTCCATGTTATACGGCGTGGTCCCTTGAATTACTCTCTTTTAAAGTAAAGCTTTAAATAACTGTTTTAGTTCTCACACCAGTCACATGACTGACCTGAAGTTTATTGTTTTAACCTAAACTCTGGGTGCCCCTATTTTCTACACGGGCATCTAGTAGTTTTGGTTTTGCAGATTTATATTCACAGGATCCTGGTTTACAGCTGGAATGATATCCGGAAAGCTTTGTATCCGTATATCACCTTCAGTTGTGCTTTGTATTATTTTCCGTTGCTATGTAATTTATTGTAATCTCTGATATTTATCGAATGTAATTTATTCATTTATACTCAGTATATTCTTGTATCTGATGGAATTGTTGTAATATACAATGAAATGTTCTTCCGTCTGCATCCTGTTTTGTCTTGTCCTCACAGTAATCCGCTCTTTCCTTCACGGGGAAGTTACGGGTCGCTTCAACCCCGACACTTGTGTCGATTTGAAATTACTAAAACAGGAGCTGTGCTATACCAAATGAGGCTTGACAGTGGACATCTGCTCTTCGATTTTCCTGGGCCTCGAGTCCATACTATTACTATTTGTTGTTGTTGTTTTGTTGGTGCGCACCCTTGATGGAAGGTATTTCCCTTTGATTCGATATGGGGCGGATGTCTACGGTGGGCCGTTAGGGGTAACCACCAGTCTGGATCAGGCAAACTAGTAGCATACTACTTTGGGTATAGCCTCATGTGCCTTGTCATACATTTATCCTTATGCGAGACAACTACGATTTTGATTTTTGGCATAGGTCTATAGGGGACTCACTGGCTACCGACGTTACTGGTTGTGTTACAGGACCTGCATAGACCATGTGCTTATAAACTATGTAAGGGTAATCAATGTAACCCCGCTTACGCTATTTTTCTGACAAGTATTTGTGAATAGACACTAGTATAATAGCGAAATTATATTATATAGTATCTAGTTTGACGGATCCTTAGGAGATGGAATTTCCCGTAACATCTCCTGAGTTATGTGTGTGTATGTTCAAATGATATCGATTTGACTTAGATGAGAATATTTTTGCCTGATCCGAGATTGTTTTATTTTCATGCTATTACGCTCGGGTCAGACTTGAGCATTCCAGTTTCAAAGGTTATCTTCTGAAGGATGAAGACGAAGACGGTATACTATTATTACTATTGTATCCCACTACTATTCTATTGCATTACTCTGTATTATCAGTTATGTACATAAATGTATAACTCTGATAAATGTTGTAAAATGATCAAATGTTTATTTGAAACAGCTTCATGAACTGTTATTTGATTATTATATTTTGTTCATTCCGTTGCGAGATTCTGTGTTTGTTTTCTTCTTTCTTTCTTATTCTAAATTAATCCCCTTGATTATCTATATTTTTGACTATAATGGTTGAAGATGTGGATCGTCATTTAACAATCTGTAAATACGTACAGTTTTGAGTTAGACATGTGTGGATTATTGTCGATTCAAAAGGTACGGGTTTCCGGGTCATTACAGTTGGTATCAGAGCTTATGGTTTAGCGATAAACCTTGGCTCTATTGGGATTTACTCATTAGAGATAGGGTTAGTAACACCCTAGAATGAGTTCTGAGTGTATATATATACGAGAGAGCGTACTTGTAATTTTGATATAAAAAAATGGTTTTATATTGTGTTGTTTGACTTATTGAGTTGAGTTCGGCGTTCCAGTCGATGCGTGTTGCAAGCGTTATCGAATGGGATTTCAAAAACACTTGAATAAGGCATTCTAACACAGTATTGTTTTCATATATATTTTATATATGTAAGATAAATAGTTTTGATTTTTGATGGTATATTAGTCAATACTCTTAACTTATTGACTATAAAAATGAATCGATCTTTTATATATGATGTATAATTAAATGTAAACCAAATGAATTTAAATGGAGAATATGAGTTCTTTAAATTCCGATGATTTGTAAATGTTTTTCAAGGTTTTGAAAAAAAATATAGTAGTAATATTTGAAGTATATTCAAATAGAAATTGGTTAAGTACTCTATTTTGCTACTGGGAAATAAATTTCGGTGATGAGATGATCATAGTCATCGACTTTCATTTTCGAGTCCCAAAGTGGGGAAAACCATTTAGTAGCATTGCTACATATTCGTTTTGGAAATAATTTTAATTTGAATTCTTGAGTATGTTGTGATATACAAAAATTATGTATAGTATATAGTATTTCAAAATGTTTTGAAAAGAAATTGGTACTTAAGATTCTCAAGTCTCCATTTATACAAATTGCTCTCCTTGTTGATAATCAATGAAATAAAAAAATTGTAAGTATTAATATCAAATGAATTTTAAATAGGTGAATAAAGATATACGATAAATGAATAAGAGAAATATAATATTATAAAATTGAAACATAAAGAAAGGAAAATATTGAAGTAAAATAGAAACAAATACTCATGTTACTTTGATAATAAAGAGTAAAGTGTAAAATACTAAATTTCATTTGTTATATATACAAACCTACTTAAATGAAAAGCTTAAGAGTATATAAATATGAAATGAAATATATTATAAATGAAATTTAAAGGAATAACATGTTCTAAAATGAAATGTTGAATCATAGATATGTTATGAAGATAAAGAAAAGTAAAGACGTTTAAAAAATGAATTAGAACCAAAGAAATGTTTATAAAGGTTAATCAAGTGGTTGTAATAATTTTTTTTATTTGCTAATGTTCTGAAACGATTAACAAATGGATGGAATATTTGCAAAGGATTGGTAATAACTAAAATTGTAACCTCCTGAGATAATTGTAAACTTGAATAGAATTGTATCAAAAAGGAAACGAGTCTCAAGTAATGTATAAACTTAAGAAATTAAGTAACAAGTCATTTCATAGTAATAAATTTATAAAGTAACGTAAATAACAAAGGAACTAAAGTCTATAAGTTGTGAAATAATGTGAATTAACAATAAATTACGAATTTGGTTAGTTATGAATAAAGGAAAATGGACTTATATTCTAATTGAATAAAATGTCAAAGATAAGCTTAAGAAAATTTACAATAATATTTAAGCAAGTTAATTAAAAAAACACATAGAGAGCATAAGATGTAGATGAAATTAAAGTATTAACATGTATAGAAATTGAAATGAGTAAGTAGGTAAATTTCAAATATGTTGAGAATAAGTATAGATTAAACGAAATGCTAGCTTATAGAAAATTTTAATATAGTTGAAATAAGTAGTATATATATATATATATAAATCCAATAGTTTTACATAACAAATTGGATTTTGGGTTGTCAAGAATGGTGTCTTAAATAACACTGTTCTTGAACCCATTTGAGAAAAGAATAAATCTTTTAACTAAGGTTTAAAGAAGTTTTCCAGTTAATAAATATAATTTGAATTAAGCGGAAGTTGGTTTTGGGTTGATTGTGAACAATGTTTTAAATGACATTAGTTTTTAAAACCCGATTAACAGTGAAATTATCTTTTGAAATTTATTAGCCTTTTAACTAAGATTTAATGGAAAAGCTTTGGTTTACAAATGTAATGTCCCGACTTTTCTGACTATTTTTAAATCATTTTAATGAGGAATTAAAAAGAGGTTTCTATTTAAAAATCAATACTAAGGAGATTTTTGAAAACAAATATACATGTATATGAATAAGCATATATATGTAATAATATTTAATATACTTGGTAAAATCTTAGATTTGAAAATATAAGACAAGTATATATTATATAGAAATATATATAAGGAGATAAATACTTCATACATATCATTTTTGACAAAACAAGGAGTAAAGAACAAAAGGGGTAAGGCATGAATAAAGAAAAGAGCTTTTGTTCATTTAAAAATAAAAAGGGACCTTGGAATAAAAACACAACCATATGAACCCTTATAACATGAGAACAATTCGGCCAAAAACATAAAGTATACGACATATAAAAACAATTGTTTTGATCATAACAAATATCTCAAGACAAAAGACAAAAACCAAATTCCTAGAAAGACAAAAACATTTAATGCAATACACTTGAAATAGAAACTAGGATTTCATAGACCATTTCCTAAAAATCCTAAATGAAGTAGCATGTGCACTTCCTTAAGCAAGAAGGAAATATCTCAGCAAGAAGAAACAAATAAAAACATTTGTTTAAGGCTTTAAAATCCAAAGGAATGATCCTTGCATTTAATGAAGGTAAGGTCCAATCTTCTAGAAGCCATCACCTAGGACACTCTCATTGGTTAGGAACCTTAATGAGACGAAACTTGAATGCATGATCTCCTAAAAATAACGGCCGTAGGAACTATCAATGAGGGGTAAGCTAAGAGAGTTTTACTGTGTAAAACATGTGCATAGGAATTCGTTTTTTTTTTAAGCATGAGTTCCACTATAAATAGGACTCAAGTTTTTCACTTTATCTTCACAAACAAAACTGGTTTTCATCTCTAAAGTTCTGAAGCATTTTCTAGAATCTTGGAAAGCAAATTTGTGAGTGAAACAAATTCTAAACTTTCTGGTTTTAATACTGCTGGAAAACAGTTTTAGTTTAAGTTAAACTACCCTGTTTATTTGATTACTATCTATTACTGTCAACCAGAAAACATGATGTTAGAACCACTTGATTCATCCCTATAGACTGATCTACTATGTGGTATACATCATTGAATGTGTGTGCAAATTGATTTGATGATTTGAACACTGCTGTTAACACCTGTAGTGGTGTTCTGTAAAAATACAGAACATGTGAAAATGATTTAGGAACTAAATAACCCTGTTGATTTACTTTTGATTGATGAAAGTGTATGGATCTGGTGTAATCATAATATACATTCACATATAAAAATCGAAATTATAACATTTCAAAGTTTTTGTCCAAAACAGAAGAACACAATAAAGTTCTCTGTAAAACAAAAATCAAAGTTGAAATTCAAACCTGATAAAAACCCGCCTTGATTATATGAATAGGATCGTAGGTTGGATTAATGATTTTAAGGTGAATCCCATGATTTTTAAGTTTGTATATTTCGAGAATTTTATACATGAACGGAAAAGGACTTTTGGGCAAATTTCCGACGATCAAAGCCACCAGGGGAGCGGCAGTTGCGAGGAGGGGTTCATCGGGGACCTATGTATCGGGGAAAAATCCTATTTAATTTTTCAAATGTGTAGATTTTGGGATTAAAGAGGAAATAGGGTTTTTATGTTGTTAATGGGTTCATTTGGTTGCGTCGGAATCTCTCGTCGACGGCGAACTTCTGGAAGTGCGGTCGTGGGGGGATGGCGGCGTTAGGGACCCACGGTGGCGAGGCAGGAGGCGGATGGGGTATCGTGGCCTGCGGTGCGAGTACGAGATGGTTTCTCCGGTGGTCCTTTCTGGACGTGGAGAGCTCGAGCAGGTGAATCACTGTAGCATCGACGAAGTTGGGGACTGGAGGCTCTGACGAGGTCCTGGGATGGAGGCCGACGTGTCTGGGGTGGTCGTCGTTGGTTGATGTGGGCCCGACAGTGTGTGCACGTGCACCACTGTGCACTGATACACGAGGAGGATGGAGATGGTACTTTGCCAAAGTACCACGAGCATGGCACTCGAGTGCCAGGGGAAAATCCAAGGAGAAATCATGGTAGCAAGGCCTGGTACTTCACGAAATCATGGTGGCCGAGGGTCGATCAGGGGGAGTGAACGCGGGATGCAGGAGATTTGGCACATGGCATTTTGGTGTTTTGTCAAAGTACCAAGTGGTACTTCACAAATCACATGAGCGACAAGGGATTTTTAAACAAAATCATAGCGTTTTTCAACCCGGTACTTTGCCAGGTCCGGCACTTTGATAAATTCGCCAAACCGGTATTAATGAAACGACAATTTAAATTTAAAAATAGCTTTAAATTTAAATTTGAAATATAAATAAAAAAATAAATAAAAGAAGTTTTTTTATTTAATTGAGCAGAAGGTAAGTGGAGAAGTAAAAGCTGAAATCAAACCGATAAGATCATCGGTACAAGTTCGATGTGAGTTCTGAAAGATAAGTTATACGAGAATAAATGATTTAAATTTGTTATTTATAAATTAAATAATCATAAAGAAAAAGGATAAAAAGAAAAGGAAAAGTTCGAAAACATTTCCAAGCAAAATGACAAAAGAAAAGACCATACCGTGTGCGAAGCACGGGAAAGTGTAAATGATGAACAAAACCACTTTTGAAACCATATACACCTTAACGGATTTATTTAAGGGATAATCTTGACGGTACTAATGTAAACCAGATAAACAAACACTGTTTGAAAATATGTATATTTATCTGAAGCGGAGTAATACTCCTGATTAATTCGATAAACATTTATCGACTGTAAAAAGATTTCGTACATCGCTCGAAGAGTCCGGAATAAACAATTCCACTTCGATTCAAAGTTTACGACGCATAACAGAATGCTGAAGTCAACGAGATGCAAGCGTTATTTTAAACAAGTTTGGTATGTTCAGTCCCAGAACATACCCGAATGGACGAGTGTCTGACAGCGTATGTCAGTCAGATTTTACACATCGGTTTTACGTAAGTATATTACGTTGGTAGCGGAGGAATTCATTTCTCTTAGCTTTATTACCCGTAATATATTTGGGTAATCGAATGAGTATTTCTGACGGATAGGATGATGTGGCATTCAAAGAATGTAAAGAAATAATCTGTCAGAAGTGAACGTAACCTCAAAACTTCACAACCCGGAAGTAACAAAAGTTGGGCTAGGCAGCATGGCTAGTTGGGTCATACCCAAGTAGGGTATATTATCACCATCTAGAGGACTTCCTTATTTAACTTCTTAAATCTATTTCGCTGCTATTGCATTCGGAAACGGTAAATTGAGCTCAACCGTAGGAGTGATAATATATTCGTTACACTCAAGCTAAATGAGTGGACGGTCATGTGTGGTCGGGTTACAAGATGTTCTTGTTGAACCCCAGTGTATCCTCTCTAAAGTACACTGATCGGTGGGTGCTCCCATACCCTGTCTGTTGGAATCCAAACTCCAATACGCGCTCTGCGAACTTTTAAAGTTGTACACTATATACGTGAACGTGAGATGCAAGCGTTTCACTAGATTTTTAGTTATCTGTTACAAACTATTATAATATCAAATGTTTTGATATAAAGGACTTAGATCATTTTCCAGATATTAGACATGGATGGATCTAAAGAATTCTAAGTAAATGAATCGTCATAATGAAAACTTGACACTTATTTCCCTGTTTACATGTGTTAATTATGTTTCCTCACACCAGTCCCCTAACTGACCCAGAGTTTATTTTTGTGTTTCTTAAACTCTTGGGTACTCATAATATTTATTATGAGTAGACAAGTAGGTTCAGGTAAGGCAAGTGGAACATGATGCAGAACAAGTTCAAGACCTGGTAGCATATATGTTTAATTGCCAGTTTGAGTATCTATGGTATTGTAATATGGTACTGTATGACTATGATGATGAACCATGATGATGTAATATGTTATGTGCTCTGATGTATCAGACTTTGTGATGTAATATATAAGTATTTTATGAAATTCCGTTGTGAGATTCTGATAACTTCTTACTCTTCTATTCTATAAGTTCTAACTTTTCTACCTCATCTTCTAAAAATTTTCTATAATGATACGGTTTCCCAGGCATGGAAAATCGCACCGTTACAGTTGGTATCAGAGCTTGGGATTTCTGAACACCTAGGCTTAGAGTGAGCATCGAGAGAGCGTATTTTTACTAAAAACTATTTTAGTATGGGTCGTCCTTAGTTCTCAACCCTAGTTATTAACCTTAGTTATCAACCCTAGTTATTTGGTTAAGTTACCCCTAAAGACTGGTTTCCGAATGAGTATTAACTCTCGAATCATTTACTCAGAAGTTGAAAATGAGTTCTCAAGCAAGGCGAGGCCGAGGAGCAAGTCGAGCGACTACGACAAATGGGCACACTGTTAATCAGACCCAAGTGGAAACAACTGAAGTAGTCCAAGCTCCAACGCAGCCAAACTTCGCTATGATTTGTAAAAACTACACTACTCTGGGAGGAAAAACTTTCAAGGGAACGGAATCACTGGTTGACGTCCAAGCATGGATTAGATCGTGTGAAAAGATTTTTAAGGGACTGAAACTGGATGACGAGTACAAACGACTATTAGCATCATGGAATCTGGAAGGAGCTACAGCTATCTGGTGGGATGCCCAGACTGCAAATACTCCAGAGGAGAACTTTACTTGGGCTATGTTCAAAGAAGCTTTTGAAGCTCAGTATCTGCCTGCAACTGGGAAAACCAGGATGTACTGAGACTTCATCGATTTGAAGCAAGAAACCATTACTGTCACTGAGTATGAAAACAAGTTCAATGCACTGTCAAGCTTTGGACCAGAGTTGGTAAATACCTCGCTGAAAAAGAATGAGATGTTCGTAGCTGGATTGAAGGATAGTCTGCAAGGCCGTATGATGGGGCATCTGAAAGATCCATTTGTTGAACTCGTAGATTTAGCACTCAGATATGAAGCTCTGGACGCTAAAAACCCAACTGCAACAAAGGCTCAGACTGGAGAAGCAAGTGGAGGGAATCCCCAAAAAAGGAAATTTAACCCTGATTGGAAAGATAACAAGAACCAAGGAAAAGCAGTTCAGCAGAAAACTGAGAATTGTTTCAAGAATGTGATGTGTCACAACTGCAAGCAGAAGGGACACATTGCCAGGTTCTGTAAACAGAAGAGCAACAAGAAACCCCAACAACAGCAACCACAACAGCAGCAAAGGAAGCCTCAGCAACAACCACAGCAGCAGCAGCAGCAGCAAGTTCAGAGGAATGAGATGGTATTGAAGAACCTCTGTTTCAACTGTCACCAGCCTGGGCATATGGTGAAAGACTGTCCGCTGATGAAAAGGGCACCTCAAGCAAAAGTGTATGCCATCAAGAATGAACCATCTGGCTCTCAGAATGTGAAAGGGAAGGGAGTGCTGGAAGGTACTTTACAATGTAAAGAAATTTACCTTCGAGTTTTGTTTGACACTGGCGCTACACACAGTTTTATTTCTTCTGAAACTGTAGACCAATTTAACCTTAAACCAATGATTTCCCCAAACCCAATTTGTGTAACAAATCCTATTGGCGGTAAAACTGAGTTAAAAATGTGTTGTGAGGATATAACACTATTATATCTCTCACATTCCTTTCGGTTCGATTTCTATGTCCTAGATTTCAAAAGTTTCAATTTTATTCTTGGATTGGACTGGCTGAGCGAGTTCCAAGACAAAATAAAATGTGATAAAGAAACAATAACCTTGATAACCAGTTTAGAACGGAAAGCTAGAATACCCTGTGGAAAACCCGATATTCACACCTGTAGTTTCCTATACGCCCTAGAAGCACCAAAAGAGAACCTTGAAACACTGGACGTAGTGAGAGAATTCAAGGATATTTTCGAAGAAGTCGGAAGTTTACCTCCTCATCGGGAGATAAAATTCCGAATCGATTTAATCCCAGGAGCGAGACCGATAGTGCAACCAAAGAGACGTATGGCACCAAAGGAAGTATCAGAACTGGAGAAACAGACTCGGGATTTGCTGAGTAAAGGTTTAATCCGACCTAGTTTTTCTAGTTGGGGCTCGGCGGTAGTTTTTGTAGTGAAGTCTGATGGGTCGTTACGACTATGTGTTGAATATAGAGAGTTAAACAAAGTGACCATCAAAAACAAATATCCTTTACCACGAATCGATGACCTTTTCGATCAATTACATGGAGCGACCGTATTCTCTCAAATGTATTTAGCAAAAGGATTTCATCAATTGAGAATCGTTGAGGATAGTATTCCTTTAACAACATTTAGAGGCCCGGATTTCTTTTATGAGTGGTTGGTTATGCCATTCGGTCTAACCAACGCACCAGCATTTTTCGTGGATTTGATGAAAAGAGTCTTTAGAAAAATTCTGAACAAGTTTGTTCTAATTTTCATTGACGATATTCTGATTTACTCAAAAACTGAAGAGGAGCATCGCTATCACCTCAGAGTAGTATTAGAAACTCTGAGGAAAAATGTGTTGAAAGCCAAATTTTCAAAATGTCATTTTTGGAAGTCTGAAGTGAGATTTTTGGGACACATCGTAAACGGAGGTGGAATATCGGTAGATCCGGTGAAAGTTGAATCAGTACAACAGTGGAGGCAACCTCGTACACCAATTGACGTTCGAAGTTTCCTACGATTGGCGGGATATTACCGAAGGTTTATCAAAGACTATTCTAAATTATCGTCTCATCTAACGAAATTGACGAAGAAGAACCAGAAGTTCATTTGGACCCCGAATTGTGAAGAATCTTTTCAAGAGTTAAAAGATCGCTTAACCAAAGCACCAGTATTAGCTGTTCCCGATGGAACGAGCAAATTTGAAGTTTACACTGACGCTTGTGGAACTGGATTAGGAGCCGTGTTGATGCAGAACCGTCGTGTGATTGCATATGCAAGTAGGCAGTTAAAGATACACGAGAAGAATTATGCAACTCACGATTTGGAGTTATTGGCCGTTGTTTTTGCATTGAAGATATGGAGGCATTATCTTTTGGGTGGGAAATTCGAACTTTTTACGGATCATAAACCATTGAGGCACTTATTTTCCCAGAAGGATTTAAATTTGAGGCAACAACAATGGTTAGAGTTTCTTGCATCGTATGATTTGGATATCATTTATACACCCAGAAAAGCCAATGTAGTGGCACACGCTTTGAGTAGGAATGCAATTCTATCCCTATTGGAAGTCACACCGACTCTCCAAGAAAGGATTATGAGCAATCAAAAAAGAGATGCCAAACTGGAAAAGATCATACAAGGAGTCACGGATGGAAAGGAGTCTGATTTCAATTTGGATAACCGAGGAGTGTTAAGAATTAACAACAGACTATGTGTTCCAGATGTGGATGGATTGAGGCAGGAGGTTTTGAAAGAATGCCACGCATCAAAATTGAGTATCCATCCGGGAATTCATAAAATGAATAACGATATGAAAAGAGTATTCTGGTGGCCAGGAATGATGAAGGATGTTACAACTTTCGTGAATGAATGTTTGTGTTGTCAGCAAGTCAAGGGAGATCATCAAAAAACTGCAGGATTGTTGCGATCATTAGAAATACCCAACTGGAAGTGGGAAATGATATCGATGGATTTTATCGATGGATTGCCAAGGACAAGAAGAGGATTTGAAGTAATTTGGGTAATTGCCGATCGGCTAACGAAAAGCGCGCATTTTATTCCTGTAAAACTGACACGTACAGCTGCGTCTTTAGCCGAAATTTTCATGAGGGAGATTGTACGATTACATGGAGTTCCAGCAAGCATTGTAAGCGATAGAGATCCCATCTTTACAAGTAACTTTTGGGGGGCATTACAAAGAACTTTGGGAACAAGATTGAATCTCAGTACAGCTTACCATCCTGAACGGACGGTCAAACTGAGAGAGTGAACCGAATATTGGAAGATTTGTTGAGAGCGTGTATTCTTGATTTTTGAGGATCGTGGGAAGATCATCTACACCTAGTGGAATTTTCTTATAACAACAGTTATCAGGCGAGTATACAAATGGCACCATATGAAGCATTGTATGGAAGACCTTGTAAAGCACCAGCATGTTGGATTGAATCCAGAGACAAATTAGTACTTGGACCGGACATGATCTGAGAAGCAACAGAGAAGGTGGAGCTGGTGAAGTTAAGAAAGAAAGAAGCCCAGGATCCACAGAAAAGCTATGCCGATCAAAGACGGAGAGATCTTGTATTTGAGATAGGAGATCTGGTATTTGTGAAGATTTCACCGATGAAAGGAGTGGTGAGATTTGGAAAAGCCGGAAAGTTAACTCCACGATATGTTGGACCATTCAGAGTTCTGGAAAGAATTGGTTTTCAAGCTTACAGAGTAGAATTACCAGAACATATGGCAGGGATTCACAACGTATTCCATGTGTCTCATTTAAGGAAATGTTTGCACGATCCGTCTTTAATTCTAGAACCATCTGTTCAGCAAGAAATAGAGATTGAACCAGATTTGACGATAATTCGCCGACCATTTCGTATTATCGACAGAGAAGAAAAGCAACTTCGCAACAAGGCAGTAAGTCTGCTAAAGATTCAGTGGAGCGATAATCCGAAAGATTGCACCTGGGAGACCGAGAACCATATCAGGAAATTATACCCGGATTTTTCTATAGATTAGGTATGTTTTGCTATTTGGTTGTTTGGATGAAATGAAACCTTGGATTTCTTCATTTCTATGAGCATTGGCATGTACATTTGTGGATTCGGTTTATTAGGACTTATGAACTCCCTTGCTATGATTTTATCATTGACGAGTTCTATTTCCTTGTTTACTTTCATATGGCACCACTAATGAAGAGGACCGCTAGAAAGAGACTTACATCACACCAAACCGAGAGATTACTAGCCAAGCGAGCAAGAGTGGGTGATTCTGAAGATGTTAGAGAAAGGATACCGAGTGATGATGAAGGCACACACAGGACCTCGGATGAGTCGTATGTAGGCAGAGAGGAACCCATGGAGTAAGATCCAGACAGCACGGAGCCCTCAGAGGATGATGATATACTTATGATTGAGACCGGTTGTGGAGACGATGATAGTGATGACGATGATAGTGACCGAGAGGGAGATGAGGCTGAGGATATGGATATGGATGGGGATGATGAAGAAGAACCCGAGGAGGAAGAGGAGTTTGTACCTGAGACACCGATAGCTGATATGGGAGAGCAGCCAGCAGAGTTTGTGGACCCAGCAGTAGAGATATGGGAGAAACTGAAGCAAGCACTTGTAGAGTATCACGAAGTAGGTGGATGGGTCGAGATTTTCGGAGACTTTGGTTATCCTTGGATTCAGGTGTACATGATTCCTCCCATAGAGGTTATAGAGATCTCTGATGATGAGGAGGTGGTACCGGCAAACCCGGAGATTATGGATGTTTTTGTGCCATCGGATGTCGACGATGAGGTGGTCGAGGTAGTAAATATTTCAGATGATGAGTGGATTGTGATCGATAGTGACTCAGACGAGTAGAGTGGAGTAGACTGATGGGTGTGGATTATGTATGTGTATATTATGTAGCTATAACTTGATTTAGTCAAGTATAGCCTATCTATGTAGTATGGTGTGTATGTCTATGATTACTCAGGTGTAGCACTAGTAGTGTAGTATGTTATCTAGACTAGTGCTAGTATCGAACTAGTTGTATAATTATGATGTACTAAGTAATTATGATATGTAGCATCATCTTTTGGGAAAACTGTCTATCTTTCTTATTTTTAAATTTCGGGGACGAAATTCTTATAAGAGGGGTGGACTGTAATGTCCCGACTTTTCTGACTATTTTTAAATCATTTTAATGAGGAATTAAAAAGAGGTTTCTATTTAAAAATCAATACTAAGGAGATTTTTGAAAACAAATATACATGTATATGAATAAGCATATATATGTAATAATATTTAATATACTTGGTAAAATCTTAGATTTGAAAATATAAGACAAGTATATATTATATAGAAATATATATAAGGAGATAAATACTTCATACATATCATTTTTGACAAAACGAGGAGTAAAGAACAAAAGGGCTAAGGCATGAATAAAGAAAAGAGATTTTGTTCATTTAAAAATAAAAAGGGACCTTAGAATAAAAACACAACCATATGAACCCTTATAACATGAGAACAATTCGGCCAAAAACATAAAGTATACGATATATAAAAACAATTGTTTTGATCATAACAAATATCTCAAGACAAAAGACAAAAACCAAATTCCTAGAAAGACAAAAACATTTAATGCAATACACTTGAAATAGAAACTAGGATTTCATAGACCATTTCCTAAAAATCCTAAATGAAGTAGCATGTGCACTTCCTTAAGCAAGAAGGAAATATCTCAGCAAGAAGAAACAAATAAAAACATTTGTTTAAGGCTTTAAAATCCAAAGGAATGATCCTTGCATTTAATGAAGGTAAGGTCCAATCTTCTAGAAGCCATCACCTAGGACACTCTCATTGGTTAGGAACCTTAATGAGACAAAACTTGAATGCATGATCTCCTAAAAATAAGGGCCGTAGGAACTATCAATGAGGGGTAAGGCTAAGAGAGTTTTACTGTGTAAAACATGTGCATAGGAATTCATTTTTTTTAAGCATGAGTTCCACTATAAATAGGACTCAAGTTTTTCACTTTATCTTCACAAACAAAACTGGTTTTCATCTCTAAAGTTCTGAAGCATTTTCTGTAATCTTGGAAAGAAAATTTGTGAGTGAAACAAATTCTAAACTTTCTGGTTTTAATACTACTGGAAAACAGTTTTAGTTTAAGTTAAACTACCCTGTTTATTTGATTACTGTCTATTACTATTAACCATAAAACATGATGTTTGAACCACTTGATTCATCCCTATAGACTGATCTACTATGTGGTATACATCATTGAATGTGTGTGCAAATTTATTTGATGATTTGAACACTGCTGTTAACACTTGTAGTTTTGTTCTATAAAAATACAGAACATGTGAAAATGATTTAGGAACTAAATAACCCTGTTGATTTACTTTTGATTGATGAAAGTGTATGGATCTGGTGTAATCATAATATACATTCACATATAAAAATAAAAATTATAACATTTCAAAGTTTTTGTCCAAAACAGAAGAACACAGTAAAGTTCTCTGTAAAACAAAAATCAAAGTTGAAATTCAAACCTGATAAAAACCCGCCTTGATTATATGAATAGGATCGTAGGTTGGATTAATGATTTTTAAGGTGAATTCCATGATTTTTAAGTTTGTATATTTCGAGAATTTTATACATGAACAGAAAAGGACTTTTGGGCAAATTTCCGACGATCAAAGCCACCGGGGGAGCGGCAGTTGCGAGGAGGGGTTCATCGGGGACTGATGTATCGGGGAAAAATCCTATTTAATTTTTCAAATGTGTAGATTTTGGGATTAAAGAGGAAATAGGGTTTTGATGTTATTAATGGGTTCATTTGGTTGCGTCGGAATCTCTCGTCGACGGCGAACTTCTGGAAGTGCGGTCGTGGGGGATGGCGGCGTTAGGGACCCACGGTGGCGAGGCAGGAGGCGGATGGGGTATCGTGGCCTGAGGTGCGAGTACGAGATGGTTTCTCCGATGGTCCTTTCTGGACGTGGAGAGCTCGAGCAGGTGAATCACTGTAGCATCGACGATGTTGGGGACTGGAGGCTCTGACGAGGTCCTGGGATGGAGGCCGACGTGTTTGGGGGGTCGTCGTTGGTTGATGTGGGCCCGACAGCGTGTGCACGTGCACCCCTGTGCACTGATACACGAGGAGGATGGAGATGGTACTTTGCCAAAGTACCACGAGCATGGCACTCGAGTGCCAGGGGAAAATCCAAGGAGAAATCACGGTAGCAAGGCCTGGTACTTCACGAAATCATGGTGGCCGAGGGTCGATCAAGGGGAGTGAACGTGGGATGCAGGAGATTTGGCACCTGGCATTTTGGTGTTTTGTCAAAGTACCAAGTGGTACTTCACAAATCACATGAGCGGCAAGGGATTTTTAAACAAAATCATAGCGTTTTTCAACCCGGTACTTTGCCAGGTCCGGCACTTTGATAAATTCGCCAAACCGGTATTAATGAAACGACAATTTAAATTTAAAAATATCTTTAAATTTAAATTTGAAAAATAAATAAAAAATAAATAAAAGAAGTGTTTTATTTAATTGAGCAGAAGGTAAGTGGAGAGGTAAAAGCTGAAATCAAACCGACAAGATCATCGGTAGAAGTTCGATGCGAGTTCTGAAAGATAAGTTATACGAGAATAAATGATTTAAATTTGTTATTTATAAATTAAATAATCATAAAGAAAAAGGATATAAAGAAAAGGAAAAGTTCGAAAACATTTTCAAGTAAAATGACAAAAGAAAAGACCATACCGTGTGCGAAGCACGGGAAAGTGTAAATGATGAACAAAACCACTTTTGAAACCATATACACCTTAACGGATTTATTTAAGGGATAATCTTGACGGTACTAATGTAAACCAGATAAACAAACACTGTTTGAAAATATGTATATTTATCTGAAGCGGAGTAATACTCCTGATTAATTCGATAAACATTTATCGACTGTAAAAAGATTTCGTACATCGCTCGAAGAGTCCGGAATAAACAATTCCACTTCGATTCAAAGTTTACGACGCATAACAGAATGCTGAAGTCAACGAGATGCAAGCGTTATTTAAAACAAGTTTGGTATGTTCAGTCACAGAACATACCCGAATGGACGAGTATCTGACAACGTATGTCAGTCAGATTTTACACATCGGTTTTACGTAAGTATATTACGTTGGTAGCGGAGGAATTCGTTTCTCTTAGCTTTATTACCCGTAATATATTTGGGTAATCGAATGAGTATTTCTGACGGATAGGACGATGTGGCATTCAAAGAATGTAAAGAAATAATCTGTCAGAAGTGAACGTGACCTCAAAACTTCACAACCCGGAAGTAACAAAAGTTGGGCTAGGCAGCATGGCTAGTTGGGTCATACCCAAGCAGGGTATATTATCACCATCTAGAGGACTTCCTTATTTAACTTCTTAAATCTATTTCGCTGCTATTGCATTCGGAAACGGTAAATTGAGCTCAACCGTAGGAGTGATAATACATTCGTTACACTCAAGCTAAATGAGTGGACGGTCATGTGTGGCCGGGTTACAAGATGTTCTTGTTGAACCCCAGTGTATCCTCTCTAGAGTACACTGATTGGTGGGTGCTCCCATACCCTGTCTGTTGGAATCCAAACTCCAATACGCGCTCTACGAACTTTTAAAGTTGTACACTATATACATGAACGTGAGATGCAAGCGTTTCACTAGATTTTTAGTTATCTGTTACAAACTATTATAATATCAAATGTTTTGATATAAAGGACTTAGATCATTTTCCAGATATTAGACATGGATGGATCTAAAGAATTCTAAGTAAATGAATCGTCATAATGAAAACTTGACACTTATTTCCCTGTTTACATGTGTTAATTATGTTTCCTCACACCAGTCCCCTGACTGACCCAGAGTTTATTTTTGTGTTTCTTAAACTCTTGGGTACTCATAATATTTATTATGAGTAGACAAGTAGGTTCAAGTAAGACAAGTGGAACATGATGCAGAACAAGTTCGAGACCTAGTAGCATATATGTTTAATTACCAGTTTGAGTATCTATGGTATTGTAATATGGTACTGTATGACTATGATGATGAACCATGATGATGTAATATGTTATGTGCTCTGATGTATCAGACTTTGTGATATAATATATAAGTATTTTGTGAAATTCCACTATGAGATTCTGATAACTTCATACTCTTCTATTCTACAAGTTCTACCTTTTCTACCTCATCTTCTAAATTCTTTCAATAATGACACGGTTTCCCAAGCATGGAAAATCGCGCCGTTACAACAAAGCGCCAGAACCAAAACTTAGTTAGAGTTTAATGTTTGTGACTTGGCATCGAAAATATGATTTTTAAGTATATACGTAGGTTATATGTTTTTAAAAGGTAGTTAACAAATTGATTGCTTGTTGTGATGTGCGATTATTAAGTTAATTAATAAAATATTGGAATGATAACACCAATATGAAAAAAAGGGTAAAATTAGCCAAATAGAATTTAATATTGAACAAAAGTGAAAATTGATTGAAATTGCATACATATACATGTATATATATTGAGCAGGTCATAGCATGAAAGCTAAGAAGAGGAATAAAATTGTGTGCCCGACCAATAGGTACATGTTTATTATATTGATTGGGATTTGATGATTCTATGAGCTGATTGGCTAGCGCTTGGCGTTTTCTTTTTCTTTTTGAGATGAGAGGGCCTGTGTGGCGGTTTGGGGATTTTCCCGATGCTCCCCGTACAAAGGAGGTTATGGCGAAAATTTTCGAAAATTTAGGGCGTTAGCCAAATTTTTGAGAAATTTGGAATTTCTTAGAAACTGAAAAGTTGAAGAATGAAAACCAGAATGAAAGTTGATTTGGTTGGTTAGACGACTTTCGGCTTCGTTCCTTTTCGAGGACGAAAAGTTTTAAGTGGGGGAGATTGTGACGACCCTGATTTTCAGAACCAGCTAAAAAATCTTATTTTAGTTATTTTAATGAATTTTTGAATATTTAAAATGATTATTTTAAATAATAACGACTAAAAATTTAGTTTAATCGAAGTTAGAACGTATAAATTTATTTTAATTATATAACGAGCCTGAAATGGCGCGGTAGTTTGATAATTCGATTTTTAATTTCAAATGAATGCACATGATTCAAATTAAATCGGATTTCAGTAAAACCGGAAATATTTGAATCTGTAAAATCATATCTTTCTAACGAATGTAAGAAACTGAGATTTCACTTTAGAAGTCGAAAGTTATGTCCAGTTTAAAATTCAGAAAAGTCACTGTGGAATTTATATATATTTTAATATAATATATAGCCCTTAGAAATAGCCATTTTGCAAATGACCTCTGTTTTCGACGAAACCACTTTTGTTGGATCCGCAATGTCAAATTATTGCTAGATTCCAATTTTCATAATTTTTGAAATTAATATGTGAGCGTGCCAAAAGAAAACGTGTTTGTTTAGTTTCAATCAAATTGGATCGACCAGAAAATGACCATTTTTCAAACAGTCTCAGAATTCAACGAAATTAGTTTCGTTAGGACCGTATCGTCAAAACATAGCTAGATTTATTTTTCTGTAATTTTTGAAGTTAGTATGTGGCCCCGATAAATTAAAATGTACGTTGAAATTTAATATATACTGATTTATATTTTAATTTTGATGAAAACTAATCGTAACAGTCGAATTGGCTTGTGAAACATATCCTGTTGTGTCCGGAATGGGGGTATTTGGCTAGGGGCGACAGTTGTTGGGTTTGATTTGGAGTCCGAATGGATAAACAAGTAAATTGAAATTTATAGAATTAAATAATAATACTTAAATTCTATAAATACCCTTGAGTTTGCCCTGGCCCTAATCATTCGTTACAGCCGCCACTTCTAGGATGAACAACCCACACCGTCCGAAATAAAATCCTTAATCCCTTCAAATCCGATTAAAATTAAACCCATCTTTTAAAAGTAACTTCATAGAGATTCTAGTGATCTACAATTCTATACGGCTGTGATTACTATTAGTGTTGTGGATCGTTGGATTTTTGGGCTTAAAGCCGTTCATGTTCGCTGCGAATTCCGAGAGCAGGAGGGGACCGAAACTCAAGGCGTTGGAGGCGATGGAAGAGGAGGCTCGGCCGCGTTTTGGGGTGGTGGTGGATGGACTTCTGGTGGGCTATGGGGCGACGCGTCGGTGAGAGTTCGTGCGTGGTGATGGGTTTAAAACCCTGAAATGCGATACAGAAGAAGGGAAGAAGAGGAGCGGCCCGTGTTTTTCTTGGCCAATGTAATCAAAGGGATAATGGATTAATATTAATTAATTATTAATGTTAATTATGTAATTAAAGTTTTAATGGCCATAACTTCTTCAAACAGAGTCAGAATTCAGCAAACAGAAATGCGTTGGAATCGTTGAGCCGAACTCGACGCAATGAAACCACTCTAGACAAGATTTGGAGCTCGTAGGAATTTTGGTTAAATTAAACCTTCTGTTTAATTTAATTAAAAGCAATCGTTATTTAACGATTTCAAAAACCAGTCAAAGTGAGTTTTCTCACACTGCAAAAATATTCACATTTTGTGAAATTGAAATTCTGTGATTTATCTGATTGTTTGTTTGTTGATTTCTATTTGGACATCTAATTTAAACTGTTAGAAATCAAATTGCCAGTTAGTTTATTTTGAATTGAATTGCTAGTTAAACCCTGACACATATAATCAGTAAATTATTGCAAATTGAACTGTTTGGATGATGGTTGTGATGTGTGTTTATTTGTGGATATTTTGAACTGTACGGATATTGTCTATATTTTTATATCACTGTTATCACCTTGGATCGAAATGATATATATCCATTCCCTGAAATTAATATATTGAAATGTCGAACGTGAATTATATTGAAATGTCGAAAGTGAATTATATTGAAATGTTGAAAGTAAAATATATTGAAACGTCGAAAGTGAATTATATTGAAATGTCGAAAGTGAAATATATTGAAATGTCAAAATTGAATTATATTGAAATGTTGAAATTGAATAAATTTGAAATGTTGAAATTGAATTATATTGAAATGTTGAAATCGAATTATTTCAGAGGTTTAAATCTTTATTTAAACTTTGAAATCAAATTCGAACTGAAATGATCTAATTTGTTAAATTGAAATTTGAACTAAAATTGATTATAATTTGAATTGTTTCAAAGGTTTAAATCTTTATTTAAACTTTGAAATTAAATTTGAATTGAAATGATCTAAAATTTGTTATTTGAAATTTGAACTAAAATTGATTATAATTTGAATTGTTTCAAAGGTTTAAATCTTTATTTGAACTTTGAAATTAAATTTGAATTGAAATGATCTAAAATTTGTTATTTGAAATTTGAACTAAAATTGATTATAATTTGAATTGTTTCAAAGGTATAAATCTTTGTTTAAACTTTGAAATTAAATTTGAATTGAAATGATCTAAAAAAATTTATTTGAAATTTGAACTAAAATTGATTATAATTTGAATTGTTTCAAAGGTTTAAATCTTTATTTAAACTTTGAAATTAAATTTGAATTGAAATGATCTGAAATTTGTTATTTGAAATTTGAACTAAAATTGATTATAATTTGAATTGTTTCAAAGGTTTAAATCTTTATTTAAACTTTGAAATTAAATTTGAATTGAAATGATCTAAAATTTGTTATTTGAAATTTGAACTAAAATTGATTATAATTTGAATTGTTTCAAAGGTTTAAATCTTTATTTAAACTTTGAAATTAAATTCGAATTAAATGGTTTAAATAAATATTATGAATTTGAACTTGAAGTCGGATTTGATTTGAATCGAATATATTCAAAATAATATTTTGAAATTGGAAGTTATCCTTTAAAATGGATTGTTCTCAAATGAATTTGATTTTGGAATCGATTTGGACTGGATATTGGAAATCGATTTGGTTAGTTTTGAGATTTGAACTTAGGTTCAGATTTATTGAAATGGAAAGAAACAGTTGATTTGGAATTATTTCTATATGAACTAATTTATATAAAACTATTTTATAAAATTTATTCCTTTGATATATGGAGTAATTTATATAAATTGTTTTCAAAAACTTATTTTTTTTATATATAAAAGTAGTTTATTTTATAAAATATTTTAATATACATAAAACCATTTCCAACACTCAAGCTGTTTTGATTTCCAAACTGTTCCAAATCTCCCAACTATTTACAATTATAAAAAAAATTATTTAAACCCCAAAACTATTTCAAACTTATAAACTGTTTTAGAAGTGAAATTATTTACTTTTAAATCTCTGATTTAAAAGTAAATATGATTATTTGGATGTAAAAATCAAAAATGAATTCAAAACTATTGTTGAAGTAAACAGAATGATTCGAATGAAATGTGGTTAATTGAAGTTATAATCAATTATTGAATTTGAAATTTATCTCAAGGTGAATATGATATTTTGATATCATAACGATTCACTTTTGAAATATAAAAGTACCAATCGGTGTGTAACATGCCGTTTTGTTGTTAAAGAGACCGGGGCCTCTTATTGACATACTCTTTGTCAATGTTGGAACCACTTTAACAACTGTGTACGTATTGGAGTCCCAGAAATGAAGTAGGATGAATTTGGAGGCGATTACTGGATTTGAAGAAAGTGAACGATAATGGATGACCCCGACACTTGTGTCAATTTGAAATGACTAAAACAGGAGCCGTGCCCGACCAAATGAACCTCTTAGTGGACATCTGCTCTTCGATTTTCCTGGGCCTCGGGTCCATACTATTACTACTTGTTGTTGTTGTTTTGTTGGTGCGCACCCTTGATGGGAGGTATTTCCCTTTGATTCGATATGGGGCGGATGTCTACGGTGGGCCGTTAGGGGTAACCACCAGTCTGGATCAGGCAAACTAGTAGCATACTACTTTGGGTATAGCCTCATGTGCCTTGTCATACGTTTATCCTTTTGCGAGACAACTACGATTTTGATTTTTGGCATAGGTCTATAGGGGACTCACTGGCTACCGACGTTACTGGTTGTGTTACAGGACCTGCATAGACCATGTGCTTATAAACTGTGTAAGGGTAATCAATGTAACCCCGCTTACGCTATTTTTCTGAAAAGTATTTGTGAATAGACACTAGTACAATAGCAAAATTATATTATATAGTATCTAGTTTGACGGATCCTTAGGTGATGGAATTTCCCGTAACATCTCTTGAGTTATGTGTGTGCATGTTCATATGATATCGATTTGACTTAGATGAGAATATTTTTGCCTGATCCGAGCTTGTTTTATTTTCACGCTATTACGTTCGGGTCAGACTTGAGCATTCCAGTTTCAAAGGTTATCTTCTGAAGGATGAAGACGAAGACGGTATACTATTATTACTATTGTATCCCACTACTATTTTGTTGCATGACTCTGTATTATTAGTTTTGTATATAAATGTACAACTCTGATAAATGTTGTAAAATGATCAAATGTTTATTTTAAACAGCTTCATGAACTGTTATTTGATTATTATATTTTGTTCATTCCGTTGCGAGATTCTGTGTTTGTTTTCTTCTTTCTTTCTAATTCTAAATTAATCCCCTTGATTATCTATATTTTTGACTATAATGGTTGAAGATGTGGATCGTCATTTAACAATCTGTAAATACATACAGTTTTGAGTTAGACATGTGTGGATTATTGTCGATTCAAAAGGTACGGGTTTCCGGGTCGTTACAATCCTGTTCCTGGATGACTTGTATGGACGAATGTCTGACAGAGTATTTCCAAAGGGATCACGTATGTTGATTTCTTTAAAAGTACCATAGTTAGTTGCGGAGGATGACAGTTCTTTTAGCTTAACCACTAGAGTATTTTTGTGGACATCAATTAGTGATATCTGGCGGATTTGACGATGTGGCATTCAAAGTGAATGGTGGCTAGGTGTTGTAGAGGAAATTCTAAACCTCAAGCCTCATCAACCGGGAAATGACAAAAATCGGGCAGGCAGCATGGTTATGCGGGTCGCTCCCATTAGGGTGTATAATCGCCTATCTAGAGAAATTCCTTTTGCTTCTTTAGACTATTTCGATGCTGTCCCTTTTCGGGAAAAGGTGGTTTGAGCCCAACCGTTGGTTATATACATTCGATACACTCAAGCAAAATGAGTGGTCGGTCATGTGAGGGCCGAGTTGCAAGACGTTCTTGTGGAACCCACTGTATTCGCCTCTAGAGATACACTATCGACAAGTGCTCCCATACCTTGTCATAGTGGGAATCCATTCTCCAATATGTGCCCACGGTTTTGTTTGTATACTATATATGTGGAGCGTGAGATGCAAGCGTTCCGCTAGATTGTTATTTACTTGTATTTAGACACTATTATAATATCAGAAAAGATATTGATTTCGAAAATGGTTTGGGTTGTTATCATAAGGTAAAAACCGTCCGTATTTATGTGTGGATTTGGTCTTACGATTACCCTTTTCTTTGAAAGGATTTTAACTTTAAAATCAAGTTGTGTGTTACCTTAATATTGTGCGAGTTTTTCTCACTCTGGTTCACCAGACTGACCCGGTGTTTTGTAAATGCTCGGGTTAGCCCGGGGTGTACAGGTTCAGGTTATCGAATGCTGTGAAGAGACGAGCTGGAAGAGTCTAGACATACGGTATTATATAGCTACTATTCCGATGTGTGTTGTATATGAGGACAGGTTATTATAACTGTCCAGGTGTGTTCTGCACTCTGATAATTGTAAGTATTTTTAAAAGCTCTCAATAAAGATTTATTTCTGTATTATATTTTGTTCCGTTGCGATGTGAGACTCTGTGTTGTGTTGTTTCTTCTTCTTCTTCTATTCTCATATTTCTTTCTTTCTTATCTCACCCTCTAAATTCTTTCTAATAACGTTCCGGTGTTTTCGGTGTTTGGAAGCTCGGCATGGGTTACGGTAAAGGTATTTATGTCGATTTTCAGGGCCGAAAATCCTTGAGTCGTTACAGATCCTATTACTGTTTGTGCCCTAGAGGCAATCTGTTTGATGTGAATAATAATAACATTGTTGATGTTATATTTTATTTAGAATAAAATATTTTGTTGTGTTATATTCACTGTGTATTGTAAATACTAACATAATAGAAGTCCTTAGAATAATAATACGGAATTGTATAGTTCAAGTAAGACTTGAACTCGAGGTTATGTAATATATTAAGTATTATAATTCTTGAATGTCTCTAGTCAAGTTGTATTGTTTGTATAGGACAACAATAAAGCATTAGACAAGTATGTTGATTGACTGATGATCACATCTCATTGATCATTAATGTACATGATATTAATGTCAAAATGTAAATATGTATTAGAGAATAGCGTATTGGGCCGACCCAACATGAGAAAAACTACATGGAATATAATTAATAGTATCATAAATTATTCTCATAGTGACAGTGATGTAATGGTCCCCAGACCTGAAATCATTATAATTTTATTCGAAGATATTTGTGTTTTGATATCATCAAAAGTTACTTGTGGCTAAGTTGACAATAAAGGTGATTATTGGATACATCTCGAATCGAATGAAAATTATGAATGATCTATGAGGAATTTAACGGTACAATATATATATATATAATTATCCATGGTCCTCTTGATTGAGTGAGACTATGAAATGCATGGTCGTGCTCAAATATTGATTTGTTTATGTAGTCTACTCATTGATCAAGATAAACGAATTAAATCATAAAGAGGATGATACGTTTCATACCTTGATTTTAATCCTAGATATAATGGTTTAAAGGATTATATTACATTGATACACTGGTCACAAAAGGATTGTATCGAATCATTGATATTATTATAACTTGGGTAACAGTGATGTATTACTAGATGTCGCTCACTGTTTATTATTTAAATATTGTTTAAATTTTTGCCAACGTTATGATAATCTATAGAGTCACACATATGAACGTTGTATAGGGTGAGAGCCATTCAAAATAAAATGAAATCAAAAGATTGAATATTTCTTCTATTTTAAATGGTGGTTGGGTTAATAGGTTTTAACTGATATCTCGTGTTATTGTGTTATAAAAGAAAGGGGGTCGATCCCTCTTCTATTATTCATTTTTAACAACCACGATACTCAGAAAAAACCATAATCCCCAATTGGCTAGTACCGACATACCACCTTCATTGATTTTGTTCGACACCAACGTGACCAACGTTCATGGATTTCCAATACAGATGCTTCGATTCATGCGTTTGATTCGATTCAATCTAAAATCAGGCTTTGTTGATTTTGCGATTTCAAGTACAAGCTTTTGTTTGATTCTGCAATTAGAAGAAAGGTACATGTTTAAATTCAATTTTTGGATTCGAATTTCATACTATGGTTAGTAAAATTATTATAATCCGATGCATCTAGATCCAAATTTTACTTCAATGGTATCAGAGCAAGGTTGCTTTCGAATTCAAATTTTGGGTTTAAAGCATGTATTTGGTTCTGTATACATAATAAAATTTGCAGTGTTATGAACACGAATGTAAATTTTAATTTGAAATGTATAATTTGTAAATTTATAGGGAATCAAAAGTTGTTTCTGTATAAATGAATTTGATAATTGTTACAGAAATTATGATATATATATTCAGTTTGATTTCGAATTAAATCTGTTATATATATATATTAATCATTGTGCTCTGATTGGATTTCATGAACATTGTTTAGATTGTAAACTAAACCTAAATGTTCGTATGTGTTTGGATTTGTTCTAATGCATTGATCTAAAATTGTCTTTGTTATAATAATTGGGATCACATATTTTATCCTTTGATTGAATGTTTAAGTTCAGATCAGATTTTTTTGAATCATTTTAAGATTTGAATGTTTTTAATAACTATATGATATTGCTCGTTACATTTTATCCTGGAAGTATAATTCAGTCTTTAGACGGGTTTTATATCAGTATCAAAAACTGGATTTTTTGTAAATGATTGATCATATTAAGGTCTACTTACAGAACTGTGAGTCTATGTTTTGATAAGTTATCTCACTCTTTAAGTTAGTGACAAATTGATTCATTTTTTTTAGATTCATGGTTGATCTGTTAAACTATGCATTAAACCCGTATCATCCTTGTCAAAAGCATTATGCTTATATAAGTGATAGAAGTAGCAAATGTCTACCTGAAGTGTTCTGAGTGTGTGTATATATATATATTATAAGAAAAGGGTTCCTGCAATATATATATATACAGCTATTTTTTTTGGCGCAAGCTTTAATGTTAGTTATTATATGGATTTGCTATACAATTGATTTTAATGTCTATTAAGGATTATGTGTATATATGCTCAATGCAGTATTGATATTTGATATTAAAAATTATTACAGCCATATATGTAGTTATATATTTATATATTCATATATACAAAGGCAAGTGTGACTTGTATCATTATATATGTATAATTGAATTCTTGGCTATGAACTCAATTTTGGTTCCAGCAACTAAATCTGAAATTGCTTCAGAATTTAGTTATGTATATGTGACATATATCAGATATGCATGTGAGATTATCATATTCAGTTTTTCAGGAAATCGTATTCAGTTATGTATACGAGATACACATATTTGTTTAGAACTGAAAAACTTGTAAAGGTTCCAATATTACATACCTGATACTATAAAATGGTTACTGAATGTATAGATTTTAAGTTTTGATATTTACAAATACATGTTTTTATGTTAGCATTGCATAACCCTGCTATTGACTAGACAATATGTAAATATTGATTTCATACCAATAATTACGAATCTGAAGGATTAAAATTTGTTCTGACTAGTACATGCGACATGTAGATTATAATATATATATATATATATATTTGTGTGTGTGTGTGTGTGATATTGTGTATACTGGATATAAGCAGTGTCTCTCTTCACTGTCTTATATGCGCATGAAGATGCAATTTAGATGCTTAGTTCTACTGCCAGTATTTTATGTGTGTTGAAATTATATAATAATGTGTATGAATATGCGAGACAAGATTTCTAATGCACTCCAATTATATATTTGTAATGCGCCCACTGTCTGTTTACTGATATGCCTTTGAATTGCATTATTTTGTCAGTGAAATTGTTTGTGCATATCTTATTCAAATTGATATGGTCTGCATCTTGTTTATAAAATTCTGGATAGAATGTTGGCTATTACTTTGTTATCATGTCTACTAGTATATAATAGTTCTAAGGTATTATAAACTTGAATTGTTGTAGATGCGGTTCTGTAATTTTATAATTTTGATATGTGATATCAAAAGGGATTGTAATTCGTGATGGGCCTAACCTGTTAATGCAGGGCCACACGAAATCTTGTATTTCCTTTAACAAAGCTTATAAAATTTCTTATCGTATATTCACCTAAAACTTATTTTGATGTGTTCAAAATAATGGACTATTATTTTAGGCCAAGAGCTGATTGCAAAATACCGTGGATTCAAAATAATATATGATATGCAATTTGTAAACAATTTTTCATATATTGTTATTTTACGGTTGTACTTAAAAGGAACTGAGATTGTGTTTCGAAATGTTGAAAGCAATGTTTTAAATCCTTATCACTTATGCAAATTTGAAAAACCAAAAGTCCAAAAGGGATTTTATGTCCTGTTAATTATGTTAACTTTGAATTAAATTCTAAGAAAATTGTATTTTAAAGATGTATAAATAACATTATTAGCCAATTCGAATTTAAATCCCCTTTTGAAATTATTGTTTATATTAAGTCATGGTGACGTCTTCCAATAATACATTCATCAATGCTAGTCTGATTGGACGTAACTAACGGCAAAGCATTATGCACCTTTTATTTTGGTTATATGCAATGGAGTAAATGTGGTGCTCCAACGTATTATTGGGTTTGACTTAACTAGGCTGCATAATAGGATTATGGCCTTAGAGACAAAGAGCATGAATTATCCTATATCTTGAGCAAATGAATAATGCTGAACAAAATGTTCATCATGCGATCCAAGAGTTATATATACGATATAATTGACATAAGATGTCTACCTAAAAGATTGTGTTTTGGGTTTAGCCAAAGCTAAGTCAAGGGATGATTAGATATGTATCTTGGACCACCTAAATATATATATATATGTATATATATATATATATTGATACAAATATTAAAAATTAGGGATGTTGATTTGAGTGCGAGCATATTTATTTTATTTATACATTTATATTAACAATGTAGTGATTGGTATTATTTTGATTGCCAAAATTAATTATCATTATTATTTATTATCTCCTACGGAAACAAAATGGCAAGAAACATCAACAATTTATCACTAAGATCTGTTCTTGAAAAAGAAATTTTGAATGGAATTAATTTCCTTGGCTGACTCCGAAATTTGAGGATTGTCCTCAAATTCAAAAAGGCATTAAACCTAAAGGAGGGTTTCCAAAGAGGTGATTGTTACTACTACGGAAAGCCGGGTCATTGGAAACGTAATTGTTACGCTTATTTAGAAGATCCGAAGAAGAAGAAGGGAAGTTTGACTTTGCCCGATTCGGGTATAAATGTTATAAATGTCAATCTGTCTACTTTTATGTAACACCCCGTGTTTTCTGTAAACATTAAAGTAACGAATTAAAGAATAAATAATTACAAATGTGAGAATTAAGGGAAACAGGTTACGCCATTGCGTTCGTCTCGGAATTCTGCTTGAGATAGAGTCCGAGTTTGCGTAAAACGGACTCAATATGAAGGAGTTATGACCTTCAGAAGATTCAAAATTTAAATAAACAGCTCAGTATAAAGTTCAGAAAATTCAAAACTCAAAATCAGAAGCAGAAGCGGGCTGGGCGGGAATTTTACCGCCCAAGGCCAGGTCGACCTCCCCCCATACAGGTCGACTTGGGGGTTGACCTCCCCCTCGGGCCAGATCTGAAAATTGACGTGTTTCTTCCTGTGACGAATTGTTGTGTCATTAGGGCTTGTGTGGCAAGTTCTGGTTGGTTCTCTTAGATTTGAATGGCTTTGATTTACCCTGGGTTGATCTGACGATTCCTATTAAATCAAACTTCTATATAAGCAACCTAAATCTAAACCCTAAGCCACACAAAAATATTCCTAAGACCGTCATGCTCTCAACACTCAACCTAGATTAGCCACCATTCTCATTCAACTAGAAAGCAAGTTAGGAATTGCAAATCAAATCTAATTCAACTAAGAGAATTCAACGTCTACAACAAAGGAGAGCTATTCAAATTCAGAATACAGATCCCAAAACACAAGACTAGTCTCCTTTTTGTAAGTCCAGTTATCATTTAGACCTAAATGATATTAGAATCATAACTAAAATAAATGGATGTAGAACATCGCCTAATGTAAATCTATGCCTATCCTTTTTGTTAAAACTGAATTGATTGAGACTATGATTCTTATCATGCTAAGTTGTGATCATGTTGTATGTAATTTGATGATAAAAGTTAAATGCTTTGCAATGGATCCATATGTGGTATAATTTGCCAATGACATATCATGTTGATTAAATTGGAGATGACATATTATGTTTTATACTTTGGCGATGACATATTATAATTTGGTGATGGATATCATATTGTGTAATTTGGCGATGACATACCATATTGTATAATTTGGCAATGGATATCATATTGTATAATTTGGCGATGACATACCATATTGTATAACTTGGCAATAACATTTCAAGTTGTATGATTTGGTAATGACACCTATATGTTGCATGACAATTTGGGAATTTTGCTATGTTTATGCAAGTTCAACCATGTTCACATATATGACCTAAACTACATGCTAATATGATTAGGTTCATGTTAAATTTGACCCAACTAATTTGCGAGTTCGCAACTACATGCCTAATTTTAAGTTTATGTAGCTTTATGTAAAACCCCTACTTCATGATTCATGTTAAGTAGATCTAAATTTGCAAGTTCATAATTTTAGGTATAAAAATTCATGTGAATGGTTTGTTAGCATCGCTAGAAGTGTGGCCTACTCTTTTGGACTAAATAGGAACTGCGCAACGTGAAGACCCTCAGCTAGCTGATGTGATGGATAAGTTAATTAGGGGTGAGACTTCCAGTCACCTCGATAGATACTCCATCGATGATAAGGGTTGGTTAAGGCGGGATGGAAGGCTATGCGTCCCACAAGCAAGGGATTTGGTGAAGAAGGTTCTCGAAGAGGCACACCATTCCAAGTTGACCATACACCCAGGTGGAGACAAGATGTATAAAGACGTAAAAAGGGTTTTCTTTTGGAATGGCATGAAGAGGGATGTAGCTGAATTCGTCTCTAAGTGCTTAATATGCCAGCAGGTCAAGGCAGAGCAAAAGAAGCCTGGTGGTTTTCTTCATCCTCTAGAGGTCCCGCAGTGGAAATGGGATAGCATTTCAATGGACTTTATTGATGGGCTGCCTTGATCAAGAAGAGGCAATACCAGTATTTGGGTAATAGTGGACAAGCTCACAAAAAGTGCTTACTTTATACCCGTTAAGAGTAGAAGGACTGCCTCATCTTTAGCATCCATTTACCTTAAAGAGATAGTTCGACTCCATGGGATACCCTCCAGCATTATGAGCGACAGAGATCCTATCTTTACGAGCGAGTTTTGGAAGAGCTTGCAAGAGGCTGTAGGCACACAGCTATGCTTAAGCACGGCCTATCACCCCCAAACCGATGGTCAGACGGAGAGGGTGAACAGGGTATTAGAAGACCTCTTGAGACTATGCATTCTTGACTTTGGAGGAACATGGGAAGATCATCTTCCTTTGGTGGAGTTTGCCTACAACAATAGCTACCAAGCCACATAGGCATGGCACCCTTCGAAGCTTTATATGGAAGACCATGCCGATCACCAACTTGTTGGTGGGAGTCTACAGACAAGCTCATACTTGGACCAGATATGATTAGAGAAACTTCAGAGGAAGTGGACTTGATACGAAGAAGAATGAAGACTGCCCAAGATAGACAGAAGTCCAACACAGATAAAAGAAGGACCGGCCTTGAGTTTGAGGTTGGAGATAGGGTTTTCCTTAAAGTATCTCCTTTGAGGAACGTCATTCGCTTCAGATCCGCAGGAAAGTCGGCACCAAGATTTGTTGGGCCGTTTCCTATCATTGAAAAGATTGGGAAGATGGCTTACAGAGTGGAGCTGCCCAAAAGATTGGCTGGAGTTCATAATGTCTTCCACGTTTCTCACCTACGAAAGTGCTTACATGAGTCTGCAGAAGTGGTGGAACCAAGCATATTAGAGGAAGTAGAAGTAGAACAAGAGGCGACTGTGAGAAGAGTTCTAACTCGTATCTTGGGTACAGAAGTCAAAAAGCTACGCAACCGTGAAGTCAAACTTGTTAAAGTTCAATGGAGTGATGCTGAGGAAGACGCGACTTGGGAGACTGAGGCCAAGATACGCCCATCCTACCCTTTTCTTTTTTAGGGTACATCTTTGATCTCTTTTTCCTTAAGTTTGTTCATGCTCATATCTATCTTTTTAGTATTTTTCCTTAGTGCTATTCTCGATCCTTAGGTAGAAACCAATGGATGTAAACATGTATTTGAAACATGTTATGATTGATGGTTGCAAGTGATTGCTCGTGGATGCTATACACACACATTAGGTGTTAGATCGGCTCAGTCACTTTCATATTGCATATGCATATATGTACTTAAATATGATTGAAACTTGATGTGTTATCATGTGGATGTTGCATTTGTATGAATGATTGTGCACTCATGTAGAAAGTATGATTAGGGATGATTGCATACATAATGGACTCATGGCACCGACATGACTTGCATTAAGGAGGTCAACTGAATCAATGGACCGCCTGATTTTGCTTTAGATAAGGACATGTACACACACACTATGCATATGATCATAAAGCATTAGAAGTCTTTTTAAGGACAATGGACGCCTGTGTTTGATGGATGAGTAGATGGACGATTGGATGGTAGGATATACGTTCTCCTTGACTCGAAGATTTCGGGGAAGAATTCCTTTAAGGAGGGGAGAATGTAACACCCCGTGTTTTCTGTAAACATTAAAGTAACGAATTAAAGAATAAATAATTACAAATGTGAGAATTAAGGGAAATGGGTTACTCCATTGTGTTCGTCTTGGAATTCTGCTTGAGATAGAGTCCGAGTTTGCATAAAACGGACTCCGTATGAAGGAGTTATGACCTTCAGAAGATTCAAAATTTAAATAAACAGCTCAGTATAAAGTTCAGAAAATTCAAAATTCAAAATTAGAAGTAGAAGCGGGATGGGCGGGAATTTTCCCGCCCAAGGCCAGGTCGACCAGGGGGTCGACCTCCCCCCATACAGGTCGACCTGGGGTTCGACCTCCCCCTCGGGCCATATCTGAAAACTAACATGTTTCTTCATGTGACGAATTGCTATGTCATTAGGGCTTGTGTGGAAAGTTCTGGTTGGTTCTCTTAGATTTGAATGGCTTTGATTTACCCTGGGTTGATCTGACGGCTCCTATTAAATCAAACTTCTATATAAGCAACCTAAATCTAAACCCTAAGCCATACAAAAATATTCCTCATGCTGTCAACACTCAATCTAGAGTAGCCACCACTCTCATTCAACTAGAAAGCAAGTTAGGAATTGCAAATCAAATCTAATTCAACTAAGAGAATTCAACGTCTACAACAAAGGAGAGTTATTCAAATTCAGAATACAGATCCCAGAACACAAGACTAGTCTCCTTTTTATAAGTCCAGTTATCATTTAGACCTAAATGATATTAGAATCATAACTAAAATAAATGGATGTAGAACATTGCCTAATGTAAATCTATGCCTATCTTTTTTGTTAAAACTGAATTGATTGAGACTATGATTCTTATCATGCTAAGTTGTGATCATGTTGTATGTAATTTGATGATAAAAGTTAAATGCTCTGCAATGGATCCATATGTGGTATAATTTGCCAATGACATATCATGTTGAATAAATTGGAGATGACATATTATGTTGTATACTTTGGCGATGACATAAATTGGCGATGACATATTATAATTTGGCAATGGATATCATATTGTGTAATTTGGCGATGACATACCATATTGTATAATTTGGCAATGGATATCATATTGTGTAATTTGGCGATGACATAACATATTGTATAACTTGGCAATAACATTTCAAGTTGTATGATTTGGTAATGACACCTATATGTCGTATGACAATTTGGGAATTTTGCTATGTTTATGCAAGTTCAACCATGATCACATATATGACCTAAACTACATGCTAATATGATTAGGTTCATGTTAAATTTGATCCAACTAATTTGCGAGTTCGCAACTATATGCCTAATTTTAAGTTTATGTAGCTCTATGTAAAACCCCTACTTCATGATTCATGTTGAGTAGATCTAAATTTGCAAGTTCATAATTGAATGTATATTGTTCTATGCCAAGTTCATATGATACATGTGTAGTTAGATCCATATTTTTATGATGTTGGAATTGTTACATGCTCCTCTTTTTCCCCTTTTGTGTATAAGTTTGGCTATGTATTGAGCCTAACATTTTATGTGATTTATGCGAATGTTTAACGGGGGTAACATTGGGGAAAAATATGAAATTACATATAATTGGCATATTTGGCTCATAAACATGTAAATGTTTTATGGCATAAAGTGGTATAAATTTTTATACCTAAAATTATGAACTTGATTTAAAAGAGGAAGTGGGGCTTGACTTGAATGACAATAATTAACATATAAATATAAAGAGGTAAATATGTAAATTAAGAAAAGATGTATATGCCTAACCCGAGGTTAGATTGAGTTACGGTGTAAGACTGCCCGGAACCGCCCGGCACATCCAGCAACCGTAACAATACATATCTAATGTGGGAGGTTAGTGCATCGAGCCCAAAATAACCCGAGGTTAGACTGAGTTGTGGTGTAAAACTGCCCGGACCTGACCGGCACATCCAGTGACTGCAACAATACCTGTCTAATGTGAGTGGTTGGTGCTTTAATGAATGAGTTAAAGCTAAGTCAGGAATGGTAGGGTTAAGTTAATTAAGGCAACACTTAACCAATACAACATGTTAACTAAACTGATGGGTGGGCCAGCACAGGGTATCTGAGACGACCCGAAATCCCGTACTGACGGAGACAAGGGTTATCTTCGGAATATAACACAGAGACAGAAAATAGCAGAACAAAATTAAATAAATACACCAGATAAAGAACAATAGAATATACTGGATAAAAGTAATCATCAAAGTTACACAGTATACAGGATCTTACTTAGTACAAATACAGTTCAGCTATACATAAATGTCTACAGCGGAAAACAAACATAATATGTACAATAGGAGCTGAACAGCATAAAAAGAGATAAATGACAGAATCCATCTTCAGCTCGAGCTATCCAGACAGAACCAGCTAAACCTGAATACAAGGCTGCCCGTGTAGAAAAAGGGGCACCCGAGTTTGAAAGTGAAACAAACAACGAGTCAGTCATGGGACTGGTATGAGAAAATCTATTCAACACATATATAATATGGCTAATCACAGGACCACGCCACTTTCGTGCAACGGGTTTACTCCATTGGATTGCCAGTGCTTTAAACAAATTATTCTTTTAAAACAACGCAATGCATTTTATAAAAATGAAGCCGTTATAAGACTCAGTTCCCATCACACAATGCAACACAAACCGGAGGATAGAGTTTTTTCCTTATAACGACCAAAATATGCTTAATACGAATAAAACAAAGGCATTTGATATTATTGCTAGTGTTTATATGTTTTGAAAACAATTTCAAATCATAACTATCAATCATAGACGACATGGCGTCCCATGCCACTATGTCGCCACATATATATACAATCGAAACCGCATCGTCACGTATTTGGAAATTAGATTTCCGTCATGAACCAAGGCAAAAGATAGTCCTTACCGAATTCGAGACTGCCTAGCCCGAGCCTCAGGGTCAGAGCGCATCAACCCTTGGATCGTCAGGGCCGATCCACCGATGTGGATTAAAATGCCTGAACACTGCGTTTCCCCGCCCTTTGGGGCGTAAATGAGCCAACGAATGACTCCATCGGACCCGGATCGTCCGATCAAACCGAGGCGCCTCGCAACAGCAATAACCACACATGTGAAAAGTATATAAATGTCAGGGCTGGTAGGTCACTGACACCACCCTGTCTTATCATTTATCATTTTCTATTCAACTTCATATTTGATTTCTATTTGGTTTAAAAACACCATTCATTCTAATGTTACATACATTGGTACAAATCATATCATTAGCTAATTAATGAATATTTCAACTCATATATGTTTATTTGAACGAGTGGCTATTTTTAACACTTCACATTTCAACGATTCATGTATATAATAAAAATGTGATTTTTATTGTAAAACAATTCATTTCAAAACACTATTATTTTATATATTTCATATTGGTGATAAAAATACGATTTTTCTTATAAAACAATTTCTTTCAAAACGAGATCATTTCACACAGTTCATATAGTCGATAAAAGGTGATTTTTATTATCAAACAATTTATTTCAAAATACGAATACCATTCAATACATGAATTTCAAATCAACGAATGAATATCGATTTAACACATGAAGGTTTTCTATAGTTTCTATATATAGATAAAAATGTGATTTTTATATTTAAAACGCGAATACCATTCAACACATGAATTTCTAATCAACGAATGAATATCGATTCAACACTTGAAGGTTTTCTATTCAATTAATAAATATAGTTTCAGCAAATGAAAATAATTCAAACACATGAATATTATTCAGAATTTCGGCAGCATAACGGCAGGGTAGTTAAAACCGAGACCGTCCCTAGTACGGCTCCTCGCTCTACCTTAAAACCTCGCGGTTTTTGACAATGGGGATCATGCATCTAGTTCGCACGCAGGCGGCATGTATATATTTATTTCATTTCCACAAAACTAATCCTATGTGGTTTCAACCAAATATTTCTCAACCACAAACGGGTATCTTTCAACCACAATCAATCAATATCAACCACAAACAATCCCAAACAAACATTCGCTATCAATCCATTTTCACACCAATCACAATCAATAAATATCGTCCATGGTTTGTGGACGAGGGGCGTATATATATATATAGCAATTCACTTTTATTTCAACACATATATATAGCTAGAAAAAGAAATTGAAGAGTGAGAAATTCTCACCGATTAGCTAATTCAATCCCACGACTCTTCTTTGCAGAAATCTTCACCGTTCTCGCCTCTTGCCACTTTCTTTGCCCGTATTCTCTACATATGTAAAAATCACATTTTTACTTCGCTATTCAATATTTAAAAATCGAATTTCAAGAATATAGATTTCGCCTTTATAAAAATATCCACTTTATTTCAACGTATATAAAATAAAAATCAGATTTTTATTTTGCTACATATACAAAGATGATATTTTTAATTCTCTACATATGTAAAAAATCATATTTCTACTACCTCTATATAGTAAAGATTATATTTTTATTACTTTAAAAATATAAAAATCATATTTTTAATTCTTCTACAATATAAAAATTATATTTTTCTTCATTTAAAAATATTGTCTTCCTTTCTTCAAAAATCTAAACCTTATACCATTAACAATCGAATCTTTAACTCGTTAAAAAAAATCAAAACTTTACTGTTAAAATCAAGATTTTAACTATGCTTTATCTAAAAGAAAACTGATTTAAAAAGGATGTTTTTAAATTACATTAAGCTAACTAATTATATTAAATTAAATTAAAAACTTACATTGTTTTAGAGCTGGGTCTTTATGGTTTGTTTCGGGGCTTCAGCGTTGATACGGAGGAGAGGGAGGCTGGAGGGAGTCGGAGAGGGTGTTGAAGAAGAGGGGCGACGGGAGGAAAACGGTGGCGGAGGGCGGCGCTGCTGGTGGTGGAGCTAGGGTTGGAGGTTGCGGTTGATTTGGAAGAAGAGAGAAGAGAAGGTGGCGCTGCGGTAGTCTGGAGAGGCGGGGGAAGTGGCGCGACAGTGGTGGTGGCGGAGCGCAGGCGATAGGAGGGAGGAAACGGGGATGACGGGGTTTCTCTGAGGAAAGGGGGAGCGGTTTTTTTATTTTGACCGGTTTGACTTTGTGAAGGAAGAGAGAGGGCAAAAGGATTATATAAATATATTTATTTATTTTATTATTTTTAATTTCAAAAAGCAACTTTTAATTTCGACCTCGAAACGAGAACCACCGACTGTCGTCCCTAGCTAATTACCCCCATTCCGAACACAATGGGATATGTATCGCAAGCTGATTTGATCGTTTCGATCTGTTTCCGTTAAAATCAACATATAACTCTATATTTTGAATTGGAACGCACATTTCAATTTACGGGGTCACATACTAACTAGAAAAATTCTCGAAAAATATTTTTTAGCTTCGTATTGACGATACGGTCCTAACAAAACTAGTTTCGTCAAATTCTGAGACCGTTTGAAAAATGGCCAATTTCCAGTCGATTAAAATCAACTAAAACCGGTCAAACGCGTTTTCCCTTGCCACACTCACATATTGATTCGAAAAATTATGAAATTTGAAACCTAGCAATAATTTGACATCACGGATCCAACAAAAGTGGGTTCGTCAAAATCCGAGGTCGTTTGCAAAATGTCCATTTTTAAGGGCCTGAATTTCATAGCGACTATTCAGAATTTTCAACTGGACATATCTTTTGAATCCCGCTATCAAATTTCGATTTGTCAAATTCGTTGGAAAGATATTATCAATTAGATTCCATTATTTTTGGTTTCACTAAAATCCGGATTGTTTTGCACCCAGTACAGTCCGACAAAGTTTGAATTCAATTTTCGAAACTACAGCGCCTTTTCAGGCCTTGTTTATAATTATAATTAATTATATTCGTTTTCAATTGCAGATTCAACTCAGTTTTCATCGCCATTATTTAAAATATTTATTTTAAATATTTAAAATCCATTATTTTAGCCAATTTAAAAATTTTAAATTGGTTCAGATTTTCTGGGTCGTTACAATCTCCCCCACTTAAAACTTTTCGTCCTCGAAAAGGAACAAAGTCGAAAGTGGTTTGATAAATCTACAATCCCATAATACAACAGCCAATTTGTTTTTAACCTTTCAAAAATATTTTGATCAACTTCTATATTCTTTTAAAATCATTCAGACTATAGAATTAAAAGTGCACATCCATGAAAAGAAAATAACAATAGAGTAGAGAATTGAATGGTAGTGCAAAGTAGGGTAAATGTACCTTGCACCAGAGTCAATCAGAGATATCCACTCGACATCTAGGATAAGCTTTCTGAATGCTCTCCTCAGTTTCCCAAGTACAATCTCGCGGATCTCCACTCCATTGCACTTTGACTAAGTGAATTTTCTTGTTCCTCAGCTCTTTGGTTTCTTTGCCGATAATCTTTAGCGGCTCTCTTCTAACAGCTAATTCTGGAGTAATTTCAATATCATGTTGAGCTGCTTCTTCCACGATCAAGTCTGGATCATGAACGTGCTTTCGAAGTTGAGATATATGAAATACATCATGAACTCCAGTCAACCAATCAGGCAATTTGACCCTATAAGCGAGAGTCCCTATCCGTTCCAGAATAGGAAATGGACCAATGAATTTAGGCGCCAACTTTCCAGTTTTTCCGAACCGGATAACTCCTCTCATCGGCGATACTTTCAAATATACATAGTCGCCAACTTCAAAGGATATATCTCTTCGTCTTCTACCGGCATAGCTCTTTTGTCGGCTTTGAGCGGCGAGTAATCGCTTCTTAATAAAATCGACTTTGTCGGCAGCTTCTCGGATCATATTTGGACCCAACACAAGTCTATTTCCGGGTTCGACCCAACAAGCAGGGGATCGGCACGGTCTACCATACAATGCTTCGAATGGCGACATTGTCAGACTCGCCTGATAGCTGTTGTTATAAGAGAATTCAGCCAAATGCAGATGGTCTTCCCATGATCCACCGAAATCTATAACACAAGCCTGCAATAGATCTTCTAAAATACGATTCACCCTCTCAGTCTGACCGTCTGTCTGAGGATGATAAGCGGTGCTTAGATTCAGCTTCGTTCCCAGTTCGACTTGAAATGCCTCCCAGAATTTACTAGTAAATATTGTATCTCTATCACTGACTATACTGAGCGGCACTCCATGTAGTCTAACTATTTCCCTGAAGTATATCTGCGCCAGACTCTGAGCAGTTCTGTTTGATCTGACAGGTATGAAATGGGCGGTCTTCGTGAAGCGATCTACGAGCACCCAAATACTGTCATTCCCTTTTCTGGTTCTGGGCAGACCATCAATGAAGTCCATTGAAATATGTTCCCACTTCCAACCCGGAACTTCCAGCGGTTGTAATAATCCAGCCAATTTCTGTTGGTCACTTTTGACTAGCTGGCAAGTAGGGCATCGGCTAACATATAATGAAATGTCCCTTTTCATCGACTTCCACCAGAAAGTGCGTTTGATGTCATTATACATTTTGCTTACTCCCGGGTGGATACTGAGTTTTGACTTGTGGCATTCATCCAGTACTTCCTTCCGAAGCTCAGGAATGTTAGGAACGCATATTCGACCTTTGAGCCTTAAAATCCCCTCATTATCAACTTGAAAACTCGAGGGTTCGCCTTGTTGAATCATCCCTCTGATCTTCTGAATGAAGTGGTCATCTTCCTGAAGAGCAGATATTTTATCTAGCAATGAAGTCGTGATAATAAAACTGGCGATCATTTCATTCTTTCGGCTTAATGCATCCGCCACGACATTGGCTTTCCCTGAAGTGTATAAAATTTCAAAATCATATGCTGCAAGAAACTCCAGCCAACGTTGCTGCCTCAGATTCAGGTCCTTCTGAGTGAACAGATACTTTAACGACTGATGATCTATAAACAGTTCAAATCTCTCGCCCAGAAGATAGTGTCTCCAGATTTTCAAGGCGAATACAATAGCCAATAACTCAAGATCATGAGTTACGTAGTTTTTCTCGTGCGGCTTCAACTGACGGCTAGCATAAGCAATCACTTGGCCTCTTTGCATTAACACTGCGCCAAGGCCTTCTCTAGAAGCATCAGTCCAGACTTTTAAATCCTGGTTTCCATCGATGATGGTTAACACTGGAGCAGTTGTTAATCTCAACTTTAGCTCTTCGAAAGCCTCCTCACTTTCTGGAGTCCATTTGAATTTAGAGTGCTTCTTTGTAAGCTTCGTTAAGTGACCTGATATCTTCGAAAAGTCTTTAACGAATTTCCGGTAACAGCTAGCCAATCCGAGAAAACTGCGGACTTCAGTGGGAGTACTGGGTTGTTTCCAGTTCTGAATAGCTGTGATTTTACTTGGATCCACAACGATTCCTTCTTTCGATACGACGTGGCCCAGAAATTTTACTTCGTCTTGCCAGAAGATACATTTGGAAAACTTGGCTTTTAGTACATTCCACCTGAGAATTTCTAACACTTGTTCCAAATGTTTTTCATGTTCGGCTTTCGATTTAGAGAAGATTAGGATATCATCAATAAAAACCAGAACAAATTTATTCAATACTCCTCTGAATACTCTGTTCATCAGATCGACGAAGTAAGCGGGAGCGTTACATAAGCCGAATGGCATTACTAACCACTCGTAGAATAAGTCGGGACCTCTGAACGCTGTCATTGGAACACACTCTTCGGCAATTCTAAGCTGATGGAAGCCTGTAGCTAGGTCCATTCTTGAGAATACTTGTGCTCCATTTAATCGATCCAACAAATCATCAATCCGCGGCAATGGATATTTGTTCTTTATGGTCTGCTTGTTTAAATCACGATAATCCACACATATCCGTAGAGTACCGTCAGATTTTGGTACAAACACCACTGCTGCACCCCAATCAGAGAAACTAGGCCTGATCAGACCTTTCCATACTAGCTGTCGTGTTTGATTGTCTAATTCCTCCTTCTCCTTCAAGGACATTCTTCGAATAGCGTGAACTACCGGCCTTGCATTATGAATCAAAGCAATTTTGAAATCTATTTCTCTCTGTGGAGGTAAGCGAACAACTTCTTCGAACACATCCGCATAGTTCTTGACGACAGGGATGTCTTTCACTAGATCGGGGATATTCTCTGCGACTTCTGGGATATTTTCTATTTGGGCTGGAGAAACATTCAAAGCTGCCCAGAAGTCTTTTCTATTAGCATTCTGACCTTCACAGGGAATGGTTATATAATCACCTGATTTAATCTTTGCCCTTACGACTCTGTCGGCGCATTTAACTTCAGCTTCATATTTGGTCAACCAGTCTAACCCCAAGATAAGATCAAATACTTTAAAATTCATGATGACCGCGATGGTAGGAAACCGATAACGAGAAAAGGAAATCGGCACTCCACAAACCCAACTGAGATCGATGGAACCCCCAACCGGATTCTGGACAGTCATTGGTTCCTTGAGCTTCTTCAAATTCAAATCTAGCTTCTTAGCCGCATCCTTGGCAATGAAGCTGCGTGACGCGCCAGTGTCAAACAGTACTTTAACTGGGATGTCTTTGACAGTTAGCGTGCCTTCTAAAATATCTGGCCTTTCCTGAATAGCTGAGGGCTCAGAAGTTTCTGCCACTTCATTCACTTGAACTATTTCAGTCTTTTTCAACCGCCAGCAATCTTGCTTTACGTGACCAACCTGATGGCAGAGATTGCATTTTCTATTTCCTTTAACCTTGCTCTTTGATTTAGATCCCTCCTTCTTTTGCAATTTCAAGGACTTACATTTCCTGGACAAATGACCTTTTTGATTGCAGTTTAAGCACATAGCGGTCATTGCTGATTCTTTCTCAGGTCTGGCCCTTTTCCGACTTACTTTGGGCTCCTTACTGACCTCAGACACCGTACTGCCCTCAGGACGATCAGTTTCAGACTCATTTTTATTGCTAGAACTGACTTCCTCTTCGTCGCACAACATGCCTTTCTTATGGAGATCTTCATATTGATAAGCCATATAAATCATTTCTGAAAAAGGAAGCTTCACTTGCCCCATTACTTTATTCTGATATTTCCTTTGAAGCCCGTAAATAAATCTCAGGTTCTTTCTCCTCGTATTCTGAATTAGATGGGGAGCGAAGTGAGAAAGTTCGTTGAATTTCTTATGATATTCTGGGATGGTCATATCTCCTTGTATCAAATAAGAAAATTCATCACATAGGCACTCAGTCGCTTCGGGAGGAGTAAATCTTTCCAGGAAAATCACTTTGAATCTGTCCCAGGTGATATCACCTTCTGGATTATCTTTAATAACAGAATCCCACCAGAATAAAGCTTCGTCTTTGAGTGCCCAGGAGGCCAGTAATCTTTTCTGGTCATCCCTAAGCTTTAATGCTTCGAAGATTTTCTCAGCCGAACGAATCCAAGCTTGTGTTTTCATAATTGCTTCTTCACTCGTAAAGGGTTTTCCACCCAGATTTCTATATTTCATGAATAGAGCTTCTATATCCAGGTCAGTATTACTTCTTCTGTTTCTGGCACTCATTTTCTAGTTCTTCTTCAAATAGCAGATCAAGTGTCAGGTCAACAGAAAAGATATTTCAAAATATAGAGACAAATACTTGAATGTAAATGTGTCTATCGATGTGTTATTTCATTCTGCTACTCATACTACGATATTACTGATCCTATCTGTATAGAGTTACCCGTCCTAGAACTCTACTGGTTCTATTTCTGACGAGTTCGTTCAAATGTTATATTCCAGAACTAAGCTTAACCAAAGCTCTGATACCACGTTGAGACGACCCGAAATCCCGTACTGACGGAGACAAGGGTTATCTTTGGAATATAACACAGAAACAGAAAATAGCAGAACAAAATTAAATAAATACACTAGATAAAGAACAATAGAATATACTAGATAAAAGTAATCATCAGAGTTACACAGTATACAGGATCTTACTTAGTACAAATACAGTTCAGCTTTACATAAATGTCTACAGCGGAAAACAAACAAAATATGTACAATAGGAGCTGAACAGCATAAAAAGAGATAAATGATAAAAATCCATCTTCAGCTCCAGCTATCCAGAAAGAACCAGCTAAACCTGAATACAAGGTTGCCCGTGTAGAAAAAGGGGCACCCGAGTTTGAAAGTGAAACAAACTACGAGTCAGTCATGGGACTGGTATGAGAAATCTACTCAACACATTCAAAATATGGCTAATCACAAGACCACGCCACTTTCATGGAACGGGTTTACTCCATCGGATTGCCAGTGCTTTAAAACAAATCTTTCTTTTAAGCAACGCAATGCATTTTATAGAAATGAAACCATTATAAGACTCAGTTCCCATCACACAATGCAACGCAAACCGGAGGATAGAGTTTTACCTTATAATGGCCAAAATATGATTGATACGAATAAAACAAAAGCATTTGGTATTATGACTAGTGTTTATATGTTTCAAAAACAATTTCAATCATAACTATCAATCATAGACGGCATGGGTACCATATATCATGTCGCCATATATATATATATATATATACAATCAAAATCGCACGATGTCGTATTTGGAAATTGGATTTCCATCATGAACCAAGGCAAAAGATAGTCCTTACCGAATTCGAGACTGCCTAGCCCGAGCCTCAGGAACAGCCGCAACTGCCCCTTGGATCGTCAGGGCCGGTCCACCGATGTGGATTATTATGCCTGAACAATACGTTTCCCCGCCCTTTGGGGCGTAAACGAGCCAACGAATGACTCCATCGGACCCGGATCGTCCGATCAAACCGAGGCGCCTCGCAACAGCAACAACCACACAGGTGAAAAGTATATAAATGTCAGGACTGGTAGGTCACTGACACCACCCTAGCTAGGAAGAAACGCATGCCCTCCCTGAGGTCCTTCTCCCGTTTCTGGTTCATACCGGGGTGTGAGGCTCGCGATTTTACGTTAAACACAAAGCTACGCCACACCGACGGTGCTTTGATCATCACCACAAGACTTTGCTTTTCAACAGAAGCCCTGATCACTGCATCTTAGCATGCCACACAGGCAATTCACACCGTGCAACTGATGGCTATCAATCACACAGAACAAACTCCAATGTCAGACAACACTTTCCATTTGCAAGTCCGTTCTAGGTCTGAACGAAACCGGAGGCACTAAATACCTCGCAAACCCATCGATCACCACGTACGTCTGGACGATCACCACTCATTATCCATATTTCGGGATGCCTCCCAATCAGGACCTCGGTTACCATCCAAAGGAGGTGAAGATCTCCGGTCTTCGATCATCGTCTTCATCTTCGACTTTCAATCGTCGGTCAATTATTCGAAATGAGAATTAACTCGGCCTTTTCAAATAATTCACGTATACTTAGAATTTCAAATCAATTTATTTCAATGGTTAAATCATTCGACAACACCAATTTTGTTCTTTAATGTAATTTTCACACCAAACACATTCAACCATCAAATACCACATAAATCGAGCAAATTCAGTTTATTTCCATTCCATATCGTTTATGATATTTTATAATGATTTATCGCCATTTTTATTTATTTTTAAAATAGCCAATTAATTCAAAACGACGCTTCGGGCCATAACGCGGCCGTGGCGCTGTTTTTCTTCGGATTTGATTTACACATATCCGAAAATCTAACCGTTTGATTCTCATAAAATTTACATCATTAGAAAGGTCTTTTCAAAACGAATCCAACGGTTCCGTTTCGGGAAAATCCGACGGTCGGATCTCCCGGTACAATCGTTTGAAGTTTCGATTTCAAAATACGAACTGCAGCGTCGTTATTCGATTAAATATAATTATATTTATAAATATAAATAAATATAATTGTTTCTGGCGCTATTTTTCTTCAGATTTGAATTAAACATTCCAGACAATCCAACCGTTGGATTTTTACAAAGTTGGTGCCGTTGGAAAGATTTTTCCAAGGCGAACCCGACGGTTGAGGTTTCGGGAAAATCCAATGGTCGGATTTCCCGCACTAGTTGTTTGAAATCACGGTTTCAAAATACGAACTGCACGGCCTCGTTTCGTTTTAATTTTATTTATATTTATATATTTATATAAATATAGTTCATTCAATGATTTCTATATCGTCTTCACTTCAAATATTTCACTAACGCCTTAAAATTTTGGAAAATTTCGCCATAACCTCCCCTGCACCGGGAGCATCGGGAAATCTCAAATAGCTTCCCCGGTCCTTCTAATCTCAAAAAGAAAAAGAAAAAGCCAACAGGCTCATAAAATCATCACCCAAACAAAACAGTAAATGTGTACCTATTTGTCGGGCACAAAATTTTATTCCTCTTCTAGAGCCCCTTTGCTATAACCTGTTCAATGAATATGCATGTACATATATATAGTTCTTATCATTTATCATTTTCTATTCAACTTCATATTTGATTTCTATTTGGTTTAAAAACACCATTCATTCTAATGTTACATACATAGGTACAAATCATATCATTAGCTAATTAATGAATATTTCAACTCATATATGTTTATTTGAACGAGTGGCTATTTTTAACACTTCACATTTCAACGATTCATGTATATAATAAAAATGTGATTTTTATTGTAAAACAGTTCATTTCAAAACACTATTATTTTATATATTTCATATTAGTGATAAAAATACGATTTTTCTTATAAAATAATTTCTTTCAAAACGAGATCATTTCACACAGTTCATATAGTCGATAAAAGGTGATTTTTATTATCAAACAATTTATTTCAAAATACGAATACCATTCAACACATGAATTTCAAATCAACGAATGAATATCGATTCAACACATGAAGGTTTTCTATAGTTTCTATATATAGAGAAAAATGTGATTTTTATATTTAAAACGCGAATACCATTCAACACATGAATTTCTAATCAACGAATGAATATCGATTCAACACATGATGGTTTTCTGTTCAATTAATAAATATAGTTTCAGCAAATGAAAATAATTCAAACACATGAATATTATTCAGAATTTCGGCAGCATAACGGCAGGGTAGTTAAAACCGGGACCGTCCCTAGTACGGCTCCTCGCTCTACCGTAAAACCTCACGGTTTTTGACAATGGGGATCATGCATCTAGTTCGCACGCAGGCGGCATGTATATATTTATTTCATTTCCACAAAACTAATCCTATGTGGTTTCAACCAAATATTTCTCAACCACAAACAGGTATCTTTCAACCACAATCAATCAATATCAACCACAAACAATCCCAAACAACCATTCGCTATCAATCCATTTTCACACCAATCACAATCAATAAATATCGTCCATGGTTTGTGGACGAGGGGCGTATATATATATATAGCAATTCACTTTTATTTCAACATATATATTTAGCTAGAAAAAGAAATTGAAGAGTGAGAAATTCTCACCGATTAGCTAATTCAATCCCACGACTCTTCTTTGCAGAAATCTTCACCGTTCTCGCCTCTTGCCACTTTCTTTGCCCGTATTCTCTACATATGTAAAAATCACATTTTTACTTCGCTATTCAATATTTAAAAATCGAATTTCAAAAATATAGATTTCGCCTTTATAAAAATATCCACTTTATTTCAACGTATATAAAATAAAAATCAGATTTTTATTTTGCTAAATATACAAAGATGATATTTTTAATTCTCTACATATGTAAAAATCATATTTCTACTACCTCTATATAGTAAAGATTATATTTTTATTACTTTAAAAATATAAAAATCATATTTTTAATTCTTCTACAATATAAAAATTATATTTTTCTTCATTTAAAAATATTGTCTTCCTTTCTTCAAAAATCTAAACCTTATACCATTAACAATCGAATCTTTAACTCGTTAAAAAAAATCAAAACTTTACTGTTAAAATCAAGATTTTAACTATGCTTTATCTAAAAGAAAACTAATTTAAAAAGGATGTTTTTCAATTACATTAAGCTAACTAATTATATTAAATTAAATTAAAAACTTACATTGTTTTAGAGCTGGGTCTTTATGGTTTGTTTCGGGGCTTCAGCGTTGATACGGAGGAGAGGGAGGCTGGAGGGAGTCGGAGAGGGTGTTGAAGAAGAGGGGCGACAGGAGGAAAACGGTGGCGGAGGGCGGCGTTGCTGGTGGTGGAGCTAGGGTTGGAGGTTGCGGTTGATTTGGAAGAAGAGAGAAGAGAAGGTGGCGCTACGGTAGTCTGGAGAGGCGGGGGAAGTGGCGCGACAGTGGTGGTGGCGGAGCGCAGGCGATAGGAGGGAGGAAACGGGGATGACGGGGTTTCTCTGAGGAAAGGGGGAGCGGTTTTTTATTTTGACCGGTTTGACTTTGTGAAGGAAGAGAGAGGGCAAAAGGATTATATAAATATATTTATTTATTTTATTATTTTTAATTTCAAAAAGCAACTTTTAATTTCGACCTCGAAACGAGAACCACCGACTGTCGTCCCTAGCTAATTACCCCCATTCCGAACACAATGGGATATGTATCGCAAGCTGATTTGATCATTTCGATCTGTTTCCGTTAAAATCAACATATAACTCTATATTTTGAATTGGAACGCACATTTCAATTTACCGGGGTCACATACTAACTAGAAAAATTCTCGAAAAATATTTTCTAGCTTCGTATTGACGATACGGTCCTAACAAAACTAGTTTCATCAAATTCTGAGACCATTTGAAAAATGGCCAATTTCCAGTCGATTAAAATCAACTAAAACCGGTCAAACGCGTTTTCCCTTGCCACGCTCACATATTGATTCGAAAAATTATGAAATTTGAAACCTAGCAATAATTTGACATCACGGATCCAACAAAAGTGGTTTCGTCAAAATCCGAGGTCGTTTGCAAAATGTACATTTTTAAGGGCCTGAATTTCATAGCGACTATTCAGAATTTTCAACTGGACATATCTTTTGATTCCCGCTATCAAATTTCGATTTGTCAGATTCGTTGGAAAGATATTATCAATTAGATTCCATTATTTTTGGTTTCACTAAAATCCGGATTGTTTTGCACCCGGTACAGTCCGACAAAGTTTGAATTCAATTTTCGAAACTACAGCGCCTTTTCAGGCCTTGTTTATAATTATAATTAATTATATTCGTTTTCAATTGCCGATTCAACTCAGTTTTCATCGCCATTTATTTTAAATATTTAAAATCCATTATTTTAGCCAATTTAAAATTTTTAAATTGGTTCAGATTTTCTGGGTCGTTACAGTATCTACATGCAAGAGAGGGTCGATTGACACAGACACAAGGAAAATTAATACAAGTAGGGTGCCGATCGATAGGGTAGTAAGGGTACATCTAACATCTTCATGGCAATTAGGCTGATTGAGGTAAGATCCTCATAATAGATGTACACCTGAAGGCTACCACAATTGCGGGGATGGGATCTCCTTATTATATAACACAGGATACTAGTTAGGACACTAGTAGGGGATACAAATCCTTTTTCGCAGGATACTAGTTGGGACACTAGTAGGGGATACGGATCATTCTATAAAAGACACTAGTTAGGATACTGATTAGTTGGTGGAGAGAAAATAGGAAATCAGAGAAAGAACCGAAGCGCTTTCTTCTTATCTTGCCTTATCATATCTTATGCTAATCTTATGTTTTCTTGTTATCACGGTATTTTCTTAGATTCATTTTATTCATGTTATGTTACTATTACCTGTTTACATACTGAAAATCACTGGACTTACCAGAATTATGTCTGACCTAGTTTTGTTTCGCCTCTCTTCTTCCATTCCCCCCCCCCCCTCCAGGTAGACAAGAAGGGAATAGCTCAGCTTAGTTCGGACCGTTTCACTTTCCAAGCTTGAAGATTCTTGTATGTATTTCTTTGGACTCTCTTTTCCACTGCTATGGCTGGCTCATGCTTTATTTGGGGAATATCACTGTCAGTTTATGCTTCTTTATTTTGTTAAACAAGACAGATGCTTTGTTGTAATGGGTAAGGATGTTTTGGTGTTGGAAAACAATCTTTGTACAAGTTGTTTTACCAAGCTATTGTTTTATCAATAAAGTAAAGTTTTATTTATTATTTATTTTCCATTGTTTAAATTTTGTTTGTTTTGTAATTTATCTATTCTATACACTTATGACACTCCACTGAAGTTAATGCATTCCCTTTGTGAGTGACCTTAACGGAGGTGGGGTGTTACATTCTACGTCCTGGTTATTAGATACTGGAAGTGGATCACGTATTTGTGTCAATTTGCAAGAAATGCAAAAGAGTAGAAACTTGGCAAAAGGAGAAGTGGACTTACGAGTGGGAAATGGAGCAAGTGTTGTCGCATTAGCCATTGGAAGTTGTCACTTATCCCTACCAACTTAGATTAGTTTTAGAATTACAAGATTGTTATTTTGTGCCTTCCATTAAAACAAATATTATTTCTGTATCTTGTTTGGACATGCTTGGATTTTCATTTATAATAAAAGACAGATGTTGTTCATTTAAAATGAGATATTTTATGGAAATGCACAGTTAATTAATGGTCTCTATATTCTTAACTTTGATGTGCCAGGTTATAACATTAATACCAAAAGATTAAATCTAATGATTTAAAACCAACGTACCTTTGGCATTGTCGCTTAGGCCATATAAACGAGAAACGCATATCAAAACTCCACAAAGATGGAATTTTGAATTCATTTGATTTTGAATCATATGAAGAATGCAAATCTTGTTTATTAGGCAAGATGACTAAAGCTTCTTTCACTAGACACAGTGAACAGGCTAATGATGTATTGGTCCTTATACATAATGATGTATGTGGACCTATGAGTACATCTGCTAGAGATGGGTTTTATTACTTCATTACATTTACTGATGATTTCAGTAGATATGGATATGTGTATCTTATGAAACACAAATCAGAATCCTTTGAAAAGTTCAAAAAAATCAAGAATGAAGTTTAAAATCAACTTGGTAAGAATATAAAAATTCTTCGAACAAGTCGAGGAGGAGAATATTTAAGCCAAGAGTTTAATGACTATCTGAAAGAGTGTGGAATAGTATCACAACTCACTCCACTGGGAACACCACAATGGAATGGTGTATCTAGAAGGAGAAATCGCACCTTATTAGATATGGTACGACCAATGATGAGTCATACAGATCTTCTAATAAGCTTTTGGGGTTATTCCCTTATAGCAGCTACATTCATACTTAATCGAATTCCCATTAAAACAATTCTGAATACACCATATTAGGTATGGACTGTCCCAATCTCTCTTTTATGAGGATTTTGGAATGTGAGGCTTTTGTTAAACGCCTTACCTCTGACAAACTCAGACCCAAATCAAATAAGTGTTATTTTATGGGATATCCAAAGGAAATAAAATGATGTTATTTCTACATACCTAGAACAAAGTGTTTATTGCTCGAACTGGTTTTTTCATTGAAAGGGATCTAGTCTCTAACAATATCAATGGAAATAAAGTAGAACTCAAAGAAATTCGGGAGCCACAAGATATCATTGAACCTGAACTTAAAATTGAGCAAGAACCACAAATGGTTGTGGGAACCGAACCTGCTCAAATTACACAAAACGTTCGTAGATCTGGTAGAATACGTTATGAGCCTGATAGATATTTTGGGTATCTAATAACTCAAACATGAGACGTAATGCTCATAGATCAAGATGAGCCCACTTCTTACCAAGATGCTATGAATGGACCAGAATATGAGAAATGGCTTGAAGCCAAGAAATCTGAGATGGGTTCCATGTACACCAACCAAGTGTGGACTCTGGTTGATCCATCTGATGGGGGTAAAACCAAATAGGCGTAAGTGGGTTTTCAAGAAGAAAACTGACATGGATGGTAAAAATACAAACCTATAAAGTTCGATTGGTGGAAAAAGGATTCAGACAAGTTCAAGGAGTTGACTGTGATGAAACTTTCTCCCTAGTGGCTATGGTTAAATCCATTAGGATTATGCTTGCAATTGCAGCATTTTACGATTACGAAATATGGCATATGAATGTCAAAACCGCATTCCTTAATGGGAATCTTATTGAGAATGTGTACATGAGACAACCTGAAGGTTTTGTCAATCCAAAGGAAGCTAGAAAAGTATGTAAACTGCAATGATCCGTATATGGAATGAAATAAGCATCTCGGAGTTGGAATCTTCGTTTTGATGAAACAGTCAAAGAGTTTGGGTTCACTAAGAACGAAGATTAACATTGTGTATATAAGAAAATTAGTGGGAGTAACATTATATTCCTAGTATTATATGTGGATGACATATTACTTATTGGGAATGATGTTAATTCATTACAAGCGGTAAAGACATGGTTGGAGAAAAGTTTATCAATGAAGATCGAGGCAACGTAACCTATATTTTAGGTATTAAGATCTATAAAGATAAATCAAGAAAGTTAATAGGCCTAAGTCAGAGTACATATATTGATAAAGTGCTGAAAAGATTCGACGTGCAAGAGGCAAAGAAAGGATATGTACCCATCACATGTCACATGGTATATCACTTTCTAAGTCCCAATGCCCTAAGTCATCAGATGATAAGGATCGCATGAAAATGATCCCTTACGCTTTGGCAATTGGATCAATCATGTATAAAATGTTATGTACTCGTCCAGATGTCTCCTACGCTCTAAGTATGACAAGTAGATTCTAATCAGATCTAGGTGAAAGTCATTCGATATCAGTCAAGAACATTTTTAAGTATCTGAAAAGGACTAAAGACTCAATCTTGATATATGGAGGTGAAGAGGAATTAATGGTAAAATCTTACACAGACGCTAGTTTCCAGACTGATAAAGAAGACTACAAGTCACAGTCAGGTTATGTGTTTTCTGTGAATGGTGTTGCTGTTAGCTGGAAAAGTTCAAAGCAAAAAAACAGTTGCTGATTCGGCTATGGAGGCTGAATACATTGCTACTTTAGAAGCTGCTTAGGAGACTGTTTGGATTAAGAAATTCATCACTGAACTTTCTGTTGTTCCATCCATTGTTTATCCACTAGATCTTATTGTGAGAACAGCGGGGCCATTGCTCCGTCTAAGGAACCAATATCACATCAACGATCAAAACACATACTTCGGCGTTACCATATAATCCGTGAAATAGTTGACAGAGGAGATATACATATCTACAAAGTTCCAATGGATAATAATATTGTAGACCCACCGACTAAAGCTTTGTCGTAGCAAAAGAATGATAGTCACACTAGTTTCATGGGTTTATGATACATGAGTGATTGGCTCTAGTGCAAGTGGGAGATTGTAAGAGTTTGTGCCCTAGAGGCAATCTGTTTGATGTGAATAATGATAACATTTTTGATGTTATATTTTATCTGGAACAAAATATTCTAATGTGTTATATTTACTGCTTATTATAAATATTAACATAATAGAATTCCTCAGAATAATAATATGGAATTGTATAGTTCATGTAAGACTTGAACTTGAGATTATATAATATATTAAGTATTATAATTCTTAAATGTCCCTAGTCAAGTTTTATTGTTTATATAGGACAACAATAAAGCATTGAGACTAGTATGTTGATTAGTTGATGATCACATCTCATTGATCATTAATATATGTGATATAAATGTCAAGACATAAATACGTATTAGAGAATAGCGTATTGGGCCGACCCAACATGAGAAAAACTGTAATGACCCGGGTTTTCGGTCAACTAATTTTAAATATTTAATATGGTTTAAAATATTTAATATGGTTTTAAATATTGAATTGAGAATATAAATCAATTTTTATATTGAGTTATTGATTTAATAATCGACTTGGGTTTAATATCAAATATATTAAATTATCGTAATACGAAGTTAATTCAATTCGAAGTTAAAAACTAAACTGAAATCAGTTCGGATGATCAATTCAAACTCCTATTTGAATTAGAATAATAATATTAATTGATTATCGAAGAATTAATTGTTTTAAAATTTATTTAAATCAATTTAAATTAATATCTTCTCCATATGATCAAATGGGGTTTCGGTACCCGTCCTAGTGGGTTCAGAATGGTGGTTTAACCTTGGGAAGGACTGTTGTTGGGTTCAGAAAGGAGTTAGAACACACGAGGTATTTTTAAAATCGTACCGGTAAATCCAAATTTAAAATAAAAGAAATAATTACTTCCTTCTACCTTAAGCTATTACTGTTTTTCCTCCATATCACGTTCACTCTGTGTCCCTTTTTTTAACCATAAAGTAAAATAAAAGTGTAATGGATGGTATACGTGGTCTGCTCTCCCACTTATATAACCACCACCGCGATTCAACATTTCCCCATTCTGGAAACTGAAAACATTTCTAAACTAATCCTCTTTCATACGTTTTCCAGTAAATCACTCCACCGACTATAAAGAAAAAAAAGAGGAAGCAAAATCAGAAGTCGCGATTAATAATCGCGAGTAACTCTGAAGCTCGGATGTAAGGCTATTGTGTGAGGGGTTTCCATCAATTGTTGAGGGGTGCGAACGAGGTCGATTTCGTTGTATCTAGCTCCAGGCAAATTAGGGATTCGCGATATGGTGACATTTGGGAAGGACGGAAAGAATTCTTATGGTATGGACGAGTTCAGGGAGGAGGGGCGCACTAGCTGACAGATTTTGGTGGTGTTCGATAATGAATAGTTTGTCACTTATACTATAGCGCAACGTCGAGGCTCGCGATGATGGATTTTGGTGGAACTCGAGCTAGTGATTTGTGAAAGGGAAGATCGATCTATTCTTTGGTTCGACAATTGTTATTCTGGGATGACAGGGTGCAATTTTGTGATGTCCTGATTTATTGAAAGTGGATTAACACAATGGAAATTAGGGGGAAGCTCGATATCAGAAAACTGTCGTTGTCTGTAGTTTGGTGAAAGAAGTCGTGGTAATTGGGAGGTTTGATTTTTGAGACAGTAGAAAAGATTTTGAAAAGGATAGTGCAAAAATGGAGAAGCTGGACCTTAAACTGAATCGCACCTGCTATTGTAAAAGCCTCAGAGAGACTCATGATTCATGGGAGGTAGGTTTACCTATTGTTTGGAGGTTACAGTTTGGGTTTATTCCCTGAAGCAGAAACTGTTTTTCGGATTCAGTAAAGAAGAAAAAGGATTAGAAAGAAATTGGGTGATTGGGGATCGATCTGGTTTTGTTGTGGGTAGTGTGTATATCAAGGAGCAGAAAGAAGAAGAGCGACACAACAGTGGATATTGGTGGTGTGTTCAAATGTCTGTTCAATGGTGTTAGGCGCAGGATATTGCATAGGCATGAAAGTGAAGAGGATTAAGGTATTGTTTTTAAGAATTCTATAATACCTAGGATACATTATTTATTTATTTTAGTTAGTTAATTTAAATCTATAATAGTTTGACCAATAAATTAATGTTGTATAACATTCTTATTTAAGGTCCAACCAAGATGCTATAAGCTGCGTTGGGTTATATCAATGAATGTTATACAGTGGGACTGAATTGATCGCTTGGTTTGCAGTAATCGCAAGGTATAAGTTTTTAGCGAGATTTAAACATACATAGAATAATTTATTTAATTATTTAATGGTTAGTTTAAATTAGTATTCGCTAAATCGTTAAATAAATATTTAATTATTCTTAGATACCAAATGAATTCAATTGAGACAAGTCGAATTGATGTGTAGACGCAACAATACGGATTTCAACGGGATATTCGACAAAAGAAAAGCATGGTGAGTAAATTCTCACTCAAGAATTTTATTTAAATTATTTTTATCGTTAAAAATAATCTGTTGGTTGTTTGATTGCATGCAAATATTATTGTGTGGCTATTATTAAAAATATATAGTAGTTATATAGGATTGGTATTTGTGGCTATTATATATATATATTGGTGATTGGATTCCCGCAGTACCATTAGCGGATGCCCGCTGCATCATTAGCGGATGACCCTATGCGCCCCACGCTATGATAGTGGATGACCTTCTATACCGCGATATTCTGCCATGAAGCAGAATGGGTATTATTTATGTTGACTAACGCCTGTAGATGCAGGAGAACAGGTTGGAGGGATCTAACTGGATTCCTCAAAATTTTATTAATTGTCTGTTTTGACATATTATCAAATATATAATGTATTGATTGAAAATTGGGTTGTTTGATTGTTTAAATATCATTGGGGCCAAAATGTTGATATATAAATATGAGGGAAAAGGATGTTTGAAACTTAAAGGGAGAAATCTATTTTTCTAAAATAGAAATCGAATTTCAATTGGGCTATAAATATATTAACTTGTTTTGAATATATAAAACAAATAGTGAATTTATAAATGTTGTTTATAAATTAAATAATGCAAAGAATTGAAAGGAATTTATAAACAGCGTTTATAAATAAAGTGGAAAAAAATTCATTGGATAATTTGAATATTTAAATTCAAATGTGAATTTAAAAATAGAAATAGGGAAATCGTTTTAAGAAATAAACGAGGGAATTTATTTTGATGTTTAGAATATAAATTGAACTAAAATAAATCCGTAAGGATTTATGATTTTGAATTCGATTAATTCAAATTTATTCAAATAAAATTCAAATAGAATATGAATATATAGAAATGAAAATAGAATTTGAATATAGAGAATTCAAATAGAATTTGAATATATGGAATTCAAATAGAATTTGAATATAGAAAATTCAAATAGAATTGAAAATAGAATTTGAAAATAGAAAGTTGAAATCATTTCGAAATGGGAACGATGAAAAAAAAATCAGAATGCGGATTTTTAAACAGAATAGAAATAAATCCAAAGGATTTATAATTTGTAAAAGGAATTGGAATTTAATATAGAAGATCGAAGTATAAATAAATATATTACCGAGTTCGGAAAAATCGACAATTTTCGAAAATCGGAAATATGATGTTGAATTGGGAAACTTATTTAATATATATTAAAATTATATTAGAATGGAGTTAAATTTATTATAAACAAAGTTTAAACGTTTATATATATATAATTAAAACGATCTCGTCGCAGCGCTGTAGTTCGTAAATTGGCGATTCGAACTTCAATTGAGTATACATAACTAAATTGAAGTTGGAATTCTTTGAAACAAGAATCCTCAGGACCGATTTGATAATAGTTTTCTAATGGAAGAGAAAAATATGGATTTCGGCTTATAGATTTTGAGTTATGTCAAAATCAAATTTTTAGAAAAATAGCGCCAGAACCATTATAAAACCATAACGGTTTATTTAAATAAATAAAAGGAATTTAAAGAAAAAAATCCGAATTTCCATTAGAAAAATCCAGACTGGAGATATAAAATAAATATGAACTTCAGTGAAGTAAGTGAAATGATTTTTGAAACAAAAATCAGATTTTTAGTTATTAAATAGATTTAACTAATTTGAAGCAAATAGTTAATCGAGATTTGAATCGAAATTAGGCGTTGGATAAGTGAAAGAGATTTGAGAATTTATATTCGAAATCGAATATGTAGCGCGAGTTGAAAATGAAATTAGATTGGGTTCATGAGTAGATAAAACTATATTTGAATGTGATATATTCAAATAAAATAGTGAAATAAGCAAAAGAGCAAATAAGGGGATAAATTAGCAAATCAAGTTAAAAACGATTAGATTGAGTTGGAATAAGTTGGGAACCGACGTATACGGGTTAGACATGTATGGAATGAAGTATATGAAGTGTATGAAGTTTTTAGATTTAGTGTCCGACAAAAAGGTACATGTTTAAATTCCATATGAGGTTTTATGTGCCGAATCGACAAGCCACTTGGCTTTTTTATTTTCTTTTTGAATGGAAAGGGCCTAGAGAGGCATAATTGAAGTTTGAACTATTTTCCGGTACAAAGGAGGTTATGGCGAATTTTTCCGGAAATTTAAGGAGTTAGAATATTTTTAAGATAATTTGATAGTTAGAAATCAACGTATCGATATATATAGAATTCGATAATAAAATGAACTTAAAAATAGAATATTATAAACAAAAAGTAAATCTATAGATTAGATTTGTAAAAAATAGAAAGAGAAGCGTATACGTGTTTTAGAAATGGAAAATTGGTTTAATATGGTGTTGATTATTCGAGTTAGCGGTCTTGTCTGTTTTGAAGTTAATGATGTTTTTAGTCAAGGTCTGAGAGGTAATTATACCCCAACTTGATTGATTTCATTATTAGCTGATAAATAGCAAGATTCAGTCTCGAAGAGAAATGTTTAAAGAGATTTAGTCCAATGCAGTATTTTGGGTTGTTGTGACGATGTATTACATAACATTCGTTTTAACCCGAAGAAGTGAAAGTTTGGAAATATAATAATAAATATTTCCTAAGTATAGAAATGAATGGTCGTGAAAGAGATTAGTAATTGGAATATTTTCCAATCATTAATAGAAGATATTTTCTAAATATAGAAAATAAAAGAAGGAGATATATGGAAATGTTTTCCAAAGAACGTAAGAGACCGAGATGATAATTGAAAATATATGGTTAACAAATATTGAGAAGGAATTGGAGAAGTGGTATAATTAACAAAATAATAATTAAGGGGCCCAGTAATTGTTTGATGTTTTGAATGGATGTTTGTTTTTCTTCAATAGTCAAATAACCGACTATTGAAGTGTTTGCTAATATCATTGTCAATATGGAGAGACCGGTTGGATTATTATCCGAGAACCACTCTGTATTGGCAGTAGCGTTGCGAATCAGATTATGTGAAGATAATCGAAGACAGAGTAGAGTGTAAGGGATTTCTATTAATGGAAATTGTGCCTTCAGTTTCGTTCAATCCCAGAACGAACGTATATGGACGAATGTCTGACAAAGTATTTCCAATGATCGAGTATGTTGGTATGTATAAATATGTATGGTGGCAACGGATTTATTCCCTTAGCATAATATCCAGAATATATTTGTGTAAACCAAATTAGTGATTAACGGATCTGACAATGTGACATTCAAAGTGATTGTGTTATAAATGAACGATAAGTAAGCATAGCCTCAGGCCTCAACAACTGGGAAATGAAAAAAATCGGGCAGGCAGCATGGCTATGTGGGTAGCCTCCATTAGGACGTATCATTACCTATCTAGAGATTCATTTAATTCCTTATTCTATTCGATGCTGTCCCATTCGGGAAACGGTTATTGATCCCAACCGTTGGTGATATACATTCGATACACTCAAGCAAAATGAGTGGTCGGTCATGTGTGACCGGGTTATAAGATGTTCTTGTTGAACCCAGTGTATTCTCCTCTAGAGATACACTATCGAAAGGTAGTTCCATACCTTGTCATAGTTGAAAATTCATTACCCAATAAGTGCTCGCGGTTTTGATTGTATATTATATATGTGGAATGTGAGATGAAAACGTTCCACTAGATTTATATTTATTTGATTTAGACATTATTATAATATCAAAAGAGTTTTGATATAAAGATTATCATTTTCTTTCAAAAGGATTTGAAAGTTAAATCAAGTGTTTTGGATTCTCATAAGGGAAAAACCCGTTCCGTGTTATACGGCGTGGTCTTATGAGATATCTTTTAGTTTCTAAAACTGTTTTAAATTGTTTACTCATACCAGTCTCATGACTGACCCGGAGTTTATTTTGTTTTGTTTTACCTAAACTCTTGGGTGCCTAAATTTGTACGGGTAGTCAAGTAGTTCAGGATTTTACAGATTATCCAAAGGAGCTTGGAGTTGGAGGCTTCAGCATTATCTAGTTATTGTTATTTCTGTTGTGTTGTAAGTTGTACTCTGATAGTGATACTCTGATAATGATATGTTATACAGTTAATTTTTTGTATTTCAAAAGTTATGATATATTATATTTTATCCCGCTACGATGTGAGATTCTATGTTGTTATTTCTGTTCTTCTTCTACCTTTTTCTTATAAAAAAAATGATTCATATTTCCGTGATATTTGGGTTGGATGTATGGTGTATGTAGTCAACTCTGATATTAGGGATTTGCGGGACATTACACTTGGTATCAGAGCTTAGGTTCAGCAAACACCTAGGCTTTGTGGGGATGTGCTCATTAGAGATAGGGTCAGTAGTACCCTAGAATGGGTTGAGTGTATAAAAATACGAGAGCGCGTATTTGTTAATTGATATAAAATTTGTTTTATGTTGTGTTGGCTAGTCTGTTGAGTGGTTTATGAATTCTGATCGAATTGTGGGACGCTACGAAGTCGATAGGAATTTCTGAACACTTGAACAGAAGATACGACATAATATGGTTTTAAAATGGGTAAATGAAATAATTTTACCCAAAACTATATTTTGATATAGAAAGGAATAAATTTCTTAAATCATTATAATATATTGATGAGTTGATTGATATTATTATAATCAAATAAGATTATAAAATTGGATTGGTTATCTATAACCAAATAAAATTCGTATGTAAATGAAATATACAAATGAGATGAACGGAAATTAGATTTAAAACAGAATTTGGAATTTAAATCCTGGGAAGTTGGAAAATATTTTTAAAGTATATTAAAATAATATAGCTTTATTTTGAAAGGACTTTTAAATAAAAATCATTTTGAGATGGATTTTGAAAGTGATTAAGCACAGAACTCATTTCAGTGGCTAAAAAATAATTCTGATGATGATTGCAACATCATCAGTGTAACAACCCTGAATTTTGGGGTAAATTTAAAAATTTATTTTAATTAATTTTAATGGGTTTTGATATTTAAAATAATTTATTTAAAATAATAATGATTAAAAATTTATTTAAATCGAATTTAGGATGAATAATTTAATTTTAATTATAAAAGGAGTTAGAAATAGCGCGGTAGTTTGAAAAGTCAAACTTGAACTTTGACTGACCGTACAGGATGCAAAATTTAACGGATTTTAGTGACACTAAAAATATTATAATCTCTTTTAAAATATCTTTCCAACGAATCTGAAAAATCGAAATTTTATAGCGGGAATCAAAAGTTATGCCCAGTTTAAATTTCAGCATAGTCGCTGTAGGATTTATATATATATATATTTTAATATTAAAAATAGGCATTTTTCAAACGACCTCAGTTTTCGATGAAACCACTTTTGTTGGATTTGGAATGTCAAATTATTGCTAAGTTTAATTTTTCATAATTTTTAGAATTAATTTGTGACTGTGGCAAAAAGATTTCAGTTTGGTCAATTTCGGTCAATTTTAATCGAGTTGAAAAAGGCCATTTTTCAAATACGCTCAGAATTGAACAAAATTAATTTTCCTAGGTCCGCAGCGTCAAAACATAACTAAATATATTTTTCGGGGTTAATTTGTGGCCCCGGTAAATTTATTTGTACGGTTGAATTAGGAATAAAAGGCTTAAATTTTAAAATAAAGAAAACTGGGTCAAGACAATCGTTTGGGCCTGCGGTACATAGCTAGATGAGTCCGGAATAGGGGTTAATGGGTAGGAAGGACAGTCGTTGGGCTGAAATCTGGCAAAGTGCTAAACGGGCCTTTATTGGAAAATTAATTAATAAAATAATATATAAAGGTACGGATATCGAGACATCTTCTTCCCCGATTCATCTCGTACAGTAGCCGCCATACACTCCACACCTTCTCTCTTCTTTTCCTCCCAATCCATGAAGAATTAGACTTGGCCACTATTAAACTTTTTCAAGATCTCTTCCTCCTCTTCGAGTCCATACCAAAATCTCCCCGCCCCGTTGCCTGTAGCCGCACCAGCCCTCCGAACCCATCGCCGTCGCACCCCGCCTCCCCGCCCCAGCGCCACCACGGCCGATCGCACTTCCCCCCTTCCAGGCGCCGACTCCCCCTTCCTAGCTCTCCGATGTCACACCATCGGTTCTGGAAACCATCGATCATATCTCCCGAAAATTCAAATCAAAGATTTGAACAAAACTGAAAATAAAGGTATGAAATTTCAATCAGATTTGCCACGCTTTTATTTGTTGCAATTGCAGTTGTGAAAAGAAATTGATAATTTGTTCATACAAACTCCAAACTGAAATTTTTCAGATCCGTTTGAACCGTAACATCGAATAGAACCTCTTGAAAGCAATTGGGACCAGTTCTGAACACATTTGAATTTCCAATACTGATCCAATCAAGGTGAGATTCTATTTTAAATAATTAAATTAATTTAATTATTAATTTTCCTTTGTTATTTAAATAATTGAATGGTGAATGAAGTAGATCTGAGATGTGATAATATTCTGAATGATTGTTTGGTTTATCGGTGTGTATAATTCCAGATCTGCTAGTTAAAAATTTCAGATCTGTATGTGATGAAAAATTGAATGATCATTTTGTTTAAATTTTGTCGAATCATGTTTTGTTGATATTCTTTGAATCATGTATATATAAAAATATTACCTTGTTCATGTCTTTGAAATGAACTAGAAAATTCCAATTCAATACCACCTTCTTGTTATTTGATTTGACTAGACCTTTTTAGTTCAAATATAATATTGATATGATGTTGTAGGATTGAAATATGATGATATGAATGAAATTACATTTATATTTAATGTAATTAGGACATGAATTTTTCACCGCAATAAAAATTACATTTGTAGGTGATAAATAAAAGTATGATTTTGCGATGCAATATAAATTACATTTTCTCTTAATGTAAATAAAAAGATTAGATTTTTGCATTGTAAATAAAAAGATTAGATTTTTGCATTGTAAATATATAAAAAGATTAGGTTTTTACATTATAAATGAAATTTATACTACATAGAAAATTACATTTTTATATGTAATTAAAAGACATGAAATTTATACTGCATAGAAAATTACATTTTTATATGTAATTAAAAGACATGAAATTTATACCGCATAGAAAATTACATTTTTATATGTAATTAAAAGACATGAAATTTATACCGCATAGAAAATTACATTTTTATATGTAATTAAAAGACATGAAATTTATACCGCATAGAAAATTACATTTTTATATGTAATTAAAAGACATGAAATTTATACTGCATAGAAAATTACATTTTTATATGTAATTAAAAGACATGAAATTTATACCGCATAAATAGAATTACATTTTTATATGTAATTAAAGAATATGTTTTTGCATGTAAAATATAATTACATTTTTAAATGTAATTAAGGAAGAAGAATTTGCATTGAAAATAAAATTTCATTGTTATATGTAATTAAAGATTAAAGATGTACATTGTAAATAAAATTACATTTTTAATTGTAATTAAAGAATAAGTTTTTACATTATAAATATAATTACATTTTTATATGTAATGAAAGAATAAGAATTTGCATAGTAAATAAAATTACATTTTTATGTGTAATTAAAGTATTAAAATTTACATTGCAAATTAAAAAGTAAGAAAAATACATTTATATGTAATTAGATTTATAGAAAGATAAAATTACATTTTTCTGTAATTAAAAGTGGAAACTTAGATTTTCATTAGAAGAATAAAGAAGTGATTTTTGCATTTTTATGTAAATAGATTTTCAATAAAAGAATTTAGATATGATATTTACCTTTTTAATGTAAATAGATTTTCAATAAAGGAAATTAGAAAGGAAATTTACATTTTTATGTAAATAAACAATGAAAGAGGAAAATTTACTTTTTAGGTAAATAAGCAATGAATAGGAAAATTACATTCAAAATGTAAATTAGAATATAAAGGACATTTTGTTAGGAAATGTAAACTAGGATATAAAGGACATTTTGTTAGGAAATGTAAACTAGGATATAAAGGACATTTTGTTAGGAAATGTAAATTAGAATAAAAAGGACATTTTTGTTAGAAATTGTAAATCAGAACAAAAAGTATAGAAATAAAGATTACATCTTTATTGACCTTTTATATGCAATAAAAAGAAGTAGGGAATTAGGAAAGTTACATTTTTATATGTAATTAGAGAAATATAGAAACTTACATTTTCCATTGTAAATAAGGATGAATAGAAATTATATTTATTTTTTATATGTAAATAAAAGAATTTACATTTTTCAATGTAAACAAAAGAAATAAAATAATTATTAGGAATTCACATTTTCCAATGTAAATAGAATATGAAATAAAAGTTACATTTTCAATATAATAATATATTGAAATATAAGTTTACATTTCTCAATGTAAATAAAATAGGAATAGAATTTTACATTTTTTTAATGTAAATAAAAGGATTAGAAATTTACATTTTAAGGAATGGGTTTCCATTAAAAAGGAATAATGAAACCAAATATACATTTGGAGTAAACTGAAAGATGAAAGAAGAAAAAAATACATTGTTGGATATAGCATGTGTATGTGAATTATAATAAAAATATACATTATTGGGTGCCATGTTATACCTCGATATTATATACACAAATAGGGATATTCGATGTTAAAAAAATATAGTAAAATGAAATGGATGACGGAATTATATATAAGTATATATATGTAAATTATAATTAAACGAATCACGCGCGGTAGTTCGCGATTCGACAATCGTAACTTTAAATAGTTATACCGAAATATCCGACCGTCAGATTTTCCCAAAACTGAAACCGTTAGGTTCGCCTTGGGAAGATCTTTCCAACGATATGAATTATGTTAAAATCCAACGGTTATATTTAGAGAAATGTGTAAAACAAAATTTGGGTGAGAACAGCGCCAAGGTCGCCTATTGACATGAAGTATTGTTAAATAAATTTAATTATTCTTATACAAATAAAAATAGGGATTAATCGTTATAAATTAATATTAACGATAAGTAATGATTTGAAATGATATATACGCGAGAATCATTTGAAAGGTCCGAGTTCAATATCATTTCAAATGATTATCCGTCGTTCTAAGTCGAAGAGTTAAAGACGGTGATTGAAGACCAATGATCTTCACGTCGAATGGATGAGTTACCATTGACGCCCATAATTGGAGTAGCTACCTTGAAGGGGCTAAAATGGTGGCCATCCAGACTACTTGTTGATTTGTTTGGATATGCGAGGAATACGGTGCCTCCGGTTTCGTTCTGTGACGGCAAGGAATTTCGCCCGGTCCGAACCAGTCGCTAAACCGACTCAGACCGTTCGAAATCGCCCTATCGTTCGAGAACAGGACAAATCATAACGCATACATAAGAACATTTCATTGTATATTACAACAATGCATCAGATTACAAGAATATACAGAGTATGGATAAATATTACACAGAAATATCAGAGATTTAAATTACATTTAAATACATAGCAGCGGAAAATAATACAATACACAACTAGAATGAGATATACGGATACAAAGCTTTCCGGATATCGTTCCAGCTGTAAACCAGGATCCTGTGAATATAAATCTGCAAAACCAAAACTACTAGCTGCCCGTGTCAAAATAAGGGCACCCAGAGTTTAGGTTAAAACAATAAACTCCAGGTCAGTCATGTGACTGGTGTGAGAACTAAAACAGTTATTATTCTTTTATTTTTAAAGTTCGGTAAATCAAGGGACCACGCCGTATAACACGGAACGGGTTTCCTCCCAAGAATACCAGTGCATAAACAAACAGCGCAATGCTTAAATAAAGAAAAATGAAGCTGTTATAAGACCCAGGTCCCATCATACAATGCAATGCAGCCGAGGATAGGGTTTTCCCTTATAACAGCCAAAGAATGCTTGATACGTTTAAAACAAATCATTTGATACTACTATAAGTGCATAGTGTATAAAACAACTTCAAATCATAAGTATCAATCATAGGCGACATGAGCGTCCCATGCCACTATGTCGCCATGTATAGGTTTACAAATAAAACCGCAAAGTCACGTATTTGGAAATTGGATTTCCGTCTATGAACCGAGGCAAAAGATAGTCCTCAACCGATTCGAGACGCTCTAGCCCGTGTCTCAGGAACAGCCGCAACTGCCCCTTGGAGCGACAGGGCCGGTCCACACGGAGTGGATTATTATGCCTGAACAATACGTCTCCCCACCCTATGGGGTGTAAGTCTGGTCCGTCATCCGACCAGAATGCATTCGGCCGAAACCGATATAACCGAGGCGCCTCGCAACCGCAACAACCACATAAGTCAAACTCGTCAGGGCGTGTAAAACCACTGACGCCACTTCTAGCTAGAAAGAAACGCAAGTCCTCCCTGAGGTCCGTCTCCCGTTTTTGGTTCATACCGGGTGTGAAACACGCGAGGTAAACGTTACACAAAGCTACGCCACAAAGGCCGTGCTTTGATCATCACCACAAGACTTTGCTTTTCAACAGAAGCCTCGATCAATTGCCACTTAGGCATGCCACACAGGCAATTCACTCCATGCGTTTGATATCCATCAATATATAACCCCTGAGCTCATACGTCTCAGAGAAGGGCGTTAAGCAAGAGAATAAATTCTCCGCCGCCAAACAGATATATATTTAATAGAAATCAATCACACAGACTAAAATCCAATGTCAGACACACAGTCCATTTACAAGTCCGTTCTGGGTCTGAACGAAACCGGAGGCACCTAGTACCCCGCATATCCATCGATCCCCAAGTACGTCTGGACGATCACTAACTGTTTCCATCTTCTTGGGTGTACAGCCCAATCAAGATCATCAGTAATTACCCAAACGACGTGAAGACTTCCGGTCTTCGACCATCGTCTTCATCTTCGACTTATCGTCGTATCAGTTATTCAGAATGGGATAAACCCGGTCTTTCCAAATAACTCGCGTATATTTTAAATAAGTGTTACACAAACACAACATACGCCTCATTCCAATTCATTAGTCACTAACCGTAAATTAATCAAGAGAATAATTCCCCAAATATTAACCCCGAAGGCCGAAACCAACATCAGATCAATATCCAGAAAACCATTCTGTTTGGCTAACCGACAGTCAGTTTCTAAATTTCACATTCATAGGGAAAGGTTCCCATAAATTTTATCAAAGATAAATTCCTTGAATTTATTCTTTAATCTACTTTTGAATATTAATTCAAACTAGTCGGGATTAGCGAACCTTACCGAAGTAATCATTTGTTTTAATTTCCCAATCCCAACCTATTCATCCCATGAAGTAAAACTGGTTATACTTCATATCTTAACACCACGGTGTTATCGGTAAATTCAATTACCATTTCGCGTTCAAATCTAATTAAAGATTTAACTATCGCCTGGAGCAAAACTGGTGATACTCCATTTCGATTATTTCAATCTAATTAAAGATTCATTAAAACTCCACTTAGTTTTAATCTGTGACTGGGTTAAAGAATCAGTGTCATTTAAAACACGGTTCACGATAAACCCAAAATCACATCACATTTCAATCAGTCCCTAATTGTAAATTAGCAAGTGAGCAATTCCCTAAGTATGAATCCCGAAGGCCGAAACCAACATCAGATCAATACCTTGGAAACTATTCAACTTAACTAATCTCCAGTTAGTTTCTGATTTTCTTAACTCCTTTAGGTCTAAGAACTGTATTATTGAAGATACCGTTCACGACAACCCAAAATCACATTTCATCAATGATCGGGTTAAAGAACGAGTGTTATTTAAAACACTGTCCACGATAAACCCAAAAATCAATATCGATTCAATTCCAATTAAATATTATTTAATTGGTACACTTCATTAAATCTAAATAAAAAGATTTAATCTTTTCTCAACTGGGTTCAAGAACAGTGTTAGTGAAGACACCATTCACGACAAACCCAAATCACATTTGATATTAAATACAAGGCTCTGAATAGAAAATATCCCGGCTTATATTCAATATCAAATTCTACGATTAACCAATGTCGTATTGGAAATAACGATATAAATATATATCTTTCAAATTTCCATAACAACATCTGTATAATCACGAATTCCAACATCGAAATATTCCGAAGACAATTTTGATTCAAATCCACTCCAATGCAATCATTGGAAATTTTGGTTATTTTTAAAACCCTTTTTGAATTCAATTTATTTATTTAAAAATAAATAGAATTATAATTCTAGTTCAAAACTAGTTCAATTCGATAAAAATCTATTTTTATCTTTTCAAATATGGAGTTTTTCATACCAATTCTTCCCAAATCATTTCTTATGATTTTACACAAATTATTACTGTTTTTAATAATTTTATCAAGGCCCGTACAGTCGATTTCCAACAATGGCCATCGAACTGCACTTACAGCGACCTTTTTCGAATTTGATTTGGACGTAGCTCCAAATCCAACCGTTAGATTTCAAATTACTAACATTCGTTAGAAAGCTCTTTTCGATACGAACCCAACGGTTCCGGTTTTAGGAGAATCCGACGGTCGGATCTCCCGCAATGTCCGTTTGAAATAAATGGTCGAAATTTACGAACTGCCGCGGCGCGGCGCGTTCTATTCAGGCCATTATATTATATATATATTATATATAATATATACTTCGTCGATTTCTGTTTAAAACGAATTATATAAATAGTTTTAATATTCGTTTCAAAAGCAATTTCAACTTCCATTTCAATTCAAATCGAAGTTGAATTCTTCTTTATAAATTCGTTTCTATTCAATTCAAATTTCAATTCAATTTGAATTCATTTCAATTTGCTTTCAATTCAATTTGAATTCGTTTTATATTCAATTCATTTCGAAATCGTTTAAAATCGATATTCACGTCAAAATGGCGTCAATCTAACCAACACGGCTTCATATATTTCTATTTTCAAATATTCTATTTCAAATGTTTCTTTATTCAAAATAGTTGTTATTATCAAAATATTTCGTTCAACACATGACCAATCTCAATGAATGAGTACTGTCAACACATGAACTTTTATTTTGTAATATTAAAGGTGCAAATTTTATTACTAAAATATTTCGTTCAACACATGACCAATCTCAATGAATGAGTACTGTCAACACATGAACTTTTATTTTATAATATTAAAGGTGCAAATTTTATTACTAAAATATTTCGTTCAACACATGACCAATCTCAATGAATGAGTACTGTCAACACATGAACTTTTATTTTATAATATTCTTTATTTTTCAAATTGGAATGAGGCCCAATCAATTACCATATAAAGTTAATTATATGGATTTTCATACATCACATGTATAATAGCATTGAAAAATAATCAACCATCAACCAAAGTGCACTACACTGTATAAGCATCAAATGTAGATATCTAACGCTTATAACAGCCTGTCAATTGATCGATCGACATATTTAATCAATCAGGATGAGTGAACTTCAAATTTCATCCTAACACCCGTGTGGGGTTTCAAACAATCAAACACATATTTTATTTGTGCAGTTGGGCGATGTGTGAAATTTATCGTCCCAATCAATGTCATTCAAATAGGTGTACCTAAACAAACCGTCTGGTTTGTAAATGAATATTTTATTTATTCACATTCACGTTAAAAATTATATTTTTAACGATAAAACATTTTATTTCAACATATGAATTTCTATTCAGTTCATTCTTTAAATAAAATGATATTTTTATTTTTCTAACTTATTTTAGAAAATTTCGGCGGCATAACGGCACGATACTAGAAACGGGATGAGGCCTAGCCTTATCCCCGGTCTAGTGAAGGCCCACGCCATTCACACATCAATCATATCAATTCATTTCACCACACAATTCAAACCAAATAATTTAATCAACTACACAACCAAACAATCTAACAAACAAGCCATCCATGGTCTGTGGATGACGGGTGTCGGGTGCTACTAAACACCGTCTACATCCTAGTATATATATATAACTAGAAAAAGAATTAAATTGAAAGGTGAGAAGTTCTCACAGAAAGCTATCCAAACATCTTGACTCTTCTTTGATAGAAATCATCGCCATTCTCGCCCATTGTCATCTTCGATGCCCGCTTTCACTACCTATGTAAAAATCGAATTTTTACTTCGCTATTCAATATATAGAAATCATATTTTTATTTTGAAGTTCAATATATAAAAATCCTATTTTTATTTTGAAGTTCAATATATAAAAATCACATTTTTAATTCGAAGTTCAATATATAAAAATCACATTTTTAATTCGAAGTTCAATATATAAAAATCACATTTTTATTTTTCTACAAATCTGATCTTTTTAAAGTTTAAACCTTTTTCTTTTAACTTAAAATTTAAAATCAGTTTAAAGTTCAAGTCTTTTTCTTTTAACTTAAAATTTAAAATCAGTTTATATGCTTTATATAATTCAGTTTTAAATCTTTATAAAATTCAGTTTTAAATCTTATAAAATTCAGTTTTAAATGCTTTTAAAAAAATCAGAATTAAACCCTTAATTAAAATAAATCAGTTTTATACCTAAAATAAAATAAAATAAAATCAACTTACATTGATTTGTTTAGGAGGAGGGGATCGTCGGAGCAGTGGCGGTTGGCTGCGTTGGTCGTAGGAGGGGCGTCGATGTCGGCGGCAGGTGGTTGCGGTGGTGGGGGCTCCGGTCTGGGGGTGGCGATGGACCAGGGGGTGGCGGGTTTTTTCCACGTCGCGAGGAAACAGAATGGAGGGGAGAAGGAGGGGGGGTTCGTCAATCGGAGGGCGACGCTCCTCCTGTGGCTGCGCGGTGGCGGAAGATGGGGTGCGATCCTCGACGGCGGCCTCGATCGTCTCCGTTTTTTTTTTTCTTTTTTCTCGATTCGGATTTGACTGAGGAGAAGGGGGGAGCAGAACGAATAAAAGGGAAGAAAAATATATATTTTTTTTTTTTTTAATTATTAAAAAGTTGACTTTCACATACGACCTCTAAACGAGGTCCACCGCCTGTCGTCCATAGCGTTTTACCCCCATTCCGAGCACAATGGGATATGTATCGCAAGCTGATTTGATCGTTACAATCAGTTTCCTTTGCATTTACATTTAAATCACTATATTGAATTTTAAACGTACGTTTCAAATTAGCGGGGTCACATACTAACTAGAAAAATTCCAGAAAAATATTTTCTGGCTTCGTATTGACGATACGGTCCTAACAAAACTAGTTTCGTCGAATTCTGAGACCGTTTGAAAAATGGCCAATTTCCAGTCGATTAAAATCAACAGAAACTGGTCAAACGCGTTTTCCTTTGCCACGCTCACATATCGATTCGAAAAATTATGAAATTTGAAACCTAGCAATAACTTTACATCCCGGACCCACCGAAACTGGTTTCGTCGAAATCCGAGGTCGTTTGCAAAATGTCCATTTTTAAGGGCCTGAATTCCATAGCGACTATTCAGAATTTTCAACTGGACATATCTTTTGATTCCCGCTAAGAAATCTTGATTTTTCGGATTCGCTGGAAAGATATTATCAATTAGATCCTATCATTTTTGGTTTCACTAAAATCCGGATTGTTTTGCACCCGGTATTTTCAATTGAAGTTTGAAATCGAATTATCGAACTACCGCGCCATTTTCAGTTCTATTTATAATTATATATAAATATTTATATTCTAACGACGACATAAATAATATAAACGTTCGAATTATATTCAAAACAAATTTCTCGTCGATATTATTTAAAATGATCTATTTTAAATAATCAAAATTCGCTAAAATTGCCAAAATAAAAATTTTAAACTGGCCCAGATTTTCGGGTTGTTACAATCTCCCCCACTTAAAACTTTTCGTCCCCGAAAAGGAACAAAGTCGAAAGTGGTTTGATTAATCAACTCTACGCTCGATCTGGCTTCCATTCTCCAACCCTTTAGTTTCTGAGAATTTTCAAAATTTCAAAAATTTGGCTAACACCCTAAATTTTTGAAAAATTTCGCCATAACCTCCCCTGCACCGGGAGCATCGGGGAATTTCAAATAGCTTCCCCGGTCCTTCAGATCTCAAAAAGAAAAAGAAAAAGCCAAGCGGCTAGCCAATAGGCTCACAAAATCATCATCACCCAAACAAAACAGGAAATTATGTAGTAAACATGTACCTATTTGTCGGGCAAACAAATTTTATTCTCTGGCTCTAGCCTCCTTGCTATGACCTGTTCAATGATATATATGTATATGCAAGCAAATGCGACCAATTTTCAATATAATCCAATATTTGATTCAGTTAGGCTAAATGGTTCAAAATTAGCAAACAAATGAACAAACAACACAAACATCAATCAATTAGTGATTTAGAGTTTCAAATTCATAAATTTGATATATATACTGAAAATCTTGTTTTTGATGCCAATTCACAACAATGTGTTCTAGCTATATATAAGTTTTGGTTCTCACACCAGCCTAATGGAAATATATAGAAAATCACACCTTCGACACACGAACTCTAATTCTGATGATGTAGCTACAATCATCAGAATCATCTCCGGGCGACTAGAGTGTGAATCTATATCAATCCAATATATTAAAACTTCAAATACACGCAGATCAGACGTATACGCAAAATTTATATATACTGGATTGTCCACATTAATATAAATAAATAACCAAATACGAATAATTGATTTATATTTCAAAAACAAGATTTGTTTTCACTTTCAAAAATACTCTTCACACTCGTTCTAGGATACTACTGATCCTATCTCTAACGAGTCATTCCCATTGGATATTACTAATCCAATATCTGATGAATTCTTTCGTATGGTTCTAATGTGCCTTGTTCTCTGAGCTTTGTAAACCTGGCTCTGATACCAACTGTGACGGCAAGGAATTTCGCCCGGTCCGAACCAGTCGCTAAACCGACTCAGACCGTTCGAAATCGCCCTATCGTTCGAGAACAGGACAAATCATAACGCATACATAAGAACATTTCATTGTATATTACAACAATGCATCAGATTACAAGAATATACAGAGTATGAATAAATATTACACAGAAATATCAGAGATTTAAATTACATTTAAATACATAGCAGCGGAAAATAATACAATACACAACTAGAATGAGATATACGGATACAAAGCTTTCCGGATATCGTTCCAGCTGTAAACCAGGATCCTGTGAATATAAATCTGCAAAACCAAAACTACTAGCTGCCCGTGTCAAAATAAGGGCACCCAGAGTTTAGGTTAAAACAATAAACTCCAGGTCAGTCATGTGACTGGTGTGAGAACTAAAACAGTTATTATTCTTTTATTTTTAAAGTTCGGTAAATCAAGGGACCACGCCGTATAACACGGAACGGGTTTCCTCCCAAGAATACCAGTGCATAAACAAACAGCGCAATGCTTAAATAAAGAAAAATGAAGCTGTTATAAGACCCAGGTCCCATCATACAATGCAACGCAGCCGAGGATAGGGTTTTCCCTTATAACAGCCAAAGAATGCTTGATACGTTTAAAACAAATCATTTGATACTACTATAAGTGCATAGTGTATAAAACAACTTCAAATCATAAGTATCAATCATAGGCGACATGAGTGTCCCATGCCACTATGTCGCTATGTATAGGTTTACAAATAAAACCGCAAAGTCACGTATTTGGAAATTGGATTTCCGTCTATGAACCGAGGCAAAAGATAGTCCTCAACCGATTCGAGACGCTCTAGCCCGTGTCTCAGGAACAGCCGCAACTGCCCCTTGGAGCGACAGGGCCGGTCCACACGGAGTGGATTATTATGCCTGAACAATACGTCTCCCCACCCTATGGGGTGTAAGTCTGGTCCGTCAGCCGACCAGAATGCATTCGGCCGAAACCGATATAACCGAGGCGCCTCGCAACCGCAACAACCACATAAGTCAAACTCGTCAGGGCGTGTAAAACCACTGACGCCACTTCTAGCTAGAAAGAAACGCAAGTCCTCCCTGAGGTCCGTCTCCCGTTTTTGGTTCATACCGGGTGTGAAACACGCGAGGTAAACGTTACACAAAGCTACGCCACAAAGGCCGTGCTTTGATCATCACCACAAGACTTTGCTTTTCAATAGAAGCCTCGATCAATTGCCACTTAGGCATGCCACACAGGCAATTCACTCCATGCGTTTGATATCCATCAATATATAACCCCTGAGCTCATACGTCTCAGAGAAGGGCGTTAAGCAAGAGAATAAATTCTCCGCCGCCAAACAGATATATATTTAATAGAAATCAATCACACAGACTAAAATCCAATGTCAGACACACAGTCCATTTACAAGTCCGTTCTGGGTCTGAACGAAACCGGAGGCACCTAGTACCCCGCATATCCATCGATCCCCAAGTACGTCTGGACGATCACTAACTGTTTCCATCTTCTTGGGTGTACAGCCCAATCAAGATCATCAGTAATTACCCAAACGACGTGAAGACTTCCGGTCTTCGACCATCGTCTTCATCTTCGACTTATCGTCGTATCAGTTATTCAGAATGGGATAAACCCGGTCTTTCCAAATAACTCGCGTATATTTTAAATAAGTGTTACACAAACACAACATACGCCTCATTCCAATTCATTAGTCACTAACCGTAAATTAATCAAGAGAATAATTCCCCAAATATTAACCCCGAAGGCCGAAACCAACATCAGATCAATATCCAGAAAACCATTCTGTTTGGCTAACCGACAGTCAGTTTCTAAATTTCACATTCATAGGGAAAGGTTCCCATAAATTTTATCAAAGATAAATTCCTTGAATTTATTCTTTAATCTACTTTTGAATATTAATTCAAACTAGTCGGGATTAGCGAACCTTACCGAAGTAATCATTTGTTTTAATTTCCCAATCCCAACCTATTCATCCCATGAAGTAAAACTGGTTATACTTCATATCTTAACACCACGGTGTTATTGGTAAATTCAATTACCATTTCGCGTTCAAATCTAATTAAAGATTTAACTATCGCCTGGAGCAAAACTGGTGATACTCCATTTCGATTATTTCAATCTAATTAAAGATTCATTAAAACTCCACTTAGTTTTAATCTGTGACTGGGTTAAAGAATCAGTGTCATTTAAAACACGGTTCACGATAAACCCAAAATCACATCACATTTCAATCAGTCCCTAATTGTAAATTAGCAAGTGAGCAATTCCCTAAGTATGAATCCCGAAGGCCGAAACCAACATCAGATCAATACCTCGGAAACTATTCAACTTAACTAATCTCCAGTTAGTTTCTGATTTTATTAACTCCTTTAGGTCTAAGAACTGTATTATTGAAGATACCGTTCACGACAACCCAAAATCACATTTCATCAATGATCGGGTTAAAGAACGAGTGTTATTTAAAACACTGTCCACGATAAACCCAAAAATCAATATCGATTCAATTCCAATTAAATATTATTTAATTGGTACACTTCATTAAATCTAAATAAAAAGATTTAATCTTTTCTCAACTGGGTTCAAGAACAGTGTTAGTGAAGACACCATTCACGACCAACCCAAATCACATTTGATATTAAATACAAGGCTCTGAATAGAAAATATCCCGGCTTATATTCAATATCAAATTCTACGATTAACAAATGTCGTATTGGAAATAACGATATAAATATATATCTTTCAAATTTCCATAACAACATCTGTATAATCACGAATTCCAACATCGAAATATTCCGAAGACAATTTCGATTCAAATCCACTCCAATGCAATCATTGGAAATTTTGGTTATTTTTAAAACCCTTTTTGAATTCAATTTATTTATTTAAAAATAAATAGAATTATAATTCTAGTTCAAAACTAGTTCAATTCGATAAAAATCTATTTTTATCTTTTCAAATATGGAGTTTTTCATCCCAATTCTTCCCAAATCATTTCTTATGATTTTACACAAATTATTACTGTTTTTAATAATTTTATCAAGGCCCGTACAGTCGATTTCCAACAATGGCCATCGAACTGCACTTACAGCGACCTTTTCCGAATTTGATTTGGACGTAGCTCCAAATCCAACCGTTAGATTTCAAATTTCTAACATTCGTTAGAAAGCTCTTTTCGATACGAACCCAACGGTTCCGGTTTTAGGAGAATCCGACGGTCGGATCTCCCGCAATGTCCGTTTGAAATAAATGGTCGAAATTTACGAACTGCCGCGGCGCGGCGCGTTCTATTCAGGCAATTATATTATATATATATAATATATACTTCGTCGATTTCTGTTTAAAACGAATTATATAAATAGTTTTAATATTCGTTTCAAAAGCAATTTCAACTTCCATTTCAATTCAAATCGAAGTTGAATTCTTGTTTATAAATTCGTTTCTATTCAATTCAAATTTCAATTCAATTTGAATTCATTTCAATTTGCTTTCAATTCAATTTGAATTCGTTTTATATTCAATTCATTTCGAAATCGTTTAAAATCGATATAAATATCGTTCACGTCAAAATGGCGTCAATCTAACCAACACGGCTTCATATATTTCTATTTTCAAATATTCTATTTCAAATGTTTCTTTATTCAAAATAGTTGTTATTATCAAAATATTTCGTTCAACACATGACCAATCTCAATGAATGAGTACTGTCAACACATGAACTTTTATTTTATAATATTAAAGGTGCAAATTTTATTACTAAAATATTTCGTTCAACACATGACCAATCTCAATGAATGAGTACTGTCAACACATGAACTTTTATTTTATAATATTAAAGGTGCAAATTTTATTACTAAAATATTTCGTTCAACACATGACCAATCTCAATGAATGAGTACTGTCAACACATGAACTTTTATTTTATAATATTCTTTATTTTTCAAATTGGAATGAGGCCCAATCAATTACCATATAAAGTTAATTATATGGATTTTCATACATCACATGTATAATAGCATTGAAAAATAATCAACCATCAACCAAAGTGCACTACACTGTATAAGCATCAAATGTAGATATCTAACGCTTATAACAGCCTGTCAATCGATCGATCGACATATTTAATCAATCAGGATGAGTGAACTTCAAATTTCATCCTAACACCCGTGTGGGGTTTCAAACAATCAAACACATATTTTATTTGTGCAGTTGGGCGATGTGTGAAATTTATCGTCCCAATCAATGTCATTCAAATAGGTGTACCTAAACAAACCGTCTGGTTTGTAAATGAATATTTTATTTATTCACATTCACGTTAAAAATTATATTTTTAACGATAAAACATTTTATTTCAACATATGAATTTCTATTCAGTTCATTCTTTAAATAAAATGATATTTTTATTTTTCTAACTTATTTTAGAAAATTTCGGCGGCATAACGGCACGATACTAGAAACGGGATGAGGCCTAGCCTTATCCCCGGTCTAGTGAAGGCCCACGTCATTCACACATCAATCATATCAATTCATTTCACCACACAATTCAAACCAAATAATTTAATCAACTACACAACCAAACAATCTAACAAACAAGCCATCCATGGTCTGTGGATGACGGGTGTCGGGTGCTACTAAACACCGTCTACATCCTAGTATATATATATAACTAGAAAAAGAATTAAATTGAAAGGTGAGAAGTTCTCACAGAAAGCTATCCAAACATCTTGACTCTTCTTTGATAGAAATCATCGCCATTCTCGCCCATTGTCATCTTCGATGCCCGCTTTCACTACCTATGTAAAAATCGAATTTTTACTTCGCTATTCAATATATAGAAATCATATTTTTATTTTGAAGTTCAATATATAAAAATCCTATTTTTATTTTGAAGTTCAATATATAAAAATCACATTTTTAATTCGAAGTTCAATATATAAAAATCACATTTTTAATTCGAAGTTCAATATATAAAAATCACATTTTTATTTTTCTACAAATCTGATCTTTTTAAAGTTTAAACCTTTTTCTTTTAACTTAAAATTTAAAATCAGTTTAAAGTTCAAGTCTTTTTCTTTTAACTTAAAATTTAAAATCAGTTTATATGCTTTATATAATTCAGTTTTAAATCTTTATAAAATTCAGTTTTAAATCTTATAAAATTCAGTTTTAAATGCTTTTAAAAAAATCAGAATTAAACCCTTAATTAAAATAAATCAGTTTTATACCTAAAATAAAATAAAATAAAATAAAATCAACTTACATTGATTTTTTTTAGGAGGAGGGGATCGTCGGAGCAGTGGCGGTTGGCTGCGTTGGTCGTAGGAGGGGCGTCGATGTCGGCGGCAGGTGGTTGCGGTGGTGGGGGCTCCGGTCTGGGGGTGGCGATGGACCAGGGGGTGGCGGGTTTTTTCCACGTCGCGAGGAAACAGAATGGAGGGGAGAAGGAGGGGGGTTCGTCAATCGGAGGGCGACGCTCCTCCTGTGGCTGCGCGGTGGCGGAAGATGGGGGGGCGATCCTCGACGGCGGCCTCGATCGTCTCCGTTTTTTTTTTTTTTTTTTTTCTCGATTCGGATTTGACTGAGGAGAAGGGGGGGCCAGAACGAATAAAAGGGGAGAAAAATATTTTTTTTTTTTTTAATTATTAAAAAGTTGACTTTCACATACGACCTCTAAACGAGGTCCACCGCCTGTCGTCCATAGCGTTTTACCCCCATTCCGAGCACAATCGGATATGTATCGCAAGCTGATTTGATCGTTACAATCAGTTTCCTTTGCATTTACATTTAAATCACTATATTGAATTTTAAACGTACGTTTCAAATTACCGGGGTGACATACTAACTAGAAAAATTCCAGAAAAATATTTTCTGGCTTCGTATTGACGATACGGTCCTAACAAAACTAGTTTCATCGAATTCTGAGACCGTTTGAAAAATGGCCAATTTCCAGTCGATTAAAATCAACAGAAACTGGTCAAACGCGTTTTCCTTTACCACGCTCACATATCGATTCGAAAAATTATGAAATTTGAAACATAGCAATAACTTTACATCCCGGACCCAACGAAACTGGTTTCGTCGAAATCCGAGGTCGTTTGCAAAATGTCCATTTTTAAGGGCCTGAATTCCATAGCGACTATTCAGAATTTTCAACTGGACATATCTTTTGATTCCCGCTAAGAAATCTTGATTTTTCGGATTCGCTGGAAAGATATTATCAATTAGATCCTATCATTTTTGGTTTCACTAAAATCCGGATTGTTTTGCACCCGGTATTTTCAATTGAAGTTTGAAATCGAATTATCGAACTACCGCGCCATTTTCAATTCCTTTTATAATTATATATAATTATTTATATTCTAACGACGACGTATATAATATATACGATCGAATTCTATTCAAAATAAATTTCTCGACAATATTATTTAAAATAATTCATTTTAAATATCAAATTCGCTAAAATTGCCAAAATAAAAATTTTAAACTGGCCCAGATTTTCGGGTTGTTACACGTTCAGACCCAGAACGGACTTGTAAATGGATGCGTGTCTGATGTTGGAATTCATTTCATGTATTTAATTGATTTCTATTTAATATATAATTGTTTGGTGGCAGAGAATTTATTCTCTTGCTTAACACGCTCTTATATATTGATGGTTGTCGATCGCATGGCGTGAATTGTCAATGTGGCACGCCAAGATGCAAATGATCTAGGCTTTTGTTGAAAAGCAGAACCTTATGGTGACGATCAAAGCACAGCTTGAATAAGCATAGCTTTGTGTATTACGTAGCTTCACGAGCCTCACAACCCGGTTGAGTCTAAAACGGAGCAAGGGAACGCAGGGAGAGCAGCACATTTCTTTCTAGCTAGAAGTGGTGTTTGGGTTTTACACGGCCCAACATTTTACTTATGTGGATGATGGAATGAGGCGCCTCGGATGATAGGTCCTATAAGACCGGGAAACGTGTGTTCAGGAATTGCCATTCCGCAAAATCGTATGTGTGGACCGGCCCTGCAGGATCCAAGGGTTCACTGGGGGGAATCCTGAGACATTAGCTAGAGTGTCTCGAATCGGTAAGGAGATCGTTCCTAGCCTTAACTCATGATGGAAACCCAATTCCCAATACGACCCTATGGACTTGATTGTATTACTAGTATGGAGGCATAGTATATGGTAGCTATGCTTCCTAGGATTGATACATTTACTTTGAAATGTTTTTGAAGCATATATACACTAATAATAATATCAAATTCGTTTTTATCATACCAAGCATGTTTAATCATTATAAGGTAAAACTCTATCCTCTGGTTTGCGTTTCATTGTGTGATGGGACTTGAGTCTTATGATGATTCCATTTTTCTAAAAAGCATTGCGTTGTTTAACGATTTACTTTAATTTATGCACCGGCAATCCATTGGAATAAAACCCGTTCCGCGTTAGCGGCGTGGTCCTTGAATTGGCCTTATTTATATTAGTTAAGAATTCACACACCAGTCCCATGACTGACTCGTAGTTTGTTTCACTTTGCAAACTCGGGTGCCCTCTTTTCCACATGGGCAGTCGAGTAGCTTTTTGCAGATATTTATCTCTTGAGCAGGATTCTGGATCGAAGCCTAAAGCTATGTCCGGAGCATAGAAGTCTTCCGCTGTTTATTGTATTTAATTTATTGAAATTTATCTTCCGCTGTAATTTGATTCAATGTACTCTGATATGTTCTGTACTCTGATGTAACATTATTGTAATGTTTATAAAAGTCTGTTGTTGTAGTTCTGATGTTGTTGTATTCCCAAAGTTAATGTATTCAGGTTTTGAACGGTCTAAGTCGATTTTGTGATCGATTGGGTCGGGCGAAATCCGGGGGTCGTTACAATCAGTGTTCATTTTCGAGTTTCTAAGTGAAGGATTGCTGCCTTAGAAAAGTTTTTGATGGAAAATTGTTTGAAAGAAAACAAGTTGGTTTGAAAATTCAAATATTTTGAATTTGAGATGAAAATAAATATATGTATATATTTATATGATTTCTGAAGGATTTGAAATGGAAACCCGGGGATTTGAATTCTAGAATTAGAATTTAACTTAAGAAAGTAAATCGAAGTAAATAAAATGATTAAAAATCAATTTGAATGAAGATTGAATACATATGATGGAATATGAATTGAATATGAATATATTAATTGTAAATCATTCAGACTAAATGAATGTAAACATATACGGGGTGCCATATGAAGAAAAAACCAAATGTTTTGGTAGAACTAAAATTGTAGAAATATGAAATGTTGAGTTCAACATAAATGAGTTTTGAATAGTAAATGAGTTTGTACCATTTTTTCTACCTTACTAATTTCGGGGACGAAATTCTTTTAAGGGGGGAAGAATGTAATGACCCGGGTTTTCGGTCAACTAATTTTAAATATTTAATATGGTTTTAAATATTGAATTGAGAATGTAAATCAATTTTTATATTGAGTTATCGATTTAATAATCGATTTCGGTTTAATATCGAATATATTAAATTATCGTAATACGAAGTTAATTCAATTCGAAGTTAAAAACTAAACTGAAATCAGTTCGGATGATCAATTCAAACTCCTATTTGAAATAGAATAATAATATTAATTGATTATCGAAGAATTAATTGTTTTAAAATTTATTTAAATCAATTTAAATTAATATCTTCTCCATATGATCAAATGGGGTTTCGATACCCATCCCAGTGGGTTCAGAATGGTGGTTTAACCTTAGGAAGGACTGTTGTTGGGTTCAAAAAGGAGTTCGAACACAAGAGGTATTTTTAAAATTGTACCGGTAAATCCAAATTTAAAATAAAAGAAATAATTACTTCCTTCTACCCTAAGCTATCACTATTTTTCCTCCACATCACGTTCACTCCGTGTCCCTTTTTTTAACCACAAAGTAAAATAAAAGTGTAATGGATGGTAAACGTGGTATGCTCTCCCACTTATATAACCACCACCGCGATTCAGCATTTCCCCATTCTGGAAACCAAAAACATTCTAAACTAATCCTCTTTCATACGTTTTCCAGTAAATCACTCCACTATTTATAAAGAATAAAAAAGAGGGAGCAAAATCAGAAGTCGCGATTGATAATCGCGAGTAACTCTGAAGCTCGGATGTAAGGCTATTGCGTGAGGGGTTTCCATCGATTGTTGAGGGGTGCGAACGAGTTCGATTTCTTTGTATCTAGCTCCAGGCGAATTAGGGATTCGCAATATGGTGACATTTGGGAAGGACGGAAAAAATTCTAATGGCATGGACGAGTTCAGGGAGGAGGGGCGCACTAGGTGACAGATTTTGGTGGTGTTCGATAACGAATAGTTCGTCACTTATACTGTAGCGCACCGTCAAGGCTCGCGGTGATGGATTTTGTGGAACTCGAGCTAGTGATTTGTGAAAGTGAAGATCGATCGATTCTTTGGTTCGACAATTGTTATTCTGGGATGACAGGGTGCGATTTTGTGATGTCCTGATTTATTGAAAGTGGATTAACACAATGGAAATTAGGGGGAAGCTCGATATCAAAAAACTGTCGTTGTATGTAGTTTGGTGAAAGAAGTCGTGATAATTGGGAGGTTTGATTTTTGAGACAGCAGAAAAGATTTCGAAAAGGACGATGAAAAAATGGAGAAGCTAGACCTCAAACTGAATCGCACCTGCTATTGTAAAAGCCTCAGAGAGACTCATGATTCATGGGAGGTAGGTTTACCTGTAGTTTGGAGGTTACAGTTTGGGTTTATTCCTTGAAGCAGAAACTATTTTTCAGATTCAGTAAAGAAGAAAAAGGATTAGAAAGAAATTGGGTGATTGGGGATCGATCTGGTTTTGTTGTGGGTAGTGTGGATGTCGAGGAACAGAAGGAAGAAGAGCGACACAACAGTGGATATTGGTGGTGTGTTCAAATGTCTATTCAGTGGTGTTAGGCGCAGGATATTGCATATGCATGAAAGTGAAGAGGATTAAGGTATTGTTTTTAAGAATTCTACAATACCTAGAATACATTTTTTATTTATTTTAGTTAGTTAATTTAAATCTATAATAGTTTGACCAATAATTTAAAATTGTATAACATGCTTATTTAAGGTCCAACCAAGATGTCGTAAGCTGCGTTGGGTTATATCAATGAATGTTACACAGTGGGACTGAATTGATCGCTTGGTTTGCAGTAACAGCAAGGTATAAGTTTTTAGCGAGAATTAAACATACATAGAATAATTTATTTAATTATTTTAGTGGTTAGTTTAAATTAATATTCTCTAAATCGTTAAATAAATATTTAATTATTCTTAGATACCAAATGAATTCAATTGAGACAAGTCGAATTGATGCGTAGACGCAACAATATGGAAATCAACGGGATATTCGACAAAAGAAAAGCATGGTGAGCAAATTCTCACTCAAGAATTTTATTTAAATTATTTTTATCGTTAAAAATAATCTGTTGTTGTTTGATTGCATGCAAATATTATTGTGTGGCTATTATTAAAAATATATAGTAGTTATATAGGATTGGTATTTGTGGCTATTATATATATATATATTGGTGATTGGATTCCCGCAGCACCATTAGCGGATGCCCGCAGTATCATTACCGGATGACCCTATACGCCCCCACGCTATGATAGTGGATGACCTTCTATACCGCGATATTCTGCCACGTAGCAGAATGGGTATTATCTATGTTGACTAACGTCTGTGGACGCAGGAGAACAGGTTGGAGGGATCCAACTGGATTCCTCAAAATTTTATTAATTGTCTGTTTTCACATATTATCATATATATAATGTGTTGATTGAAAATAGGGTTGTTTGATTGTTTAAATATCATTGGGGCCAAAATGTTGATATATAAATATCAGGGAAAAGGATATTTGAAACTTAAAGGGAGAAATCTATTTTTCTAAAATAGAAATCGAATTTCAATTGGGCTATAAATATATTAACTTGTTTTGAATATATAAAACAAATACTGAATTTATAAATGTTATTTATAAATTAAATAATGCAAAGAATTGAAAGGAATTTATAAACAGTGTTTATAAATAAAGTGGATATATTTTTATTGGATAATTTGAATATTTAAATTCAAATGTGAGTTTAAAAATAGAAATGGGGAAATCGTTTTAAGAAATAAACGAGGGAATTTATTCTGATGTTCAGAATATAAATTGAACTAAAATAAATCCGTAAGGATTTATGATTTTGAATTTGATTAATTCGAATTTATTCAAATAGAATTTGAATATATAGAAATGAAAATAGAATTTCAATATAGAGAATTCAAATAGAATTTGAATATAGAGAATTCAAATAGAATTTGAATATAGAAAATTCAAATAGAATTGAAAATAGAATTTGAAAATAGAAAGATGAAATCATTTCGAAATGGGAACGACGAAATATAATTCAGAATGCGGATTTTTAAACAGAATAGAAATAAATCCAAAGGATTTATAATTTGTAAAAGGAATTGGAATTTAACGTAGAAGATCGAAGTATAAATAAATATATTACCGAGTTAGGAAAAATGGACAATTTTAGAAAATCGGAAATATGATGTTGAATTGGGAAACTGATTTGATATATATTAAAAGTATATTAGAATGGAGTTGAATTTATTATAAACAAAGTTTAAATATTTTTATATATAAATATAATTAAAACGATCTCGCCGCAGCGCTGCAGTTCGCAAATTGGCGATTCGAACTTCAATTGAGTATACAGAACTCAATTGAAGTCGGAATTCTTTGAAACAAGAATTGTCAGGACCGATTTTGTAACACCCCGTATGTTGAATAACTTGTTATAATATAAAACAGGGCAGAATTAAATTTTAAAATCTGAATCAGGGGAAACGGGCTGTGCCATTGCGTTCGTCTCGGAAAAATACGCGAAATAGAGTCCGAGTTTTCGAAAATCGGAGTCCGTATGACCCAGTTAAGGCCCGAAGAAGTTTTCAGAAATTCAAAACAGATTTAAAACATAAAAATTTCACATTTCAGAAGAGGCGGGAAAATTCCCGCCAGGCAGAGGGTGTCGACCCTAGGGTCGACATGGGTGTCGACCCCCTCCCTAGGGGTCAACCCAGAGGTCGACCCCCCCTGCCGGTCTGTGTGACCTGGGTGCACCATTTTGGCTTTTGGGCTGTGCTTGGTGGCTAGTGACGAAATCTGACGGCTCTAATCTGATTTAGGGTTAATCTAATGGCCTAAAACACCTAACTAATCTATAAATACACCCTAAGACTACCCTAATTCATACTAAAAATAGATACAACGTTGTCATGCCGTCAAAATGCAACTTGAAGGAGCCTCCATCAAATTAAGAGGAAGATAGCTTCTCAAATCAACCTCTAATCAACTCTAGCAACTTAATCTTCTTCATAGGAGTGCTAATCAACAAGTTGTGAGTTTCTATAGCCTTAATGACCAATTTTTGAAATGATTATGATAGGATATAATGAGGTTATGGCTATGAATGTGGATCAATGCAAGTTATGCAAGTTATATGCTATGTGTTAATGATGTTATGCAAGTTATGCAAGTTATATGCTATGTGTTCATGATGTTATGCAAGTTATGTAAGTCATATGCTATGTGATCATGATGTTATGCAAGTTATGCAAGTCATATGCTATGTGATCATGATGTTATGCAAGTTATGCAAGTCATATGCTAGGCGATCATGATGTTATGCAAGTTTTAGGCTATGTGTTCATGATGCTAGTTATGCAAATCGCTATGATAAACATTGATCCATTATGACACCATGAATATGCAAGTTTGGTGTATGATTATATGCAAGTTCATATATGATACGTTATGCAAGTTTGGTGTATGATTATATGCAAATTCATATATGATATGTTATGCAAGTTTGGTGTTTGATTATATGCAAGTTCATATATGACATGTTATGCAAGTTTGGTGTTTGATTATATGCAAGTAACATGTGCAAGTTTACACCTTTGTATGAGATGCATACATATGCAAGTTAACCCCTTTGTATGTCATACATACATATGCAAGTTTACCCCTTTGAATGACATAAGTAGCTTATGCAAGTTACCCTCTTTATGACATATGTGATTCATGCAAGTTTGGGTTGGTTATTTATGCTAGTTGGGTTTGATGCTATATGCATGTTGACACCTTTAAAACCCATGTTGATGCTAATGTTATGCAAGTTGAACCCATTGTATGTGTGATGAATCTTCCCTTTTAAGTATGTCATGTTAGCGAATTACGTGGGGAACGATGGGGTTAATATTCATGTTAATGAAATGGTGTGAAGTTGGTATGATTATGCATACCATAAAGTGGATGGACATAATTGAGTCAATTATGTACATCGTTAAATTTGTAATTAATTAGGGATAATTAATACAAATTATGGGGGGATTAATTAGGTGTAATTAATCGACTAAGACACGAGGTTGGACCCTTTTGTAGCATAAGACTGCCCGGAACCGACCGACAAATCCAGCGGCTACAAATGATTGGCCCAATGTGAGAGGTCTTAGGCACAAACTTAATACGTGACAAGTGTAAAGACACGAGGTTAGACTCGGTTATGGCGTAAGGCTGCCCGGACCAGACCGGCAAATCCAGCTGCCATAAAAGATAGTCTAATGTGAGAGGTCTTTACAACGGTTACGTTCTTAATCAATTAAGAAACACTTAACCAGATAAGCATGTAGTGGGGCATGAGGGGTTAAGTGGGTGCCTTGGGTGGCATGTGGAAATCAAGTAAGTGCCTTGGGTGGCATGTGGAAATCTAGTGGGTTGCCTTGGGTGGCAATAGAAAATACGATTAGAATACTTAACCAAGTGGAAACATGTAATTAAACATGATTAAAGGGTTAAGTGGGATGCACTAGATAAAGTGACAAGCTTAGGTGGGTAGCTTGTGGGGACCCATTTCAACCAGTAACCCATATGTATCTTATTGGGCTCGACCCATGTCGAGGACGGGACACGCGTACTGGGCTTGACTATAAGAGGCCAAAACGGGTTAGCGGTGCCAACGCAAGTCCAACGGGTTTCATATGCGTGTGTGGACCCGGGCTGGTAGGTAAGACGTTGTTGCATCGTGTAGGTATAAGCCGTGCACCGTTGATTGTATCGGGTTGCCACTTTGGGGAGTGATACACCCCACTGTGGGGCCAGCACGGGTATCTACGGTAGGGAGCCGATCGCTTGGGGAGTAGTGGTTACACCTAGTGGAGATAGGGGCAGACGGCACCTATGTAGTCAGCTAGGGGTACACGAAACTACTGGGTAAATTTTCTATGTCCTTGGGTGGGATAAACCTTTAAGTAGGAATGACTGGTGTAGTGCAGTTAGTAATTACCCTTGGGTGGGTAGATGCGTCTTTACCGTTATCTTAGTTCATCCTATGTCTAGTTGGCTACTTAGTGTAGTCATTTATCCCCAGTCATCACTGTACCAAGTTTATATCATACCCTAATTACGTTAATGATTATGTTGTTAAAGTTATATTGCTCACTCAGACTTATGTCTGACCCCGTTGTTTTTTTTTTCTTTTTCCCCCTCAGGTCCTCGGGTTGGGCCTAGCACTAGTGGGCTTTGATCAGATTTCTATATCTATCTTTTGGAGCTTGGACTGTGATGTAAAGCCTAGCTTATCTTTTCTATTATGGCTATTAGTTATGTAGTGGGATTATGTACTTATGTTTTAATCATGATGGATATTTGGTACTTGACTCTTTTTATGGTGTTGTAACTAAACATGTTTACCTTCTGCTGCAATGAAATGATGTTTTAGATTTTTCAAGTATTATTTATATCTGTCTTGTTGTAATTTTTCTGTTCTATATTCACTTAAAATGCTCCACCGAAGTTAAGGCATTCCCTTAGTGAGTGACCTTAGCGGGTGTGGGGTGGTACACGTGGTATCAGAGCTGAAGGTTACCGGAACAGATAAAAATTTTAGAAAACTATTTTTCTAAAAACATTTTTGGAAGAAGTATTTTCAAAAACATGTCTTTTAAGAGAAAAGTTTTTGAAAGAAAAGCATAATCCCCATATCTTTCGAATTCTCCGTTTTGAATCTTTCCTTTTTCGTTTCAGCATGGCTGAAGATCTTAACTTTCCGGAGGGTATGACAATACCAGTATGGTATAGGAGATTGATGGAGGCTAGGGCCGCCACTGCGGGTCCAGCAAATGTTCCTCCACCAACAGTAGCACCCGATCTTCCTCCTCCTCGCACGGATACTTTTGCTAAGACTTGCAAGGAATTTAAGGCTATGGGAGGGAAACCTTTTCAAGGATCAGAAACTTTTGTGGAAGCTAGAGATTGGCTTAAAGAGGTGGAAGAGTTGATAGACATCTTTGAGATGGAAGAAGGAAAGAAAGTCAAGTTAGCTGCTTGGTTAATGAAGGGAGAGGCCTCGTTCTGGTGGGAGGTCACTAATGGAGAGTGCCCTGTTGACTCTTGGGCGGATTTCAGGCAAAGGTTTGTGGCAAAGTTTCTCTCAAGGGCGGAGGAAAACTTGTATATGGAAAGGTTCTTGACTCTAAAGCAAGGAAACCTATCAGTGAAGGAATATGTCAACAAGTTTAATCAATTGGCAAGGTTTGGCATAGACATGGTGAATACACCGGAGAAGAAGGCTTTGAGGTTCGTTAAAGGCTTGAATGAATCGATGCATGGATTGGCTATGACTCACCTCCCTATGGGGGGCACCTTTGAGAAACTAGTAGACATGGCACTCATGCATGAGGAAGAGAAGGGTCCCAATGCTAATAGGGCACCCGAGAAGAAAGGAGATCAGAAGAGACCTCAACAGCAACAGCAAAACAAGGGTGGGAAAGGCAACGGTGGCAAGGGAAAGAAGAAGTGCTTCAATTGCGAAACACCAGGCCACCTAAGCAAAGATTGTCGGAAGAAGAAGAAGACTGGCTGCTTCCACTGTGGCGAAGCAGGCATCTAGTGAAAGACTGCCCTAAGAAGGGGCAGAGGACGGGATCTACCTCAGGGGGACAGGTGCAAGCTCTTGTGGCACCAGGTCAGGCAAGGGGGCAAGTTCAGGCTCTCGCGGTTCCACCGATTCAGGAAAGAGGTAGAACTATTTCCGTTGAAAGTCTGGTTTTTCTGTTTGATCATCCTGTCCGTACTTTGTTTGGCTCTGGCGCATCGCATTCGTTTATCTCATCATCATTAGTTGAGTCACTGCACTTAGACACCAGTCTAGTAGATGATCCCTTGGTTGTTTCAAACCCAATTGGGGGCTCCACTTATTTGTCCATGATATGTTTGGGTTTGAATATTTCTATACTTAGCGTTGAGTTTAGATGTGATGCTTTTGTTTTGGGCTTCACGGGCTATGGGTTGATTTTGGGCATGGATTGGTTATCCAGTAATGGTGCCGTTCTTGATTGTGAAAGGAGAGTTGTTAGGCTCATGACCCGCTTGGGGAACACTCTCGAGATCTCTTGTAATCCCATGGATTCTGTTATGCTAAGTTATCTTGAATCGCTTGACGCTTCGGTCAAGAGTTTGCGATCTGTTAGAGTGGTCCGGGAATACTCGGATGTGTTTGAGGAGGTGAAGGGCTTACCTCCGAAGTGGGAGATAGACTTCCGAATATATCTGGTGGACAATGCTAAACCAGTATCTTTACCAGTGCGCCACATGGCTCCTCGTGAGAGGAGGGAACTCCATAAGCAAGTAGGGGAGTTGCTTGAGAAGGGGTTCATAAGACGAAGTATATCGGAGTGGGGTGCTCCAGTAATTTTTGCCACGAAGGCGGATGGGTCCCTCAGACTTTGTGTAGACTATAGAGAACTCAACAAGCTCACAAAGAAGAATAGACACCCATTGCCGAGGATTGATGATCTCTTTGATCAGTTGGTTGGTGCCTCAGTGTTTTCGCAGTTGGACTTGGCCACGGGGTTTCATCAGTTGAGAGTGGCTGAGGATAGTATAGAGAAGACTGCCTTTAGGACTCCGGATGGTTTCTATGAGTGGCTGGTGATGCCATTTGGTTTGACGAACGCCCCAGCATACTTTGTTGATTTGATGAGTAGGGTGTTCAGGGAGTACCTTAATAAGTTCGTGGTGGTCTTTGTGGATGACATCTTAGTATTTTCTAAGAATGAAGAAGAGCATGCCCTACATCTTAGGGAAGTGTTGGAGACTCTTCGAACGCATAGCCTTAAGGCTAAATTCTCTAAATGTCACTTCCGGAGGAAGGAAGTGCGGTTCTTGGGGCACGTGGTCTCCAAGGAAGGGATAGCTGTGGATCCCGCGAAGGTAGTGTCCATCCAAGATTGGAAGGTTCCGAAGAATGCTACCGAGGTGAGGAGTTTCTTGGGGTTGGCTGGTTACTATAGGAAGTTTATCAAGGACTTCGCGAAGATATCAGCCCCATTAACTCGCTTGACGAAGGAGAATCTAGTCTTCGCATGGGACGTAGATTGTGATGATGCGTTCCGATGGTTAAAGAGAGCTTTAACCACAGCTCCAGTCTTAGTGTTGCCAGATAGGAGTAAGCCATTTGTTGTTTATACCGATGCATGTGGGAGAGGACTAGGCGCAGTCTTAATGCAAGAGGGAAGGGTAATAGCCTACGGTGGAAGGCAGTAGAGAAAGCATGAGAAAAATTACCCTACCCATGATTTAGAGTTGGCCGCTATTGTTTTTGCGCTTAAGACTTGGCGCCATTATCTTCTTGGAGAGAGGTTCGAATTGTTCACTGACCACAAATCATTGAAGTACTTGTTTTCTCAGAAGGATTTGAACTTGAGACAGCAAAGGTGGATGGAGTTTTTAGCATCCTATGATTTCGAGATAGCGTATACCCCTGGCAAGGGTAACGTGGTGGTGGACGCCTTGAGTAGAAAAAGGTTGTCCTTAAGTCCATTGTTCGTGGAACGACGAAGCTTGGAATTTATCTCGATGTTTGATTTCAGACCTTCCGTTGACTTTAAACCCGGATTGCTAGCATCCTTAGAGGTCATACCTACTCTTTTAGGGCGGATTGGCGAGGCACAGCGGGACGACCCACAGTTGGTTGAGTTGGTAGAGAGGCTCATAAGGGGGAGTCGTCCATCCATTTGAGTAGGTACACCCTAGACGATAGGGGGTGCTTGCGTAGAGACGGTAGACTTTGTGTACCGCAAGACGAGGGTTTGAGGAAGGCTATTCCTGATGATATGCATCGTTCTAGGATGACCATTCATCCCGGTGGGGACAAGATGTACCAAGACATGAAGCGAGTTTTCTTTTGGGTCGGTATGAAGAAAGATGTGGCCGAGTATATCGCTAGATGCTTGGTGTGCCAACAAGTGAAAGCGGAGCAAAAGAAACCTGGTGGGTTGCTTCACCCATTAGAAGTTCCGCAATGGAAGTGGGATAGCGTCTCGATGGATTTTATTGATGGGTTACCGAGATCGAGGAAGGGTAATACAGGAATTTGGGTTGTGGTAGACAGACTTACTAAGAGTGCCCATTTCATACCCGTGAAGAGCAAGAGGACTGCTCCATGGCTAGCTTCAGTTTATCTTCGAGAGATAGTTCGATTGCATGGGGTACCCTCTAGCATAGTGAGTGATCGAGATCCTATCTTCACTAGCGAGTTTTGGAAGAGTTTGCAAGAAGCAGTGGGGACTCAGTTGTGTCTGAGCACCGCATATCATCCTCAGACGGACGGCCAGACCGAGAGGGTGAATCGTGTTCTGGAAGACCTTTTGAGGCTTTGTATCTTGGATTTTGGAGGTACATGGGAAGAGCATCTTCCATTGGTGGAGTTCGCGTATAATAACAGCTTTCAGTCCAGTATTGGTATGGCTCCTTTCGAAGCTCTTTATGGAAGGCCTTGTCGATCACCTACATGTTGGTGGGAATCTACGGATAAGATCTTGCTTGGGCCCGATATGGTTAGAGAGATTCGGAAAAGATTGATTTGATTCAAATAAGGATGAAAGCAGCGCAGGATAAGCAGAAATCTTACGCGGATAAGAGGAGGACGGATCTGGAGTTTGATGTTGGGGACATGGTCTTTGTCAAAGTATCTCCATTACGGAACGTTGTTCGCTTTGGGTCCGTTGGGAAGTTAGCACCAAGATTTGTAGGACCGTTTCCTATTAAGGAAAGGATTGGACGGATGGCATATAGAGTGGATTTACCCGAGAGACTTAGTGGGGTACATGACGTATTCCATGTGTCACATTTGAGGAAGTGCCTACATGAGACCGCAGAGGTGGTAGAGCCGAGCTTGCTTAGAGAAGTGGAGGTAGAGCATGATGCGACTATTCGACGAGCTCCTACCCGCATCCTTGGGTCAGAGATTAGGAAGTTGAGAAACAGAGAGGTTCGACTAGTCAAAGTGCAATGGGGAGAGGATGAGAGCAATGCTACTTGGGAGACAGAAGCGAAGATGCGTTCACTATACCCATTCCTTTTTGAGGGTATGTCTTTTAACTTCTCCTTTATCGTTTGTCTAGTACTTATCTTATCTTTAGTATGTCCTCTCATTAGTACCTTTGACCTTTAGATAGGGTAAACCTATGGTTGAAACATGTGTTTGAGACATGTTATGATTGATGGATGCGTGTGGATGCAAGTGTTTGCTAGTGGTTGCTCGTGGATGCATATACACACACTTTAGACACTAGATCGGCTCAATCACTTCATATTGCATATAATTGTGTGTAGGTAGCTATATTAATGGATGTATAATGGTTGTTTTATCATATGGATGATGCATTTTGGTGAATGATTGTGCACTCATGTAGAAATAGTATGTGTCGATAGGGTTCTTTCGCATACATATTGGATGCATGACACTATCATGGTTTGCATTAAGGAGGTCAACTGAATCAGTAGACCGCCTGATTTTGCATTAGACAGGGAACATATACACACACTCTTTGCATATGTTCATACAGCATTAGAAACTTTAATGATGATGGATGCCAGTGTTTGATGGTTTGAGTATATGGTTGTTTGGATGGTAGGATGCGTTCTTCTTGACTTAGAGATTTCGGGGACGAAATCCTTTAAGTAGGGGAGAATGTAACACCCCGTATGTTGAATAACTTGTTATAATATAAAACAGGGCAGAATTAAATTTTAAAATCTGAATCAGGGGAAACGGGCTATGCCATTGCGTTCGTCTCGGAAAAATACGCGAAATAGAGTCCGAGTTTTCGAAAATCGGAGTACGTCTGACCCAGTTAAGGCCCGAAGAAGTTTTCAGAAATTCAAAACAGATTTAAAACATTAAAATTTCACATTTCAGAAAAGGCGGGAAAATTCCCGCCAGGCAGAGGGTGTCGACCCTAGGGTCGACATGGGTGTCGACCCCCTCCCCAGGGGTCGACCCAGGGGTCGACCCCCCCTGTCGGTCTGTGTGACCTGGGTGCACCATTTTGGCTTTTGGGCTGTGCTTGGTGGCTAGTGACGAAATCTGACGGCTCTAATCTGATTTAGGGTTAATCTAATGGCCTAAAACACCTAACTAATCTATAAATACACCCTAAGACTACCCTAATTCATACTAAAAATAGATACAACGTCGTCATGCCATCAAAATGCAACTTGAAGGAGCCTCCATCAAATTAAGAGGAAGATAGCTTCTCAAATCAACATCTAATCAACTCTAGCAACTTAATCTTCTTCATAGGAGTGCTAATCAACAAGTTGTGAGTTTCTATAGCCTTAATGACCAATTGTTGAAATGATTATGATAGGATATAATGAGGTTATGGCTATGAATGTGGATCAATGCAAGTTATGCAAGTTATATGCTATGTGTTAATGATGTTATGCAAGTTATGCAAGTTATATGCTATGTGTTCATGATGTTATGCAAGTTATGTAAGTCATATGCTATGTGATCATGATGTTATGCAAGTTATGCAAGTCATATGCTATGTGATCATGATGTTATGCAAGTTATGCAAGTCATATGCTAGGCGATCATGATGTTATGCAAGTTTTAGGCTATGTGTTCATGATGCTAGTTATGCAAATCGCTATGATAAACATTGATCCATTATGACACCATGATTATGCAAGTTTGGTGTATGATTATATGCAAGTTCATATATGATATGTTATGCAAGTTTGGTGTATGATTATATGCAAGTTCATATATGATATGTTATGCAAGTTTGGTGTTTGATTATATGCAAGTTCATATATGACATGTTATGCAAGTTTGGTGTTTGATTATATGCAAGTAACATGTGCAAGTTTACACCTTTGTATGAGATGCATACATATGCAAGTTAACCCCTTTGTATGTCATACATACATATGCAAGTTTACCCCTTTGAATGACATAAGTAGCTTATGCAAGTTACCCTCTTTATGACATATGTGATTCATGCAAGTTTGGGTTGGTTATTTATGCTAGTTGGGTTTGATGCTATATGCATGTTGACACCTTTAAAACCCATGTTGATGCTAATGTTATGCAAGTTGAACCCATTGTATGTGTGATGAATCTTCCCTTTTAAGTATGTCATGTTAGCGAATTACGTGGGGAACGATGGGGTTAATATTCATGTTAATGAAATGGTGTGAAGTTGGTATGATTATGCATACCATAAAGTGGATGGACATAATTGAGTCAATTATGTACATCGTTAAATTTGTAATTAATTAGGGATAATTAATACAAATTATGGGGGGATTAATTAGGTGTAATTAATCGACTAAGACACGAGGTTGGACCCTTTTGTAGCATAAGACTGCCCGGAACCGACCGGCAAATCCAGCGGCTACAAATGATTGGCCCAATGTGAGAGGTCTTAGGCACAAACTTAATACGTGACAAGTGTAAAGACACGAGGTTAGACTCGGTTATGGCGTAAGGCTGCCCGGACCAGACCGGCAAATCCAGCTTCCATAAAAGATAGTCTAATGTGAGAGGTCTTTACAACGGTTACGTTCTTAATCAATTAAGAAACACTTAACCAGATAAGCATGTAGTGGGGCATGAGGGGTTAAGTGGGTGCCTTGGGTGGCATGTGGAAATCAAGTAAGTGCCTTGGGTGGCATGTGAAAATCTAGTGGGTTGCCTTGGGTGGCAATAGAAAATACGATTAGAATACTTAACCAAGTGGAAACATGTAATTAAACATGATTAAAGGGTTAAGTGGGATGCACTAGATAAAGTGACAAGCTTAGGTGGGTAGCTTGTGGGGGCCAATTTCAACCAGTAACCCATATGTATCTTATTGGGCTCGACCCATGTCGAGGACGGGACACGCGTACTGGGCTTGACTATAAGAGGCCAAAACGGGTTAGCGGTGGCAACGCAAGTCCAACGGGTTTCATATGCGTGTGTGGACCCAGGCTGGTAGGTAAGACGTTGTTGCATTGTGTAGGTATAAGCCGTGCACCATTGATTGTATCGGGTTGCCACTTTGGGGAGTGATACACCCCACTGTGGGGCCAGCACGGGTATCTACGGTAGGGAGCCGATCGCTTGGGGAGTAGTGGGTACACCTAGTGGAGATAGGGGCAGACGGCACCTATGTAGTCAACTAGGGGTACACGAAACTACTGGGTAAATTTTCTGTGTCCTTGGGTGGGATCAACCTTTAAGTAGGAATGACTGGTGTAGTGCAGTTAGTAATTACCCTTGGGTGGGTAGATGCGTCTTTACCGTTATCTTAGTTCATCCTATATCTAGTTGGCTACTTAGTGTAGTCATTTATCCCCAGTCATCACCGTACCAAGTTTATATCATACCCTAATTACTTTAATGATTGTGTTGTTAAAGTTATAGGGCTCACTCAGACTTATGTCTGACCCCGTTGTTTTTTTAATCTTTTTCCCCCTCAGGTCCTCAGGTTGGGCCTAGCTCTAGTGCGCTTTGATCAGATTTCTTTATCTATCTTTTGGAGCTTGGACCGTGATGTAAAGCCCAGCTTATCTTTTCTATTATGGCTATTAGTTATGTAGTGGGATTATGTACTTATGTTTTAATCATGATGGATATTTGGTACTTGACTCTTTTTATGGTGTTGTAACTAAACATGTTTACCTTCTGCTGCAATGAAATGATGTTTTAGATTTTTCAAGTATTATTTATATCTGTCTTGTTGTAATTTTTCTGTTCTATATTCACTTAAAATGCTCCACCGAAGTTAAGGCATTCCCTTAGTGAGTGACCTTAGCGGGTGTGGGGTGTTACAGATTTGATAATAGTTCTCTAATGGAAGAGAAAAATCTGGATTTCGGCTTATAGATTCTGAGTTATGTCAATATCAAATTTTTAGAAAAACAGCGCCAGAACCATTATAAAACCATAACGGTTTATTTAAATAAATAAAAGGATTTTAAAGAAAAAAATCCGAATTTCCATTAGAAAAATCCAGACTGGAGATATAAAATAAATATGAACTCTAGTGAAGTAAGTGAAATGATTTTCGAAACAAAAAACAGATTTTTAGTTATTAAATAGATTTAACTAATTTGAAGCAAATAGTTAATCGAGATTTGAATCAAAATTGGGCGTTGGATAAGTGAAAGAGATTTGAGAATTTATATTCGAAATAGAATATGTAACGCGAGTTGAAAATGGAATTAGATTGGGTTCATGAGTAGATAAAATTATATTTGAATGTGATATATTCAAATAAAATAGTGAAATAAGAAAAAGAGCAAATAAGGGGATAAATTAGCAAATCAAGTTAAAAACGATTAGATTGAGTTGGAATAAGTTGGGAACAGACGTATACGGGTTAGACAGGTATAGAATGAAGTATATGAAGTGTATGAAGTTTATAGATTTAGTGTCCGGCAAAAGGTACATGTTTAAATTCCATATGAGGTTTTATGCGCTGAATCGACAAGCCACTTGGCTTTTTGATTTTCTTTTTGAATGGAAAGGGCCTAGAGAGGCGAGTTGAAGTTTGAACTATTTTCCGGTACAAAGGAGGTTATGGCGAATTTTTCTAGAAATTTAAGGAGTTAGAATATTTTTAAGATAATTTGATAGTTAGAAGTCAACGTATCGATATATATAGAATTCGATAATAAAATGAACTTAAAAATAGAATATTATAAACAAAAAGGAAATCTATAAATTAGATTTGTAAAAAATAGAAAGAGAAGCATATACGTGTTTTAGAAATGGAAAATTGGTTTAATATGGTGTTGATTATTCGAGTTAGCGGTCTTGTCTGTTTTGAAGTTAATGATGTTTTCAGTCAAGGTCTGAGAGGTAATTATACCCCAACTTGATTGATTTCATTATTAGCTGATAAATAGCAAGATTCGGTCTCGAAGAGAAATGTTTGAAGAGATTTAGTCCAATGCGGTATTTTGGGTTGTTGTGACGATGTTTTACATAACATTCGTTTTAACCCGAAGAAGTGAAAGTTTGGAAATATAATAATAAATATTTCCTAAGTATAGAAATGAATGGTCGTGAAAGAGATTAGTAATTGGAATATTTTTCAATTATTAATAGATATATTTTCTAAATATAAAAAATAAAAGAAGGCGATATATGGAAATGTTTTCCAAAGAACGTAAGAGACCGAGATGATAATTAAAAATATCCGACTATAGAAAATAAAAGAAGGCGATATATGGAAATGTTTGTTTTTCTTCAATAGTCAAATAACCGACTATCGAAGTGTTTGCTAATATCGTTGTCAATATGGAGAGACCGGTTGGATTATTATCCGAGAACCACTCCGTATTGGCAGTAGCGTTGCGAATCAGATTATATGAAGATAATTGAAGACGGAGTAGAGTGCAACGGCTTTTTCTATTAATGGAAATTGTGCCTTCAGTTTCGTTCAATCCCAGAACGAACGTATATGGATGAATGTCTGACAAAGTATTTCCATTGATCGAATATGTTGGTATGTATAAATATATATATGGTGGCAATGAATTTATTCCCCTAGCATAATATCCAGAATATATTTGTGTAAACCAATTTAGTGATTAACGGATCTGACAATGTGACATTCAAAGTGATTGTGTTATAAATGAATGATAAGTAAGCATAGCCTCAGGCCTCAACAACCGGGAAATGACAAAAACGGGCAGGCAGCATGGTTGTGTGGGTAGCCTCCATTAGGACGTATCATTACCAATCTAGAGATTCATTTAATTCCGTATTCTATTTGATGCTGTCCCATTCGGGAAACGGTTGTTGATCCCAACCATTGGTGATATACATTCGATACACTCAAGCGAAATGAGTGGTCGGTCATGTGTGGCCGGGTTACAAGATGTTCTTGTTGAACCCAGTGTATTCTCCTCTAGAGATACACTATCAGAAGGTGATTCCATACCTTGTCATAGTTGGAAATTCATTACCCAATAAGTGCTCGCGGTTTTGATTGTATATTATATATGTGGAACGTGAGATGCAAACGTTCCACTAGATTTCTATTTATTTGATTTAGACATTATTATAATATCAAAAGAGTTTTGATATAAAGATTATCATTTTCTTTCAAAAGGATTTGAAAATTAAATCAAGTGTTTGGATTCTCATAAGGGAAAAACTCATTCTGTGTTATACGGCATGGTCTTATGAGATATCATTTAGTTTCTGAAACTGTTTTAAATTGTTTACTCATACCAGTCCCATGACTGACCCGGAGTTTATTTTGTTTTGTTTTACCTAAACTCTTGGGTGCCTAAATTTGTACAGGCTGTCAAGTAGTTTAGGATTTTACAGATTATACAAAGGAACTGGGAGCAGGAGCCTTCAGCGTTATCTAGTTATTGTTATTTTTGTTGTGTTGTAAGTTGTACTCTGATAGTGATACTCTGATAATGATATGTTATACAGTTAATTTTTTTATTTCAAAAGTTATGATGTATTATATTTTATTCCGCTGCGATGTAAGATTCTATGTTATTATTTATGTTCTTCTTCTACCCTTTTCTTCTAAAAAAATGATTCGTATTTTCGTGATATTTGGGTTGGATGTATGGTGTATGTAGTCAACTCTGATATTACGGATTTGCGGGACATTACAAAAACTATATGGAATATAATTAATAGTATCATAAGTTATTCTCATAGTGAAAGTGATGTAATGGTCCTCAGACTGAATCATTATAATTTTATTCAAAGATACTTGTGTTTTGATATCATCAAAAGTTACGCGTAACTGAGTTGACGATAATGGTGATTATTGGATACATATCGAATCGAATGAAAATTATGAATGATCTATAAGGAATTTAACACTACAATATATATGTGTGTATATATAGAATTATCCATGGGTGTAACACCCCGAATTTTTAACGACATTAAAGAGAATAAATGACACAACCCGAACTTCCCCGCGAAGGAAAGCCCGAATTGAGTTGAAAACAAAACGCATCAGAACACAAACAGTAGAACGTTTCATTGCTTGTTACAATAATGTCATCAGAATACTAGAGAATATACAGAGTATGAATAAATATTACACATTTACTAAATAACAGAGATTTAAATACATTACTGCAGCGGAAAATAATACAAAAATACAACTGAAAAGAATATATGGATACAGAGCATTCCGAATATCATTCCAGCTGTAAACCAGGATCCTGTGAATATAAATCTGCAAAACCCAAAACTACAAGTTGCTCGTGTTAAAAATAGGGGCACCCGGAGTTTAGGTTAAAACAATAAACTCCAGGTCAGTCATGTGACTGGTGTGAGAACTAAAACGATTATTAATCTGTATTTTAAAGTTCAGTAAATCAAGGGACCACGCCGTATAACATGGAACGGGTTTCCTCCCAAGAATACCAGTGCATAAACCAAACAGCGCAATGCTAAATAAAGAACAATGAAGCTATTATAAGACTCAGGTCCCATCACACAATGCAACGCAAGCCGGAGGATAGAGTTTTTACCTTATAATAGCCAAAAATACTTCGTACGTGAACTTTCATGTTTTATTATTACTATAAGTGTATAGTGTCAAAACAATTTCAATCATAAGTATCAATCATGGACGGCATAAGTGCCCCATACCACTATGTCGCCATATATAGGTTTACAATCAAAACCGCAAAATGTCGTATTGGAAGTTGAATTTCCATCTGTGTACCAAGGCAAGGGATCGTCCTTACCGCTTTGAGACAATCTAGCCCATGTCTCAGGTCAGAGCTCAAGTGACCTTTGGATCGTCAGGACCGGTCCACTCGATGTGGATTAAAATGCCTGAACACTACGTTTCCCCGTCCTATGGGGCGTAAATGAGCCAAATGACTCCATCGGCCCCGGATCGACCGATATATCTGAGGCGCCTCCTATCCATCATCCACATAAGTAAAGTGCCAGGGCGTGCAAAACGATGACACCACTCCTAGCTAGAAGGAAATGCATGCCCCCCTGAGGTCCTCTCCCGTTTCTGGTTCACCCCGGGGTGTGAGGCTCGCGAATCAACGCTACACAAAGCTATGCTGTATCAAAGTCGTGCTTTGATCATCAACAACAAGACTCTGCTTTTCAATAGAAGCCTTGATCATTTGCATCTCAGCATGCCACACAGGCAATTCCCGCTATGCAACCGAAGTCTATCAATCACAAAGAATGAAATCTGATGTCAGGCACACGTCAATTTCTAAGTTCGTTCTGGGTCTGAACGAAACCAGAGGCACCATATTCCTCCTCCATATGTCCAATACAGGGGAGAGGCCCTCGCATATCCATCGATCTCCAAGTACGTCTGGACGATCATCACTTATTACCTCGCCTTGGGTGTACAACCCAATCAAGACATCAGTAATCATCCAAACGATGCGAAGACCTCCGGTCTTCAACCGCCGTCCTCATCCTCGACACATCGTCGAATCAGCTATTCAGAATGGGATAAACCCGGTCTTTCCGAATAACTCGCGTATATAATAAACAAGTGCTATAAAAACACAACATACGTATCATTCCAATTAAGAATATTCTTTCATTCAAATATTTTTATACTTTGGCAAAGGTTCCCATTAATTTTATCAAAGATAAATCCTATAAATTTATTCTTTAATCTTCCTTTGGATATCAATTCAATCTAATTAAAGATGCATTAAAACTCCACTTGGTTTTAATCTTCCCAGAAATCAATATTAACGATTGTTTAACTTGGGAAATCATATCATGCCTTTAACTGGGTTAAAGAACCAATGTCATTTAAAACACGGTTCACGATAAACCCAAAATCACATTCCATTCCATCAGCCTCTAACCGTAAAGTAGCAAGTGAACAATTCCCTAAGTAATAACCCCGAAGGCCGAAACCAACATCAGATCAATACCCAGGAAACCATTCAACTTAACTAATCTCTAGTTAGTTTCTAATTTTCTTAACTTCGTTGGGCCTAAGAACAATATTATTAAAGATACCATTCATGACAACCCAAAATCACATTCCATTAACAATGGAATTTTCATGGAAAACAAATCGATATATATATAATCGATATAAACTTCCATATCAAACCGAAAATATCAATGGAACAGCGACAAGGTCTTTTAAATTCTAGATATATTAACTGTCTTCCTCTACTGAAGCTTACTTTGATTATTACCAAATCAAATTTCATTCAATTCCAATTTAATATGTTAATTGGAAAACTTTACTTTGGGAAAATCTACTTTAAATCTTAACAAAAGATTTATAAATTCCAAATCCCATTTGACTGTAAATCGGGTTAAAGAACGAATGTCGCTAAAACACAGTTCACAGCAAACCCAGTTCACATTCCATCAGTCTCTAACCGTAAATTAGTAAGAGAACAATTCCCTAAGTGTTAACCCCGAAGGCCGAAACCAACAGCAGATCAATACCCAGGAAACCATTCAACTTAACTAATCCCCAGTCAGTTTCTAATTTTCTTAATTCCATTGGGATCAAGAACAGTATTATTAAAGATACCATTCACGACAAACCTAAAATCCAATTTAATTTATTTTAACAAATATTGGATTTATTATTCTATTTCAAAACTAGTTCATTTCGATAAAAATCTATTTTTATCTTTTCAAATATGGAATTTTTCATCATAATTCTTTCCAAATCATATATTATGGTTTTACACAAATTATTGATATTTTTAATAATTTTATCAAGGCCCGTATAGTCGATTTCCATAAACGGCCATCGAACTGCACTTACAACGATCTTTTCCCAATTTGATTTGGACATAATTCCAAATCCAACCGTTAGATTTCTAATATTCGTTAGAAAGCTCTTTTCGATACGAACCCAACGGTTTTAGGAGAATCCGACGGTCGGATCTCCCGTAATGTCCGTTCGAAGTCAATGGTCGAAATTCGCGAACTGCCACAGCGCGGCACGTTCTATTCAGGCCATTATATATATAATATATATATAATATATTTCGTCGGTTTCCATTTAAAACGTATTTTATAAATCATTTTAAATTCGTTTTCAAAACGATTTCAACTTCATATTCAATTTCAAATCAAAATTGAATATTCCATATCATCGATATATAAATGATAATATTTTCAAAACATTATATTTTGAAATCAATTCCTTTTCGATATTCATTATAAAAATGAATAAAATCGATATAAATATCGTTCACGTTCAAATGGTGTCAATCTAATCAACACGGCTTTATATATTTAAATATATTCGTGTCCATCCCAAATCGGACATCAAAATCATATTTTGATTCTTTTTTTTTTGAATATTATTTGAAAATATTCATTATTCTAAAATAATTGTTATTTTAAAATATTCATTCTTTCTGAACTGGAATCAGACACAGTCAATTACCATATAATTTGATTATATGGATTTCATACAATACATGTATAAAACAACAGTGATAAATCATCATCCATCATCCAGAGTGCATTCTACACTGTATAAGCATTAAATATAAATATTTAATGCTTATAACAGTCTGTCAACCAATCGATTGACATACAACTAACTACTGGGATTATTGTATGTCATATATCATCCCAATACCCGTGTGGGGTTTCAATCAACAAATAATGAATTTTATTTGTGTAGTTGGGCGATGTGTAAAATTTATCGTTCCAATCCATATTAGTCAATTGGGTGTACATATACAAATTGTCTGATTTGTAAATGAATATTTTATTTTTTTCATTTATCTAATAAAATGATATTTTTATTTTTCTAACATATTTTAGAAAAATTTCGGCGGCATAACGGCGCGATACTAGAAACGGGACAAGGCCTAGCCTTATCACCAATCTAATAATGGCCTACGCTATACACATACCAATCTAATCAATTTCATTTCATTCCCAAACCAAATTCAACCAAACAATCCAATCAACCATACAAAACAATCACGCAAGTCGTCCATGGTCTGTGGACGATGGGGGAACAGTTCATATATGCAACTATAAATAAATAACTGTATAGAAAATTATAGTGAGGAGTTCTCACCTTGGGTTTCCACTCTACATTTTATTTCTGAAATTCAGAACAGTCTGGATTTGCCCGTACTTCCAACACAATCTTTTTCACGCTGTTCACATTAAAAATTACCTTTTTATTTCAACGCTATAGAGATAAAAATCACATTTTTATGTCGCTATTCTATAAATAAAAATCCTATTTTTTATAACTTCGCTTTCAACATAAAAATCATATTTTTATAAATTCACTTTCAACATAAAAATCATATTTTTATAACTTCGCTTTCAACATAAAAATCATAACTTTCTATTCATAAAAATCAAAACTTTTTCAATATAAAGATCAAAGCTTTTTCTTTAAAGAAAATCAGAATTTTTCATCAAAGAAAATAAATAAAATCACGAGAATGAAAACTCACATTTACTGTTGTTAGAGGGGGTGTTTCGCTGTCGTAGATGGTCAGGGGGCACGGTGGTTTACTGAGGCGTCGGGGGGGAGGGAGGGGGGATAGTGCTCGCGCTGGTGGCGGGATGGGGATCCAGGTGTGGAGGCTCGATTTGGGGTTATGGAGCAATGTGGGGTTCGTCAATGACGTTGGAGCAGAGGAGCGGGGTGACTGACGCGAGGATAGGGGGTGCGACGAAGAAGGAGTGGTGGCTAACGCGAGGCTAGAGGGTGCAGCGGAGAAGGGGTGGTGGAGCGTCGATCGATTTTGGGGAGGGCGTCGTGGTCCAGGGTCTTTTTTTTCTTTTTTTTTTCTTTTTTTTCTGATTTGGATTTTGAAACTGATGTGGGGAGGAGATATAAAAGAGGAGTCAGGTTTGACTTATATTATATATATTTTTTTAAATTCCCAAAAGGTTACTTTTTATTTTGATCTCCAAATCTAACTTACCGACTGTCGTCCCTAGCTAATTACCCCCATTCCGAACACAATGGGATATGTATCGAAGGCTGATTCGATCGTTACGATAAGTTTCCGCTAAGTTTGAAATATAAATCATTATATTGAATTTTAAACGCACATTTCAATTTATCGGGGTCACATACGGACCCCAAAAATTCTCGAAAAATATTTTCTAGCTTTGTATTAACGATACGTTTCTAACCAAACTAATTTCGTCAAATTTGGAGACCGTTTGAAAAATGGCCATTTTCTGGTTAATCGAAATTGACCGAAACTGTCAAAACACGTTTTACTTCGCCACGCTCACATATTGATTTAGAAAATTATGATTTTTGGAATCTACCAATAACTTGACATCCCGGATCCAATAAAAGTAGTTTCGTCGAAAATGGAGGCTGTTTGCAAAATTTCGATTTTTAAGAGCCAAAATTCCATAGCGACTATCCTGAATCTTCAACTGGTCATAACTTTTGATTCCCGCTATGAAATTTTAATTTTTCGGATTCGTTGGAAAAATATTTTCAAATAGATTTTAATATTTATTATTTCGCTAAAATCCGGTTTATTTCGAATCCTGTACATTCATTTGAAATTTGAAATCGAATTTTCAAACTACCGCAGCATTTTCAATTCCTTTTATAATTAAAATAAAATATTTATATTCTAACGTCAATTCAAATAAATATATACATTCTAATTCTACTAAAAACAAATTTCTCGTCGTTATTATTTAAAATAATTCATTTTAAATATTCAAAATTCATTAAAATTGCCAAAAATAAAAAATTTAAATTGGTTCGGATTTTCCAGGTTATTACAATAAATTAAATAATAATTAATTTAATGTTCATAATTAGAGGAAATAGACTGCACCATTGCGTCCGTCTCGAAATTCTGGTCAAGATAGATATTTGATTTGCGTAAAACGGACACCGAACGAAGAAGTTATGAGAGTTTTAAGTTTGTATACGCACAAATATAATTTATATATACGCATGAGTCAGAGGTGAGTCAGAGATTAGTCAGAATCCTATCCAGAGGATTCAAATTCAAAAAATTCCTCTGAGCGGCAAAATTCCCGCTCTATGGGGTCGACCCCCCTTAAGGGTTGTCGACCTAGGGGTCTGTGACGACCCCGTTCCCGATAAGACGGTGGCAAGGGTAATCTTTGGAATACAACACATAAACAGATAATAACAGAACAGAAATTGATAAATACACCAGATAATGCACAATAGAATACACTGGATAAATATAATCATCAGAGTTACACAGTATATAGGATCTTGCTTAAGACAAAATACAGTTCAGCTATACATAAATGTCCACTGCGGAAAAGAAAAACATAATATGTACAACAGGAGCTGAACAGCATAAAAAGAGATAAATGATAGAATCCATCTTCAGATCCAGCTATCCAGAAAGAGCCTGCTAAAACCTGAATACAAGGCTGCCCGTGTAGAAAAAGGGGCACCCGAGTTTGCAAGTGAAACAAACTACGAGTCAGTCATGGGACTGGTATGAGAAATCTACTTAACACATTTTCAAATATGGCTAATCACAGGACCACGCTACTTTCGTGGAACGGGTTCACTCCATTGGATTGCCAGTGCTTTAAAACAAATAATTATTTTAAACATCGCAATGCTTTTTATAAAAATGAAGCCATTATAAGACTCAGTTCCCATCACACAATGCAACACACACCAGAGGATAGAATTTTACCTTATAATGGCCAAAATATGCTTGATACGAGCAAAACAAATCATTTGATATTATTGCTAGTGTATATATGTTTCAAAAACAATTTCAATCATAACTATCAATCATAGACGGCATGGGTACCATATATCATGTCGCCGTATGTATATATACAATCAAAACCGCACGATGTCGTATTTGGAAATTGGATTTCTGTCATGAACCGAGGCAAAAGATAGTCCTCACCGAATTCGAGACTCTCTAGCCCGAGCCTCAGGCAAGTACTCAGTCAAGCCTTAGGAGCCACAGGGCCGGTCCACCGATGTGGATTAAAATGCCTGAACACTGCGTTTCCCCGCCCTTTGGGGCGTAAATGAGCCCAATGACTCCATCGGTCCCGGATCGACCGATATATCCGAGGCGCCTCGCAACAGCAACAACCACACAGGTGAAAAGTATATAAATGTCAGGGCTGGTAGGTCACTGACACCACCCTAGCTAGAAAGAAACGCGTGTCCTCCCTTGATCCTTCTCCCGTTTCGGGTCCATCCCGGGGTGTGAGGCTCGCGAATTCACGTTATACACAAAGCTATGCCACACAGGCTGTGCTTTGATCATCAACCACAAGACTTTGCTTTTCAACAGAAGCCTTGATCATCTATCACTTAGGCGTGCCACACAGGCAATTCACCCCGTGCGATTGATTTCTATCGATATATAACCCCTGGGCTCGTATGTCTCAGAGAAGGGCGTTAAGCAAGAGAATAAATTCTCCGCCGCCAAACAGATATATATATAATAGAGATCAATCAGCACAGAACAAAATCCAATGTCAGACACACAGTCCATTTACACGTTCGTTCTGGGTCTGAACGAAGCCGGGGGCACTCAATACCTCGCATATCCGTACAATCAACAAGTACGTCCGGGTGGCTACTACTTCAACCCCGTCAAGGTAGCTACTCCCATCATGAGCATTAGTAGCACCCCTCCATTCGACGTGAAGATCATCGGTCTTGCACCGTCTTAGACTCTTCGACTTCTCAACGTCGATCGATTATTTGAAATGAGATGAACTCGGCCTTTTCAAATAACCCACGTATATTTAGATTTTCAAATCAATTAATCACATGGTTGGACTATTCAACATTCACATTTCAGTTCTTTAGTTATAATTCTCATGTTAAATACATTCAACCATCACATATCAAGCAAACACAACAAAATTGGTTTATTTCCACTCTATATCCTCTATAGTATTTTATAACGATATATCGCCATTTTTATTTAATTTAAAACGGCCATATTTAATTAAACGACGTTTCAGGTCGTGCCGATGCACTGGCGCTGTTTTTCACTAATTTTGTTTTACACATATCTGAAAATCTAACCGTTGGATCTTCACAAATTTTATATCATTAGGAAGGTCATTTCAAAACGAATCCATCGGTTTCAGTTTTGGGAAAATCCGACAGTCGGATCTTCCCCACTAGCCATTTGAAGTTACGATTTCAATTTACGAACTGCAGCGTCGTTATTCGATTTAATTTAATTATATATATATATATATAATCGTTTCTGGCGCTGTTTTTCTTCAGATTTGAATTAAACATTCCAGACCTTCCAACCGTCGGATCTTCACAAAGTTGGTGCCGTTGGAAAGGTATTTCCAAGGCGAACCCAACGGTTGCGGTTTCGGGAAAATCCAATGGTCGGATTTCCCGCACCAGTCGTTTGAAATCACGGTTTCAAAACACGAACTGCACGGCCATGTTTCGTTTTAATTTTATTTATATTTATATATTTATATAAATATAGTTCATCCAAAATTCCTACATCGTTTTCACTTCAATTATTTCACTAACGCCTTTAAATTTTGGAAAATTTTGCCATAACCTCCTTTGTACGGGAGGGGCTGGGAAAATTCCCAAATAGCCACACGGACATCTCATGTCAAAAAGAAAAAGAAAAAGCCAAGCGGCTAGCCAACAGGCTCATAAAATCATCACCCAAACAAAACAGTAAATGTGTACCTATTTGTCGGGCACAAAATTTTATTCCTCTTCTCTAGCCCCTTTGCTATAACCTGTTCAATAAATATGCATGTACATACATACAATTTATATCACTTATCATTTTCCATTCAACTTCATATTTGATTTACTTTGGTTTAAAAACACCATTCATTCTAATGTTGCATGCATAGGCTAAAATCATATCATTAGCTAATTAATGTATATTTCAACTCATGCATATTTTATTTGAACAAGTGGTTATTTTTAACACTTCACGTTTGAAAGATGTAATTTTGGCGAACTAAAATAGATTTCAACACATGACTATTTTATTTAGTTCCTATGCATGTTAAAAATAATATTTCTTCACCAAGATTTATTTCAACGTCCGCATATCTTTAGCATATCACATATATGATAAAAATGATATTTTTATCATTTAAAATATTTATTCGACAAGTGGATGTTTTCAACACTTCATAGTTTCAATAAAAATGTAATTTTTATTGTTCGATCTTTTTGTTCAACACATGAATTTTTCCACTACGCACACTTCTCAACACATGAGCATTTCCACACGTGGATATTTTATTTATATTGTTCATATTAGAAAGATGGAAATTTTATTGTTGAAACTATTTATATATAAGGCGAATATTTTTCATACTTCATATATATTATAAAAAGGTGATTTTTATTGTTTAAACACTTCATTCATTCACAAATGAATTTAATTTTCACACATCACTTTTCAACACATGAACATTTCCCCACATGGATATAGTTTCAGCATATGGCTTTAATTTCAACGCATGAAGATAATTTCAACATATGAAAATAATTATAACACATAAAGATTATTCAAAATTTCGACAGAATAACGGCAGGGTAGTTAAAACCGGCACCGTCCCTAGTACAGTTCCTCGCTCTACCTTAAAACCTCGCGGTTTTTGACAATGGGGATTCATGCGTCTAATTCGCACGCATGCGGCATGTTTTATTTTTATTTCCACTAATATTTCCAACTCATTTCAATCACCAATGGGTATTTTTCAACCACAACCAAACAATATCAACCACAAACAATGATTCAACCATTCGTATTTTTCATCCAATATTTCACACCAATTCACAACAATAAATATCGTCCATGGTTTGTGGACGATGGGAGTATATATACATATACATATATATATATATTATATTATTGTTATATTTCACTTGCATTTCAACACATATATCCATTATTCTATGCATGTATAATTCATACTTCGCTTATATAACTTACACCACGCATGTACATAAGGTATACAACACGTGTGTAATTTATATTTCGCTAATATAATTTATACACGACATTCTCCATTCAAATTTTATTAATTTAGATTTCTCACTTTGGTTTGCGGAGTGCTAAAAATCGTAGGTGACTCAGAAAAATCCGCGGCTTCTTCTATGTGGTAGAGAGCTTCCTTGCGGTCCCGATGTTTCCTGTTTCATCGAATTTCGTCAACACACTAAAAAGATATGATTTTTCAAAGTGCAAACATAAAAAAGAACTCACCTTTCACGATGGTTCAAAACTAGGTTTGCGGTTTTCACGAGAACCGAGGCACGAATGGATGATCGGCGGGTTGGACGTGGAAGGGCTTCGAGAGGGCTATAGGCACGCGGTGGTTTGAGGGGGTACGGTGGCCGGGATCGTCGTCGGCGGCGCCAGGAAGTGGCGGGCTTTCTGGCCTCGATTCAGGCGGAGGAGGCGTCGGTCGGGGTCGTGGTGGGGTCGAATCTGACGAGGGGGCGGAGACGCGTCGAACGGCGGTGGTGGCGTTGGCTGGAAGTGGCTGTAGCGGCGGCGGCGAAGGAGATAAGGGGGAATGGGTTTCGCCGTTGGTTCGGGGGTTTGGGGGGTTTTTTTTATTTTTTTTTAATTATGAAAGAAAAAATCCTATTGGCCGATATATATCTTATATTTTTAAATAGTGTTTTCTCCAACGAACTCCTTTTTAAACCCAACGACTGTCGTCCCTAGCTAAATACCCCCATTCCGGACACAATGGGATATGTTTCGTTGGCCAATTTGACTGTTACAGTCAGTTATTTTTCAAATTAAAGTATAAAACATTTAATTTTTAACTTTGAACGTACATTTCAGTTTGCCAGGGCCACAAACTGATTCGAAAAATTCTAGAAAAATAAATCTAGCTATGTTTTGATGCTACGGTCCCAACAAAACTAGTTTCGTCGAATCCTGAGCTCATTTGAAAAATGGCCATTTTCTGGTCGATCCAATTTAACAGAAACTGACCAAACACATTTTCTTTTGCCACGCTCACATACTAGCTTCAAAAATTATGAAATTTGAAACCTAGCAATCGTTTGACATCCCGGACCCAAAAAAAGTGGTTTCGTCGAATTCCAAGGTCGTTTGCAAAATATCAATTTTCCAGGGCTATATATTCTATATAGCGACCTTTCTGAAAATTCATTCGGCCATAACTTTTGATTCCCGTTATGAAATTTCGATTTTTCAGATTCGTTAGAAAGGTATTGATAAACAGATTTAAATATTTTTAGTTTCACTAAAATCCGTTATATTTTCCACCCTGCACAGTCAGTCAAAGTTTGAACTCAAATTTTCAAACTGACTCACTATTTCTAATTCACTATTTTATTGAAATATTCTATTTCAATTGTTCAAATTCCTTTGAAATCACCAATTTAAAAATTTTAAATTGGCCCGTATTTTCCGGGTTATTACAATCTCCCCCACTTAAAAATTTTCATCCTCGAAAAGGAAACAACAGTAAAGTAGGAAACAAAATGTAAATGCAAAGTATTGTAAAGGTACCTTGCACCGGAGTTAGTCAGATATGTCCACTCTGCATTTGGGGTAAGCTTGCTTAATGCTTTCCTCAGTCTCCCAAGTACAGTCTCTAGGATCACTACTCCACTGCACTTTAACTAAATGAACCTTTTTGCTTCTTAGTTCTCTAGTTTCTTTGCCAACAATCTTTAATGGCTCTCTTCTGAGTGCTAATTCTGGAGTTATGTCTATATCCTGTTGCGCTGCTTCTTCTACAACAAGATCCGGATCATGCACATGTCTTCTAAGTTGAGATACGTGAAATACATCATGCACTCCAGGCAACCAATCAGGCAGTTTGACCCTATAAGCGAGAGTTCCAATCCGTTCAAGAATAGGAAACGAACCAATGAATTTCGGCGCCAATTTCCCTGTTTTACCAAACCAGATAACTCCTCTCATCGGAGATACTTTCAAATATACATAGTCGCCAACAGCAAATGATATATCCCTTCTTCTCTTATCTGCATAACTCTTTTGTCGGCTTTGGGCAGCTAGTAATCGTTTCTTAACGAAATCAACTTTATCTGCAGCATCGCGAATCATATCTGGCCCCAATACAAGTCTATTACCGGGTTCGACCCAACAAGCAGGGGATCGACACAGTCTACCATACAATGCTTCGAATGGTGACATTGTCAGGATCGCTTGGTAACTCTTGTTATATGAGAATTCAACCAAATGTAAATGGTCTTCCCATAATCCGCCAAAATCAAGAATACAAGCCCGCAATAAATCTTCAAGAATACGATTCACCCTCTCAGTCTAACCATCTGTCTGAGGATGGTATGCGGTGCTCAAGTTCAGTTTCGTTCCCAATTCTGCTTGGAATGCTTCCTAGAATTTACTGGCAAAAATCGGGTCACTATCACTAACGATGATCACGGGAACTCCGTGTAGTCTAACAATTTCCTTGAAATATACTTGTGCCAGACTCTGAGCAGTCCTATTCGATTTGACAGGTATGAAATGGGCGGTCTTCGTGAATCGATTCACGATCACCCAAATACTGTCATTTCCTTTTCTGGTTCAGGGCAAACCATCTATGAAATCCATAGAAATCTGTTCCCACTTACCACCGGGAATTTCCAAAGGTTGCAACAATCCAGCGAGCTTTTGCTGATCGCTTCTGATTTGCTGACAAGTAGTACACCGGCTAACATATAAGGAGACGTCTCATTTCATAGAACTCCACCAGAAAGTGCGTTTGATATCATTATACATCTTGCTCACCCCCGGATGGATACTAAGCTTGGCTTTGTGACATTCATGCGATACTTCTCTTCGAAGTTCTGCAATGTTTGGCACACAGATTCGGCCTTTCAACCTTAGGATTTCCTCGTCATCTATCTGAAAACTCAAGGTCTCGCCTTCTGTATTCTTTCTTTGATTCTTTGAATGAAGTGATCATCCTTCTGAAGAGCGGATATTTTATCAATCAATGACGTCATAATGATAAAACTGGCGATTATTACATTCTTTCTACTCAGTGCATCAGCCACAACATTGGCTTTCCCTGGAGTGTACAAAATCTCAAAGTCGTACGCTGCAAGAAATTCTAGCCAACGCTGCTGTCTTAGATTCAAGTCCTTCTGGATGAACAGATACTTCAAAGACTGATGGTCAGTATACAGTTCGAATTTCTCACCCAAAAGATAGTGTCTAAAGATTTTCAAAGCAAAGACGATGGCCAACAACTCGAGATCATGAGTCACATAATTCTTCTCATGCGGTTTCAGCTGACGGCTAGCATAAGCAATCACTTGACCTCTTTGCATTAACACCGCGCCAAGGCCTTCTCTAGATGCGTCAGTCTAGACTTTCAAGTCCTCATTGCCATCTATTATTGTTAACACTGGAGCGGTCGACAGTTTTAATTTCAGCTCCTGGAAAGCTTCCTCACATACCGGAGTCCAATTGAATCTCGAATGTTTCTTACTTAATTTCGTTAAGGAACTGGATGTCTTCGCAAAATCCTTAATAAATTTCCGATAATAACTGGCCAACTCGAGAAAACTTCTAACTTCTGTGGGTGTACGAGGCTGTTTCCAATTCTGAATAGCAGTGATTTTACTGGGATCTACTGAAAATCCTTGCTTTGACACGACGTGGCCAAGAAATTTAACTTCTTCTTACTAGAATACACATTTGGAAAACTTTGCTTTTAAAACATTTCTTCTCAGAATTTCTAGCACTTGTTCCAAATGTTTTTCGTGCTCGCTTTCTGACTTAGAGAAGATCAGGATATCATCAATGAAAACTAGAACAAATTTATTCAATACTCCTCTGAATACTCTGTTCATTAGATCGACGAAATAGGCCGGAGCATTACATAAGCCGAACGGCATTACTAACCACTCGTAGAATAAGTCCGGACCTCTGAATGTTGCCAAAGGAACACACTCTTCAGCAATACGAAGTTAATGGAAACCTGTAGCTAGGTCCATTCGTGAAAATACCTGTGCTCCATTCAATCGGTCCAATAAATCATCAATCCGCGGCAATGGATATTTGTTTTTCAATGTATGCTTATTCAAGTCGCGATAATCCACACACAGTCTGAGAGTACCGTCGGAATTCGGAACAAATACCACTGTTGCTCCCCAATCAGAAAAACTAGGCCTGATTAGACCTTTCCATACTAGCTGAGGATGCAGGAACTTCTACTACTTCATTTACCTGAACTACTTTAGATTTTCTGGATAGCAGGCAATTCCTAGCAAGATGACCTGTCTGGTTACACTTATGGCATACTCTTGAACCATGAGACTTCTCATGCTTCTCATTGGGATACCACCCCTTTGTTCGTTTCTTCAGAGATTTGCAACTTATCGACAGATGTCCTTGCTTATTGCAGTTAAAGCATATGCCTTTGGTTGCTAATCCTTTTTCCGATTTAACCTTCTTTCGATTCAACCTAGGTTTCTTTCTGGCCCCAGGCATCGTACTAGCCTCAGGCTGTGTACTCGTCTCTGGGCTATCAGTTTCGAAATTCCTTTTTATGCTAGTGCTGACTTCCTCTTCGACGACAAAAAGGCCTCGCCTATCTAGATCTTCATACTGATAAGCCATGTATATCATTTCAGAAAAAGGAAGCTTCACATGGCCCATCACACTATTTTGGTATTTCCTTTGAAGAACATTAATAAATCTCAGATTCTTCCTCTTTGGATCTCGTATTAGATGAGGGACGAAGTGAGAAAGTTCACTGAATTTCTTATGATATTCTGGGATATTCATATCTCCTTGTATCAAATAGTAGAATTCATCACATAACCGCTCAGTTACTTCCGGAGGAATAAATTTTTTATTGAAAAGTTGTTTGAACATATCCCAGGAGATATCACCTTCTGGATTATCTTTAATGATTGTTTCCCACCAGATTAAAGCTTCTTCTTTGAGTGCCCAAGATGCCACTAATCATTTCTGGTCATCTCTTAGCTGGAAACTTTCAAAAATTCTTTCAGCAGAACTCATCCAAGCCTGAGTTTGAATAATAGATTTATTGCCTGTGAAAGGTACTCCTCCCAGATTTCGATATCTTTTAAATAGAGCTTCTATATCCGATCCTGGCTGAGGGAGTACAACTGGCTCATTAATCCGTTGAACCATAGGATTATTTATTCTGCTTATGCCACTCATTTTCTATGTCTGCAAATAGCAGACAAAGTGTTAGGCCAACAGAAAAAGTGATTTTGAAACATAGAGACATATACTCGTATGTAAATGTGTCTATCGAAGTGTATTTCATTCTGTTATACTCATACTAGGATATTACTGATCCTATATGTAGTGAGTTACTCGTTCTATAACACTATGGTTCTATTTCTGACGAGTTCGTTCATATGTTATATTCTAGGCTTAACCAAAGCTCTGATACCACATTTGTGACGACCCCATTCCCGATAAGACGGTGGCAAGGGTAATCTTTGGAATACAACACATAAACAGATAATAACAGAACAGAAATAGAAAAATACACCAGATAATGCACAATAGAATACACTGGATAAATATAATCATCAGACTTACACAGTATATAGGATCTTGCTTAAGACAAAATACAGTTCAGCTATACATAAATGTCCACTGCGGAAAAGAAAAACATAATATGTACAACAGGAGCTGAACATCATAAAAAGAGATAAATGATAGAATCCATCTTCAGCTCCAGCTATCCAGAAAGAGCCTGCTAAAACCTGAATACAAGGCTGCCCGTGTAGAAAAAGGGGCACCCGAGTTTGCAAGTGAAACAAACTACGAGTCAGTCATGGGACTGGTATGAGAAATCTACTTAACACATTTTCAAATATGGCTAATCACAAGACCACGCCACTTTCGTGGAACGGGTTCACTCCATTGGATTGCCAGTGCTTTAAAACAAATAATTCTTTTAAACATCGCAATGCTTTTTATAAAAATGAAGCCATTATAAGACTCAGTTCCCATCACACAATGCAACACACACCAGAGGATAGAGTTTTACCTTATAATGGCCAAAATATGCTTGATACGAGCAAAACAAATCATTTGATATTATTGATAGTGTATATATGTTTCAAAAACAATTTCAATCATAACTATCAATCATAGACGGCATGGGTACCATATATCATGTCGCCGTATGTATATATACAATCAAAACCCCACGATGTCGTATTTGGAAATTGGATTTCTGTCATGAACCGAGGCAAAAGATAGTCCTCACCGAATTCGAGACTCTCTAGCCCGAGCCTCAGGCAAGTACTCAGTCAAGCCTTAGGAGCCACAGGGCCGGTCCACCGATGTGGATTAAAATGCCTGAACACTGCGTTTCCCTGCCCTTTGGGGCGTAAATGAGCCCAATGACTCCATCGGTCCCGGATCGACCGATATATCCGAGGCGCCTCGCAACAGCAACAACCACACAGGTGAAAAGTATATAAATGTCAGGGCTGGTAGGTCACTGACACCACCCTAGCTAGAAAGAAACGCGTGTCCTCCCTGGATCCTTCACCCATATATTTAGATCGATTATTTGAAATGAGATGAACTCGGCCTTTTCAAATAACCCACGTATATTTAGATTTTCAAATCAATTAATCACATGGTTGGACTATTCAACATTCACATTTCAGTTCTTTAGTTATAATTCTCATGTTAAATACATTCAACCATCACATATCAAGCAAACACAACAAAATTGGTTTATTTCCACTCTATATCCTCTATAGTATTTTATAACGATATATCGCCATTTTTATTTAATTTAAAACGGCCATATTTAATTAAACGACGTTTCAGGTCGTGCCGATGCACTGGCGCTGTTTTTCACTAATTTTGTTTTACACATATCTGAAAATCTAACCGTTGGATCTTCACAAATTTTATATCATTAGGAAGGTCATTTCAAAACGAATCCATCGGTTTCAGTTTTGGGAAAATCCGACAGTCGGATCTTCCCCACTAGCCATTTGAAGTTACGATTTCAATTTACGAAATGCAGCGTCGTTATTCGATTTAATTTAATTATATATATATATATATAATCGTTTCTGGCGTTGTTTTTCTTCAGATTTGAATTAAACATTCCAGACCTTCCAACCGTCGGATCTTCACAAAGTTGGTGCCGTTGGAAAGGTATTTCCAAGGCGAACCCAACGGTTCCGGTTTCGGGAAAATCCAATGGTCGGATTTCCCGCACCAGTCGTTTGAAATCACGGTTTCAAAACACGAACTGCACGGCCACGTTTCGTTTTAATTTTATTTATATTTATATAAATTAGTTCATTCAAAATTCCTATATCGTTTTCACTTCAATTATTTCACTAACGCCTTTAAATTTTGGAAAATTTCGCCATAACCTCCTTTGTACGGGAGGGGCTGGGAAAATTCCCAAATAGCCACACGGGCGTCTCATGTCAAAAAGAAAAAGAAAAAGCCAATAGGCTCATAAAATCATCACCCAAACAAAACAGTAAATGTGTACCTATTTGTCGGGCACAAAAATTTATTCCTCTTCTCTAGCCCCTTTGCTATAACCTGTTCAATAAATATGCATGTACATACATACAATTTATATCACTTATCATTTTCCATTCAACTTCATATTTGATTTACTTTGGTTTAAAAACACCATTCATTCTAATGTTGCATGCATAGGCTAAAATCATATCATTAGCTAATTAATGTATATTTCAACTCATGCATATTTTATTTGAACAAGTGGCTATTTTTAACACTTCACATTTCAAAGATGTAATTTTGGCGAACTAAAATAGATTTCAACACATGACTATTTTATTTAGTTCCTATGCATGTTAAAAATAATATTTCTTCACCAAGATTTATTTCAACGTCCGCATATCTTTAGCATATCACATATATGATATAAATGATATTTTTATCATTTAAAATATTTATTCGAAAAGTGGATGTTTTCAACACTTCATAGTTTCAATAAAAATGTAATTTTTATTGTTCGATCTTTTTGTTCAACACATGAATTTTTCCACTACACACACTTCTCAACACATGAGCATTTCCACACGTGGATATTTTATTTATATTGTTCATATTAGAATGATGGAATTTTTATTGTTGAAACTATTTATATATAAGGCGAATATTTTTCATACTTCATATATATTATAAAAAGGTGATTTTTATTGTTTAAACACTTCATTCATTCACAAATGAATTTAATTTTCACACATCACTTTTCAACACATGAACATTTCCCCACATGGATATAGTTTCAGCATATGGCTTTAATTTCAACGCATGAAGATAATTTCAACATATGAAAATAATTATAACACATAAAGATTATTCAAAATTTCGGCAGCATAATGGCAGGGTAGTTAAAACCGGCACCGTCCCTAGTACGGCTCCTCGCTCTACCTTAAAACCTCGCGGTTTTTGACAATGGGGATTCATGCATCTAATTCGCACGCATGCGGCATGTTTTATTTTTATTTCCACTAATATTTCCAACTCATTTCAATCACCAATGGGTATTTTTCAACCACAACCAAACAATATCAACCACAAACAATGATTCAACCATTCGTCTTTTTCATCCAATATTTCACACCAATTCACAACAATAAATATCGTCCATGGTTTGTGGACGAGGGGAGTATATATACATATACATATATATATTTATTTATTTATATATATATATATTATTGCTATATTTCACTTGCATTTCAACACATATATCCATTATTCTATGCATGTATAATTCATACTTCGCTTATATAGCTTACACCACGCATGTACATGAGGTATACAACACGTGTGTAATTTATATTTCGCTAATATAATTTATACACGACATTCTCCATTCAAATTTTATTAATTTAGATTTCTCACTTTGGTTTGCGGAGTGCTAAAAATCGTAGGTGACTCAGAAAAATCCGCGGCTTCTTCTATGTGGTAGAGAGCTTCCTTGCGGTCCCGATGTTTCCTGTTTCATCGAATTTCGTCAACACACTAAAAAGATATGATTTTTCAAAGTGCAAACATAAAAAAGAACTCACCTTTCACGATGGTTCAAAACTAGGTTTGCGGTTTTCGCGAGAACCGAGGCACGAATGGATGATCGGCGGGTTGGACGTGGAAGGGCTTCGAGAGGGCTATAGGCACGCGGTGGTTTGAGGGGGTACGGTGGCCGGGATCGTCGTCGGCGGCGCTAGGAAGTGGCGGGCTTTCTGGCCTCGATTCAGGCGGAGGAGGCGTCGGTCGGGGTTGTGGTGGGGTCGAATCTGACGAGGGGGCGGAGACGCGTCGAACGGCGGTGGTGGCGTTGGCTGGAAGTGGCTGTAGCGGCGGCGGCGAAGGAGAGAAGGGTGAACGGGTTTCGCCGTTGGTTCGGGGGTTTGGGGGTTTTTTTTTATTTTTTTTAATTATGAAAGAAAAAATCCTATTGGCCGATATATATCTTATATTTTTAAATAGTGTTTTCTCCAACGAACTCCTTTTTAAACCCAACGACTGTCGTCCCTAACTAAATACCCCCATTCCAGACACAATGGGATATGTGTCGTTGTCCAATTCGACTGTTACAGTCAGTTATTTTTCAAATTAAAGTATAAAACATTTAATTTTTAACTTTGAACGTACATTTCAGTTTGCCAGGGCCACAAACTGATTCGAAAAATTCCAGAAAAATAAATCTAGCTATGTTTTGACGCTACGGTCCCAACAAAACTAGTTTCGTCGAATCCTGAGCTCGTTTGAAAAATGGCCATTTTCTGGTCGATCCAATTTAACAGAAACTGACCAAACACATTTTTTTTTTGCCACGCTCACATACTAGCTTCAAAAATTATGAAATTTGAAACCTAGCAATCGTTTTGATATCCCGGACCCAACAAAAGTGGTTTCGTCGAATTCCGAGGTGGTTTGCAAAATATCAATTTTCCAGGGCTATATATTATATATAGCGACCTTTCTGAAAATTCATTCGGCCATAACTTTTGATTCCCGTTATGAAATTTCGATTTTTCAGATTCATTAGAAAGGTATTGATAAACAGATTTAAATATTTTTGGTTTCACTAAAATCCATTATATTTTCCACCCTGCACAGGTAGTCAAAGTTTGAATTCAAATTTTCAAACTGACTCACTATTTCTAATTCACTATTTTATTGAAATATTCTATTTTAATTGTTCAAATTCCTTTGAAATCACCAATTTAAAAATTTTAAATTGGCCCATATTTTCCGGGTTATTACAGGGTCGATCCAACCACAAGGGTGTCGACACCCCTAGGGCTGAGGTGGCACTTAGTTTCAGGGGGTCTGGCAGTTATATATGTGTTTCATATTTCACATATTCTCTTCATTGGGAGCTATGGAGTCCATATGTTGCTGGAATGCGAACTGAACCGTTTCTACAGCAACATATTCTACAAATCCAATTCAGAAATTCTAGATCCGTTCTTCCTAAATTCTCTAAACCTAATGTTGTGAGTTTCTATATTACTTTTAGGTTTAGATAAATAAAAGTATGCTTTGATAGACAATGAATTTGATATGTTGTAAAGTATGATTCTGTGTTAATATGAATTATATCCTATGTCATGACAGATCTAATTTCCTATATCTAAGATAATTGTGGTGATTCAATTATGATGTTTATATGGATCTTGACTTGTAACCATGTTATGACGGAAGTACATATATTAATTTGGATAATTGTGACATTACTTTGATCTAGAACTTTATGTTAATCACCTTTCACCTGTCATATTGAGATACATTGATATATGTTGTAAACTTGACATGTGAATTTACCTTTTGATCTAAACATGTTGCTATGCTAGATCTAGGTAATTAGGCACCTAATGTTAAAATCTAGATCTCATTATGCTTGCTTAAACATCATAAGTGATTGCCACAAGTTACTAGTTTGATGTCCACTTTATTATGATGTTAATCACATGTCCATTCACCAAGTTTTTATGCCAGTTTGTGTTCATAGTTATGCCAAGACATGTTGAAACTACCACCCTTGTCATATTCCCTTTTATTATTATAGCTAGGCTACTTTATAGCCTGGATGCCGCCAGAATACGTACGAATACGTTAGAGAGAAAACGGGGAAAAAAGGATTATAATTGGCATGATTTATGTAATGTTTAATAGGAAATGGGACATGTAATTCAAATGGGGAAAATATAGAAATAGTTACCTATAATGATATAGGTAGATTTGGATTAATTTGGAATGTTTAGTAATTTACAAATAGGAATTGTAAATTGTGCTTATGACACGAGGTTAGTTTACATTAGTGGCGGAAGCCTGCCCGGAACCGATCGGCATATCCAGCAACCACTAATGTTGAACCTAATGTGGGAGGTCTAAGTACGCAAATACAAATCGGGCTAAGACACGAGGTTAGGCCCAACTGTGGAATAAGACTGCCCGGAACCGAACGGCATATCCAGCATCCACACATTGTAGGCCTAATGTCGAAGGTCTAGCCCATTATAACCATAATTGGACATGATAATGAAATGGACTACTTAACCTAATTTAATATGACTATGGACTTAAGTTAGGGTTAAGTAAAATCGGATGGGCAGTGGTGGGTTAAGTAAATTAGAGGGGATGGGTAATATGTATGTATAGGCCCACGTACTTAACCCAATAAGGTTATGTAATTAAAGACACATAGTGGTATACATAACCAGTAAATAATGTAACAGGGTTATGTAATTAAAGACACCTAGTGGTATACATAACCAGTAGATAATGGGATATGGTTATGTAATTAAAGACACCTAGTGGTATACATAACCAGTAAACAATGTAACAGGGTTATGTAATTAAAGACACCTAGTGGTATACATAACCGGTAGATAATGGAATAAAGTTATGTAATTAAAGACACCCTTTAGGGTAGGCATAACTAGTATAGGGCAATGTAATTAAAGACACCTAAGGGTATACATAGTCAGTGCAAAACCTAGTGGGGGATACAAGACAAGGGGTAGAGCTTGTATCATATTGTGTGGGACCCATTTCAGTTAGTAACCCGGAGTTGGTATCAAGTAAAGACCTCCGTACTAGGTGGAGAAAGGGCCACGCTTACTGATTGATTGTAAGAGGGCCAAACGAGGCGGATGGTGTGGGCGGCGCAAACCGACCGGGGACATGTGCGTGCATGGGCCGGGCAGAGGGGGCTAAGACGACCGTGACACCAGTAGATATGGTTGTGCACACCATGGGTTGCCACTTTAGGAAATGATACCTCCTACTGTGGGGCCAGCATAGGATATCTACCAGGTAGGGAGCCGATCGATTAGGGTAGTGATTAGGGTATACTTTGACGTATGACCTAAGCCTACTAGCTTATAGTGGAAGGGATCATCTCATTTCAGCTATACTAGTAATAATGCAGAGTAATCATTAGTGAGGCACATACACCTTAACTTGCTTACCTTGTCACACCTACCATTTATGTAGTGATCTCTCTCTTATCCACTTTGTATGCGTATCATGTTGCTTTTAATTATCTACTGGCTAAAAGTAACTAGACTCACCAGACTTTATGTCTGACCCTGTTGTTTCTCCTTCTTTCTTCCGTTCCCCCCCCCCCCCCAAGGTTCTCAGGGAGGAAACACTCAGACTTAATCAGGAATTAGATATCATCTTGCTAGGAGCTACTTTTGAATTATGGCTCAAGTTCATGTCTCTACTGTGGCTTAACTCTTTTTATTGGGAGAATGATGCTTTTTGTTTACTTATGTACTCTAATGGTGCAAGATAGAAGTATTTTTATTGTAATGGTTTTTATGACTTATGAAATTGTGGACCACGGTATTATGATTTATGTTTGAAATAAAAGTTTAAATTCTCCGCTGCTGCCTTATTTATATCTGTCTTGTAATTATTCTGTGTATGTTTACCTATAGCGCTTCACGAAACTTAATGTATTCCCTTAGCGAGTGACATTAACGGACGTGGGGTGTCACACTTGGCATCAGAGCTGAAGGTTACCAGATTAGATAAAAGTTTTTGAAAATTATTTTCAAAAAGGTTTTAAAAGGAAAGCATTTTCAAATAGAAAAGACTATTTTGTAAAACATTCCCCAAAAATCCATATGTATATCCTTCGGTCCTTTATCTAAATTTCTTCCTTTTTCGGCATGTGTGTGGAACAAAATATCCCTAATATTACGGAGGGCGTCACAATACTCGGATGGTTCCGTAGGTATTTTGAGGCCACGACGCCTACCGAAGGCTATGGAAACGTTCCTCCCTCAGCTGCACCATTTATTCCTCCTCCCCCCCCCCCCTCCAACAGATAACTTTGCTAAGATCTGCAAAGACATCCGGGCTATGGGAGGAAGGCCATTCCAAGTGAACAAGACATCATAGAAGCTCGGAATTGGCTTAAGGAGGCCGAGGACTTATTCGTAATCTTTGAAGTGGAGGACCGAAGAAAAATTCAATTAGCTGCTTGGCTGTTAAAGGACGAAGCCTCATTTTGGGGGGAAGTCACCCAAGCTGGACATCCGGTAGAAACTTGGGAAGACTTTAGACAGAGGTTCGAAATGAAATTTCTTTACCAAGCGGAGAGAAGCATACAGATGGAGAGGTTCTCGACACTCAAACAAGGAAATTTGACGGTGAAGGAGTATGTGAACAAGTTTAACCAGCTGGCAAGGTTCGGGATAGAGTTGGTAGACACACCACACAAAAAGGCTTTGCGGTTTGCTAAGGAGCTGAATGAGCCTCTACATGGTTTAGCTATGTCCCATCTTCCAATTAAGGAGCTGAATGAGCCTCTGCATGGTCTAGCTATGTCCCATCTTCCAATAGGGGGACACCTTTGAAAAGCTTGTTGATATGGCCCGAATACATGAGGAGGACAAGGGAGAAAAGAAGGAAACAAAAGTTGAGGGGACATCGTAGAATAAGAAGGTATGGCCCAAGAAAGGGCAGCAACAACAGAAGAAAGGAGGGAAAGATGATAAAGGCAAGGATAAGAGAAAATGTCACAATTGTGGAAAGGAAGGCCAGTTGCTTTAATTGCGGAGAGGTCGGACACTTCTCTAAAGAGTGCCCGAAGAAACAGGGATCGCAGGGACAAGGGCAAAGAGTAGGGACTTCTGGAGGGCAGGTGCATGCTATCGCGATCAGTGCTCCTGAAAGAGGTAGAAGAATTTCTGTAGAAAGTTTAGTTTCTCTTTCAAACTATCCAGTTAGAACACTTTTTGATTCTGGTGCTTCACACTCATTTATATCTAGTTCTGTGGTGGAATCTCTGCATTTAATTACTAGTATGATAGTAGATCCCGTAGTTGTTTCAAACCCCATTGATGGTTCTGCTCATTTATCGATGATTTGTCGGGGTTTGAAAATATCTGTGTTAGGCGTCGAGTTTGAATGTGACGCGTATGTGCTCGGGTTTATGGGCTATGGGTTGATTCTAGGAATGGATTGGCTTACCACGTATGGGGCCATTCTGGATTATGAGAAGAGGTTGTTAGACTCCCGACTTGTCATGGGAAGACCCTCGAAGTTTCTTGTGACCCCCATGGGTCTGTTATACTTAGCTTCCTAGAGTCTCTCGATACATTCATAAATGATTTGCAATCTGTTCCAGTGGTTCGAGATTATTCAGATGTTTTTGATGAGGTATGGGGTTTACTTCCAAGGCGCGAAATTGACTTCCGCATATATCTGGTGGAAAATGCAAAGCCAGTTGCATTACCAGTACCCCACATGGCTCCAAGAGAAAGGAGGGAGCTGAGTAAGCAAGTAGGGGAGCTACTTGAAAAAGGGTTTATCAGACGAAGCACATCTGAGTGGGGTGCTCCAGTAGTATTCGCAACTAAAGCAGATGGTTCGCTTCATTTGTGTGTTGACTATAGAGAGTAAAATAAGCTCACCAAGAAGAATAGGCACCCGCTTCCGAGGATTGATGATTTATTTGATCAGCTTGTTGGTGCCTCGGTATTTTCTCAGTTGGACTTGGCTGCGGGGTTCCACCAGTTGAGGATGGCTGAGGACAGCATAAATAAGACTACTTTCAGAACTCCAGACGGTTTCTTCGAATGTCTAGTTATGCCTTTTGGGTTGACAAATACACCTGCTTATTTTGTTGATTTGATGAGTAGGGTGTTTTGGGAGTTCCTAAACAAATTCGTCGTAGTCTTTGTTGATGATATTTTGATCTTCTCCAAGAGTGAAGAGGAGCATGCCCAGCATTTGGGAGAAGTTCTGAAAACTCTCCGTGACCATCAGCTAAAAGCAAAGTTCTCCAAATGCCATTTTTGGAGAAAGGAGGTGATATTCTTGGGGCATGTAGTCTCTAAAGAAAGGATAGCTATAGATCCCGCCAAAGTGGTTGCAATACAAGATTGGCAGATTCCTAAAAATGCAACCGAGGTGAGAAGCTTTCTTGGGTTGGCAGGTTATTATAGGAAGTTCATTAAGGACTTCGCGAAGATATCAGCCTCTCTCACCAGGCTGACAAAGAATAATTTGACATTTTTCATGGGATATAGACTGTGACTTTGCTTTCCAACGACTAAAAAGGGCTCTGACAACAGCCCAGTCTTGACCTTGCCCGATGGGAGTAAAGTGTTTACTGTTTACCCTGATGCGTGCGGTATAGGGCTTGGTGCGGTTCTGATGCAAGAAGGGAAAGTAATATGTTATGGGGGTAGACGGTTGAGAGTTCATGAGAAGAACTACCCCACCCACGATTTGGAGCTAGCTGCCATAGTATTTGCGTTAAAGACGTGGCGTCATTATTTACTTGGAGAAAAGTTCGAGTTATACACCAATCATAAATCTCTCAAGTATTTATTCTCACAAAAGGATCTGAACTTAAGGCAACAACGGTGGATGGAGTTCTTAGCTTCATATGATTTTGAGAATGCTTATACCCCTGGCAAGGGTAATGTGGTGGCAGACGCATTAAGTAGGCAAAGGGTGGCCTTGAGTCCTCTGTTTGTGGAAAGAAATAACTTGGAGTTCATATCAGCTTTTGATTTTAGACCCTCCATCGAGGTTTTGCCTGATTTATTTCCAGCCTTGGAGATATGACCGAATCTTGTGGATCAGATAGGAGCTTCACAACAAGGTGACCCACAGATTCTAGACATCATGGATAAGCTCAGAAGAGGGGAGACTTCAAGTCACCGCAGCAGATATGCCATAGATGAAAAGGGGTGGTTGCGACGAGATGGAAGGCTTTGTGTTCCTCAAACCGGAAGCTTGATAAAGGCAGTCCTAGAAGAAGTCCACCATTCTAAGATGACCATTCATCCAGGTGGTGACAAAATGTACAGAGACATGAAGAGGGTTTTCTTTTGGTCTGGGATGAAGAAGGACGTGGCTGAATTTGTTTCTCAATGTTTAGTTTGCCAGCAGGTCAAAGCTAAGCAAAAGAAGCCTGGTGGATTGCTTCATCCGTTGGAGGTTCCGCAGTGGAAATGGGAGAGCGTCTCTATGGATTTTATAGATGGTTTGCCTAGATCGAAGAAAGGTAATTCCAGTATTTGGGTGATAGTGGACAGACTCACTAAGAGCGCTCACTTTATTCCAGTTAAAAGTAAGAGGACGGCATCATGGTTGGCAGCAATTTATGTTCGTGAAATAGTTCGTCACCATGGAGTTCCTTCTAGCATCGTGAGCGATCGTGACCCCATCTTTACCAGCGAATTTTGGAGGAGCTTGCAAGAAGCATTAGGTACACAATTATGTTTGAGCACCGCTTAATATCCTCAGACTGTGAGCAGACGAAGAGGGTGAACAGAATTTTAGAAGATTTTTTAAGGTTGTGTATCTTTGACTTCGGAGGGACTTGGAAAGAGCATCTTCCTTTAGTAGAGTTTGCCTATAATAACAGCTATCAGGCTAGCATCAGTATGGCACCCTTCGAAGCATTGTACGGAAGATCTTGTAGATCGCCAACTTGTTGGTGGGAATCTACAGAAAGATTATTACTTGGACCAGATATGGTTAGGGAAACGTCCGAAAAGATTGACCTTATTTGACGGCGAATGAAGACAACTCAAGATAAGCAGAATTCCTACGCAGACAAGAGAAGGACTGACATCGAATTCAAAGTGGGAGACTTAGTGTTTATCAAAGTATCACCTCTGAGGAATGTGGTTCGCTTCGGATCAGTAGGGAAGTTGGCACCTAGGTTTGTGGGACCATTTCCCATAACCGAGAGGATTGGCCAGATGGCCTACAGAGTAAAGCCCCTTGAAAATTTATTCGGTGTTCATGACGTTTTCCATGTCTCTCATCTACGGAAGTGCCTGCATGAAACCGCGGAAGTTGTTGAGCCGAGCATGTTGGAAGAAGTCGAAATAGAACGAGAGGCGACAGTTAGACGAGTCCCCACCCGTATTCTTGGGTCAGAGGTTAAGAAGCTGCGCAGTAAGGAAATCAAGTTGCTAAAGGTTCAATGGGGAGATAACCCAGAAGATGCGACTTGGGAGACCGAAGATAAGATTCGTGCTTTGTACCCTTTTCTTTTCGAGGGAATGTTCTTAACTCCTTTCCTAAGTTTTATCAGTACTTGTTTCAATCAATAGAATATATCTCATCCATAGTATTTTCGACCTTTAGATAGGAATCCTATGGACATAAACATGTGTTTGAAACATGTAATGTTTAATGGAAGCAAGTGGACGCAAGTGTTTGCTAGTGGTTGCCTATGGATGCATATACACGCACTTTAGGCACTAAGATCGGCTCAATCACTTTCATATTGCATAAGGATGTGTGTGCATTTTCTTTTTTTATGGGATGAAAATGGATGAACTGGCATATGGATGTCGCATTTGGACGAATGGGTGTGCACACATATAGAACTTATATGATACAATAGGTTTATTTGCATTCATATTGGACTCATGGCACTAACATACATTGCATTAAGGAGGTCAACTGAATAAGTAGACCACCTGATCTTCGCATTAGTGTTTGGGACATATACACACACCTTTGCATATATTCATATAAGCATTAGAAATCTTTAAGGACAATATATGTGTGTCATATTTTTCATATTCTCTTCATTGGGGGCTATGGAGTCCATATGTTGCTGGAGTACGAACTGAACCATTTCTACAACAACATAATCTACAAATCCAATTCAGAAATTCTAGATCCGTTCTCCCTAAATTCTCCAAACCTAACGATGTGAGTTTCTAGATTACTTTTAGGTTTAGATAAATAAAAGTATGCTTTGATAGACAATGAATTGGATATGTTGTAAAATATGATTCTGTGTTAATATGAATTCTATCCTATGTCATGACAGGTCTAATTTCCTAGATCTAATGTAATTGTGGTGATTCGATTATGATGTTTATATGGATCTTGACTTGTAACCATGTTATGACGGAAGTACATCTATTAATTTGGATAATTGTGACATTACTTGGATCTAGACCTTTATGTTAATCACCTTTCACCTGTCATACTGAGATACATTGATATATGTTGTAAACTTGACAAGTGAATCTACCTTTTGATCTAAACGTGTTGCTATGCTAGATCTAGGAAATTGGACACCTAATGTTAAAATCTAGATCTCATTATGCTTGCTTAAACATCATAAGTGATTGCCACAAGTTACTAGTTTGATGTCCACTTTATTATGATGTTAATCACATGTCCATTCACTTTGTTATTATGCCAGTTTGTGTTCATGTTAATGCCAAGACATGCTGAAACTATCACCCTTGTCATATTCCCTTTTATTATTATCGCTAGGCTACTTTATAGCCTAGATGCCGCCAAAATACGTACGAATACGTCAGAGAGAAAACGGGGAAAAAACGATTATAATTGGCATGATTTATGTAATGTTTAATAGGAAATGGGACATGTAATTCAAATGGGGAAAACATAGAAATAGTTACCTATAATGACATAGGTAGATTTGGATTAATTTGGAATGTTTAGTAATTTACAAATAGGAATTGTAAATTGTACTTATGACAAGAGGTTAGGTTACATTAGTGGTGGAAGTCTACTTGGAACCGACCGGCATATCCAACAACCACTAATGTTGAACCTAATATGGGAGGTCTAAGTACGCAAATAAGAATCGGGCTAAGGCACAAGGTAAGGCCCAACTGTGGAATAAGACTGCCCGGAACCGACCGGCATATCCAACATCCACACGTTGTAGGCCTAATGTGGGGGGTCTAGCCCATTATAACCATAATTGGACATGGTAATGAAATGGACTACTTAACCTAATTTAATATGACTATGGACTTAAGTTAGGGTTAAGTAAAATTGGATGGGTAGTGGTTGGTTATGTAAATTAGAGGGGATTGGTAATATGTATATATAGGCCCACGTACTTAACACAATAAGGTTATGTAATTAAAGACACCTAGTGGTATACATAACCAGTAAATAATGTAACAGGTTTATGTAATTAAAGACACCTAGTGGTATACATAACCGGTAGATAATGGAATAAGGTTATGTAATTAAAGACACCTAGTGGTATACATAACCAATAATTAATGTAACAGGGTTATGCAATTAAAGACACCTAGTGGTATACATAACCGGTAGATAATGGAATAAAGTTATGTAATTAAAGACACCTTTTAGGGTAGGCATAACTAGTATAGGGCTATGTAATTAAAGACATCTAAGGGTATACATAGTCAGTGGAAAACCTAGTGGGGGATGCAAGACAAGGGGGAGAGCTTGTATCATATTGTGTGGGACCCATTTCAATCAGTAACCCGGGGTTGGTATCAAGTGAAGACCTCTGTACTAGGCGGAGAAAGGGGCACGCTTACTAATTGATTGTAAGAGATCCAAAAGAGGCGGATGGTGTGGGGCGGTGCAAACCGACCGGAGACATGTGCGTGCATGGGTCGGAAAGAGGGGGCTAAGACGACCATGACACCAGTAGATATGGTTGTGCACACCATGGGTTGCCACTTTAGGAAGTGATACCTCCTACCGTGGAGCCCCTCACAGGATATTTACAAGGTAGGGAGCCGATTGATTAGGATAGTGGTTAGGGTATACTTGGACGTATGTCCTAAGCCTACCAGCTTATAGTGGAAGGGATCATCTCATTTCAGTTATACTAGTAATAATGCAGAGTAATCATTAGTGAGGCACATACACCTTAACTTGCTTACCTTGTCACACCTTCCATTTATGCAGTGATCTCTCTCTTATCAACTCTATATGTCTATCATGTTGCTTTTAATTATCTACTGGCTAAAAGTAACTAGAATTGCCAGACTTTATGTCTGACCCTGTTGTTTCTCCTTCTTTCTTCCGTCCCCCCCCCCCCCTCAAGGTTCTCAGGGAGGAAACACTCAGACTTAATCAGGAATCAGATATCATCTTGCTAAGAGCTACTTCTGAAGTATGGCTCAAGTTCTTATCTCTACTATGGCTTAACTCTTTTTATTGGGGGAATGATGCTTTTTATTTACTTATGTACTCTGATAGTGCAAGACAAAAATATTTTTATTGTAATGGTTTTTATGACTTATGAAATTGTGGACCACGGTATTATGATTTATGTTTGAAATAAAAGTTTAAATTCTCCGTTGCTGCCTTATTTATATCTATCTTGTAATTGTTCTTTGTCTGTTTGCCTATAGCGCTTCACGAAACTTAATGCATTCCCTTAGTGATTGATATTAACAGACGTGGGGTGTCACAATAGGCCTCTTGATTGAATGAGACTATGCAATGCATGGTCGTGCTCAAATATTGATTTGTTTGTATAGTCTACTCATTGATCAAGATAAACGGATTAAATTATAAAGAGGATGATACGTTCCATGCCTTGAGTTATGTCCTGGATATAATGGTTAAAAGGATTATATTACATTGATACACTGGTACAAAAGGATTGTATCGAATCATTGATATTATTATAACTTGGGTAACAGTGATGTACTACTAGATGTCGCTATCTGTTTATAATTTAAATATTATTTAAATTATTGCCAACATTATGATAACCTATAAGGTCACACATATGAACGTTGTATAGGGTGAGAGCCATTCAAAATAAAAGGAAATCAGAAGGTTGAATATTTCTTCTATTTTAAATGGTGACCGGGTTAATTGGTTTTAACTGATGTGTTATTGTGTTATAAAAGAAAGGGGGTCGATCCCTTTTCTATTATTCATTTTTAACAACCACGATACTCAGAAAAAACCCTAATCCCCAATCGGCTAGTAGCGAAACACCACCTTCATCGAGTTTGTTCGACACCATCGTGACCAACGTTTGTGGATTTCCAATAGAGACGCTTCGATTCAGGCATTCGATTCGATTCAATCTAAAAGCAAGCTTTGTTGATTTTGCGATTTCAAGTACAAGCTTTTGTTTGATTATGCGATTCGAAGAAAGGTACATGTTTAAATTCAACTTTTGGATTCGAATTTCATACTAAGGTTAGTAAAATTATTATAATCCACTGCGTCTAGATCCAAATTTTACTTCAGATCCATCGTGTGACGGCTGATAATGCTCGAAATTTGGGAGATGAATGTTGTTGTCTTCTAGTGGTTACCGATGAATTTTGGTGATGAATAAACTTCGGATGATTGATGTGCAATTCAACGAAGGATGGTGCCCCGATTGTGAACTCAAGTTGGAGTGGTCAGAGCTGCATTGATGTGATACTGGTCGTCGGATGATGTACAATCCAGTAAGATGATAGACTGACTCAGGTGGGAGTTGATCGAGGATGATAATGGAATTTGTTTGTGAAGTCGCTCGAACTAAAGATGTGATCACCGAGAAGGAAGTATCGACGGATTGGAAGTGCCAAGGAATCGTTGGTTATCAAAGGTTCTAACGGACTCAAAGCAGGAGTATTATGGGGATGCCCGTTAGGATCAGGAAGGATTGTGCACCTCGGATCGAGCTCCGGGAGTGATCTAGTCATCTCGGATGGAGGCAAACATACACAAGATGGATGTATGGTAGTTTGACTAGAATTGGGGTTTTCCATTAGCCCTTGACGGACGATAACGACCGGTCATTCGATGATTGATGCGTTCAAGGCTTTAGTCGGTGATAGCTTGGATATTGGATGCTACAGATGTTATGATTGATTGTATGTCTTCTCTATTTTCTCTGGGTAGGCTATCACCGTAGGTCGTCGAAGAGAAGTGGAATAACCCCAATTTTTGTTGAGACTTTACTGACTATGAGAAATATGTGGTAAGGCTTGAGGTATGAATTATTCTTACACAAGCTTTATATTGGTGTCTCTGAGATGTTATGAGATTTTTTTTCTATTCAATTACGCTTCACTACTATATCCTACTGTATATTTTCTTATTATATGTTTTCCATGTGTTGTGAGTTATACACAGGTTAATTTCGAGTTATTCTTCATTGATGATCGTCCCATATCAGCTTGGAATGTCATACAACGCACATTTTCCTTAGTAAGGTGCAGGAGTTATGAGGCGATCATCACATTTGGTATCAGAGCTTTGGTTAATCGATTTTATCTAAAGTTCGTGAGCGTAAAAGTGTATGAGAGACGTATTTGTTATTTTTATTGGATGATTACTATATTATAGTATATAGTTTAGTATGTTAGTAAGCACTTAAACACCAATTGCGGCCTTTCTTTGATGTGGACTAATTATTCTGTTTTAGAGTAAGAATGAGTCGTTGAACTTTGGGATATGCTGCTAGGGAAGAACCTACTACTAGAGGAATAGGCGAGGATAGCCATTCAGGAGCTGCAACTGCTATGCCTAATTATCCTGCTATATTTGAGGCCATGATGGTAGAGATCACGAGGATGCTCACTCCAGAAGCAGCAGTAGAGCATGGTATTTCTATGCAGGCACCTAGGGTGGTTGATTTCGCTAAGTTGAGCAAGGACTACACTTCTTTGGGTGGCAAGCAATTTGTTGGTATGAAACCTACTGTTGAGATTCAGAATTGGTTGGATACTTGTGTTCAGATTTTCAAAGATTTGGGAACTGAGGATGCAACTAAGAGGAAGCTTGCATTGAGGTAGCTGCAAGAAGGGCGATGGACTAGTGAAATTCCACGAGTCCAGAGGACCAGATCACTTGGAATCGGTTTAGAACAAAGTTTGATGAGAAGTTCATTTCTACGATTCAGAAATCGATACTATTTAAGAAGTTTGTTGAGCATAAACAAGGAGGTAGACTAGCATTTGAGTATGCGGCTGAGTTCGAAGCTTTATCGAAGTATGCTTGTTCGTATACCGAGACTCCCTATCAGAAGAACAAAAAATTTATGACGGGTTAAGATGAGAGTCTTGGAAAGCAATTGATCGACCATATTGATGATTCCTATGAAAAGCTAGGTGAGAAGGCTTTAAGGAAGGAATGTTTGTTTCCACAGGAAGTTGAGGCTGTTGCTGAGAGTATGGAGGAGTCGAAGTCACAACAAAATGGCGGTAATAAGAAAAAATGTAATGGTAAATGAAAACAACAACGACAACGGAAAAATGGCTAGAAGATGCCAAAGGGTGAGATTACTTGTTATAATTGTCAATAGAAGGGTCGTTATTTCAAGGATTATAAGAACACCAAGGTGGAAAGGAAGTGTTTTAACTGTGATAAGCCTAGGAATATGAGGAAGAATTGTCCGAAACCACCGAAGTATAGCTGGTTGTGAGAGTGTACGATTTAGATGTCGTGTCGTCTTCCTTAAGGGGTCCGATTGCTACAGAGAAGGGAAATAGTGTTATTGTGTAAGATACACTTTTTGTCAGAGGTGTTTTAGTTTGAGTTTTGTTTGATACTGGAGCATCGCATTCTTTTATCTTTAATGAGCTTGTTTGCAAGATAGGTTCAGAACTTGAGATTGTAGATAGACCGTTGGTTGTGAATAATCTAGTATGGGGTTTGTCTAGTCTTTGTATGCTTTGTCATGGTCTATTTTTATCGAGTCATGGTTTCTTTTTTGTGTGTGATTGTTTTCTTTTGAACTTCGCCGGGTTTGGGATTATTTTGCGTATGGAGTGGCTCAAGAGGTATGTGGTTATCGTGGACTGTGAGAGGCCTAAGGTGACAATCGAAATGTGAAAGGGCGAACGGTAGTGATACGTTGTCCAAAGGATGGAATACTGGTAGCTTTTTATATTCGCCTATGATCCCACGAGATGGGTTATCATTTCTGCCAATCATTCAAGAGTTTTTTTTAATATTTTTGCTGAGGTCAGAAGACTACCGCCACATCAAGAGACAGAGTTTCAAATTGATTTAGTGGATGGAGCCAGACCTATTGTTATGCCTCTTAGGCGGATGACGCCAAAGGAACAGCGAAAGTTGAAGGTGCAAGTGGACGACCTTTTGAGTAAAGGATTCATTCGAAGAAGTGTATCCGACCGAGGTGTGCTAGTTGTATTTGCGACCAAGGCTGATGGATTTTTGCGATTGTGCATGGATTATCGTGAGCTGAATAAGGTAACCAAGAAAAACAAGTATCCATTACCGAGAATTAATGACTTGTTTGATCAGCTTCACGAAGCCAAGATGTTTTCCTAAATGGATTTGGTGATGAGATTTCACCAACTGAGAGTAGTTAGGGATAGTGTGACGAAGACTACTTTTAGAACACCATCCGGATTTTATGAGTAGTTGGTGATGCCATTTGGATTGACTAATGCGCCAACATATTTTTTTGGATCTTATGAATCGAGTTTTTAGAGTCAGTTGAATAAATTCGTGCTTGTGTTCATGGATGATATATTGGTTTACTCTAGGAATAAGGAAGAACATGAGATGCACTTGAGGAACGTTTTTGAAATCTTATGGAAACATCCGCTGAAGCTAGGTTCTCAAAGTGTCACTTTTGGAAGGAATAAGTGAGATTCTTGGGTCATGTCGTGTCAGGACAGGGAATAGTAGTGGATCCCGCTAAAGTGGCAGTAATACATGATAGGGATCGACCCAAGAGTGCGATGGATGTTAGAAGTTTCTTTGGTTTAGCTGGAAATTATTGATGATTTGTTAAGGATTTCTCGAGGATAGCCGCACCATTAACTGGATTGATGAAAAAGAATCAAGTCTTCGCGTGGGATGTGAGATGCGAGCAAGCTTTCGAAATTTGAAAGAAAAGTTGATGAGTGCTCCTGTGTTAACTATTCCGAGTGAGAATGAAGAAATGACGGTATACACTGACGCATATGGCACTGGACTTGGAGCACCGTTGATGTAGAAGGATAGACTTGAGGTTTACGTGAATCGACAACTAAGTCTGCACGAAAGGAATTACCCGACTCATGATTTAGAATTAGCGACGATAGTATTTGCTCTAAATATTTGCAGGCATTATTTATTGGGAGTTAGATTTGAGTTGTTTACGGATCATAAGTCTTTGAATTACCTTTTCCCCTAGAAGAATTTGAATCTTCGAAAGCAACGATGGTTGGAGTTCCTAGCCAGAGCCGACGTGGGGGATAGCCCACTGAGCCCATGGACTAGGGAAACCCCTTCAGGCCTAGGGCAAAAAAATTAGAATAGTTCGAGGAAGAGTTTTCACGTTGTTTTCTCTGGCTCTCGTTCTATTCTTCTTCCGTTTCTCAATTCATGCAACGCAAGCCATCTAATCCCACAACAAAATTTGGGGCTTTTGCTCAGACCCTAGTTCGATCTTATTTGCGTTGTCTCCACCTTCGTTTGCTCCTCAACCACCTTCAATCACTGCTGCAATCATCATATCTTCAATTCTCCATTGTCGAATATCAAGTAATTGCTGCTCCTTCCATCTCCAAACAAATTAAGGTAATTTCTTTTTTAAACGTCTGCTAATTTGATGGGCGAAATTAATTTAGGCTTATTTAGTTGTTTGTTCAATGAAATTCTCTGAATGAATTAATTGATTTCAGCCGCTTGTTTGTCCAGTTTCCTGAAATGAATTAATTTCAGCTGTTTGTTTGCTAATCTCTATACGTGTTTATAGTTTACCTTGTAGACATTTTTGGATTGAATGGCACTATGGAAGCAAAACAGCAGACATACTAAGGCCATCCAATTTAGGCTTGAAGTAAACAATGAATTACCGGATGTTATATAAAAGTCCCTGAATTATTGAAAAGGGGGGAAAATTAAGATGTTGTAAATATTTTGAGACTGATTAACGGTGTTTCTTGTTCATTTGATTGTGCTCCTTGTGATTTGTAAAATCTTGGGAAATATGAGCTAACGGAGCATTGTATTCGTTTGCAAAGCTACTTGAAATACAATGAAAAAAATGATATATATATATATTTATTTATTTATTTATATATATATATATATATATATATATGCAAAGGATCTATTCCAAGATCTTAGAGCTTTGCAAACTATGTTACCAAAGGAAATAACTAAATCAGTTGACATTCTTGATTTTATAAGATCTTATATAGAAGATGGTGGTTTCCAATATGCATGGATTGCTTATCGGATTTTGTTAACTATTCCGGCTACGGTTGCTTCCGCCAAGAGAAGTTTTTCTAAACTGAAATTGATCAAAAACTATCTTCGAACTACAATGTCACATAAAAGATTGAACGGACTTGCAACGATTTTAATTGAAAGTGTGTTTTTGGATAAACTTAATTATGTTAATTTGATCGAAGAATTCGCTACAAAAATGCAAAAAAAAAAAAAAACCAGTTTTCTTGAAACTACTTAAAGAAAGTTGGTCATTATTTTGTATGAAAAGTTTTTGTTTAGTCTATATTTTGTTGATGTTTAGTCCATATTTTGAGAATTGAATATTGTAGCTTACTTCATGTGTAAATGCAAAGTAAACATTTTATATTTGGTATATAATGCATTGTTTGGTTGAGGGATAAATATGTTACAAAATACATGTGATTAGCTTAATTAATTATCCTAGTGCTATTTTTGTTTTTTTAGAAAAAAATAGTAATGGGACTCACATGTTTTTCATTTTAGAGGTGGATGTCAGCTCGCACAACAACCAACGAAGATTTGATACACACAAATGCAATTAAGGTTTCTCCTCTTACTCTTTTTAAATCAGCCATGTTAACTGGTAGTAAGCTTTAGTATAATATAACTAAGGCTTAATGATGTAAAAAAGTTGTATTGACATAAGATTTTTCCTATATCATACAAAAAAGGAAATTTTTGTAGGAAAGGGTAACAAAATGTAGTTGTGTCTTGGGCAACGGTTTCCTTGGGCCGGCATTGTTCCTAGCTTCATATGACTTTGGTATAGCCTATACTCCGGGTAAAGGTAATGCAGTGGCCGATGCGTTAAGTCGAAGACATGCGAGTTTGGGAGACATGTTTTTGGAATGAAAGCATCTTGAGTATTTGGCCAGATTTGATTTTATACCTCATTGTGAGTTACAGTCTGAGATGTTAGAAAGCTTATTAATTAGATCGACTCTGATCAAAAGGATTAGTGAAAGCCAGAAGCGAGACGATAAGCTCATGGAAATCATACGAAGATTAGAGATGAGGTCGAACCCGAGGAAGTTAAGGATTTTAAAGTCAATCGAGATGGTTGGCTTCGTAAGAATGGATGACTGGTTGTTCCTGATTCAGATGGGTTAAGGGATGAAGTTTTGAGAGAATATCATCACTCTAGATTGACGATACATCCTGGTGGTAATAAGATGTATTATGATATGAAGTGAGTTTACTACTGGGAAGGTATGAAGAGGGACGTGGGAAAGTTTATCTCGAAGTGTATAAACTATCAGCTGGTTAAAGCCGAGCCAAAGAAACCGAGTGGATTTTTATTGCTATTAGAAGTTCATACATGGAAATGAGAGCAAGTGTCTATGGATTACCAAGGGACAAGGGCAGGAAATGATAGCATCTGGATTGTCGTGGATCTCCTGACCAAAAGTGCAAGGTTTATTCCTATCAGATTGACTATGATGGCATCGAAATTGGCTGAGTTATATCTTAAGTGGATAGTTAGATTCCATGGAATTCCCAAGGGTACTGTTAGCGATCGACATCCATTGTTCACCAGTGGATTTTGGAAGAGTTTGCAAGAGACATTAGGAAACGAGCTATGTATGAGTATGGATTATCATCCCCAGACGGATGGTCAAACTGAGAGAGTTAATCGAGTATTGGAAGACCTCCTAAGGGATTTTGTGTTGGATTTGTGAGGATAGTGGGAAGACCATATGCATTTGGTCGAATTTGTTTATAATAACAGCTACCAGTCGAGTATTGGAATGGCACCATATGAGGCGTCGTACGGTAGATTGTGTAATTCTCCATCTTGTTGGTTAGAGACTAGAGAAAAGTTAGTACTTGGGCCTAAAATGATAAGAGATACGACAAATAATATTGAGATCATTCAGTAATGAATAAAGGCAGCCCAAGATCATCGGAAAAGTTATGCCGATAAGCGACAAAAAGATTTGGAAATCTCAGTTGGAGATTTGGTATTTGTCAAGGTTTCGCCTCTACGGAATATTGTTCATTTTGAAAGGAAAGGAAAGCTAACACCAAGGTTTGTTGGGCCATTTCTAATTACTGAGCGTGTTGGAAAGCTCGCTTATAGAGTGGATTTACCTGAAAAGATGGCAGGTGTGCACAATGTGTTTCATGTGTCATTTCTACGGAAGTTTGTGCACGACACGAATGTTGCGTATCTTCTGATCAGATAAAGATTTAGAGATCGAGCCTGAAGTTTCTAAGCCTCGTAAGCCGCTTCGTGTCGTAGGCAGTGACACGTAACGGCTTAGGAGTAAGGTTGTTAAGCTAGTCAAGGTGCAATTGAGCGAGGAAGATGACGATTGCACTTAGGATGCGGAAGAGATTATGAGGTCGACCCATCTGGAACTCTTTGAATTGTATATCCTATATATCATATCTTACTTATACCATTGCGTCATGTACTTTTAGAGTTCTGCATGCTAGGATATGATTTTGATTGCATAGATTGTTGGATATTAGAGTGGATGGTAGATTGGATACTCATGGATGGTAGGCATGCAGAATACCATGTTTTCCCGTGTTTGCTTGGAATATCGAGGGCGAAATTCCTAAAGAGGGGGACAACTTGGTTAGTCTCTGTCAAGTTTCAAAATACAAAAAAAAATGAAAACTTTATAAATTAGGTCCATGTTTTTCGAAAATCAACAAAAAACAACGTAAAATTTTACCAAAATTTAATTCAACACATAATTATCATCATATTCATGCATTAGGACTACAAAATATGATTCAAAATAAAAAAAAACACTCTAGAAAATTTCTACAATTTTTCGTATAACTGCTGAAATTGCAGCAATTATATCAAAAACTTGCATAATTTCATGCAAATGTTGCATATTTGCATAAAAATTAAAACTCAAAGCCTATATTAATTAATACATTCAAATATTACAGGAAAATCAGCAGAAATATTTTAAAAAAATTGCATACAAATGAAAAATATTTCATCTCTAGCAAATTGCTGCAAATAATGCAACTATTTGCATTATATGATATTTCGGCAACTTTTACATTTTAGTTACATCAACTGTAAAATAGTTGCTGTTATATCAGCAATTATATATAAATAATTGCTTATATATTAGCAATTATATATAAATAATTGCTGATATAACAACAATTATTCATCCGCCTTTTAACTACATATGGTGTGAATAATTGCAAAAATATCTGCAATTATTCACTAAAATTGCTGATATTTCAACAATTTTTTTATGCATAATACTACCGTGAATATTTACGATTTTTTGAATTTTTTAATATACAACAGCGTAAAAAAACAGAAAAACACGTTGCTACAGGAAATAAGAACCCGCTTACAATGAAACTAAGAGAAGGATGCACAATGAACAATGTTTGAAAATAAGGATGCGCAAGAATTTCCATAATATTTAATTCCCTAGTGATCGGATCATTCTCATATTTTGACATGTTGTTCATGGGATGTGAGACACGTCCATGACGCTTACCGAATCGACTTCTACCATTTTATTCTTATGAATATTTTTTTAGGTATAAATTTTGATAGGGATCGAATCAGGTGCTGGAATTGGTCTTATTGGATCGAAATGGTGGTTTACGATTCTGTAAAGTGATCACATGAAAGATTTGGCTCAGCACTTTTGGAGGAATCGCTATTTTAAGTTTCATTATTTGTTAGGCTGATTGATTAGCTGTTAATGGGCTGATTAGTCAAGCCCATTAGGATAATGAACTGCAGCTATAAATAGAGGAGTTTGGGGGAGAGAATTAGGGTTTTTCTCTCATCATTCAAACATTAGGTTGAGCCTCTGTGATTCTCCGATTCAACCTAATCCCTAATTTTTCATCTTATTCATTCCAATTCATCATAGATTGCATCTAAAGGCTATATCATCATCAAGAAAATTAGATCATCACAATTGCAACGATTTTGGGGGTTTTCTATTGTTGTCCAGTTCTCTCATTAGTATTGCATTGGATCTTAGAATTGGTGAGTGACAGATATCTTTGGTGAGTGAAAAATATCTCTCACACGGAAACTACAGATTGTATGGGTAAATTAGGATCATTTTCACATGTTACATGTTAAATTCATCCTATATCTGATCATATATTTTTAAGGGTGCGTTTTTTACAAGTCCCTATAAACTTTCTAAATGGGAAAAAAACCCGGTGATAAAAAGTATATAAAAAACATCCTTATTTTTGAAATAGCGGCGTAAATATTCCAGAAATACCCTTGTGACCGTTCAAAACATTTAAAATCGACTTAAACAATTAATCGGTCATTGCTCCTATAATTTCTCCCTAAACCCTAGAAAGAGAATTCCAGAAAACCCTAAAACGATCATTCAAGTTTGAGAAGTGAAAGCCGCCGTCCTGAAGCTTCTTCCAGAATCGTCAGTCATCGCTTCTAATTTTAAGACGTCACCGTCAAAGTAAAAAATGGCGAGAAAAAAGGTATAAAACAAACGTTTTTTCGATCGTAATCGACTAATTTTTGATATCATCTTGTGAAAAAGTGTAGTATTTGTGGAAAAAACTTTGCAATTGGGTGATTGGTATTCGTAATATAGGTTAATTTGAATTTTTTTAGGGATTGTACAATTTGTTTTAGAAAATCTGAATAACCAAAGGGATGTGTAAGTTATTATAACCTGGTTAATAAATATGATTATGAATTTGTAAGGTTTGTTAGAATAAATGTATGATATTCATGCGTATGATGTGTATAGCTGTATCGAAGATAGGGTAATAAAGGTTTGACTGCATGTTTTCGAAATATATGCATGCGGAAATGTTCAATTGCATAAGTTTTGCTTGATTGTGTGCATATTTATGAATTGGTTGCAGTTTTGAAGTAATAATCTCAAAGAAACATGAGTAGATGGTTGACCAGTATTATGAAAGGGAGATATAGTGGAGTAAATATAAAAATGAATTGTGTAAGTAATATCAATTATTATTCTGGTGTAATTTGAAATATGTATGTTGATATAGTAAAAGTATTGGACAAATTTATGAGTAATTCAAGATTGAATGAACTAATGTATACATTAGAATGTTTACTGCAGATTTTGATGCAAGTATTATATTTACTTGCATTCTTTTGTGATAATGTACAGAATGAGTGGACAGTTGCATGCTAATGTATGTATTAATTGCATGCATGCGTTATTATTTATGAAATATTTGTATAGAAACATGCAGATATTCAAAATTTTGATTTTCTAATACTAAAACAAATTTATCATATTTTCGTACGTGTAGCCTTGTTGTGGGCAAATAGCTATTTCGATTTCTTTTGGTTCTTGAAATTTTTTCTCTCCAGTTTTTTCATCATCCCACAAACGTTATGTAAATGTGTAGTAATTTTTTCACATATGTTTACACATATTAGGTTTTGTTGGACATATTTGAGACAGAAGTTACACTAGTCAGAAATTTTGTACATATTTTATGAGTACAAACATTCATATATGAATATATTCAGAATAATTGTATAGATGTATGCATATATGTGATTACATTGAACATTCTTGTAACAGAGATCATTGGTCGAAGCGGACCATATTCCCAATGTAGAAAAAGAGAAAGCTATAGTTCTCACTGAGCAAGCGTGTGAACTGGACAGAATGTTAAAAAAGAGAAAAGTTGATGAGTTAAAAAATAAACCAAAGAAAGAAGGGGTGTATAGGAACAATCTAAAAGCATTTATAGAGCTGATTGAGGATTTGAAGAAAAAAGACTTGTATACGCATCATCATTCTGTATTTCTTGAGAAATTACCGTTGAGTAAATTCATAGACATGATTATCGATGGCATCATCTCTCCTGCAGAAGCCATTAAAAATTCGACAACTTTAGATATTATTTTTAAAGGTTATAAGAAGGATTTGAAATATTTTCAGTTTGGAGATTTGATGCTAACATTTACAGAAGAAGATGTTGGAAATCTTTTGGGTGCTCCTGTCGAAGGTGAGTTGATTAAAACAAGTGGACATATAAAAAAGGATGACAAAGAAGATGAAGATTATAAAGCTTTTATAGAAAGACATTTTGGTGGAGAAGCTACGATTAACAAGAGAAACTTAGAACGACAAATTTTTGCAACAGTTAAAGTTCAGACAGAAGTAGCATGTTTTGATACTGTTAAGCTTTTGCTTCTGTATCTAGTAGCCACTTTCCTGGTATCTACTCCAAACTATTCTTTACCGTGGACTTTGGTGCCATATTGTGTGTGTGAGAGAAAATTACGTACGATATCTTGGCCAAAAACTGTTCATCACCATATAGTCAGTCAAGTTGATAAATATTATGAGGCACCAAGGAAAATTACTGGTTGTGTGACATTGTTTTTGGTAATAATATCTTACTTATTATTTCTGATTGTTTAAAAAATATTAGTCTTGCTATTTGTAAAGTTATGTTTAATTTGTGTACTTGCAGTGGTGGGTTTGTGACAAAACTCATATTTTGCCAAGATCGAAACCTAATTACAATGAAGATGTTTTTCCACGAGCAGGAAAATGGGACCTTAAATTGCTAAAGCCAGCAATGATACTGGATATTAAATTCAACCATGTAAGTTTAGTGTAAATTGTTAACATGTATTTCTGTAAAATTAGTAATATAAATAACTGTAATGATATTGGATATTATGTGCATAGTTGGTTGGAAATAATGCCAATATATACATTCGTGTATGCAGATATAAGGTTTATCTGCATATTTGAAAGCAGATATGAGATATAGTTACATCAGTCAATGCAAATTTGTTCAAGAAATGCATAATTTTATGGAGATGTTACCTATACTTGATAATTTGTACACATGTTATCACAATATTTGCATGTATATGTTCAAAAATTAACAAATGTATCATATATGTAATATGTTGTAATTGGAATAACTACATTGTTATAAAAAGTTGAAAAATTAAAAGATGAATGTTTGACTGAAAAATTGGTCAATATTTGAAGTAATATATCTAGATAATTTGTTTTAAGATGGATTATAGTCTTATGTAGTAGAAATTGTTTCGTAAAATCAAAAACTAACTAGAACTTTTTTTTCGATGTAGTGCAAACAATAAGGAGTTATGCATATAATTTTTGAGAAATATTGAAATGTAATACTAGGAATATTGAAAAAGTAATTGAAATATTTACAAATTGAAGTTCATTTAATTTGTACACTTGTAATTTTTTAAGGTGGATTGTCATAAACAAGATAACACGATACTAAATAGTGATTATGCAGTATTTACTGAATATAAGATGTTTGATATGTTTGCAGGATGTTCAGTGAAAGGAATTGAAGTTGCTGAAACAAGCCGTGGATAAAGATGAACAATATGACGCATATTTCAAAAAGAGGGAAAAACATTTGAAAGATATGATAACCGATTTGAAACAAGAGAATAGACAATTAGTAGAAGAAAACACAATGTTAAAAAGACAAATAAAAGAGCTTACTGCTTGCACAACATCAGAAAGTGTTGAAGATCATGTAGATGTAAGTAAAAAAAATGCTGGCGAGGATAGTACTGACAGTGAGGAGAGTGATAAAGGCAATGAAAATGAAAATCAAGATCATGATGAAATGAATATTGATGAAGATGATGAGAAAACTGGAAGTGATAAAGAAGTGGAAGACGAAAACATTGATCAGGTGATTGATAATCTAGTGGAGAAAATTGATAAGATGCATAGTAAGAAAGACGTGCAGAAGAATAAGAAGCAAGGAAAATTAACAATTTTGGGTGATATTAATGATAAAAATGATGAAGGAAGAGATGTTGAAGATATTCAGGGTAATGACAGTTTAGGTGTTTGTGTAGAGAAGGATAGAAATAATAATGTAGTGGATGAGCTTGAAGTGAGTGAGATTGACAGGACAGCAGCAGAAAAAAATGAAGAAGAAAAAATGAGGGAAAATAATCAAATTGTTAGGAGAAGAAATGAGACAGACCAAGAAAATGTAAAGGAGAAGCAGCAAGAGGTGATTGAAGCGTCGAATAGAATGAAAGAAAAATCCAAAAATGTAAGAAACCGAAAAGAGCAAGAAAAAGTTAGTGTGATGAACCAGATCGATGATACAGAAAAATTGAATAGGCGTATTAATTTAAGAAGCAGAAAAGGTGAGCGAAATTTTATTGATTTAGTTATATTTATGAAATATAATTTCCAAGGTGTAATGCATGATAAATGTAATGTAATTTGTAGTTGTAGGAAAAGGAAAAAGGAAAGCGGATGAAATTGTTGAAGTTGAAGACTATGGAAAAGGACCACGAGATAAAGAAATGCCTATGAAAGCTAAACTGAGCGTAAGGAAATTTAAGAATGTGCGGGAATTGAAAGAGAACCAAATAGAAGTATTAGAGCATTTTTTTGCAAAAACGAACATGAGGTATATCGGTTTCATAATTTACTTATTTTTTTGTTTAAGTTGACTTTTAGTTTTGTTTCTAATGAAGCAATGTTTTATAAATTTTTGCATAAAATTATGCAGATAGTAGTCTAATTTGTATTCTAGTATACATATTTGAACTTAATATGCGAAATTGTATGCAGATGAGTAAAAACAAGTGCAGATTTGTGTGCATATTTTGGTAATATATGCATTCATGTATGAAGATGTAATGTTTATGTCTGATTTAATGATGTATATCAGGAAAATGATTGCGTGCCTATATGTTGGTATAAATCGTTGTAAAGAATGGATATCAAAAAAAATATCTAGTAGCTGAAAATTGAACAAGTATTTGCTGATGATTGTCGTAGGCAAATATTGAAACATATTGTAGACAATTATGCAGTAGACAAATTTATTTATATGTATCAGTTTATAATTTGTTATTACGTATATTTTCAGAAAAAGTGCGTATTTGAACGGTGAAGATTCAATTTGCATTGTTGGTAGTTCATTGGGTGATTTGTTAGCCGGAGGATTTATCGACGGACAGGTATGAATATATTATAAATATTTTGATTTGAATATTAGTTTATTAAAATTTTCTATTTGTTGTGCTAGATAATTGACTATGTGGGATTCAATTTGAAGAAAAAACATCCGGAGTTGGTATACATTAGAGTTTCAGCTTCTGTAAGTAGTTTTATATTTTTTTTTGTTACGTAAAGTCGTGTTTGTAGTTACATTTGGCCACTGAGTAGATTACAATTACAGGCTTTTGTAAATACGGATTCAGTAATTCAACTGGAGCATTTTATAGATCAACCGCTTGAAAAGGGATTCAAAGCTTGCAAGAAAATGTTAATTCCTATTCATCAAAAAAATCATTTTTCTATATTAGAGTTCATTAAAGATGAGAGAAAATGGATCCATTATGATTCCAACAAACCACGGCGTGAAGGAGCGCATATAAAATTTGCAAAAGATATGGTATGTAAATTGTTAAAATTTTGATTTCAAGTTCTGGTTTATACCGTAATGAAAATGTATAGATATAAGAAAGTATAAATATACATATATATGAATGTATATGTATATATATGTTTATATTTGCTTGATTAAAAATTTAATATGTGTGTGATTGTTTATATATTGTTGTATGCAGATAAATTACGTTAGTGGAGTGATGAAAAAACTGGAGAAGAAAAAATTTCAGGAACCAAAAGAAATCGAAATAGCGGATTGCCCACAACAAGGCTACACGTAAGATAATAAGATAAGTTTGTTTTAGTATTAGAAAATCAAAAATTTGAATATCTGCATGTTTCTGTTCAAAATATACATGTATTAGCATACAAGTATACAAGTATCTATTATTTTCGTATATTTCACAAATGGTGGCAAAAGCTTATAATGAAGAAATTGAAAATTATACACAGTTAAAATTTTTTTTTTTCCAATAAATTAGTAAGAACTTCGTAGTTGTATGCAGTTAATGTAAGTAATTGCGTACAATTATGCATTTTTTATGATCAAGAACTGTCAAACAAAGTGTTATTGATTATTAATTTCCTGCAGTGTCGATTGTGGGATGTTTGTTATCAACATAATGAAAGAAAGATGCGAGGGGAATGAAATTGTTAAAGATGAAGGAATATTTGGTGCTGAAGCAATAAGTAAGCAACGTGCTGAGTTGGCACATGAAATCCTTAGCTGCAAACTGTATAGCTGGACTGAGGAGACGCAGCTAACACAGAAATATCTCAAGTCAGAATATAACAAACATGCTGTTTGAAATGAAAGAACATGGAATTTTACTTTGATTTGGTAGTAATGATTGTAGTTTTGTTTGCCGGACTACGTGTAAATGATTTTCTTTTGTTTGAACTGAAGTAGATTGTATTTTTCTGCACTGAATTAAGTTTCATTTGGTTGATGTGAAATTATGTGTTGAAGCATTCTTCTGTGCAATTATTTGTTAATAGTTGTCTACTTTTGTGAAGGCATTACGTATAATATATAGAGGGAAAGGATATTTCTTCCCAGAAATAGTAAGATTAGTAGATAAGAGACCAAAATGTTGGTCATATTACCAGTATTGACGCAACATTCAGTAAAAATATTTATGTTATCAGTTGTAAAAATTTTTAGATCCTTGGTTGAATGTGTGTTGAAAAGTTGATGTTCAATTTACAAATTAAGCAGGTTATAAATTGTGTATTGAAAGCCATTTGAAAAAAAATTGATTTTGATCTGAAAGTTAACTAATTCAAGTTTAAAAAAGTATTTATAATTGACAGGTAGACCAGAGATTGTACGAAACCAAATATTTGAGTATGTTGTTGACAATAATTAAACTAGTTGAACAATTGTATGCCAATATAAATAAAACTGTAATACTGTATCAAATTGGGTTCATAAATAGTATATGGATAATTAGTATGTTGGAATAATGTTAAATCACGCAGTATTTTGAATAAGAAACAAAGTAGGTACAAGTATGAAATATAATTGCATTTATGTATGCAAAAAATTTTTAATAATTGCGTATTTGTAATCAGATAAATTCTAGAACAGGAGAAACAAAAGAAATGTACTGAATTAAGGGGTAATAAACTAGAATTTACATCAAATATAATGAACTAAAAGCAAAGGTGCATGGAAGAAGTTCAGAATTTTATTAAGTTGAACAAAATGTACATTTATTTGTTTTTACAAAAAAAAATTACTTCGGTATTGAAGAACAAGTCCTCTTATTATGACCCAACTTATTGCACAATCCACATCTAGTTGTCTTTGTAAATTCACCCGCCGATTTCAGCCTTTTAGAAGATGATGGACGACCAGGCATTCTTCTACCTTTTGGAGGAAGTATAATTGCATCTTCAAAAGCCACATCTTCACCCATGTAATTTATAACAGGATTGATTGGATGTGAGTAGGAGAGTTGAAAATGTCCAACTTTGAAATATGATTCAATGTAGTCGTACACAGACAAGGTTTCACAGCTTAATATACTTCTAACAGCATGAGCGCAAGGAAAACCGCTGATTTGCCACACATTACATGTACAAACTCGATTGTATAAATCAACAAATTGATGTACGGGAGAATGAACTTCAAAATTATGTTCACTTGATTTGATAACAAACCAAGAAGAACCTTCCAAATGTAGACTTCTTAATCGAGTTTCAATAGCAGGACATAAAACGCTGTTCCAAGTCGAAGCTACTTCACGACGATCGGACATGAGTTTCATTAACTTCATTCTTATTTTATCTAAACAAGCAGTGATTGGTAAATGTCGTTCTTCCAAAATCCACTTAGTAAAACTTTCTGAACAATTAGAAGACAATTCACCGTAACGACAACCAGGGAAGAATACGTTAGAAAATTTCTCAAATGGAATTCCACTCAAAAAGTTTGTTGCAGTTGATCCACCTACATCTCTAAAATTCTTCAAAGCAGCATTGAAATCAGTCAAATTATATGCATAAGCAATTCTGGAGAACGAATCCAGCAACATCCGTTTATTCGTTTTAGAAAATTGTGATTTTAAAGCAACTTTTAAATTGTTGGTCAGATGATAAAAACAGGATCCATGGATTGAATTTGGAAACACCTGTGGAATTGCAGCAAGGATACCTGGATGACGATCAGATATGAAAACATAGGTTCTAGAATCTTCTTTAAGAAATTCACGCAGTTGTTCACAAAACCAAATCCAATTAGCTTCATCTTCGCCAGATACAATTGCAATTGCTATAGGGTAAAAACCTGGTTTTTAAAAAAATTCTTTAATAGTGGAATATGGATGCGTATTATTTGTTTTTAAAAAAAGGATGAATGCAGTAAATTGAGTAGGAATAATATAGTAGATGTTAAATGTTAGTATCTTTTTTCGTGGAAAAAAATGCAATCAATTTATTTTTCAAAGGTACATAAGTAATAACAAATGTAAAAGTTGATGCAGGTTTTAAAAATAATTCCATTTAGAGTTGAAAATGTAAAAAACAGTTGCTTGAGAGGCGTACAGGCAGAATATTAGCATGACAGAATGCATATATGTATATAATTTGCATACTAATGTGAAAGAGTTTCGAATATTTCAGGAAAGGTCACAGAAATTGAAATAATTGAACCCGTATGTTAATTAATTTTACAGCATTTTAAGAAATTCTGAAACTGAGGAATAATGGTTATTTTTGTAACTTCAGATTAATATCATAAATAGATGCAACTATTTTAAATAATGGAACGTATAAATGCACAATTTCAAATAAACATCATTTTTAAGTTCTAAAAAATAAGAATATTGATAGTCGAAAAAAGAAAAATTAAAATAAAAGAAAAATACCTTCATTTCCATTTTTACCGGTAGCAGCCATTAAACATCCTTGAGCTCGGCCCTTCATGAAGGTAGCATCAACAAAAATTAATGGTCTACAAAATTGAAATCCAAATGCACAGGCCTCAAATCCAATAAAAACCCTCTCAAATTGACGGGTAGAATCATTGCACTCCAACAAAACTGTACTTCCAGGATTAGTAGAAAGAACTGCATCACAAAAAGACTGCAAGTGATGGTAGGACATTACGTCGCTACCATGTAAATCATCTAATGCCAATTTCTTTCCAGTATAAGCGTAATAATACTTCAAGATGACTTTGTACTCAGTTTGGAACAAGTTCATAATGTCCTTTGTTTTCATTAAAGGATTTGCATGAATATGGTCACAAACCAAAAGCTTAATCAGTTTACTGGATATAACGGGATTGTTTATATCATGAATACCAGCACCACAATTATGTTCTGGTTGTAAACGCTTTACAACAAAAAATCCTGGAAGATTAAACTTGAGTGAAGCATGAATCCGGAAAGAACAATTTTTTTTGAAGCAAACAGCAGTAACTCTTTCTTTATCATTTTTAATCAAGTTAAGCTTATATCCAGTTTTCATGCTATACATCATCAAATAAAGTCTAAACTCAGTGACACCTCCTTTAAATTGTTGACCAACACCGGAGAAAACAGATTGATTCGAATCAGTTTTCAACAATTGCTTGAACTGATTGTTTGACTCACTGCTACTACCAAAAGATGAATCACTAACTAAAGATGAATGGCTATCAGGAGCATCAGAAGAATTATTTCGATTAACGTCTACAAAAAAAACCAAGTAATCTTCACGATAATGTGTAGCCAATAAAAGGATGGAATGAAGATCAGAATTATTTTCTATATTTCTTCGCAAACCATCTCTAATGTGATAAAAGCACAACGACAACGGACTTAATTCAAACCATTTACCACAAGCAGCATCTATAATGGTATCAACTGTACTATCAAAATAGAGTCGAATAGAAAAACTGTCATTCCCATACTTGAGCAACACCAACACACCAATATTTGAAGGACCACTGGAGGAAAAATGAAAAAAAAAAACAGTAACATCAGCAGTAGCCAAATAAAATTAAAATAGCAAAAAACATAGGAATACGTTTAAATGCATACAGAGATGCAATACACAGTAATAACTGCATATATATCTGCAAAAATTATATTTACATAAAAATTTTGAATTTTAAGAAAACCTGAACCCATGTAGTATGCATAAATTAACCCAAAAGCAACAGAATGATAGAACTAATAAACAGACAGGCCGAGAAAAAATATTAATTTCAGTAGTTTGCATAATTATAAACATAAAATTTACATACTTTCAGACGAATTTGCTGAGTACATCCTAACAGACTTAATATTAAAAATATTTGCTTTTACATATGCTCGTATTTAATATATATGCATACTTTCATACATGTACGTACAACAGATGAACAGAAAATTTGCCAGACTAATTTATAATACTGTTAATACATCAAAAAAATAAATGAAACTTTGTAAATTATTGAAATCACACATCAATAACAAAGTAGACAATTCCGTGAACTAAATCTATTGAATCAACAAATACATATTGAAGAATGAAAACCAGCAAAAAAAAATTAAAAAAATAAACGCATATTTTACCTGAGACAAGATGAAGCCATTTCCAAAACCAGTCGTTCGATGTTAAAAATCAGTGGAAAATTTGCCAACCAATTTGAATATGAACTGGACGGAAATGGAACCTCAAAAACGAAATGCAGCCGCCATTACCAGGAGTAAATTTTGGATGAAAAAACCTTATTCACGAAAAATCCTCAGAACTAATCGCAAGTTTTTTAAAATTGACGAAAATTAATGCGTAATTATAACATAATTAAAGAAAAAAAAAATGACTGTAATGACATCCGTATGTCTAGCCGAAACATTGAATTTGGGCAAATTAGTCACATATAAGCGGTTAGTTTAAAAAGAAGGATGTGTTTTATACTTTTTTATAGGGGAGGATGTGAGCTTAATTAAGTTTAATTATAAGGATGTGACACTAATTTTCACTATTTTTAATTCAGATTTAGACGCCCTAGAAAAAAAACCTAATTTAATCATGTAACCGAATAATTGTTAGATCTATCATGTTCTAGTGTATGTTTAGATTCAATTCATGTTAGATCCATTGTTTCGTGACATGTTTATATGCATGTTTGTATGATCAAGATCTGATAAAATCGCTATTTGTTTTGATTAAATTGAATGCATTGCTTGAATTGTTTGTTCGAATTGTGTGTCGTAGATCTTAGATTTGAAGAACATAGCAAATCAAAGGTTCAGATGATCGGATTCAGACAAAACTTGGCGGAGGAGCTCTGGAGGGTATCGAGACTGGAAAATATGCTAAGTATATGGACCGGTATCGATCCATCAGCATTGGTGGGATTGGGTTGAATGTTGGTGTGTGGGCTCGAGGAGTGATTTGGAGGCTGCGTGCAAATTTTCAAGTGAACTGGACGTGATTTTGGATGGATCGAAGGTTGTTACTTCATACTTGAGTGCACAAGATAGACCGACATGAGTTTTAGCTCATTTGAAATTTAGATATGATATTTGACCGGCAAGAAACACTCGAGAAGTACAGCTTGATGGTGGAGATACTTAGCCAAAAATGGCCAAGTGTATGGACCGGTACCGGTCCATACACTATAGACCGGTACCGATCCATCATATGAAGGCTGATGGTGCCCGAATTTAGGAGATGAATGGTGGTGTCTTCTAGGGGTTGCTGATGAAGTTTGGTGATGAATGAACTTCGAATGATTGATGTGCAACTCGATGATGGATGATGCTTCGGTTGTGAACTCAAGTTGGAGTGGTCGAAGCTGCATTGATGCAATACTGGTCGTTAGATAATGTACGATCCAGTAAGATGATAGATTGACTCAGGAGAACTGATCGAGGACGGAATAGGTTTGAGAGGTCGCTCGAACTAAAGATATTATCACCGAGATGGAAGGGTCAACAGATTGGAAGTGCCAAGCAATCGTTGGTTATCAAATGTTCTAGCAGACTCAAAGCATGGAAATCGTGGGGATGCCCATTAGGATCATGAAGGACCGTGTACCTGGATCGAGCTCTGGAAGTGACCTAGTTTTCTCGGATGGAGGCAAACGTAGACAATACGGATGTATGGTAGTCTGACTAGAACCGGAGTTTTCAATTAGTCCTTGACGGACGGCAACGACTGGTCGTTCGATGATTGATGCATTCAAAACTTTTGTCGATGATAGCTATGATATTGGATGATATGATTGATTGTAAGCTTTCTTCTCTATTTTCCCTGGGTAGGTTATCACCGTAGGTTGTCGGATAGAAGTGCGATTAAGGGATGTCCTTTCCTACTATGGAGTGGCATATAATAAACGACTATCATGTGTTAAGCCTTTGGTTGCTAAGACGGATTATATGATTGAACGGTTTATACTCATATTTTGTGTAACTGTTGTTAGTTATGTTATCGCTCACTAAGACTGCTGCCTGACTCAAGGTTTTATGTTTCCATCTATTACCTTGGGCGGCTCATTTACTTTGGTGGTGGGTGGACTGAGATAGCAGGTAGCAGGTTTTGGTGCCGACGATGTTGTGCGACGACGAGCAGGAGGCTGATGTTAGTTTTGCCATTTCTGTTGTTTGTTAAGACTTTATTGACTCTGAGAGATATGTAGTGAGACTTGATGTACAGATTATTCATTTACACAGAAGCTTTGTATTGGTGACTATAAGATGTTTGAGATTTGATTTTATGTTCGGTTATGCTTCACTATTATATCATGTTGTATATTTTCCTATTATATGTTGTCCATGCGTTGTGAGTTATACGACAGGTTAATTTCAAATTATACTTCATTATGATCGTCACATATCGGCCTAACACGTCATACAACGCACATTTTCCTTATAAAGGTGCAGGAGTTATATGGACAGTCATCACATATTATTCTCGAAATATAAAAAATAAAAGCTAAATTGTGAAATTTTGGTTGAAAGAGCAAGCCTACTTCTGTTTCGAAGAAATATTTTAATTTTAATTTATTTCACTAGTCTTTTGGAAATTCCAACTTAAGTAGCAATGTTTAACCCTAAAAACGCAAGTCTGCACTTCCTATTTTACAAATATCCAACAAAAAAAATTTGATATGATTATTAGGAAGACATCCTTAAAATGAAATTTAATTCAAAATGAATCCTCTTTATGTTTCATTGCAAAGTGAATCCTTATTTTACTGCAGTTACATATTTCTGTAAACTTTTGCACTACAATCTAAAAAAATATTCAAAAAATTGTAAATATTAACATAATATTGCTAAAGGAAAAAAAGTTGCCGAAATGCTTGCATTTATTATGAAAAAGTACAGACATATCAACAACTATTCTATTATATTACAGACATGCTCTCAATGTATCAAAAAACTGAAGAGATGGTCAAAATAGCTGCTGCTATTTCTTAAATTTTACAAGAAGTGATGCATTTATCATTTTTATTCAATATACATTAAAAAAAAAAATTTTTTTTTTTTTTTTTGATGATTTTCGTGCAGTAATATGTTGTTTGAATATGTTTAGGCATTTAATTTGAAAATTCAAAGTAATCAACAAATTTATATTGAAGCATGCAATTTACTGATATAATTACAATGACATCTGCATTTTTTTTTGAAATATTGCAAATTTTCATGCATTTTCACAGTAACGCATTTATTTTCAGATCTTCTTTTGTTTGTTTATTTTACATGAATACGAAAAAGAATATATACTAAGTTTTGAAGTTTAGTAGTTTTTTAAGTTGATTTTCGATTTTTTTTATGATTTTCAAACAACAAAACCAATCTTCTAAAATTTTAAAAGAGGCAGTTTTGTACAATTTGAAAACCCTTAACCAAATTGTTACATGAACTTAACATTTCAGTCCAAACCAGGGACCTAACCACAGATGTCCCTCTTATTTTATCACATGCAAACAAAATGGCCATCATAAGAAACCTCTTCCCAGTACAACAAATGAGTCCTAACACAAATAGCAAAACACCCTGATTATGATAAATAGAAATGGATTAGAAAAGGATCCATGCGTACTAAAGTTCAGACAACCATGAGGATCACAGGAATAACGCAGCTGCTGCTTTTCTTTTCTTCATTTAACGAACAAAGATACACAGACAAAATTGCAGATTACACTCATATTTCAGCTACAACCATCCTTATTAGAGACTAAAACCGCAAAACAAACAAACAAAAGTTAGACTATTCTCGGCATCTCAAGTCCCATACAATTCTTCTTTCTTTTCCTATTCACTATACATGAGTTAGCAGCTCCTATCGTTATGTAGCAAGTGGTATTTACAGATTCCCCTGAAATCCATCTCTGATTACTGAAATGATCGTAGATGGATGAACCAAGTGGCAAAAGACTAGGTGGAGAGCTTTGGCATTTGAACAAATTTTGGTGCTTTCAGACCTGCAATCAATTATATTGTTATGGACGCCAAATGTTTACAGTAATTAAGGATATTCACGTAAAAGAATGGTGAATATTAAAAATTGACATTTTGCATTAAAATTGTTTAACATGAAGAGGCTTGTTTTTGTTATTTGCTTGGTCAAATATAATTTTAGAATTTTATGATAAGATATAAGCAATAAATGGTTGTTTCTCCAATTTCCACCCTTAAACCACTTATGCTATCTCCTTACAAGGAAAGGAGCGTTCAAGGCACCAAATTTAATCAAGGTACTTATAAGTAGGTTTGGCCACTTTATAATAAGTCCTTAAACATGCTCTAAACCAGAAAATAATATACTTTCTTCGGATCATATAATCCAAAATATTTAGCTGCAAATCATGAGATACCCAAGTCTCATAATCTATGCAGGAAATGGATAGTCCCTATTGATGATGCGAATCAGATATTGTACATTTTTTCGATCAAAAAAAAAAAAAAAAAAAAAAAAAAAAAAAAAAAAAAAAAAGAGAATCATACCAGAATCCTCAAGCTCCAATCAATTATATCCAACATGAAGGGATATATGTATAACCCAAGCTATCCAAATGTCAACCCAATTTTGGTTCCAAAAAAATTCAACTCAGGAATTGAGAGATTGCAATCAAATAGCTTCCAATGTGATGGATGATTTGGTGAATACAGATAAAACAAATGGTGCTTCTTCTCCTGGTTGAATAGTTGTTGGTACAATTGTGTATCCCTTAGGATAAGGGTCCAGGACCAATTCACAGGATATTTCTCTTGAGTTAACGTAATCAGTTCCGCCAACCGATTCATGCAAGTATATATTGTAAGCTGCACGACGTCCTCTTGTTTTCAATATTCTCATACCAATATAGAACATAGAGCAATCATGACTTGATTGATAGTTCTTAAAAGCAGTAGTTTCTCTGGAGAAGCTTACTCCCTAGTACAAATACATAACACGTTATACGTATGATGAGTATTGGGTTTCCAAAATGGGATTCAAATTAGTAAATTATACAGTTCAAATTTCAACATGAAATTAAACTTAAATCCTGAATCCTATATCCAATGAATTCATGGTGTGATGTAAATACTAAATATATCAAATGACATTCAAAATATTTGAAACACGAGTTATCTCAGTATCAATAATTCACATTTTTCAAATTGATTTTGATGACAGAGTCTATACATTTAAACCTAAAAAAAAATATTCTTTCAACTTTATTTTCAAAACAAATGAAATTTGCTATGTTATTAATATCTCTCTTGTTGAATTTTGAAATGGAATTTAAAAAGCAAGACGTAATTGAACAGGATTCAAACGGTAAGTTTAAGATCTTTGTAATCGTTAGCAAGTAATTTAAAATAAAAACAATATAGCATGCGTACCTGTGTCAACGTAATAAATACATGAATTGGGGATGATGAGTCGGTGCCTATTACTTTCAATCTGAACTGGGGATTCTGATACCACGAATCATAATCTTGGCATCCACCTGCGCTGTAGCCATGCCATTGCCCATGAATTGAGTGTCGCATTTCAGGGGGGTAAACTCGGCAAACATATATTGACCGGAAGTGTATCTGAAAGTCTTGCCAAGACATCCAGAATATTCCATCTTTTGATTGTGGAACATGCTTAAGTTTGTGTTTCATACGATCGGTCCACTCAGGTGATGAATCAGACCAAGGCCCATTCCACTCAACCTCATTGGCCCATGGATTTCGAATCTGAACAAGTTTGTGTCCATCCACTTCTTTAACCTATAGAAAGAATATTATAAGCACAATGCATTGTCAACTGCCAAGCACACATGTCAAGATTTACGAACCTGCAATACCGAGTATGCATGCCCTTGGACTATCCCACTAGACGAGATATGCACATCTGAACCAGACGGACTTCCAGCACCAAGTAGAAAACCTTCTTTTTTGAAATGCAGTAATTGAGACCATAATCTTCCACTTGCAAGATCAATTTGTGCTTGGACACTTCTCATATCAATTTCTTCACCAGCACCGCCAGTTAAATCAACAAGCGCATCTTGAACCAGTCCACCTTCTAATGCTTCATAAGAGCCATGAAGCTTGGCATATGCTTTCTCCAGAACAGAAACCCAAAGTTCATTAACTTTTTTGCTTGTAGCAAAGGCAGGTTTTCCAGGCGATTCGCACGGTATCCAATCATCAACGATGACAGGCACCCATTCACCCTGTAGGAACTAAATAAGAGTCTGGTATGGTAACATGTATGCATGCGGCTAACAAGACATGTTAAGTATCACATGATAGTGCAAGAGTTGTGGAAACATTTTGCAATGATAGTTTTTCAGCATCAATTCTTTGTAGTAGCGGCGGCTACTGCTTAAGGACTAACAGTCATCGCTCATTGTGGCACATTCTTCCTTGCTATGTTAAGGCCATTTCTCCGATGAGTACTCGTAAACTGCTAACTCCATTTGTTTACACTGGCAAACACTTTTGGTAGGTGCACAAGTACTTGATTTATACAAAAATATGACATATGCCTTCATCTTATTGTGCAAGGTAATGTCAAAACGAAAGAAAAAATAGTACAAACGCTCTTTTTTACAACCAAAATCATCTCCACTATTTTTACATCATTCTGAAACTTAAAACCTTTCCAAAATTATGTTACAATGGCTAAAATATTTTTGATGACTCATATTAAGTTACAGTTGTGAATAAGATAAAAGCCCTTAGTGTGTTCGGATTATGCATGGGTGATCTTGATGCAAATAATGCCATACCTATGAAGTAGGTGACTCATTTTAAAGCTTTTAACTCGTCACATTACAGAGGGTATTTGAAGGGGATTCGTTAAAAGGGAATCCAGAACCATTCAGTGTTTAAAGCCTTTTACTTTTGCATGTTAAAACTGTATTTGTTTTATTGAGAATTGAGATGCTAGACATATTATATCAGATACACTACACTTTCTCTAGCTAGTTACCACTCCTGGGAAAGCCAAGGGGAACGGATCTAAAAAATCCTGGGAAACACACACACACACACACACACACACACATACATATATATAGGAAAGTCTATTTGAACACAAGATTTAGACACAATTGGTGACACAATGAATTTACACCATTAGATCATCCCATGGATTCCACTCCTCCATATAAGACAAAATGATCTAACGGTTAAGATTGTATGTCCTCTAACTTGTGTCTAAATAGCATCTCCCACACACACACACACACACACACACACACACACACATATATATATATATATATATATATAAAGGGGGTTATATGGCACCCCTTTTGCACCTGAATAATGGCCACTCATTTGTAGTTAAATAAGTTAGGGGGGTGGGGGTGAGGAGAGAGAGTTAGTGGGAAGCTGCACTGTTGGGGGTGCCCTTGATCCTCTCTCTCTTACACACACACACACACATCATTTATAAGTGGTTATTAACATATGGTTTATACATGATGTTTATATTCCTGCATTTTGGAAATGTCTATATTAAGACAGTTACTACCTGAATGCAAAAGCGAACCGTGTAAATACCCTCCTCGTTGTACTGCCTGGTGATGATAACATCAGATATCCTGGAAACATCAGTTAATACTGCAACAGCACTTAAAAACCAGCAGTCCCCTAGGCGACCCTGCAGCAGCAATGCACAGTAAAGCTCATTAAGAATTGGAAAAAAACACATTTAGACATCTACAAATTATGCTCATTTATTTCTTTAAAGGTATATATAAGAAGAAAGAAGATCCCACCTGACAAACATCAGAGGAATTTAGCGGTTCAGAATATAAGCAAGGATGTGAACTTTTTGACCTCCCCTTAACAATGTCAGCTGGTCTCAGCCACTCAGAAACAACCTGATATTACATACAGATTTTTTTTTTCATTAAATAATAATCTAAAAATCACTTTCTATCAGCAAAAAATAAGTAAATAAATAAATTATACCTGTAAATTTGGACCAGGTTTTTCTGGATCCACGTATAAAGAACGGTCATTCGGAGGAAATTCTTGATCTGTAAATCGATCCTCTCCACTTGCATAAAGGGCTTCCTTAACAGCCATTTCAACGGATAGCATTCGTCGATTTATTTCTTCATGAGTTTCATATTTTGTTTTTCTACATTTTCTATTGTAATAATCCATATCAATAGCGACACTGTCATGATTGGGTCGTCTTTTTCTTCCACTGGAAAATTGACCATCCCAGTCAACATCATCTCTATCAAACAGGTCCACTTCTGCCTCCTCACTTTCCCAGTCCCGAGCCTAGAAAATGTAATTATGTTTATCAACTATTCTCAAGAGATCATAATTTGAAAGAAAAAAAAAATCTGGAGTGTAAGCATAGTCGTACTTATAAGAATGTTAAGGTTAACCATGGTTGATGGAAATTCGTACACCATTTAGATGAACTGGGCATAAGTATACGAACGTGTGGAGTAAATAATAATAAAACGGAAGCTAAAAATTATGTTAAATGCCTACTTCAAAACAAATAATGTGAACAGATTAATGTGGCATCTAAGCTGTCAATAGAACATTGCGGTACACATAGACTGAATATCTTGCATGTCAATCAACATGAAATGCATCAAGGTGGGAAGTTCAGTAGAATACGAATTTCAGATTATAAGCTCTTGATGTTAGCAGCTGTAAATGGTGTTTACATACCCTTGAAGGTGAATCACCTAGATGCCAGTAATCTTCGTGCATATCAATCAAGTCACCGTCAGCAGGGCTAATAGCGCTGTGCAAAGCAACAATTTCTTCTTCTGCTAGGCACCTACCCCATAAGAAAGCATCCATTATTTGCATTTTTGAATCAGTGCCTTCACTGTCGGATCTACCGAATGCATCCAAATCAGCTGGCACTCTAGCACCAACCCAAACATCAGTTCCATGTTGCCAGATAAATCCACTTCCTTGTAGAGGTAAATCACTCTGATATCCATCAAAACATCCATCTAAATAAGATGTTACCTCCCCTATGTCAGTATCTATAGTCACCGTGACAACATGCCACCTGAAACAACATGCACAGTAAAATTGCATGATTATTGTGTGTAATTCTTTCAGGTTTGCATCTGAAATACCAAATACTACTGATCAATCATGTCAAAATTTCACTACAATCATTAAATCGTGTTCTTTCTGATTTTTGGAAATAAACAGGTCTTTGATTTGTTTGAGTGGGACAAGATTTAGTCCAATGGTAGATATTAATGGTATTCTATTTAACACATTTTTTTTGGAAAATGTTCTATTTAACACATGATACCTTACAATTATAGAAACTTTAGGAATCATGGGTTCAGTGAGGTAATACTGATATTAACTGATGAGTATGGCATTATGATGGTGGCACAGAGCCTCACTAAAGGTAAAACAAGGTTTGTACATTTTGTAATGTATTTCATAAGATACGGATTAAGCAAACTTCTAATACATTGTGTGATAGTTAACTCATTATGAATAAGTGTAAGAACAAGAAAAATATTGCAAGATGGGAACGATGCTTTGAATGTAAAAAATGTTAAATCAGATGAGCAACAACATTAGAAAAAATAGGTTGAGAAAAAATAAAATCGAGTAAATCCCCTAGATGCGAGAGTACAAAAAATTTTGTAATCGTCTAAATTGCTTTTTCTCACAAGGTAAGTTTGGAACGCATAAGGTGGCTGGGCATAACAAATGCAACAAAAAAGTTCAAAAGAATGGATAATGAAGAAGCTGGCCATCATTGACAGAAAATGCTGGAGGAAAAGTGTAATCCATAGTTTAACGCTTAGTATATAACTGCATTAACCGTTTAATTGAAGATTAAGCAAACTAATAACTTAAAAAGAAGAATTTTTAAAGACGAATGAAGTAGAACTTGAGATCTATTCCATCACATTCATAATGTTGCTTACATGTGAAACAGATATAAAGTTCGTTGAAATCGGATAAGACTGATAAAATGAGAGGAAAAGAGAAAGTATGGGCAGAACAGTCACTTGACCAGACTTTGCATTACTTAATTCTGAAATGGGTCATCTTCATTTACATTTTTCTCTTCGTTTAGGCAGCGCCGGCGGCGCCACAAGCAACATCCACCAGATTATCACAATGAATGTTAAGTCATGCATATAGCCTGTTATATGTTTATGCTGATATTGGCTTTTTTAAAATATTCTAAACTCCTGAAAGGGATTAAGTTATGCATGTCCACTGTGGAAGTTAGTTGTGATAAATATGCTCTATGGTATTCATTATGACATATATATACACACACACACACACATATACATACATATATATATATATATATATATATCTTATCCTTAATGGAACATCGTTTGTGACACTATTGGGAAATCTAATTGCTTGGGTGTGCGGAAATCAGGTGTTAAAGAAGGCAAATTGTTACAAATTGTTTCCCGGCCCACAGAGGAAAAGGGTGACAATGATAAAGAAGGGAAATAGATAAGATAATTTAAATTTCTGATGGCAAGCAAAAGGAGAAAGGCAAAATAAAACAAAGTGTAACAAGTTGGAATAAACTCCAGAGACACAAAGAATTTGGAATGTATTAAAGAAGAGCACGGAAATTTCACAGAAAACTGGACACTGTCTTACTAGGTATTTTGAGACAAATTACAAAGGCATGCAAGCATGTAAGAATGACTTCAACATCTGATCTACTGGTTTGATAAAGGCGGCCTAACTTATTCATAATATACAAGGAAACTCGCGTAAGAGGTAGATGTAAGATTAGGAAAGAGAGATAAGGTAAATCAAAGCAAGTATACGAAATAAGTTGTTATGGCAAAGATGGAAGGCTGACTCATTATCACAAGGATGAGTGGATGCAAAGTACATACACTACGCTCGTGTTTGCACCTACCCTTGTCACAATTGTATGTAAATAGAATAGTGCACGTATGATACGGATGACTAGCATTTATCCCTCATAGCATCTATCGTATTTTCACTTGTACACTCTCAAGTTCATATTCCCAACCCAACCCAACCCCCCCCCCCCCCCCCCAAAAAAAAAAAAATCAAGAAGATCCAAGTATGAGATTTTCACATAGGACAAACATGAAAGAATATCACTAAAGCTGATTAAACATTGCACTTAAAAAGAGTCTGAACTTGAAAATCACAAGAATATTTTCAGAAGGAAAAAAATTGATATCTAAAATTTAGAAAAATCGAAAAATACAAGGAATAATTTTAGTGCGTGAGGTGTGGATATTTAGCCGATGGCAATACTATCCAGCTTGATGGTTCACATATATTAGACATCAATTTAGGAGGTCAACAAATCATAGTTTGGACTATTATACAATTCTTGAAAAAATGATAAAAGGCCAAGACAGAAGTTTTGCTTGTAATCTTGAGACTCAGGCGGTTCCAATTTGGTTGGCTTTTGCCGGAACCAAAACTATATTAGGTTTCAATTTTGGTTTAGTATATAGGGTAACAAAATAAATAAAAATAACATTTCTGCAAAAGCAATAATGAAATTACATCTAAACACACACAAACAAAAATAAAAGAAAACAAATAAAGATTCCTAATAAGAAAGGCTGCAAAATAAAACGAAAAAATGATATAACCATGGTTGTCACGGGGTAAGTCGAGTCGAGTCGATAGAGGTCCAACTAGTCGACAAGTCGGACTACCCATAGACTCGTCAATAAATATGTACGTATATATTAATACATGATAATTGCAGGTCGTATTCCACTTCAGGTTACTTCTCCAGGTTGTATTCCACTTCAGGTTACTTCTCCAGGTTGTATTCCACTTCAGGTTACTTCTTCTCCAGGTCGTATTCCACTTCGTGATTTGCGGTCGATTTCGGGTTAATTAAGATGAGATCCTAAGTATAAATAAATCGACTTCGGGTTAATTCTTCTCCAGTTTGTATTCGAATTCGTGATTTCAGGTGAATTCTTCTCGATTTTGACTTTAACTTCACGATTTGGGGTCAATTTCGACTTCATGATTTAGGGTTTCAGCTTGAGTTCGAGTTCGTGATTTAGGGTTCCAGTTCCAGTTCCAGTTCGTGATTTAGGGTTCGAGCTCGACTAACAGCAATTTGACTCTTCCATTCGATGCTCCGATGTCGACTAATTGACTAGTAACCGACTAGTCGCGACTAGTCGAGCGCCGTAATAACACTGGATATAACCCATAACCCTGAATTAATTATTGGATTATTGCTTTCTCCATCAACAAGGATTTCGAATTGTATTCCTTGTTGGGCATTGTTTAAGGATCAAAATCAAGCGCTAACTTATCCAGCGCTTATTTAAACCCCAAGTAGCCAAGCTATAGGGCAAGAAGAAAAAAACTGATTTTATTTTATTTTGGTAGTGAATTTGGTCGGGATTAAGCATGGAATGTGGTTTGTCATTTTATTAAACTGGTCAGATTTTGGTTTGGAATATTCGTTATGTTTATAAGCTAGTTATGGTGAAATAACTTCAATAAACTTCCAAATTTTGATTATAAGCTAATTACGGTGAATTAACTTCAATAAACTTCAAATTTTAGATAATGTTCTAGCTATATTTATTTATAACCATTCAAATCTTTTTTTAAGAAGGAAATTTGAAGAGATAATAGATGTTTATTTTAATAATTTGTACTGATATAGTTATATATCAATGTACTTTATTTATTTTTATAATTTATTCCACTAAAACAATGGTTTTAAAAATTTATAAGACGAAAAGTAACTTTTAAGATTTCAACAGATCAAAAGGAAAAATTGAGCCGCTAACAAAAAATTAAATTAGAACTTATACTGAACTATTACTGCTGTAAAGTGAAAAATGACTAAATGATTTTGAAGTTGTCAGTTCCAATCTTAACTTTTAACTTTAGTTCCAAATTTACTTTACCTACACACTCTAAATTAAGCCATTCCACACCCGAATAAAATAAGTGGAAAATAGGGAGAAGGCCAAACTTTGCTTATTTTTTGACTAAAAGTAAGCAAAGTTTGGAATTTGGCCAAAAGGCCAACTTTTAGTGCAAAATGGAAAATGCGGTGTGGCCCCCGAAATCCACCTTTGCACTAAAAAGTGGACTTTTGGCCAAATAATAAACTTCACATACTTTTGACCAAAAAATATGCAAGGTTTGTCCTTCTCCCTAAAATCCTCATAAAATAATATCTAAAATTATCATATTTATACATAAAAATATAATTATACATCATAATAATCTATTAAGCGGGTCATATTGATTATGAATCTTTTATCCGAATTTGGTTTTTGGTTCTCTTACATAAAGGAAGCAAGATCGAGAAATGTCTCTCGTTCTTATCAGAATAGAATATGAGACTGATTCGATCGGCATAGGTTCAGTTAAAAGAACAATCTTCTTCATTGAATTCCAAACAAAAAGTGTTCAATTGAAATATAAAAGCGTGAATGAATTTGCAGCAGAGTGGCAAATGCTCCTTTGTATTAGCATGAGGAGATAACCTCAAATAAAGAATTGGATCAATCAACAAGAGAAGCATGTACGAAGATAGAGAAGGCAAATTTTCAACCGCCTTTAGTTAGCGAGCAACAAGTGAAGTAGATTAACAAGGCGTGTATGATTATGACTGTTTAGTGTTTAGCAGATTAAGTTTACTTCACAACCTTTGTTATCTCTACTCTTCTTAGATCTTTAAAAGAAGAATTTCCATGGAAAAAATTATAATAAAATACATCGAGTAATCAAATATCTCAATGGAATGTTATTTCACAACTGTTCAACATTTCCTTTCAAACATGACAAAAATACAGCTAATGTAATGTGCAGTGTCTGATTAGCCGGCTTAAGATTTTCCCGGTATGGATTAATAATAATTAACTTACTTTTTACTTTTTGTTATATCCATGATTAAAAGGGATGAAATTAATATTACTAATTGTTATACTAGTAGTATACGACAATGAAACAATATGCTACTATCAAAGTTATCAATGCGCACGGCAAGGCGCGCTTAGGCACTAGAAAGGCACGCCGATTGTGCCTTTTTCAATGTCGAGGCACTTTCCCTGCTAGAGGCGCACTAAAAGTGCATTAAAAGTGATTTTTTTTCTGAGTCGCTGAGGAGCAGTAAAGCATGCCTCGAGTAAGCAACCGTGTTTCGCATGCCAACCCAGGTAAATAGACCCAAACGCAAACAGTTTTCTGGATTAATATTGAACTCAAATTAATTTTAAGGTTTTCAGAACAGTTCGAACAAAAAAAGACAGATGCCATCGCCTCCAATGTCGTCGCTGCCTCGCCACTATCGTTGCCATTCATGTCGCCTAAAACTAATCTAAAAGACGAGAGAGGTACTTCTAATTAGTAGTTTAAATTAGTTAAATTTTATGATTAACATTTAACTAAATTAAATTGACAATAAACTTTGAAGTCAATTTTAATTATTTTAAAGTTCAAAATTGAAGTTAATTTTGATTAGCCAAAATTTTTAAAAGTTAATTAAAATTAATTTGAACTTCAAAATTAATTTGATTAATTTAGTTTAACATTTCAATGGTTATGCTATAAAAATGGTTTAAGCTATAGATTATAGTTCATTAAATAATTAAACTTTGAATTTCAGATTTTAATGAAATAGTTAAATTTCAATTTTACTTAATAAAGTACTTAAATAAAATATATACATAGTTGGGCAAATTATAAAATATGAAATGATTTAATTCTAAGCTAAAAATATATTTCAATAGGTAAATAAATTATAAAATATGACTTAATGTTCAGTTGATAAAAATAGTTTAATAAGATGTTTAAGTAGCTGAATGAATTAAGAAATATGACTTGATATGATTTTTTAATTAATACAATACTTAAATAGTTGACTTAATTATAAATAGTTGAAATCAGAATATAGATAATAAATTATTTATAAGTAGATGAACGAATTTTTATTTCATTTAATAAAATATTTTAAATGGCTGAATGTATTTCAAGTAGTTATAATTAGTTAATAAGATATTTAAATATTTATAAATAGATGAATGAATTATGATTGTATTTAATAAAATAGTTTGATAACTTTATTTTATTTTTTCATTTCAAGTTAATATGGATTCAAACATACATACTTCGTCAGGTTCTTCCGTTGCACCTAAGAATCGTAAAGCGGATATTATATGGAATAATAATTTTTTGGCCATGGAGGAAAACCCTAATAGTTTGACTTGCACGTGTTGCTTGAAAGCAACGGAATAAATAGAGAAAAACAACTTTGATTTGGACGCTTTAAAAACGCAAGTGTTTGTCCTAAACATCCACCCGAAATGAGGACTGTTTTATTGAAGGCTGCGGTTGGTATACTACTTAGAAAGACGGATAATTTTAAATTTCATGCAAGCAAATAAGTTGGAGAAGTACAATTTGAAAAATGATGAAATTGCACTAACTAATTAAACAATGAACACTAATGGAATGAATATTGGAAAACAAGACAAAATCAACAAAGAGTAATGCAAAAGGCCCAATTAATTTGTACATGAGTAACATGGCAACAAAGCAAAGTGAACAAGATTAAGTTTTATGATCATCTAAGTTGAGACAGTCAAGGGTAAATTATGCAACCAATCAATGCATTGCTCTCTTTTTTATCAAGTTGGTATTGCACGTAATGTTGCTAGTATATACTCATTTAAGGACTTGATTGAAGCAACTCTAAAACCTCCTAGTCATCATCAATTGAGAGTACCATTGCTCTAGAAAAAGTTTAACTATACAGACGAATTGATGAAGAAGCACAAGGTCGAAACAGTTAAATATGGTTGCCTCATTACGTTATAGATGGACGACTGTGCCAAAGAGAAAGAAAATTGATTCTTTTTACTAAATTATTCTCTAAGAACAAAGTTTATGGAATTCGTAGATGCATCCTCCTATGCCGAATCGGGAGATAAGATAACTGAGTTGTTCGACAAATTTGTTGAAAGAATTAGCATGAAGAATGTTCTAGTTATAATGGATAATGAAAGTAATTTGAACCTAACGGATGAGTTCTATTTTTTAATATTTATTTATAAAGTTTCAATTATTCAATTTTGTTGAAATTCATAAATTTATTTTTATTACCTAGGCGTCTTGCTAACGGCAAAAGGGAGAAAAAAATGACTCCTTGGAAAAACAATTAACTTAGCAAACAAAATTAAAAAAGAGTTACTCTTTCAAGATCTATAACCATAGTGTTGTCTTGAATATGATGAGAATATTTAATGGAAATAAGAAAGTGGTGAGATTTGAAGTTACACGTTTTTCGATTAGTTTACTATGTTTGCAAAGTTTGCATAATTCAAAAAAAATCCTTCACACAATATGTTCACTTTCGAAGAGTGGGTTAGAAGCAGGTGGCCAAAAGAAATGAGAAGTAAGCTCGTGATACGATTTTGAATGCATGCTTTCCGAATAACGTCTCCTATACTCTTAGAGTGATGGGCTTTCTTGTTCGTACTCTTCGATTAGTTAATGGTGATAAAAGACCTGTTATGGGGTACATGTAAAGCAATGGATAGAGCTAAAGATGCGACTGAAAAACTTTTAAAGGAAATGAAGATAAACATAGAGATATTTCTGCCATAATTGATAGAAGACGAGAATGTCTGCTTCATCGGTCATTGCATGCGATGGGTCATTTTCTCAATCCACAATTCTTCTACAAAAATACTTTCATTAAGCATGATGAAGTAACACGTGGATTGCACAAATGTGTTCAAAGACTTCTTTCCAAAGATAATCAAGAGAAGGTGATGGATGAATTATCCTTGCATAAGAAAGCGAATGGGCAATTTGGTATCAACTTAACAATCAAATCAAGAGACACGAAATCTTTAGGTAAGCATTAGTTTATACTTCATACATTGTAATTATGTAATTGTTTGGGTCAGTGATATTGACAGTTATGCTTTTTGCTTAGCCAAGTGGCGGAGCTTATATGAAAATTTAAACCCAACATTTCAAAAAGTTTGTAATAAAAAATGTATGCTTAACTTATAGTGCATCCGGTTGCGAGATAAGTTGAAGCATTTTTCAGCCTTTTGTTGGTGTAACTTGTAGCTTCTACGTTTTCGGGGTTGAAACTTGAATTTGTGATCGTTTTGTTTTCAAATAACCATTTGTGACTTCGTACTCATTAATCTATACTTCCTATTTGCAAAAATGGTTGTCAACATTGACTTTATCATTTTTAGTAGTCAACGTGCATTTTTTTTTTTCACCAAAAAAGCTCAAACTTGTATAAAACGCAAACAAAAAAGCCGAAGGCACAAGCCTTGCGCCTTAACTACTTTGACCGCTACTAAGTACTAACACAGTAAGTACATACGATGAAATAATAAATATAACAAAATTCCCTGATGCCATAATTATTTTTCCACTATCTTGCTCATAAACATAGCTAAAATGCATCTACATATTCTTGTACCAGGCCACCCTCTGACCAACATTTCACTACTTATGAAAAATAAAAAACTTTTGGCCCCTTTCTATCATTTTATGCTTCTCCAACAGTCAAATAACTCGTTCCTTCAAACCATTGTTTTCATATTTTCCATGTGTAAGAGCTCAAAATTGGAACCAAATTTGGAATCACCAGGGTACCACCAATTGAATATGAGGTATATGGATGGGAGATTCACATGGATCTCCAAAGATTAATCCTATACTATGCCAAGGTTTCAAATCTCGGGTTTCATACGAGATTTCAGATTAATATCTCAGTCTATATCTTGCATTAAAATATTGATACCTATGGTGAAATGAGAAGTTTAACGAGAAACAACCATGTTCAAAATTTCATATTAGCCAAGTGCAATATGAAGATAAAAAGGGCGATTTTTAACAAGGGGTGAAATTTGAAATTCTATTAAACTACGCTAATATTCTAAATCGATAATAATAATAAAGTAAAAGAATTTTCTTCTCTCTTACTAATTCTAAAAAATTTCTCTTCATTCCTTAATTCTCCATAGATATTATATTTTCAAATTATTTATCATACTTAAAATTATTACTATGTTCTATTAAATCTCTAGATTATAATTTAATGTAAAATATCAACATGTAATAATTTTAATAATTATTTATGAAACTCTCCTATGTTTTATCATACTATTTTACATTCAAGCTTATATATCTAAATTTATTGGGCGGTGTAAATTTTGAACTTTTGAACTAAATCCAATTCACTAATAATTACTTGGTCTAACAAATCATAAAAAATGACAACACAAGATATTGTATGCTACGCTTATATTGTCAAACTTTGCTACTAATATTTAATTCCTTTTGGATATCACCTTGTTTTGGCCGATCCTAGTATAGGCTTTTTTTATGGATCTCCATTTCAAGTATTGCCCCTATTGGACTTCTTATGTCAGGATATGGATCGAATAATAAATATTCTTTTTCAGGTGGTCTACGGGTTGCTGCTCAATCTATCATCTATGAAATACCATTAACTCTATGTGTGTTATCAATATCTCTACGTGTGATTCGGCAGAACATTATTATTTTTTCTCTTTTCTAGAACTAGGAATAGAATAAAGAAATTTAATATATTATATTCAATGGATATAATTTTTTTATCATTAGGGTTAATGAACTAAACTAGATAGTTAGATGAGTAAAAGCAAACTGCTTATAAATTTGCAGTAAGAAGATTCCCCCTTTTGCCGGATTATTACCAATGTAATCATAAAAAAGCAAATTTTTCGGGAATTTTAGACCAAGCTTCCGATAAACTTAGATTTTCAGCTAGTCCGGCACCAACTCTTCGATATATCTCTTGCTGGAAGTATCCTTGATCCCACTGATAACGAGTGGGACCAAATAACTCGATTGGGGTTGTTGCTGAACCATACCACATAGTTCCAGCAACAACAAAAGCTGCACACAAAAAAAAACGGCCGCGATACTACTAGAAAGTACAGTTTCAATATTGCCCATACGTAATCCTTTGTAAAGACGTTGAGGCCGACAGACACTAAGATGGAATAGGCCTGCCATTATGTCCAGTGTACCTGCTGCAATATGATGAGAGGCGATTCCACCGGAAACAAAAGGATCAAAACCTTCCGCGCCCCACGCTGGACTTACAGATTGTACTTTTCCAGTTAGTCCATAAGGATCAGACACCCATATTCCAGGACCATATAAGCCTGTTACATGAAATGCGCCAAAGCCAAAGCAAGCCACTCCTGAGAGAAATAAATGAATTCCAAAGATTTTGGGCAAATCCAAAGAAGGTTTTCCTGTATGTCCATCATAGAATATTTCTAAGTCCCAATACACCCAATGTCAGATGGCCGCTAAAAAACACAAGCCAGAAAACACAATATGTGCTCCGGCCACGCCTTCATAGCTCCAAATACCCGAATTCGTTATAGTTCCTCCTGAAATACTCCAACCACCCCATGAATTGGTTATTCCTAAACGAGTCATGAAGGGTATAACGAACATACCTTGTCTCCACATTGGATCAAGAACAGGGTCAAAGGGATCAAAAACCGTCAATTCATATAGAGCCATCGAACCGGCCCAACCGGAAACTAGAGTCGTATGAATTATATGGACAGAAAGCAATCGGCCGGGATCATTCAATACGACAGTATGAACACGATACCAAGGCAAACCCATGGAAATACTCCTTTCTCAAAGAAAAATAGACACTATGTAACTTTATCGCATTGCAACATACTTTATTTAGCTAATCTTTTCCGCGAATTCTGTATGAGAAAATGTTACTTTTTACTGTATTCCGTTGAAAATAACGGCTGAATTCTGCTCGTAAGAACAAAGGAAAAGGTTATATTGAGACAGTTATGAATTTGATTGATTTTCCGTTACTTGCCCAAACAACCCCGAATTCTGTTATGTCAACTACATTAAACGATCTTTCGAATTGGGCAAGACTCTCCAGTTTATGACCACTTCTCTATGGTACCAATTGTTGTTTCATTGAATTTGCTTCATTAATAGGCTCGCGATTCGACTTTGATCGTTATGGATTAGTACCAAGATCGAGCCCTAGGCAAGCAGACCTAATTTTAACAGCCGGTACCGTAACAATGAAAATGGCTCCGTCTTTAGTACGATTATATGAACAAATGCCTGAACCAAAATATGTCATTGCTATAGGAGCTTGTACTATTACAGGAGGAATGTTCAGTACTGATTCTTATAGTACTGTTCGGGGAGTCGATAAGTTAATTCCCCTGGATGTCTATTTGCCGGGCTGTCCGCCTAAACCAGAAGCAGTTATCGATGCTATAACGAAACTTCGTAAGAAGATATCCCGAGAAATCTTTGAAGATAGAACTTTGTCCCAACAGCAAAATCGGTGTTTTACTACTAATCACAAGTTTTATGTTCGACGTAGTACTCATACTGGAAATTACGAGCAAGGATTACTCTATCAATCACCATCTACTTCAGAAAGTATCTCTGAAGTAATTTTCAAATCCAAAAATTCAGTATCTCCACATGAATTAGTGAATTAGGCAAGGTTCCTTTGTACGGAATAAGAAAGAGTGAGTCAAGTCAATCTTTCAAAATTTCATTGGAAATTTTAAATACTCATACAAATAAAAAAGTGGGAGAAATCGAGAAGATGGGGGTTCGTTTATCTGATTGGCTAGTCAAGCATGAACTAATTCATAGATCTTTGGGTTTCGATTGCCGAGGAATAAAGACTTTACAAATAAGAACTGAGGAATGGGACTCCATTGCTGTCATTTCATATGTATATGGTTACAATTATTTACGCTCCCAATGTGCCTATGATGTAGCATCTGGCGGATTTTCAGCTAGTGTGTATCATCTTACGAAAATACGGTATGGTATAGATAAACCGAAAAAGGTATGCATAAAAGTATTTGCCCAAAGAAGTAATCCTAGAATCCCGTATGTTTTCTGGATTTGGAGAAGTACCGATTTTCAAGAACGGGAATCTTATGATATGTTGGGAATCTCTTATGATAATCATCCACGTCTTAAACGTATCTTGATGTCTGAAAATTGCATAGGCTCATTACATTAAAAAAAAGATATGAAAGTGCCCATAAAATAAAAAATTGAGCGTGAAAGCCAAATGAATCGAAAGATTCATGTTTGGTTCGGGAAGATATCATGGAAGTTGTAAAATTAATGGTAAGATAATCTACTTTCATTAAATGATTTATTAGATAATCGAAAACAGAGAATTTTGAGAACTATTTGAAATTCGGAAGAATTGCGTAAAGGGGCCGTTGAGCATCTCGAACGAGCTCGGGCTCGTTTACGGAAAGTGGAAATGGAAGCAGAGGAATATCAAATAAATGGATATTCTGAGATAGAACGAGAAAAAGTAAATTTGATTAATGCGACTTCTGAGAGTTTGGAACAATTAGAAAATTACAAAAATGAAACCCTTCATTTTGAACTACAAAGAGCAATTAATCAGGTCCGACAACAAGTTTTCCAACAAGCCTTACAGGGGGCTATAGGAGCCCTGAATAGTTGTTTGAATAGCGAGTTACATTTCCATACCATCAGTGCTAATATTGGAATCCTTGGGGCAATGGAAGAAAAAACTGATAGTCCTATTTTTTTTACTTTAGAGTTTAGGCATTATTATTTTCCTTTGTTTCCGAAAAAGAAAAAGAGACACTAATGGTAACTCTTCGAGCTGATGAAATTAGTAATATTATCCGTGAACGTATTGACCAATATAATAGAGAAGTAAAAGTTGTGAATACTGGTACCGTACTTCAAGTGGGGGACGACATTGCTCGTATTCATGGTCTTGATGAAGTAATGTCAGGTGAATTAGTAGAATTTGAAGAGTGTACAATAGGCATTGCTCTCAATTTGGAATCAAATAATGTTGGTGTTGTATTAATGGGTGATGGTTTGATGATACAAGAGGGAAGTTCTGTAAAAGCAACAGGAAGGATTGCTCAAATACCTGTAAGCGAGGCTTATTTGGGTCGTGTTATAAATGCTCTGGCTAAACCTATTGATGGAAGAGGTGAAATTTCTGCTTCTGAATCTCGATTAATTGAATCTCCTGCTCCGGGTATTATTTCAAGACACTCCGTATATGAGCCTCTTCAAACAGGACATATTGTTATTGATGCGATGATCCCTATAGGACGTGGCCGGCAAGAATTGATTATTGGGGACAGACAGACCGACAAAACAGCAGTAGCCACAGATACGATTCTCAATCAAAAAGGGGAAAATGCAATCTATGTTTATGTAGCTATTGGTCAAAAAACATCTTCTGTGGCTCAGGTAGTGACTAATTTCCAGGAACGAGGGGCAATGGAATATACTATTGTGGTAGCCGAAACCGCGGACTCACCTGCTACATTACAATACCTTGCTCCTTATACAGGTGTGGCTTTAGCTGAATATTTTATGTATCGTGAACGTCATACCTTAATAATTTATGATGATCTCTCCAAACAAAGCACAAGCTTATCGTCAAATGTCTCTTCTTTTAAGAAGACCTCCTGGTCGTGAAGTTTATCGAGGAGATGCTTTTTATTTGCATTCACGTCTTTTGGAAAGAGCTGCTAAATCAAGTTCCAGTTTAGGTGAAGGGAGTATGACTGTTTTACCAATAGTTGAGACTCAAGCTGGAGATGTTTCGGCTAATATCCCTACTAATGTAATTTCCATTACAGATGGACAAATATTCTTATCTGCCAATTTATTCAATGCGGGAATCCGACCTGCTATTAATGTAGGCATTTTTGTTTCCAGAGTGAGATCCGCAGCTCAAATTATAACCATGAAACAAGTAGCTGGCAAATTAAAATTGGAATTAGCTCAATTCGCAGAGTTGAAATTTTTTATATTTTAATTTATAATAATAAGATATTGAAAATACCAAAAAATTGGAATTCCTTTTTTAGATTTGAGAATAGTTATAAGAAATAAGGATTCATATTATAGCGGATCAGTCCAAATATACAACAATAAAAATTATAATCAGACATTCCTCTGATTTCGTTCGAAAAGGGATGAAGATAGGAAAAAAAAACAATAAGGAAGAATATTGACCCTTCCAGTATTCCAAGGCACACTTTTAAAAAAAGGGGGGGAGGGGAACGTATATGTGGTATATACCTCTCTATATTGAATTGTGGATACATCAATGATAGAATCATTTCTAATTGAAACAAAGATGATTCATACAATAGAGGTGGAACGAGAGGGGATGGCCAAAAAAATAAAATAGGCATACACAATTTTTTAATATAGGAATCATTATATAATGAACTCGATGGTTCCAAGATAAATGAAAAAGTTGGGTAAAATTACAACTGGATCCTTGTCTAAAAGGGGGATATGGCGAAATTGGATTTCATTTAAATCAATATAACTTAAAATTTCCATGATTTATATACAAAATCGTCTTTAGTTCTACTACACTATTCTACATTACATAATTATTTCTAAAAGCTTCTTCTTCTTCTTTTTTGAGAAATTATGTACTTTATATAAAAGTCTAGGTATAATATACTACGTGACAAGTGCGTCCGTAACATCTCGCACCACGTTGAAGTGTCTTAACCACTTGGACAATATTGTTTATCCAAAAAAGGTACTTTACTACAAAGAAAAATATACACCCATGTTTCTTTGTAAAGTTGGCATTTCATTACAAATATACACACAATATTTTTTTAGACTAGAATTACGGAAAAGTGGCTGAAATTTAAAACTCTATTAAACTATGCTAATATCAAAATATATTAAATAATTGTGAAACGGATGAATTTTCTACTCACTAATTCTAAAGATTTTCTCCTATTTCCTTAGTTCTCCATAGATTTTTATTTTCAAATCCCTATAATTTATCATTCTTATTATAACCATTACAAAGTTTTATTAATTTTTTCTATGAATATTTTACATTTAAATATAAACATTTAATCATTTTCACAATTATTTATAAAACTCTCCTATATTTTATCATACAATTTTACATTCAAGACGATATATTCAAAATAATTGAATGGTATAAATTTTAAACTTTTAAAATAAATTCAATTGACTAATATTAATTATTTGGTTCAACAAATCCATAAATGACAATTTGATGTATTATACACCGCACTAATATTGATAAAAAAAAGTATAAAATTATTATTTTATTCAAGTCAATATCACTTAAAATTTTCAATGTTTGCATACAAAATTATCCTTCGTCATCATACATTAAATGCATTTAAGTTTACATAATTTATTTTTAAATTAGTACTTTATTACAAAGATAAATATACATATATTTTCTTTATAAAGTAGGTATTTCAATAGAAACAACCATACACAAAAAAAAATTCTAAAACGGAAATTATTAGAAACATATGCAATGTTTTTATTATTATTTTTTGAAAATTGGTGTATCAATTGAATTCTTTATCATTAATAAAAAAAAAATGTTAAAATGACATTAAATTAACAATTGGTGATTAATATTTCAGTTTGTAATTCTGAGAGGTAATGAATATTTTTAGTTTATACACTCTATGGAAACGTTAACTTTTAGATATGCGTATTGGTGACGTTAACTAATGGATATTGCATGCCATGTTTTGATTAGAATTTTTTTCGTCTTGATTTTCTGAGATGGAAGTTAACTTATTTTTTAAAGTTTTTGCTATAAGTTAAAATTATCTAAGAATGAAACGATGGTTCAAAACAATAAAAATATGATTTGTAATGTTTCTTCTAATCTAGATTTTTTTTTAGTAGTTACATAAATATTTTTTATCATATCGATAATATAATATATACATGTTTCTGATGTTGAATTAACTACAAGGAATTTAGACACATAAAAATATACTAGCTCGTTACTGTCACACTTTAATTTTTATGTGTTTTTGTCATTTCCTGAAGTAATATTTGGATCAATATATGTATCATTCTTTTTAACAAATACTAAAAGCTATATGTTAAACTCCAAATCTACATATAATATTATTTATATGTTGAAACATATAAGAATACTAATCTTAAAATTAATTAAGATACTAACTTCCATTTGTTTTCTTAACAAATATTGAATGCTAAAAAAAATATCCGCAATTCATTATTATCTAAAAAACAACAATTTAATTTTATACAAATATATAAATACAAAACCACATAACAAATTTATATACTTAAAAATGATAAGTTCGATAAGTAACTCAACTATCTTAATTCAACGTATACTACATATTAAATTCAGTTTTTGAAAATATTAACACAAATTTCTCTAAAACATATTGCATGCACCACTAGGGTTACACACTGGTATAGAGGTAGTTAATATCTAACTAGTCCAACAGATGGCTTCATTAGGATAAACATACATTTGTTTATATGTATAAGGGCTGTCAATGGATCGTGTCGGATCGGGTTCGGGTCGGATCAAGTCGGGTTCGGGTTGATTTATAAACGGGTCGGGTCAACCCATTTATTAAACGAGTCATATTTTTCCAACCCTAACCTGACCCGTTTATAAACGGGTTGACCTGACTCGACCCGTGTAACCTGTTTAACTAAATGGGTCGTGTCGGATCGTGTTGGGTCGGGTTTACCCGTTTGACCCATTGATAGATATTGCCTACTAATATAAGCAACAAAAGAGCCAAATCACCAACATGCACACTGTTATATAATCATTAACATGCAACAAGTTGTAAAGTCACCAACAGACAACATACATATAAAGCATGAAATCACCTAATCCAAAAATCATTTTCTATACATAAGTATATATTCCCATAGTCCATACTGCATAAATTAAAGATTACCAGTATGGAAGAGATACAGTTGTTATAAGTAAAATATAACTAACAACATACAAGAATAAATTAGTAAAATATAACAACTTACATATACGAGCATACTGATTACTGCATACATAAAAGATTAACACTAACAGTATACATAAAAGATTAACAGTATGGAAGCGATACAACATATAATCGGGTTTGGCGGGTCAAAATCGGGTTAGCGGGTCAACCCTAAACCCATCCGTTTATAAACGGGTCAAATTCGGGTTAACTCGAAAATGACCCGCTAACTAAACGAGTCGGGTTAACCTGCTAATTTCCGTGCGGGTTTCGGGTCGAGTCACGGGTCGTGTAGGAAATTGACAGCCTAATATGTATATATATTATATAAAAAATTGTAGGCAAGGACTGACTACACTACTACTCTCGATTTTTCACCACAAATTCTGATTTAAATAATAATACTCTCTTTAGGAGGGAAATGAGGTGTAGCCCATCCTTGACATATTACACACACACAAAAATTCAAATACACACACACACACACACACACACACACACACACATATATATATATATATATATATATTGAGAGAGAGAGAGAAAGACATATATATAAACATATGCCAGGTCTTTTGTCTGTATCGCTTTTGTTAGGCTTGGGGTTTGGAAAAGTCCATTCATATATCGCCACGTGGTTTTATATTAGAGATTATCTGAGGGAATAATGATCCAAAAATGACTTCAAACAAACATAGCTGTTCCAAAAAAATCAACACACCTTCCATCTGCAATGCTAGCAGAGCCAATATTCCAATCCTTTGCAACAGTAGTCATCCTATCGCCTTTCGTAATCAATCTGAGGCCAACTTGACCAGCCTCAATTCCTTGTTCTGAACCAGCAACTAATATTTCCCAACACATTTTTTGATACTCCGTTCCCAAAAGATAAACTGGTCCAGATTCAGGTTGAATCATTACTGAGATGGAGAAGGTCACTTTCTGAGTTAAACAAACGCTTTGGTCAATTAGTCCACAATGTCGACCTGTTGTTCTTGGCTCGTCATCAAGAATACAAATAGTACCTACTATTCCAGCCTACAAAGTAGTTCAAACAACTTCAGAATATTGCTAAGAGAATAAGTCATTATTAATCATCATGTAAAAAATTATGAACAGCCATGTTATATTGTAAAAAATGCTGAACTCCCTACTATTCGCTGATAATGCTACAGAACTTTTTATGTTTTTTATTTTCCTTAAACCTAAATATAATACAGGTTAAATCTACATTTATGTGACAATCCACTGAAGGTCAAAATTAATAATTGTAATTTCAATGATAAATTCAAAAGTTTGATCTTGAGGGAAGGAAGTTACAGATGAAAGCAGGACACATGACTACTGCAAAGAGCTGTTCTATTTAAATAAATGACTGACTGACAGCATCCTCATGGAAGACAGGTTGTTTCTCTCCTGATGGTATATGTGTGAAAGTAATTTACGATAACTTACAAAAGCTTATTTAGTAATCAAAAGGTTTACCTGCTCTGCCCGTCGTGACAACAGAGATGCATGTATACGCCTAGCAATACTAGAAACTCGTTCCCTGGCAAAAGAGTCTTCCAAAACAGAATCTCCACCTACAGCACGTACTGCAGCTGCCATAGCGGCAGCTTCTCTGTTTCCCACATTTGGTATAGAAGATAAAAGAGAATTTTCTATTTCCTTCCATTTACGTTCCTCTTTCTCCAATAGAGCTTTCCTTCTTTCTTTTCCCTTCCCTTCCTCCTCTCTTCTCTGCATTAATATCTCCTCTTCCATCTCTTTCTCTCTTATGTAACTACAAGAATAAAATAACTAACTTCAGGACAGAAGCTGTTTAACAAACGAGTCAAAGAACTATAGTACAGTATCACCTTTCTTGGATTATTTCAAATTGCTTTCGATCTTCAGGCATCCATTTCTTTATCTCTTTGGCACTTAAATCGGAGAATCCAATGCTGTCAAGAAAAAGCCTAAGACGGACTTCATCCTGCAAAAATGATAATAATAAATCATAAAGAAATGCACATAGTTGGTTGAAAATGCCCAACAATATACAGTAAATTTCAATATATTGCAGCGGTTACCAACCATAATTTATACTATTATAATTCCCTGTCAGGTCTCACAGATCAATTTCCCACATAAGAAAATATGTTATAGGCTATCTATTTTCTTACAAATTTCCAACAAACTTATTTTTTTTCTTCTCAGTTACCCATACAAACCACTTCTCCATTGTCATATTTCATATTAAATAAAACACGATATTTTCACATGCATTAAGAAATAGCCAGGAAAAAATATATGCTAACATAAGCTTTTAGTTGAGACAATATTAAATGGCACATAAAAGAGATTTTGAAATCGGCTTGAGTCGCTTGATAGAACCCAATGAAAGAGGCAGAAAAGTGGAAGTGGAACATGAATTGACAGTCCAGCCGAATAGAGCAGGCAAATGTTCAACGCAACAGCTATAGTTATATTCTTACTTGTATCCTTTCAGCTTTAGCAGTCAAACCAAGCAAAAGAAGCAGATAACCACCAAACTTGTCCCACATATATACCCACTCAGTGTCGATTGCCTCTTCTAAAGCCAAAATGCGTGCATGAGCACACATTTTTCTTCTGTAATCTAAATCAGCAGGACCACATAAAAAGGAACCAGCACTAGCTTCTTCATTTCTTAAACGGTCTCTCAGTTTCATTATATCGGCTCTTGGAAGAACAAAATTTCCAGCTCTATCACGTGCAATATTAGGGTCCCCAATTAAAAGAGCAGCCGAACTGGCAGATCTTTGTGGAGCTGAGTAGGTCCCAGATAAGGCATTTCTCGTCTAAATTATCCACCAAAGAGAATAATATATAACACAACAGTATCAGTAACAAGATAAATGGTTGAGGCAATGAGGCAAAATAAATTTTTTTTTTAAAAAGGAGCTTTCTCTTTCAAAAAAAATGCAGCAATATTATATACATAACTACTATTCGAATTCGACTCAAGGACTAAATTAAAAGATGAAGATACACATAACAAACACAGTGATCATGCTATTTAAATTGGATCATGAAGACATGAACCCACAAAGTAGTAAGCCTGTAAATAAGCATATGGGACTGAGCACTGAATAAAGAACCCTGTACTGACAAGCCCCCCACCCCCTCCCCACAAAAAGCAAAAAAGAACAAGAAAAAAAAGAATCGCACATAGTACAATCAATTGGAATATTAGCAACTATTACACATGCAAATTTTGTTGAAATTTTGTTAATAATATTAAGAAGAAAGGGGACAGAATATTGATATGAGAGTGCTGAAAAGGAAAAATAACAAGCGGTATAAGCAGATCATTCACCTTGGTAGCCGAGCGAGTGATTGCTTGAACAACAGTCTCCTTGGTAAGGAAATGCACTGCATCTTCCATCATCTGGAATAACATTTAACATGAAGATATATTTTTGGCACATAAAATCTGAAAGTAATGATAATCTCGTTACCTTTAATGTGAGGCATGGACGAGATACAGTAAACCCAAAAGCCACTACAAGAGTAATTGCAGATACAGCAGCCCCAGCATAAGGGGGGTATATTCGCAAACTAGCAATTACTCCCCATCCCTCAACTGATAACGCTATCCCATAAAGCATTAGGAAAGCATGGCTAACAACAACATTACACGGTGACAAGTGTTAGTACAACAAATTTGGTTTGAAGAGTTGTTATATAAAGGTCATATGAGCTCACAAGGAAGAGGATTTTGTTTTAAGTTTCAATCAAGGTAATTTGCACACAGTTTGCTTATTTCAAATTGATCCCTTGAATCATAATATTTGTTATTAGTTCCCCTAATCAAGTAGCCAAAATTAATAGGACTATACTTAAAAGCATGCATATTTTGGTAGTAAGGTTGGTACTTAATTCAAGCAAAGCACTCGTGTTGATGTCTCGATTGTTCGAACCCATGACTTTTAGGACCTCAGCCTAGAGAATCACATCACTTGCAACTTGAGCCAGTAGTCCTTAACAAACGAGTTGAAAATGCTATGAATGCACAAATGAATTGGAAAGAAGGCTAACCTTAGGACTAAAGTTTGGTAGCTCTTATTAGAAAATTAAACAAATATTTCTAAGTAGATGAAAACATGTTTCATGAAGATAAGAATATGATCGACTTATTTCAAAATCGATGAAAACTTTCTGTGACGAAAAATATTACAGGTAACGTAATCAATTTCAATTCCAAACAATAATATTTTTGCACAGAAATTATGGGAAAATATACATTTTCTTCAAATGGGAAAATAATCAAACTGATCACATTGCTTTTTTAAAATTTGCATTTTTTAAAGCTTCTTTACTCATTTTCTAAGCCACTGGGTGATTTTCCTCCTTTGTTTATATATATATATATATATATATATATATATATATATATGGCGAGCGTTCAATGGCACCCCAAATAGTGCAGCACCCCTAAAAGCCCCCTGATTTCCACCACATATCCCGTTTCTCTCTCCCTCCACTCATTCTCGCACATACCACTCACTTATTCTAATATAAATGCTTGGTTTATATAGAAAAATACTATATGATAAGTTATTAGAACAATATGTAACTTAAATTTAATACTGAATGTTATTTGGGTTACACGTCAACGTAAACAAACAACTAATACAATAAGCTAAACTTACATTGAAACATTTGTATAGTTTCATGGCAGTATTACTAATATTATCAAAGCTAAAGAAGATATTTTTCTTGAGCTTTGGACAGTTCTAAATGGTGGCATTTTTTTCCCCAATTTGGCAATTCCACTACATATTTATCGTTTAAGTTGTGTTCATAGTGTGTATTTTTTGTATGCTCATAGATAATAGCTCAAACCAGTGTAACCAGCAATAATTTGATGATGAAACGATCTAGTTTCTACAAGCAAAACATTGTAATTTTATGATCAGATGATGAATATATTTCAGCATTGTCACTAACCTGATATTTTTGGCACAATCTGCATGAGCATCATAAACATACACGGGTAATACTCGAGGGGAATAGACAACAATGGGAGGTGAAAGAAGAACCTATCAAGAATACAGCAAATTTATAAAAATAAAAAATAAAAAAAAGACCAAGAGAAGGATAACAAAGGGAAAAGAAGGTTATTAGGATAACAATAATATACTGTTAAAGCTCTTCCTGTAAGGAGGAACAAAAACGAAAAATAGCCCACAGATGCTCCAAGGAATGGTTTGTCTGCAAACAATGAATAGAAATAATTTCATGCTCAACTAGCTGAAGTCAATATTGTAATATCCAATTCAAGGACCGATAAAGGAACTTTTTGTCACCTTCAAAATATCCAACCAAAAAAGCAGCCAGAGCAAGAAGGAAAACGAAAAGGCAAACAAGGAACATTTGAGCTCTGGTCAGGTAGAAATTGTTTGAAGCCCAGTAATGAATAACGCCAATGCCAAGAACAGCCAGAAGAATAACAAGAAGGAATGTGACCCCAATCTGTAACAAGTAGAATGATTACAGACTATCATATGTTACTGTGGAAATAAAATTCAGCTGAGAGAAATTTTGACATATTCACTGACCGTCCATGGTGTAATAATAGCTGTAACTGCAGACATGGCACCAATCAAGAGAAAAAATCCGATGATAACAAAAACATAGACACCAAATGAAAGTTTCCAATCATCATCTTTCCTGAAGGGAAAAAAATCATGACCTACTTGTAAGGAAGCAGTCGTATGTTGATACAATGATAAGTTAGAAAACTACATAGCTCATGGACTTGCCATTTATATAACCCGATGAACAATGAGAATGTTCCAGGTACACAAACCAAAGGAAGCAAAGCTGCGAGAAAATCCACTTTCATTGGTACTCGATCCGCTCGAGAATTCACTACTTCCCAATATGACACTCCACAGAAAGCAACAAGAACAACTAAACCAAAAACCAACAGTTTAAAAATGAAATAAATTTGATTATAATAAGGAAGCTATAAAGGAATAGTTTGGCTTACCTGAAAATATAGTAATGCATATAGCAGAAGAAAGAGAGAACCTATATGTTGCAAACCACGAAATGATGGGTAGAATAGCAGTAACTAGCAAAGCAATTACAGCAGATATTGCCCATCCAAGATATGCAGATGATATATAAGGTGAATAATACCCTTGACCATCGCCACTCCATCCCTTGTAACCTAAAGCATCTAAAGGCTTTGCAGACACTATTGTGCCAAGGGCTACAACTGATCCAGTAAATATAAATATGCTGACAAAAAGTAATACTCCCTGCAGAAGAAAAACAGCTCGGAAAATTGATACAAAAACATAAGTATATTAAGTGTTACGAGATATCAAGTGCATCCAGTAGATAAATTGATCATAAAGAAGTTAAAAGTACTACAGATGATTATAGATAGCAATTAAACCTCTTCTAAAACTACGATGGTTACATACATGAGTTACATTATCAGGGGGGAAATGATTATTTGTGCACCAGCACAGCCATTTACTTAAATGAGTGATAATATGAAAAGGAAGGAAAATTATTGAAAAGACGCGTGTAAAATGTAATAATACCTCCTTCCTACGATTTTGATGATTATTTATGTGTGTCACTGAATCCTGGTGTAAAAGCCAAAAACAGTATCCGTTACGAGCCCAGATTGGAATAGCAACTGAAAGACATGCCACCATAAGTGGTACGGTCAAAGCCAACCCAAGTATAACAGATGATTTGCTGAAATTCACATGCAGAGGTTAGTAAGATGCATGATGTAAATTACTCTTTCGTTCATGAAAATAGATTTGTAAAAGATATCCGAGTATAATATATTTATTTACTTCTACTTATCGAAGATCAATCATAATTAAGTGCTATCTGAAATTTTTGTAGTAAAGTAACACAATAAAAAACTAAAACTAAAACTCAAGTATAATATTTGTTTGCAGAAATGGGAAAATATCAATAACCTCTTTGTAAGCAGAATACTTCTAAAAATTTCCAAGTAGGTAGAAACAAAATTGAGAACATACATATAGAAACGAGGACAACTGAGTCACTTCAATTTCAAAATAATATAACTTCTGCCAGCTTAGGAACATACAGCCTTAAAACAAAGTACATAAAACACCCTTCACTAAGACAAGTACACAGTGAATGAAATCTCTTTTTATTTTATTTTTGGCAAGACAAAATATTTGTATATTGTTATGATTTTGATTAGTGAGAAGATAATGGGGGCGTACCTTAAGAAAGACAGGAGCAACCCAACACATGTAGTCAATATCCAAGCAATGAAGCCATACTAGAGATGCCAAAATAACAATAAGATGTGTGAAAACTAATATCTTACTAAAATAACTAGTAACTGAATGTAGAGGAACTGGCAAAAATCCAAATGTGGTTGCATATGAACTTTTATGTGTTACTTCAACATGCACATATTTATTACAGTAAATATGTTAGCTACAAGAAAAGAGAACATTGCAAGTAACAAAATCGAAACTGCCACAATAGCACATCACAATAAACTGTCCATTCAACATAATTGTAGCAGATAACAATCGAGACATGGCCAAACAAAAGTTTCATTTGATCAATGAGGGTGATTTGCTCACAACTGAATTGTAAAGCAGTGTTTCTTTCACAAAGACTAGTCAATAAGTTCTCTTAAAATATTGAAAATTGATTAAAGCATATGTATATAAATAATCACAGCATTAGAGAATAAATTAATAAATGTTTTTTTTTTCATTATGTAAGTATAGCCGCATGCTCCTAAGATGCTATTTTTATTATCATATTTAACTAGCTACTAGTGGCACTCTGGCAAACGCTTATAAGTTTAGTTCTTTTAACTAAACTGTTGCATCTTACAAGTAGCTAGTCGCATGCTCCTAAGATGCTATTTTTATTATCATATTTAACTAGCTACTAGTGGCACTCTGGCAAATGCTTATAATTTAGTTCTTTTAACTAAACTGTTGCATCTTACAAGTAGCTAATAAGAAGCTATCAAAGAATGTCCTTATTATTCTTCTTAATCAGTGCAGCGCACCTCCCTCTCATGCGTGTGCGCGCGTATATATCTATAACATGCTTGGGAATATGAGTGTGTATAAGGCAAGGATCGGCTACACCTCAAATCCACCGATAACAGCCACAAGTCATGTATCAAGCAATAAAGTTAAGTGGCAAGCGAAAGAAAGAACATTATTTAATTCGTAACTTGTTACTGATACGAGGGAAGTAAGGTGTACCCAATCATGGCCTATACATATAAGTACGTATATATAATAGATGTGTACATATGTATGCATATATACATATACATATATCTGCATAATAATAAATATGCACATATATATGTGCATATACATATATATATATATATAATACGGTACAAAATGTTGACCAACTAAAAGGCAACACGTCCAGAAATTAAGTATAGCAGAGATGCGTATGTTGCGATGGAGCTATGGGAATACAAGACGAAACCGAATAAAAAATGATGATATTCGGGACAAACTTGGAGTTGCACCAATTAAAGGGAATCTAATCCAATACCGCTTAAGATGGTTTGGACATCTCCAAAAAATCTTCACGAAGCACCTGCACGCATTGGAATTATAGGCTACATCGAGTGCACAAAGAAATGTAGAGATCGATAAGCATGACATACAAACAAGTAGTAAAAAGGGACTTGAGCAATTGAAATATATCTGAAGCGATGGTCTTGAACACGAGCGCATGGAAATTAGCAATCAATGTACCAAAATCATGAGCTTACGATTAGTTTAAGGAGAATGTTAGAAGCATTATATTATAGAACTAGTAAATAAAGGCCGAAGACGTAGTGTTGGTCTTTAGTATCTATTATTATTAGTACCATTATTATTACTACTAATTATCATCATTTTGGTTTTTTATTCATTATTATTATTTATTACTTGTTTAATTATTTTATTTTTATTTATGTTTCCACTTTTAACTGTTTTGTCGTTATTATTTCCGTTAAATTGACTTTATCATTTCGTTTTGATTTCATCTCTAGCCAACCCCGACTTGTTTGAATTAAATGGCTTAGTTGTTGTTGTGTACATATATGTATGTGTGTATATATGTACGTATGTGTACATGTATGTATGTATATATGTGTATATATATGTATGTATATATGTATGTGTATATGCACATCAGTGTAGTCAAGGCGCTCGCCTAGGCGCCAAAAAGCCCTAGGCGACAGCCTAGGGCTTTTCTAGCCGTCGAGGCGCCAGCCGTGCTAGAGGCGCTAGAAAAGCGCTCGAGGCGGCAAGCCCTAAAAAAGCATCGAGCTAAAAAAGCGCGCTTCAGTTAGGTTTTTTTGTGTTCAGGCCCAAATCGAGCCCACTTTGAAACAAATAAGGGTTAGCCGACTAGGTCATTTTCACTCGTCTAACAATAAAAAAAAGAGCAACAACAATCAAAGACAGCATCGGCATCAAACAAATCAACTGCAAAATTTGCTCTCATCCAATCGAATCTTGTCTGATCGGCATCATCTTAAGCTCGAGGCTTCAGCAGCTGTTCTTCTGTAAGATTTTTTTTTTTCGTTTCTGTGAACAGCAGCTGTTTTTTTTAAACAAGTGTGAGTGCCGTGTTTTTTTTTTGTTGAAGAAACGAAGTTTTTTTAAAAACAAATGCTGTTCTTTTTTTTAACAAATGCGGATTTTTTTTTTACAAAAATGCAGTTTTTTTTTGGAACAAATGCAGATTTTTGTTTTGAACAAATGCTGTTTTTTTTTTAAGTTTTAACAAATGATGATGGTGTGATGTTTTAATCTCAATATTGCATTTGTATACACTTTTTAAAAGCCAAAAATGGAGTTTTATGTCATTTTTTAAGTGCAGTTTTTTTGCTGTAAAACAGCAAAAGTCATGCTCAAGACGCCCAAAAAAGCCCTAGACGCCAGAAAGCGCTAGGCGCCAGCCTGGGGCTTTTTCGCCTTGACTACACTGACGCACATATATATAACCAAGAAGAGACCTACTCTTTTGAAAGAAAACATTCTTCTTTTTACCAACATGAGGATGGCTATACCAATTACCAACTCTGATGAAACACAAAACTTTATGGTAGTAAAATCATAACTGGATGCACAAGTTGTTATTTTGCTAGGATGGTGTTCTTGGAAACATATATTATATACATCACGATAACTCATAAGCCAGTTGGACACTCCACCTATTGACATTTGTTGTCTTACAATTATTAATTTAGAGGGGAAATATGATACTACAATATTGATGTTCACATTCATATGAAATAAATATTTTGGTATTATCTACTTAATTTCTTTTATTGCATAAGCTAAGTCAAGATGTTGTTTTATGTTTCGTACGGTCATGGTAACATTAGAGATGATGAGAAGAGTCAATATTCCTACTGAATCAAAATCACTCAATTTATGGTGAGATAAACTCTAGCTCGTTCATCTTACAGTCATGTGTGACTGTACTCTCTTCTTTTCTCATTAAAGGTGTTTTAAGTTCACCAAACTTTTTAGATGGTCCACCTCTTTCCTTCAAAAAATTTGAACTAGCTTATCCACTAATGCCATCTGTAACACACTGTGATATGTGATTCATCCAATATGGACTTTATACACAACTTAAACACAATAAAGGCTAAGAATTTTATATTTGTTCAAGATGTCTCAATTGATGTTCGAAAAGGAAGGTAATATGCATAAAGTAGTTAGTATCAAAATTGGAAAAGATCATCCAGTGGTCGAAAAAATGTTTCAAAATATCAGATTGCTATGTTGTGAAGTTTTCATATTTGAAACCACTCAAACACAAACCCCAATGCAGCGGAAATGAACTAAATCGTGATAGAAGTGCAAAGACAACCAGTCAATATCTCAAACCCAAACACGATCAATCCAATAACCCATTACAAACAATCAACAAGCAATAACGATAAATAAATCACACATCAATTTAAAGTGGTTCCACTAACGTTGTGTTAGTGTACATCTACTTGAGATGGAGCTTTTATTAATATAAATGAAAAGAATACAAAAGATTGATTACAATGATCAATAATTCACAAAGAGTTTGATTTTATGAAGATGAGAATTGAAAATTTATTAAGATTGCTTAAACCCTAATTAATGGAGGATAAAATCATTGCTTCAAGCCTTAATCTCACTTTGAATATGAGGATAGCTTATATAGAAATGACTAACTTTGGCTATTTCCCAAATCACCCTTTGGAACTTTACAAATCAACACACCATGTCCGCAGCCCAAAATAGCATAGAAGCCGCATCAGTCGTCTGGTGTATAAGGCCATACGCCTAGCTCAAGGCTCGGAAAAAAATCCCAATGTAATACCAGATGTCTGGCCGGTTCTCTCAGACGATTGGCAGGCTTGATTGCTTCAGCTCAGACATCCGACTAAATAATCAGATGTTTATTGAAACTCTCTGCTTGCATAGCCACCCCGGTCAGATACTTGACCATGCTGGTCAGACGTCTGAGCTTAAAGCTCCTAAAACATCTTCATCTTTTCACTAGTAATCCTCCTACGAGCTTCGATTTGCAAACCGTCTTCTCCACTCTAAAGCTACATTCACCCACTTTAATTCAACCTATATAGTGCCGTCTAATTTCAATATTCCACCTCGACACTATATTCATCTCCAACACTAATGATACCATACCATCTGCAATCAACCGATAGCTCAAACTATCACCACTTCTACCTTCAACCAAGCATGAATGTTTTTCCAACGAGTTCCGACAAAGTCACCACTTATTGCACTCCATCAACGAGTTCAAGCACAGCCCCCGCCCATCAACGAATGTTGAAAACATACAACTCTAAAATCATCTCATCAAAAACACAGTAGAACCACAATCTCATCCTAATACTCTTCCTCATCCAAAATTAAGCTTCTCTCACCGCGTCACCATGTGGCACTTAGCACTTCTCCAAGCTAATTAAGTACGAGCAATGCCCAATGCTCGAACTTCCCAACCAGCAGTGTTTTAGCAAACATATCTTTGTGCATACTTTCTGAAGACATACTTGTTTGTCTTCATCCATGACTAGTGACTATTAGAAATGACACTCTCACTTCGATATGTTTGGTCCGTGAGCTAAATGTCAAATTCTTCATCAAATGAATAGCATTTTGGCTATCACATTGAACATTGGCATTGTCATGTTCAAAACTCAAGTCACACAATAATCGCTTCAAATAGTGTCTTCTCTGCCGCTTCTATCGTGGGTATCAACTCCGCCTCCGTAGTGGATAAAGCAACTACGGTTTCAATCTTAACCTCCGACTTATGGTTGTACCACCAAGTGTGAAGACATATCTGAAAATTGACTTTCTTCGATCTCTATCACTGACGTAGTACAAATCACAATAACCAACCAACTTAGAATTATTCTCCTTACTACCCAAAAAACAAGACCATGAGATGTTGTGTCTTTCAAGTATCTCAAAATAAGTGTTACTGCTTCCCAACGTGATTTCCCCCGATTAGTGAAATACGAACTAACCATCCCGACAGCATTTGCAATATCAAGTCGTGTACACAACATGGCATACATCAAATTACCAATCACACTAACATATGGCACATTTGTCGTATAAGCCTTGTCTTTCACCTCGATAGGTGATCTCTTACCCGAAAGTTTTACATCAAATGTACAGGTATATTTGACGCCTTTGTATCCTACACGCTAAACCGATAAAGCATTTTTCTAATATATTCCTTCTGAGTCGATTTCAACTCAAAACGCTTTCGATCCGCAACAATTTACATGTCTAAAATTTTCCTTGTTTCTCTAAGATCCTTCCTCTTGAATTCCTCATTTAATCCAAATTTCAACTTGTTGATTTCTTCATTTCCCTAAGAAGCAATGAGCATGTCGTCCATATACAAGAGGAAATACACCAACAATCATTTTTCAACTTCTTGAAATGGATACAAGCAATCTTTGATGCTTCTATCAAAACCATTTTCAAGCATAAAATAATTAAACCTCGTATGTCATTGCTTAGGTGATTACTTCAAACCATATAGTGATTTCTTCAACTTGCAAACTAAATTTGACTTACCATTTACATCAAAACCTTCAAGTTGCCCTATTTAAATATTTTCATCCGAGTCACCATGCAAGAAGACAGTTTTCACACCAAGTTGCTCCAACTCCAAGTCGTGAATAACAGCTATGGCAAGTAACATCCGAATAGAAGTATGTCTCACAACCCGTGCGAATATATCATCATGCTCATTTCCATTCTTTTGTGCAAACCCTTAGCCACTAGCCTAACTTTATATTTTCCAGCGTTCTTCACCTTGTATATCAATTTGCACATAATAGCATGGTTTCCTTTAAGAAGTGAAACCTAAATCTCAAGTTCGGTTTTTCATTAACGATTACATTTCTTCCTCCATGGAACAAATCCACTTCGAGCAATCACTCGAATTCATGACGTCATTCCGGTCCATCGGCTCATCCTGGACTAGATGAAGAGCATAGTTTCAATCAGGCAATCACTATATTTTTCGAGCGATCTTATAGCACAACGACCAACCCAAGTAGCAATTCTTTCACCCGGACTGCTTTCGACTCCACCTTGAGCCGAATCTTCTCTAGAATTGTGCACATTACCCGCACTACTAGAGAAATCATTTGGACTATGTGATGTACCATCAACCGCTACCTCCTCACAAGCATCAACTACTTACTCTCTACCTCTTGGACTAAATGTGAGAATGACTTCCCTCTCTTTGATTCGCCATGAACCAAATACGGAACATTCAATGAGCCTTCATTCTCTTTGAACATAGTCGACTCATCAAAAGTAACATAACTAGAATTCAATACCTTCATTTCCGAATTCCAAATCCGATAGTCTTTAATTTTGTTCGTATAACCAAGCAAAATCCCCTTAAAAGCTTATCATTCCTCAGATCATGCACATAAATCGGACTTCCAAACACACCAAGATAACTCAAATCAATGTCCTTTCCCTTCCACACTTCTTCCGTTATTTTGTTATCAATAGTCGAGCACGAAATTTGATTCACAATATGCACCACGGTTGACAAAGCTTCGGCCCAAAATTCCTTGGACAAACCCGATGTCATTCTCAAGCATCGAGCATTCTCTAGTAGAGTACAATTCATTCTCCCTGCAACCCCATTAATTGCAGACCTCTTGGTGTATTAAATGTCTTCGAATACCATGATGCTTGCTCCAAGAACTCTTTGGAAACATACTGCCACTGTTAGGCCTAAGAACCTTTAAAGACTAACCACTCTTATTCCCAACAAGTCTTTCATGCTTTGAACCATGCAAATGCCTACGACTTGGCTTTCATTACATACACCCCAACTTTTCGAGAAAAGTCATCTATAAAGAAAATATAATATCTTGCTCCACCCAAAGAAATTGTCGATGCTGACCCTCAAACATCCGTGTACACATACTCAAGAACGCCTCTTGATGTTTCGCTTCAGCGAATGCTACTCTAGTTTGCTTCCCCATGACACAATCATCACAAAACTCCAACTTGTTGAAACTCTCCATCAATCATCTACCTTTTTTTTTGGAGAATGCCCAAACTCTTCTCCGAGACATGACCAAATCTCAAATGTCACAACCTTGTCGATCCAAGCCACAAGAACATCAACACCAACGCAAGTTTCACCTTCAATTGTTACACCTTGAAGCAAATAAACACCATTAGCCCTAGCATCTTTCATTACCACAAGTGCATCCTTTAAAACCCGCAAGCAATCACTCTTAATAGTAATCTTACATCTCCAAGAATTCAATTGCCCCAAAGAGATAATAGACTTCCTAAGTCCCGAAACATAGCGCACATTAGTGAAAGTACGAACCACTACGTCAAACACCCTAATTTGCACGGAACCAATGCGGACTTACAAATAGCACCATTTCTCATAACAATTGTATTTCCTTCCTTGTCGACGCAATAAGAAAAACAATTTCTATTTGGCGCCATATGACAAGATGCTCTCAAATCGAGCACTCATTCGCTATCCGAAACATTTTATGCTCTCGCCGTCAAAACATCCACTTCTCGCTCACCAACACCTCTCTCCACTGCAACCGATGAAGATGTTACTTTCTTTCTTTTTCCTACTCCTTGTCTGAACACTCATTCTTCCAATAACCGGACTTCATACAAATATAGCACTTGTCTTTCCTTTTCTTTTCGCTCCAGCTGAGATTCCTAGATCTCAAACGCCCTTGATTCTCCTTCTTTACATCTCTCCTCCACAAATAAGCCTTGATCATTACCAGCACTACTACTTCCCACACTTAACTCTTTCATTTGATCTCACAATTCCTCACTGAGAAGACCTGTCTTGATATAATCCAACGTCAATGTATCACGACTATAGATCAGACTATCTGAGAAACTCGTATAACAGTCCGGCAACGAACATAACAATATCAATGCATTTTGCTCTTCCTCAATGTTCAAATCTACATCCTTCATCATCACTAGAAAATCTTCAAACACATTCAATTATGCATTTAGCGGAGTTCCCTCTTTCATCTTATAGATGAAAAACACTCGCAACAAGACCGAACGATTAGTGACTTCTTCATATATAACTCCTCCAACTTGTTCCAAATTTCCTTAGCAGTCGTCTCGCCATTAATTTCAAAGATAACATTCTCCCCCATAGCAAGTTGAGTATAGTTATTGTCCACTCTTCTATTTCCTCTCCCTCCACATCCGATATGTCTGCGGGCAATGTGTATCAAACACTACCTGATTCCGCCTATGAACCACTTTCATCTTCCATTGTCACTTTTCAAAATCATTATCACCATTCCACTTGTCAATAACCAATTGTGATTCCAAAGCCGCATACGATCCACGTACATACGACGTTATACCACTTGGACTAACCACTGAGGGACTGCTCGAGCTATTATCCGATTCCGGCATTTTTACAAACACCTATTAACACTTATTGCTCTGATACCAAATGATGTGTAGTTTTCCTATTCGAGACCACACACACGCAAACCCCAACGCAGCGGAAATGAGCTAGATCGTGATAGAAGTGCAAAAATAACCAATCAAAATCTCAAACTCAAACATGATCAATCCAATAACCAATCACAAACAATCAACAAGCAATATATAACGCACAATAACGATAAAAAAATCACACCAATTTATAGTGTACATCCACTTAAGAGAGCTTTTACGAATACCAATGAGAAGAGTACAAGAGATTGATTACAATGATCAATAATTCAGTCCGCGGGTGCGGCGCAGTGGAAAGGAGACATAACTTCCTGGTAAAAGGTCGATGGTTCGATTCCTACCATGCGCTTCCCCATCCTACATAAATTTACCCGGGGGTATGGGGGCTTGGATTAGCGGACGGCTTTACTGTACCCTCCTCAGGAGTTTACCGGCCCGCCAGGTTCTCCTGGGTTTTCAAAAAAAAAAAAGATCAATAATTCACAAAGAATTTGATTTTTGGGAGATAAGAATTGAAGAATTAGTAGGATTGTCTAAACCCTAACTAACGGAGGATAAAACCTTTGCTTCAAGCCTTAATCTCACTTTGAATATGAGGATAGCGTATACAGGGAGAGACTATCTTTGATAATTTCCCAAATTGCCCCTCGAACCTTCACAAATCAACATACCAAGTTCATAGCCCAAAATAGCACAAAAGCCACTTCAAACATCTAGTCTAGGGTATAGGGCCAGATGTCTGGCTCGAGGTTCGGGAAAAATTGCCATGTAAGGCCAGACATCTAACCGGTTCTCTCAGACGTCTGGCAGGCTTGATTGTTTCAACTCAGACATCTGACTAAATAATCATATGTCTGTTGTAACTCTCTGGTCGCACAGTCAGCCCAGTCAAACGTCTGACTCTCTTGGTCAGACATCTGAGCTGAAATCTCATTAAACATCTCCGCCTTTTCACCAATAACTTCCTCCTAGAAGCTCCGATTTGTGAACCGTCTTCTCCGCTCCAAAACTACATTCAACACTTCAATTCAACTTTCATAGTGACATCTAATTTAAACATACTACTAGAAGATGACGAAATAATATCATATGAATAAAAGCTTTTAAACTATGAAAAACATCCTTGGTAGTGTTTCCAGAAATATTATGCAAAAATAACATATTCATCGACTATACAACCACTATATTGTAAGAAAAACGGAACGAACAATTTAAAACAAAACATGCAAGCTAAATAGATAAAATTCAAAATATTGACATGATAATTTCAGTTGTTAGAATTATCATAAAGATGTGTAACTTCAAAAATATGTAGAAAATAGAGAGGGAAAAGCATTAACAAATAATTCAGACGAATGTGTGTGCATGTGAAATTATTAATATGGAAATGTCCAGAACTTAGTTAATGGTACTTACCTGTTATGGTTTGTCAATTTTCAACCATGACCAAGACTTTAGGGCATGACAGCTAACAAATATGATCACGGCGTTGTTGGAAATGACCACATTTCAGTGTTTCCAACAGATCTATGTGTGCTACTTGCACCAAATATTGTTTTGATATCAGTGAATTAATCAAAATTATGGTGGAAATTTTACCAATTAAAGTAATTACTGTATATATCATGACTTGTACCTAAAGTTTAATGGATGCTATGTTACATAAATCAAATTGTGATAACAATAACACGGTCATCTTCTATTGCTCTGGGTTCAAATAAATCATTTAACCAAGCTAATTTCCCTTGGTCCAAGTGAATGATAATTTAGGCAAACTCAAGGTACAAAATGGTCAACTTACAAAATATAATCAACAACGGAGATAGTAAACCGGACACATGCCGACATTGTACCTTTTGTGGTCTTGCTGTCATGGCCATGTCTTCTGAACAAAGGGACCAATAGAAAGCCATGATTGAACAAATAACAGGTGACAAAAGCAGCATAGTGAAACCAAATTTATACTGCCAAAAGACACAAGAAATGAATATAAAGATAAATTTGTGGAAATTACTAAAATAAATTGTCAAACATAAAAGAAGGCAAACAGACCTGCTCAAGTGAAGAATTTATTAATGTAATCGTCAAAGGTTGATGCTTAGCAAGAACCAATGTCTCTGAAATGAAGACTGAGCTGAATAACAGCAAAGCACGCATCGGCGTACTAGCCGAGTACCTCAAAATTATTTTAGAAAAGTTTAACCATTTCACAAATCCAAGATTTTTAAGTTCTTCGGACAAAGAAATTTGATTGGGCAACCCTACATCTAATCTAAATGAATCTGCAGCAACAACATCATGGTTCGCTGGATGATCACGGTCAGCATCTAAACTGCTTCTCTGAAGCAATGCCAAAATTCTTGGATCTAACCCTTTTTCCTTTAGCAATACAGCAAAACTAGGATCAAGTCCCTTGTCATGAAGAAGATTAGTCAGTTCAATATCATTTTGGCCCCCTCTTTTCAACATTGATGTGATCCTTGGATCATTTAATCTATCTTGGAAAACCATAGCTAAATTCTCTAGTGCTAACTGATTAGCTGAGTTGGTAAATGATCTATTTGAGTCGCAACCTTGGCTTTCTAAGCCACTACTAGAACATATAACTAAGGTGTTTTGATCAAGACGAGAGTCTTGAACAGATCGACATGAACTACTGCGTATAGCCAAACTTGGATTCCCACCTTCATTGTTCATAGATTCACGACAACTACTGGCTCGTGCGAAAAGCAAATTATTCCAGTTACTACTTTCATCCACATGGTGTGAATTATTTCTGCACATCGCTTCAACTGCATTGGCATGGTTGGTTGTTTCAACACTACTACTGCTCCGTTTAATACTAGACCCACAGCCTTCAGAAGAGCCGGACGAACTGCTTTGTCCTTTTCTATGAAACCCTTCTCTTAATCGAACTACCGTACTCCTTAAAGCATCCTGTCTTGCAACTAATGGGTTTGAAATTGATAGATATCCAGAAACAGCAGCTCTTAAGAGTACACATGCTACAATAGAATAACACAAGCAATGTCCTATATACCTGCACAGGGAATAGTAATTAAATTGTGTCGGCACAAGTGCACAGTGAAATATGTTAAGAATAAAAGACTGACCAGTAATTCACACCAAAACAGATAAGAAAAATTCTTGATATTCCCGCAATAAACAAGGTGATAACACGACTTTTCAGAATTTTAAATCCAAACAGACAAGCTCCAATGTTCCAATCTGTCATAATAGATATTAGAAAGCTGTATTAATGTTACAAAGATAGCTTACAAACATATCTAAAATTTGTAGATTGCATACCAAGCACAATAACAGCAATTGATGTAACTACCCCAAGCCATCGAGCCTCTTTTGCAGTGAAACCATATAGGACAGAATATGTGAGAAGTACTAGTAGTGAACCTAGGTAGAGAAGTCCCAGATGAGAAGCCCTGAACAATCTCACTAATAAACGTTAGTAAAAATATACACAACAAATTGTGTGTGTATATTAAAAGAATCCATCAGCAACTAGAATCCGCTAAACAATTAACACACACAAGCGCACACACCCCAAAAAAAAGTATCAGCAACAAATCGTGTGGGCATCTTATAAGATAATATATCAAAAACTAAACTAGAATCCACCGAATATGTGATATGTGAACACCCCCACATGCGCACGCACAAAGACGAGCACACAAACATGCATACGTGTATGCATGCATGTGTGTACGTGTATGGGTGTGTGTATGTAGATGTATATCATAATCTTAATCTAACAAACAACCTTCTGGGTTTTTGCATGTACAACTCATTGGGATCTGGGGGTTCAGGTAAGCATGCAAGCGGACCAACTTCTATGCAATCAGAGTATGCAAATTTGTATGATCGCCTCACATATTCATCCACATCTAATCCAGTTCCTGCATAAAATCAAGTCTTATCCTCTTGAGCGTGCTAAATATACGAATTTGGATAGAAGAGACTTCTCTAACAAGAATAAGATGATGATACAATGCATTACCATTAAAAACCATTCTGCAAACAAAAAGCATGTTGATTGCCAATGCAATTGCAGAAACACCAAAAAAGAATCCAGATGGAGAATATTTCTCAGCTGCTGGTGCACCAGCAGTGACATATACAGCACAAAGCTCATATGTGCAAATTAGAGCTAATGATAACAAAAGAAGATAAGCAACAGCCCCTGTAAACATAAATTAATATGTAAATAAGGCATAGCTAAAGAAGACGTCGTAAAGGATAACCTTACAGAATTCTAAGTAACAAATAATGAAGGCAACCATTCCAAAGGAACAAAAGAAAAGAAATAGAAGGGAGGAGGAGGTATAATCATATATTTAGGGGTGTTCAGCTAGACTAATTTATTGAGCTTGTTAGGTGAGAAGCTGGTCATGTGCAAGTTTAAAGGGACAATATTCAAGCTATTTCTATGTTGAGATCCTGACATTTGTTTTATTGGGACTAAGAGATTCATACAAAGTTTTCTTATCAAACAGGTATGTGAAGGCTTTTACATTTTACAACAAAATCTCATATCCAAACACCAACTTGTGAGACTACAAACTCCCAATTTTCTGCATGGTTGGTTCAACCTAATTACCTTTCAGGGTATCTCTGCAAATTCAGAATATTGATCTAGAACTGCATATTGTAATATAGCATTAGGAGGCTTATTGTTCACAATTCAAAGACAAATTCTATTTGCACTCAGTAAAATGCTGAGTTGCCCTCCAAATCTCCAAAAAAATGGAAATCTCTATGGTTTGCTGAGTTGCCCCCCGCTCTAAAAAAAGAAATACCCTCCCATGTAGTGCCACTGCATGGTGCTTTTAGGGTACCACGCAGTGGCACTGCGTGGTGACTTAAGAACACAACGCAGTGCCACTGCGTGGCAGACAGAAAATATGAAAAAAAAAAAACAGAACATAAATTTATATCAAAAATAAGAAAAGGTTACTTTTGGTATTAAAAATTTTGGACGAAAGGGGGGCAACTCAGTATTCTCATGAGTGGAAATAGAATTTGCCCAATTCAAAATGTTATGTTTTCCTTCTTAATGGATTATTCAAGGATGCTACCAACATTAAGGAAACAACGCAAGATAACAAGCAACTGAGCTGCATTAGACATGCATTTAGTTTGTGCAATGACCTATACCAAAAAAAGGCAGTTAACTCTGGCAAACCTATATATGAGTCACTCCCATTATTTTAAAATATAAACGACCAAGTTGTGTAAAATAAATATCAGACGCTGTGTTCTGAGAAAGAGCACATAAGAGGAACTTAGATAAAGTTAATAAAGTGTTTGAAGGTACATAAGAAAACCAAGTGCTTGTGACAGAACATCCCAACATTTAGACTGCTAGCATTTGTACGGTATTATGATGATAAAAAGTACAATCAAACTATTTACTAAGTAAACTATGAAACCTAGATATATGGTACAGCTGTAAGCCCTATGGTATAAATAAGTCTAATAAGGCATATATAGAAACATACTTGAGCTTTGCCATTGAGTTCTCCACCAAAGCATTATTGAGTAAAATACCAATAAAAGAGCAGTACCAGCCATAATCACAGCCAGCCCAATTAAATTTTGACTCAAAACTGATGTTAATATACCACCCCAGGTAATGATCATGGCGAGAGGAGACAACACTATTGTCCATGCAGAAAAAGTAAGTGAGCCGGAGAGTGCACTTAACTGCCACCCCTGTATAAATTTTGGCCATTTTCTTGCATATATCCAACTGAAGATTTTGAAAAGCCATTGGGAAGATTAGATGGGTTTATAAGGAGCATTCTTACGAAGAATGGAAATTGAGAATGATAGCTAAATAAAGCATAAAATGACATGAGTATAAAAAGAGAGAAAAACTAGCTAAGACAGAAAATTTTATAAATGCAAGTATGTATGTATGCATGCATGTGTGTGCATGTGTAAATTGATCTCACCACCCCGTTTTGCAAGCAAATGCAATGGAACTTGAGACAGCAACAATGACATATCAAAAATGACTTCAACACCCATTTTGCAAGTAAATGCGATGGAACATGAGTAATCAGATATTAATTTTTTTATTAAAATAAATCTCATGAAATACCAGCACACACATGTTATAACATTGAGCTTACCAATTCTACTTTAAACAGATACTGGAAAAGTTAACATGTATAATAAAAAAACAAAATGCAACTTTAGCATAATCAAACATTACCAAATTTACGATGAAACTATTTTACAAGATGTGATACACATTCTGTGCAAGCAATTATGGTTTTATTATTTGAACTCATGGACATCATAGTTTAAAGTTCTATGAAACATGATTAAGTTGTGTTTGGTATGTTTATTGAATTATCATTAGTTTTGCTTTTAGGCTAGCAGTAAGATTGCAATGCTTCACCTTTGTCCAAATACCTCAATGGCACAGAAATATCAATTCCTAAAAGATTGTATGGTTGTATGTGAAAGATTATAACATGCCAATGGGGACGATTGTCTTGGATTTTAGATGGCAATAAGCATCCATGTGCATGTTGAAAAACTTAAGGGACATGCAAAGCAGAAGATGTTCCCATGATCCCATCTGATCATTAATCTAATTTCAAACAAATAAACTTCATTCAGAATCAATAACCAAAGCATGACAACAAACAGGGATTGGTAAAAATATACATTCCAACTATATGGATCACTTACTTAATTTGAGAACGTAATTTAACCTCCACCTTTCAAGCATAAAAGAAAAAAATTGGAGCTATATCATTTCAAGAGCTAGATTCCAGAAAAATGATTAATCTTTCATAAACTACAAGAGAACCAATTGCTAGTTTGACCATGCTTCAACAGATGTACTTATTATTTCTGTCAACAAAATCTCATTAATTAGAGTCCAACGTTATCCTTCCGTATTTTATTATGTGCACTACCAAGCTCCAGTTTTACGACCTTCACTAGAATGTCAACTTAAATATTGGCAACACTTGTCCAAGAATACACACACAAAAGCATGTGCACACACATAAACACATGTATACATACAGACACATGCATGCACACATCCACACACACATGGTGTGTGCACACACGCATGCATGTATATTCAAAAAAGCGCAAAAGGCACAAAGCAATAAAAATGTGCTTTTCGTTTGTAGGGAAATAAAAAAAAACGAAAATTTGGAATCATTTGTCTGTGATGTGAATTTATGAAATTCTATTCTCAAAATTACAAGTACATGCAATTTTTCATTGTCAAAATTGCATATTTTGGTAGTTTTAGCTCCAGCAGGGACAGCAAGAAAAAAGAGAGTCTAAGGTGCATAGAAAAGCGCAAAATGCCATGCGCTTTTTTGCCTTGACTACACTGATGCATACACTCTGGTAGTCACTTGGATAACAAAAATTATGGTAAACTTGGTATAAATAAGATCCTGGGTCATTTTGGCTCCGTATTTATGTAATCCCACTTTCAAAAAATCAAATTGTGGAAGTTCCATTAAAATTGTTTCATTTTCACCGCATAGATTGTTGAAATACGAAGTTGAGAGCCTAGGAGTGGACAATGCATGTAACTCTGTGAATCTGTTAGAACTAAGGTAACTCTGGCCATCTAACTCCAACAAGTAGAGAACATCCAGTTAAAACATTGCACTTCTAAATAACTCCACTAACCCTAATGCCCACCAGGATGCAGCATAAAGATTGTAAACTTAGTATATGGATTACTACATGAACTAGCACACTATAATTGAACATAAGGTATATAGATAAATAAAGTAGGGAATCACCTATAGATCCTCCAAGGTCGCCAATTTACAGCCCACAGTATCCAAACACTTAAAATACTTAGGATGGTAAAAAGAACCCCGCACAAAATGCATGCCAACAAAACAGGATGGTGCTCTTCTCCTTCCATTAGCCACTTACGCACTTCTCAGGTCACAACTTCAAGGCATTTGCTCATGTACTTTTGAACAAATCTATATTCCTCAAGCTCCCAGCTGTGGATTTTCAATATTTAAACTTGTGTAGGAAGTAATGCATTCAAATATATTGGATGAAAAGAAGGAAGCTGTCCTAAGTTAACAATATTTTGAACTTTAAAGTTAAAAATCAATCAAAAATGCACCTCTAATAGCTAATGAGCATCACGATATGCGTTTCTCCTCTTTTCTTTTTTTCCCCTCTTTTTTCCCCTTTTCCTGACGTACCTAAGTATACCGTTTCTCAACTCCCATCTGTAAATCAAAAAAATAAGTGGAAGAAATTTACTTTCATCTGCGCACAAAAAAACAAAAAAACAAAAAAAACAAACCAATGCAGAACCTATTAAGCTGCAAAAGCCAAACCCAGTGGGAGACGAATAACTTAGTAAAAAAGAAAAATCCATACTCGTAGAAGACCAACTTAAAACCCGAAAACCCAATTCATTCCTCTAGACTAAACTAACAAAGAACGGGTGAAAACTGCAGAAACCCAAATCTTGAGAAGGAGCGCTCATGTGATGCAAAATTCAACAAAGCTTATACCTTTAAGGAGCGAGAAAGACCGATTTGTCACGTTCGAAAACCCTAGAAATGGCAAAATGGGAAATTATAAGCTCGCCTTAGTCAGAGAAAAATTACACGGATATGGGGGAAGAGAGAGAGAGAGACGAGTAGAAAATGTGAGTAGAAAAGATGATGAAATTTTGTCAACTTTTACGACTACATATTTTTTTTGCCCAATCCTATTTAAGTTTTAACGACCTTAGCTACCAAATTACAAAGACACCTATTTGTATGTTATAAATTACTCTTCGGTTCATAATATAAGACATTTTAGAAATTTACATGGAAATTAAGGAAAAATTCAATTGATACTTTGGTCCATGCTTAAATTAAGTAGACCCCACAAATTATGTTCTCATTTTATGTGTATTCTACTTATCACTTCTATTTTCATACATAAAAAAATCGTGAAGCAACCATTTAGTCTCAATCATTGCGGATCAAGAACATAATAGGAATAACAAGTTTAAATGTCTTATACTAAATCAAATAAGCTAAAACGTCGTATATCATGAATCGGAGGGAGTAGTTGAAATGCATCAAAATAATTTTCACAATTATATACACTATGTCATTTTATATAAAATAAGACAACATGTTCATCTCTCTCTCTCTCTCTCTCCAATCAACCACTCATATGTTATAAACTATAATTTTCTAAATTTAATTTTGAAAATTCTAAATTTTAGTCTTTTTTAATAAATAACTTAGGAAAACACGTTCTCATTCTTCCCACCAATTAATATAGCTTATTTTATATTGATTTCAGCTTTTGAAAATACAAATATAATAATAAATTCTAAAATTATGTTATCATAATGTTATTATAAAGAGAGACGGCTATGTTTTTTAGGTTTTGCATTTAAAACCTTTAATTTGAACAAAATGTAAATTTTGAGTTTAAAATCTAGTGCTATGCAAGGATAAAATATGACTTTTAAAATGTCATCATGGATGTTGAGTATCTATTATGAAAGAACTTATCAAGCTCTTATTCTGAGGTTAAGTGGTTTTAATAAATTAGTAAATAGTCAGAGATACTGACTTACAAGGATTGTCGAGTTTAAAGACAAAAAATATCAAATCTTTATGACTAGAGGAGATGATGTCAGACTCAACAACCTTGAGGGTTGTCGAGTGCATAAAACAATGGGGGATAGTGAAACTAGAGCAATAATAATAGCATGTCGGGTATCTAATAACAAAGGGCTCTTAGTGTAACAATCTATCCAGAATGGGCCTATATCCCAATCTAGAAAAGACCCATCGGAACTTAAAGTCATTCTAAATGGATTGTTGGTTCCTGTAATAAATACATAAACAGAGCAAAACTAAAAAGGAATCAGAATCTTACGGTGGAAGGGATTAACTAGAATAATTGAAAATAGATGTACGCTTAATGTTGATTATATCAAGTTTCAATTGTCATACAAGGTACATCAATAAAAATATCTCACGAATACAATAAACTACCAAACATGGTGGTAATAATAACAATAAACTATAGAATCTCCTTCGTCTGGTTCTAGTCTCCATAACTTCCTCAATCAAGCGCTCCCACTACTAACATGTGTATTTGTTAAGAGGAGGGAGGTCAGAACAACAAGTTCTGGTGAATGAAAATTACATAAGTTTAAGGAACGTCTATTTCTATACTTGGCAGTGTGAATTCATCAAATTACCAAATGAGACGACCCGCAGATCCTTGCCCTCTGAACCGACCATAAACCATACAAGTCCAGTTTGAAAGACAAGCATCCTCGAAAGGTCCTACGATAAACAAAATCTCCGACCTTCGATAGTCCATACTTAACACATCAACGGTGTTCGTGTACCACAAAATCGAATGTCGCAAACTCGATTCATCAGGATTTTATCAGAGCAAAACACAGCGGAACGGAAACAAAATATAATATTCAATATATTACTTCACAACGGAAACTTTTACGATAGAAATTTTTTATCATTAAGCTAAACACATTCTTACTTCACCAATATTTATATACATCCAAGTATAGATAGCAGAATACGTCCTACCATCTGATGAAGAACTCCAGTTTCTCGAAATCAACTGAAACTCCTCATTATCCTGTTTAACCTGAAAACACACACTCGGATCTAACCCGAGCGAAAAGCACTCGGGTAGGCTCGGATTAACTAGTTTAAAAGCTAGATAACAAACCATAACGCAGATCATACAATCATCAACCAAGATTCAAAACTTCAAAATTCTTGCTTTTGAAAAATGAAACTATTATAAGACTCAAGTCTTATCACATAATGCAACACAAACCAGAAGATACAGTTTTACCTTATAATAGTCTAACATGCTTGATATTCTTAAAAACAAATCATTTGATATTATTATTAATGTCTAGGTGTGGAAATCACTTTCGAAAATAAATGTATAAATCTTAGATCGCATAATGCCATCATCCCATTATGTTGGTTACTCGGGTACAAATGAAAACGTAGACTCGTATTGAAAATCATATTCCAACAATGACCAAGGCAAAGGATCTTGCTTAACCGTTCGGAACATTCTAGCAAATGTCCCAGGACTCAACGCATGGTCCTTCGGATCAGCAGAGCCGGTCAGCACTGAATGCGGCTGATTAGTATCTTTTTTGAACATAATGTTCCCCCGGTCGTATTTGACCATCATCGTGGTTGTATTTGACCATCACTCGAGGCCTCGATCTATCATCCACGTAAGTAAACATGTTTAGGCTCCGTACCATAGCATCACTTTTCAGCTAAAATGAAACGTTAGTCCATATCTCTGTTGTCCACTATCCTGTTTTCGGCCATTTACGGGTTGTGAGGTTCTAAGGCCACGTTTCTACACAAAGTTGTTATATCAGTCATGCTTTGATCATCATCCACAAAGTTCTACTTTTCAACAAAAGCTTTGATCTGCTCAGCACTTAGCATGCCACATTGTCAGTTCTCAACGTATAATTGGTGTCTGTTAATATATATCCCTCTAAGTACATAAGTCTCAGAGAAGGGTGTTAAGCAAAAGAATAAATTCTTCTCCACCAACTGATATATCATCAATAGAAACCAATCGGTTATACTGTAAAATACAGTGTCAGGCACACATCCATCTATAAGTCCATTCTAGGTTTTGAACAAAACTGAAGGAGCTTTATTCCACGACCCCTCATGGGTACAAAAGTCCTTGCAACCTGAATCCCTTCAAGTATGGTTGGATCACCGTCACTATAACCTTGTAATGGGGGATCAGCCCGAGGCATCAACGAGCAATCCTTCCGATGTGAAGGTCTCCGGTCTTTTATTACAGTCAACGATGTTTTCATTATGTCGCTTAGTTATTCACAATGGGTCGGAACTCGGTCATTCCGAATAACCATCGCATCTTTCAAATCAATTAAGATATACAAGATGTCCTAAATCTTATTCCATTTTGGGAATATTCTTTTATTTTTCAAATCAATTAAGATATACTAAATGTTTTAAGTCTTATTCCATTTTGGAAATATTCTTCTATTCAAACCTTTATAATCAAAGTTGATAAAGATTTCTTTTCAACTAATCCTGAGAAATCATCTTCTCTTTTAACTAGGTTAAAGAACAAACGTTATTTAAAACATCATTCATGATAAACCCGTAACTAATTGATATTAAATATAAGAATTCAAAACAGAATTATATCAACTAATATTCAACACTGATTTTCGTAAACAATGAATACTATAAGTGGAATAACGATGTTAACATCTTCCAAATTTCCCAAAATAGTAAATGTCTATAAAACAGTAACCACTACCAAATACCCGAAGATCATTTCTATCCAAATCCAATTTTTATTCAACTTGGAAATCTTTTCTAAATCAAAAGATTTATCTATACACTTCTTTCTAATCATGTTTATACTTGATAAACCAACTAATTTAAGTTTATTTCACTTAAGTTTACTAAATTTCGTTTTACCGTTTTCAGCCATTTGGGCTGAAAACGCAAATATCCCTAAATATAGTTTGAAACTTCCTATTTCTTTTTCAAATCACTTTGAAACCTTTTATTACGATTTATCATAATTTTCCCCTATTTTTAATAATTTAAAAATAGCTCATTTTACTAAAAATCAATTTTCCGGCCACTAATGGTTTTGGCGCTGTTTTTATTCAAAACTGATTTGAACTTATATCTAGATCTAACCATTGGATTTTAAATATCTTATACCCATTAGAAAGTTTTCTCATTCCAGACCCAATGGTTTTTATTTCGGGAGAATCCGACGGTCAGATCTCCCGGTATGTCAGTTTGAAGTCAATGATCGAAATTCGCGAACTATCGTTGTGCGACGAGTTCTATTCAAACCAAACTTCGATTTTATATTAAATAAAATCAAATTTCTTTTTAAATAGTTTATTAATTATCTACTAGTTACTGTAAATCATATTTTCAATATTTCACTTCAAATTCAAATATTTCTATTAAATGGCTATTATAATATTATTTTATTATTTAAATAACATTATTTTCCAAACTTCATTATTTTGAATCCAAATTTTCCTAACATGCATTATTAAAATAAACAAGAAAATTTTGTAAAGAAAATTCTTTTAAAACCTTTCCTAAATATCCTAATCGAACTTCACTTTTTCTGGTTACTGTTCACTTTAAAATAAAAACTTGAACATGCCTTAACTACATGAAAATTATTTCAAATTGATTTCTTTCCTTTATAGATATTCATCGTAATGACTTAAATTTTGCGTCCATAAAAAATCGGACATCAAATTCAAACTTCTATTTTTCGACTAATATTTTATTATTAAAATATTCAATAAATTCGCAAATTGGAATAAAACTCACTAAATTTCCATATAACTCAACTTGTATGAACTCAATATGTCATTAATATTTAAATAACATTTTCCAATCATTAACTAACAAACTGTGATATAATTCATAACATATAAGCATTAAACAACTAATGCTTATACGTTTTTGTCAATCAACAGATTAACCGCAATACACAATCCTCAACTAACACATGCATTCAACTATCAAATGGGGTTTGTACCCGTATGCTATTTATATTGACAAAAGACACGTCTATATAAACAGTGATTCACTATTCATCCATATACTTGTTTATTCAAGTAAACATTTCAATTATCATTTTTAATGTCATTTTGGATACGGTAAATTATCCAAACCCATCATTAACTGTTGAATCGCTTAACAACCCAATCCTACTTGCAAATATTTATTTTTCCAAGTCAATGTACATGCCTCATTGTAACCAAGTTATAATCCATTTCAACCAATCGTTTTGTTTATGGTTTCAACTGTAAAATCTCTTACATTAACATGTAAATAACTAACTCACTTTCACAATTCATATGTATACTTCAACATACTACATAACATGAAATTCTCGCATATAATCACATACAACATCAACTACCAGAAACATAATAAATTAATTCAAACGTGAGCAAAGAATTACTTATCATTGGTTTCCACTATGTCTAACTTTAAAAAGGTAGGCTTTTTATTGCCTAAATGGTTCCGAACAAATTCCGCAACCTCCCGATGCCACTGGTGTTTTCTGAAAATGAAACAGATAGGGTTTCGACACTATGGGGTTTATAAAATTGGCCGACGAATAAGTGGACGTATTTTTTATTTTTGGAGCAAACAGGAAGGGGGTTTGGACAAAACAAGGCTTGGGTTTGAGGAGGTGGGGGCCATGAGTGTTGGTGGGGATAGAAGGGTGCGAGTGTGGGCTGGCTTGGGTGGAGGACACCTGGTTTGGATTAAAAAAATGGGGAGAAAGATGGTTATTTTGAAGTTTTAGGTGGTGTAGGAGCTTTTAGGGGAGGAGGGGGACTCACGGGGCCTGTGGTGGCGCAATGGGGAGTGCACGACGGTAGGGGAGGCGCTGAACAACGTAGGAACTAAAGGGGGGAGGCGATGGAGGAAGAATAGAGAGAGGAGGGAAGAAAGAAATGAAAAAGCAAAGTGAAAATGGAAGGAAAGGCCACATATTTATAGGAATTTTGGAAGCACGCAGATCACTGAGGTGTCGGCCATCTAGAGAAGAGGAGAAAGCACACCATGCATGCTTTATTGCATGACAACCCAAAGATATCACGAGGTATACAAGTGTGAACGCGTAGCTTAAGGTACGTGTAGTCTATTACACGTTAACTACTTGTGTGACCACATACTGATTTCGTTTTCGACGAAATTTGGAATCCTACTATATTTTTCAGATACGGTTCCAATGAAATTGATTCATCGAATTTCGAGTCTGTTTGCTCAAAAAGTGCCCGATCGAGCTCAGCTCGAGTTCAAATTATTGATCGGTTTAGATTTAAATTCCGCCTGGTCACATACTAACTCTATTTGACGCGAAATTTGGAATCTCACCATATTTTGATGTTCCGGATCCGATAAAATTGGTTTCGTCGAATTTCAAAATCATTTGAAAAATCCTATTTTCTACACTATAAGAATAATTTTAAAATATCGAATTTTAATATAGTTAGCTTTTAAGTCAATTTTAAAAATTCACTAACCTTATATTAACTATTTAATAAGCCGTATTCAAATGCTATATGAAAATCTCAAAATTTTCGATATTGGTGGATAGTATCAAATTTCCATTTTTGACCAAAATTGTTTGAACTAATAAGTTGATAAAACTAATTTAAGTAACTTATCTGATTGTTATACTTTTGGAAATCATATCTAAAAATAAGTGTGTTTATCGAGAACCGTGTGCGGTTATTCCAAAATCTTGAAAATTCGAATTTTTGAAATATCAGAAATTCTGGGTCGTTATATTATGTCTACTCAATTTCAACAAACAATTAAATATGTCATACATGCATTAAATTTGATGGACTACCGGATAATCACTTAAGGATAACATGTTTATATAAGGGAAAATTTCTAGTATCACTTAATACCCTACAAGACGGACTACCATTTGGTCACTTAAGGCCTTTATCAATATTTATTTATAGGCGGATTCCAACTATCACTTAATACCTCATAGCGGACCCTGGTCACTGAAGACCTCGTCTTATAATCGTCAAGCTAATATTATGCTTTCAATGTAAATCGAGAGACAGTAATATACCACTTAATACCAAGTTTTAGGTAGACACTCGTTGTCATTTATGTCCCTCCCGGCGGACCCATGCGTTACTATATAGCTGTCATTACAGGTGAACTCCTAACAACTTTATACTTCCTTAGATATGCGGTCCTAATACATGTTCTTTAGGACTCTTATTTGTCCATCCCTAGGTATGCCCTCACATAGACCCTATATCAACTTTCGGAGAACTACCTTACTTGTACGCCAATCGTTTTACTAAGGACCATTTAATACCTTGTAAGTTTATAAGAGAAGACGAACCTAATGACCATTAAGACCTAATAAGGGCAGGCCCAATGACTTCAACCCTTCTAAAAAATAAACATTAGAAGAGGCATAAAGTCATAACCACTTAATACCCAAACAAAGTAGGTCAGCCCACTTAATACCTTCTCGAGGTAGACTTACTTCACACAAATATACATATACACTAGACATCCCATATTAAACCAACTACTAGTAGATGCTGAATTTGCAGGGAGGTTCTGGATAGGCTTCTACTATAAGTTGGGCTTAACCTCGCGTCTTTGTATAATAGTTATAATGGTTCATGGCACCTAGACCTCCTGCATTAACCCGACTTCTTTGTAGATGTTGGATGTGTCGCTCAGTTTCGGACAAGCTATTAATACAAGTAAGGGTTAACCTCGTGTATATGTGTCATTAACATTAGATAATATCCATTAATACTCACATGCATACAAATTCAAATAGGGACATTTAAAATTCTAGTTTCCTAATTTAGCGTATCTAGTACATGTTACGCTATAAACAATAATAAATAAAATGTAAGTTGAGCACATGCAAAGCAACGTCCTAAAACGTAGAAATGTCAATTCTAACCACAAGATTAAGGTTTACAAGTTTATTTCCCTAACTTCCTCAACATAGCATGTATATTCATATTGAGTCAAAAATAGAGAAATAAAAAACATATACAGAATAACTTGTACCTTAATGTGACACCCCCACGTCTGTTAATGTCACTCTTTATCAGAATGCATTAATCTTCGTGAAGCGTTATAGGTAAACAGAAACATCATAAGACAAATATAAAATAACAACAAAATTTAAAACTTTATTTTCCAAATAGAAAACATCGTGGTCCAAAACCCAGTTACAACATAAGTCTGAAATATAAAAAGCCCATTACACGAAATTAAAACATCTGCCTTGTACTAAAATCATTAGAGTACAGTAATATAAAAGCATAATCCCCAAAAAGAGCCATATCAGAGTAGACAGGAAATCAAAGCAGTACATCTAAGCAGCTCCAAGCAGAACGAAAGAGAAAATCCTAATCAAGCCTGAGTATTCCCACCCTGAGAACCTGGGGAAGGAAGGAAGAGAGAGCAAAGAAAACAAAACGGGTCAGATATAAAGTCTAGCGAGTCCAGTTACTTTTAGCATATAAATAAGTAAAAGCATCATAACCAGCATATAAACTGGATGAGAGAGATAACAGTATCATAAAACATGTATAACAGACTGAGCAGGATAAAGAGAATAAACATAACTGAATATATTGCGCTTCCCAAATACTTTTCTCTGCACTAATACTAGTATAACGGAAACATAATGATCCCAACAGAAACAGATGGTAGACTAAGGTGTACTTCTAGTGACAGGTTTTACCCCCAACAATAATAACAGGCAGCCTAACAAAAATGACAGGTGTTACCCCCAACGATAATAATGGGCTCCTAAACAAGCAAGACTAGATGTACCCTAATTACTACCCCAATCAATCGGCTCCCTATCCTATAGATACCCTATGTTGGCCCCACAGTAGGATGTATCACTTCCTAAAGTGGCAACCCTTTTTTTCCTAGAGGCACAACCATATCTACTGATGTTATAGCGTCTTTTTATCTCAAGCAAGCGGATCCATGCACGCACATGAGTCGACGGAATGCGCCATTAGCAACCCCACTTAGATGAACCTCTTATAATCATCTCAGTAAGCGTGCTCTGACCCCTACCTAGTTCGGGGTCCCCCTTTTGATACCAAGATGGGTTACTAACTGATACGGGTCCCACACAACAGATGATACAAGCGATCCCCGAGGCTTGCATCCCAACTACTAGGATTTTGACAGGTTATGCCTAACAGATTAACAAGCCCGCGTAACCCCACCATATAAAATAGGTTAAGTTTGTCGGGTTTATATAACCCTCCTCCGTATATTTAACAGATTTACTTAACCCCTCATTGATTCATGCAAGTTTACTTAACCCTTACACAATTTTGACAGGCTCATATAACCCCCATAAAGTTAAACAGGTTAAGTATTACATGTTAACAAGTTGTTATCATTTTTCCATTCATGTTTGTTAATGCACTAGGCCTCTCACATTAAGTCGACCACTTGTGGATGCTGGATATGTCAGGCGGTTCCGGGTAGACTTCTACCACAAGTTGGATTTAACCTCGTGTCTTAGCACTATTACGTGTTCATTTACGCACTAGACCTCTCACATTAGATTAACCACTTATGGATGTTGGATTTGTCGGGTGGTTCCAGGCAGACTTCTAACACAAGTGTAATCTAACCTCGTGTCTAATTGCGGTTAAAGTTTCTATTTACTGTAAATTTAGGCATGTTCATTCTTAAACAGTTGTTCATGTTCATTACAGGTTTTTCATTCCCCTACCCTCAATTTATAAATCATTATGTATGATATGCCCAAATTAAAGTCTTATGCCATGGTATAGATTATACCCCCAAATCGCAATCATGTTTTACAATACAAGTTATTCCCCAATTTATCATTCCCAATTTTGTTCGTTCGCATGTTTCAGCGATAGGCCTAGGCTCGAAGGTAGCCTAGCTATAAAAATAAAAAGGGAAGGAGGGAGAGAAGAGAACAGAAATAGGCATAGTAACAAAATAGGCATATGATAACAGAAATAGGCATACTAATAGAATAGGCATATGGTGACAGAGTAGGCATAATAGAGATATGTATGTAAGATCTAAACAGAGGATCAGTTGTACAAGTAATGGCATATCTTTTTAGTAAGATTCAGGTTATTAACAGGCACAGGTTTAGATCCAAACTTATAAACATGTCATGATTACTTATTAAATGTCTATATCTAAAAGCAACATAAACTCGCTATGACTGGATCTAAAGAACAGAGAAATGATTGTTGATGTTATAGCAGAGATTCTTCTATATGTATAAGTTGTTGTGTGGAAGAATAGGCTAATTCAATCTGAATTGGGACAACACCTCGTTGTCTTGATTGTTTTTATGAATAAAATAATAGAAATGAGGTCCTATTTATAGCAAGCGGTCAACGAATCTGATCAAGAAGTCAGTCCTGGTTCGCAGAATGGATCTGCCCCAGATTTGGGTAGGGTCGACACCCATGGGGCATGGGGTCGACCCCTCACAGATCGATTTCCCTCCCTTTCCCGCTCTTCGATTTTTTATTTTATGGACTATTTTGTGTATATATATATATTTACTTATGTGTATACAAACTTCAAACCTTAATAACTTCTTCATGTGATGTTTGTTTTATGCAAACTTGGAGTCTGTCTTAAGCAAAATTTTGAGACGAACGCAATGGCGTAGTCCATTTTACTTAATTCGCAATATTTAATAAAATATTCTTTCATTTATCATTATAGTGTTTTTTAAAATTACGGGGTGTTACATTCTCCCCTACTTAAATGATTTCGTCCCCGAAATCTCCAAGTTAAGAAGAATGTATATCCTAGCATCCATCGTCCATCTACTCATCCACCAATCACAGGCATCTATTGTCCTTAAAATATTTCTAATGCTTGTATGAATATATGCAAAGGTGTGTGTATGTCCCTATACTAATGCGAAAGATTAGGCAGTCTACTGATTTAGTCGACCTCTTTAATGCAATGTATGTTAGTGCCATGAATCCAATCATATATGAAAATAATTCTAGTATAACATGTAAGTTCTATATGTGTGCACAATCATTCATCCAAATGCAATATCCACATGATGATACACCCATTTCCATCCATAAAAGAAGAAAAGTGCACACGTATCCATATGCAATATGAGAGTGATTGAGCTAATCTAGTGCCTAGTGTGTGTATATGCATCCACGAGCAACCACTAGCAAACACTTGCATCCACTTGCATCCATCAAACATAACATGTCTCAAACACATGTTTACATCCATTGGCTCCTTACCTAAAGGTCGAAGGTTTGATCGATAGGATATACTTAAATGACAGAAGCAAGTACGAATAAAAGCTTTGGAAAAAGAAGTTAAGAACATACCCTTGAAGAGAAAAGGGTGCGAAGCGCGAATCTTTCTTCAGTCTCCCAAGTTGCATCCTCATGGTCATCTCTCCAATGAACTTTCATTAATTTGACCACTCGGTTGCGTAGCTTATTAACCTCTGATCCAAGAATATGGGTAGGAACTCGTCTAATTGTCGCCTCCCATTCCACCTCTACTTCCTCTAGCATACTCGGCTCAACTACTTCTGTGGTATCATGCAGGCACTTCCGTAATGAGAAACATAAAAAACATCATGAACACCCGTCAATCTCTCTGGTAGCTTCACCCTATAAGCCATTTGGCCAATCCTTTCTGTTATGCGAACTGGCCCTACAAACCTTGGTGCCAATTTTCCTACAGATCCAAAGCGAACCACATTCCTTAAAGGTGATACCTTGATGAAAACCGTGTCTCCCACCTCAAACTCAATATTAGTCCTTCTCTTATCTACGTAGGACTTCTTCCTGTCCTGAGCTGTCTTCATGCGTCTACGGATAAGGTCAACCTTCTCTGAAGTTTCTCTAATCATCTCAAGTCCAAGTAGAAGCCTATCTATAGACTCCCACCAACAAGTTGGTGATCTACAAGGTCGTCCATATAATGCCTCGTAGGGTGCCATGCCAATACTAGTTTTAACTGTTGCTGTAGGCGAACTCTACCAATGGAAGATGCTTTTCCCAAGTCCCTCCTAAGTCAAGGATACACAGTCTTAAAAGATCCTCAAGAACTCTATTCACCCTTTCCGTCTGCCCATCGGTCTGAGGGTGATAAGCAATGCTCAAACATAATTGTGTACCTAATGCCTCCTGTAAGCTCCTCCAAAACTTACTGGTGAATATGGGGTCACTATCCACTGTAACACCCCGTAATTTTATAACATTAAAATTCACAAATTAAAGTATACTTAATTTTTAGAAAAGAATTAAGTGAAATGGGTTGCGCAGAGAAATATATATATATATATTGATATATATATATAAATTAAAAATTAAATAAATAAATATGCGAAAAAGTTCAAAACAGCGAATTGGGAGGGGGTATAACCGAACCGGCCCATTTTTGAGGTCGACCCGAGCTCTGCTGGGTCGACTAGGGGTTAATCCAGGGTGTTTGGCTGTCAACCCGTGGGCCGATTCGCTCAAATGCAGATTTTGCATTTGATTGGTTCTCATGGTTCAGGGTTAATCTAATGGTCCTAAATAACTTCCTACACCTATAAATACATCCTAATGCTAACCCTAAACCTAATTAAAATAGAATAGTTACCGTCATACCATCGCCATGGAAATCAATGGAGCCGCCGCCAACTAAGAAAGAAGAAAAGAAAATTCAATTCTAATTCTCTAAACCCTAAAGCAAAGCAAAACTCTCTCTTTTCTTCTCTAAATTGTGAGTATGATGATCTTAACAAGATTATTATCATTTTAATTAGGTTGAGTTATGAATGGATTATGAGTAGATGATGTGAATTATCATATATGTTGTTGTAAACCCCTTTTGCTATCATGTATATTGTAAATCCAATGTTATGTGATGATGATATCTTATATGTTGTAAATCATGCTATGATGATGTTACGTATGTTGAAAGTTTCTATGCTAAGTTGTGATGAATCATACATGTTAAAAAGGCCATGATGTTACCATCTATGCTAGTTAGTTCATATTAATTAAATCATCATGTTTGGGTTATGTTGATCTATATGACAAGTCATATATGCAAGTTAGATTGATTAGAAAAGTTATGAACATATACCAAGACATCTATTATGACATCTAGAATTATGCTATGACATATGCCATATCCTATGCTAGTTCACACGATCATTATGTTGCCTAAAAACCCCATATGCAAGTTTATGTATAGATTTGGGCTATGATCATATCATATAAATTGAGACATTTAACAAGTTGACACCTTTTGATCCTTAACATTTGTAGTTTATGCAAGTTTCACCCCTATTATGATTAGATTTATTTTAATTGTCTATATGTTGTGATAATTTATCTTTGTGCTAGGTGTTAGACTATACAAGTCTAGCCTATATTATGCATTGAATAAGCGAACGTATAAACGTGGGGTAGGGGTAATATTAAGGATTTAATATTAAAAAGTTGGGGTGCAATTGATATGATTTTGCATGCCATAAGTGGATGGCCATAATTGAGTCAATTATGGACATCATTAAAAGTTGACTTAATTAATAATTTGAATAGGGAATTATTAAAACTGGGGTAAAAGATTTTAAGTGTTAATCAATGCTTAGGACATGAGGTTGGACTCGTTTGTGACGTAAACCTGCCCGGACCCGCCCGGCAAATCCAGTGGTCACAAATGTCAGCCCAATGTGAGAGGTCCTAGGCCTAAACTAAAGCATAACAGTTGTAAAGACACAAGGTTAGACTCTTTTATGGTGTAAGACTGCCCGGACCCGCCCGACAAATCCAGCTTCCATAAATGCCAGTCTAATGTGAGAGGTCTTTATGAGGTTATGGCCTGAATGAATTAAGAAATACTTAACCAGATAAACATGTAAGGTGGGACATGGGGGTTAAGTAGGTGCCTTGGGTGGCATGAGGAATCTAGTGGGTGCCCTTAGTGGCAGGTGAAATACGATTAGTAAGACTTAACCAAACACACATGTAAATGAACATGACTAAGGGGGTTAAGTGGGATATATTAATGGCAAGCTTAGGTGAGTAGCTTGTGGGGGCCCATTTCAACCAGTATCCCAAACGTATCTTTGTGGGCTCGACACAAGTCGAGGATGGGACACGCATACTGGGCTTGACTATAAGAGGCCAAAATGGGGAGCGGTGGCAACGCAAGTCCAACGGGTTTCATATGCGTGTGTGGACCCGGGCTGGTAGGTAAGACGTTGTTGCATCGTGTAGGTATAAGCCGTGCATTCTCAAGTTGTATCGGGTTGCCACTTTAGGGGAGTGATACACCCCACTATGGGGCCAGCACGGATATCTACGAGTAGGGAGCCGATCGAAAGTGGGTAGTGGGGTACACCTAGTGGAAATAGGGGCAGACGGCACCTATGTAGTCAGCTAGGGGTACGTATGGCTATTTATAAAGTTTCTGTGTGAAGCAAGTGGGATCAAACAATAGGGTGACTGGTGTGGTGCAGTGTAGTAATGTGCGGTGCGGTGTAGTAATCATTCGTTAGTAATTAGGTGTGTCTTTACCGTTATCTCTAACGTTATCTTAAACGCTATCTTTATCTTCCTAAGAGTTCATAGACATTTACTTGTCTTCCAGCTTATGCCTTAGTCTAGTTATTTTGATAATAGTATTGTTAGAATTATCATACTCGCAAGACTTTATGTCTGACCCCCTCTATTTCTATCCTTTTTCCCCCTCCAGGTCCTCAGGTTGGGCCCAGCTCTAGTGGAGTTTGATTGAATTGCTTCATCTCTCTTTGGAAAACTTGGACCGTTGAAGTAAAGTCCAGCTTGTTATCTTTTTAATGGCTATTTATGTAATGGGATTATGTATTTTGTTTTTATGAAGATGGATATTGTACTTGGTTATGATCTATGGTTTTATGATGTAACAAACATGTTTAATTTCCGCTGTAATAAAATGAAGTTTTAGATTTCCAAGTACTATTTATTATCTGTCTTGTTGTAATTTTTTTGTTCTATATTCACTTATAACCTCCATGGAAGTTAATGCATTCCCTTTGTGAGTGACATTAATGGACATGGGGTGTTACACGTGGTATCAGAGCTTAAGGTTACCAGAACAGATAAAAATACTTTAGAAAAATAGTTATTTTTGGAAGAAGTGTTTTCAAAAACATGTTTTAATGAGAAATTTAAAGAGAAAAGTTTTTAAGAAAAACATAATCCCCAATAGCCACATATCTTTATCTTTCGAATTCTCCATTTTGAATCTTTCCTTTTTCGTTTCAGCATGGCTGAAGATCTTAATCTACCCGACGGTGTAACGATACCAGGATGGTATAGGAGGCTATTGGAGACTAGGGCCGCTGCAGGTCCGGCCAATGTTCCTCCACTACCAGTTGCACCCGTTCCTCCTCCTCGCGTAGATACTTTTGCAAAGACGTGCAAGGAATTCAAGGCTATGGGTGGAAAACCATTTCAAGGGTCAGAAATGTTTGTGGAAGCTAGAGATTGGCTTAAGGAGGTGGAAGAATTGCTAGAAATCTTTGAAGTAGAAGAAGGGAGGAGAGTTCGTTTAGTAGCTTGGTTGATGAAGGGAGAGGCCTCGTTTTGGTGGGAGGTCACTAATGGGGAGCGTCCTGTTGACTCTTGGGCGGATTTCAGACGTAGGTTCGAGGCGAAGTTTCTCTCAAGGGCGGAAGAAAATCTATATATGGAAAGGTTCTTGACATTGAAGCAAGGAAGCTCATCAGTGAAAGAATATGTCAATAAATTTAATCAGTTAGCAAGGTTTGGCTTGGACTTAGTGAACACGCCGGAGAAGAAGGCGATGAGGTTCGTGAATGGCTTGAATGAACCATTGCAAGGGTTGGCTATGACCCACATCCCGATGGGGGCCACCTTTGAGAAGTTAGTAGAAATGGCGCTCATGCATGAGGAGAAAAGCGCTAAAGCTGATAAGGCACCCGAGAAGAAGGGGGATCAGAAGAAACCACAACAGCAAAACAAGAAGGGTGGAAAAGACAATAATGGCAAGGGAAAGAAGAAGTGCTTTAACTGTGGAACCTCAGGCCATCTCAGCAAGGATTGCCGAAAGAAAAAGAAGACAGACTGTTTTCATTGTGGCGATGCGGGACATTTAGTGAAGGACTTCCCAAAGAAGGGGCAGAGGGCAGGAGCTACCTCGGGAGGACAGGTGCAGGCTCTTATGGCACCAGGGCAGGCTAGGGGACAAGTTCAGGCTCTCGCGGTCCCACCGCTGCAAGAACGAGGTAGAACCATTTCTGTTGAATGCTTAGTTTTTCTGTTTGATCATCCTGTCTGTACCTTATTCGATTCGGGCGCATCACATTCGTTTATCTCTACATCATTAGTTGAATCACTGCACTTAAACACCATTTTAGTAGAGGATCCCTTAGTTGTTTCGAATCCAATAGGAGGCTCAGCTTATTTGTCCATGATGTGTTTGGATTTGAAAATTTCCATACTTAGCATTGAATTTAGATGTGATGCTTATGTGTTGGGCTTCACGGGTTATGGGCTAATTTTAGGAATGGATTGGTTATCCAGAAATGGGGTCGTTCTTGATTGTGAAAGGAGAGTAGTTAGGCTCGTGACTCGCCTTGGCAACACTCTCGAAATTTTCTATAATCCCATAAATTCGGTTATGCTAAGTTATCTAGAATCGCTTGACGCGTCTGAGGGAAATCTACGATCTGTTAGAGTGGTCCGAGAATATTCGGATGTGTTTGAGGAGGTGAAGGGCTTGCCTCCGAAGCGGGAGATAGATTTTCGAATATATCTTGTGGATAATGCGAAACCAGTATCTTTGCCAGTACGCCACATGGCTCCACGTGAAAGGAGGGAACTCGATAAGCAAGTGAAGGAGTTGCTTGAGAAGGGGTTCATAAGACGAAGTATATCGGAGTGGGTTGCTCCAGTAGTATTTGCCACGAAGGCGGATGGGTCCCTTAGACTTTGTGTGGACTATAGAGAACTTAATAAACTTACTAAGAAAAACAGACACCCACTGCCGAGGATTGACGATCTTTTCGATCAGCTAGTTGGCGCCTCAGTGTTTTCGCAGTTGGACTTAGCCACTGGTTTCCATCAGTTGAGAGTGGCTGAGGATAGCATAGACAAGACTGCCTTTAGGACTCCGGATGGTTTCTATGAATGGTTCGTGATGCCCTTCGGTTTGACAAATGCCCCAGCATATTTTGTTGATTTGATGAGTAGGGTGTTTAGGGAGTACCTTGACAAATTCGTGGTAGTCTTTGTAGATGACATCTTGATCTTTTCTAAGGATGAAGAAGAGCATGCCCTACATCTTAGGGAAGTGTTGGAGACCCTATGAGCGCATAGCCTTAAGGCTAAATTTTCTAAGTGTCACTTCTGGAGGAAGGAAGTACGGTTCTTGGGGCACGTGGTTTCCAAAGAAGGGATAGCCGTGGATCCCGCGAAGGTGGTGGTCATCCAAGATTGGAAGGTTCCTAAAAATGCTGCCGAAGTGAGAAGTTTCTTGGGGTTGGCTGGCTACTATAGGAAGTTTATCAAAGACTTCGCAAAGATATCAGCTCCATTGACACGCTTGACGAAGAAGAACCTAGTTTTCACATGGGACGTAGATTGTGATGATGCATTCCAACGTTTGAAGAGAGCTTTGACTTAGTATTGCCAGACGGGAGTAAGCTGTTTACCGTTTATACTGATGCTTGTGGGACAGGACTAGGCGCAGTCTTAATGCAAGAGGGTAGGGTAATAGCCTATGGTGGAAGGCAGTTGAGAGCGCATGAGAAAAATTATCCTACACATGACCTAGAATTGGCTGCTATTGTTTTCGCGCTTAAGTCTTGGCGTCATTATCTTCTTGGCGAGAAATTCGAATTATTCACTGACCACAAGTCTTTAAAATACCTATTCTCTCAAAAGGACTTGAACTTAAGGCAGCAAAGGTGGATGGAGTTCTTAGCGTCCTACGACTTCGAAATAGCCTATACCCCTGGCAAGGGTAACGTGGTGGCAGACGCCTTAAGTAGAAAAAGATTATCCTTAAGTCCTTTATTTGTTGAGCGGCGAAGTTTAGAATTCATTTCGATGTTTGACTTTAGACCTTCTGTTGACTTCGTACCCGGTTTGCTAGCATCCTTGGAGGTCAGACCTACGCTTTTGGGACGGATTGGCGAGGCACAGCGAGACGACCCACAGTTGGTTGAGTTATTAGAAAAACTCAAAGGAGGGGAGTCATCAAGCCATCTCCGTAGGTATACCCTAGACGATAAGGGTTGGTTACGTAGGGACGGTAGACTTTGTGTACCAAAAGACGATGACCTAAGGAAGACTATTCTTGACGAAGCACATCATTCGAAGATGACCATTCATCCCGGCGGGGACAAGATGTACAAAGACATGAAGAGAGTTTACTTTTGGGTCGGCATGAAGAAAGACATGGTCGAGTATGTCGCTAGATGCTTGGTGTGCCAACAAGTAAAAGCGGAGCAAAAGAAACCCGGTGGGTTGCTTCACCCATTGGAGTTTCCACTATGGAAATGGGAAAGCATCTCGATGGATTTTGTGGATGGATTACCGCGATCGAGGAAGGGTAATACGGGAATTTGGGTTATAGTAGATAGACTTACTAAGAGCGCCCATTTTATTCCCGTGAAGAGTAAGAGGACTGCTCCATGGCTAGCCTCCGTATACGTTCGAGAAATAGTTCGTTTGCACGGTGTTCCTTCTAGCATAGTGAGCGACCGCGATCCTATTTTCACTAGCGAATTTTGGAGAAGCTAACAAGAGGCGGTAGGGACTCAGTTATGTTTGGGCACCGCATATCATCCTCAGACGGATGATCAGACCGAGAGGGTGAATCGCATTCTAGAGGATCTGTTGAGGCTATGTATCCTAGATTTTGGGGGTACGTGGGAAGAGCATCTTCCATTGGTGGAGTTCGCATATAATAACAGCTTTCAGTCCGGCATTGGTATGGCACCATTCGAAGCTCTTTATGGACGACCTTGTCGTTCACCTACATGTTGGTGGGAATCTACGGATAAGATCTTACTTGGGTCCGATATGATTAGGGAGACTTCGTAGAAGATCGACTTGATTCGAAGGAGGATGAAAGTAGCACATGATAGGCAGAAATCTTATGCGGATAAGAGGAGGACAGATCTCGAGTTTGAAGTAGGGGACATGGTCTTTGTCAAAGTGTCTCCATTACGAAACGTTGTTCGCTTTGGGTCCGTTGGAAAATTAGCACCAAGGTTTGTAGGGCCGTTTCCTATTAAGGAGAAAATTGGACAGATGGCGTATAGAGTGGAGTTGCCCGAGAGACTTAGTGGTGTGCACGACGTATTCCATGTGTCACATTTGAGGAAGTGCTTGCACGAGACCGCGGAAGTGGTAGAGCCGAGCTTTCTTAGAGAGGTGGAGATAGAGCGTGATGCGACAATTCGACGAGCTCCTACGCGCATTCTTGGGTCGGAGATCAAGAGGTTGAGGAATCGAGAGGTCAGACTAGTCAAAGTGCAATGGGGAGATGATGAGAGCAACGCTACTTGGGAGACAGAAGAGAAGATGCGTTCACGGTACCCTTTTCTTTTTGAGGGTATGCCTTTTAATTTCTCCTTTATCGCTTAACTTGTAATTATCTTATCTTTAGTATATCCTCTCGCTAGTATCTTTGACCTTTAGTTAGGATAATCCTATGGTTGAAACATGTGTTTGAGACATGTTATGTATGGTGGATGCAAAGTGGATGCAAGTGTTTGCTAGTGGTTGCTCGTGGATGCATATACACACACTATTAGGCACCAGATCGGCTCAGTCACTTCATATTGCATATTGCATATTGCATATATATGGATGTATTTAGTAAAATGGATGTATAATGGTTGTATTATCATATAGTTGTTGCATTCGGGTGGATGGTTGTGCACGCATATAGAATTAATATGTATCATTAGGAATCTTTTGCATACATATTGGACGCATGGCACTATCATGAATTGCACTAAGGAGGTCGACTGAATCAGTAGACCGCCTAATTTTGCATTAGATATGGACATATACACACATTGTGCATATAAACATTAAAGCATTAGAAGTCTTTTAAGGACAATGAATGCTGGTGTTTGATGGTTGAGTAGATGGACGATTAGATGGTAGGATATACATTCTTCTTGACTTGGAGATTTCGGGGACGAAATTCTTTAAGGAGGGGAGAATGTAACACCCCGTAATTTTATAACATTAAAATTCACAAATTAAAGTATACTTAATTTTTAGAAAAGAATTAAGTGAAATGGGTTGCGCAGAGAAATATATATATATATTGATATATATATATATATATGAAAAAAAATTAAAAATTAAATAAATAAATATGCGAAAAAGTTCAAAACAGTGAATTGGGAGGGGGAATTACCGAACCGGCCCATTTTTGAGGTCGACCCGAGCCCTGCTGGGTCGACTAGGGATTAATCCAGGGTGTTTGGCTGTCAACCCGTGGGCCGATTCGCTCAAATGCAGATTTTGCATTTGATTGGTTCTCATGGTTCAGGGTTAATCTAATGGTCCTAAATAACTTCCTACACCTATAAATACATCCTAATGCTAACCCTAAACCTAATTAAAATAGAATAGTTACCGTCATACCATCGCCATGGAAATCAATGGAGCCGCCGCCAACTAAGAAAGAAGAAAAGCAAATTCAATTCTAATTCACTCAACCCTAAAGCAAAGCAAAACTCTCTCTTTTCTTCTCTAAATTGTGAGTATGATGATCTTAACAAGATTATTATCATTTTAATTAGGTTGAGTTATGAATGGATTATGAGTACATGATGTGAATTATCATATATGTTGTTGTAAACCCCTTTTGCTATCATGTATATTGTAAATCCAATGTTATGTGATGATGATATCTTATATGTTGTAAATCATGCTATGATGATGTTATGTATGTTGAAAGTTTCTATGCTAAGTTGTGATGAATCATACATGTTAAAAAGGCCATGATGTTACCATCTATGCTAGTTAATTCATATTAATTAAATCATCATGTTTGGGTTATGTTGATCTATATGACAAGTCACATATGCAAGTTAGATTGATTAGAAAAGTTATGAACATATACCAAGACATCTATTATGACATCTAGAATTATGCTATGACATATGAGATATCCTACGCTAGTTCACACCATCACTATGTTGCCTAAAAACCCCATATGCAAGTTTATGTATAGATTTGGACTATGATCATATCATATAAATTGAGACATTTAACAAGTTGACACCTTTTGATCCTTAACATTTGTAGTTTATGCAAGTTTCACCCCTATTATGATTAGATTTATTTTAATTGTCTATATGTTGTGATAATTTATCTTTGTGCTAGGTGTTAGACTATACAAGTCTAGCCTATATTATGCGTTGAATAAGCGAACGTATAAACATGGGGTAAGGGTAATATTAAGGATTTAATATTAAAAAGTTGGGGTGCAATTGATATGATTTTGCATGCCATAAGTGGATGGCCATAATTGAGTCAATTATGGACATCATTAAAAGTTGACTTAATTAATAATTTGAATAGGGAATTATTAAAACTGGGGTAAAAGATTTTAAGTGTTAATCAATGCTTAGGACACGAGGTTGGACTCGTTTGTGACGTAAACCTACCCGGACCCGCCCGACAAATCCAGTGGTCACAAATGTCAGCCCAATGTGAGAGGTCTTAGGCCTAAACTAAAGCATAATAGTTGTAAAGACACGAGGTTAGACTCTTTTATGGTGTAAGACTGCCCGGACCCGCCCGACAAATCCAGCTGCCATAAATGCCAGTCTAATGTGAGAGGTCTTTATGAGGTTATGGCCTGAATGAATTAAGAAATACTTAACCAGATAAACATGTAAGGTGGGACATGGGGGTTAAGTAGGTGCCTTGGGTGGCATGAGGAATCTAGTGGGTGCCCTTAGTGGCAGGTGAAATACGATTAGTAAGACTTAACCAAACACACATGTAAATGAACATGACTAAGGGGGTTAAGTGGGATATATTAATGACAAGCTTAGGTGGGTAGCTTGTGGGGGCCCATTTCAACCAGTATCCCAAACGTATCTTTGTGGGCTCGACCCAAGTCGAGGACGGGACACGCATACTGGGCTTGACTATAAGAGGCCAAAACGGGGAGCGGTGGCAACGCAAGTCCAACGGGTTTCATATGCGTGTATGGGCCCGGGCTGGTAGGTAAGACGTTGTTGCATCGTGTAGGTATAAGTCGTGCATTCTCAAGTTGTATCGGGTTGCCACTTTAGGGGAGTGATACACCCTACTGTGGGGGCCAGCACGGGTATCTACGAGTAGGGAGCCGATCGAAAGTGGGTAGTGGGGTACACCTAGTGGAGATAGGGGCAGACGACACCTATGTAGTCAGCTAGGGGTACGTAAGGCTATTTATAAAGTTTCTGTATGAAGCAAGTGGGATCAAACAATAGGGTGACTGGTGTGGTGTAGTGTAGTAATCATTCGTTAGTAATTAGGTGTGCCTTTACCGTTATCTTTAACGTTATCTTAAACGCTATCTTTATCTTCCTAAGAGTTCATAGACATTTACTTGTCTTCCAGCTTATGCCTTAGTCTAGTTATTTTGATAATAGTATTGTTAGAATTATCATACTCGCCAGACTTTATGTCTGACCCCCTCTATTTCTATCCTTTTTCCCCCTCCAGGTCCTCAGGTTGGGCCCAGCTCTAGTGGAGTTTGATTGAATTGCTTCATCTCTCTTTGGAAAGCTTGGACCGTTGAAGTAAAGTCCAGCTTGTTATCTTTTTAATGGCTATTTATGTAATGGGATTATGTATTTTGTTTTTATGAAGATGGATATTGTACTTGGTTGTGATCTATGGTTTTATGATGTAACAAACATGTTTAATTTCCGCTGCAATAAAATGAAGTTTTAGATTTCCAAGTACTATTTATTATCTGTCTTGTTGTAATTTTTCTGTTTTATATTCACTTATAACCTCCATGGAAGTTATTGCATTCCCTTTGTGAGTGACATTAATGGACGTGGGGTGTTACATCCACTGTACAGGAAGGTACTCCATGTAGATAGACTATCTCACAAAGATAAACTGCTGCCAACCATGTTGTCATCCTCTTACTCTTAACATGAATGAAATGAGCGCTCTTAGTAAGTCTGTCAACTATAACCCAAATACTGGTGTTGCCTTTCCTCGATCTAGGCAAACCATCAATGAAATCTATAGAGACGCTCTCTCACTTCCACTGTGGAACCTCCAAAGGATGAAGTAAACCATCGGACTTCTTTTGCTCAGCTTTGACTTGCTGGCAAATCAAACATCGAGAAACAAACTTTGCTACATCTTTCTTCATCCCAGCCCAAAATAAAACCCTCTTCATATATCTATACATCTTATCACTGCCTGGATGGATAGTCATCCTAAAATAATGGGCTTCCTCAAGGACCATCTTCAACAGACTCCCAACTCGAGGAACAAAAGCCTTCTATCTCGTCGCAACCACCCTCTGTCATCCATGGAATATCTATTGAGGTGACTAGAAGTCTCCCATCTACTGACCCTATCCAAGATGTATGTTATCTATGGGCCCTCTCGCTGCGAAGTTCCTATCTGATCCATAAGCGTAGGTAGTATCTCTAAGGATGCCAACAAACTGGGTATAAGATCCGTAGATGGATTCAAAATCACCCTCTGCTTAATCAATGCATCCGCCACCACATTACCCTTGTTAGGGGTATAAGCAATCTCAAATTCATAGGACGCTAGGAACTACATCCATCTCTATTGCCTCAAATTGAGATCCTTCTGCGAGAACAAATATTTGAGAGGTTTATGATCGGTTATACAACCTGAACTTCTCCTCAAGTAGATAATGGCGCCAAGTCTTAAGCACGAATACAATGGCAGCCAACTCATAGGTAGGTTAGTTCTTCTCATGAACTCTCAACTATCTACCTTCGTAACATACTACCCTTCCCTCTTGCATCAAAATGACACCAAGCCCTGTACCACATGCATCAGTATATGTTGTGAACACTTTGTTCCCATTGGGAAAAGTCAAGACTGAGGTTGTTATCAGAGCCCTCTTCAATCGCTGAAAAGCATCATCACAGTCTACATCCCAAGAAAATGTCAGATTCTTCTTCGTTAGCCTGGTGAGTGGGGTTGGTATATTTGCGAAGTCCTTAATGAACTTCCAATAATAGCCCGCTAAACCAAGAAAACTCCTCACCTCCATTGCATTCTTTGAAATCTGCCAATCTTAAACTGCAACTACTTCTATGGGATCCACTGCAATCTCATCCTTAAAGACCACATGCCCTAGAAATCTCACTTCCTTTCTCCAAAAATGACATTTGGAGAATTTTGCCTTAAGCCGATGCGCTCTAAGAGTCTTCAATCACTTAAATGTAGGGCATGCTCTTCCTCACACTTTGAGAAAATCAAGATGTCATCAACAAAGACCAAAACGAACTTATTTAGAAACTCCTGAAACACCCTACTCATCAGATCCACAAAATAGGCGGGTGCATTCGTCAACCCAAAAGGCATGACACCACTCGAAGTAACAATCTAGAGTCCTAAAAGCGGTCCTGTCTGTACTGTCCTCAGCCACCCTCAATTGATGAAACCCCGTAGCCAAGCCTAACTGGGAGAAAACAGATGCACCAAAAAGTTCGTCAAACAGATCATCTATCCTCGGAAGTGTGTGCCTATTTTTCTTAGTGAGCTTGTTCAACTCCCTGTAATCAACGCATAAGCGAAGCGAACCATCCGCCTTAATAGCAAATACTACTGGAGCACCCCATTCAAATATGATTCGCATAATAAACCCTTTCTCAAGTAGCTCCCCTACTTGCTTGTTGAGATCCCTCCTTTCTCTCGGAGACATATGGTGCACAGGCAATGCAACTGTCTTTGCATTGTCCACCAAGTTTATCCGGAAATCAATCTCGCGCCTTAGAGATAATCCCCGAACCTCCTAAAAAACATCAGGATACTCACAGACTACTGGTATAGATCATAGGTCATCAATAGATGCATCAAGCGACCCTCGGAAACTAAGCATGACAGACCCCTTAGGGTCACAAGAAATCTTGAGAGTCTTCCCATGGCAAGTAAAAAGTCTAGCGACCCTCCTCTCACAATCCAGAATGGCACCATACATGGCTAGCCAATCCATCCCTAGAATCAAACCATAGCCCATGAAACTAAGCACATATGCATAGCACTCAAACTCGACGCCCAACACAGATATTCTCAAACCCGGACAAATCATATACAGATGAGTCGTACTCCCAATGGGGTTTGAGACAACAACGGGATCCAAAACCATACCAGTACTAAGGTGCAGAGACTTAACCATAGAATCATATATAAAAGAATGTGAAGCGCCAGAATCAAAAAGAGTTCTAACAGGATGATTGGAAAGAGAAATCAAACCTTCAACAAATACTTTCCTACCTTTATCCGATACACCGACCACGAAAGCATGCACCTGCCCTCTAAAAAATCCTGCCCTTTGGCCCTGTCCTTGCTTCTTCCGACAATCCTTAATAAGGTGTCTGATCTCTCCATATTGGAAACAAGCATTCTTCCTTTTTCTGCAATCTTTGCTCAAATGACCTGTGAGAACAAGGAATTTCGCTCGATCCGAATCGGTCGCTAAACCGACCAAGACCGTTCGAAACCCCTGATTGTTTTGAGAACACGACAAATCGGAATGCAAACAGAAGAACATTTCATTATTAATTACAACAATGCCATCAGAATACAAGAATATACAGAGTATGAATAAATATTACACAGAAAATATCAGAGATTTAAGTTACATTTAAATACATCGCAACGGAAAAATAATACAAAACACAACTGAAAGTAATACACGGATACAGAGCTTTTCGAGTATCGTTCCAGCTGTAAACCAGGATCCTGTGAATATAAATCTGCAAAACCAAAACTACTAGCTGCTCGTGCGGAAAATAGGGGCACCCAGAGTTTAGGTTAAAACAATAAACTCCAGGTTAGTCATGTGACTGGTGTGAGAACTAAAACAGTTATTTAAAGCTTTACTTTAAATCAGATATATCAAGGGACCACGCCGTATAACACGGAACGGGTTTCCTCCCAAGAATACCAGTGCATATAACAAAACAGCGCAATGTTTTTTGGACAAATGAAGCTATTATAAGACCTGTAACACCCCGTAATTTTATAACACTAAGATTCACAAATCAAGGTAGAATTAAATTTTAAAATCGAAATCAAGGGAAACGGGTTGTGCCATTGCGTTCATTTCGAAATTCTGCTTGAAAACGAGTCTGAGTTTGCGAGAATCGGAGTCCGTATGAGGGAGATATGACCCTCCGAAGTTTCAGGAATTTTCAGAACAGAAAACAGCTCGAAATTCGAATTCGAAATTCGAATTCAAACCCAGAAGCGGACTGGGCGGGAAAATTCCCGCCCAGGACCCAGGTCGACTGGGGAGTCGACTGGGTAGTCGACCCCCCTGACCAGGTCGACTGCCCAGTCGACCTGGGTGCAAAACCCACTTTTGGGCCTGGGTGCATTCTGATGTACCTGGTCTCGTTTTTTTGCCTAGATTCGTCTGCCTAATCCTATATAAACAGCCCCCAGTCTCCTTCACTATTCACAATTCTTCTCTAACCTTATGCTATAAAGATTCTTGGTGGACATGGCTTCTTCTCCTCCTCTAAATAATAAATAAAATAATATGTAAAATAACTCAAGACGAGGAAATGCTGCTCAAGACTTTCAAGAGGAGATTCAAAACAAGCTAGGATTCAAGTGAAGATTCAAACGACTTCAACGACTGTTTTTCTACGAATCTAATATAATCTCTGTACGTCGGTTACTTTTTAGATTTGAACGTTTTCTCTATTCGTGACATGAAATTAAAGGAATAAAAGAATATGCCAAATCTTTCTGTTCGAATCAGTGCTTATATCCTTGGACCTAATTAAGAACTGTTATGATTCGATGACCAATAAGACTGTGACTATGAAACTATGGACCTTAAAACCATATGCCTCTTTGACTATGAACATTGCATATGAACATTGCCTATGACTGCGACTCATGACTGTGAGGATTATTTTCCTTTGGCTATGAATATCGCCTATGACTGTGATTCATTAACTGTGAGGATTTATTGCCTATGACTATGGATATAAGATTATTATTTATGCCCATGACACTGTAGTTACAAAACCATGTTGTACCCCAAACTGGCATTATATTGGATCTAGGCTTGACTCTAGTTATCCTTGGATCTTGATCGTGGGAATTTACCTATTAAGTTAGGTCTACCCATGTTCTTGAACCTATACTATTCAACCCTTTTTATGTCATAACAATTTCAGATCTATAGGCCTTCGATGTTTTGGATCAATTTATTTCAGTGTAATTCATTAGGTCTGTAATTAGTAAATTATCATTTTATGCCAGTTATTATGTCTATCTTTTCATAGCATCTTTGGTTCATTCCCTTTTTATCTACGAATCTAGATTTATCTATAATCTAGATTGAATCACGATTATACGAACGATGGGAATACGATTTGGGCAAAATATGAAATTTACTAAAACGTAGTTATAAACTTGGAAATTGGCATAAATTGGGAACATGTATTATGGCATGTTTATAAAAAGGCAAATTGGATAAATTTGACATGAATTATAGGATGTGTAATTTGAATCTAGTATTGACTTGTAAATCTAGCATTTACATGAACTGTGAACTAGAATAATAAGTCTAGTTTGACATGAACTGTAATTAGAATGTTAAATCAGAATTGGATTAGCTAATTTGGCATAATAAGTATATTGGCATAAATTTGAAATTAGCCATAATTGTGAGTAATTGTCATGTTTAGCAAAATCATGGTTAGTGACACTTAATTTGATATAGTTTACATACCAAAAAGCATAAATATGATATAGAGGGGAAAATGGGCCATAATAATAAATGTTGACAATTTACATTAAATGAGTAATTATGAAATAAGTAAATTAGGAATAATTTACTTATAGAATTTGTCATAAATGAGAAAATGTAAATTTAGACAAATTAAAGGTTTATTAACGACATCTCTTTTAATAACACACCAGAAAGTTCTAGGGTGACAGAGAGGATAGTGTCTAGGCTTGGGTTTGGAAAATACAAGTTTCCTGCTCTCCCTAGCTATCCCTAACTGATCCGACGGACGAGATGGTTACTTTCAAAACCTGATTTGAAAATTAATCAAAACCCTTTGAACTTAGAAAACATATGCCTAACCCGAGGTTAGACTGAATTGCGATGTAAACCTGCCCGGAACCAACCAGCACATCCAGTGATCGCAACAATATCTGTCTAATGTGAGTGGTCGCGGCTTTAATTTATTTAGTTAAAGCTAGAACAAGAATGGTAGGGTTAAGTTAACTAAGACACTTAACCAATTCAACATGATAACCAAACCGATGGGTGGGGTTAGGTTCATACAGACACTTAACACGGTTAAGCTAGAATGGGAGGGTTAAGTCCATAGGAACACTTAACCAAACTTAACATCGTAACAAGACAAGATTTGTAGGGGTTAAGTAACTAAGAAAACACTTATCCAAATTAACATGTTAACTAGACTAGAAGGTGGGGTTAAGTAAAGTTAATACACTAGCCAAATTAACATGTTAACTAGACTAGAGGTTGGGGTTAAGTAAAATTTAATACACTTAGCCAATTTGATATGTTAGCTGGACTAGACCATAGGGTTAAGTAAACTTGAACACTTAACCATCAGATTGTGATAAATGAATAGGGTTAAGTCTAAAACATGAAGGGATAATACTTAACCATTAATAAAATGTTAGTTAAAACAGATGGGTAAGGTTAAGTTAAAAAGGAACACTTAACCAATACAGGATGAATGAATAGGGTTAAGTAATAAGAAATACTTAACCAATATAACTTGGTTTGTGGTAGGGGTAAGTCAACATGAATTACTGATAACACTTAACCAGTTTATCAGGATAAATGAAGAGGGTTAAGTTAGCTTGAATTGACTAATGACACTTAACCAACCCAAATTGTCGAGAAAGAGAACTAAGTAGTAAACCTTAGTTAAAAGGAGCTAAGTAGTAAACCTTAGTTAAGAAAACAACGATTTTGGAAACTAAGTGGTAAACCTTAGTTAGCAAAACTAAGTAGTAATTCTTAGTGTAACACGGGAAGGAGCGAACGTCCGTCTGATTAAAAAGAAGGCTCCAACGAATTGGGTTACGAAGCCCGAGGCTTCGAGGGGACGTGTGGGTACTCTTAGTATCCCTCTGTGAGGCTGCAGATGATCCTCCTGGGCTCACAGAGGTTAAGGTCTGCGTTAGAAGAACCAAGGGTATGCCTTGGTTGCAATATAAGGCAACCTAAAGACTAGGATGGACCAGCGTGATTCGGCGAGACCAGTAGCCCTGTGATAGCAACTCATCGTCTACCTACCATCTTTAGTCAATCGTTGTACGTATGCGGAAAGGCAGAGAACTCCCAACAGACCATTTACTTGCTATCTAGTTATGGGTGAGGCTGGCCAATAGGAAAGTAGGGCATAGGGTGGCAAGAGTACAGTTCTCACGCTTGATTTTCTTGGATTGCCTTTCATTAGTTGAGGGAGGGGTCACATGGGACCATAACCACTGGTAGAGAAATAGACCTTAGCATCTGCACCGGCAGATATCTGAAAAGCTCCCGACCGAGTTCCGTGTTTCTAGAGTAGCCCTGCCACATGACTCGGGCCGCACATTACAGGACATGTGCATCTAGACAAGCGATAATGATTCGCGATACATGCGTGGGAAAGTCTAGGAACATATACCACTCTAGGTAGTGTGTCCTAGACTAGGGGGCATCGTTCGACAGGTAGCATAATCCCTAGTTGGACTAGGTGGCATAAACCCTGAATCCGAGAAGCGTTCAGCAGATAGCGTAAACTCTAGTTGAATCTAGAAAGCACTTGATAGAAAATCCTAGATTAGTTCTAGGTAATAAATGATAAATGTATGCCTGAAGGCAATGGAAACTACAGGGATTGGGATCACGTTGGGACACTAGTTAGGTGGTGCAGAGATATAGAAACCAGTATAAAAAGGAAATAGCGAAGCGGCGAAAGTATTAGAGCATATCCAGTTTATCTTATCTTAGCATATATTGTGTTAATCTTGTCTAATCTTGCTGACCCTATCATCATGGTGTTATCTTGTATTCAGTTAATTCATGTCGTTTTGTTTTTCCATGTTCACATGCTAGAAGTAACTGAACTTACTCAGGCTTTATGCCTGACTCTGTTTTTCTTTCGTCTTCTTTTCTTCCGTTCCCCCCCAGGTAGTAAAGGAGGGAATAGTATAGCTCAGGTTAAGTTGGACTGTCACTCTTTCCCAAGCTTGAAGATTCTTGGACAAAGTGCTTTGGACTCTCCTTTTCGCTGCTATGGCTGGCTTATGCTACATTGGGGAATATAAATGTATTTTTATGCTTCTTTATTTTGTAAGACATATGATACTCTGATATTGGAAAACAATTGTTGTACAAACTATCTTATCAATAAAGTAAAGTTTTATTTTCCGCTGTTTAATTTTTGTCTGTCTTGTAATTTATCTGCATCTTTTACCCTAAATACTCCACAGAACTTAGTGCATTCCCTTTTGTGAGTGACACTAACGGATGTGGGGTGTTACAAGACCCAGGCCCCATCACATAATGCAACACAAGCCAGAGGATAGGGTTTTCCCTTACAATAGCCAAACATGCTTGGTACGTTTAAAACAAATCATTTGGTATGATTATAAGTGCATAGTGTATAAAACAACTTCAAATATAAATGTATCAATCCTAGACGGCATGAGTGCCCCATACCACTATGTCGCCATATATAGGTTCTACAATCAAAACCGCAAAATCACGTATTGGAAGTTGGATTCCCATCCGTGAACCGAGGCAAAAGATAGTCCTCTACCGATTCGAGACGCTCTAGCCCGTGTCTCAGGACCCAGACTCAGGTGGGCCCTTGGATCGTCAGGGCTGGTCCACTGATGTGGATTAAAATGCCTGAACACTGCGTTTTCCCGCCCTTTGGGGCGTCAATGAGCCAAATGACTCCATCGGCTCCACATAGTCACCGATACATCCGAGGCGCCTCGCAATCCAACAACCACACAGGTGAAAATAATATAAATGTCAGGGCTAGTAGGTCACTGACACCACCCTAGCTAGAAGGAAACGCATGCCCTCCCTGAGGTCCTCTCCCGTTTTTGGTTCACAACCGGGGTGTGAGGCTCGCGAATCAACGTTACACAAAGCTATGCCACACAGGCCGTGCTTTGATCATCAACCGCAAGACTTTGATTTTCAACAAAAGCCTTGATCATTTGCCACTTAGGCATGCCATATAGGCAGTTCACTCCATGCGATTGATATCCATCAATATATAACCTCTGAGCTCATACGTCTCAGAGAAGGGCGTTAAGCAAGAGAATAAATTCTCCGCCGCCAAATAGATATATATTTAATAGAAACCAATCACACAGAATAAAATCCAATGTCAGACACACAGTCCATTTACAAGTCCGTTCTGGGTCTGAACGAAACCGGAGGCACCTTGTACCACGCATATCCATCGATCTCCAAGTACGTCTGGATGATCACCAACTGATTCCCTCCTCTTGGGTGTACAACCCAATCAAGATCATCAGTAATTATCCAAATGATGTGAAGACCTCCGGTCTTCGACCACCGTCTTCATCCTCGACACATTGTCGAATCAGTTATCCAGAATGGGATAAACCCGGTCTTTCTGAATAACTTGCGTATATCATAAACAAGTGTTACACAAACACAACATACGCCTCATTCCAATTCAGAATATTCTTTTATTCAAATATTCTTATACTTTGGGAAAGGTTCCCATTAATTTTATCAAAGATAAATTCTTTTAAATTTATTCTTTAATCTTCTTTTGGATTTCAATTTAAACCAAATTATGGTTTATCCAAACTAGTCGGGTATAACGAACCTTACCGAAGTAATCATTTGTTTTAAATTTCCCAATCCCAACCTATTCATCCCATGAAGTAAAATTGGTATCACTTCATATCTAACACCACGGTGTTAATGGTAAATTCAATTACCATTTCGCGTTCAAATCTAACTAAAGATTTAACTATCGCCTGGAGCAAAACTGGTGATACTCCATTCTCGATCATTTCAATCTAATTAAAGATTCATTAAAACTCCACTTAGTTTTAATCTTCCCAAAAATCAATATAAATGATTGTTTAACTTGGGAAATCATATCATGTCTTTAACTGGGTTAAAGAACCAATGTCATTTAAAGCACGGTTCACGATAAACCCAAAATCACATTCTATTCCATTAGCCTTTAACCGTAAATTAGCAAGTGAACAATTCCCTAAGTAATAACCCCGAAGGCCGAAACCAACATCAGATCAATACCCAAAAAACCATTCAACTTAACTAATCTTCAGTTAGTTTTTGATTTTTTAACTCTGTTGGGTCTAAGAACAATATTATTGAAGATACCGTTCACGACAACCCAAAATCACATTCCATTAATTATCGGGTTAAAGAACAAGTGTTATTTAAAACACCGTTCACGATAAACCCAAAAATCAATTCAAATTCAATTCCAATTAAATACCATTTAATTGGTATACTTCATTAAATCTAAATAAAAAGACTTAATCTTTTTCTCAACTGGGTTTAAGAACAGTGTAAATGAAGACACCATTCACAACAAACCCAAATCCCATTTGATATTAAATACAAGGCTCTGAATAGAAAATATATCGGCTTATATTCAATATCAAATTCTACGACCAACAAAAATCGTATTGGAAATAACGATATAAATATATCTTTCAAATTCCCATAACAATGTCTGCATAATCACGAAATCCAACATCGAAATATTCCAAAGACAATTTCGATTCAAATCCATTTCCACTTTATATATTGTAAATTCTAGTTATTTTCAAAACCATTTCAAATCCACTTTATTTATTTTAAAAATAAATGGGATTATAATTTTTGTTCAAAACTAGTTCATTTTGATAAAAATCTATTTTTATCTTTTCAAATTTGGAATTTTTCATCCCAATTCTTCACAAATCATTTCTTATGATTTTACACAAATTATTACTATTTTTAATAATTTTATCAAGGCTCGTACAGTCGATTTCCATCAACGGCCATCGAACTGCACTTACAGCGGCCTTTTTCAAATTTGATTTGGACATAATTCCAAATACAACCATTAGATTTCAAACCTCTAATATTCGTTAGAAAGCTCTTTTCGATACGAACCCAACGATTCCGGTTTTAGGAGAATCCGACGGTCGGATCTCCCGTAATATCCGTTCGAAGTCAATGATCGAAATTCGCGAACTGCCGCAGCGCGGCGCGTTCTATTCAGGCCATTATATATATAATATATATTTTATACATATATTTTCAATTTCCTTTTAAAACGTATTTTATAGATCATTTTAAATTCGTTTTCAAAATGATTTCAACTTCATATTCAATTTCAAATCAAAATTGAATATTCCATATCATCGATGTATAAATGAGAATATTTTCAAACTGTTATATTTTGAAATCACTTCCTTTTCTATGTTCATTTTAAAATCGAATATAATCGATATAAATATCGTTCGCGTCAAAATGGTGCAATTCTAATCAACACGGCTTTATATATTTCAATAACTTCATTATTCTATTCAACAAATGAATATTTTCTTCAACACATGAATATGTATTTTCTTTCAACAAATGAATATTCTCAACACATGAGTATCGTCAACACATGACTATTTTTGTTATTTAATATATTTTGTAAAATTATGATTTCTATCGTTTAGTTCTTAATCAGACTCCAACCGTAAATTAGTAAGAGAACGATTCCCTAAGTATTAACCCCGAAGGCCGAAACCAACGTCAGATCAATACCCTGGAAACCACTCATCTTATCTAGTTTCCAGTTAGTTTCTAATTTTATATATGATAAAGATGTAAATTTTATTGTTAAAATAGTTCGTTCAACACATGATAAGTTTCAACACATGAATATATTCTCAACACATGAGTATCGTCAACACATGACTATTTATTCTATTCAACGCATGAATCTTTATTTTATAATATTCTTTATTTTCCAAATTGGAATGAGGTCCACTCAATTACCATATAATGTTAATTATATGGTTTCATACAACACATGTATATAATAACAACGATAAATAATCAACTATCATCCAAAGTGCGTTCTACACTGTATAAGCATCAAATATAAATATTTAACGGTTATAACAGTCTGTCAATCAATCGATCAACATATAGCTAATTTTTGGGATTAGTGTATGTCATATATCATCCCAATACCCGTGTGGGGTTTCAAACAATCAAACACAGATTTATTTGTGCAGTTGGGCGATGTGTAAAATTTATCATCCCAATCAATATCAGTCAAATCAGTGTACATAAACAAATCGTTCGATTTGTAAATGAATATTTATTCATTCACATTCACGTTAAAACTTATATTTTTAACTATATAATATTTATTCCAACACATGAATATATTTCCATTCATTCCACATCACAATCAATTTTCACCACATAACAAAATCAAACAAGTCGTCCATGGTCTGTGGACAACGGGTGTCGGAAGCTGCTAAGCACCGTCTGCATCCTAGTATATAATTTTAACTAGAAAACAATTTAAAAGTGAGAAATTCTCACCGATTAGCTAAACCAAACGCCGCGACTCTTCATATGTAGAAAATCTTCCTCGTGTTTCCTTTTGTCACTTTCGTTGTCCGTAATCACTACATATATAAAAATTACATATTTTTATTTCACTTTCAAGATGATAAAAATAGCATCTTTAACATGATGCTTTCATTATAAAGATTATATTTTTATAATGCTACTTCATATATATAAAAATCAAATTTTTATCGTTACTTAATATATAAAAATCTCGCCTTTCTATGATTAAAAATCTCGCCTTTCTATGATTAAAAATCTCGCCTTTCTATGATTAAAAATCAAACCTTTCTATGATTAAAAATCAAACCTTTCTATGATTAACAATCAAACCTTTCTATGATTAAAAATCTCGCCTTTCTATGATTAAAAATCAAACCTTTCTATGATTAAAAATCAAACCTTTCTCTGATTAACAATCAAACCTTTCTATGATTAAAAATCAAACCTTTCTCTAAATTAAAAATCAAAGCTTTATTTATTTAAAAAAATATAAAACCCTATTTTTATTCATAATAAGCCAATTACTTTTCAATAAACAACTACAACAGAAAAAGAAAGTAAAATAAAATAATTAAAATAAAAAAAACTTACAGTAAACGGAGAGGAGGGGCTGCCATCGTTCGCCGGAGGTTGGGGGGCGGCGCGGGCGGAGGGGTGGTAGAGCGGGGTCTAGTGGCGCGAGGCTGGCCTGAGCGACGGGTTTTGGTGGAGAAGGGGGAGGCTAGGACGATGGTCCTAGGTGGAGGAGAGAGGAGAGAAGAGGGAGGAGATCGACGGAAGAGGGGGGGAGCGGTCGGAGGTTGCGGTGGAAGGGGGTGGCGTGCGATCGACGGTGGCGTCGATTTGGGGGGAGCGGCTTTTTTTCTTCGTTTTTTTTCTTTGACCGTGTTTTGAAAGAGAGAGAGAGGGAGGTGGCCCTATATAAATAATTTAATTAATTTAATTTAATTTCTAAAAGTTAATTTTTTTATTCGAACTCCAATCGAGACCCAATGACTGTCGTTCCTAACTAATTACACCTATTTCGAACACAATGGGATATGTGTCGTAGGCTGATTCGGCTGTTTCGATCAGTTTTCGTGAAAATCAAAATATAGCTCTATATATTGAATTCGAACGCACATTTCAATTTACCGGGGTCACATACGGACTTTAAAAATTCCCGAAAAATATTTTCTAGCTTCGTATTGACAATACAGTTCTAACAAAATTAATTTCGTTAAATTCCAAGACCGTTTGAAAAATGACCCTTTTCTGGTCGATCAAAATTGACTAAAACTGTTAAAACACGTTTTACTTCGCCACGCTCACATATTAATTCAGAAAATTATGAATTTTGGAATCTAGCAATAATTTGACATCCCAGATCCAACAAAAGTGGTTTCATCGAAAACCGAGGTCGTTTGCAAAATTGCTATTTTTAAGGGCCGGAATTCCACAACGACTATTCTGAATTTTTAACTAGACATAACTTTTTATTCCCGCTATGAAATTTTGATTTTTCTGATTCGTTGGAAAGATATTTTCAAATAGATTCTAATATTTTTGTTTTCGCTAAAATCCGGTCTATTTTGAATCCTGTACATTCATTTGAATTTTGAAATCGAATTTTCGAACTATCGCGCCATTTTCAATTCCTTTTATAATTATAAATAATTATTTATATTCTAACGACAATTCAAATAAATATTTCCCTTCTAATTCTATTCAAAATAAATTTCTCGTCGTTATTATTTAAAATAATTCATTTTAAATATCCAAAATTCATTAAAATTGCCAAAATAAAAGTTTTAAATTGGCTTGGATTTCCGGGTTATTACATGACCCACGCGTCCACAACTACGACATTTCCTCTTTTCTCGGGCATTTTCGTTCTTTCCGCCTTTCTTTTGTTGTTGTTGTTTTTTCTTAGTCCATACTTTCTTGTTTTGTGTTTCATCAATCTTAGCCTCTTTCTTTTCACATTTATCTTCTTCGTGCATCAATGCCATAACAACGAGAAGTTACCCCTATCGGAATGTGAGACATAGCCAATCCATGGAGGGGTTCATTTAACCCTCTTGCAAACCTCAAAGCTTTCTTGTGTGGTGTATTCACTAGCTCCAAACCAAACCTTGCCAATTGGTTGAACTTATTGGCATACTCTTTGATAGACATTCCTCCTTGCTTAAGTGCCAAAAACCTTTCCATTTGCATACTTTGCTCGTATCGAGAAAGAAACTTCATCTCAAATCTCCGTTGAAAATCATCCCAAGTCTCAACTGGATGCCCTACTTGCGTTACTTCCCACCAGAATGAAGCCTCATCTTTCAGCTGCCAAATGGTCAACTGAGTTTTCCTACAATCGTCAACCTCAAAAATCTCAAACACATCCCCCGTCTCTTTAAGCCAATTCCTTGCTTCTGCAAAAGTCTCAGTTCCTCGGAATGGCTTTCCTCCCATAGCACAGAAATCCTTGCATGTCTTGGAGTAATTATCCGCTCACGGAGGAGGAGGAGGAACAGCGGTTGCAGCTGGAGTAAGGGAGACTGCTTGGCCTCCGGTAGGCGCCGTAGCCTCAAGATACCTACGGAACAAAGCCAGTATCATAACGCCCTCAGAAAGAATCGATTCCCTAGATATGCTGAAAAGAAAAGGAAAAGGGATTCAAATAGAGTGTCGAATGATATTCCATATGTCTTTGGGGAATACGTTTTTCAAAACAGAGTTTTCTTTTGAAAATGCTTTCTTTCATAACCTTTTGAAAACAATTTTCAAAACCTTTTTATCTAATCTGGTAACCTTCAGCTCAGATACCAAATGTGACACCCCACGTCCTTTAATGTCGCTCTTTATCAGAATGCAATAAGTTTCATGAAGCGTTATAGGTAAACAGAAATAGAAATATCACAAGACAAATATAAAATAACAATGGAATTTAGAACTTTATTTTCCAAATAGAAAACTTCGTGGACCAAAACCCAATTACTACATAAGTCTGAGATACAGAAAAACCATTACATCAAATTAAAACATTTGGCTTGTACTAAAATCATCAGAGTACAGTAATATAAAAGCATAATCCCCAAAAAGAGCCATATCAGAGTAGATAGGAAATCAAAGCGGTACATCTAAGCAGCTCCAAGCAGAACGAAAGAGAGAATCCTAATCAAGCCTGAGTATTCCCGCCCTGAGAACCTAGGGGGAAAGGAAGAGAGAGTAAAGGAAACCAAACGGGTCAGACATAAAGTCTGGCGAGTCCTGTTAATTTTAGCATATAAATAAGTAAAAGCATCATGATGGGTATATAAACTGGATGAGAGAGATAACAGTATCATAAGACAGGTATTACAGACTAAGCAGGATAAACTGAATAAACAGAACAAAATATATTGCAATTCCTAAATACTTTTCTCTGCACTAATACTAGTATAACAAAAACATAATGATCCCAGCAGAAACAATGGTAGACTTTGGTGTACATCTAGTGACGGGTTTTACCCCCAACAATAATAACAGGCAACCCAACATAAATGACAGGTGTTACCCCCAACGATAATAACGGGCTCCTAAACAAGCAAGACCAGATGTACCCTAATTACTACCCCAATCGATTGGCTTCCTATCCTGTTGATACCCTGTGTTGGCCCCACAGTAGGAGGTATCGCTTCCTAATGTGGAAACCCTTTTTTCGAGAGGCACAACCATATCTACTGATGTTATAGCGTCTTTTATCTCAAGCAAGCAGATCCATGCACGCACATGAGTCGACGGAATGCGCCATTAGCAACCCCACTTAGATGAACCTCTTATAATCATCTCGGTAAGCGTGCTCTGACCCATACCTAGTTCGGGGTCCCCCTTTTGATACCAAGATGGGTTACTAACTGATACGGGTCCCACACAACAGATGATTCAAGCAACCCCCGAGGCTTGCATCCCAACTACTAGGATTTTGACAGGTTATGCCTAACAGATTAACAAGCCCGCGTAACCCCACCATATAAAATAGGTTAAGTTTGTCGGGTTTATATAACCATCCTCCATATATTTAACAGATTTACTTAACCCCTCATTGATTCATGCAAGTTTACTTAACCCTTACACAATTCTGACAGGCTCATATAACCCCCATAAAGTTAAACAGGTTAAGTATTACAGGTTAACAAGTTGTTATCATTTTCCCATTCATGTCTGTTAATGCACTAGGCCTCTCACATTAAGTCGACCACTTGTGGATGCTGGATATGCCAGGCGGTTCCGGGTAGACTTCTACCACAAGTTGGATTTAACCTCATGTCTTAGCACTATTACATGTACATTTACGCACTAGACCTCTCACATTAGATACCCCCAAATCGCAATCATGTTTTACAATACAAGTTATTCCCCAATTTATCATTCCTAATTTCGTTCGTTCGCATGTTTTAGCGATAGGTCTAGGCTCGAAGGTAGCCTGGCTATAAAAATAAAAAAAGGAATGAGGGAGAGAAGAGAACAGAAATAGGCATAGTAACAAAACAGGCATATGATAACAGAAATAGGCATACTAACTGAATAGGCATATGGTGAAAGAATAGGCATAATAGAGATAGGCATGTAAGATCTAAACAGAGGACCAAGTGTACAAGTAATGGCATATCTGTTTTGTAAGATTCAGGTTATTAACAGGCACAGGTTTAGATCCAAACTTATAAACATGTCAGGATTACTTATTAAATGCTTATATCTAAAAGCAACATAAACTCACTGTGATTGGATCTAAAGAACAAATAAATTATTGTTGATGTTGTAGCAGAGATTCTTCTATATGTTTAAGTTCTTGTTACAAAAGAATAGGCTAATTCAATCTGAATTAGGGCAGCACCTCGTTGTCTCCATTGTTTTTGATGGATTAAACAATAGAAATGAGGTCCTATTTATAGCCTACGTTCAACGAATCTGGTCAAGACACAAGTCCCGGTTCACAGAATGGATCTGCCCCTGATATGGGTGGTGTCGACCCTGGGATTGACCCTGGCGTGGGGTCAACCCCTAATGGGCCGATTTCCCTCCCTTTCCCGCTCTTCATTTTTTGATTTTCTAGACTTGATTTTATGTATATATATATTACTTATGTGTATACAAACTTTAAACTGTAATAACTTCTTTATACGATGTTCGTTTTACGTAAACTTGGACTCTATCATAAGCAGAATTCTGAGATGAACGCAATGGCGTAGTCCATTTTACTTAATTCCCAATATTTAATTAAGTATTCTTTAGTTTATCATTATAATGTTCTTTAAAATTATGGGGTGTTACACTTAGGCTTAAAAAATTACTTTAATAATAAAAGAAAGACAAAGTGTAATATGTTAAATACATGTATATTCTTATTTTGGTACTACTTCACTTTCCATATGATCTTACACAAAAACTTAAGACTTTGGTAATTTGTGTTGTAATACGTTCAAACTATTTATTTAAAAATAGATGCTTTAACTTATTTAAATTACAAACACCCAAGTCCTATGATTTTGTATATATATGAGATTTATAATTTACAAAAAAGCGAATCAGACCATTATCAAAACTATACAACACCCCAAAGTCTAACTTTTACTACATTCATAACCAAAACCCAATATACATCAAATGATTGACCATTTGCATACATTAAAAAAAATAGCAAAGCCAACCAGTTTTATAGTGGACTGTACCGCTTTTTCATTATACCAAACAACGAGTACAAAATATAACATGAGATAAGCCGATCGCCTATCTCCTGTAGACATGTTATGCCTTAACTAAGTGTTAAACTATGATCTATCACCGTATATGGTGACTTAAGTTGCAGTTAGTTAAAAGAAAACTATACATGATAGCACTTAGTTACACATTAATACAATAGAAAGGCTGCAAAAGGTCCTATTATACAAACTTAAATCTAATATCTTGCGGCTATAATCAGAAACCAGAATTAGCTATAAGAACCAAATGCAGAGCTTGAAATCATAGTAGAGAATTGAATCAACACAGCCAAACACCTATTTCAGAATCAAAAAACAGCACTACATTTGACACCTCAATTGAAAACAATATAAAGTGCAGATAGGAATAGATAAGAGTACTCAATACAGAAACAACCACGCATAGATCCACCACAGTCTAGCAATGCACAATACACCAAGTTGCAGAAGATTGATAAAGGTTGATTGCCATGATGTAGAAGATTAATAAGGGCAGATAAATGAAGAATCTGGCAATGCACACAAGATAACCAGAAGGTGGATAAGGCGCAATTCAGCTCGTAGGCGTAGGAAATACAATAAACCAGAAGAGAAATCCATAATAAACTACAAACAAGAAGCAAAACCAAACATAAAACACAAATACCAAGAGTGACACAAAGACATCACACCAAAAAAGTACAACTTTCAGAGCATTAGAGACGAGCAACCACTAATGGACTCAACACAAAACTGAAACCATCACCAATAGAAAACCAAAAACATCTTACCAGAAAACAAACGCTACACCTGGATTAGCACAAGGAGCCAAGCTAGTTTGAGGGGACAAGAAAAGGCAGCCAAAAGACAAGAAAAGGTAGCACGATCTTCAAGCAACACGAAACGAGCTTCGATGCAAGCCTACTGGAAGGGGAGCAGCCTAAGGAGTAGCTACGACTAGATTGGAAAACAATGTGGGAAACTGTTGAAACATGACATATATATAGATTCAAGGGTTGCATGGTCTAGGGTTAGGAGGAGAGATAGAAAGGAAAGCGTTACTGAGATGCTGAAAATGTGTAGCAAAAGGGAAGATGTTAGATCGATACAATAGAGTATAGGTAGGCAAGGAAGATCACAGGAAAACTAGATTTGACGTAGAGTCGCTAAACAACAAGGCGAAAGCTAGGGCGAAGGGATGAGCAGAAGACAAAGGACGACGGAAAGCTAAGAAATAGATGAGCAAAGAAAGGACGTAAAAAGGGATAAAGGTAAGAGAAAGACAGGGAAAGGGAGAAAGGAGAAGCCATAGTCACCACTGGGGAAATTAGTAAGCTCTGTACATTATAAGTTATTCAAAGAATTTGTTTATAGTTGGTTTTCATGCAAATCCATACCCCTTTAGGCCTAACAATCTAAATCTACACTATCAAGCTATAGAAAATAGTAAACTTATACGATTTCCACTCACTATAATGCATAAGAATTTGATTAAAGTTTACACACACACACACACACACATATATATATATATATCGTACTATTCTAAGAAAAATAGATTAGAAAGGCAGAGAAATAGGTTAAGGAAGAAGAAGAATCCTAATCGGTCAAATTTTTGGAATTAAGAATAATGGTGGAGAAGTAGAGTGGAGGCATATAAGAGAATGGATGTAGGGTTTAAGGGAAAGGCTAAGGGTTTATTTATATTTATTAGAGTGTGTGTGGATGTAGGATTAATCATATAAAAACTGGATGGTCCATGTGTGCAAAATATATAAAAAAGCCATTTTCCTACACTTAGCCTTAACGGCGGTTGACCTCCTCCCTCGGAGGGCGGCCGACCCCCAGATTATTAGACCAAAAATTGACACTAACACCCAATTGACAAGACTCTATAGAGTTTAATGAAAGAATATAAATTAAAAGCCATAAAAAGTAATCAAACTCACGAGATTTATAGTGGTTCGGCTTTAATGAGTCTACGTCCACTTTATAATTCTTCAATTTAGTAGAGAATTGCAAATACAAGATTTTGAATCACTCAAACACTTGATTACAACTGATTTCTCCACTCAAATATTGATTTCCACTCAAAATTCATTATCATGCGCTCGAGTCAAATGATAATGGTTGTGTAATACAGGGTGTTCGAGTTTTCTAAGTGGCTAAAGTTCCTTTTTTCTTCATCGGGTCGGGTATATATAGTGAGCAGTCGTGGGTTCCAAGGCAGGAACAGTTATATGTACGTGGCATCATCTCCTACATTGTAGTTGTGTAGTGGATCAGTTCTGTAGGGATCATAGAGCAGCAGTTTGTGACCACGTGGCGTTCGACCAGGTAAAGTAGGAGATAGTGGACAGTTATATATCATGATTTGTGTATGCTCTCGGGTTGGGTCGAGTTTATTCAACCCGGTTCCTTCTATTCTCCATTCGATCCAAAGCCACAATAACCAGCTCGACTCGAAGCTCTAAAATTTGTTCGATCTGGTGCTTCCTTCTGTCCATTTGACTCGAAGCCCCTTCTTTCAGTTCAACCCGACTCTCTATCATCGAATGGTCAAGTTCCTTGCCTTTTAATACACTTGACCATAGGTGTTTGGACTTTGTGCAGCCTAGTCACAAAGTAGGGTAACATTTTGCCCCCTCAAAGCACGTCTTATTAAAGATGAGGTGTGCTTTGAATTTAGCTCCCCATCCATTCTTGAATAGTCGGTAATCAACAGTTGTGTTCTTCTGTGAAGCCATGTCATTTGACTCTTCGCGACGTGTATATAAATAGGAGATCACATCCACATTCGTCTTTGTTGGATTCAGTAATTTAGGACTTCTACCCGGAACATAAATAAGCTTTCAGGTAAATTTCCCAATCTTTATTGAATGAGATATCAAAATTATTTGCTTAAACTTTGTCAATTTATAGGAATCGTGTATCATCAATTTCTATTTCATCGCGACTCTTGGATTGAGAAGATTGAGGTCGGGTCAGGTCGAGTACAATCATCCCGGTTATCTTTCGACCCGATTGAGCCTGGGTTTTCCACACCTATTTTTGTAAAAATAGTTCAAATAGTCACTTCATGGGAATACTGGTCTGTCCTTGTTCAACCCTCATTTTTATTTCTCTTTCACTATAAAAAAGCAAATCAGGTTTCCAAAACCCTAGCTTCCCAATCCTCTTAGAAATCCGATCGATTCCTGAAATCAATCACACAGGTAGTTGTTGCATCATCGATTCTTCATTCTAATTCAAACTCTCGAGTGAATTCAATCCATAAATCCACCTAATTCCCCCGTTCGCCGTCGAAGTGTTGATTCCTTAGGACCTAACGTCGTCACCGCCGCCAGCGATGTCAAGATTGTGGTTGGAGATGATGTGGGTGCTTCCTATCCTCTGACGGTGTACGGTCCCTTCCTTCACGTTGAAGCTCTGGCAAATCGGAGGTGTAGAAGAAAATATGAAGAATCTAAGAATTATGGAGGAGGGAGGAGATCGATATAGGTCGGATGGCATAGGATGCTAAAGCCAAAAGATTGAAGGGTTAAAATATCGCGTAAGCAACATCGAGTCGGGTCGAGTTATTTCTACCCCGGAGTCCTACCTCTACCCGAACTGAACGACTTTGGAACATCAACTCGATTCTCATATGATTGGCATAACTTGTATACACGAGGACTTTGACAAATTTAATTCATCGCATATGCCTGTATATAGCTCAGCTGAAACTAACATAACTTACGATCTCGTGAATAGTGAGGATATATCCTATTAGATTATTGATTCTAGAACTGTACAACATACTAGTCTATCAATTCTGGACTCATAGCATCAATTCTTTCAATATTACTTCACACATTGAATTTCAGCATATCTTTACAGCCTCTTCTATGTTTTACCACACTCGCACTGCACATGCTCCATACACACTGGGGGTACAGGCTATTTTACTCTAATCATCGATCTTTCTTCGATGGTACAGCTAATATGTCTCGAAGGTACACAACTAGATACTCGGAGTCTGAGAAATCAAAGCTCCAGAATCATCATCCAAACCCAATGTTCACTGTCGACTCCTGAACCTTCAGGCAGCCCGAACTCCAAATTTGAAATTGATCTTCACGAAGATATAGAATCCACCGAATTAGATACTTCTGTTAATAAAGAGGATGGAGGAGTGGATGATAACCGAGCTACCGATGAATTCAATGGTGCGGTTATTCTACATAAAACCAAAGACTCTTGGGGTTCGATAACCGATGAAGCTAGACTCAGACGGATATGTTTAAGACACGGGATATCTTAGGAGGAGGTCAAGGTTGCATCAAATGTTACAAACAGTCCTCGTAACCCACTAGGGGGTATACGGCAATAAGAAGATTAATGTGTTTAGTCAGTGCCATTCCTCCTTTCATCATCTATTTTCAAAGATGATTGAGGATAGCTCTTATGCAACTTCAACCAACGGGCTATTCATATTCGTAAATGCTATACATAGCATGTGCGGAGGTTCTAGGCCTAGAACCCACCTTCGAAGATGTAAACTTTTTCTACCACTTCAAGCATCGTCAAAAAGAGACTCCTTCTTTTTTTTACTTTAAATCCGTCCTAAAGAGAAAAATCATCAATGACAGGTTTAGTCATGGACGACATAAGGGCCGAATGGTTTTATATTCGACAACAGCCCAGATGTGATAGGAGTTGGTTGCAATCCAATGAGTGTTCAAACTCTGTTTCAACTACACTTGAATCTTTACTGATCTCTCTTTCTTGCTTTTAGTTCAAAATCCAAAAAAAACATAAGGCTAAGTATATTAGAATCGCCTGACTGACTTACTGAATGGTAATTCGGATTTTCTGAGCGTTAAAAAATTCGTTGTTGATGAGTTTCTTCATAGACACTATCTGCTCAACATGAGGCGAAGCACCAGTGCTGGTGGTCGTGCTTACATATACGTGCCCCTGGTCCAAGTTCCTTCTGGACCAGTGGGGACTAAAAGCATGCCCCCGGCTGAGGGACAGACAACAACAACGGTTGAAACTGGAGAGGGCTCAAGAAGCAAAGATCCTACGGGCTCAAGTCAGGAATCACAGCCAGGAGAAAAGGAGAAAACTCTTGAGATAGGCCTACCAATTTTCTCAAGATTCCTTCCTAGATAAATATTTGTACTCAGGAACTATTGGAAAGATCACCTGAAGAGGAACCGCAGGGTAACTCCCTTGTAGATGTACCTACTCCTGAGGGGCAACCTTCTCTGAAGACCCCGTCTGTAGCCAAGTCTCCCATTCATGATCCCTAGCAAGAGGACTTCATATTTAAAGACTTTGCTAAATCCCCTTACCCGATGACATATATATATATATATATATATATATATATATATATATTTCCCAGGACATTGGTTCTGGCTCTTTCTTTCCTCCTCAAAAGAAGAAGTTACACCTACTAAGACTGGGTAGACGACACCTTTGAGTAGAACTCCGGGCTCTGGACCGTTGGGGAATCACTTAAGACACACACCACACTCACACTGCACGTCACAACACTTGTATGATGCATCACCTTCTGATTCTAACATTAGCTTGTGTTGGCTTGTAGGTACAATGTCTTATTGCAACTACAATCCCATGGTCCTTCGGGAGAGTATTCCCAGGTATGGCTCTGATACTGAACACGATCATAGAGAGAGTCATGGGAGAAATGATCAGAAACATTACCAATCACAAGATCATCGGTCCTCTCACTCCTGTTCCCCGGCTCGTTCGGATTCCAATAAGTATAAGACCATCAAAGCCACCGTAAAGGGGTCAAGCAAATTCCCAGAGCTCGACCTCCTCCGAAGGGGTCATACTCACATAAGAAACCATCCAAGAAGCGCCCTAATCCCAAAGACAAGGTCCCAGACAATGACAAAGATAAGGGAAGCGCGGTTGTCGTTCCAAGCAAATGCAAGTCCATTGATATCACTACAATAAAGCATGCGGTACTTGACTCCTCTACTGAGAAGAGAATTAAGGTCTTAATGAGGCAGATCCCTGAATATCACTTTGGAAACATGCATTTTGTTCCTAATCTTGAGCTGGTCCTTGATAATTGGTCTGATCCCATTAAAGCTCGAATTGACTTTGTGGACACTCAATACAAGGAGACTTGCAAGTACACTTGAAAGTTGTCCAAGAATATTAGGGAGCTTCAGCAAGACTTGGATATCCAGAAACTTACGTCTGAACATGACTCGTTTGCCAGGGCGAATGCCATTAGGGAATGTGAGGAAGCCCAAGCTCAGCTTGCTCTTGTGCAACGCGAAGCTGGGAACAATGAGAAACTGCACAGCGAGTTACAACAACGTTTGCACACTGAACTTGACAATCACAGTAAAGAGAATACAACCCTCAAGAAGCAAATTGGAGATGTCACCACTGAGAATGCTAAAATAAAACTATCGCGCACTCTCTTTGAAATAGAGAAAACTGAGCTCGAGAGAGAGGTTGCCAATTTGAAGGTCAAGTTGGTGGAGGCTGAAGAGAGAGTCGTATTAGCCGAGGGAAATTCCATCCTTGCACTCGAATCCACTACTACTTCTAAGGCACAACTCTTCGAAGTCCAAGAAAAGCTAGACGATTCCAGACATCTCTTTATATCTTTTTTTGCTTAAGTTCTTTCGACCCGAGACATATCTTGGATTAAGGATTACAAAACAACTTTAGTCGATGTGTGGGATGAGCTTGTCGATGATGAGAACTGCCAATTGAAAGTTGATACTATTGATGAGGAGGAGTTGATGAAGACATATATGAGGGGTGAGGAGCTGGAGAGTTTAGTCGAGGGGAGGAGACGATTGAAGGAGGTAACGGAAGCTGCCAAACGTCAAGCTAAGGGAAAGGATGCTATTGGAGGTGGTTCCAATTCTTCCTCCGTGATTCCTGAAAATGTAGAGGCAGAGAAGTATGATTCTGAGCGCCTGAAGATTACCGAAAGTGCACTCCTTCCTCCTATTACTGAAGCTGCAACTCCAGCCACTCCCGAGGATAAGTCAGCCAAAGGTATCTCCGCCTTTTCTCCATAATTTATCAAAGCTATTCTAGCTTGTCATCACATTGTAGAGCAAACAATTGAAAGGCCCGTACTCTCTCCAGAGCTAATAACTACTGCTCTTCCTTGTTCAGGTACGAAGCCTGCTGAGAAGACAGAAGAGAAGCAAAAAGAGTCGGTCGATAAGTCCATATCGATCTCCGGCACCGATTCCCACAAGGAAGGAGAAATGTCGATGCTTTAAAAGACATTGATGGCAAGGAGGGTGAAATGGAGGCAGATGTTGTAATCACCGACGCTTCTGAAGAGACTGAGAATCTAACCCTTGCACAGATGAAGGCAAGAAATAAGCAACTCTTGAATGCCAGAACTAAAAATGTAGAAGTGCCTCTCTCATTCAAGCCTATCCAAATGATTCTACCTCCCGGCGTCAAGGTTTCTATTAGGCCCCCTAGATTGATTGCCACATGTGCTACTTCCCAGTCCACGCATAATAAAAAAGATCCTTCACCCGAGAAAGCCGAAAAGAAGAAGTGCATCCTTACTGATGTCGAGAAGGTGAAGAAACAGAGGATGAAAGAATCCAAGAAATCCAAAATGACTCCTAAGTCAAAATGAAGCTTTGTCATGATTTCTTTTTTGTTTTCTACTGGCCTGCTGTGGTTGTTACGAGTGCATCCCTTGCATTTTGTCTTGTATAAACTTGCACTTTGTAAATAAAGCTATGTTCTTGCAACATTACATGTTTGTTATTGCCTTCAATGTAACACATTCATAACTGAAACGTTACTAAACTAAGCAATAAACACTAAAACACATCACAATCAGTCAAATATTTCGATTCAGAAATCCCTGCAATAAACCCACTACTAAGCAGCGGGCCATATCATAGTTATTCAAGAGATGTGATGTGTATGTCCCCAATCAATCTTGAACAGATTGCATGGCCAGGAACTATTCGGGATTGATCAGTAACAATATGCCACTACCCCCAGTATTAGCAGGGACTTCAGATTTAGCTTGTATTCCTGCCCCCAGTCCTTCTGTGGGGTAAGAGCCGAGTTCTTTGAGCACTTAGTCCAAGTGCTTTTATACCCTCCTGTCGTAAGTCCAGGTTAGAGTTTGGTTAAAGCAGTCTCTATTCGTGGTGCACCATTTCATGCTTTATTCTTTTATACTCACTCTCAAGTCAAGAGAGTTTCAGTTAATCCGGTGAACAGTCGTTTCATTCTCCTCAGTGTTCCATCAACACTCTAGTCTTTAGAGTGGGAATTCGCCGATTCGAGTGTCGATATCGAACTCGGATTCGATCCATGTTCCATTCCATGCTCTGGTAGACGGAGTTGGTTGGGCGAGTGGTCAAGTCACACTATCCCTGGTATTACCCTTTCTTTCCCCTATGCCAGGGGCAAAGGTTGCTTTCAAGGAAGGTCGAACTGCATCCTGGTTGTTCATACTCATTCCATCAATTCATGAGGAAGAGTTTCAAATATACATAATATTTTCAAAAACACAAGTCATAGAGAAATAAATGCAGCAAATAACAAAAGACACACAATATGTGGTTCAGCCAAGCCTTAGCCTACGTCCACTTTATAATCTTTTCTTTATATCAATCAAACAATTTTGGGCAAGTCGTGCTACATTACATAGTTTGAAAAACAAATGAAAAGAAAATACAAGCTCGAGTCAAGTAATGCCATAAATGATCGACATTCCATGCTCTCGGGAGATGATCACCATCGATGGTCGTTAGCCTGAAAGCTTTGTTATCAAGCCTTCGATGAATGACATGCGGTCCTTCCCACTTCAGACCCAAGAAAGTCGAGGTCGAGAAGACACGTTTCAATACTAGGTTTCCCAGTCCAAAAGTTCTCAGTCAAACCTTTCGATTGTAATATCGAGCAACCAGGTGCCTGTGTTCCTAGGCACGCAAGTTTGCATCTTCACTCTTCTCGTCAATCATGTCCAAGGATTCAAGGAGAAGAGCCTTGTTTGTCATAGGATCATAATATGTTGTTCGATGAGAAGGGACTTTGAACTCCATGGGAATGACTGCTTCTGAGCCATAAGAAAGTGAGAATGGAGTGTGGCCTGTTGTTGCCTTGTAGGTAGTTTGGTATGCCCATAAAGCCAAAGGTAACTCATCAACCCACATGGCCTTCGTCTGCTCCAATCGGTTTTTAAGAATGGTCTTAATGATCTTATTCATGGCTTCTACTTGCCTATTGGATTGTGGATGTGCTACAACAATGTATCTTTTCTCAATGCGGTATTGTTGACTGAAGTTCCTGAACTCTACATTATCGAATTATGTCCCGTTGTCAGTGATGATAGTCCTCGAGATTCTAAATCGACATACAATAATTCTGTCAATGAAATTGATCACTCGCTTTATCGTAATTGTGGTCAGTTATTCGACTTCTGCCCACTTCATAAAGTAATCCCTACCCATTATTGCGTACTTGGCATTGCCTTTAGCGATTGGAAGGCTTCCAACGATGTTAATTCCTCACACAGTAAATGGCCATGGACTCGCCATCTAGGTAAGTTGGTTGGGTGGAGCTCTAATAATCCTTGCAAATTTTTGGCACTTATCATAGTGTCGTGAATAATCAGCTGTGTCTTTATTTAGGGTTGGCCAGAAGTACCTATACCGTAGTATTTTCTTTATCAATGTCTGTCCTCCAGTGTGATCACCACAATCGCCCTCGTGTACTTTCCTCAATAAATGCTTGATGTCATCATGGGCTATACACCAGAGCAATGGAACAGAGAACTCCTTGTATAGAGCATATTGCGCTGCATAACGTATCTGGATGCTTTGCGGACAATAGCACGTCTTTGGTTCTTTCTCTCTGAAAGGATTTCGTATTATAAGAAATTCTTTATGAGGGTCATCCAGGATTCTCTTTCAGGATCACACTCCAAGTCTTGGTCGACTTCCATTTGATCAATACTTGGACTATCCAAGGCTTCAACTTGGACAATCTCTGTGCCATCTGGATTGTTAGAACTTGCTAATTTAGCCAGTTTGTCTGCCTTTTGATTTTTCGTTCGTGGTATATGAGAAATGCTATAATGCTCCAATCCATCTAGCAACTCCTCGACCCATTCTAAATAGTTGCAAGTCGTGGTCTCTTCGTCTGAAACTCTTTACAAACCTGAGATTGCTAATTTAGCCAATTTGTCACCTTCTGATTTTCCGTTCATGGTATATGAGAAATGCTATAATGCTCCAATCCATCTAGCAACTACTCGACCCATTCTAAATAGGTTTCAAGTCGTGGTCTCTTCGTATGAATCTCTTTGCGAACCTGAAACACAATAATCTAAGAGTCACGGTAAATTTCCGGCGCAACTACTCCCAATTCCCTTGCGAGTTTCAGCCCGACAATCAGGGCTTCCTACTCGGAGTCATTGTTAATAGTGGGAAAGTTCAATCGTAATGCATAGTAAGCCGACCATCCCTCAGGAGTTACCAGAACAATTCCAGTGTCGAAACATCGACTGTTGCGAGCACTGTCTGTGTACAACTTCCAAGTGCTCGATTCCACTTTAGATCCCGAAGGGCCAGCTTCCTCATCCAACACATCATTGTCAGGGATTGTGAATTCTGCTATGAAATCCTCCAGTGCTTTCCCTTGGATAGATTTACTCTGGAGGAAAGTAAGATCAAATTAGCTTAATTCAATGTTCCATCTTACCAACCTTCCAAACGTCTCAGGTCGTTGAAGGACCTGTCGTAGCGGTTGGTCGGTATATATCTTGGTTAGATAAGCCTGGAAGTAACGGCGAAGCTTTCTTAAAGTGATCCATAGGATGCTCGTGATCTTCTCGATCTTCGGCTAATTACGTTCCACTGTAGCCAACTCCTTATTCACATAATATACTGGTCTTTGAATCTTATCTTCCTCGCGAACAGGTGCTGAGATTATTTCATACGATGATACCGCTAAGTATATGAATAGGTCTTCATAATCTACCGGTTTGGATAGTAACGGTGGTCTCTCTAGATGGTCTAGCAAGTTCTGAAAGGCTTCAATGCAATCCGGAGTCCATTCGAAGTTACGCTTCCCTCGCTTTATCAACTCGAAGAAGGGTATGCACTTGTCAGTGGCCCTGGATATAAGTCTGCTTAATGCTGCAACCTTCCATGCTAAACTATGTACCTCTTTGATTTTCCGCGGTTCGCAGATATTCCTTAACGCTGCTATCTGGTCCAAATTGATCTCAATTTTGTGGAGCTAATGATGAAACCGATAAACTTTCCTACCGTGATGCCGAAAGAGCATTTCAGAGGATATTGAACATTTCCTCCAAATCTGAAACGTGGTCACTGACTGTTTGGACTTCACGAGCATGTCATCCACATATACCTCCATGGTCTTCCCAATTTGATTATGAAACATATTATTCACGAGTCGTTGGTACGTTGCACCAGCATTGTTCAATCCAAAAGGCATCACTATATAATAATACAACCTAAGGTATGCGATGAAGCTGGTGTGCTCCTGGATCGGCACATGCATCGAGATTTTGTTGTACCCTAAGTATGCGTCCACAAATGACAAAAAATCGTATCCTGCTATCAAATCCACCAATTGGTTGATCCTTATAAGTGGAAAGGTATCTTATGGGTTGGCCTTATTCAAATCGAAAAGTCAATACACGTCCGCCATTTCCCATTGGCCTTTTTGACAAGAACCGGGTTCGGTATCCATTCAGGATATGTCGAGTCTCGAATAAAGCTGTTTCTTTCCAACTTTTCAACTTTTCAACTTCCTCTTTTAAGGATGCAGACCTCTTTGGGACAAGCGTACGCCTCTTCTTTTTGACAGGGACATTTTCGGGTTGATGTTCAGTGAGTGACTCATAATGGATGGAGAAATCCCACACATGTCAGCATGGGTCCATGTGAATACGTCCAAATTTGCTCGTAGGAAGTCCATTAATTCCCTCGTCCGAAGGGGGTTTAAGTGGGATCCGATTTTCATAACCTTGTTGGGTTGTCAATCGGAATGTCCATAGTTGTTTCAATAGGGGTCACCTTTCTACATCTTGGTTCCTCGTCCTCTCTGGGATCAATATCCTCGGACTGATAATCTGGCGACTACGGTCGGGATGTATCCTTTATTTGCTACGCTGAAGCCTCCCTACTAGGGGTGGAGGTGTTCTTGGGCTTGGCATCATCTCCTTGGCGAATCGCCTTCCATTCTGCTAAGTAACAGGCTCTCCCCATCACCTGGTCCCCACAGACCATTCCTATTCCCGATTCAGTTGGAATTTTAGCAATAGGCACCAAGATGCGATGCAGGCTCTTAATTTTGCAAGGGCTGGTCGCCCCAAAAATGCGTTATAAGGGGAATCAATGTCCATCACAAGAAACGGGAGAATCCGTGCCATTCTGTAGTTTCCTTCGCCAAGTTCCACAAACAAGTCAACTACTCTTGTTGGGCTAGTTACCGAACCGTTAAATCCACGTATCCAACTTGTGCATGGTTTTAATTCCTTAGCTTCCACTTCATCTGGTCAAAATCTTTCTTAAATTGGATGTTTACTACACTTCCACAATCAATTAAAACCGTTCGTATCATTGTCGGTCCAATTACAACCGATATCACCAAAGGGTCCATGCTTGGAGTTTCCACTCTGATGCTCTCTCGCTCATGAAACATGATGTCGTTAGTCATTATTTTCTGTTGTTTGATGCATATATCATCCTCGGGAACACTGCACTTACCTACCTTAAGATGCTTTGCTGCGTTGACATATTGTTCCATGGTTCTAGTACTAAAACCTATCGGGTGAGGTCCTCCAACTACGGTGTTGATGACTTTGCCTTTTCCTTTCTGTTGGGTCATGGATCTAGGAGCTGCATGTCCCTGATTTGGAGCATATCCTCCTTGTCCCCTGTCCCTCTGGGCAACCTTATACTCATCCAGCTTTCCTTCTCGTAGTAATCTTTCTACTATGTCTCTCAGGCGTCAGCATTCATTTGTTGAATGGACGTAAATTTCGTGAAACCGGCAGAATTTCTTGGTTTCACGTTCTTTTTCCATTGAATCCCTAGGTTGAGGCTTCTTGTATTGCATTACATTACAGGTGTCCAAATAAATGTTTTCCAGGGTATCGTTCAACGGTGTGTATGTAACGTCCTGTATTTTTAGCAATTGAATAATTAATTAATTTAATTATTAAATATCGATAACTTCAATTAAATAATATTGAATTTTATATTAATATAAATAGTGGAATAATATATTTATTTTTGAAATAATTGGGAATTGTTAAATTTGCAATATTGTGCGAATTGGATAATATAAGAGATTCAATTCAGTTTAGAATTGAATTATAATACCGAGTTTATTAATAAAATGACGTTGGACTGTATTAAATATAATATAATTTAAAACGAGCTCGTAATGCCATGGTAGTTCATATTATTAACATTAAAACTTTAAATTGATATACATGATTCGTTATAAGTCGGATTTCTTTAAAACAAGAAACGTTCGAATCTATTGAACTATATTTTTCCATTGGAAGTGAAAAATCAAGATTTTGTTTTATACATTTAAGTTATGTCTAAATTCAAATATTTAGAAAGTCACTGTGGAATTATTTATAAGCCATAACAATTTATTTAATATAATAAATTATTGGTTTCAAATTTGGACAAGATTTTTAAGATGTATTTTTAATTTAATTTACAGATTTTTTTTCCATAATTTTTAATTGGGAAAACAAATAACTTTTAGTTCGATGTAATTTACACCCTATATCAACGTTTTTGGAACTTCACAAAATAAGTTAATTTGTCTATTCTAGTATATTTTTGGGATTGTGGCGCATTGCTTATCACGTTCATATTTTTATTTTTGTCCCTAGCAGCTCGTACGCGAATGAAGTTTTATGTAACGGCATACCATTAAGCTTCATTTTATAAAAAATTGAATAAACATATATTTTGATAGCCATACATGCAGTACAATGAACATATACTACCTTATGCAATTATATATATATATATATGTGTGTGTGTGTGTGTGTGTGTATGTAAAGATATAATATAGAAGCATATCATCACAAACAAATACGAATTAATTCTGAACTCATAAAACATAATCAAAGTTAGCTACTACGAATCCTAATCCATCTTTCATGACACCCTTCTGAGATGTAACATCAGTGCTAAGAGTTCTATGATAGCTAGAAGTATATTCACCAAATCCGTCAAAGGTTAGACATGGTCCACAAAGTTATTTTCGAGATTTTTTAATTGCTTAGAAATAATTGGTTTTCCAGCTGACATGTTTGACATAACATCTAGTCCACGGTGATCAAGCATTAAAGTAGTTTTCCAAAACCCAACATGTTTCTCAGAAGGAATGTATATTTGCCATGATAACATAGAAGATGGTACTACTGGATTATAGAATGGGGACATATTTCTTTGATCTATGGTTTCAATCGGCATACTGCAAGTTTATGACCACTCTTAACGAAAAGCTCATAGATTTCTGTTCTGCAAACCAAACTCTGCACCACACATATCCTTAAGCTTAATCAAATCTACCTATAGTTTCATATCTCAGCACATGTGCCTACACTGTATAAGATTTGATAAACCACATGGTTAAGTTTTTCTTTCATATGGTCTATGTTTTCAGTCATAGATATAACGCACAGGCCTACTCTGAGACCCTGTGCAAATTGAAAATCACCCATACTCCCAGGATCTAGCTGCTACTCGCACATGCCTGAGGATTTCATTTTCACATGCCTATGAAAAATTAACACAGACCTATTCCTAACCTAAATTATATGCTTGCCAAGTATTGTCATCTTATACATATAGGAGCTCGTCCCAATTCCCGAGTGAAAGAATCAAACACAAACAATGGGAAAGAATGGCGCAAGGAACTTTATAAATTAATTTCAACACCATTACTCAACAAAAAAATCTGAAACGAGTTCCTTTGAGTCCTTAAAATCTAACCCTACACATCCACCATCTCGGAATTTTGAACGATGTCGATTACTGGTGATGGAAAATGTGACCTCATGCTCAGGATTGGGTTGATATAGAGATTTAAGCATTAATGTATGTTTTGATACGTTTTAGGGTTCTTGGAGAGTTTTTGCACTTACGCGCCTAATTTAGTGGATTTTGATGAATTTTGTTGTTGATGGTTTGTACAACACGAAGGTTACTGGCCCGAAGACGCGAGGCACAAGGATGTTGCGAAGGTGATGCAAGGGGGTCAGGAGGTGCGCATCATGATGGGGGAGATGTTGGTAAAGTTGAAGTGGAGTTTCGGAACTTGGGGTTGCGTATCATATACATGTTTGCACGATATTTTTGTCTGGAGCAAATGAATCGATGAAGATGAAGCACTATAGTATGTAGGCCGAGTTTGTTTTGCTGTTGGGCCGAAGCTGAAGTTGGGTAATCCCATATATAAATAAAAAGAAAAGAGAATAGTTTTAAATCATTTAAATGCTTATCAAAACTTTCTATTGCGATATTTATCTCATATGAACTCAGATTGATGAGCCATTCATCACATTGAAATCGTTTGGATGCAGGCTACACAATGCAACTAGTTTGGAACCATTTAGAGCACGATGCATTTTAGGCAAAATAAAACGCTTGATTTAATCAACCAACGTTAATTGTTATTCAACGATTAACGACCAAGATGAGTAAACTCACTAACTCTATCCAGTTTATAAATTTTATAAACATATTTCAATGTTAATAAATGATGATTGAATCTTGTGTGATGGCTGTTGGATGAATTTTTTATAAACTAATTGAATTATAGATATATAAATTGTTCATTAAATATTGATTCTATTTGCTATGATATTTCATATTGATATAAAATTGGTATTATTAATGTTGATTAACATCAATGGATGCAGGGGAAAACAGATTGGATTCCTTAACAATTATATTGTTGGTTTTCATATATAGTGTTATATGATGTGATAAATAATCTATAGTTGATTATTGTGTGTTTAGGATGTTTGAATAATATTGACAATGAAATAATTGGTATTTAAATACCGTAAAAATATATTGAAAAAGAATTCAAGATTTTAAAAGGGAAAACCTATTTTTAAATAGAAATTGAATTTCAATTGGCCTAGAGATAATAACTTGTTTTAATTATATAAAAACAAGTAGTTTGGGTTATGAACGATGTTTAGAAATGAGATGAAATAATTTATTTTTAGAAATTTTATATTATACAATTTAGAATTTGACAAGATAGTAAATATTTGATTTGAAACCAATAATTTATAATCGAACATGTAATCAAGATTAAGTTAAAAACTTGATATATAATTAACAAGAAGTTGATTTGTAAGCGGAGTTCATGAAGTATGAATTTATAAAATAACTCGATAAATGGAATTTTAACCCGTAATGGTATTTATAATTTAAATCAAGATTTATTGATAAAACGAGTTCATATTTCTATAAGGGAATACCATTCACATTTTAAAGAGAATAATGTTTAAAAACAAATGTTTTGCAGATTGAAATGATTGTTTTGATAAGAAGTTAAGAAATGAAGTTAAGAAATCAGAAACTGACTGGAGATTAGTTGAGATGAATGGCTCCCTAATTGTCGATCTGATGTTGGTTTCGGCCTTCGGGGTTGACACTTTGGGAGTTATTCTCTTACTAGTTTATGTTAGGGATTAATGATTGTGGAAGAATAGCGATCCGTGAATAAGAAATGGAATGTTTTCTAATGTTAATAACGTATATTTTATAAATATAGAAAATAAGAAAATATGAATATATGGAAATGTTTTCCGATGTTAATAAGAGATATATTTCTGTAATATAGAAAATAAACAGTTTACGATATATAAAAAAATGTTTTTCCAAGAATCGGGAGAGGCCAACGGGTTTTGAGAAATATCTGGGCATAAATATAGGAAGCGAGAAACGAGAAGTTGGGAAATGATAAACTAATAATAAATAAATTTAAAAGAGATAAGTGTTGCTTGATGTTTGATCAATAAAATTTCCATTTGGAAATAGGATCGTTGGTTGTATAGATGTTTCCTTTGATAGTTAAATGACCGACTATCAAAGTTTTGGCCTATTTTATATTTTTGTTGTCAATACAAAGAAACCGGGATCAGATTATTATCTGAAAACCACTCCGTATGAGCATAAGCGTTGCAAATCAAATATGATGAAGATAACTGAAGATGGAGTGAAGTGCAAGGAATGTTCTGTTAATCCTAAGTAGAAATATCCTAAGATGGATTGATAAGATAGTGCATTTGGTTTGTCCAGTCCCAGGACAACTTGTATGAACGAATGTCTAACAGAGTATGCCTAACAGATCATCTACATGGATCTCTTCAGTGTATTACATTAGTGGCAGAGGAATTCATTTCTCTTAGCTTATACCCATGATATTTTTGGGAAAATCGATAAATGGTTTGGAGGGTTTAACGATGTGGCATTCAAAGTAAATGAAGATGTGATGTTCTTAAAAAGGCAATACTAACCTCAAGCCTCACAACCGGGAAATGATAAAAATCGGGCAGGCAACATGGCTAATGGGACGCTCCCAATTAAGGTGTACTATCACCTACGTAGAGAAATGTAACGATCCAAGATTCTTGAAATTTAAATTTGAATTTAATATGAATTTTAAATAAAGTTTAGAAGGTTTAAATAAATGTTGAATCAAATTTTAAGGCGATAATAGTATTTTATATGATTAAAAATTTAAATTTTATTGTGAAATCAGTTATAACAATGTTTGTTTTAGAAAAAAGGTTCGTCGTAAGTTAAAATATCGAAATGAGTTTTAATTGAGTTATTGCAAATGATCAGAATTTGAAATTAAATTATAATGAAGATTGATTTTCAAATATTAAAATAATATTCTTTTAAGTCAAATATTAATTTGAAAATGCTTTGGAATTTAAATATAATACCTTATAATATTATACTAGACCGTTCTAGGAGGACAGAGAGGATGGTGTCTAGGCTTGGGTTTGGAAATCCAGTTTCCCGCTCTCCCTGGCTATCCCTAACTGGTCCGACGGACGGGACGGTTAGTTTGAAATTTAAATTTGAATTTGTTCAAACTTAGAACGAAATTGGAATTTAAAATTTATGAATGTCGCATGAATGACCATTTCATGAAGTGTAAATTTAAATTCAAATTAAAAGGGGTTTCTGAATTCATATAGTTTACCACTTATTTAAAATTAAAATTAAATTTGGAATTTTGAAATGATTTAATTGAATAAACGGTTTTGAAATTAAGTTACTTTGAAATTTTAAATTTAATTCGAAAAGGATTCGAGAGATTTATATTTAAATCGATTTACAACGCACTGCGGCGCGACAGCTCGTAAATATCAATTTAAATTTCAAATAGTTATAACTTGACCATTTGAAATTGGTTTGACTTGAAACTAGAAATGTTGATTTACAAATATTAACAGTTTTTGAATAGAAAAGAAAATTTCAAATTTCGGCATATGATTTTCAAGTTATATTCAATTTTTTTTTGGAAAAGGTCGATGTACACGTAGTTCGGCAACCATAAAGAAAGATTCAAATAAAACAAGTTTTGAAATTTGAGAAATTTCATGAAAAATCTTACTTTATTAATTTAAACTAATTAGAAATGAATTATTTGAAATTTTGAATCGATCTGGAATCTATTTGAATTAAATGGCTATTGCAGCATTTTTAATAACATTCAAACGTTATCATATCATTTCCAAAGTCAAATGGGTTTTGAAATTTATAAATCGTAAACCATTATTTTAAATGGTTAAAGGGTTTTTTTATGGTTGAAAGATTTAAGTGATTAAATACTTGTATATGGTACTATTTATCAATTCTAAAAATTAGAATTTAAAGAGGATGAGTTGGATAGAGTTTGTGTCGGATGTTCGATATGTAATTCCAATGTTGAACAAACATTATCAGAAGCATTAAGAAAATATTTACATCAAGGTTCTGATAGTGCTTGTTGAACTGTGAATGGGTATCGAATATAAGTCAATGTAACTCTATCAAACTTATGCCTGAATGTGAATTATTGGAATTATCGTAATGGAATTGTAATTCAAATAAGGATCGGCAAATTGGAAGATGTAAGTATGGAATAAAGAAGCATGTTTGAAGTGTAAGAATTGGGTGGTTTTGTTGGAAATAAAGGATTTGTAAATCGAATATTTGATTTCAAGGAAGAGTTAAGATGATAACAGAAGTTATGATCAATCCAACCTTGATTTGTACATGAATAAATGGCGATTGGAAGGAAATTTGAATTAAAACCCTGTGTGGTCCATAACCATTGTTTTATGAATACGCTTATTACTTGGAAAGACCGGGATCGGATTTAAGTCCGAAAACCATTCCAAGTAATAATACGATGCATGAAGCAAATTCAAGACTTGGAATCGACGAATAAAGACCGTGGTTCTTCCCATCGAACGGACTGATTGCCGATTGGTTTCTTTACTGATAGCTACAGTAGAGAGATGTCCCTATTATCGGAGTGGCAGGAAGTCTGAACATATGGGGAGAACTTTCAGATTTTGTTCTGTTCATACCTAGGACGGATTTGTATGGATTGTGTGGCTGACATTGTAATTGACGGCATATAACTGATTCCGTTGATATGTATCTGATTTGTGACGTATGAGCTCGAAATGGTTACGTAATGATGGAAATCAGTGGTCATGTGGTGAATGGACAATGTGACATACTTAAGAAATGAAATGAGCTTGTACGATCAGGGCATTGCTTTTCTAGGCATGCTTTGTGTATGACATGACATCGACAAACCACACACCCCGGATGATGAGAAACTGGCAGTTAGGTTCTGTATATATATATGAATTGATAATGACCGCTGCAGCAGTGGGAAACCACTTATGACTTATGGAATAGGGTATGTTCGGGGGGCTGTGTCTGGTCGAAAACCGTTGATCTACCTTGCGATTTGTATTGGTGTCCCCGTCTGGATGAAAAACCCGTGATTACATTTCATTTGTGTTCCGATTAATCTTTCGTGCCAAGAATCATCAAGTTGGGAACCCAAATCTTCAATACGTGCCACACGGTTTTGGTTTGTATATATATATGGCGACTGTAATAACCCGGAAATTCTGAGCCAGTTTAAAATTTTTATTTTGGCGATTTTAACGAATTTTGAAGATATAAAATAGATTATTTTAAATAATATCGACGAAAATTTATTTTGAATATATTTAATAGGTATATATTATATACGTCGCCGTTAGAATATAAATATTTATATATATAATTATAAATAGAATTGAATATGGTGCGGTAGTTCGATAATTCGATTTCAAACTTCAATTGAACATACCGGGTGCAAAATAATCCGGATTTTAGTGAAACCAAAAACATTAGGATCTAATTGATAATATCTTTCCAACGAATCCGAAAAATCGAAATTTCATAGCGGGAATCAAAAGATATGTCCAGTTGAAAATTCTGAATAGTCGCTATGGAATTCAGGCCCTTAAAAATGGGAATTTTGCAAACGACCTCGGATTTCGACGAAATCACTTTTGTTGGATCCGCAGTGTCAAATAATTGCTAGATTCCAAATTTCATAATTTTTCTAATCAATATGTGAGCATGGCAAAGGAAAACGCGTTTGACCAGTTTCAGTTGATTTTAATCGACTGGAAATTGGCCATTTTTCATACGATCTCAGAATTCGACGAAACTAGTTTTGTTAGGACCGTATCGTCAATACGAAGCTAGAAAATATTTTTCTGTAATTTTTAGAGTTAGTATGTGACCCCGGTAATTTGAAATGTACGTTTAAAATTCAATATAGTGATTTAAATGTAAATTTAACGGAAACTGATTGTAACGATCGAATCAGCTTGCGATACATATCCCATTGTGTTCGGAACAGGGGTAAAACGCTATGGACGACAGGCGGTGGACCTCGTTTAGAGGTCGTATGTGAAAGTCAACTTTTTAGGAATTAAAATAATTAAATAAAATAATTAAAATTCTTTCTCTCCCCTCCCTCTTCCCTTATACGTTGCCCCCCTTATTCTTCGAATTTAACAGAAAGAAAAAAAAATGAAATAAAAAAAAAATGACGGAGGAGCTCGTCGCTCCTCCGATGGAGCCGCCACCGCGCCATAGAGCGGCGCCGCCACCGCGCCATAGAGCGGCGCCGCCACCCTCTACCTCCGATCCCCTCCCCTCAGCCCCTCCGCTCTCTCCTCCTAGTATCGAACCCCCTTTCTTCCCCCAGCGGCGCGACAACCACGAGACCCCCCCTGAGGCGAACGCCACCGCCTTCCCCCTCCAATCGGACCCCCACCACCGCGCCAAAACCCTCCTCGCCACCTCCGAAGCCCTGCGTCGCCCCTTATCCGCCACGTCAGAGCCGCAGCACCCCCCCTCCATCCTGCGTCGACGCAACACCCCCACACCCCCCCCGCTGTAAGTTCTTGACCCTTTTTATTTTTATTTTATTCTGATTTTTAGTTTATTTAGTTTGTTTAAATCCTAAACTGTAAAGATATTATTTTTAAAACTGTAAAGTTAGGATTTTTAAAAAGTAAATGCAAAGATGTGTTTTTTTTATTTAGAAAAGATTTGATTTTTAAATAAGGAGAAAGATTGAATTTTTACTAATGAAAAGATAAGGATTTTATTTAGAAAAGGTCGGATTTTTATTAATGAAAGTTTCGATTTTTATTTATAAGGAAGAGGAGATTTTTATTTTTAAAATTCAGTTTTTAATTTATAAAAAGGTTAAAGATATAACTTTTATATATGAAGTGGATCAAAAATATGATTTTTATATTATATAGATAGTGAAAAGTTGAAATCTCTATATTAAATTAAAAGTTGAAATCTCTACATTAAATTAAAAGTTGAAATCTCTATATTAAATTAAAAGTTGAAATCTCTATATTAAATTAAAAGTTGAAATCTCTATATTAAATTAAAAGTTGAAATCTCTATATTTTTATAAAGGCGAAGTCTATATTTTTATAAAGGCGAAGTCTATATTTTTATAAAGGCGAAGACTATATTTTTATAAAGGCGAAGACTATATTTTTATAAAGGCGAAGACTATATTTTTATAAAGGCGAAGACTATATTTAAAAAAAAAGGCGAGATCTTTATATGTAAAAAGGCGAAATCTTTATATGAAAAATAGCGTGATGAAATTATAATTTTTATCTATATAATATCGTTGTGAAAATATAATTTTTATGTATTGAATGGCAAAGTAAAAATTCGATTTTTACATATGTAGTGGCTACGGGCAACGAAGATGACGAAGATGCGATAACGACGAAGACTTCTCTAAATGGAGTGTCGTGAAGTTGGGATAGCTTTCGGTGAGAATTTCTCACCTTTCAATTTCTTTTTCTAGTTATATATATATATACTAGGATGCAGACGGTGCTTAGTAGCACCCGACACAATCGTCCACAGACCATGGACTTGTTTGTTTGATTGCAAAAATTAGTTAGATTATTTGATTGAAATTGAATTGTTGAGTGAAATGAATGGATTTGATTGATGTGTGAATGGCGTGGGCCTTCACTAGACCGGGGATAAGGCTAGGCCTCGTCCCGTTTCTAGTATCGTGCCGTTATGCCGCCGAAATTTTCTAAAATATGTTAGAAAAATAAGAATATCATTTTATTTAAAGAATGAACTGAATAGAAATTCATATGTTAAAATAAAATGTTTTATCGTTAAAAATATAATTTTTAACGTGAATATGAATATAGTGAATGTGAATAAATAAATATTCATTTACAAACCGGACGGTTTGTTTATGTACACTGATTTGACTAACATTGATTGGGACGATAAATTTTACACCTCGCCCAACTGCACAAATAAAATCTGTGTTTGCTTGTTTGAAACCCCACACGGGTGTTGGGATGAAATATGAAGTTCACTCATCCTGATTGATTAAATATGTCGATCGATTGATTGACAGGCTGTTATAAGCGTTAGATACCTATATTTGATGCTTATACAGTGTAGTGCACTTTGGTTGATGGTTGATTATTTTCAATGCTATTATATACATGTGATGTATGAAAAGTCCATATAATTAACATTATATGGTGATTGATTGGGCCTCATTCCAATCTAGAAAATAAAGAATGATATAAAATAAAGGTTCATGTGTTGACTATACTCATCCGTTGAGATTAGTCATGTGTTGAACGAAATATTTTAACAATAAAATTTACATCTTTATCATATATGAAATTAGAAACTAACTGGAAAATAGATGAGATGAGTGGTCTCCTGAATATTGATCTGATGTTGGTTTCGGCCTTCGGGGTTAATATTCACGGAATCGTTCTCTTACTAATTTACAGCTGGAGCCTGATTTAATATCAAACGATAGATACCTTAATTTTATAAAATATTTTAAATAACAAAAATAGCCACACGTGGACAGTACTCATTCGTTGAGATTAGTCGTGTGTGGAGAAAAAAAAAGATAAATATTCATTTGTCGAGTAGAATATTTGAAAATAGAATTATATGAAGCCATGTTGATTAGATTAACGCCATTTTGACGTGAACGATATTTATATCGATTTTATTCATTTTGAAATGAATCGAATATGAAAACGATTTCAAATTGAATTGAAAACGAATTCAAATTGAATTGAAAGCGAATTGAATATGAAAACGATTTCAAATTGAATTGAAAACGAATTCAAATTGAATTGAAAGAGAATTGAAATGAACTCAAATTGAATTGAAATTTGAAATGAATTGAAATGAATTTTAAAACGAATTTATAAGGAAAAATTCAATTTTGATTTGAATTGAAATGGAAGTTGAAATGTTTTTGAAACGAATTCAAAACTATTTATAAAATTCGTTTAAAAATAGAACCGACGATATATATATTATATATATAATATAATGGCCTGAATAGAACGCGCCGCGCCACGGCAGTTCGTGAATTTCGACCATTTATTTCAAACGGACATTACGGGAGATCCGACCGTCGGATTCTCCTAAAACCGGAACCGTTGGGTTCGTATCGAAAAGAGTTTTCTAACTAATATTAGAAATTTGAAATCTAACGGTTGGATTTGGAGTTACGTCCAAATCAAATTTGAAAAAGGTCGTTGTAAGTGCAGTTCGATGGCCGTTGTTGGAAATCGACTGTACGGGCCTTGATAAAATTATTAAAAATATCAATAATTTGTGTAAAATCATAAGAAATGATTTGGGAAAAATTAGGGTGAAAAACTCCATATTTGAAAAAATAAAAATGGATTTTTATCGAAATGAACTAGTTTTGAACTAAATTTAAAACCCAATTATTTTTAAAATAAATAAATTAGATTTAAAAAAGGGTTTTAAATAATCGGAATTCCTAATATATTTGATTTGAATTGAATTAGAATTGATTAGTGGGTTTATCGTGAACGGTGTTTTAAATAACACTAGTTCTTTAACCCGATAATAAATAGAATGTGATTTGGGTTTGTCGTGAACTGTGTTTTAAATAACACCTAGTTCTTTAACCCAGTAAAAGGAGTTTTTAATGAATCTGTAATTAGATTGAAATGTGAATCTATAATCTAAATTATCAAATTTAGAAATGAGCGAGAATGGAGTATCGCCAGTTTTGCTCCAAAGCGATAGTTAAATCTTTAATTAGATTTGAACGTGAAATGGTAATTAATTTTACCGATAACACCATAGTATTAGACATGGAGTATTACCAGTTTTGCTTCATGAGATGAATAGGTTGGGATTGGGAAATAAAATAAATAATTACTTCGTTGTGGTTCGCTAATCTCGACTAGTTTAGAAAACCATAATTTGGTTTGAAATGTCATCCAAAAGAAGATTAAAGGATAAATTTTAAAGAATTTATCTTGGATAAAATTAATGGGAACCTTTCCATAAAAATGTGATTTTGTGAATAAAAGAATATTCTGAATTGAAATGAGGCGTATGTTGTGTTTGTGTAACATTTGTTTTTAATATACGCGGGTTGTTCGGAAAGGTCGGGTTTATACCCATTCTGAATAACCGATTCGACGATATGTCGAAGATGAAGACGGTGGTTGAAGACCGGAAGTCTTCACATCGTTTGGGTAATTACTGACGATCCTGATTGGGCTGTACACCTAAGAGGATGGAAATAGTTGTTGGTCGTCCAGACGTACCTGGAGATGGATGGATATGCGAGGAAAGTGCCTCCGGTTTCGTTCAGACCCAGAACGGACTTGTAAATGGATTGTGTGTCTGACATTGGATTTCATTCTGTGTTGATTGATTTCTGTTAAATATATATCTGTTTGGCGGCGGAGAATTTATTCTCTTGCTTAACGCCCTTCTCTGAGACGTACGAGCTTAGAGGTTATATATCGATAGATATCAATCGCATGGCATGAATTGCCTGTGTGGCACGTTGAGTTGCATAGATCAAGGCTTCTGCTGAAAAGAAAATTCTTGTGGTAGATGATCAAAGCACGACCTACATGGCAGCTTTGTGTATAACGTGAATTCTCGAGCCTCACACCTCGGTATGAGTCAAAAACGGGATAAGGACCCAAGGAGTGCATGACGTTTCTTTCTAGCTATGGTGGTGTCAGTGACTTACCAGCCCTGAAATTTATTTACTTTTCACCTATGTGGTTGTTGGAATGCGAGGCGCCTCGATTATAGGTCTGTAAGGACCGGGAAACGTGTGTTCAGGCATAATTAATCCTCTAACGTAAGTGAGGACCGGCCTTGGAGGATCCGGGGTTGCCCAGAGTGCGTAACCCGGAGGCATTTGCTAGAGTGTCTCGAACGCGGAGAGGAGCTTGCCCCTTGCCTCGACTCATGATGGAAATCCAATTTCCAATACGTGTATTTCAGCTTCATTTGTAGAGCCTAGTATGGCGACATAGTGGGATAGGGCACTTATGCCGTCTATGATTTATATTTATGATTGAAATTTTTTTGACACTATACACTTATTATAGTATCAAATGATTTGTTTTAAACGTATCAAGCATGTTTGGCTGTTATAAGGTAAAACCCTATCCTCCGGCTTGCGTTGCATTGTGTGATGGGACCTGGGTCTTATAACAGCTTCATTTTTCGAAAAAGCATTGCGTTGTTTATTCTATGCACTGGTATTCTTGGGAGGAAACCCGTTCCGTGTTATACGGCGTGGTCCCTTGAATTACTCTCTTTTAAAGAAAAGTTTTAAATAACTGTTTTAGTTCTCACACCAGTCACATGACTGACCTGGAGTTTATTGTTTTAACCTAAACTCTGGGTGCCCCTATTTTCCGCACGGGCAGCTAGTAGTTTTGGTTTTGCAGATTTATATTCACAGGATCCTGGTTTACAGTTGAAATGATATCCGGAAAGCTCTGTATCCGTATATCACCTTCAGTTGTGCTTTATATTATTTTCCGCTGCTATGTAATTTATTGTAATCTCTGATATTTATCGAATGTAATTTATTCATTTATACTCTGTATATTCTTGTATTCTGATGGAATTGTTGTAATAGCAATGAAATGTTCTTCCGTCTGCGTTCTAATTTGTCTTGTTCTCAACGATCAGGGGTTTCGAACGGTCTAGATCGGTTTAACGACTGATTCAGATCGAGCGAAATTCCTTGCCGTCATAGCGACATAATATTATGGGGTATTATGCTGTCTAGGATTAATACATTTATTTGCGAAATGTTTTCCCCACTAAATATATGTATTATGGCATTGAAAAGGGATTTTTACGTATAAAAGCATATTTGGTTATCATAAGATAAACCTCACCCATCTGATGTGCGCTTGCATTGTGTGATGTGGGACGAGCTTATGATAGCTTCATTTTCAAAAGTCATTGCATATTTATATGCACGGGCATTCACATGGAGTAAACCCGTTCCGCATTAGCGGCGTGGTCCGGTGAATTTCCCAACTTTAAAATGAATCCTAAAAGCAATTTTTTTATGTTCTCACACCAGTCCCATAACTGGCCTGAAGTTTATTGTTCCTTCCTAAACTCTGGGTGCCCATTAATTTTCACACGGGCAACTAGTAGTTTAGTTTTGCAATTATAGATCGTTGGAGCGAAGTTCGGAGCATTTTCTGAGTTAGAGTCCACGCTAGAGTTGAAGCTTCCGCCATGTTTTGTTCTTCCGCTGAGAGTCTATATTTTTCTTCCACTGTGTATATATATGTAACTCTGACGAAATATTGTCTGTAACAATGAAAAGTTCTGTTATTTTGTTTAATGTATGTATGTACCCATAACAATTCGTCTTTCTGAATGGTTTAAGTTGGTTTAATTACCGTCAAGAACCGTGCAAAAAGGTGGGTCATGAAAGTTGGTATCAGAGCTTTGGTTTATACAAAGCTTTGGGTACGACATATTTTGAACAAGAGATAGGACTCATTAGAGTTATAGTATCTCATTAGAGATAGAGTTAGAAATGCCCTAGAATGAGATTTTGGAATATCCCGCTGAGAGGGCATATTTTGAAATCTATATAAATTATTTCAAAACTAGTGAATCGCTTTGAAAATGTTAAGTATTTTGAAATAAAACTTTGAAGTATAATTGAAATCAAGGGTTTGAGTATTGTATTCGACGTCACGATTTGGACTATCGAGTATGTAAGGATTTTGAATATACGTCTGATCAACGGATATATGAAGTTCAGTATATACTAGATAGATATAGAATCACATTCTAGTCGCTCGAGGATGAATTTACTGATGACCATGGCACCATCAGTAGTGATTTTCGAGTTTCGAAAGTGGGATGACTATATGATTCCGGCTACGACGTCGAGAAATACTTAAATTATTTCGATATGTTGGAAATATTAAAGGAATTTAATATAAGGTAGATAAGCTTAAAACATTATTAACCAGGACAATAAGTCATGAGTAGCCTGTAAATAGCTGGAAAAATGTTTAAGAGTAAAGTTCATCTGAAGAATTGGAAAATGAATCTTGAATATGCACGTACATAAGCTTATTTGTTAATCACATGCGCCGAACATCACTCCGTTCGAATGGAAGTAATTGATCAAGTCATAATGAATGTGGATATAAATATTGAGATCTAATAAGTATAATCAGAGGAGATATCATATTCCTCGATGAGTGTTAAGCAATAGAGTCGAACCTATACCTGGCATGAATTGTAAACGGTAAAATGCAAGTTAAGCTATTTTTCTCGGAAGGATATTTCGGCAATCAAACTCCCCTCAAAGAATTTAAGGTAATTTTACTTAAGTTAAGATTTTTTTTGAAAAAAAAATGGTTTAAATTGTAACAAATATCCAAGTGGGGGAGAAAATTATCTTTCCCTATTAAAACTGTATGAGCAATCCAAATAGAAAGTATTAAAGAGTAATCGCTTAAGATACAATGGAAAACGGAATTTGAAGTAAGCTTTACTCAAGAAAAGTTAATGGAAAAACCTGAGTACCCAACAAAACTAGGAACTGATTCGGATTAGGTAATTTCAATTTGTCCAAAGCCCTATGTTAACCGAACTTCAAATAGTAAGCCTTGCGTAGTAAGTAGACTAGAAAATTTTTTGAAATATAAAGATTTTAGTTTCGGATAATCTTCGAAATCAATTCCTAGTGTTTGGGAAAAATTATTTGAAATATGTATACGTTAAATCGGAGTAGCGCAGCGAAAGCATAGTGGTAATTTGAAAGGAATGTTTCAAAGATTTTTGCTAGACTTGTTGAATTAAACAAAATTTCCAAACAAGATTTGGAATTTGAAACAAGAATGAATAAATGTCGTAGATCTCGAAATACAAACAAAAAGAAAAGTTGTTTGATTTTATGAATATGACTTCCAAATTTTGGAATTAGACTCTTGGAAAATATTATATAAAAGTCTTGAAATGTTGAAGCAATATTGAATTTTAAAAGAAGTTAATGCTATGTATGAAGTTTAAACGGCTGGAATGTAAGTTTGAAATTGTATAAGACCAATTTATGATAATATGAGTCGATAAGGAAAAATTTCAACTTATGTAAAGAATGAAAATTGAAATTCACAAAGTTTGGTATGAATTCGAAACTTGAAATGTAGATGTCAACATAAGTTGCTTGGAAATTATATTTTCAACCGTTTTGGATATGATAAGTAGGTTATATACTGTTTATAATAAACAGTGGTTTCGACGACTAGAATCCCAATATTTTTCTATATAAGTAGGATTGGAATTTGGTTTGTACGAGTAAACATGACTAAAACTGGGTTGGCATGAAGGATTGGATTTCGTGCGATGGGTGATACTCAGTTGACCTGTCATGAGGATGAACTTCTCGAACTAATAACGTATAGATTTCATCGTAGTATATTTGAAAATTTGAAAGAAAATTTGGTTTCGGAAATCCCGAAGGGAAGTATGATTTTCTATATGAGAGGAATTACTGTATTTGTAACGACCCAATGATTTTCGGCCCTGAAAATCGACATAGATACCTTTACCCATGCCGACCTTCCAACGCCGAAAACACTGGAACGTTATTAGAAAGAAATTAGAGGGTGAGATAAGAAAGAAAGAAATATTAGAATAGAAGAAGAAGAAATACCACAACACGGAATCAGAGTCTCACATCATAGCGGAATAAAATATAATACAGAAATAAATCTTTACTGAGAGCTTTTAAAAATACTTACAATTATCAGAGTACATCACACATCTGGACAGTTATAGTAGTCTGTCCTATATATACAACACACAACGGAATAGATACTAGGTACAATATGTCTGAACACCTTCAGGTCGTCTCTTCACAGCATTCGATAACCTGAACCTGTACACCCTGGGCTAACCTGAGCATTTACAAAACACCGGGTCAGTCTGGTGAACCAGAGTAAGTAAAACTCGCACAGTATTAAGGTAACACACAACTTGATTTTAAAGTTAAAAATTTTTCAAAGAAAAGGATAATCGTAAGACCAAATCCACACATAAACACAGACGATTTTTACCTCACGATAACCCAAACCAATTTTGAAATCAATATCTTTTATGATATTATAATAATGTCTAAATACAAGTAAATAGAATCTAGCGGAACGCTTGCATCTCACGCTCCACATATATAGTATACAATCAAAACCGCAGGCGCTTATTGTAGATTGGATTCCGACTATGACAAGGTATGGGATCACCTGCCGATAGTGTATCTGTAGAGGCGAATACACTGGGTTCAACAGGAACGTTTTGCAACCCGGCCCACACATGACCGACCACTCATTTCACTTGAGTGTATTGAATGTATATCACCAAAGGTTGGACTCAAACCACCGTTTCCCGAAAAGGGATAGCATCTAAATAGATTAAAGAAGAAAATAGATTTTCTCTAGATAGGTGATTGTACACCCTAAAGGAAGCGACCCACATAGCCATGCTGCCTACCCGATTTTTGTCATTTCCCGGTTGTGAGGCTTGAGGTTTGAATTTCCTTTTGGAACATCTGATCACATTCACTTTGAATGCCACATCATCAGATCCGCCAGATATCACCAATTGACGTCCACAAAAATACTCTAGTTGGGAGCTAACCAACTATAGCATGTTTGAAGAAATCAACGTACGTGATCCTTTGGAAATACTCTGTCAGACACTCGTCCATTCGAGTCATCCAGGAACAGGATGAACCGAAGGTACTCTCCTACTGCATCCAATATAGGAATCACTCCATGGATCAGTAGCGAGAAGTCCTTGCAACCCGTAGATTTCAATCACGACAGACCCACAACACCTCTCTGGCTGCAGACCAGAGATTATTAGCAGTTCTTCCGTTTACGAAATTCTACGGTCTTCAATGCTCCGTCTTGATCATCTCCTGGTATCTCCACGTATTTGTTGGTCGGAATGGTTTTCGAATATGAATTCGATCCCGGTTTTTCCGTAGCAACAATCGTATTGGACAGATTTGATAGTCGGTGATTTAACTATCAAAATAAACAGTGTTTCAATCATGTCAATCAAATGGGTTCACTGGTTCAGTATCCAACATTACTTGGCCTTTTAAATTAAACAAAACTGTAAATTTAAAACTCTTAAGTATTTCGATATTATAAATATAGTTTCTCGCTTCTTTATTTATCATAAGATTTTACTTTAATCAAATTCATTTTAATATTTAACAAAATCCTATATCATATCCAGTTCTCTATTTTTACCTTCGAAACAACTCGTAAACAACATTACAGGATATATTTTATCCATTTCTTGATAGTTCCCAGTGCTTATCCCTGTTGAATAAAACCCAACCTTTCCATTATCATTTCACTAAATAAATTTTCACTAATCCCTTTTCCTATTACAACAAATATCATCCTTCGATAGTCCTGATGTCGTTCAAGTTGGGGTATTTTAATTACCTCTCAGACCTTGATCAAAAACGTTCATATCTAAAGATAGATACGCGTTGTAATATAAAACCAAAATCTCATCTAATCTCAACACAACTTTCATTTTACTATTTTGTTTAAAAGTACAGTTTCATAAACCTTCTTTCCTTTTGAAAATCATTTTCCTCGAATATATCATTAGTTCTTAATTCACTAATTAAGAAATCCTCTTTCTAAAACATCACTTTTAACTCTGCTTCTTTAACCAAACTCATTTTATACTTCAAATTTGGTTACAAAACCTCATGACCCACTTCTTTTACCAAATCCACTTTTACTAATCCCTTTTCTAAACCATTCAATACTTTCTGCTTTGAAAATCTTATTTTAAACCTCCCCCTTTTTACTTAATCCATTATTAAGTAACTTTAATGTATAATTGACACTTGTACACATTAAAGCTCATTTACATAACCCAGATTCGTTATAAATCTTTTTGATCTAAATTCTTTTTACTTAACTCAAAAGAATTAAGTAACATTCATTTTTAAGCTATCATCTTTGCTCAAAATTCCTTTTTATAACTTATTGTACAAACTCGGGTTTTAGATATAAAACCCATTTATAATTCCCTTTCACCATTCAATTGGATTCCACTTCAATTTTGAGTACTTTTTAAATGAATCTCAATTAAGAAGTATTTCTCTAAATTATTAAAATAATAATTTACTTTGGTGGTTAACCACTTTCATAGTCAATTCGTTTGTTGAATTTCCCCTTTTAAAATCTTATTAAAATTTAAAACAATACCATTCGATTTATTTCTCATTCTCGTACTTAAAATCTGATTAACATCAGAGTTGACTTTATAATAATAAATCAAATCTTAAATAAAACATTTATTTATTTTCCCTTTTATAAACTTTTATTTAAAATCATATGTTTCAAAATCTATCACTAGTCATAAAATAAATTTTATAAATTCCTTCCTGTCGATTTGCCTGACGGTAAATCAACATCTATAAAACGATTGATTTTATAGGCCATATTTTGCCAGATACTCAACCAATACCGCCCATTAGTTTAAACTACACTGATGTTGAAATTTCAGTCAACAACCAATACTCAATTCAACCACCCCATCGGGTCAGTTCATATATGATAATAATAAATAACGACCATTTAACATCAACCAATAAACAAAACAATCCAACCAATTCAAACCATTAAACACGTTTATTTTATAAACGTGACCAACAAGGTAAGTTACCTTCATTAGATCAAAAACGTTAAAATAACGATTTGATTTTAATACTGAAATTAAACAACGGTTTAATTCCATTGGTGAAATCAACAAATAAATATATAACTGGCAAACAGTCAACCATCAACAACCAGAGCACACAAAATAAACACCCAATTTATATAAAAATATAAATGGGAAAACTGAGTGAGTTTAACTCACCTTGATTTCATTTGGTCGTTAAACGTTGGGTTTTAATTAAATTAAACAGCCATTTAATTTAATTAAAAATTTTCCTTGCTTCCAGTCCTGACTGATCATGCTCCATCTCGAAGATCTTGTTCCTACGGTCCCAACGAGACAAACCGTGTTTAATTCTGTTAATGTATGTGCAATATATCGTTAAAACAATTAATAGAGTAATTTAATTACTAAAACTTAAATTTTAATAATTTAAAAATGGGCCTTATACCTTTTGAACGTGCAGCCCAATCCAAACCCGATTTCCCTTTAAAACCCTATTATCGTATCCTATCCTTCACAATCCTCCGCCTCCATCCAAAATTGAAATCCCTAATAGCCCTAAATCGGATCCCCTTTTCGTTCAGGGAAGTCGAAGTTTACTTCGCCGCCACCACCCCTACACCACCCACTTCTTCGATCGCCACCCCCTTCAATCGATCCGCTACCTCCAGCTTCGATCATTCAGTTAAAACCCCAAACGCCCAAATCAATGCTACAAACACCGTCTCACTGACCAACCTCCACGTTTCAGATCCACTTCAGACTATCAACAAACCACTCGAAGTTCCCATTCGAAGACCTGGCCGAACCCTAGGCACTTGGTCTCGAGCAACAGCATCAGAAAATCAGTCAAATTGCATATTGGAATGGAGCACCTCGGTCTACCAATTTCAGATAAGTCCCTTACTGATATTTAATTGCCGTTTTATTTCTGTTTTGATTTGGAAGTAGTAGGAATGGCTTTCTGTTTTGCTGCGTTGATTTGTTTGATCCTGGAATGGGGAGAACACACTGTTTGTTACGTATTTATAGTGTAATAGATTTTTGGATCAGATCAATGTCTTTCAAAGACTGTTCTTAGGTAGGTTAGCTACCATATGCTTAGGCCATTTGCCCCTTTTTCTTTCCAGGTTGTTTTGTACTGTCAATGGCATTGTTGATTGATCTGTGATGGTTTTAGCAAAGATTTAGTTGAACTTTGTATAGGGTTTTAGGGTACTATTGGTCTGTTCGAATAGAACATTGCTGAGTTGTCTAATTAAATTCAGATATTTGAACCTGTATAGATTTAGATGAGCCTATGTCTTGTTCATTCAATCAGAGGTGTGAACTGTATGCTGTAGATTTCATGATATATGTCACCAGTCTATATACATTAGCTGTTTTGATTTGACTATACAATTTGTGTATAATATATTTATTCCCATCTCTATAGATTTCATAGGAGATTCAACCATGTAAATAAACATATATATATATATATATATATATTCACAGTGTATCCATTGATGTTCAAATATATATATAATTTGGATTTTCTTGTACCTGTTTGTTCAGATATAAATACTGTTTTTGAACTGTCAATTGATAGATTTGGTGTTCGGATTTTAAATAGTGAATTTGTCATGTGAAATTGTTGTACATAGTAGGTCCTTAGCTGTTCAAATCTTCCCTTTAGCTGTTAGATTATATCTCCTTTTATATTTTGTTGTTTATTTGGGTTTTCTTCCCATAGCTGTTCTTAGATAGGCCAGCTACTATTAGCTTAGGCGATTTGTTTCTTTTCTTTTGCAGATTTGTTTTGTGGATGGTTGATGACAACTTGAATTTGCAATATGCTCGATAGAGGATTTGAAAGGATTTTGACAATTCTAGAGGAAAGAATATCAGATAAGGATTTCACCATGTGCACTCTTTACTAGTCGTTTTCAGATCATGCAAAAAAATTTTTTTGCATAGTTTCAACAAAATATGGTGGTATGATTTGGCAAATCTCACCAAAAATCTGTGGTGTCATGAGGGTTCTAAGGTCAAGTATTTCGGCTATCTTTGTTTTTATTCGAACAAAATATGGTGAAATTTTGTGGACATCGTTCATTGTAATAAATATATGTATTTGATTCTTGTTAACTGTTCATTTTCTGTTTTAGCTGCCTGTCTATTTCGATTGTTTTCTATAGACTTGATGTACAAAGATACAAGTTTGTTTGTTCATTTTACTGTATGAATCGACGTATAAATATATGTATATTTTTTCCTTCTTTTTAGCTATTTTGCTGCTGTTTTCAAAGAGTAGGAAGCAGGCAATGCATTTAGGTTGATACTTGATATCATTATTATTACTTTCTAATTGGTTGCTGCAATGCTGTTTATTGTTGTGAATATGTTACGCTGCAAAATCCTAAACGTATACCATTATTTCATTAATTATTCTTATTATAAGATCTAATTGAATCGCAACATACCGATGTAATTCAAATCAGTTAATAAATTGACTATGAAATATGCATTCGCTACCGTTATAAATTGAAATGTCACTGTGTTAACGTATGGACCATACATTCTGATTGAATCGATATAGTATTAAATTTTTCAAATAATATATCATTTCAACTTGAAAATTCACCAATATGAAATTATAATGTATCGTTTTAAAAATATTAAGTCAAACGATATCGAGAATAAATAGAAATCTCTTTTTAATATTATAAATAAACATTATTGTTTATTAACGATTTTCATAGCTATTTTTTTAAAATTTTATTTGGTCATAACTAACAATCCGTAACGCGAAATCTGGATTTCTCTCTTTCATATGAAAACTATCATCAACAAGATTCTAACGTCTCTCGTTTCACAGAAATCCGACTTATATCGGATCCTGTATACTTAGTTAAAGTTCAAATCGAAAATTTCAAACTAACGCGACGTTTCAAGCTCATTTTAATTAATATATAAATATATATATTCGAACTCTATTTTAAATAAATAAATTCAATTAAAAATCCATTATATTCCTAATATAATATTTAAACAAATTTAAATATTCTAATCAAATGACAGAAAAATCTGGGACATTACAGTATTTTAATGGTTGAAATGGAAAATGGGATTCCAAGTCCAAGAGATCACCTTGAGTTTTCAAAAAATTGAAATTTATAGGTAAGATTTATTTTACTTATGTATAATTTTGCAAGCTCTCCTTTTCGAGGAAGAAAAGCCTTAAGTGGGGGAAAATGTAACGATCCAAGATTCTTGAAATTTAGATTTGAATTTAATATGAATTTTAAATAAAGTTTAGAAGGTTTAAATAAATGTTGAATCAAATTTTAAGGCGATAATAGTATTTTATATGATTAAAAATTTAAATTTTATTATGAAATCAGTTATAACAATGTTTGTTTTAGAAAAACGGTTCGTCGTAAGTTAAAATATCGAAATGAGTTGTAATTGAGTTATTGTAAATGATCAGAATCTGAAATTAAATTATAATTAAATATCCGTTTTAGATTTTTGTTCAGTTTCAGTTCACGTCATCTTAAAATATTTTATAAAATTTTTCTGTAATTTTTAATTTGGAAAAATAAGCAAATATTTTTCTAATGTATTTTAAGGTCACTGTGGTCCTTTTGAATCTTTTCAATACTAACTAACTGGTTTATTTTGTTTTGTCTTGAGATTTGTAGACACTGTTATACACAATAACAATATAAATTTCTTCTCGCTCATTATATAATAGCACACTATTATTTATTATATAATCAAGATAAAGAAAATGTATACATAATGACATAGCAACCTCACGCAAGTGCTAAGGAATATTGATTGGGATGAATTATGCATGGATAGCCTAGCCATTTTGGTCCAAACGCCGGCAACTGAAAAATGAAACTTAAAATAACATACACACGTGTAGTGAGAATAAGACCAATTAAGGACACTTGTTGTTCTTTTCTGAGAATGAAACATGTTGCCTCTTTCTTTTCTCTTTCCCCGTGCTTGCCTCCACCTTTTCTCTTCTTCAATGTTGATCGAATGCTTTAAACGAAAATTCTGAGTTGAAAAAAAAATCAAAACGCAAGAGGAAAAAAAGGCCGAGCATAGTGAAACACAAGCGTGCCTGAACCCACGTGATGCCATCCTCTATCACGGGAAGCTGCCGCATCAAGCTACTATCATCGAACTTCGACCATCCTGCTTCCCCTCTCCGATCAAGGATCATCCCAGTCCCCTCCTTAAACCGCTACACCAGCTTCCTCCCCGCGACAGTCTGCTCAAACTGTTCCACCGCCTCGCTGACCCATCGCACCTCCTCTCTATTTACAAAAAACGTTGTTACCCCTTCAAAACTGTACAACGGTCCTCCATCCGCCATCTCTGGCACGCGCCAGTCCCTACACCACCTCAAGGAGCCGTCGGTTCACCCAAGCCGGACCTCCCCTTTTCCCATCACGAACACCCTTCTCCTCTCCAAACCTTAAGTTGTCTTCCCTTTTATCAAGCATGCAAACAAACTCAAGCCTCCTCTTCCCAAGTTTCGCCGCCAATTCAGTAGCCACGCCCCTCCTTACACCTCGATCTCCAACCTTAGTCCGCTGTTAGTAACCCATCTCCTCTCACCTTTCCTTTTTGTTGTAGCTGAATTGCTCCAGTGAAGCTAATACTTCCCTGTGCCACTCAAGTGTTGTAGGAGCTTCTTTTTCTTGTTAGTTTTGCTGCAAGACCATCCTGATATTAGTGCACAAAGGTTTACCAAGTTGGAATGCTGGCATAAGAAACTGAGACAATATGGAGCCAGTATTGGTTGTTCCTTTGGTTTCGTGTGATGTTAGTACAATGATCATCATATCTGTCAGTGGTGTTGTCTACTACAGCTGGACTTGGCGACAGGCCCATCTTTGAATGAAAAAAAGTAAACATGATCCATAGTTGCATTGAGATAGCTGAGCTAGTGGGAGTTCATAGGCTTAAGCATTGATACGATTGGGTGCGGCTATTGTGGTTTTGTGCAGCGTAGTCGTTCTAGTGGTAGCTCATTGATTTGTGTCCGTGCAACCAAAGGTGAGAACACTAAATTTAATCATTATTTTAATTAGTAGCGATTAATTATGAATTGTGATGGATGAATGAATTGTTGGATATGGAAATTATTGTGTGAATGGATGTGCATGTAGTTAGTTAAAAACACCGAACACTTATAAGCGTTATTGACTGTAACACTTGTGCACAGCTGAATTGTTTGTTTATTGACGATGATTATAACCCATGATCATCCGACTCATATGGTTGATTTATTTTGTTTGCAAGATGCACACGCAATACTATGGTTGTGGAATCATACAGATAATCGATCCAAACCTCCTTCCATATAAATGAAGATTGATTTTCAAATATTAAAATAATATTCTTTTAAGTCAGATTTTAATTTGAAAATGCTTTGGAATTTAAATATAATACCTTGTAATGTTATACCAGACCATTCTAGGATGACAGAGAGGATGGTGTCTAGGCTTGGGTTTGGATATCCAGTTTCCCGCTCTCCCTGGCTATCCCTAACTGGTCCGACGGACGGGACGGTTAATTTGAAATTTAAATTTGAATTTGTTCAAACTTAGAACGAAATTGGAATTTAAAATTTATGAATGTCGCATGAATGACCATTTCATGAAGTGTAAATTTAAATTTAAATTTAAATTAAAAGGGGTTTCTGAATTCATATAGTTTACCACTTATTTAAAATTAAAATTTGGAATTTTGAAATGAGTTTTGATTTAATTGAATAAACGGTTTTGAAATTAAGTTACTTTGAAAATTTAAATTTAATTCGAAAAGGATTCAAGAGATTTATATTTAAATCGATTTATAACGCGCTGCGGCGCAGCAGCTCGTAAATATCAATTTAAATTTCAAATGGTTATAACTTGACCGTTTGAAATCGGTTTGACTTGAAACTAGAAATGTTGATTTCCAAATATTAACAGTTTTTGAATAGAAAAGAAAATTTCAAATTTCAGCGTATGATTTTCAAGTTATATTCAAAACAAATTTGGAAAAGGTCGATGTACGCGTAGTTTGGCAACCATAACGAAAATTCAAATAAAACAAGTTTCGAAATTTGAGAAATTTCATGAAAAATCTTACTTTATTAATTTATAGTAATTAGAAATGAATTATTTGAAATTTTGAATCGATCTAGAATTTATTTGAATTAAATGGCTATTGCAGCATTTTTAATAACATTCAAACGTTATCATATCATTTCCAAAGACAAATGGGTTTTGAAATTTATAAATCGTAAACCATTATTTTAAATGGTTAAAGAATTTTTTTTATGGTTGAAAGATTTAAGTGATTAAATACTTGTATATGGTATTATTTATCAATTCTAAAAGTTAGAATTTAAAGGGGATGAGTTGGATAGAGTTTGTGTCGGATGTTCGATATGTAATTCCAATGTTGAACAAACATTATCAGAAGCATTAAGAAAATATTTACATCAAGGTTCTGATAGTGCTTGTTGAACTGTGAATGGGTATCGATATAAGTCAATGTAACTCTATCAAACTTATGCCTGAATGTGAATTATTGGAATTATCGTAATGGAATTGTAATTCAAATAAGGATTGGCAAATTGGAAGATGTAAGTATGGAATAAAGAAGCATGTTCGAAGTGTAAGAATTGGGTGGTTATGTTGGAAATAAAGGATTTGTAAATCGAATATTTGATTTCAATGAAGAGTTAAGATGATAACATAAGTTATGATCAATCCAACCTTGATTTGTACATGAATAAACGACGATTGGAATTAAATTTGAATTAAAACCCTGTGTGGTCCATAACCATTGTTTTATGAATACACTTATTACTTGGAAAGACCGGGATCAGATTTAAGTCCGAAAACCATTCCAAGTAATAATACGACGCATGAAGCAAATTCAAGACTTGGAATCGACGAATAAAGACCGTGGTTCTTCCTCCCATCGAACGGACTGATTGCCGATTGGTTTCTTTACTGATAGCTACGTTAGAGAGATGTCCCTATTATCAGAGTAGCAGGAAGTCTGAACATATGGGGAGAACTTTCAGATTTTGTTCCGTTCAGACCCAGGACAGACTTGTATGGATTGTGTGGCTGACATTGTAATTGACGGCATAACACCGATTCCGTTGATATGTATCTGGTTTGTGATGTATGAGCTCGATGTGGTTACGTAATGATGGAAATCAGTGGTCATATGGTGAATGGACAATGTGACATACTTAAGAAATGAAATGAGCTTGTACGATCAGGGCATTGCTTTTCTAGGCATGCTTTGTGTATGACGTGACATCGACAAACCTCACACCCTGGATGATGAGAAACTGGCGGTTAGGTTGTGTATATATATATATATATATGAATTGATAATGACCGCTGCAGCAGTGGGAAACCACTTATGACTTATGGAATAGGGTATGTTCGGGGGGTTGTGTCTGGTCGAAAACCGTTGATCTACCTTGCGATTTGTATTGGTGTCCCCGTCTGGATGAAAAACCCGTGATTACATTTCATTTGTGTTCCGATTAATCTTTCGTGCTAAGAATCATCAAGTTGGGAACCCAAATCTTCAATACGTGCCACACGGTTTTGGTTTGTATATATATATGGCGACATAATATTATGGGGTATTATGCTGTTTAGGATTAATACATTTATTTACGAAATGTTTTCCACACTAAATATATGTATTATGGCATTGAAAGGGGATTTTTACGTATAAAAGCATATTTGGTTATCATAAGATAAACCTCACCCATCTGGTGTGCACTTGCATTGTGTGATGTGGGACGAGCTTATGATAGCTTCATTTTCAAAAGTCATTGCGTATTTATATGCCCGGGCATTCACATGGAGTAAACCCGTTCCGCATTAGCGACGTGGTCCGGTGAATTTCCCAACTTTAAAATGAATCCTAAAAGCAACTGCTTTATGTTCTCACACCAGTCCCATGGCTGACCTGGAGTTTATTGTTCCTTCCTAAGCTCTGGGTACCCATTAATTTTCACATGGGCAGCTAGTAGTTTAGTTTTGCAGTTATAGATCGTTGGAGCGAAGTTCAGAGCATTTTCTGAGTTGGAGTCCACGCTAGAGTTGAAGCTTCCGCCATGTTTTGTTCTTCCGCCGAGAGTTTATATTTTTGTTCCGCTGTGTATATATATGTAACTCTGATATTCATGTAACTCTGACAAAATATTGTTTGAATAATGAAAAGTTCTGTTATTTTGTTCAATGTATGTATGTACCCATAACAATTCGTCTTTCTGAATGGTTTAAGTTAGTTTAATTACCATCAAGAACCGTGCAAAAAGGTGGGTCGTGACAAGAAAATTCATTTCCTTTTTTAATCTGTCAATGCTGTCCCTTTTGGGAAATGGTTGATGATCCCAAATGTTGGTGATATACATTCGGTACACTCAAGCAAAATGAGTGGTCGGTCATGTATGGCCGGGTTATAAAATGTTCTTGTTGAACCCAGTGTATTCCCCTCTAATGATATACTATCATAAGGTGGTTCCGTACCTTGTCATAGTTGGACAACCATTATCCAATAAGCGCATGCAGTTTTTGATTTTATATTATGTATGTGGAGCGTGAGAAGCAAGTGTTCCACTAGATTGCTATTTATTTGATTTAGACACTATTATAATATTAGTACAGTATTGATTTTAAAGAATGTTATGGATTATCGTAAGGGAAAAACCATCCGTATTTATGTGTGGATCGGTCTTACGATTATCCTTTCTTTTAAAAGGATTTTTAAAAAGTTAAACCAGGTGGTTGGAGTTTACTCACACCAGTCCCATGACTGACCAGTGTTTATTTTTGTTTTGTTTTACCCTAAACTCTTGGGTGCCTAAATTTGTATGGACAGTCAAGTAGTCGGGATTTTACAGATATATTCGGAAGAGCTTAGAGAAAGAGGCTTCAGCATTTTATAGCCATTGTTTATGTCTGCTGTGTTGTAAGTGTTGTACTCTTACAATGGTATGTATATACAAGTACAAATTTGCATTTCAAAGTTATGTGATATAATATATATTATTCGTTTCGCTGTGAGATTCGTGTTTACTCTGATGTTTCTGTATTTATGTTCTTCTTCTTTTATTCTCGCCTTCTTTCCTTCTATTTCTCTCCCTCTAACTACTTTCTAATAATGATCCAACAAAAGTTCTGGTGTTTGCTTTGTCGATATGGTATTTATGTCGATAATCTGGATTGGGAAATTGTCGGTTCGTTACAGTGTAAGTTTCAAAGGATTTGAAATGGGGTCTTCTCTTAGAATCATCCCTCCTATTTTTGTTCCTTTTGATACCATTCTTGTCCTGAGAAACATTTCCTTCATTACGATTACTGACATTGACTTCAACCTTTCCGGATCTATCGCTAGATTGCTTAACAATAACATTACTCTGGATATCCTCTCTTACAACTTCGTTGGACCTTCTTTTCCTATTTTAGTATACTTCTTCCTGTCATAACTGTATATTCGCTTTCTCATGAAATAGTTCAATGGTTGTATAGGGATTTCCAGCCAAGTATCCCGAATTCAGTGTCCTTGTCCACCCCATATATCATCGCCATTAGAATGGTCTCGGGATTTGGATTACTCACTTCATGACAACTATATGGAAACGATCCAAATAGCCTCTCAGGGTCTCCCCAGGAGCTTGTTTAATCACTGAAAGCTCAATGACGTGCTTGAATGTCTTGGCGTGCAGTCGGAACTGATTCAAAAACTTTTCGCTTAGGTCCTTGAAGTTAGGAACAGACCGAGGTAGGAGTGTAGTGAACCACATCATAGCTACGTCTTTAAGATCTATAGGAAAGGCTTTGCACATTATAACATCAGGGGAAGCTGCACCGTTCATGTACCATGAGTATCGCATCAAGTGTTGGCGTAGATCAGTTCTACCGGAATAACAATTCATAGTGGGCAAGTTAAACCGTCTCAGTAATTGTACTTCTAAGATATCACCCGTGAAAGGTGTATGGCTACGAACTATGCCCAAGTCTTTGTTGGTATAGCTCCTACCGTCTTTCATTATCTGACGAACCATTGCTTCTACCTTAGCATTAGTTAACATATGCTCCAGTTCAATGCTTTTAGCAGTCCTGGAACCTCTTGCGCTTGTCTCAAGCAACGTCAACTGAGCTGCCATCTGAGCAGAGTCACCTTACCCCCGTGGTCCAGGTCGATCATTTGACGAGTGGCTTGAGTGGGCCGGGAAAGGTTTGGGTCTCTAGGAAGGACATGAGATCCACGCATTGGTAGTAGCATAGGTTCTGCATGGCTGGGAACGTTATGACCAAGATGAACTGCTGCATCTTCCCGAGAACCCAGTGAGCAAAATTTGACTTGCTCGACATTCTCAGGTCTTTCTAGAGGTCTCCTCTAGCGTGGATGGCGTTTATTTTCCTCGAGGAAGATGAATCTCCTGCTTCTCAGAGATAATTAAGTGATGATGTTCTCCATCTTCGAAGCTCATCCATCTATTTTGTCATCATACTCATATCATTACGAATCACGACGTTATCTCTCTGGGATTCTAGGGCAACATTGGTTTCCTCCAACCTGGCGAGAAATCATGCGAAGTCATTAGATGAGATGGGCTTTGAAACAGGAGCTTTATTGTTTGTCACTGCAGCTGGATCAGATGTCCCAACAACGGGTCGGATCGAAGTGCCTGCCTCGAGTCGGGTCGGTGCATCATCATCGGGTCGGGTCGAATTCACCCGGGTACACTCGACCCAGGTTGATACGACCTGTGGGTCTGGGATGCTACTATGATCTTATGATCGTCTTGTCGCTGCTCATTGGCCTCATTCCTTCGAGAAGCTTGTTGGCTCTAATCTTTTCTCGGAGCCATGGTTACCAAACTTGTTGAAATCAACTAAAGCTTCGAAAGTGATGAAAATATGGATTGTCTCTTCAGACTTGGTGATTCAAACAGTAGAATAATAATTCAAAAAGTTGAGAATTCAATTTTCTCGGTGAAAGCACTAAAATATTAGACCAAAAAATGACACTAACACCAAATTGATAATATTTTGTAGAGATTAATGAAGAAATATAAATTAAAAGCAATCAGACACACGAGATTTATAGTGGTTCGACGTTAACGAGCCTACGTCCACTTTATAGTTCTTCAATTCAGTAGAGAATTACAAATACAAGATACTGAATCGCTCAAACACTTGATTACAGCTGATTTCTCCACTCAAATATTGATTTCCACTCAAAATTCACTATCCTGGGGTCGAGTCCAATGATAATGGTGGCTGAATACAGGATGTTCGAGTTTTCTAAGTGGCCAAAGATCCTTTTTTCTTCATCGGGTCAGGTATATTAGTGAGCAATCGTGGGTTCCAAGGCGGGAACAGTTGTATGTACGTGGCATCATCTCCAACATTGTAGCTGTGCAGTGGATCGGTTCTATAAGGATTATAGAGCATCAGTTCGTGGCCATGTGGCGTTCGACCTAGCAAAGTAGGAGATAGTAGAAGTTATATATCGTGCTTTGTGTACGCTCTCAGGTCGGGTCAAGTTTATTCGACCCGGTGCCTTCTTTTCTCCATTCGATCCGAAGCCACAATATCCAGCTCGACTCGAAGCCCCTTCTTTTTGTTCGACCTGACCCTCTATCATCTAATGGTCAAGTTCCTTGCCTTTTAATACACTTGATCATAGGTGTCTGGACTTTGTGTGGCCTAGTCACAAAGTAGGCCAACAAAGTTTGACCCCCCTTAAGGAGGAGCAGTCGACCTCCTTAAGAGTAGAGTGTTGGGAAATTTCTTTCCCTGGTCGATCAATTTTATTTAACATGTTAATTATTTTGATTGATTCTTTCCATTATTTCTTAATTCTTGTCCACTCTTATATACTTACATATACACACAAATTCAAATTCTTGAGGAATATTCCATTATGCAAAAGTATATTATTTTATTCCTATTTCATATTTTTACAGTTTAAATTTCAAATCATGTATGCATACAATTCTCGTATAACTTATTTTATTCATATCTTTTTCATTCTTACCTCGTTTTCGACAAATAAAATATGAAAATAGACTAGAATTAGAATCTCACCACGAATATAAGGTAATATTTTCATGACCTAATTCTTAATTATCAAATATTTGTATTTTCAGCCCACTAATATTTTGTTAATAATTATTGTTTATTCTTAATTTAACTATCTATGTCTATTTAGGGTTTTTATGGGGTGTTGTAACAACCCGCTCATAATGGGCCTAAATTATGATCCACAAAAGGCCCATCGGAATTTAGAGCCACTCTAAATTGATTGTTGGTTCCTATAAGGAATTACTTAACGGATATACAGAGCGGTCTAAACGAAAAATCAGAATCTAACATAGCGGAAGGGATAAAATATAATAGCATAGAATAGATGTACCATTATTAAAATCCATAAATTCTGCTACAATAAGTCTCACAGATGATAACAGGTATATCACTCATTATCCCAATTACATAACAACAATAACAACAAAGCTATTGCCATAATAACTAAATCTTCAAGCGGTTCATTCTCCAAGCAATCATTCCTCATCCTTAATCAACGGTCTTATCTATAAGTTCTGGTGAATGGAATACTTATATGACTAGGAATAACTATTTCCTACATTTGGCAGTATAAACACTTCATGTTATGTTTAAGTAACAAACATAAACAAAATTGAACATATGAGGCAGACACTCTGATAGTCATTTAAGGCCTATATGTAAATAGTCACTTAAGGCCTATATGTAAATCTAAGGGCAGATGTGCTTACAGTCACTTAGTACCCTCACAAGGTAATTTTAAGAGAGGAAATTCTTACGTCATTTAATACCCCGACAAGGTAATTTTAAGGGCGAACATTCTTATGCTCACTTAATACCCCCACGAGGTGGGCTATTCCTAGTCGGTTAAGGCCATTCACTAATTTATTAAAGGTGGACCTCCCTGTAGTCACTTCCCCATGGCGGACCCCAGCCACTTAAAACCTCATCTCTAGCGTCAACGTCATAAATAATTTCTTTGTAGTCGAGAAATAGTAACGACCACTTACTACCAGGTTTGGGTCAGTAACTCAACTTCATTTTAAGAGAACCCTCCAGGTAGAGCCTTTTGTTACTATTTAGCTGTACCTATGGGTGAAATCCTAGCCACTTAATACTTCCCTTAAACGGTGGTTCCTTTAGGCCATATATATAATCTATCCCTAGTTCATTTCTCACTAGCCCCTTGATAAGAAGCGGGCGTTACTTGGAGAACTACCCTACTCACGTTATCGTCTAGAAAGACCATTTAATACCTTGTAGGAGGAAGGCGGACTCAGTGACCATTTAATACCTTTGTAGGAGTGAGTCCCATGACTTGGGTCCTAAACTAAGGAGTGAACCTTAGAAATGGACCTAATCCTAACTTCTTAATACCGAAATCAAGGTAGGTCAGCTACTTAATACCTTTCCTCTAAGGCGGGCTTGCTTCACACACAAATGTATATATACACTAGACATCCACATTAGACCAACCACTTGTAGATGCTGGATTTGTCGAGCGGTTCCGGGCAGGCTTTTATTACAAGTTGGGCCTAACCTCGTATCATAGTGTACTAATTTAATGGCCTATGAAACTTAAAACTTTCACACTAACTGGGCTTACCTGTAGATGTTGGATACGCCGGTCGATTACGGATAAGCTTCTACTACAGGTAGTGGTTAACCTCGTGTCTATATGTCATTAATATATCTAAAGCCATTAACACAAACACATACAAATTCCAATAAGGACATTCAAATTCAAATTCCTAATTTAACCGTATTTATTACGCACTTAATGTTACATTGTTTACGCTGTATATATAAGAGTGAATTAAGCGAACAAAATTAACGTACTAACCACGTTTGAAATGGCAATCCATATTTCAAATTTAAGGTATACAAGTTATTTTCCACATTCCCTTCAATCATGTCATAAATGTACATATTAACATGTAACAATCAAAATGAGGAAACAATAATAGCAACACAGAACTTGCAACCTAGTTTTGACTTGATTATTTAAATAATGAAAGACAAACAAAGAGCCATATATATATACATACATTCATACATATATATATATACATTTACACAATTCATATTTTAGCGGATTCACTTTTATGTGCATTTACACATAAAACCTTGATATTTGGACATCTTATATACAATACGTTCAAATACTCTATCTATAAAAATAGAAAACCTATTCAAATTTACAACTCCATCCAAATCTTAACTTTTTGCGTAAAACCATACTTATGAAATTACATGAAATAAAATTAGATGAATCCGACAAATATAAAGAGCTATATAACACTAGTTATGCTTCTTTTCCATTATTTCAATAACCCAAAACCAAATATGCAAATAAATTGACAATTTTTTCGTATAATAATAAGCAAATAGAAGATTTGAGGGATTGTGTTGTTTTCTTTTCGTAATAACTCAATTCTTCCCAGGCACAATAATCCAACTTTAAACTAACAAATCATAGAAATAGTATCTTAAATGGTTTTCACTCATAGTGCTATAAGAATGAGCAATAACAAAATTTAGTAAAATAAGTTTTGGACTTGGCCTTCGTAAACAATCATGCTCCAACCTTTCAAATATATATATATATATATATATATATATATATATGTGTGTGTGTGTGTGTGTGTGTGTGTAAGAATCACATATTAGAATCTTATATATATATATCTTAGTTCCATAATGAACCAAAATCTATATTAGAACAGAATAAAAGAGATAAAATATGTTAGGAAAACAGAAGAAGAACCTAAAGCCTTTTCTTTTCCGGAATTAGCAATGGCAGAAAGACATTATGGAGGCGTGAAGAAGAATGGTTGTATGGTTTTGAGTGATGGTATGGGGTCTTATTTGTAGTTGACATCACGTATACAGGCCGAATAGATTAAATCTAAGCGGTCTGTTTGATGAAAATATAAATAAGTCCCTCTATATAACAACCCTCACTGGGCTCCCCAACAGGAAGGAAGTCGATCGCTCCTGTAGGAGGGTAGTCAACCCCCTTTCTAGGGTCGAGGCGAGGAGATGATTTCTCCTATACGTTACCTTTTATTAATTACTTGATTTATTTTGATTGAGTTGTTACCTTATATTAATTATTCTTGTCCCCATTGTATATAAATATATACACACAAATTTGAATTCAAAAGGAATATCCATTTCATGCTTATATAGTTTAATATATTCCAAGTTTTTATATTTATTTGTTTGAAATTCAAACTTTATACGTTAATATGTACGTACAACTTGATTTATTAATATCTTTTGCATACGAACTCCATTTTCGGTAACTAAAATATGATAACGGATCAGAATCTCGCCACGAACGCAACTACAATACTTTCATAGCCCAAATCTTAATTACTCAAAATTTAATTTTCCACCAATTAGCTTGTTATTGATTTTCCTTATTTATTTTGAATTATATTATTATATGATTAATAGATGTTTTGTAAAGACTCGCAACTTCCCCGGTAAGGAAAGCGCGGATAGTTCGAGAACAACACACAAAAGAACGCAGACGGAAGAACATTTCATTGTTTATTACAACAATTCCATCCGAATACAAGAATATACAGAGTATAAACAAATAAATTACATTCGATCAATATCAGAGATTACAATAAATTACATAGCAGCGGAAAATAATACAATACACAACTAGAAGTAATACGCGGATACAAAGCTTTTCGAGTATCGTTCCAGCTGTAAATCAGGATCCTGTGTATATAAATCTGCAAAACCAAAACTACTAGCTGCACGTGTCGAAAATAGGGGCACCCAGAGTTTAGGTTAAAACAATAAACTCCAGGTCAGTCATGGGACTGGTGTGAGAACTAAAACAGTTATTTAAATCTTTACTTTAAATCAGATATATCAAGGGACCACGCCGTATAACACGGAACGGGTTTCCTCCCAAGAATACCAGTGCAAATAACAAAACAACGCAATGCTTTTTGGAAAAATGAAGCTATTATAAGACCCAGGTCCTATCACACAATGCAACGCAAGCCGGGGGATAGGGTTTTCCCTTATAATAGCCAAACATGCTTAGTACGTTTAAAACAAATTATTTGATACTATTATAAGTGTATAGTGTTTAAAACAATTTCAATCATAAATATCAATCATAGACGGCATGGGTACCATATATCATGTCGCCATACTAGTTCTACAATTAAAACTGCAAAATCACGTATTTGGAAATTGGATTTCCATCTGTGAACCGAGGCCAGGGATCGTCCTCGACCGATTCGAGACAATCTAGCCCATGTCTCAGGATCAGAACGCATCAACCCTTTGGATCGTCAGGGCCGGTCCACCGATGTGGATTATTATGCCTGAACACTACGTTTCCCCACCCTACGGGGCGTAAATGAGCCAACGAATGACTCCATCGGTCCTGGATCGACCGATATAACCGAGGCGCCTCGCAACAGCAACAACCACATAAGTCAAACTCGTCAGGGCGTGTAAAACCACTAACGCCACTTCTAGCTAGAAGGAAACTGTAACAACCCGAAAATCCGGGCCAGTTTAAAATTTTTATTTTGGCAATTATAGCGAGTTTTGATTATTTAAAATGAATTATTTTAAATAATATCGACGAGAAAATTTATTTTCGGCGAAGTTAAAACGAATAAATTTATTTTAATTATATAACGAGCCTGAAATGGCGCGGTAGTTCGAAAATTCGATTTCTAATTTCAATTGAATATACAGAATTCGTTATAAGTCAGAATTGGACGAAACAAGAAATATTTGAATCTGATGAACAGGATCTTTCTAACGAAGTTAACAAACTAGGATTTCACTTTAGAAATGATAAGATACGTCCAGTTGAAAATTCAGAATAGTCGCTATGGAATTTATATATATATTTAATAATATATAGCCCTTAAAAATGGACATTTTGCAAACGACCTCGGATTTCGACGAAACCAGTTTTGTTGGGTCCGTGATGTCAAGTTATTGCTAGATTCCAAATTTCATAATTTTTCGAATCAATATGTGAGCGTGGCAAAGGAAAACGCGTTTGACCAGTTTCAGTTGATTTTAATCGACTGGAAATTGGCCATTTTTCCAACGGTCTCAGAATTCGACGAAACTAGTTTTGTTAGGACCGTATCGTCAATACGAAGCTAGAAAATATTTTTCGGGAATTTTTCTAGTTAGTATGTGGCCCCGGTAATTTGAAATGTGCGTTTAAAATTCAATATAGTGATTTAAATGAAAATTCAAAAGGAAACTGATTGTAACGATCAAATCAGCTTGCGGTACATATCCCATTGAGTTCGGAATGGGGGTAATTAGCTATGGACAACAGTCGGCGGGTTTCGTTTCGAGTCCGAACGAAAAAGTTGCTTTATGGATTTAATATTAAAATTAAATTAATAAATTAATAAATAACCCTCCCCTTTAACTACCTCCCTCTCCCCTACCGTTGACTTCAAAAATTCAGAATTAAAGAAAAAAAAAACAAGTCGAAGCCGCCGACGAACAAATCGCCGCCCCTCCCCGATGAACCCCGCGACCCCCTCCCTCAGCTCGCCGCCCTCCTCCTCCTCCTTCCCTTCTCCATCCGCTGACCCCATCCCTGAAATCCCCGACCTCGAAGCCGCCGACGAACAAATCGCCGCCCCCCACCGCACAACCTCCCGCCTCCCAGTTCGATTAGCCCTAGCCCCCTGATTAGTCCCTCCGCCGCCACCAAGGTGAACCGCGCCTCCCCCTCCTCCCTCACGAGCCGCGACAGAAATAAGCGCCCCCCCTGTAAGTTTTTCTATTTATTTAATTTATTTATTTTATCTAAAACAGAAAAAGAAACTGCTTTTGTTTTAAAAATGTAAAAAACTGTTTTTTTTATTTTACTTGAAACCTGTTTTTTTTTTTTATTATATATTTTGAAAACTGTTTTCTGTTTTATTTAAAGTTAAAACTGATTTTGTTTTATAGTAAAAACTGTTTTTTTTAAGTAGTTAAAACTGATTTTGTTTTATAGTAAAAACTGTTTTTTTTTGAAGTAGTAAAAACTGATTTTTGTTTATAGTAAGAAAAAAACTGATTTTTAGTTATATGAAAAAACTGATTTTTGTTTAGTTTAAAACTGAGAAAGATTGGATTTTTGAACACATGAAAAGATTAGATTTTTATGTTATAAAAATATATGATTTGCTAATAAAAACTTATAGAAAAACTTGATTTCTAGTTCATAGAAAAAGACTTGATTTCTAATTGAAATAAAAATTCGATTTTTATATATTGAACTTTGAAATAAAAATTCGATTTTTATATATTGAACTTTGAAATAAAAATTCGATTTTTATATATTGAACTTTGAAATAAAAATTCGATTTTTATATATTGAACTTTGAAATAAAAATTCGATTTTTATATATTGAACTTTGAAATAAAAATTCGATTTTTATATATTGAACTTTGAAATAAAAATTCGATTTTTATATATTGAACTTTGAAATAAAAATTCGATTTTTATATATTGAACTTTGAAATAAAAATTCGCTTTTTATATATTGAACTTTGAAATAAAAATTCGCTTTTTATATATTGAACTTTGAACTAAAAATTCGATTTTTATATATTGAACTTTGAACTAAAAATTCGATTTTTATATATTGAACTTTGAAATAAAAATTCGATTTTTATATATTGAATAGCGAAGTAAAAATGGGATTTTTACATATGTAGTGAAAGCGGACAACGAAGGTGACAATAAGGCGAAACGACGAAGACTTCTGCAAAGGAAGAGCCGTGGAGCTTGGATAGCTTTCGGTGAGAATTTCTCACCTTTCTATTTCTTTTCTAGTTATATATTTATACTAGGATGCAGACGGTGCTTAGTAGCACCCGACACAACCGTCCACAGACCATGGACTTGTTTGTTTGACTGTTTGGTGATTGATTGCGATATTGGTTTGAATGTGGTTTGGGGTGTGAAAAATCGAATCGATAAATTGGTTAGGATTAGACGTGCGCCGTTATAAGGCGTAGGAGTAAGGCTAGGTTAGACCCTTACTCCAAATTTTGTGGTTTGCAAAATGAAATTGATTTGATTGATAAGTGAATGGCGTGGGCCTTCACTAGACCGGGGATAAGGCTAGGCCTTGTCCCGTTTCTAGTATCGTGCCGTTATGCCGCCGAAATTTTCTAAAATATGTTAGAAAAATAAAAATATCATTTTATTGTGTAAATGAATTGAATAGAAATTCATAGGTTGAAATAAAATGTTTTATCGTTAAAAATATAATTTTTAACGTGAAGTGAATAAAATAAAATATTCATTTATAAACCGGACGGTTTGTTTATGTACACCTATTAGACTGATATTGATTGGGTCGATAAATTTTACACATCGCCCAACTGCACAAATAAAATCTTTGTTTGATTGTTTGAAAACCCCACACGGGTGTTGGGATGAAATTTGAAGTTCACTCATCCTGATTGATTAAATATGTCGATCGATTGATTGACAGGCTGTTATAAGCGTTAGATATCTATATTGGATGCTTATACAGTGTAGTGCACTTTGGTCGATGGTTGATTATTTTCAATGCTATTATATACATGTGTTGTATGAAAATCCATATAATTAATTTTATATGGTAATTGATTGGGCCTCATTCCAGTTTTGAAAAAGAAATATTTGAAATAGAATATTTGAAAATAAAGGAATATATGAAGCCGTGTTGATTAGATTGACGCCATTTTGACGTGAACGATATTTATATCGATTTTAAAAACGAATTCAAAGTGAATTGAATTGAAAACGAATTCAAAGTGAATTGAATTGAAAACGATTTCGAAATGAATTGAATTGAAAACGAATTCGAAATGAATTGAATTGAAAACGAATTCAAAGTGAATTGAATTGAAAACGAATTCAAAGTGAATTGAAAGTGATTTCGAAATGAATTGAATTGAAAACGAATTCAAAGTGAATTGAATTGAAAACGAATTCAAAGTGAATTGAAAGTGATTTCGAAATGAATTGAATTGAAAACGAATTCAAAGTGAATTGAAAGTGATTTCGAAATGAATTGAATTGAGATGGAAGTTGAAATAGATTTTGAAACGAATTTTAAAACTATTTATATAATTCGTTTTAAATAGAAATCGACGAAGTATATATTATATATATTATATATATAATATAATGGCCTGAATAGAACGCGCCGCGCCGCGGCAGTTCGTGAATTTCGACCATTTATTTCAAACGGACATTGCGGGAGATCCGACCGTCGGATTCTCCTAAAACCGGAACCGTTGGGTTCGTATCGAAAAGAGCTTTCTAACGAATATTAGAAATTTGAAATCTAACGGTTGGATTTGGAATTATGTCCAAATCAAATTCGAAAAAGGTCGCTATAAGTGCAGTTCGATGGCCATTGATGGAAATCGACTGTACAGGCCTTGATAAAATTATTAAAAATAGTAATAATTTGTGTAAAATCATAAGAAATGATTTGTGAAGATTTGGGATGAAAAACTGCATGTTTGAAAAGATAAAAATAGATTTTTATCGAAATGAGCTAGCTTTGAACTAGAATTATAATTCTATTTATTTTTAAATAAATAAATTGAATTTGAAAAGGGTTTTGAAAATAACCAAAATTTCCAATGATTGCATTGAAGTGGATTTGAATCGAAATTGTCTTCGGAATATTTCGATGTTGGAATTCGTGATTATACAGGTGTTGTTATGGAAATTTGAAAGATATATATTTATATCGTTATTTCCAATACGACATTTGTTAGTCGTAGAATTTGATATTGAATATAAGCCGATATATTTTCTATTCAGAGCCTTGTATTGAATATCGAATGTGATTTGGGTTTGTCGTGAATGGTGTCTTCACTAACACTGTTCTTGAACCCAGTTGAGAAAAGATTAAATCTTTTTAGTTAGATTTAATGAAGTGTACCAATTGAATGATATTTAATTGGAATGGAAGTGATATTGATTTTTGGGTTTATCGTGGACAGTGTTTTAAATAACACTCGTTCTTTAACCCGATGATTAATGAATGTGATTTTGGGTTTATCGTGAACCGTGTTTTTAAATGACACTGATTCTTTAACCCAGTCAAAGATTAAAACTAAGTGGAGTTTTAATGAATCTTTAATTAGATTGAAATAATCGAAATGGAGTATCACCAGTTTTGCTCCAGGCGATAGTTAAATCTTTAATTAGATTTGAACGTGAAATGGTAATTGAATTTACCAATAACACTGTGGTGTTAGATATGAAGTATTACCAGTTTTACTTCATGGGATGAATAGGTTGGGATTGGGAAATTGAAACAAATGATTACTTCGGTAAGGTTCGCTAATCCCGACTAGTTTGAATTGATATTCAAAAATGGATTAAAGAATAAATTCAAGGAATTTATCTTTGATAAAATTAATGGGAACCTTTCCCTATGAATGTGAAATTTAGAAACTAACTGTCGGTTAGCCAAGCAGAATGGTTTTCTGAATATTGATCTGATGTTGGTTTCGGCCTTCGGGTTAATATTTGGGGAATTATTCTCTTGATTAATTTACGGTTAGTGACTAATGAATTGGAATGAGGCGTATGTTGTGTTTGTGTAACACTTTTATAATATATACGCGAGTTATTCGGAAAGACCGGGTTTATCCCATTCTGAATAACTGATACGACGATAAGTCGAAGATGAAGACGATGGTCGAAGACCGGAGGTCTTCACGTCGTTTGGGTGATAACTGATGATCTTGATTGGGCTGTACACCCAAGAAGATGGAAACAGTTAGTGATCGTCCAGACGTACTTGGAGATCGATGGATATGCGGGGTACTAGGTGCCTCCGGTTTCGTTCAGACCCAGAACGGACTTGTAAATGGACTGTGTGTCTGACATCGGATTTCATTCTGTGTGACTGATATCGGTTGCATAGGATGGTTTGCCTGTGTGGCATGCTAAGATGCAAATGATCAAGGCTTCTGTTGAAAAGCAAAGTCTTGTGGTGATGATCAAAGCACGGCCTTTGTGGCGTAGCTTTGTGTAACGTTTACCTCGCGTGTTTCACACCCCGGTTGTGAACCAAAAACGGGAGACGGACGTCAGGGAGGGCATGCGTTTCTTTCTAGCTAGAAGTGGCGTCAGTGGTTTTACACGCCCTGACGAGTTTGACTTATGTGGTTGTTGCTGTTGCGAGGCGCCTCGGTTATATCGGTTTCGGCCGAATGCATTCTGGTCGGCTGACGGACCAGACTTACGCCCCAAAGGGCGGAGAAACGTATTGTTCAGGCACTATAATCCACATCGGTGGACCGGCCCTGAGGATCCAAGGGGCAGTTGCGGCTGCTCCGGAGACATGGGCTAGATTGTCTCGAATCGGTTGAGGACCATCTTTTGCCTCGGTTCATAGACGGAAATCCAATTTCCAAATACGTGACATTTGCGGTTTTAATTGTAGAACTAGTATGGCGACATGATATATGGTACCCATGCCGCCTATGATTGATACTTATGATTTGAAGTTGTTTTATACACTATGCACTTATAATAGTAACAAATGATTTGTTTTAAACGTATCAAGCATTCTTTGGCTGTTATAAGGGAAAACCCTATCCCCCGGCTTGCGTTGCATTGTGTGATAGGACCTGGGTCTTATAACAGCTTCATTTTTCTTTATTTAGCATTGCGCTGTTTGTTTTATGCACTGGTATTCTTGGGAGGAAACCCGTTCCGTGTTATACGGCGTGGTCCCTTGATTTACCTAGCTTTAAAAATAAAGATTAACTGTTTTAGTTCTCACACCAGTCACATGACTGACCTGGAGTTTATTGTTTTAACCTAAACTCTGGGTGCCCTTATTTTCGACACGGGCAGCTAGTAGTTTTGGTTTTGCAGATTTATATTCACAGGATCCTGGTTTACAGCTGGAACGATATCCGGAAAGCTTTGTATCCGTATATCTCTTCTAGTTGTGTATTGTATTATTTTCCGCTGCTATGTATTTAAATGTAATTTAAATCTCTGATATTTCTGTGTAATATTCATTTATACTCTGTATATTCTTGTAATCTGATGCGTTGTTGTAATATACAATGAAATGTTCTTCTGTATGCGTTCTGATTTGTCGTGTTCTCAAACGATAGGGCGTTTCGAACGGTCTGGGTCGGTTTAGCGACTGGTTCGGACCGAGCGAAATTCGTTGCCGTCACAGAAACGCATGCCCTCCCTGAGGTCCTTCTCCCGTTTCTGGTTCACTACCGCGGTGTGAGGCTCGCGAATCAACGCTACACAAAGCTACGCCACACAGGCCGTGCTTTGATCATCACCACAAGACTTTGCTTTTCAACAGAAGCCTTGATCATTTGCATCTTAGCATGCCACACAGGCAAACCACTCCATGCAACCGATATCCATCAATCACACAGAATGATATCCAATGTCAGACACACAGTCCAATTACAAGTCCGTTCTGGGTCTGAACGAAACCGGAGGCACCTACTACCCCGCATATCCATCGATCTCCAAGTACGTCTGGACGACCACCAACTGATTCCCTCCTCTTGGGTGTACGACCCAATCAAGATCATCAGTAATTATCCAAACGACGTGAAGACCTCTAGTCTTCTACCATCGTCTTCATCTTCGACTTATCGTCGTATCAGTTATTCAGAATGGGATAAACCCGGTCTTTCTGAATAACTCGCGTATATAATAAACCAGTGTTACACAAACACAACATACGCCTCATTCCAATTCATCAGTCACTAACCGTAACTTAACCAGAGAATAATTCCCCAAATATTAACCCCGAAGGCCGAAACCAACATCAGATCAATACCCAGGAAGCCATTCTGCTTAGCTAACCTATAGTTAGTTTCTAAATTTCACATTCTTAAGGAAAGGTTCCCATTATTTTATCAAAGATAAATCCTTTAAATTTATTCTTTAATCTTCCTTTGAATATCACTTCAAACTAGTCGGGATTAACGAACCTTACCGAAGTAATCGTTTGTTTCAATTTCCCAATCCCAACCTATTCATCCCATGAAGTAAAACTGGTCTTACTTCATATCTAACACCACGGTGTTATCGGTAAATTCAATTACCATTTCACGTTTAAATCTAATTAAAGATTTAACTATCGCCAGGAGCAAAAACTGGTGATACTCCATTCTCGATCTTTTCAATCTAATTAAAGATTCGTTAAAACTCCACTTAGTTTTAATCTTTACTTGGGTTAAAGAATTAGTGTCATTTAAAACATGGTTCACGATAAACCCAAAATCACATCACATTTCAATCAGTCCCTAACCGTAAATTAGCAAGTGAGCAATTCTCTAAGTATTAACCCCGAAGGCCGAAACCAACATCAGATCAATACCCCAGGAACCATTTAACTTAACTAATCTCCAGTTAGTTTCTGATTTTCTTAACTCCTTTTGGGTCTAAGAACACTATTACTGAAGATACCGTTCACGATAACCCAAAATCACATTCCATTAATTATCGGGTTAAAGAACGAGTGTTATTTAAAACACCGTTCACGATAAACCCTAGAATCAATTCGAATTCAATTCCAATTAAATATTATTTAATTGGTACACTTCATTAAATCTAAATAAAAGATTTAATCTTTTTCTCAACTGGGCTTAAGAACAGTGTTAATGAAGACACCATTCACGACAAACCCAAATCCCATTTGATATCAAATACAAGGCTCTGAATAGAAAATATACCGGCTTATATTCAATATCAAATTCTACGACCAACAAATATCGTGTTGGAAATAACGATATTAATACATCTTTCAAATTCCCATAACAATATCTGTGTCATCACGAAATCCAACATCGAAATATTCCGAAGACAATTTCGATTCAAATCCATTCCAATTCAATTATTGGAAATTCTGGTTATTTTCTAATCCATTTCAAATCCATTTTATTTATTTAAAAATAAATAGAATTATAATTCTAGTTCAAAACTAGTTCATTGCGATAAAAATCTACTTTTATCTTTTCAAATATGGAGTTTTTCATCCCAATTCTTCCCAAATCATTTCTTATGATTTTACACAAATTATTACTATTTTTAATAATTTTATCAAGGCCCGTACAGTCGATTTCCATCAACGGCCATCGAACTGCACTTACAACGACCTTTTTCAAATTTGATTTGGACATAATTCCAAATCCAACTGTTAGATTTCAAATTTCTAATATTCGTTAGAAAGCTCTTTTCGATACGAACCCAACGGTTTCGGTTTTAGGAGAATCCGACGGTCGGATCTCCCGCAATATCCATTCGAAGTCAATGGTCGAAATTCACGAACTACCGCGGCGCGGCGCGTTCTATTCAGGCTATTATATATATAATATATATATATATATATTATATATTTCGTCGATTTCCTTTCAAAACGTATTTTATAAATCGTTTTCAAAACTATTTCAACTTCTATTTCAAATTCAAATCAAAATTGAATTTTCCCTTACAAATTCGTTTTAAATTCATTTCAAATTGATTTCAATTAAAATCGAATTTTAGTCCAATTTCAGTTCGTTTTCAATTCAATTTGAATTTTAAATTAATTCAATTTCAATTCGAATTCATTTCTATTTAATTTCAATTCGAATTCATTTCTATTCAATTTCAATTCGAATTCAATTCTATTCAATTTCAATTCGATTCGAGTTTCAATTCATTTCAAAATATCAGATTTTGAAATCACTTTCGATATTCATAGTAATATGAATAAAATCGATATAAATATCATTCACGTCAAAATGGCGTCAATCTAATCAACACGACTTCATATATTTCTATTTTCAAATATTCTATTTCAAATATTTCTTTTTCAAATATTTCTATTCAAATATTTCTTTTCAAATATTTCTTATTTCAAATATTTCTATTCAAATATTGGAATGAGGCCCAATCAATTACCATAGATTTTATTTCTATGGATTTCCATACAACGCATGTATATATCAACAATGACAAATAACCAACCATTATCCCAAGGTGCATTCTACACTGTATAAGCATCAAATATAGATATTTAACGCTTATAACAGTCTGTCAATCAATCGATCGACATACAACTAATTATTGGGATTAGTGTATGTCATATATCATCCCAATACCCGTGTGGGGTTCCAAACAATCAAACACAGATTTTATTTGTGTAGTTGGGCGATGTGTAAAATTTATCATCCCAATCAATATCAATCAAATCAGTGTATATAAACAAATCTCCGATTTGTTTATAAATATTTATTCACATTCATGTTAAAAATTATATTTTCAACTATAAAATATGTTTAACTACATAAATATTTTATTTCATTTCACATCACATCACACAATCAACTACACATCAAAATCAAACAAACAAGCATACAAGCCGTCCATGGTCTGTGGACGACGGGTGTCGGGTGCTACTAAACACCGTCAGCATCCTAATATATATTATTAACTAGAAAACAAAATTAAAAGGTGAGAAGTTCTCACCGACTAGCTAATCCAACGCCACGACTCTTCTTATGTAGAAATCTTCGTCGTGCTCGCCCCTTTGTCAATTTCACTGCCCGAAGCCACTACATATAAAAAACATATTTTTATATTGTTTCTATGTATATAAAAATAGTATTTTTATATTGTTGCTATGTATATAAAAATCATATTTTCATAATCACTCCATATGGATAAAAACTCTATTTTTGCAACGCTATTATATATATAAAAATTCTATTTTTACATCGTTACTATACAGATAAAAATTCTATTTTTACATCGTTACTATATAGATAAAAATTCTATTTTTACATTGTTACTATATAGATAAAAATTCTATTTTTACAACAGTGTTCATATAATAAAGATTATATTTTTATCACGCTATTCTCTATATAAAAATTATATTTTTATATATCTACTTCTATTATAAAGATCGAATTTTTATCCCACCACTATAAAAATCACCTTTTTATTTCAACATATATATAATAAAAATCAGATTTTTATTTCGCTACATATATAAAGATAATATTTTTTATATTCTCTATTATATAAAAATTATATTTTTAATACTTCTAGTTTATAAAAATCATATTTTTAACCTTCTACTAGTATAAAAATTATATTTTTAACCTCCTACTAATATAAAAATTATATTTTTATTATTCAAAAATATAATCCTTCTCTTTTAAAAAATAAATAAAACTGATTTTCTTTCTCTATTCTAACTAATCACTTTTTAATAAACTAAAATAAATAAATAAAACAAATTTAAGAAGGTGCTTACAGTCGGAGTTGGGGTCAGATGGCGGGGGAGGCGCGCTGAGGATGGTCGGCGCCCTTGGGTCTAGAGGCGGTGGTCTTCAGTGAATAGGGCTAGGGTTTCAGAGGGAGGGGGTGTTCCTAGCGGTCGTGCTCGCGCGAGGGGGGTGTCTTCTGGCGGTCGTGCTCGCGAGGGGAGAGGGGGGGTCTTTTGGCGGTCGAGCTCGCGAGAGGGGGGGGGGTCTTCTGGCCGTCGAGCTCGCGAGGGGAGGGGGGTCTTCTGGCGGTCGAGCTCACGAGGTTTTTTTATTTCTTTTGAAAAAAGTAAACGGGAGGGGGGGGGGCTGAAGTGAAAAAGAGGGAGGGAGGGTAGAGGGTGAGGGTATATAAATGGATATATTTAATTATTTTAATTTCAAAAAGTAACTTTTTGTTTCGATCTCAGAATCGAACCCACCGCCTATCGTCCATAGCTAATTACCCCCATTCCGAACTCAATGGGATATGTATCGTAAGCTGATTCGATCGTTTCGATCAGTTTTCATCAAAATCAACATATTACTCTATATATTGAATTTGAACGCGCATTTCAATTTACCGGGGCCACATACTAACTCGAAAAAACGCAGAAAAATATTTTCTAGCTTCGTATTGACGATATGGTCCTAACAAAACTAATTTCATCGAATTCTGAGATCGTTAGAAAAATGACCATTTTCCAGTCGATTAAAATCAACTGAAACTGGTCAAATGCGTTTTCCTTTACCACGCTCACATATTGATTCGAAAAATTATGAAAATTGGAATCTAGAAATAACTTGACATCCCATATCCAACAAAAGTGGTTTCGTCGAAATCCGAGGTCATTTGCAAAATTTCCATTTTTAAGGGCCAGAATTCCATAGCGACTATTCTGAAAATTCAACTGGGCATATCTTTTGATTCCCGCTATGAAATTTCGATTTTTCGGATTCGTTGGAAAGATATTATCAAATAGATTCTATTATTTTTGGTTTCGCTAAAATCCGGTTTATTTTGAATCCTGTACATTCATTTGAACTTTGAAATCGAATTTTCGAACTACCGCGCCATTTTCAATTTCTTTTATAATTATAAATAATTATTTATATTCTAACGACGATCTATATAACTATATACGTTCGAACTCTATTAAAAATAATTTTTTCGTCGATATTATTTAAAATAATCCATTTTAAATATTCAAAATTCATTAAAATTGCCAAAATAAAATTTTTAAATTGGCTCAGATTTCCGGGTTATTACAATCTCCCCCACTTAAAACTTTTCGTCCTCGAAAAGGAACGAAGCCGAAAGTTGTTTTACAATTCAACTCAACTTTCATTATTTTCTTTACGGCTTAAGTTCTTCAACTTTTCAGTTTCTAAGAACTTTTCAAATTTTTCAAAAATTTGGCTAATACACTAAATTTTCGATAAATTTCGCCATAACCTCCCCTGCACCGGGGACTTCAGGATATTTCATATAGCCTCCCATGGCCTTCTTCAATCCAAAATAAAAAGAAAAAGCCAAGTGGCTAGCCAATCGGCTCACAAAATCATCATCACCCAAACAAAACAGTAAATTATGGTAAACATGTACCTATTTGTCGGGCAAACAATTTTATTCTGCTGCTCTAGCCTCCTTGCTATGACATGTTCAGTGTAAGTACATGTATATGCATGCAAATGTAATCATTTTCAAACAATTCAGTATTTGATTCTATTAGGCTAAATGGTTCGAAATTTCAAACAAATAGACAAACAACGCAACCATCAATCAATTAGTGAATTAACGTTTCAAATTCATAACTTTGATATATATAGTCAAAAAATCAGATTTTTGATGCCAAATCACAACAATAGGCCCTATCTAATTTTGGTTCTCACACCAGTCTAATGGAAATATATAGAAACCTCACTTTCGTCACTCGAATATAAACACTGATGACGAGGCCTCATCATCAGAATCATCTCCGGACGACTAGAGTGTGATTCTATATCTATCTAGTATATTAAAACTTCAAATACACGCTAGCTAGGCATATACGCAAAATTTTTATATACTAAATTGTCCAAATCAATTTAAAATAAATATTCAAATACGTATAATACGATTTAAATTTCAAAAAAAAATTGTTTTCATTTGAAAAATATACTCTCCACACTCGTTCTAGGATACTACTGATCCTATCTCTAACGAGTCAATCTCATTGGATATTACTAATCCAATTTCTGATGAATTCTTTCATTTGGTTCTATTGTGTCTTGTTCTCTGAGCTTTGTAAACCAAAGCTCTGATACCAAATGTAAAGACCCGCAACTTCCCCGGTAAGGAAAGCGCGGATAATTCGATAACAACACACAAAAGAACGCAGACGGAAGAACATTTCATTGTTTATTACAACAATTCCATTCGAATACAAGAATATACAGAGTATAAACAAATAAATTACATTCGATCAATATCAGGGATTACAATAAATTACATAGCAGCGGAAAATAATACAATACATAACTAGAAGTAGTACGCGGATACAAAGCTTTCCGAGTATCGTTCCAGCTGTAAATCAGGATCTTGTGTATATAAATCTGCAAAACCAAAACTACTAGCTGCCCGTGTCGAAAACAGGGGCACCCAGAGTTTAGGTTAAAACAATAAACTCCAGGTCAGTCATGGGACTGGTGTGAGAACTAAAACAGTTATTTAAAACTTTACTTTAAATCAGATATATCAAGGGACCACGCCGTATAACACGGAACGGGTTTCCTCCCAAGAATACCAGTGCATATAACAAAACAACGCAATGCTTTTTGGAAAAATGAAGCTATTATAAGACCCAGGTCCTATCACACAATGCAACGCAAGCCGGGGGATAGGGTTTTCCCTTATAATAGCCAGACATGCTTAGTACGTTTAAAACAAATCATTTGATACTATTATAAGTGTATAGTGTTTAAAACAATTTCAATCATAAATATCAATCATAGACGGCATGGGTACCATATATCATGTCGCCATACTAGTTCTACAATTAAAACCGCAAAATCACGTATTTGGAAATTGGATTTCCATCTGTGAACCGAGGCCAGGGATCGTCCTCAACCGATTCGAGACAATCTAGCCCATGTCTCAGGATCAGAACGCATCAACCCTTTGGATCGTCAGGGCCGGTCCACCGATGTGGATTATTATGCCTGAACACTACGTTTCCCCGCCCTATGGGGTGTAAATGAGCCAACGAATGACTCCATCGGTCCCGGATCGACCGATATAACCGAGGCGCCTCGCAACAGCAACAACCACATAAGTCAAACTCGTCAGGGCGTGTAAAACCACTGACGCCACTTCTAGCTAGAAGGAAACGCATGCCCTCCCTGAGGTCCTTCTCCCGTTTCTGGTTCACTACCGGGGTGTGAGGCTCGCGAATCAACGCTACACAAAGCTACGCCACACAGGCCGTGCTTTGATCATCACCACAAGACTTTGCTTTTCAATAGAAACCTTGATCATTTGCATCTTAGCATGCCACACAAGCAAACCACTCCATGCAACCGATATCCATCACTCACACAGAATGATATCCAATGTCAGACACACAGTCCAATTACAAGTCTGTTCTGGGTCTGAACGAAACCAGAGGCACCTAGTACCCCGCATATCCATCGATCTCCAAGTACGTCTGGACGACCACCTACTGATTCCCTCCTCTTGGGTGTACGACCCAATCAGGATCATCAGTAGTTATCCAAACGACATGAAGACCTCCAGTCTTCTACCATCGTCTTCATCTTCGACTTTTCGTCGTATTAGTTATTCAGAATGGGATAAACCCGGTCTTTCTGAATAACTCGCATATATAATAAACTAGTGTTACACAAACACAACATACGCCTCATTCCAATTCATCAGTCACTAACCGTAAATTAACAAGAGAATAATTCCCCAAATATTAACCCCGAAGGCCGAAACCAACATCAGATCAATACCCAGGAAGCCATTCTTCTTAGCTAACCTACAGTTAGTTTCTAAATTTCACATTCTTAAGGAAAGGTTCCCATTATTTTATCAAAGATAAATCCTTTAAATTTATTCTTTAATCTTCCTTTGAAAATCACTTCAAACTAGTCGGGATTAACGAACCTTACAGAAGTAATCGTTTGTTTTATTTTCCCAATCCCAACCTATTCATCCCATGAAGTAAAACTGGTCTTACTTCATATCTAGCACTACAGTGTTATCGGTAAATTCAATTACCATTTCACGTTTAAATCTAATTAAAGATTTAACTATCGCCAGGAGCAAAAACTGGTGATACTCCATTCTCGATCTTTTCAATCTAATTAAAGATTCATTAAAACTCCACTTAGTTTTAATCTTTACTTGGGTTAAAGAATCAGTGTCATTTAAAACACGGTTCACGATAAACCCAAAATCACATCACATTTCAATCAGTCCCTAACCGTAAATTAGCAAGTGAGCAATTCCCTAAGTATTAACCCCAAAGGCCGAAACCAACATCAGATCAATACCCCAGGAACCATTTAACTTAACTAATCTCCAGTTAGTTTCTGATTTTCTTAACTCCTTTTGGGTCTAAGAACAGTATTATTGAAGATACCGTTCACGATAACCCAAAATCACATTCCATTAATTATCGGGTTAAAGAACGAGTGTTATTTAAAACACCGTTCACGATAAACCCAAGAATCAATTCGAATTCAATTCCAATTAAATATTATTTAATTGGTACACTTCATTAAATCTAAATAAAAGATTTAATCTTTTTCTCAACTGGGCTTAAGAACAGTGTTAATGAAGACACCATTCACGACAAACCCAAATCCCATTTTATATTAAATACAAGGCTTTGAATAGAAAATATACCGGCTTATATTCAATATCAAATTCTACGACCAACAAATATCGTGTTGGAAATAACGATATTAATATATCTTTCAAATTCCCATAACAATATCTGTGTCATCACGAAATCCAACATCGAAATATTCCGAAGGCAATTTCGATTCAAATCCATTCCAATTCAATTATTGGAAATTCTGGTTATTTTCTAATCCATTTCAAATCCACTTTATTTATTTAAAAATAAATAGAATTATAATTCTAGTTCAAAACTAGATCATTGCGATAAAAATCTATTTTTATCTTTTCACATATGGAGTTTTTCATCCCAATTCTTCCCAAATCATTTCTTATGATTTTACACAAATTATTACTATTTTTAATAATTTTATCAAGGCCCGTACAGTCGATTTCCATCAACGGCCATCGAACTACACTTGCAGCAACCTTTTTCAAATTTGATTTGGACATAATTCCAAATCCAACCGTTAGATTTCAAATTTCTAATATTCGTTAGAAAGCTCTTTTCGATACGAACCCAACGGTTCCGGTTTTGGGAGAATCCGACGGTCGGATCTCCCGCAATATCCATTCGAAGTCAATGGTCGATATTCACGAACTGCCGTGGCGCGACGCGTTCTATTCAGGCCATTATATATATAATATATATATATTATATATATTTCGTTGATTTCCTTTCAAAACGTATTTTATAAATCATTTTAAATTCGTTTTCAAAACGATTTCAACTTCTATTTCAAATTCAAATCAAAATTGAATTTTCCTTTACAAATTCGTTTTAAATTCATTTCAATTCAAATCGAATTTTAATTCAATTTCAGTTCGTTTTCAATTCAATTTGAATTTCAAATTAATTCAATTTCAATTCGAATTCATTTATATTCAATTTCAATTCGATTCGAATTTCAATTCATTTCAAAATATCAGATTTTGAAATCACTTTCGATATTCATTGTAAAATGAATAAAATCGATATAAATATCATTCACGTCAAAATGGCGTCAATCTAATCAACACGACTTCATATATTTCTATTTTCAAATATTCTATTTCAAATATTTCTTTTTCAAATATTTCTATTCAAATATTTCTTTTCAAATATTTATTTTCAAATATTTCTTATTTCAAATATTTCTATTCAAATATTGGAATGAGGCTTAATCAATTCCATAGATTTTATTTCTATGGATTTCCATACAACGCATGTATATATCAACAATGACAAATAATCAACCATCATCCCAAGGTGCATTCTACACTGTATAAGCATCAAATATAGATATTTAACGCTTATAACAGTCTATCAATCAATCGATCGACATACAACTAATTATTGGGATTAGTGTATGTCATATATCATCCCAATACCTGTGTGGTGTTTCAAACAATCAAACACAGATTTTATTTGTGCAGTTGGACGATGTGTAAAATTTATCGTCCCAATCAATATCAATCAAATTAGTGTATATAAACAAATCTCCGATTTGTTTATAAATAATTATTCACATTCATGTTAAAAATTATATTTTCAACTATAAAATATTTTTAACTACATAAATATTTTATTTCATTTCACATCACATCACACAATCAACTACACATCAAAATCAAACAAACAAGCATACAAGCCGTCCATGGTCTGTGGACGACGGGTGTTGGGTGCTACTAAACACCATCTGCATCCTAGTATATATTATTAACTAGAAAACAAAATTAAAAGGTGAGAAGTTCCCACCGACTAGCTAATCCAACGCCACGACTCTTCTTATGTAGAAATCTTCGTCGCGCTCGCCCCTTTGTCAATTTCACTGCCCGAAGCCACTACATATAAAAATCATATTTTTATATTGTTGCTATGTATATAAAAATCATATTTTTATATTGTTGCTATGTATATAAAAATCATATTTTTTAATCACTCCATATGGATAAAAACTCTATTTTTACAACGCTATTATATAGATAAAAATTCTATTTTTACACCGTTACTATATAGATAAAAATTCTATTTTTACATCGTTACTATATAGATAAAAATTCTATTTTTACATCGTTACTATATAGATAAAAATTCTATTTTTACAACTGTGTTCATATAATAAAGATTATATTTTTATCACGCTGTTCTCTATATAAAAATTATATTTTTATATATCTACTTCTATTATAAAGATCGAATTTTTATACCACCACTATAAAAATCACCTTTTTATTTCAACATATATATAATAAAAATCAGATTTTTATTTCACTACATATATAAAGATGATATTTTTATATTCTCTATTATATAAAAATTATATTTTTAATACTTCTACTTTATAAAAATCATATTTTTAACCTTCTACTAATATAAAAATTATATTTTTAACCTCCTACTAATATAAAAATTATATTTTTTATTATTCAAAAATATAATCCTTCTCTTTTAAAAAAAAATAAAACTGATTTTCTTTCTCTATTCTAACTAATCACTTTTTAATAAACTGAAATAAATAAATAAAACAAATTTAAGAAGGTGCTTACAGTCGGAGTTGGGGTCAGATGGGGGGGGGGGGGAGGCGCGCTGAGGATGGTCGGCGCCCTTGGGTCTAGAGGCGGTGGTCTTCAGCGAATAGGGCTAGGGTTTCGGAAGGGAGGGGGTGTTCCTGGCGGTCGTGCTCGCGCGAGGGGGGGGGGGGGGTCTTCTGGCGGTCGTGCTCGCGAGGGGAGGGGGGTCTTCTAGCGGTCGAGCTCGCGAGGGGACGGGGGGTCTTCTGGCGGTCGAGCTCGCGAGGTTTTTTTTTTATTTCTTTTGAAAAAAGTAAACCGGGGGGGGGGGGGGTTGAAGTGAAAAAGAGGGAGGGAGTGTTGAGGGTGAGGGTATATAAACAGATATATTTAATTATTTTAATTTCAAAAAGTATCTTTTTGTTTCGACCTCAGAATCGAACCCACCGCCTGTCGTCCATAGCTAATTACCCCCATTCCGAACTCAATGGGATATGTATCGTAAGCTGATTCGATCGTTTCGATCAGTTTTCATCAAAATCAACATATTACTCTATATATTGAATTTGAACGCGCATTTCAATTTACCGGGGCCACATACTAACTCAAAAAATCCCAGAAAAATATTTTCTAGCTTCGTATTGACGATACGGTCCTAACAAAACTAATTTCATCGAATTCTAAGACCGTTATAAAAATGGCCATTTTCCAGTCGATTAAAATCAACTAAAACTGGTCAAACGCGTTTTCCTTTACCACACTCACATATTGATTCGAAAAATTATGAAAATTGGAATCTAGCAATAACTTGACATCCTGGATCCAACAAAAGTGGTTTCATTGAAATCCGAGGTCATTTGCAAAATTTCCATTTTTAAGGGCCAGAATTCCATAGCGACTATTCTGAAAATTCAACTGGGCATATCTTTTGATTCCCACTATGAAATTTCGATTTTTCGGATTCGTTGGAAAGATATTATCAAATAGATTCTATTATTTTTGGTTTCGCTAAAATCCGGTTTATTTTGAATCCTGTACATTCATTTGAACTTTAAAATTGAATTTTCGAACTACCGCGCCATTTTCAATTCCTTTTATAATTATAAATAATTATTTATATTCTAACGACAATCTATATAGCTATATACGTTCGAACTCTATTAAAAATAATTTTTTTGTCGATATTATTTAAAATAATCCATTTTAAATATTCAAAATTCATTAAAATTGCCAAAATAAAAATTTTAAATTGGCTCAGATTTCCGGGTTATTACATGTTTATTTTACGGGGTGTTACATTCACCCATATTAGACATCTTGTCCTAAAATCTTTCGAAGGAGTGAAGAACAAAATTTGCTCTAAACAACCATGTTGTACACCCATGTTATTTTAATAACACTACAAGAAAAGCAAGCATTAATTACACTATATTGTGATGTCTGTCACTGAATTGCAGCCATTGATATTTCTATCCTTTTCTTTGTATGAATAAACACAACTACAAATGAACTTTGCAAAATAGCGCCTTTATATTTTAGTTCCCGCGCATTTTTCATTTCTACAGTATCTGATTTTCACTTCCCTCCTCTCGCTTCTTCCTCGTAATCCTAGTTCTCTTCTTCGTAACCCTAGTTCTCACATGAGCCAAATCCACCTCTACCTCCATCTCATCCCACTCTTTAATCTCATCTCGGCTTCCTCTTTGTCGTTACTTTCGCCCGTGTCGTCTATTGTCCTATCCACGCTTCCTCCACTATCGGAACTACCGCCCTCATCTTCCCTTTGTACTCGTTTTCATGCCGCTCTCCATATCCATTGTTTTTTACCAGTGCTCTGAATCTGAGTACTCAATTAGAATACAAGCCCGTCTTCCTATGCCGCTCTCCACTATCGGCACTACGCTTCCTCCATCATTGCTTATTAGCTAGTGGGAAGCGAATCATTGAGTTTAAAAAAGGTTTCAAGTAATTTTAAGTCTCTTTTTAATTGTTTTTATATTATTTTTTCTTCATTTTGTTTGGATTTTTCTGTAATGACTTTTGTAAAATGATTACAATAACAGATTGGTTAGAAGCAAATCAGAAAGATGAAGCATGAACTTTTATTCTACCTCAAATGTAGTTCTGTTTCAAATGATGGTGAAATGCAACAATGTAAATCAGTTTGTTCAATTATCCTTCGCTTATCTGATGAAAATCAAAGTTGAAGATCCTAGCATTATTATAAATAGGCAAATGACTGAGCTAGATCAATATTTGAAACACTAGGTGATTATTAATTTTGTTTTAACTTCAGTCAAACATGACCTTTAATTGTCTAAAAGTGATCATGTTTTCTTAAAATAAACAAGATAATGGCAAACCCAATTCTCTTTAAGTTAGGATAGTCATGCCAAACACTCGATGGCTTAGCCCACCATATTCTCCAAATGAATCAATTGATTCTCCTGCCAGTACAACTGCAAAAGTAAATTAAAAAACGAAGAACAAAAAGAAAGGTGCTAGTTTACGATCAATACTTGGGATTCTAACACCCCGTATTTTTCGGGAAATACGTTAAGTAACAAATCAGAGAATAATTAAATTGTAACAAAATAATTAAGGGAAACAGGTTACGCCATTGCGTTCATCTCAAAATTCTGCTTGGAATAGAATCCAAGTTTGCGTAAATCGGACTCCGTATGAAGAAGATATGGCCTTCGGAAGTTTCAATAAAAACCAGCCCGAAATTCAAAAATTCAGATTTTGAAATTTAAAACAGTCACCCGGGCTGGGCAGGAAAATTCCCGCCCAGGACCCAGGTCGACACTAGGGTCGACCTGGGTAAACAGGTCGACACTAGGGTCGACCTGGGTAAACAGGTCGACACTAGGGTCGACCTCCCCCCCTTTTCCAGATCTGGAGACAGATCCATTTTTCTGCAACTGGACACCTTTCTGACCGGATTCGTGAGCTCTAACCTATTTAAACACCCCAAACCTAGCTTTCTCTCCACAAAATTTCATTCTGCCTATACTCTGCCTCTATTCTAATTAAAATAAGAATGGCATCGCTACTCTGCTGAAATCTAAGCTAGAACTAGTGCATCTTCTTCCAATCTGAATAGAATTAAAAGAACGACTAACCTACATCAATGGAAAGCTATTCAACTTCAGAAAACAGATTTCAGAAAAACAAGACTTGCCTATATTTTGTAAGTACAGTTATATTTCCGATTTAAACATTAATTCAAAGTCATGGCTTGTAAGGAACTGATATTAGAACGGTGCCTTTTAGTTTATCTATGTGGATTCATGTTTATTCATGCGATTTTCCTATGTTATATTCTTGTGATGAAACTATTGCCTATGAAATTATTGCCTATGACTATGACTATGAGACCTTTGCCTAAGACTATGACCATGAAACTGTTGCCTATGAAATTATTGCATATGACTATGATTCGTGACTATGAGACTGCTGCCCACGACTATGATTCATAACTATGAGACTATTTCCTATGACATTGATTAAGAAATTACTGTGATTAGTCGCCCATGGCTATTGTGGTTAGTGGCCTATAACTATTGTAGTTAGTTGCTTATGCCTATTCCCATTGTTACAATTAACCAATCATGTTGTATCTTGAACTGGCATTATGTTGGACCAAATCACCTATGCCTATTCCCTTGATTATGTTGGATCTCATATTTAGTGTGTAACTTGGCTAGTTTATTCCTATTCACTATTATGTACATCGAACCTGTTGGAGCCATTATTTTTACATGCCTATTCTTTTATATCAATTCTTGTGCTTATCTCCTATTCCTTTTGTTAGTTCCATTTCATGAGTACTTAGAAAACTTGTGAAATCATGTTATACGTACGATTATGATGCGGGGATTGGGCGTAGCTTAATTAAGTTAATTTGGCATAATAAATATGTTGGCATAATCTAAATTGGCTATAATAGTGAATGATTTACATGCATATTAGACTTGGGCATAAATTGATAAATTTTAATTGGCCGCAAAGTATGTAAACCAAGTTTTGGACATAAACGGTAAACTAGAATATTAAATTTAGTTTTGACATGAACTGTAAATTGGAATATTAATCTAGATTGGGCATGAACTGAAAAAGGGGAATATTGAATCTAAATTGGTATAAACTGCAAGTTGGGCTAATTGATAGGTAAATCAAGTTTTGGGCATATAATATAAGTATGTTAATTGCCATGACAAATGAATATGATCTAGGCTAAACTGATTTATGGAAAATTTACATAAATAGTAAATATGTAAATTAGAGAAGAGAAAAATGCCTAACCCGAGGTTAGATTGAGTTGTGGTGTAAAACTGCCCGGAACCGCCCGGCACATCCAGTAACCACAACAATACTTGTCTAATGTGAGAGGTTAGTGCATCAAGCCCAGAAAGACCCGAGGTTAGACTGAGTTGTGGTGTAAAACTGCCCGGAACCGACCGGCATATCCAGTAACCACAACAATACCTGTCTAATGTGAGTGGTTGGTGCTTTAATTAATTAATTAAAGCTCATGAACAATCAAGCTAGAAATGGCGAGGTTAAGTAATTAAGGAAACACTTAACCAACTTAACATGTTAACAAGACAAGAAGGGTGGGGTTAAGTAATTGAGAAAACACTTAGCCAATTCAACATGTTAACTAGACAAGATTGATAGGGGTTAAGTTAATTTGGACACTTAACCAACTTAACATGTTAACAAGGCAAGATTTGTGGGGGTTAAGTAACTAAGGAAACACTTAACCATTATATATAACATGTAAATTAGACAAGTGGATAAGGTTAAGTAAATGTTTAACCGTTATAACATGCTAACTAGACTAGATGGTGGGGTTAAGTAAACTTAGAACACTTAGCCGTTATAGCATGATAAATAAACATGGTTAAGTTAATGAGAGACACTTAACCAATATAACCTGATAAACGAGTAAGGTTAAGGAACGCTTAACCAATTTGACATGATGTAGGGGTGGGTTAAGTCAACATGAACCGCTAGATAACACTTAACCAATTTGACATGATATATGGGTAGGTTAAGTCAACGTAAACTACTGGATAACACTTAACCAATCCAACATGACGAGGAAGAGAACTAAGTAGTAAACCTTATTTAAGAGGACTAAGTTGTAAACCTTAGTTAAGAAAACGAACGATTCAGGAAACTAAGTAGTAAACCTTAGTTAAGAGAACTAAGTAGTAAACCTCAGTCAAGAAAACCAAGTAGAATACAAGGAGGAGCGAACGTCCATCTGATCATGAAGAAGGCTCCAATGAACCGGGTTACGAAGCACGCGACTTCGAGGGGACGTGAGGGTACTCTTGGTATCCCTCTATGAGGCTGCAGATGATCCTCTTGGGCTTACAGAAGTTAAGGTCTGCGTTAGAAGAGCCAAGGGTATGCCTTGGTTGCAATAATAAGGCAACCTAAAGACTAGGATGGACCAGCGTGAATCGGCGAGACCAGTTTTTGCCCTGTGATAGTAACTCGTCGTCTACCTACCATCTTGAATCAGTCGAGATACATGAAGCGGAAAGGCGGAGAACTCCAACAGACCATATACTTGCTATCTAGTTATGGGTGAGGTTGGCCCGTAGGTTTGTGGGGAATAGAGGGGCCTACGTATAGTTCTCATTCTTGATTTTCTTGGGTTCCTTTCATTTGTTAGTTGAAGGAGGGGTTTAGTGGGACCATAGCCACTGTAAAAGCAGACCTTAGCATCTGCAATTGGCAGATATCTGAAAGCTCCCGACCGAGTTCCGTGTTTCTTGATTAGCCCTGCCACGGGACTCGGGTTGCACATATAGAGGACATGTAAATCTAGACATCGATAACGATTCACGACACATACGTGGGGAAAGTCTAGGAACATATACTGCTCTGGGTAGTGTGTCCTAGACTATGGGGAATCGTTCGATAGGTAGCATAATCCCTAGTTGGACCTAGGTCGCGTAAACCCTGAATCCGAGAAGCGTTCGACAGGTAGCATAAACCCTAGTGGCCCTGGGTAGCGTAAACCCTGGTTGAATCTAGGAAGCATTCGATATGAAAACCCTAGTGGATCTAGGTAACACTCGATGGATAAGGGACTGCATACACAATAAAAAGGGGATCAATTTATCATAAACACACGATGATAGTTGAAACTGTCCTTAGTGGGTGCAGAGAAATAGAAGTGGATGCGATAGCCAATCCGATAATCCTACCTTGTCTTGTTTTAGGATTATCTTATCACTATGGTATGGTTCTAAGTTCAGTTTGTTCATGTCATAGTCCTTTTCTTGTTTGCATGCTGAAGTATAATTGGACTTACCAGACTTATGTCTGACCTAGTTTGTTTTCGCCTATTTTTTTCCGTTCCCCCCCAGGTAGCCAGGGAGGGAATAACTCAGCTCATTTTGGACCGTTTCTCTTCCCGAGCTTGAAGATGCTTTGACGCATTGCTTTGAACTCCATTCTCTACTGCTATGGCTGGCTCATGCTTTATTGGAGAATATCATTGTCAATTTATGCTTCTTTATTTTAAACAAGACAGATGCTTTATTGTAATAAGTATTGGTGTTGTAAAACAATCTTTGTACAAGCTATGTTTTAATCAATAAAGGTTATTTATTTTCCGCTGCTTTATTTGTCTGTCTTGTAATTTTTCTGCAACTTGTACCAAAAATGCTCCACCGAAGTTAAGGCATTCCCTTTGCGAGTGACCTTAACGGAGGTGGGGTGTTACACAATCCCTCTAGAAGTAATTGGTTTAGTATCAGCTTTGGTTACCTATTTCCGTCGGACCAAAAATTCACTTATCTCAGCTGCATTATTTAGTCTAGGCTTTCTTTTCTTCTTTCTTCTTTGTCTTTTTTATCTGTCTGCTTTTAGTCAATTACGAGCTCTGCGTGTATCACTGCAACAAAAACACCCTATTACAATGTCATTTTTACAAAGGGCATAGGCTGCCCATTGTAATAGATGACTATTACAATGGTCAATTAATGCCCGTTGTAATAGACGCCCTATGTAATGCCTTTTTTACAACAGCCAATGGAAGCCCGTTGTAATAGGACTTTATTACAACGATTATTTCTGGCCCATTGTAATAGATTCAATTTTACAACATTCACAAAATTTCCGTTGTTATAGATGTCAATTGTACAACTGATAAAAAATGACCGTTGTAATAGGTGATAATTTAACTATAAACAAAAAATGCCCATTGTAATTGTTATAATGAATGTCTACTACGAATTTTCAATAATAAACAATTTAATATCGTATGCTTTCTTAAAATTAATATTTAATAATTTATCATTGATAATATTATATATGTAAGTCATATATTACCAATTACTAATTATAATATTGGATTACTAATAATATTTATTGTATTAATCATATGCTACCAATATTTATTAATCAATAATAATATTATACCAATCATATGTCACTAATATTTAATATTAGTCATTAATAACTAATTTATTACTGTATAAATTGATTTACTTTGTAAAAGTTTTCGAGGGAATCTTCGCCATATGAAAGGATCGAATCAACATGATTTTTTAAACATGTGTGTTATATACATTTAAGCAGGAACGATGGAAGAATGAAGTATAAGTCTGAAGCTACGAACAAGATATTTAAGAAGAGCACTTAATCAAGGTAATTTAATTCATGATTTTTAATTCAACTAATTTATAATTAATTGATTATTTTTTAATTGTGTAATATGCATTTAATAATTGCGAATTGCATGAAAAAATTGCATAATTTCATTAAAATAAAAAATTATTTTGATAAATAAATTACAAAAATTTAATTTGCTCCATTTAGTTCTAAAGTATAATTTAGAACTAGTAAATTACAGTTAGTATTTATTAATTACATTAGATAATTAATATATATAATTAAGGACTAATAGTTATAGCATTAAATATTACTATTAAATAATTTTTAATTAATATTCAGTATTTAATATTGATTATGTAACAGTAAATAATTGATAATTAAAGATTATTATTAAATAATTCAGAAGCGATAGCAAAAAATTATGACAAATAATTAATAGTTAATAAATGATATGTGTTTATTTGAAAACAAGAGAGATACTATAAAAAAAATCATAATCAAGTGACAGTATTTATTTATTAGAATTTAATATTTAAGAATTCAAAATTTCAAAATTTTGCGAATCATACTGAATACTAGTGTAATAAAAACAATGACAATTACATGGTCACTGATTTAAAGCGCTAGATTTAATCTAACCATCGCTACTATCTGTCATTCACAAAATTAACCCACACGGAGCCAATTCCTTTCTTATCACTTTCTTCTTTTTCCTTTTTCTAGGTTTTCTCATACTGAATCGCGAATCCGACAACCAACTTTTCAATGATTTCAGTTTATATCAATTGAATCCATTCATCATTGAATTTTTTGTACATCCCATCAATCGATTGTTGGGTACAGGAGCAGGGCACATATCATTGTGATTTCCAGATCTGGTAGTAGTCTGATGAGTATTCGAAGTTGAAGGAACACATCGTCAACCATTCCAGCGGTGATGTACCCCACATCGTCCTTGAGGACCTTACTTACGACCTGGTTAATCCATCCGTAATCGATTTCAATGTTGGAGCTCGCAGTTGGGGTCCGCATGATGAAGATTGGTACTTCTCCAAAAGTTTGGAGAAGGATAGAAACAACACTTCAGTTGCTTTAGGTTTTAGGATTTCAGGATTGAAGATCGAGAAGGGTGAGTTGGGAATTTATATCCCAACAAAAGAAGAGGTTAAGAGGTTTGGGGTTGCTGATGTAAGACGGATTTTGCGAGAATATGGTGATGGGATTGTCATGCAGAAGGTATACCTTTTTGGCCCTAGTCTATTATGAGTTGCTTAAAGATTCATATACATGTTTCGTAATGGTTCTCTCACTGTTTAAGCACCAATTTTAAGTTGGTAGAGAATCTAATTGTTTTTAAGATTATTTAATATTTGTTAACGCCCCTGACTTTAGACGCTTACAAAGTAGGAGCTTGAAGTTACATGGTGAATTTTGAGAATCAACTTGTAGGTCATCAATATGTAACACAAACGGTGAGTTATGGTGAACGACTTACAGTTCAGGAATTAAAATAGAAGCACATGACCACTATAGAGATTGTCCTTTTTGGCATGAAAAACGACTAAATTTTACCAAATTCTTATCATATAAGTTGTTGCTTAAGCCAGAAGCTTCCAGAAATTTTAATTGCGTCAAAATTGGACAAGCAGTTTGAAATTTGTAACCGAATCAATACAATAAAAATACAGGCCAGTTTTTTTTTCACATTTTTTTCTTAACGTATATATTGGATGTAATGACCCAGGGATTTTCGGCCCCGAAAATCGACATAATTACATTTACCGTAACTCATGCCGACCTTCCAACACCAAAAACACTGGAACGTTATTAGAAAGAAATTAGAGGGTGAGATAAGAAAGAAAGAAATATTAGAATAGAAGAAGAAGAACCAACACAACATATTCAGAGTCTCACATCGCAGCGGAACAAAATATAATACAAAGATAATTTTTTACTGAGAGCTTTTAAAGATACTTACAATATCATAGTACGTCACGCATCTAGACAGTGATCATAACCCGTCCTTATTTACAATTACACAGCGGAATAAATACTATACAATATCATACGTTTGAACACCTCCAGCTTGTCTCTGTACTTCGCCGCATCCGATAACCTGGACCTGTACACCTCGGTCTAACCCGAGCATTTACAAAACACCGGGTAAGTCTGGTGAAACAGAGTGAGAAAAACTCGAAAGAAATTTTAAGGAGAATTACCCAACTTGATTTTTAAGTTCAATATTTTTTCAAAAGAAAGAGGATAATCGTAAGACCAAATCCACACATAAATATGGATGGTTTTTACCTTACGATAACCCAAAACATTTTTGAAATCAATATCTTTTCTGATATTATAATATTGTCTAAATACAAGTAAATATAAATCTAGCGGAACGCTTGCATCTCACGCTCCACATATATTGTATACAATCAAAACCGCGGGAGCTTATTGGAGTTTGGATTCCGACTATGACAAGGTATGGAACCACCTGCCGATAGTGTATCTCTAGAGGCGAATACACTGGGTTCAACAAGAACGTCGGCCCACACATGACCGACCACTCATTTCACTTGAGTGTTTCGAATGTATATCACCAACGGTTGGGCTCAAACCACCATTTCCCGAAAAGGGACATCATCGAAATAGATTAAAGAAGCAAAAGGAATTTCTCTAGATAGGTGATTATACACCCTAATGGGAGCGACCCACATAGCCATGTTGCCTGCCCGATTTTTGTCATTTCCCGGTAGGTGATGCTTGAGGTTTAAATTAACTTTTGAACATCGGGTCACCATTCAATTTGAATGCCACATCGTCAGATCCCCCAGATATCACTAATTGACGTCCACAAAAATACTCTAGAAGTTAAGCTAAGAGAACGACAATTCTCCGCCAATAACTATAACACGTTTGAAGAAATCAACGTACGTGATCCCATTAGAAATACTCTGTCAGACATCCGTCCATACAAGTCATCCAGGAACAGGATGAACCGAAGGTACTCCCCTACTGCATCCAATATAGGAATCACCCCATGGATCAGTAGCGAGAAGTCCTTGCAACCCATAGATTCCAATCACGACAGAATCACAGCTTATCTGTGCTTGCTAGGCAGAGAATGTTAGTGGTTCTTCCGTTTATGAAGATCCACGGTCTTCAAAGCTCCATCTCGATCATCTTTTGATATCTTCACTTATTTGTTGGTTAGAATGGTTTTCGAATATAAATTCGATCCCAGTCTTTCCGTACCAACAATCTTATTGGATAGATTTGATAGTCGGTGATTTAACTATCAAAATAAACAGTGATTCGATTATGAACATCCATCGAGTTCACTAGTTCAGTATCCAGCATCAATTGGCCTTTTAAATTAAAACAAAATGTAAATTTAAAACTCTAAAATATTTCGATATTCTGAATATAGCTTCCGCTTCTTAATTAACATAAGATGTTATTTATCAAAACTTGTTCAAAGACATTAGAATTCATTCTATATATATATACTCCCAACCTTGTTTTTAACAAATTTCACGTAAACCATTGTTATTTGAAAACAATATCCAATCTCTACTCTTGAAATAAACTCATTCCAAAAACTTACCATTTTTATTTCCTTTTACTTTTGGAATATCGTTATATATGTAAATATATATATATATATATTCTCTAAATTTCTTATTTTTGTTACCTTGGGGATTTCACTATATACATACTTAAATCCTTTTTATTTCCGTTAATTTGGAAATCTAAAAATATATCCTCCAATTTTCCCCCACTCATTGCATTATTATTCCTTTAATGGAAATAATCAATTATCACTAATCCGTTTTACCATTACAACTAATATCATCCTTAGATAATCCTGATGTCGTTCAAGTTGGGGTATTTTAATTACCTCGCAGACCTTGATCAACAACGTTCATATCCTAAGATAAATACGAGTTGTAATCCAAACCCACATTTCATTCTAATATAAATACAAATTCCATTTAACTATTTTAATCAAAATACGGTTTCATATAACCTTCATACCTTTTGAAAATCTCTTCCTTATTATTCCTTAATTCAATAATTTCCTATAAAATACCACATTTTAATCTCGACCTCTTTAAATAAATTCATTTTATAATTCGGATTTATTTAAATCCTACGACCCACTCCTTTTATCAAATTCATTTTCTCCAATTCCTTTTCAAATCCTTTTGACCATTTCCCGCTTGAAATTCACCTTTCAATTTCCCACTTTTACATAATCCCATTATTACGTAAAGTTAATGTAAAATTAACGCTTTAACACTTTAAACTTCATTTATCTAACTCTGGTTTAATATAAACCATTTTATCCCAATCCCTTTGACTTAATTCATATAATTAAGTAACATTTGTTTCAAGCTATTGTATTCGCTTGAAATTCCTTTTATAACTTCGTTATAAAAATTTGGGTTTTAAATACAAAACCTGTACATAAACTGCTTTCACCATTTAACTAGATTTCATTCTAATTGCGATACCCTTTTTAAATGAATTTCAATTAACAAAGTAATTATCTAAATTATTATTAATTAATATAATAATTCACTTCGATTATTAACTGCTTTAGTAGTTAATTTCTTAATTAACCAAAATAAATAGTAAATTCCTTTTTATAACCTTATTAAAAATAAACAATATTCATTAAACTTATTTTATTGGATTAATTCAAAACAAACCAATTTAATAATCGATTCCAGTTAAAATGGTTAACTTAGTTAACCCAAATCCGGTTATCTCATTAACCGATTCCAATTCGTTCTCACTTTAAATTAACTAATAATATAATTAATTTAAATAATTCCATTTGATTGTTTCTTAACAAAACAATTATCCAAATTTAATTGTTAGGTTAATTTCTATTCACTTGTTTATCAATCTGATTAACATCGGAATTTACGTTATAAAATCAATTAATAATTAATTAAATAATAAGTAATAAATATTTATTTCCCTTTAAACAAACTTTTTATTTACAATATGATTTAATTCAAAATCTATATCCCGTTATAAAATAAATTTTATAATTTCTCTGTCGATTTGCCTAAGGGTAAATCAACATTTATAAAACCATTGATTTTATAGGCCATGTGTTGCCAAATGCTCAAGCAATACCGCCTATCGGTTTAAACTAAACAGATGTTGAATTTTCAGTCAACAATCATCTCACCAGATCAGTTCATATATGATAATATGAAAATAAATAATATCTTTGAGGAATCCCTTTGGATCCCTCCAACCTGTTCTTCCCTGTATTCATATGGTTATCCCAAATCATGTCAATCAATTTCATTAACTGATAATTTCTATAACAGCAAATAACGACCATTTAACATTAGTCAATCAACAAAATAATTCAAACAATTAAACACGTTTATAAATAAACGTGCCCAATAATGTAAATTACCTTCATTGGATCAAATTATTAAAATAACGATTTGGTTTTTAATACTGAAATTAAACAACAATTTAATTTCATCAGTTAAATCAACAAATAGATATATAACTAGCAAACAGTCAACCATTATCAAACAGAGCACACAAAATAAAAACCCAATTTATATAAAATATAAATAGGGAAAACTGAGTGAGTTTAACTCACCTTGAGTTGATTCACTGTTTAAATGACTGGTTTTAATTAAATTAAACGAGTGTTTAATTTAATCGAAAATCCCGGTTGATTCCATTTCTGTCTAGAACAGTTCCAGAACATCGTACTCGTGAAGACGATTCCAACAGCATATGGTTTGTCCAATTCTGATGATATATGAATAAGTTATTAAAGATATACGATTAATAAAAATTAAATAAACCATTAAATCCTTCATTAAGTTTTAAAAACCACTAATTATATTTTTAACCAACTAATTACGTTTTAAATAAACTTAACTACGGTTTAAATTTAAACGAGCTTGAACCCTTAAACTCATTTCATGCCATCGTTGGTTACAACTTAAAATAGTTTACATAAATTATTCTAACTCCTAATCAGGGTTACGATGCTAATCCCTAGGGTTTAAGATGCTGATTACTTTGGTTATTATTTTTAATAGACTGACACTTAACAATTAATTTCGACAAAGATTTAAGGTCCACTAATTACTTTTGTAAGAAGAATGCGGTCTTCCGTTTTTCTCCCGGACGTCCTCAACAGGTCCTGAACGCCTGCAACAAATTTGCACTCAAGTTAATACATGAAAATTTTAATTAGCTTAATTCCTAAGTTTTTACTTTTAACAAATTTACTAATTTAAAATATAATTATGGTTTAAAACTAATGACTGAACTACTCTTTCAGGTCTCTGTTCTTCTTTATTTTGAACCCTTAACTCATGCACCAGATTTCCCTTTTTCGTTATTAAAAAAATATATTTTAACACTAAATTACCATTTAATCTTAAGTACTATCGTTTACCACTAAAACAAAGGACCTGGTATCCTTCTTGTTTGAGAATAATGCAATCAACATTTCTTCAATTCACTGTATCGCTCTGGTCCACCCTTCTAACTCACGAAACCCATCTTGCATTCCCAAACAACTGTCGCTGCCACGTTCTGATCATCCAGATGATCATCAGAAAATGCCACCATGAGCCTCTCAGTCCCCTCGCCCTATGCCGTAAACCCCGTCGCCTCTGGTAACTCCGTCCATCAGCAAATCAACTCGAACAGCGGCGCTTCATGACGATATTCTGGCCATCTTAATTCATATAATCAGATTGCCACCGGTTAGAAGTATGGCCTCGAGGTCCTGATTGAATTTGTAGCTGAGGTTTTCGAATTTTGATGTGAGGATCGAGAGAATCAGAAGGAAGAATTTGGTGGAATCTCGGTCGTTCAAAGAATGGGTGAAGGCAGAAAGTAGTTGACTTGAAACTAGGTCTTTGACCAACGAAACAAAAGCTGATGGTATATATATATGGGAGTGAATATTAATATAATAACATAACGAAACTTCACGGCAAAGTAACGCGTATGTAATGACACGGATTTCGCTCGGACCTAATCGATCGCTAAATCGACCAAGACCGTTCAAAACCCGCATACGCTAACTCTGTGTATACAACACATCAGAACAAATAACAGAAGACTTTTATAAACATCATAATAATGTTACATTAGAGTACATAATATCAGAGTATGTCGAAATATAATCAATACAGCGGAAGACGATTTTACAATAAATGCACAGTGGAAATATAAAATAACACAGTGGAAGACGATGAATGCACTGGACACAACTTTAAGCTTCAATCCAGAATCCTGCTCAAAATAAGTATCTGCAAAACAAACTACTCGACTGCCTGTAACGAACTGGGATTTTCGACTCCGAAAATCAACACCAAACTACTATGTTGACTATCTAGACATCGAAAATTCCAGATCATTAATAGAAAGAAATTAGAGGGTGAGAATAGATAAGATAGAAAAATTAGAATAGAAGAAGAAGAAGAACACAATCAGAGTAAACACGAATCTCACAGCGGAACGAATAAAATATTTTATAGCATAACTTTGAAACAAATAGTATATGTATACAATAACATTATCATAGTATACACTTACACACAGCAGAAATAACAATAGCTATATAGTCCTGAAGCCTCCTGCCTCAAGCTCCTCCAAGTATATCTGTAAAGACCTGAACTACTTGACTTCCCGTACAAATTTGGGCACCCAAGAGTTTAGGGAGAAAACAAAACAAAATAAACTTTGGGTCAGTCATGGGACTGGTGTGAGTAAACTCAAATCATCGGTTTAACTTTTCAAAATCCTTTTCAAAAGAAAAGACAATCGTAAGACCGATCCACACATAAACACGAACAGTTTTTACCTTATGATAACCCAAAAACAGTTTTGTAAATCGATACTTTTCTGATATTATAATAATGTCTAATCACAAGTAATTAACAATCTAGCAGAACGCTTGCATCTCACGTTCCACATATGTAGTATACAAACAAAAACTGCGGGCTCTTATTGGAAATTGGATTCCGACCTTGACAAGGTATGGGACACCTGCCGATAGTGTATCTCCAGAGAAAAATACACTGGGTTCAACAAGAACATCTTGCAACCCAGCCCTCACATGACCGACCACTCATTTCGCTTGAGTGTATCGAATGTATACCACCAATGGTTGGGAGCTACCCACCGTCTTCTCAAAAAGGGACAATATCGAAATAAACAATAGAATGAAATGGATTTTCTCTAGATAGGTGATATACACCCTAATGGGAGCGACCCACTCAGCCATGCTGCCTGCCCGATTTCTGTCATTTCCCGGTTGATGAGGCCTGAGGTCATAACGTATCTTTTGAAATACATGACCACCATTCACTTTGAATGCCACATCGTTATACCCACCAAATCACAAATTGATTTCCCCAAAAATACCACGGGTATAAAGCTAAGAGAAACGAATTCCTCCGCCACCAAACGTAAGTACGTTTGAAGAGATCAACTTACGCGATCCGTTAGATATACTCTGTCAGACATTCGTCTATTCACGTTTGTCCTGGGACTGGACAAACCGAAGGCACTATTCTATAAACAGGATAGCCCTTGCATAACCCCATCTTCAATTATCTTCATCACATTTGATCGCAACGCTAACGTCGATACAGAGTGGTTTTCAGATAATGAATCTGATCCCGGTCTCTCCGTATTGACGACGGAAAAATGGTCAAAACTTCGATAGTTGGTGATTTAACTATCAAAGAAAAACAGGTGTGCAAACAACTATATTATTTCCAGATGGAAATTCTATCGACCAATCATCATTCAATGTTTATTTCTTTTTAGATCAAATCATCTTTATTTTAGCCATTTCCCATTCCTATATATTCGTAAATTCTATTTTTCTAAATTTTAGAAAATCTACTTTATAAATCATTTCGAAAACATCACCATATTTACTTTCATTCCTTATTTCCTATATTAGAAAAACATTTCTGATCCTTATTTGGAAAACATTTCCAAATCTCCTTTACTGGATTTAAACAGATGTTTAAATTAAACATCGTTATGCCAACTCTTAACCATTACGGTCATTAACTCAATTCACTTAACCAACTTTCACTATCGAACCTTATACCCTTCTTAGTTAAAACTGAAGTCAATCAAGTTGGGGTATAATTACCTCTCAGACCTTAACTGAACGACATTTCTAACCTCGAAATAGACATGGTTCAAACTTTAAATCTTCAAGAAACTTTCTTGTGAAACTCTCGGATTCTGTTTGTGAATCCACTCCCTTTACAAAATCATTAGATTATACTATAATGTTATAACTCCATGCTTTCGAAATATATTAACTTAAATATAGCTTTTATATCTTAATTTGGATAAATGATAAAAAACTAATTTATTAACAAATGAGTAAATCTTAATTTTGAACCGGCAAGTAATCATTACTTCCCTTAATTCGATATAATCGAATTCCAATGTATAATTCACTCTCGGATAATCACTATCCGATAACTTTCTTTTTCGAATAAACTATATTCGATTCCTCTTGTTTGAATAACTAATATTCGATAATCCTTTTCTTCGAATAACTATATTCAATTTTTTCTCTTCGAATAAACCATATTCGATAATTCTCTCCTTCGCATAACTATATTCAATTTAACTCATTCCGAATGAACTATATTCGATTACTCTTCTCGAGTAAACTATACTCGATAACTCTACTTCGAATAAGCGATATCCGATTACTTCCTTTTTACTAACTCTATTTAATCTACTAATCCTTGACTATCTCGAACTTGATTAGTTCTATTTGAGTAACTATTTCGATTTAACTCCAATCGATTTACTCTAATTGATTAACCATAACTGGTTAACTCTAACTGATTAACTCTAACTGGTTGACTCTTACCGATTAACCCTACTGATTTGCTATGATCGATTAACTCAAACTCGACTTATTTAACTCCTATCGATTAACTAATATTCTATTTAACTCCATTCGCTTGACTCTAGATCACAGCGACCACAATGGTTACGCTTGATTCCCTCAGGAAACATCCGACCGCCGTAGGCTATCCGCAGCCCTGCGAATTACGCTAGCAGTCGTACGAAATGGCAACTCTTCCTGAATAACTAGGTTTGACTAACTCTACCCCTATATAACTATATTTGATCAACTCTGATTGAACAACCAATATTAATTTAAATCCAAATCTGATTAACTAAGTTCAATTACTTTATCTGGTCAACTCTTTTATTTGAATAACTAATATTCGAAAATCTCTCTCGAATAACTTATATTCGATAATCTTTCTCTATGGATTTTATTTAACCCCTTTTACATTCCGAATATCGAAATGGATTTCATCGCTCCCTTTAAAACAACTCCAATTTCCTATTATCCAATTTCACTATTGAATTCGCAAATCTCAGTTTCCACTAATAATTATAATTTAGTTCATTCAGACACTTTGTTTGCAATTCACAACACTTGTTTCATTTTAAACAAGTTCTTTATTTCTAACCATTTGAAATCTCATTTCTGTTTAACTCTCATCTCAAAAACCCACTTTCCTTTATAAATGGGTTTATTTGCAAAATATTTTCTTAAATTCATTTTTCACACCAGATGGGAAAAATGCCCCTTTTATAGAATCTATTTAATTTGATTTCACAAATATTTCCTTTCAGATTATCCTTTATTCCATACAGTTCACTTTCTATTTCTCATTAAGTATTTTACTCAAACAGTCCTTTACACTTCCCTATAATATTGCTATTAATTTCATATAGAAGTTCCTTATTTTAATTTCAACGTCTCCTTTTAAAAAATCTATTTGATTTCATAAAATCCTTTAAATTAAATTGTCCACTTCACAATTTTCTTTACTATAAAATTCTTTGATTTTATATGAATATTAATTTCAAATTCTAGTTTGAAATTCTCCTTTTCACATCCCTATATTTCATTTGGTATTTAGAGTTACCAAATAACCACAATCAACACACCAAATCAACAACTGATTATAATCACATCATATGTCATAATATATGATAAACAGAAAAATAAATGTTGAGGAACCCAGTTGGGTCCCTCCAACCTGTTTCCCTGCATCCACAGATGTCAGTCAACACAAATATAATATATTCTGATAAACAGAGTCAATATTTCGATACGATTTATATATATTGTTATCGATAATTTCAGCCAACTGACTAGCAGTTCAACCAAACAACCAACGCATAGCAAATCAACCAATATTTATCAGTTTAAAAATACGTTATAAAAATATAAGTTGAGCAGAGTTAGTGAGAGTTACTCACATTGGACGGTGATCGTTAAATAACGAGAACCGGTCGTTGATTTAATTCAGGCGTTTAACTTCACCATAAATCCAAACGAGCTCCAATTCACTTGCGGTCAGTTCCATGGTGGAGCTCTCGTCAATACGATCCCAACGGATCCAACCGTTCGAAATTCTGATCATGTATGAAATAGATAGACATTTTTAAAGTTTGGAAAATTTTTAAATAAAACTTAAGCTAAAATAAAAGTTCCACGGGCCTTTACCCCTTTAATCTTCCCCTGGCCCAAATCTTTAAGTCCCCAAACCCGTATTTAACAGTACCTTCCTCCCCAAACACACGTTCGAAGCTCCAGCAAAACCCATCCCCATTCTCCCTTGGTTTCTCCGTCTGCCATCAACGAATCCATCCACCAATCATACCATTTCATTCTTCGTTTCAGTCTCCATCATCTCATCCCCACCAGGTCGAACTCGACACCACCCTTCAGCTTCCGTTCGCCCATCCGCTTGGACGGAGATCGACAACTTTCGTCATGGAATTCTCCTGAACATTCCTACACGATGCTAAATCCTCTACTGAGTTCGAAAAAAACATCCACTTCGATCCTCGTAATTTTTATTAGCCGATAATCCCAACCCTAGCCTGTCGAACCATACTGTTCGAATTTTCCAGCGAGGCAAACCTTCACCGAACCCAATAATATATATGTAGAATCGAAGCCTGTTGGATGATGAATCCATAAATGTGTATACTTTGATTTATATGAATTTATTTGTTTTGTTTGGGATTTTTCAAAGAGGAATTTTCACGCTGAAAAGAATTTGATGGCGGCGGAAAATTTTCCCTTGACCAGAGAGAATAGAATTAGGGTTAGGGTAGTTGAGGGTATTATATAGGCAGGTTTTAATATTTTTTTATTCGAATATTTTATTTATTCTAGTCAGTCGCTGTTTGTATATGCTGTTTAAAAATCACTGTGGTCACATACAATACCTAAAAATCACCAAACTAGACATGTAGCTAGAGTTCGACATTACGGTCCCAACGAAACTTGTCTCGTCGAATTCCGACTCTGTTTTCTCACACAGCGTATTTTTAACCGTCGAAAAACTAACCGTTTTTCACTCTAAAATCCCGTACGGCCACATACTGATTTCAAAAATCACGAAAACTGAACTCTAGCAATAATTTGATATTGCGGATCCAAAAAAATTAGTTTCGTCGAATTCTGAGGTCGTTTGCAAAAGCGGCTATTTTTAAAGCTCAAAATAAATCATTTAAATATATAAATATATTTAAAAACAATTAAATTTAATATTTAAAAATAAATATTATCGTATATATTCACAGTGGAATACCGTACAGCTCCACTGGAATTTACAACTCGATATTTCAAAATCTCCAGTTCTATCGATATTCGATTTATATTGAAAAATTCAATTTTAATATAAATAAATGGTTATAAATTATAAAGGAATTCCACAGCGACTTTTCTAATATTTGGTTTGGACGTAAATCAGAATCTACATGACGAAATCCTGATTTTTCTCTTCCACTAGAAAAATATACTTCACCGGCCCCCAACGTTTCTTGTTTCACAGAAATCCGATTTAAAACGGCTTCTGTATACTCGTTTAATGTTCAAATCGCCAAATAGCGAACTGCCGCGCCATTTCGAGCTCGATTTTAATTATATTATAATTATACGTTCGAACTGTCGTTCAAATAATATATTCGTTATTCTAATTCAATTCTAAACTGAATTAAATATCACAGATGATCCAGTTCACACCATATTGTGAATTCCATTATTTCTGACTATTTCAGAAATTAAATTATTATATTATTTATTTTTATTAAATATTCAATATTATTTAATTCTAGTCATTTTAATTAACCAAACCATTATTTAAATAATTAAATAAATTAATTATATCGCTGAAAAATGCGGGTCGTTACACTGCCCGTGTGGAAAATAGGGGCACCCGAGTTTGCAAGGGAAAAGAAAACTACAGGTCAGTCATGGGACTGGTGTGAGAAACTCTACAGTTAAAATTAACTTATTTAATAATAAGACAAACCACAGGACCACGCCGTATAACATGGAACGGGTTTCCCCCCATGAATGCTAGTGTATAAACAACAATCGGTAATATAGATATGGATCTACTATGCATCAATCAACATGCACTATCCCAATTTACCCATTTAGATTAATCACCACTTAGATTTTCCAAATCCAATTCAATTTGCAGAAATTATTCCTTTGGATTTTATTCCCGATTTCTTATTTCAAATCATTTGAAATACCTATCTAACTTTTTATATCAAAGTAGATTTTACTTCGGGATCTCAAATCAAATCGTTTGGAAATATGAATTCCAAAACATAACAATGCATACAGACAAGTATGCAACCAAATATCGTTCTCCCCATCGACAAGGCAAAGGGTACGCACCTAGCAACTCGATATATAAATGTGCACCTACCCCACATAGGAGCAGGCTACACCGACGATGCACCTCCCACACAGGAGAGCATACACCGCCCTCTCACCCATACTTTTAGTCTCAGGGTTACCCGAATCTTTAGCCACATACTAAATCATTTCATATCCCGAAGTAGGGAAAATCGTTTCACAACATAATAATCACAGGTACTTTCAAAATATAGTACTTCACATCAGTAATTCACACATATGATCAGTCACTATTAATCACATAACCTTTGAGCTCGTACGTCTCAAAGAAGGGTGTTAATCAAGAGAATAAATTCTCCGCCACCAAACAGATACATCATTAATAGCAACTAATCGAATATGTGATGAACCACAATGTAAAACCATAATATATTTCCAAATCATTTCGAAATCATCGGGTTTTAGCCCTCGAAATCCTTTCTGTTTTATAAAACATTCCCTGTCCAAAATCGGGAATACATTTCTTTTCACTTAAGAAAAATTTATCATTTCACAATCATTCATTAAATTTGAAATGAACAAAACATCGCTAAACACCTTATCGTCAAATCGTGAAGTGTTTCACAAGGTGTTAGCACACAGATATCTTTACCCAACCCAATGCTAAATGTAAAGGCATATTCTGCTCATAAATTGGTCGAGCACCATCCAAACAATCAATCAACCACAATCAATATCAACAACTAAGTAAATTTGGTTTAATCACATCACGTGTTTCGGTAAATTTAATCACCATTTCAAATCCAATTTATTTATTTAAAAATAAATAAATTATTATTCTAGTTAATAACTAGTTCATTTCGATAAAAATTTATTTTTATCTTTTCAAATATGGGATTTTTCAGCCCAATTCTTTCCAAATCATTTATTATGATTTTACACAAATTATTGATATTTTTAATAATTTTATCAAGGCCCGTACAGTCGATTTCCATCAACGACCATCGAACTGCACTTACAGCGACCTTTTCCAAATTTGATTTGGACATAATTCCAAATCCAACCGTTAGATTTCAAATTTCTCATATTCGTTAGAAAGCTCTTTTCGATATGAATCCAACGGTCCCGGTTTCAGGAGAATCCGACGGTCGGATCTCCCGTAATGTCCGTTCGAAGTCAATGGTCGAAATTCGCGAACTGACGCAGCGCGGCGTGTTCTATTCAGGCCATTATATTGTATATATAATATATATTTCGTCGATTTCCTTTTTAAAATGTATTTTATAAATCGTTTTGAATTCGTTTTCAAAATGATTTCAACTTCATATTCAATTTCTAATCAAAATTGAATATTCCATATACACGACAATTTTATACAGTGTATATATATGTTAAAAATTATATTTTTAACAATCAAATCATTTTCACATTTCATATATATATATATATATATATCGTCTTCATTTTATATATACATCGTTTTCACATTTCATATATATATCGTTTTCATTTCATATATATATCGTTTTCACATTTCATATATATATCGTTTTCATTTCATATATATCGTTTTCATTTCATATATATATATATATATATATATATATATATTATTTCCACCTTTCATATATATATATATATATAATATTTCACTTTTCAATATATGCGATATTTTCACTTTTCAATATATACAATATTTTCACTTTTAATATATACGATATTTTCACTTTCAATATATATACGATATTTTCACTTTCAATATATACGATATTTTCACTTTTCAATATATACGATATTTTCACTTTTCAATATATACGACATTTTCACTTTTCAATATATACGACATTTTCACTTTTCAATATATACGACATTTTCACTTTCAATATATATGATATTTTCACTTTCAATATATATATATATATATATATATTTATATATATTTATTTCATTTCACATCACAATCAATTTATTTCATTTCACATCACGATCAATTTTTACACAGAATACAATCAAACAAGTCGTCCATGGTCTGTGGACGACGGGGAGCAGTTCATATATGCAGTTATACAATAAATAACTGTACAGAAATAATATAGTGAGAGAATTCTCACTTTGGGATCCACTCCGTCAGTTTTTATTCGAATTCAGTATAGTTCAGATTTGAATTTTTCCCAAATTCTGATTTGCTCTGTTTCAGTTCTAGTCAGTTCTGAAAGGTAGAAACCTCCGCCACGATCACAACGCAACTGAAAGTGTCGGATTTCGACCTAGTATGACAAAGATATGGGATTTTATACGTTAATCACTTTAATTAAATAATTAATGAATTAACCCCACCCCTTAACCTTTCTTCATCGTTTCATTTACTGGAGCCCATCCCATCAGCTCGACTTTGATTTCCTCCGACGCACGTTCATCCACACGGCTTGGGTCAGATCGGAGACCACCATCGTCGAGCCCTATGCAGCGCCTCCCCACGGTCGGAGTTCAGGCGAACTCGGTTGACCGTAGCTCCTAAAAAACAGCCTCATCTGCGATGACTTTGAGACCGGAATTCACGAAGAACACACAGCGAGAAATCACGAACTTGGTATTGATTTGAAGAGTATGGAGAGTTCTTTGATTTGATGTTGGGGTCTTGATTTGGTTCTAAGTGTGTTGCGAGAAATTGGAAGATGAAATCGGGAGATTCCTGGCCCTCTAAATCGTCACTGGCGGCTCCCAGAACTTGGACCGCGGTTTTGACTTTTTCTAGGGTTTTGACCATTTGAGGATATTTATAAATAAATTATTTTAATATTAAATTCATACGTTAATCATTTAATGCTCCGAACTCCAAATCAAACCCAACGACTATCGCCCCTAGCTAAATACCCTCATTCCGAACACAATGGGATATGTATCGTAACCCGATTCAGCTGTTACGATTAGTTTTCGTCAAATTTAAAATATAAATCAATGTATATTCAATTTAAACGTACATTTTAATTTACCGGGGCCACAAACGGACTCTAAAAATTCCCGAAAAATTATTTCTAATTTCGTATTGATGATACAGTCCTAACAAAACTAATTTCGTTGAATTCCAAGGCCGTTTGAAAAATGGCCATTTTCTGGTCGATCCAATTTAACTATAATTGACCAAAACACATTTTCCTTTGCCACGCTCACATACTAGCTTCAAAAATTATGAAATTTGAAACCTAGCAATAATTTGACATCTCGAATCCAACAAAAGTTGTTTCGTCGAATTCTGAGGTCGTTTGCAAAATGGCCATTTTCACGGGCTATACAAACTCTATAGCGACCTTTCTGAAAATTCCTTTGGCTATAACTTTTGCTTCCCGCTACGAAACTTCGATTTTTCAGATTCGTTAGAAAGATATTCACTAACAGATTTAAATATTTTTGGTTTCACTAAAATCCGTTTTATTTTGCTCCCAGTATAGTCAGTCGAAGTTTGAATTCAAATTTTGAAACTACCGTGCCATTTCAGGCCTTGTTTATAATTAGAAATAACTATATTCATTTTCAAACATCAATTCAAACTTACTTTTCGTCGTTATCTTTTAAAATATTTATTTTAAATATTTTAAATTCACTAAAATAGCCAAACTAAAATTTTCAAATTGGTTCAGATTTTTCGGGTTGTTACAGCATAAAACTAATCGTAAACGACTTCTGTTTTCTGATAAAAAGGCTGATCCTGACATAGAAAAATATTCTGGACCCAATGGGATAGGTTTCGTTGAATTCCGACATCGTTTGAAAAAAATTCCTTTATAAAACCCGCGAAAAAAACGCGTTTAATTTTTCCACGATCACTAGATAAATCCAATCAACTTGAAACTTTGAAATCCTACAATAATTAATTAATATGAACCCAACGACACCAGTTTCATCGCATTCTGAAACTGTTTCCCGGTACGCTATTTTTTTTAACGCACCGAAATGTCATTCTGGACACCAAATTAGCCGGTCTCCAAAAATAACAAACTATATACCTATCCTGACCCTAATCGTTGATACGAATCAACGGAACTGGTTTCGTGGCTTAATTCGATCATCTGCTCAAGTTACACTTAAATATCCCTTTATTGAATTAAATTAATTTAATTACGTGCTATAGAAATTGATTGGGCGTTTACGGCTACCGTGGTCACATACGACATCGGTTTGCCACGCAATTCAACACCATACAATAGTTTAGCGATACGGTTCGAATGAAACTAATTTCATCGAAAACGGAGTCCGTTTGCAAAATGGCTATTCCAAAGGCCAATAATTAAATAACGATTTCCATAGCGACTATTTTAAAATTTGATTTGACCATAACTAACAATCAATAAGACGGAATCTGGATTTTTCTCTTCCATATGAAAATTATTATCAATGAGATTCATACGTTTCTTGTTTCATAGAAATCCGACTAATATCCGATCCTGTGTATTCAATTGAAGTTCTAAACTCCATTTTACGAACTACAGTGCCATTTCGGGCTCGATTTATATTTATATAAATATATAACGTTCAAATTCGTTTAAATAACGATTAAATATTAAAATCCATTAATATTCCTAACAAAATATTTAAAATAATAAATTAAATAAAATATTTGACTGCCAAAAATACGGGTTGTTGCATTCTTCCCCCCTTAAAATAATTTCGTCCTCGAAATTGCTAAGGTAGGAAAAATGTTATAAATCCCATTAATATTCATACCCAATTCATTTTAAATCGAAAACAGTTCAATACCTTATATAAATATTTTCAAAAATATCGAAAATTTTCTAACACATTAAATTCCCGGAAAAATTCGGTAGAGTCTCCCCGGCACGGAGTGACATCTGCGATATCGCAGGATCAAGTAATATATGTACATCGACCCATACGGTCGGAAAACAAAAATCAAAACCCAAAATTTTATACTTTTGCATAGGCGTACCTTTTACGAGCGCTATTGAGCATTGTTGCTCAATGTATATGCGATTTACTCAACCAATATCAATTTGCCTATCCATTTGGCCATGTACTTAACTTAATTCACATATGAGTAATAAATATATGAAATTCTGAGATAATATTTCCCTAATCAACAATATAACTACACCCTTTCCAAAATTAAACAGCTAGCATCAATTCATTATCAAATACAGGGTTAAATTATAAATTCTAATTCATATTCAGTTCCATTCCAGTTTTAATTATACTGGAATTTATTATTTAGTTTATAATTCACTTAGATCGATTAAATTGTTGATTATTCCATTCAAACAAACTATCATCCAATAACAAACAATTCACAATCAACAACCAATACACAACCAAATCAATTGAATCTGTATCCAATAATAATATTTTATTTCGGTTTCACAGATTTGAACATCAATCGATTAATATCCGATTCATTTCTATTTTATTATCATTTATTCATTAAATTTCCAATTTATTTAATTTAATTCCAATATCATTATTAATTTCACTTAACCAGGTTAAATTTCAATTCAAATTTTCAATCCGGTTTGAATTCCATTCAAATCAATCAAACACACTAATATTTCCATAATTTGATGAAATTACTTCTTTTCTATACAAAAATATAATTTGGGTAAAATTATTTCATTTACCCTCTTTACAAAAGTATTGTACCCATTGTCAGTTCAATGCTTCTCAACACTTGAACTGTTCAAACAACACAATACAAAACATTTGTATATAAAATTTGCAAATACGCTCTCATATATATACACACTCAACTCGATCTAGGGTATTACTATCCCCATCTCTATCGATTTATACCACAGAGCCAAGGTTATTACTAAACCAATAGCTCTGATACCACTGTAACGACCGAGGGATTTTCGGCCCCGAAAATCGACATAATTACATTTACTGTAACTCTTTCCGACCTTCCAACAACGAAAACACTGGAACGTTATTAGAAAGAAATTAGAGGGTGAGATAAGAAAGAAATATTAGAATAGAAGAAGAAGAACCAACACAACATAATCAGAGTCTTACATCGCAGCGGAACAAAATATAATACATAGATAAATCTTTACCGAGAGCTTTGAAAGATACTTACAATATCGGAGTACATCACACATCTGGACAGTGATCATAACCCGTCCTTATATACAATCACACAATGGAATAAATACTATATAATATCATACGTCTGAACACCTCCAGCTCGTCTCTGTACTTCGCCGCATCCGATAACCTGGACCTGTACACCTCGGTCTAACCCGAGCATTTACAAAACACTGGGTCAGTCTGGTGAACCAGAGTGAGAAAAACTCGAAAGAAATTTTAAGGAGAATCACCAACTTGATTTTTAAATTCAAAATTTTTTCAAAAGAAAAAGGATAATCGTAAGACCAAATCCACACATAAATATGGACGGTTTTTACCTTACGATAACCCAAAACATTTTTGAAATCAATATCTTTTCCAATATTATAATAGTGTCTAAATACAAGTAAATATCAATCTAGCAGAACGCTTGCATCTCACGCTCCACATATATAGTATACAATCAAAACCGCGGGCGCTTATTGAAGATTGGATTCCGACTATGACAAGGTATGGAACCACCTGCCGATAGTGTATCTCTAGAGGCGAATACACTGAGTTCAACAAGAACGTCTTGCAACCCGGTCCACACATGACCGACCACTCATTTCGCTTGAGTGTATCAAATATATATCACCAACGGTTGGGCTCAAACCACCGTTTCTCGAAAAGGGACAGCATCGAAATAGATTAAAGAAGCAAAAAGAATTTCTCTAGATAGGTGATTATACACCCTAATGGGAGCGACCCACATAGCCATGTTGCCTGCCCGATTTTTGTCATTTCCCGGTTGGTGAGGCTTGAGGTTTAAATTAACTTTTGAACATCTGGTCACCGCTCACTTTGAATGCCACATCGTCAGATCCCCCAGATATCACTAATTGACGTCCACAAAATTACTCTAGAAGTTAACTAAGAGAACGGAAATTCTCCGCCAACAACTATAGCACGTCTGAAAAAATCAACGTACGTGATCCCTTTAGAAATACTCTGTTAGACATCCGTCCATACAAGTCATCCAGGAACAGGATGAACCGAAGGTACTCCTCTACTTCATCCAATATAGGAATTACCTCATGGATCAGTAGCGAGAAGTCCTTGCAACCCGTAGATTCCAATCACGACAGAATCACAGCTTATTTGTGCTTGCCAGGCAGAGAATATTAGTGGTTCTTCCGTTTATGAAGATCCACGGTCTTCAATGCTCCATCTCGATCATCTTCTGATATCTTCACGTATTCGTTGGTCGGAATGGTTTTCGAATATAAATTCGATCCCGGTCTTTCCGTACCAACAATCGTATTGGACAGATTTGATAGTCGGTGATTTAACTATCAAAATAAACAGTGATTCGATTATGAACATCCATCGAGTTCACTAGTTCAGTATCCAGCATCAATTGGCCTTTTAAATTAAAACGAAATGTAAATTTAAAACTATAAAATATTTCGATATTCTGAATATAGCTTCTGCTTCTTAATTAACATGAGATGCTATTTATAAAACCAGTTCAAAGACATTAGAATTCATTCTATATATATACTCCCAACCTTGTTTTTAACAAATTTCACGTAAACCATTGTTATTTGAAAACAATATCCAATCTCTACTCTTGAAATAAACTCATTCCAAAAACTTACCGTTTTTATTTCCTTTTACTTTTGGAATATCGTTATATATGTATATATATATTCTCTAAATTTCTTATTTCTGTTTCCCTGGGGATTTCACTATATACATACTTAAATCCTTTTTATTTTTGTTAATTTGGAAATCTAAAAATATATTATCCTCCAATTTTCCACCACACATTGCATTACTATTCCTTTAATGGAAATAATCAATTATCACTAATCCGTTTTACTATTACAACTAATATCATCCTTAGATAATCCTGATGTCATTCAAGTTAGGGCATTTTAATTACCTCTCAGACCTTGATCAACAACGTTCATATCCTAAGATAAATACGAGTTGTAATCCAAACCCACATTTCATTCTAATATAAATACAAATTCCATTTAACTATTTTAATCAAAATACGGTTTCATATAACCTTCATACCTTTTGAAAATCTCTTCCTTATTATTCCTTAATTCAACAATTAAATAATTTCCTATAAAATACCACATTTTAATCTCGACCTCTTTAAATAAATTCATTTTATAATTCGGATTTATTTAAATCCTACGACCCACTCCTTTTATCAAATTCATTTTCTCCAATTCCTTTTCAAATCCTTTTGACCATTTCCCGCTTGAAATTCACCTTTCAATTTCCCACTTTTACTTAATCCCATTATTACGTAACATTAATGTAAAATTAACGCTTTAACACTTTAAACTTCATTTATCTAACTCTGGTTTAATATAAACCATTTTATCCCAATCCTTTTGACTTAATTCATATAATTAAGTAACATTTATTTCAAGCTATTGTATTCGCTTGAAATTCCTTTTATAACTTCGTTATAAAAATTTGGGTTTTAAATATAAAACCCGTACATAAACTCCTTTCACCATTTAACTAGATTTCATTCTAATTGTGATACCCTTTTTAAATGAATTTCAATTAAAAAAGTAATTCTCTAAATTATTATTAATTAATATAATAATTCACTTCAATTATTAACTATTATAGTAGTTAATTTCTTTATTAACCAAAATAAATAGTAAATTCCTTTTTAAAACCTTATTAAAAATAAACAATATTCATTAAACTTATTTCATTGGATTAATTCAAAACAAACCAATTTAATAATCGATTCCAGTTAAAATGGTTAACTTAGTCAACCCAAATCCGGTTATCTCATTAAACGATTCCAATTCGTTCTCACTTTAAATTAACTAATAATATAATTAATTAAAATAATTCCATTTGATTGTTTCTTAACAAAACAATTATCCAAATTTAACTGTTAGGTTAATTTCTATTCACTTGTATATCAATCTGATTAACATCAGAATTTACTTTATAAAATCAATTAATAATTAATTATATTAATTAATTAAATAATAAGTAATAAATATTTATTTTCCTTTAAACAAACTTTTTATTTACAATATGATTTAATTCAAAATCTATATCCAGTTATAAAATAAATTTTATAACTTCTTCTCTGTCGATTTGCCTGACGGTAAATCAACATTTATAAAACCATTGATTTTATAGGCCATATGTTGCCAAATACTCAACCAATATCGCCCATTGGTTTAAACTAAACAGATGTTGAATTTTTAGTCAATAATCTATAATCAATCAATCATCTCATCAGATTAGTTCATATATGATAATATGAAAATAAATAATATCTTTGAGGAATCCCGTTGGATCCCTCAAACCTGTTCTTCAATGTATTCAAATGGTTATCTCAAATCAGGTCAATCAATTTCATTAACTGATAATTTCTATAACAGCAAATAACGACCATTTAACATCAATCAATCAACAAAACAATTCAAACAATTCGAATAATTAAACACATTTATAAATAAACGTGCCCAATAAGGTAAATTACCTTCATTGGATCAAATTGTTAAAATAACGATTTGGTTTTTAATACTGAAATTAAACAACGGTTTAATTTCATCATTTAAATCAACAAATAGATATATAACTAGCAAACAGTCAACCATTATCAAACAGAGCACACAAAATAAAAACCCAATTTATATAAATAAATAGGGAAAACTGAGTGAGTTTAACTCACCTTGAGTTGATTCACTGTTTAAACGGTTGGTTTTAATTAAATTAAACGAGTGTTTAATTTAATCAAAAATCCCAGTTGATTCCATTTCTGTCTAGAACAGTTCCAGAACATCGTACTTGTGAAGACGATTCCAACAGCATATGGTTTGTCCAATTCTGATGATATATGAATAAGTTATTAAAGATATACGATTAATACAAACTAAATAAACCATTAAATCCTTCATTAAGTTTTAAAAACCACTAATTATATTTTTAACCAACTAATTACATTTTAAATAAACTTAACTACGATTTAAATTTAAACGAGCTCGAACCCTTAAACTCATTTCATGCCATCGTTGGTTACAACTTACAGTAGTTTACATAAATTATTCTAACTCCTAATTAGGGTTACGATGCTAATCCCTAGGGTTTAAGATGCTGATTACTTTGGTTTTTATTTTTAATAGACTGACACTTAACAATTAAGTTCGACAAAGATTTAAGGTCCACTAATTACATTTGTAAAAAGAATATGGTCTTCCGTTTTTCTCCCGGACGTCCTCAGCAGGTCCTGAACGCCTGCAACAAATTTACACTCTAGTTAATACATGAAAAATTTAATTAGCTTAATTCCTAAGTTTTTACTTTTAACAAATTTACTAATTTAAAATATAATTATGGTTTAAAACTAATGACTGAACTACTCTTTCAGGTTTCAGGTCTCCGTTCTTCTTTACTTTGAACCCTTAACTCACGCACTAGATTTCCCTTTTGCGTTATTTAAAAAATATATTTTAACACTAAATTACCATTTAATCTTAGTACTAACGGTTACCATTGAAACAAAGGACCTGGTATCCTTCTTGTTTGAGAATAATGCAATCAACGTTTCTTCAATTCACTGTATCGCTCTGGTCCACCCTTCTAACTCACGAAACCCATCTTGCATCCCCAAACAACTGTCGCTGCCACGTTCTGATCATCCAGATGATCATCAGAAAACGCCACCATGAGCCTCTCAGTCCCCTCGCCCTACGCCGTAAACCCCGTCGCCTCTGGTAACTCCGTCCACCAGCAAATCAACTCGAACAGCGGTGCTTCATGACGATATTCTGGCCATCTTAGTTCATATAATTAGATCGCCACCGGTCAGAAGTATGGCCTCGAGGTCCTGCTTGAATTTATAGCTGAGGTTTTCGGATTTTGATGTGAGGATCGAGAGAATCAGAAGGAAGAATTTGGTGGAATCTCGGTCGTTCAAAGAATGGGTGAAGGCGGAAAGTAGTTGACCCGAAACTTGGTCTTTGACCAACGAAACAAAAGCCGATGGAATATATATATGGGAGTGAATATTAATATAATAACATAACGAAACTTCGCGGCAAAGTTACGCGTAAAACTAATCATAAACGACTTCTGTTTTCTGATAAAAAGGCTAATCCTAACATAGAAAAATATTTCGGACCCAATGGGACAGGTTTCGTCGAATTCCGACATCGTTTGGAAAAAAATTCCTTTATAAAACCAGCGAAAACACACATTTTTTCCACGATCACTAGATAAATCCAGTCAACTTGAAACTTTGAAATCCTACAATAATTAATCAATACGAACCCAACGGCACCAGTTTCGTCGCATTCTGAGACTGTTTTCCGGTACGCTATTTTTTTTAACGCACCGAAATGTCATTCTAGACACCAAATTAGCCAGTCTCCAAAAATAACAAACTTATACCTATCCTGACCCTAATCGTCGATACGAACTCAATGGAACTAGTTTCGTGGCTTAATTCGACCATCTGCTCAAGTTACACTCAAATATCCCTTTATTGAATTAAATTAAATTAAATTAAATTAATTACGCGCTATAGAAATTGATTGGGCGTTTATGACTACCGTGGTCACATATGACATCGGTTTGCCATGCAATTCAACACCATACAATAATTTACCGATACGGTTCCAATGAAACTAATTTCATCGAAAACGGAGTCCGTTTGCAAAATGGATATTCCAAAGGCCAATAATTAAATAACGATTTCAACAACGACTATTTTAAAAGTTGATTTGACCATAACTAACAATCTATAACACGGAATCTAGATTTTTCTCTTCCATATGAAAATTATTATCAACGAGATTCATATATTTCTTGTTTCATAGAAATCCGACTAATATCGGATCATGTATATTCAATTGAAGTTCAAAACTCCATTTTACGAACTGTAGTGCCATTTCGGGCTCGACTTATATTTATATAAATATTTATCATTCAAATTCGTTTAAATATTAAAATCTATTAATATTCCTAACAAAATATTTACAATAATAAATAAAATAAAATATTTGACTGCCAAAAATACGGGTTGTTAATTGGAGTTGGCTGAAACCGAATTGATATTTCTATCATCCATTCATTTAGAAGAACACATGCTAGCTGAAGTATAGATGACATTTAACAAGATATTCACTGACGAAGTACATAAGTAATTTATCGGTGGTTTACATGCTAGCAGGTAGGGAATAATTTTCACCGCATACTGCAGACTATCACTCGCATAATGCTTATGTGGCATTCAATTCAATTAGCATCTTTCCTGTGTAAGCTGAAATGACATATACTATATTACTACTCAAATGACGTTAAAAATATTTGGAGGTAGTTAAATAATTTTTGAATTATACCTAATATTAAATTAAAAATGCAGAATTGCATATTTAAAGGTTTCATATAAGTTAAGTTAAAAGTAATCACTTCAGTCAATGAAGTTTCCTTGATGTTTATTTTTTCACCCATGTAATTAGCTTGCAACATGCAATTCATAGGCTTCATGGAAGCACTTATATTCCGAAGCTTAGTGGAAGAATGATATTATTTTTATTTATAAATAAATTGCTATTTTTCATTCCCCACTCTTTGTCACTGAAATTATTATTGTTTTCTTATTAATGAACTCCATTTGAAGATAGAGGATCGAGCGTTCTAAATTTAAGCAAATTTTTATCATACCAAAGCGTTTTTCTATTATTACAAAAAAAATTCTAGTTTTTTTTCAATAGACTCTGAACTAAACAACCTTTAATGTCCAAACTGTTGTAAGTGTAGCCAGAATCCCGAACTTAGTGAAATACCCACATTAAAACCAATTAACATGCCACCTTACATCATACACCCTTATTCATGTTTTCATGTATATGGTGCATCTGTCTGACAAGGATATGATTTGTAGAATTAGGCCCCTGACTCAATCAAAATAACATCCCGTTGAAGCCCAACAAAGAGACAGTGCATTAATATTTTCCATGAAGAGTGTTAGAAAAAAATAAATCAAACTTGCTAATAAATGTGAATTGAATTTAGGTCCACTTAATAACAATATAAATTGAACTTATTACTTTGTTTTGCTTGATTAACATGCAGTACGTTGATGGAGCCAAATTTAACATGTGCAGCTCAGCTACATACTTCTTTCACTTGTTGATAGATAGGTGCTAATGCAGACAAGGTACATCATTTATTACTCATTTTGCACTGTTAAGCTTCTTATTTGAATTCATCGTAAGCACATTACTGCAATTTATGACTTGTGAATTCTTCTTTTTTATTGAAGAAAAAAGTTATTAAAAAATCGCTTAAAACACCTTAAGCTAATTTATGGCTTGTGTATATGAGTATTCAAATATATTATCAATGCATTTTCTTATTCTATATATAAGCTATAACTTAGAAACTAGCACACTGTCACCTCAGATTTGTTTAATAAACGAGGGATTTCACACCATTTAAAATAGGCAAATAAAATTTCAATGAAACTTTTAACAATTTTTTTCTAGAGTTGTACAAAGATAGGAAAAAATTAGATGTCAAAAATTTGGTTTTTTGGGCATACATACATACACACATGTGCATATGCGTGCGCGCACACTCATATACTTATATATATATTCAACCTTTTTTCAAAGATAGAGGGTTTTTAAATTATTTTAAGAAATAGCTTTTTCTTTGTGTAACCAAAGATTAAGAGTCAGAATAGTTTGACTTAAAATTTATTGAATAAATAAAATGATAAGATGGATTTTAGAATTTATTGAAGAAATTTATTGAAGAAACATAACCATTGACGCCTTATCCCCAGACGGTTCCTGTCATACCCTCTCCATCCCTTTCCCTACATTCTCCCATCATCACTCCTCCTGCTCTTCTTGCTCCTCCTTGGACCCCCTCCTGATAATTCTCCTTCCCTCTTTGCACTATCCCGGTCCCCTGCATCCTTCGATCGACCACTTGCTCCACCAAAGTCTAATGCTATTCAGGTTGTTGCTGCAGCTTTTTCTTCACTTTTCCTTTTATGTGTTGTTTATTTAGTGACTGCCTTCTGTAAGATTTTATTTTAATTGTTAAAAGCTCCTGAACTTTTTTAATACCCACTGAATATGGCATGGCTGTTGATTTATGGAGTGCTGGTTATATTCTCACTGATGCTTGTAGGAAGCCTATCATGCCAGGAAGAAGTAAAGCAAGCATGAATCTTATTTACATAGTATATAGTCATTCACATTATCATGATGTTTGTTGAATTAGGTTTTTCCAGTACTAAATTGCTTGTAGGTTGAATAGTTGCACTAAATGTGATACATTTTCTCTTGAAAACATTTTTGTTTTCAGCTTCTATGCTTTTCCCCCTAATCTTCAGAATGCAATTGAGCAACCATTACACGTTATCATATTTGTAGGCATAGAAATGAATAGCCATTACTTGAACTTGATTAGTAAATAAACATGGAACTATCTGTTGATTCATCTTTAAAAACATTCTTTGTTTATTTATTAATTTTTATACGGTAGAGTTCTTTATGTTTTACTTGATTGGATGTTGATCTTGTATCACCCCTATCGAAACTTGAATCATCATTGCATAGCTCTTTTACCCCTTGAAGAAACTTACTATAACCTGTATATTATTATTACCTTATACAGACCCTTTGGGTTTTTCGTCTTAATTTTTAGTTGGCTACAACACTATTTTTGTAATTTGTGCGCTGTTAATTATGGAGGCTTTAACGGATAAAAGCTGGAAAAACATCAAAAGATAGCAAAAGATGAGGATTTAGCCTGGTGGCCAAACAGTAGATATTATTATTTATCGAGGAGCATGTTTTTTTGTTATTTTTGTAAATGTGTGACAATATGTATAAAAAGAATTAAACGTGCGACTTCACAAATGCTATGAATATATAGACTGTGTTGGTTTTTAACAATTGTGAGAACAATTTGCATATATATTGCATCAATGGTTTTTTTAATATAATTTTGTATATTTTTAACAACAGGCAAAAACAGTTGTAATAGATCTATTACAACGGTCAAAACCTGTTGCAAAAAATATTACAACGGGCTGCTATTCTATTGAAGGAACATACAACAACATAAGACTGTTGTAAAAAGTCTATTACAACCGCCTGTTACTACGTTCTTTTTCCATTGTAAAAGAGAACATATTACAACATGGCCTAATACAGCGGGTGGGTTGGTCGCTATAAAACACCTGTTACAACGAGCATTGCCCGTTGTAATAGATCTGTTTTGTTGTAGTGTATATGTTAGTGTGTCACATACATATGTATGTATGTTCATATCACTACTAGAATAGGTTGTTATTCCAACATCCACTTTCCAATGACCGCCAACTATTTTTTAGGAGCCATTGGAAACCGATGGAACATTGGTGGTTGGCGGGCGTTGGAAGCCGTGGCAAATTTACGTGATATTGGTTGCTTTAGCAAATCGAAAGCTTCATTTCTTCCTTCTCCACTTATTAATCCTCTCCCCAACCATTCCTCTCCTTCCAAATTTGCTGCCAAAGCTTCCTCCACCATTCCAACCTCTTTGGGCGCCATTTAGGAGCTTCTCCGACCCATCTCCACCGTTTTCGTTCTCCAAATTAGGTAATTTCATTAAACCTAATTTTTAGGATTTAATTGATTTCGGGTTTAATTTGTAATTTGCTTAATTCCTACTTGTTTGTATATGTATATTACATCATGCTACCCTCTAATTGCTATTATTATCGCAATAATGATCAAATTGTTTAGGGTTAAATTGATTTAGGGTTTAATTGTGTTTGTTTAGGTAACTTTGGTTAGGGAATGTTATATGTCTATGATAGAGTTTGCTAATAATATAATTTATGCAAACACGAAGATTATATTATGTTGACAAACACGAAGTAAATTACACAAATATATAATTTAGGCAAACACGAAGTAAATTACTATAATTTATGCAAACATGAAGTAAATTACAAAAACATATAATTTAGTACACATGTACTAAAACAGTAAAATATTTACAAATTGTATATTTAAATTTAATATAGATAAATATTTAAACCCTTGGTTATTATTTGGCCCCGTCCGACAAGTGTTGTATATGATCGTTATATGGATATTCATTCTTTTACAAACGAACATCTATATTCATCTGATACAACATTTGCCGGATTTGTCCTTGTATTGGACAATTGCAAACACTATAACGTAATTATATTCCGTAGATCTTATCACTTTAAACGGTTCACAAAATTTCAACGGTATTTCCTTTACGTTCCTTGTGTACACGCATGTGTGTACGATACAAGGAACACGGGGTAAATGCCGCCAAAATTTTGTGAAATCGTTTAAAATGATATGATTTACGAAATATAATTACTATTGTGTTTGTAATGGGAAGTAGGATGACCGACCATCAAAAAAGACACACAAGCATCAGTGAAGCAATAGTTATTTATTTTAAAATAAAGTTTGTTGAAAAATATAAAATTAATGATTACTTTTTATTATTTCATTATATGTTTTAAAGTAGGAAAAATGGCTAATTACTTTAATGATCAAAGCTGGATGTATCAAAGAAGGGAAATTAGTGGTGCAATAAGTGAACATTTCGAAAATGGGGTAAAAGTGTTCATTGAATTTGCGACAAGGAATATCGAAAACAGTAGAGAAATTCGTTGTCCATGTAGTAGGTGCAAATTGTTGAACTATTTAATACTGAGTAAGCTTAAGACTCATTTGCGCCAATATGGTTTCCTACCCAATTATTTTTTGTGGGATCGTCATGGAGAAATTGTAGCCTCTAATTCTCAAGAACAGTCGACGGAGATCAATAGTGTTGAAGTTAACATGAATCTCATAGAAAATATGGTCGAAGATGTTGCACGATTAATGTTCCCTACCGTTCAAATTGGCAACGATGATGATAACGTCGAAGAGGGGCCAAATGTTGAAGCTAAAAATATATATGATTTATTGAATAATGCTAAAAATCCTCTTTGGAATGGATGTGAAAGTGACACTCAATCATCGGTAACTGCAGAATACATTGCACTGAAATCAAAATACAACCTTACGGAAGCTGGATTTACGGCTGTTGTTCAAGCGGCTAAACGCCATATGCCTTCCAAAAATTTAATGTGCGAAAATTATTATGAAGTGAAAAAACTTATGTTATCTTTTGGTTTGCCGTATTAGAAAATAGATACATGTTTAAAGGGTTGCTTGTTGTATTGGAAAGAAGGCAACAATCCTAGAAAATGTAAGTTTTGTAATCAAGAAAGATGCAAACCAAGAAAAAAGAAGGGAAAAGAAGTTCCGTACAATCGTATGCATTATTTACCCATCACCCCTAGACTTAAAAGATTATATGCATCATCTGTAACAATGCAACATATGAGATGACATAGTGTGAGAACACCTCAAGAAGGTACGTTGACACACGCATCGGATGGAGAAGCATGGAAACATTTTGACATGAAATATCTTGATTTCGCAGCGGAGAGCTGCAACGTTCGACTAGGTTTATGTATAGATGGCTTCGCACCGTTTTCTCAGTTTGGTTCTAAATATTCATCTTGGCCTATAATAATCACACCTTACAATCTACCCCCGTGGATTTGTATGAAAACTCCATATATGTTTCTCACGGTTGTCGTCCCTAGCCCTGATGATTCGACACAGAGTATTGATGTTTACTTACAACCGCTAAATGAAGAATTGAAAATATTATGGAATAAAGGAGTTGAAACATACGACGTATCAAAAAAAAATTTTTTTTGGATGTTCGCTTCTTTATTATGGACTATTTTTGTGATTTTCCTGCATATGCAATGCTTTCGGGTTGGAGTACGACCTGTCGTCTTGCTTGTCCTTATTGCATGGAAGAAACACGAGCATTGTCGCTACCGTATGGAAAGAAAATTTCATGGTTTGATTGTCATTGATGCTTTCTTCATTTTAATCGTACTTTTAGAAGAGACAAAAAAATTCTTACGTCTAATAGACATAAGGCTCTACGACCACCGTGGTTTGGTCAAGCGAGGAAATATATGAACTTGTAAAAGATTATCCAAAGATACATGAAACCGGAAAACAAATTGATATTCAAGGTAAATCGACGATTCATAATTGGTGCAAATTGAGTATATTCTGGGAATTGCCTTATTGGAAACATCTCTTAATCCGTCATAACATTGACGTGATGCATAACGAGAAAACGTATTTGATAATGTGTTTAATACAGTTCTGAATGTGAAGAGCAAGACTAAGAACGATCTGAAATCCATACGTGATATAGAGGAAATATGTAATTGTCCTGAACTTCATATCACTACAACAAAACAGATCTATTACAACAGGCAATGCATGTTGTAATAGGGGTTTTACAATGGCCAGCCCGCCCGTTGTATTAGGCCATGTTGTAATATGTCCTCTTTTACAACGAGCAATGAACATGGTAACATGTAGTTGTAACAGACTTTTAACAACATTTTTATGTTGTTGTTGTATGCTCGTTCAATAGAATAGCAGCCCGTTGTAATATTTTTTGCAACAGGCATTGACCGTTGTAATACCTTCTATAACAACAATTAATGCCTGTTGTAAAATACTGAAAGTTGCAATGGATTTAAATATTACACATAATATTAATAATATTTACAAGAATTGAATATTTAATTCAAAATTTATTTTTAAACAAATATTTATTCAAATAAATATTCAGTACACTTTCAAGTAGTACACATAGTGTTTCCCGTCTATTTACACAATCACTTGTACATACACTTCCTCAATACATTTCACTCGTATACATTGACTCCTCACTACACACTTATTCACTTATATACACGTACATAGTCACTCACACTCTCACTATAATTTTAGTCTTCAGCTTCTTGCTTCACAAATGTTTACAATAATTTTATACTGACAAATGCAATACCATGACGCTTTGATCCCAACATATTACACCCCTCTCAGCCATGAATTATCAAGCTACTATTCCCCACCTCGGTATGTGCAAAACAGGCCCTCGCTTGCAGTACCCTTCCATTCTAACTGTCAAAAACTAGAATTGTTCAATACTTTCCAAATGGGTTCGGTATGTTAATTGACTATTCATTGCAACCTGAAATGCATGCCATTGTATTTAGATGAGCACAGAAAACTAAATTATCGCGTATTACTTGATACGAAATTGCCTTAATCATATCAACACAGACATGTAGTTTAGTGAAGGAAAGTAAATAATATAAGATACTTAATACAAAATTCATATAAACTGATGATGGGTATATGGATTAACTTAAATAAAATTAAATAGAAAAGAAGAGTTAGCTAACATAGGCCCAACTTAAGCTAATGGGTTGTTTTCATATAGCTGCATTATCATCCTAGGCAACAAAGCTTTGGCATCTATCCTTTGAAATATACTGTAAATAACAGCACCAAAATTACCTCTTAGAACTTCCAGTTGGCCTAACAGTGCGCGTGCTTCTTGGTCAAATAGATTGATCCCTGGTAAGTCAACAACAGTTCAAAAAACAAGGTCTTGTGGTGTAAGCATTTAACATGTTACACCTAAAAGCAGTTGTTAAGCAAAACTGCTGATACCTAAAAGCAATATCAAAACAAACTAATTGAACTAGAATTAGACACCGGAGCACAACATCAATAATAACTGAAATATTAAACAAATACTGGGCATCCACCGAACAAGTGCATAAAGTTGTACATGTCAATGCATGAGTATTTCATAGCGTAAGTGCAAAACCTAAGAAAGAAAAGGACCACCTTTCCAAAGAGGGAAAAATTGAATTAAAATTTAAAAGTCGCCATTGCCTGGGAACGAAACCGGATCAGCGGCTTGACAGACGAGAATACTTACCAGTGTAATATGATGACTTTGCCAATGTAACTAATAAACAAGAGGACTTATTAGCAGTGTAATAGTAGTTAGCTATTAAGATTAACCTTCCAATGATTCGAACACCTTTGAATTCACCAAATGCTTATTTGTACTTATGTGTGTTAATAATGTTTTTCTAGACGCATGACAGATTCAAACCAAAATTGAGGTTTTTCTAGAAAATCTCTTGACTGTTCGGCTTTGTTAGCAACTCTTGGACTTTTAGAATTGAACAGTGCACTCCCCATAACAGGTATTTATACGATGCATTACAGATTCAAACCAAAATTTGCAGAAACTTTAACCTATTTATTTGAACGTGATTTTTCAAATCCAAGATAACTTAGCTACTTTGTTACCACTTGTACGATGACCGCTCCCAGTGGGGATATAGTATAATCAAATCACAAGGAAAATATATCATTACATAACTTTGATTTGTTTTTAGACAATAAAGTACTATTAAAAAATGTGAAGAAGACTGAATTAAATTTCTAGACGCTCAGTGGCGGCTTATATATGGAAACAATTAACAGACCCAGTTCCAAGTCAAAATTCATTCAAGTTTATACAAGTTTCCTACCTATTTAAACTATATATATGTATGCCCCATAAGTTTTGTGTCTAACTCATAATAAATTGTTCATCTCAAAGGTATTTACTCACCTTGAAGTTTCAAAACAAATGGCTGTTAAAATGTTCCTTTGTCTGGTTATAACTGCCTTCATTGCTTCATCACTTGTGCTTGCTTCTGATTCAAGCCCTTTGCAAGACTTCTGTGCTGCAGACAAAACAACAAATCATATTATTGAAGGAAGCGGTAGCAACCCAGCCGAGAAATTTAAAGAAGCGCAGACATAATTGAAAATAGAGGAAAGCGGTAGCATCCCTCGTCTTAACGCACAAATTGAAAATTGAGGATGAAGATAAAGCGAAAATTGAAGCAGTGAAAGAGGATTTTTGTGGCGGCTGCGATTTCGAACAGATTATGTTTACTGAAAGAAACGAGTTAGAGATTAGGCTTTATTTTGGTTATGGCGGTAGGGCTGAAATATCGGGTCAGCAAATTAAGGGTTGGAGCACAATTTTTGGAACGAAGAGAAATATTTCTAATGTATTCAAACCGAAAGTTCATATACCTTGGAGATCACATGTTTTCAGACGAGTTATTTAATAGTAATGTTAAAACTAAATTTAAATTTCTATGATTTTCTATAATTAAAATTAATAGCTTGGGTAATTGTGGCTAGTTTAAGATGCGTTTTTTTGCAATTATATTGAAGTGCTCTAATAATTCGAGTGTTGTATAAATTATTGGTGGTGATTATTTAAAATGAAAAAATATATTTTGATCCCAACCGTCATATATGATTTTTGTTTAAATTCATTAACGGCAAAGAGTAAATTCATTAGTGCATATTTGTTATTTAATAATAATTTTGGATCAATGCTTAACAATTACTATATTAATTTTTAACTATTTGATAGTAATTATTAATATAACTGTTTTATTGTTCATTATTGTGAAAAGTAGTAAACAAATTTAGTAAAAGGCAATAATATAAGTTATATAACATCATTGAATGATAACCAATATGTATACAATTTTATAAAGAAAAAATTTATTTAAAACTTTTTTAAAGCTTTAAGTACACATTGTAGATATTTTAACTTTAACAACATTTAAATAAAAACATTGTCATGGAAATCCTATTACAATGTTTTTTTCTTAAATATCGTGAAAGATCAAGAATTTTTACAACACTTCGGTAATTTAATGCAGATTCAATATTGTAAAATGGTATTTTTCAGATAGTGTAGTAATATTATTAATCATAAATTATTAATATTAATTATAAATTATTGATATTAATTACTGGATATATATTACTTATTAATAACTGGAAAGTAAAATTAAGTTTGTTGGAATACTGATTATATATAATAATTAGTAATTAGAGATTATTTGTTAATAATCATTAATTATTATAAGTTATAAATGATTAGTATAATATTATTAATGATTATTTATTAAATAATATAATATTATTAATGATATATGGTTAATTATTAAATAATAAAAAATAATCAAAATTAATTTTATGGAGGTCTTGTAAGTATTAATTGTTGATCGTCGAAAATTGGCATCTATTACAACGAGCATTTTGTGACCACAGTAAAATAGACATCTATTACAACATACATTTTGTGACTGTTGTAAAATAGACATCTATTACAAAGGGCCTGAAAATGACCATTATAATAACATTTATTACAACGGGCAGTTGATGTCCATCGTAAAAAGGGTGTTGTACAGGCATCTATTACAACGGTCACGGAAATGACCGTTGTAATAACATTCTATTAAAATGGGCGACCAACGCCCGTTGTAAAATGGTCGTTGTAATAAGGTATTTTTGTTGTAGTGTATGAAGCCCAATGATAGTAAAAAAAACCAAAGCATGCTAGACAACAACCAAGTTAAAGTACTGTTAAAATGGGTGGAAGAATTACGTTTTCCTGATGGAATTTCCTCTAATCTTCGTAGATGTGTTGACTTTAAAAATGGAAGGCTGAGTGGAATGAAAATCCATGATTGTCATGTAATGATGGAAAATTTGTTACCCATCGCATTCAAAGAATTGTTAACTGGAAAAGTTTGGAATGTAATAACAGAACTTAGCTTATTTTACAAGGAGCTTTGTTCATACATGTTAAAAGTTGACTGTTTACTTAAACTTGAAGAAGAAATCCCTATACTTCTCTGCAAACTGGAGAAAATATTTCCTCCGGATTTCTTTAATGTAATGGAGTATTTACCGGTTCATCTTCCAAAGGAAAGCACATCTTCAAGGTCCTGTGTAATATAGATGGATGCATCCATTTGAACGGTATGTTATTATACTAAGTATTCATATGTTAATTTAATTATAAATAGAACTTAATATTGAACTGAACTATTTTTTATTAGGTACTTAAATCATTTAAAAAAGTGAGACAAAAAGCTCGGCTTGAAGGTTCTATTTGCAAATCATATATCGAAGAAGAAGTTTTTTTGGTCTCTTATTATTTTAATGATCATGTGAACTTATCATTTGCAAGCGTCCCGCGTAATGATGAGAGGGTTGAACAAGATTCTTCTTCTGAATCAACATTATATATTTTTAAGTAACATGGACGACATGCTGGAAAATGTGTGGAAATATGGCTAAATGATAAAGATTGTCAAGAAGCACACACATATATTCTTCTTAATTGTCCTGAAGTTGCTCCATTTGTCAAGTAATCATTTTTTTTAAGTTCTGCTAAATTTATGTTAAATGTGTTAATAACAATGTAACATATAATGTTTGTGTTTGCAGTATTTATGGATCACAAAATCCAAGCGGTGATTTAAGCAAAAATTTTAGTAGTTGGTTTAGAAACTACGTTTTTGATCCCACAAATCATGTGCTCGACGAAGGAATAAAACATTTAGCCTTTGGACCGAAAAGAAAAGTCAAAACATATCCAATATTTTTTGTTAATGGGTATAAATTCAACACCAAAGAGTACGGTGCTGGAAAATTAACAAAAAATACTGGTGTGTTTGTTAAAGGCAGTGAAGATCTTAATAATCATATAAATGATTTTTATGGCGAGTTAACTCAGATTTTTTAATTGACATATTTTACAAGGCCTACAGAGGATGTTTATTTGTTTAGATGCAACTGGTTCAGCAATGTTTCAGGTTCTGGTATCAACGTGCATCAAAAGTATAATCTTGTAGAAATTAAACTACCTCACATTATCAAAAGTACGACCCTTTTGTACTAGCCAAACAAGCCTTACAAGCTTATTATGCCCTTATCCATCTATAAAAAGGATAAAGCAGATTGGTCTGCGGTTTTTAAAACCAAGGCAAGATTTACGTTCGATGGACAGGATATTCCCGATGAGCAAGCCTATCAAGCAGATCTAGAGGGAAATGTTTAAATAACAATAGCAGACGATCAAACTGATTTTGGACCTTTAAATGATGAGGAAAATGTATTAATCAATGCATTTGAGAGTGTAGAGGAAAACGACATAGAACCCGAAACCGAGTCTGAATCAGAAAACGACGAAGAAATTGATGAAGACTGAGTAAAATTTGGCAATTTTCACAACTATTCACATTACATTTACCTGTGTTTAATATTGCTTTTTCACAACTATTCATGTTACATTTACCTATGATTTGTATATGTATCAATGTGGTAGGTATATTATGTCTGGCTCTCAACGATGTGGTGGTGAGAATAGTGGCTTCAGGAATCTGACGGTAATGAATCCTTTTGTATACATACAATAAATTAACGTTTAAATATACAGTGTTATAATATTTTTTATGCTGAAATAACATTTTTACTATTCATTCTATTTGCAGAAACGACAACCTAAGAAGGCCCAATACAAAGAAGAAATTAAAGAGCTTAGATTCATGATTGAGCAACTACGTGACCAGAGTCGTCTTTAGACTATGCAGTTGGAACAGATAAATCATAAGTTTGCGAAGTATGTGCACATTCATGATAGTCGTCCTTTGTCGTCCGCTGATTCCGAAAGCGATGCTTGAGGTATGTTGTATATTTTGGCATGGAGTGGGTAAGAATGATGCTTTTGATATGTTTAAATGCTTTGTGGACATGTAACTTTGATGTATTTGGTTTACGAACATGTATGTGCGGATTGTTGGATGTTTTATTTTGTTTATATTGATGTTTCTTTGATTATTTTAGTTGTTTGTATTGTTATTGGTATATATGTGGAGTTGATTGTAATTGGATTGGACTAGAAATGTGGTAGCAGGAAGGTTATATGCTTGCTGGTATAAAAAAAATAACCTAGCTTTTCCAATGGTTTCCAACGGCTATCTGGTCATTGTTTTGTAACGGTTACCAACGGACTAAGTCGTTTGAAGCCGTAGGAAATATTCCGTTGGAACCGTTGGAAGCCGTTGGAAGTCGTGAATGCTATTCCAACGGATGTTATAATGCCCCCAATGGCTAGGATTCATTGGAATAGCCCTGTATTCTAGTAGTGTATTGATCATACTGATGTTAGGTAGTAATAACTTCACTTTATTTTCTTGTTCAAATATTTATCATGAAATATTGTAACACCCCGAATTTTCTATTAACACTAAAGTTGCTAAAATATTAATAAGTGTGTAAGAGAGGGGATGTATCTAATATGAATATAAAAATATTAATAAGTGTGTAAGAGAGGGGATGTATCTAATATGAATATAAAAATATTAATAAGTGTGTAAGAGAGGGGATGTATCTAATATGTATATAAAAACAATAATAAGTGTGTAAAAGGGGGGATGTATCTAATGTGTACATTGTAGAATATATATATATATATATATATATATATATGGGCAGTTAATGCAAACATGAATAGAAGTTTATTAATTTGCTGAGTGTTTGCTGAGTCACTTCTGACTCATTGCTGAGTCAACAAGATAAACCCCATCTTGTCTGAACGGCTGCGGTTATTTCTAGGTTAAATCTAGTGGCCTAAATGCATTCTAAAATCTATAAATAAGTGGGTAGACCCAAAACCTAAATCACTTGTAAAACTAGAGAAGCTACCGTCATGCTGCTGCCATGGAGTTCAGCGTAGCCGTCACAAACTAAGAAGAGGAAGCCTAATCTACTACAACTAAATTCTACTCAACAAAACAAATCAAACCAAAGAACTCTCTCTCTAATTCTCTTCTTTTGTTGGTGAGTATGATGATTCTCACAAGACTATTACAAACTAATTTGACTCAGTTATGAATGGATCACAAGAAAGTGATGTGATTTGTAATTGTAAATTCTATATATTGTGGATCTCTTATTATGTTATTATATTGTCGTATGATGTAAATTATATATGCTATGTCATGCTATGTTGTAAATTCTCTTATGCTATGTCGTGCTATGTTGAGAATCATGTCAAGCTATGTTATACTATCATACTATGCCATGTTATAAATCATGCTATATTATGTTGAAAAATCATGATGCTGTTGGATCATGCTTAAAGTTATGTTTTTTTTTCTTAATTTAAATGGATCTTGTTTATGGGAATTTGCCTATTAGGTTAGGTGTACCCATAAACTTGAAACTATAATTAAATAAAACTTGATTATGGGAATTTGCCTATTGAGTTAGGTGTACCCATATAAAACCATGTTGTTAAAAAATTAGATGATGTTGATTCACACATGTTCATATGTAAGTTTATGAAAATTGATTGAGATCATATTAGGTGAATTTTGAACAAGTTGACACCTTTAGATCCATGACATGTATAATCTATGCAAGTTGGACATATGCAAGTTTCACCCCTTATTATGATTCATTTGGTCACATATACATGTTGTTATTATGATAATCTCTTTTATGCTATGAGTTAGGCTATTCGAGTCTAACATATATTTTGCGAATAAACGTTCAAACGTGGGGTAGGGGTAATATTAGGAATTAATAAATTGGGTGCAATTTTGTAAGATGTTGCATACCATGAATGAATGTCCATAATTGAGTCAATTATGGACATTGTTAAAAATTGGAAGTAATTAATAATTCAAGTAGGGAATTATTAAAATTGGGGGAAAGTGGGTTATTATTAATAGTCAATGCTTAGGACACGAGGTTGGACCCGTTTGTGATGTAAACCTGCCCGGACCCGCCCGACAAATCCAGTAGTCACAAATGTCGGCCCAATGTGAGAGGTCCTAGGCCCAAACTAAAGCATAACAGTTGTAAAGACACGAGGTTAGACTCTTTTATGGTGTAAGACTGCCCGGACCCGCCCGGCAAATCCAGCTGCCATAAATGCCAGTCTAATGTGAGAGGTCTTTATGAGGTTATGGCCTTAATGAACTAAGAAATACTTAACCAGATAATCATGTAAGGTGGGACATGGGGGTTAAGTAGGTGCCTTGGGTGGCATGAGGAATCTGGTGGTTGCCTTTAGAGGCATTTGAAATACGATTAGACTTAACCAAACACACATGTAAATGAACATGACTAAGTGGGTTAAGTGGGATGGACTAATGGGGACAAGCTTAGGTGGAATGCTTGTGGTAAATAGTGGGGGCCCATTTCAACCAGTATCCCAAAACGTATCTTTGTGGGCTCGACCCAAGTCGAGGACGGGACACGCATACTGGGTTTGACTATAAGAGGCCAAAACAGGGAACGGTGGCAACGCAAGTCCAACGGGTTTCATATGCGTGTGTGGACCCGGGCTGGTAGGTAAGACGTTGTTGCATCGTGTAGGTATAAGCCGTGCATGTCCGTTGTATCAGGTTGCCACTTTAGGGGAGTGATACACCCCACTGTGGGGCCAGCACGGGTATCTACGAGTTAGGGAGCCGATCGAATAATGGGAAGTAGGGTACACCTAGTGGAGATAGGGGCAGGCGGCACCTATGTAGTCAGCTAGGGGTACGTAAAGCCATTGGGAAAGTTTCTAAGTGAAGCTAAGTGGGATGAATCTTTAGGGTGACTGGTGTGGTGCAGTATAGTGTTTATCCTTTAGTATTTAGGAGCGCCTATAACGTTGCCTTTAGCGATTGTCTATGTCCTTAATCTGCTCTTCATAGACATTTTCTTGTTTTCCAGCTTATGCCTTAGTCCAGTTATTTTGGTAATAGTATTGTAGAATTATCATATTCACCAGACTTTATGTCTGACCCCCTCTTTTCCATCCTTTTTCTCCCTTCAGGTCCGCAGGTTGGGCCAAGTTCTAGTGGAGTCTAGTTGGATCGCTTATCTTCTGGAAAGCTTGGACTGCTGAAGTAAAGTCCGGCTTGTTATCTTTCTTTTTAATGGCTATTCATGTAATGGGATTATGTACTTGTTTTATCAAGATAGATATTGTACTTGACATTGAATATGGTGTTATGATGTAATCAAACATGTTTTGACTTCTGCTACAATGAAATAAAGTTTTTGAATTTCCAAGTACTATTTTATATCTGTCTTGTTGTAATTTTACTGTTCTATATTCACTTAAAACCTCCATGGAAGTTAATGCATTCCCTTTGTGAGTGACATTAATGGACGTGGGGTGTTACAAATATTGTAATTGAACTTGACCTAACTGTGAGTACTTTGCATTTGGATTATGCGTCATTGACTGGAGAGCTTGGTTTTTCTCTTGTATTGATTGAATGAAGTTTTTATGTTGAATCTTAAATTAGTGTGTTAGGATGAACTATGGTTCCAGCTTGGTCTGTGCCTATTGAACTTGACAGGTTTACGTTAAATATTGGTCTATGTTGCGATGAATATTGTAACTTTTAATCCTACCCCTAAAAGTAGCATGTGGTGATACGAAGACCATTATTCTGTATAGTTTCTTGATATGTTTAGATGCGAGTTAAAAGCTATACGATTGTGTCTACGAGTGAATTTCGTTTTCATAGTTCATAGACACATGTTTTTTGGTGTGTATATATACACACATATAAACACAGACAAATACATATATATATATATACATACATACATATATATATATAGATACATATGTCTCAGCGCATACAAGCACACATACATTTAGTGTGCAAGCTGTTATACATATACAGTGTGTGCAACTCGTGCTTAATTCAAAATCGTTTGAAACTAATATCCTTTTTCCATTTTATAGAGTTTTTTTAACATCAAACAATTTACGTTATTTCCTAAAAGCAACATATATTAATTTTGAATCTTGTTTAACATTTTTGTTTTGATGTTGATTGGTCTTGGTTGGTAAGCTGATGAACTTATTTGGGAGCATGGGTGATCCACTTTGATGTTTTGATACATGTGCAGGTATGTGACAATTTTTTCTACTTATAATACATGTACAAGTAAATTTTTTATGGGAAACTCTATTTAGACACAAAATGAGGACATAAAATTGCATACAATAAATCTCAACCATTGGATCCTCCTATGAATTCCACTTTTCACATAAAGACAAAAAAATCCAACGGTGGAGGCTTTGTGTCTCTCTCTTTGTTTTTTAATTTTGTGTCTAAATAGCCGGCCCTATTTTTTATATAAAAAATAATAATCATCTTTTACATCGTGCTTATTATCCACGTTATAATTGACTCAATCAATATTGTTGGGCTTTTATTTAGGTTCAAGTTGCTTAGTATATTATTTTTCTTTAGTTAAAAAATGTCATCACTAGTCCGCAAGTAGTGGCGCAACGGTACGTTACATGCTTTCGATACCTGTCTGCCCTACTCCCATTCAAGACGCGAATTAAGGTGCATCTTCATAAAACCTATAACTCGGTTGGGGACAAAACCCTCTGTGTTGGGCTAATCAAAAGGGAAGCCGCTGTAGTGGACAGAACGTTAAAATACAGGGACCACCCATGAATTCCGTGAATTTTGCCTTAAAATTAGGATGTAGGGTCCCACACTTTTATCTCTTGATCGGCTGAAACGGGTACTATAGCAAAGTTCTTTCATCAGGAAGTTAAAAAAAAACAAAATTGTCATCACCTCCTTTTTAGTTTTGTTTTCGGATGAGTGGGTATGTGTTAGTTATATTTGTGCTTCTCTGACTAGTGTTTTTGTGCCAGGAAATATAAGCAAGCATGAATAAGTATACCAGTATGCAAATGTTATTGTGTTTGTGACTTTGAATTGTTGGTGTGTGTATGTGTATAAACAGTGTTTGTGAGTGTAACTCCTTTCTTGCTTACAAGTGTCCTTTTATATATATACAAACACACGCACAAGAGCCAGTCCCAGTAATCTAAATTTTTATTCGTTTCAATCACGCATGGCTGACTTGCTATTAAATTTTGCATATCAAATCTTGTTTTCTTTGAACCTTTCTTGCTTCGGACGTGTTAAGGTGTTATATTACGTGAATTCATGCATGGATTTTCATGTAAGACATTTCCTTTTTTACTTTTATATATATATATATATATTTATGTACACACACACATAAACACACACTGAAGCAAGAGTTTGCTTTTTCATTTCTAACTTCCATGTTGTCGCATTTATAAATATTATATATAAGTTCATTTATTCACTTTGTAGCTTGCTAATGTCGGTTTACTCTGTACATATTTTACAGAATTTGTTTTAACTATTACAAAGATCCAAACCTTATAATACATAATATTCTCTTAAAGAAATGGTTAATTTTCTCTTAAGTATGTGTTCTCTTAAAGAAGTTATTCTCTTATTCAATCACTTGACATGTCAATATCATAACCTAAGTTAAAATTCTACAAGTCCACTGCATGTAGATATTGATATTCATCGTTTGGATTGTATTTGTAACAACCCGAATTTTAATAACATGTTGAAACTTGAAATCAGGGTATAATTAATTTTAAAATAAGAATCAAGGGAAACATGTTACGCCATTGCGTTCGTCTCGGAATTCTGCTTGAAATAGAGTCCGAGTTTGCGTAAAACGGATACCGTATGAAGAAGATATGGACGAACGAAGTTGGAGCAGAAAAACAGGGCACTGGAGGGCACCAGTAGTATACCCTATGCATTCTAGAATTGTGTCGGGCTGCCACCATGGGACTGGATACACCTCATGGTGGGACCATCATAGGTATCTACAATCATTGGGGGCCATATGATACACATAGGTAGCATAATCCCTAGGTTGGACCTAGGTGGCATAAACCCTAAATCCAAGAAGCGTTCAATAGGTAGCATAATCCCTAGGTTGGACCTAGGTGGCATAAATCCTGGTTGAATCTAGGAAGCGCTCGATAGAAAACCCTAGATTAGATCTAGGTAATAAATAATAGATGTACACGTGAAAGCAACCTTAATTTCGGGGATTGGGATCACGTTATGATTTTATCATTTTATATAGATTACTAGTTGGGACACTAGTTAGGTGGTGCAGAGCAAATAGATATCATTTTAATGGCGAAGTAGAGAAATCTGGCGATGCTTGATAGAAATCTTGCGAAACTATACTTAGTTCATCTTGAATGGGAATCTTGCAATGTTATACATGACAAAAATCATATGTGGTTATTCTTAGTTATCTTTCCTGTAGCTTATCTTGTCATCATGCTTATGTTTACTTTCAGTTTATTTATGCCATGTTATCTTTACCTGCTTTTATGCTGAAAGTCACTAGGACTTACTCAATCTTTATGACTGACCCGTTTTGTTTCGCCTCCTTTTCTTCTGTTTCCTCCCCAAGGTTCACAGGGTGGGAATACAGCTTAGTTCGGATCTTACCAAGCTCCAAGGCTCTTTCTTGTACGGCTTGGATTTCTCTTGGCTATGGCTTGCTTTACTTTATTGGGGAATACTACAACTTATTTTATGCTTCTTTGTTTTTGAGAAAGACAGATATTTTAACTATGTAATTGGGTATTGGAAGTTGATGGGCTTTTATTGTAAACAATTATATTTAGCAAGTGATTTGAAGTACTTCCACTTTACTTTCCGCTGTTTTATATATGTCTGTCTTGTAATATTTCTGTTCCAGTACCCATAATGCTCCATTGAAGTTAAGGCATTCCCTTTGTGAGTGACCTTAACGGATGTGGGGTGTTACATTTGGTATCAGAGCAGAAGGATACCAGACTGGGCAAAAAGCTTTTAAAAACCTTCTGAAATTATTTTCAAAACCGTTTACAAAGAGGCATCTTTCTAAGAAAAGTTTTGTTTTACGAAAGGCATATTCCCCAAAGCCATATGCACTATCTTTTGATTCTCTCATTGAGTCTCTTCTCTCTTTCTTTTTCACCATAGTTTGTAGGCATACAACGCATGTCGGAGGGCAAAGGAGTGCCCAACTTCCATCTGTAGCCGCAGTAATTCCATCTGCGTCTAATCTTATTTCAAGCTTTGTAGAGTTGTCGTGCGATGGAGGTAACTTTCGAGAAACTTGTCAACAAGCTATACAAGGATAGCAAGAACAAGGATAAAGAACACAAGCCTAAGGATGAGAAACTTGTTGATATGGCTTAATCCACGAAGGAGGAAAAGGTGAAGGGAAAGAGGCTAAAGTGAGAGAATAATAAAACCCACGACAAGAGAGAGTATCTTTAGTATGAAGGGACATGTAGTTAAGTATTAGAGGACAAGGACAAGATCATCGAGAGGGCAATTGCATGCTCTCACTACTAGCATACCTAAGAAGAGGTGGTAACGTTTCTGTTAAAAGTTTAGCTTTCCTTTTCTATCATCCCGTTAGAACTTTGTTTTTGTACATCGCATCCTTTTTAATTCTGCTTCGATAGTTGAGTCTTTGCACCTTAGTACTAGCGTAGTAGAGGGTCCCATTTTTGTCTCAAATCCTGTTGGGGAATCGTCTCATTTATTCATGACTTGTTTGGATTTGAGAAAGTTTATGCTAAGTGTTGAGTTTAGAAGTAAAGCTTATGTTTTTGGGCAATGGGTTGATTCTAGGGATGGAGTGGTTGTACAGAAAAGATACCATTCTTGAGTATGAAAAGAGGGTAGTTAGACTCTTGACTTGCCCCGGTAATGCCCTCAAAGTCTAGTGTAACCCTTAGGGTTCTGCCATGCTTAGTTACCTAGAATCTCTTAATATATTTATTGATCCGCTCGAGTAGTGTTCGCCACTAAGGCGGATGGTTCATCTCATTTATGCATAAATTATAGAAAATCACCTTAGTATGTACACTTGGCAACATGGTTGACATCTGTTTATTTGCAAGAGATAATTCTTCTGCGTGGAATACCCTATAAATGAGATCCAGGATTCACTAATGAATTTTGCAGAGCTTGCATGAAACCATGAGTACGCAGTGATGTTTAAGCTTGGTATACGAGAAAAAGAATAAGTGAAAGTGGAACGAGAGGCGACAGTGAAATGAGTTCCAACTTATATTTTGGAAATAGGGATTAAGAAGCTACGAAATTGTGAAGCTAAAGACGGTCAAAGCATAATGGAGTTAAGCTCAAGGAAATGCGACTTAGAAGATTGAAGACTAGACACGCACATCATATTTCTTTTTAAGAGTATATCCTTGATCCCTCTTTTCCTGTAGAGCTTACTTGTATATTATCTTTTAAGTATAGCCTCTCGGTCCTATTCTCAATCCTATTTATGTTGCAAAACCCCATAGGGATCATCTGTTAGTAATACATGTTGGGGCTTGAGGGTGTCCATTAGGTTGAGTAATTCTTTGGGCGTCAGCCTGATGTTGATTTCGGTCTTTGGGCTGGTGCTTAGGGAGTTCTTCTCCTAACCAGTATATATGTGACGTAGATTTCCAGTTCTGACATTGCCTAATGGGCACAAAGTTTTTACTTGCTTCTATCATTCGACTATACCTTTAGGTAGGAACAATTGGGTGTAAACATGTGTTTGAGACATGTTATGATTGATGGTTGCAAGTGGCTGCAAGTGGTTGCTAGTGGTTGCTCGTGGATGCATTTACACATTAGGCACTAGATCGGCTCAGTCACCTTTCATATTGCATATGCATGAGTGTTTATACTTGCTTATGGATGAATTCGAAAGTGTTATCATGTGGATGTTGCATATGGATGGATGTTTGTGCACACATATAGTGTTAGTGTGACTAGGACTATTTTCATACATGTGGACTCATGGCACTAAACATATTTTGCATTAAGAAGATCAATCAGGCCTGATCATTTGCATTAGATAAGAACATATACACACACACTTTCTGCATATGTTCATACAGCATTAGAAATCTCTTAAGGACAATAGATGCCTGTGATTGATGATTGAGTAGATGGATGATTGGATGGTAGGACACATTGTTCTTATTTCTTAACTTGAAGATTTCGGGGACGAAATCCTTTAAGGAGGGGAGAATGTAACAACCCGAATTTTAATAACATGTTGAAACTTGAGATCAGGGTATAATTAATTTTAAAATAATAATAAAGGGAAACGTGTTACGCCATTGCATTCGTCTCGGAATTCTGCTTGAAATAGAGTCCGAGTTTGCGTAAAACGGATACCGTATGAAGAAGATATGGACGAACGAAGTTGGAGCAAAAAAACAGGGCACTGGAGGGCACCAGTAGTATACCCTATGCATTCTAGAATTGTGTCGAGCCGCCACCATGGGACTGGATACACCCCATGGTGGGACCAGCATAAGTATCTACAATCATTGGGGGCCGTATGATACACGTAGGTAGCATAATCCCTAGGTTGGACCTAGGTGGCATAAACCCTAAATCCAAGAAGCGTTCAATAGGTAGCATAATCCCTAGGTTGGACCTAGGTGGCATAAATCCTGGTTGAATCTAGGAAGCGCTCGATAGAAAACCCTAGATTAGATCTAGGTAATAAATAATAGATGTACACGTGAAAGCAACCTTAATTTCGGGGATTGGGATCACGTTATGATTTTATCATTTTATATAAATTACTAGTTGGGACACTAGTTAGGTGGTGCAGAGCAAATAGATATCATTTTAATGGTGAAGTAGAGAAATCTTGCGATGCTTGATAGAAATCTTGCGAAACTATATTTAGTTCATCTTGAATGGGAATCTTGCAATGTTATACATGACAAAAATCATATGAGGTTATTCTTAGTTATCTTTCCTGTAGCTTATCTTGTCATCATGCTTATGTTTACTTTCAGTTTATTCACGCCATGTTATCTTTACCTGCTTTTATGCTGAAAGTCACTAGGACTTACTCAGTCTTTATGACTGACCCGTTTTGTTTTGCCTCTTTTTCTTCTGTTTCCCCCCCAGGTTCACAGGGTGGGAATACAGCTTAGTTCAGATCTTACCAAGCTCTAAGGCTCTTTCTTGTACGGCTTGGATTTCTCTTGGCTATGGCTTGCTTTGCTTTATTGGGAAATACTACAACTTATTTTATGCTTCTTTGTTTTTGAGCAAGACAGATATTTTAACTATGTAATTGGGTATTGGAAGTTGATGGGCTTTTATTGTAGACAATTATATTTAGCAAGTGATTTGAAGTACTTCCACTTTACTTTCCGCTGTTTTATATATGTCTGTCTTGTAATATTTCTGTTCCAGTACCCATAATGCTCCATTGAAGTTAAGGCATTCCCTTTGTGAGTGACCTTAACGGATGTGGGGTGTTACAGTATTAGTTTTTTGGGGATGTATCAAGTAAAACATTAATTATATGAAATTGTGTAAGTTTCACGTTATGCTTTGCCTAAGTCCATTTTTGCCCCAACTCCCGGAGTAAAATGAATTTAGCAAGCCCAAGATGCCTTCCTTATGTTGCTCATGTTTCTGGAATATTATTACCGAATATAATTAATGCACAACAAGTATGGAAACATTCACAGTTTAGCTCTGAAAATGAAAAGAAACTTGTTAAATTATAATATTGCCACTTAGTTACAGTAATCATTTGTCAACATAGGTTTTGATATGCGGATGTATACTCGTTTTATTTGTTGATTCTAAGTTCGTTTATAAGGTTTTACATAAAACGTTCTCTAGTTTATGCATCTGATTTGAGTAAGTCAATAAAACATCTAAGGAACACACATCCTTAGTAACCTGTGATGAAGTTTAAAATTTGGCATAATATGATATCGCAAGATAACAGTTTCCTGATTTGTGGTATTTACTTTGGCATATGTGACATCTTACAGTAGTTGTTCCATGTAAATGTTGATTAACTGTCTAAATGCTGGTGCTGCTAAGACAATAACATTTTGTAGTGCTGCCTTCGCCTCTTATTGTATTTATTCAATTATGCCTAGATTTCTAGTTGCCAAACATATTATATTTGGTCTCTAGTATCATGTGTGCTTTTGGGAATTTTGGATGTTAAGTTTCTTCGTTAAATTGTGTAATGTTTGAAATATTATGTCATTACTCTGTTCAAGTTGATACGTGTTAAATCCAAAAATGGTTCTAACACCCAATTCAATGATTATTAAAAGAGAAAAACAAAGAGAACACACGATTTATAGTGGTTCGGCGTTAAAGAGCCTACGTCCACATTATACTTCGTTGATTGATGTTTTGAGTACAAATACAATACATGTCTTCACTCAATCTCGCTATTACAATGAATAATTTCACTCAATCTTTGCTGAAATATGTTTCAAAAGTTAGTGATGATCTGAATAAAGTGCTGAAACTCAGTGGTAGTGAGAGTTAGAGCCAACAATTTGCCAAAAGATCCCTTCAAATGAGGTTTGGTGGAGTATTTATAGGTAGAAAATTCCTTTGGAGGGGCTCCGGTTCGGATACATGTGGTGCTCATCCCTTCAAAGTCGGGTTCGAAATATCTGAGATGGTGCTAGCGTGCTATGATCGTTGGTGAATGTGGGGGAGCGGGTATATAACCGCTCCGCATATGAAGGAATTATGCATTGTAACCGCTGCAGCTTTTGGTTCTCGGATCAAATGGGTATTCAAATAGGTGGTTCGGGTCGATAATGCTCCGAACCGATCCGGTTGCGCCTCCTACATGCCATTTTCTGGACTACTAACTTTGAAGAGAAAGGGCTCGGTTCGGGGGGTCTCCGAACCAATCCGAATATCTACTGCGAATTTTTCCTTTAAACTTATTTATTGAGCAATCTCTTAGCTTTGTGTAGCCCGATCACAAAGCAGGCTAATATTTTGCCCCCTCGAAGTACACATTTATTGGAAATAAAGTGTGCTTCAAAACTGTCCATCCACTGATTTCTGAATTAAGGTCATTGAATAGTTGTTTCTGTTTGTCTTTAAAGTAATGATGTTTCATTGAGTCACATCTTTCGGTGCTTATAAATATAACATGGGATGTATTAATCATTTCCTTTGCTTTCGAATAACTTCAGTTCCTACTTAAGGGTGGAGCATCGCTTCCAGGTAATCTATATAGATTGCACTTTTTAGATAATTTGTCTGAATTTCCTTTGTCTTTAATCCGATTTAAATTCGTGTCCCTCACCTTGGATTATGGCTTAAATGACGTATCGAGCTGATTTATTAGATTCACTCGTGCATCCGAACAGGCCGCTCTTCGTGCCGCTGTTGCTTTGGGGGTTAGCGGTTCTAATAAACCCATTACACCACATTTCAAAATCGAATCAAAGGTCGGTTTAGATACTCGATTACTTTAGTTTCCATTGATTTAAATCCAAATTCAGAAGCGATTTAAGTGATTTTACTCGACATCACGCCAAGTGCGGCGCTGTGTCTTCTGCTCCTCCGCCATCATCGCTGGCAGCGTCGTTGTGACCATGAGCCTGTCGTGGAGGGGGATTGAACCAGGGATGAACATATTGATTCATGGATACTTTGCCGTGAGTGGGCTTTTGAAAGGAGATGGGCTTAGTGTTGCTGGAGAAGTGGAGAAGACGAAGAAGGAGAAGAGAGAGAGGATTGGGATCGGTTTGAGGTGGATCGGATGATCTCAGAGTGCTTGGGATGGGGTATGCAATGTCGGGTCGGAGGACATGATAATGGTTGGAGTGGATAGGTTTTGGATGTCAGAGGGGTTGATGTGGTTTGGTTCGGTATTAGCCGATCCGAATGATATCTTCTTCCTGCAGCTCTATCCGATTCGATCCCTTTCATTCTCACTTTACGAACCGATCCGCTCAGGAAAAGCACTAGAGCCGATCCGTTCATACTATGGGCTCTCGAATTGACCCGCCTTTATAAATGACATCTGAATCGATACGACTGTGATATATGTATTCGAACCGATCCGCAGTCATCCAATATGAAACACATGAATGATTCAATCAACTTAGCCAACATTAACTGTGGCTTATGACTTTATGAAAAGTTAGGATAGAGTCTCCTTAACTAAACTGAACCTCTGGGACTACTATGAACACATAATTGCTTTGTCGATTTTTGCATTGCACATTTACATCGTATTTCTTTAATTCTGTCACTGCACGCACATTTGTATACTTTAGCTTACACTCATGCACAGGGGACACATGCAACTTCACTCTAATTTCTGCTATTATTTCTTCGATAGTACAACAAACATGACTGAAAGACGCTCATCTAGATTAGCAGAGAGAAGCAAAGCTGTAAGATCATCTGAGAATCCCGCTATTGAGGATGTATCCTCTACTTCAGATTCAGGTTGGAATGGTGCAGGTTCGGACTGCGAATCATGGGTCCAAGAGAGTGGAATATCATCTGGAAGTGATGTCTCTATGGATGAGGAAGAAGACGGAGGAGTTGGAGACAACGATGCTCCAGACGAGTTTGAAAATGTCACAATTTTAGAGAATCCAAGCGATTCTGTTGCATCAACGATTGACAATGATAAACTTGCACAAATATGTCTAAAGCATGGGATTCTTCGAAGAGATACTGAGTTTCCCTCGAAAGTAGATCGTCCTCATAATCCACCGGAAGGGTACATGGCCATCAGTAGATTAATGTGCCTTGTTGGGGGCGATACCTCCATTTCCACCATTAGTCGTCAATTTTATGAGACAACTGCGGATTGCCCCCATGCAACTTCATCCCAACTCCTATGCTTATTTGTATACCCTGTACATAGCATATAAATAAATTCTAGGTGTAGAACTTACTTTCAAGGACATTCGTTTCTTTTACAATTTCAAGCATCGGACCCAAGATACCCCGAATCGGTATCAAAAAGGAAAATCATTACTGTCCCGTATAGCAGCAAAGCTAGCGACCCGAAACCTGAATGGTTTTACATGAAACAGTAACCGGTGTGTGCCAGAATATGGTTTAAATCAAGTAAGGACATCAGCCTTTGAGTTCTAGTTTTGATCTCTATTATAAATATATTAAGCATTGCTTATTTTCACTTGTAGTTCCTAACCCGCCGCAAGAGAAGCATTAAGTGAAATTTGATCGCTTGAATCGGTTACTCAACGTTGATAAAAAAAAATTGACCATAAAAGATTGCTTAGTGGACAAATATCTTCATCGGCATCGCTTAATCGCTATAACTCGTAGCATAGGTCATGGTGAGGGCCCTTATGTGTATATTCCTCCGGTCAAGGGGCCAATTGAAATTTTACCCGAGCACGGGGAGAGTTCGAAGGATCTGACGATACCTCAAAAGAGTCCTTCTCCATCTTCGACTCAAGATGATGAATTAGTGAATATAGCAAGAAAAGATAGAGATAAACACATCACTCCTGAGGATACAGCCACTCCTGAAAGACCAGTTTCCCCAAAAGAGTTGTCGTCAGTTGTTCCTCAAGGGGATAATCCCACTGTAGATGATTTTATATATCAGGGTTTGGGAAACCTTCCTTTTCCCTTAACCCTTTACACTTCGGAAGATTTCACGACGAATCCTCTCACCTTCACTTCCGAAGAAGAAGTCACTCCTATGAAGGCCGGGGGAACTGTACATATCGGCATCACCCCAGGCCCCGGTCTGTTAGGGGGGATATCACTTAGGATATACACCTCACTATAGCACCGCATGTCACAACACTTGTGCTTTAATTTCCCACTTATTATAACACTTTCTCATTCCATTTTACAGGACAAATGGGGCGTCCCCGTTACTACACAAGAGATGTTCGTTCGAGCATGCCCCCAATGGATTATGGTGTAAGGCATGATCAACATGAGAGTCGAGGCAGAGATGATAGAAGGAATCAGCCTCCGCAGCCTTATTGGTCCTCCCGTTCTCGATCCCCGCATCGCAATGACTCTGACAAGCATAAGATTCAACCTTCACATCATGAGGGTGATAAGCATGCCTCCAAACCTCCTTCTTCATCAAAAGACAAAACTCCTCTAGAAGGCTCTCCGAAGAAAGGATCCGATCCAAAAGAAAAACAAAAAAATCGGGGAAAGGAGCAGGGAAAAGCAGACCCATTGTGAATCTAAAGCATCGCACTGTCAACATCACCAGTACGAGGCCAGTTATACTTGACGATGAGAACTAGGCCAGACTAAAACACGTGAAGGAAAAATTCCCGAACACCATTTCGGACACATGCACTTCGTCCCAAAGCTCAAACCAGTAGATCCCGACTGGGCCACTGAAGTCAAAGCAAAAATAAATTTTGTGGATTCTTAGTATAAGGAGATGAAGAAATACTCGAAGACCCTTTCCAAAATCATTAGCGATCCAATCGCCGATGTAAAGACAATGAGTAATGTTGCCGAATACGATGCAAGGGCTATCGAAAACTCTAAGAAAGATCTTGAGGATGCCCAAGCCAAACTTGCCGTTGTGCAATGCAATGCAAACAATTATAAACAGCAATTTGAAGAACTATAAAAGTGTTGAGCTCGAGTCCCATAGTCAGGAACGCATAGATTTAAAGAAACAAGTTGAGGGTGCTAAGTCTGAAAGCACTGTCGTCTCGAGCAGGAGAAAGCAGAATTAGCTAGAAAGAATGCCGAGCTTAAGGCCAAATTGCTGGAGGTTGAAACAAGGGCAGCTCTTGCTGAGGGGAATGCGAGTGTAGCTTTACAATAGGTCGAGAAAGTCAATGATCAGCTTGCAGATGCTCAAAAAGAGATGGACGAAAGTGCTGAGACCATGATTGGATTTTTTTTGCTCAGGTGATCCGTCACCGAGACATTGCATGGCTGAAAGATTATCCTATCCCCCTGGTATATGTATGGGATCATATAGTTGAATGGGAAAAGCAATAACTCCATGTGAATTCAATCGACGTGGACAAGTTAATGGAGAAATATCTGAGGGGTGAGGAAACTACATGCTTGACTGAAGGCGCAGACTTATTGTTGCTACCATTGAGGATGGGAAACGTCAGGCCAAGGGGAAAGAAACTATCGAAACTGGTTCTTCTTCTTCTTCCCCCGGAGCTCCCGAAATGAAAGGATATATTCTAGAGAACCCGGGGATTCCCAAGGCATCTTTATTATCTCCTGTTATCGAGACAAATTTGGAGACGCCTATTCAAAAATCATCTGAACATGTCTCCATCTTTTCACCTTACTTTGTTAAAGCCATCTCAACTTTTCGTCAAATCGTTGGACAAAAAATTAAAGAATACGAGTTTTCTCCTGAGTTAATACCTGTTTCATCTCGCTCTGTAGGTGCAAAGACCACTGAGAAGATGGATGAGCAACCAGGAGAAGCCACTGAATCAAGACCCACTGAAAAGGTGCTGGAGAAAAAGGATGAAACTACTAGCACCGAACCTGCAGAGAAGGTCGGAGAAAAGGAGGATAAGGTTGCTAGCAAAACTATTCTGCCATCTGATTCTGAAGTTCCCATAGATGGGGACATGATAGATGTCTTGAAGGATGATGGTGGTAATGATGGGCATGATGAGGATGACGAGGTTGTTATAACTAGTGATTCGGGGAATGCTGACAACATGACTTTGGCTGATATAAAGGCAAAGCAAGATAAACTTATAAAAGCAAAAGTTGAGGAGGAAGATCCCGAGAGTCTTAAACCTCGTGCTGTAGTCCCTCCTAGGTCAAGGTTAGTTGTCAAACTTTCAACTAGGTCAACCACCGAGGAGCTTGCTAAAAAATCTTCTATTGATTCCAATGTTCCAAATCCAGGGAAGAAGATATCAAAGCGTGTTTTGACTGAGGGCGAGAAGGAGAAGGAAAAGCTCAAAGCTGCTAAAAAAGAAAAATCTACTCCAAAGCCTAAGTGAAAAGAAGTTTTTATCTTTTCATTGATTTCCCCTTGGCCCGCTGTGGTTGTAGCGAGTGCGACCCTCGCATTTCTTTGTTTAGTCTTTTTTGTATAGATCCGCACCCATGTAAATAAAGTAGTTTGTTTCCTGCAATGTAAAGTGTTCGTAATTTTGTCAATTACTTTGTCTAAGTGTGATACAAATAATTCATAATAAATCGCATCACAAGTGAATCAAATGCATGGTGTAGACACTACAGCTACACAAAGTGGTCGATGATAGGATGCGATGTACATGCATATGCCCCTAATCAATCTTGAATGAGATGCCCGACCAGGGCTTGTTTAAGATTGATTAGGTTAGACATTCAATTGCCCCCATCTCTCTGGCAGGGTTAAGAGTCTTTATATTGTTGGTGCTTGTCTTTCAACACCTTTATACTCTCCTGTCGTATGGTCATGTTAGAGTAGATTTGAGGCGGCCTTTTGTCGTGGTGCACCTTCATGCCTCAAGGACGTCGTCTTCCTTTCCTTTATACTCTCTCTCGACTGGTGGGAGTAGAGTTTGGGACGTCGTCTTCCCGTCCTTTTTTATGTCGTTGTACAAATGGTAATTAAACTTGTTTTGATATCAATTCAAATTTCCAACATTTTCGGCTTATGTTATGACAATAACAGAATATACATGAAATAAAATTCGAATGGGAAAAGTAAATTACACACAATACTTTATAGTGGTTCGGCCAAGCCGTGACCTACATCCACTTTATAATCTTTTGTTTATATTAACTAAACTTTTCTAGGCAAGTCCTGCATTTTTACATGGCTTATAAAACAAAAGAAAACAGTACAAATTCAAGTCAGGTATCGCCAGAAATGTTGGGCGTTCCAGGCTCTAGGAATTTCTTAACCATCAACGGTCGTTAGCTTGAAATCTCCCGTGTCATGCTTCCATTGAATGGTATATGGTCCTTCCAACTTCTGACCTAAATGAACTGGAGAGGGAAGACTCTCTTTAGTACTAGATCTGCAGGTTCAAAGGTTCGAGGATGAATCTTTCTGTCATAATAGCGTGCCACTTGGCATCGGTGCCTTGATGCACGCAAGTCCGGTTCGTCCCTTTTCTCTTTAATCTTGTCCAGGGGCTCGAGTAAGAGCGCTTTATTTGTCACCGGGTCATAATATATCACCCTATGAGAGGGGACTTGACGCTCCACCGAAATTACCTGTTGTGATCCAAAGGAGAGTGAAAAAGGGGTGTGACCAGTAGTTGTCTTGAAGGTCGTCTGATAGGCCCACAAAGCTAGTGGTAATTCGTCAACCCACATGGCCTTTGCTTGTTCCAAACGCTTTTTAAGAATGGATTTAATAACTTTATTTATCGCTTCAACTTGTCCGTTCGACTATGGGTGAGCTACAACAGTATACCAATTGTCAATCTTATATTTCTGGCAGAAGTTTCTAAATTCCGCGCTATCGAATTGGGTTCCATTATCGGTTATAATGGTTTTTTGTATCCTAAATCAAAAAATGATATTCCTGACCTCAAAGCTTATCACTTTTCTTGTCGTGATCACGGTCAAGTGTTTGTCCTCCACCCATTTTGTGAAATAATCCACAGCCACAATCGCATATTTAGCTCCTCCTTTAGCAATTGACAGGGTCTCGATGATGTCTAATCCCCACATTGCGAACGGCCATGGACTGGCCATTGATTTAAGCTGTCCTGGGGGTGCCCTTGGAACTTTAGCAAATCTTTGGCACTTATCGCAGCGTCGTGAGCGATCAACTGCATCTCTATTTACGGTAGGCCAAAAATAACCATATCGCAATATTTTCTTTGCTAAAGTTTGGCCTCCAGTGTGATCTCCACACTCACCTTCATGTGCTTCTCTCAGTACACGCTTGATGTCGTCTTGTGCTATACACCGTAGTAGAGGCATGGAAAATCCTTGGTAGTAAAGGACGTCGTCCTATAAAACGTACCTTGCGACTTTACGTATTACAGCTCATCTCTCGCTCTTTTTTGATGGGAGAGTTCCACTCTTAAGGAAGTTCTTAATCGGTGTCATCCATGACTCCCTTTTTGGTTCAGCTTCCAGGGCTAATTGGACTTCCATTTGTTCAAAGCTTGGCGATTCCAATATCTCTATTGGAACCATCTTGGTTTTTTTTGGGTTGTTAGAACATGTGAACTTAGCCAGTCGGTCTGCTTTTTGGTATTCTGTTCTCGGGATATGAGTTATGCTGTAATGTTCCAGGTTACCCAGCAACTCCTCTACTTTTCAAGGTAAGTAACAAACCGAGGTCCTCTGGTTTCGAATTCCTTTCGAACTTGGCAGACAACTATCTTGGAGTCATAGAGTATGTCCAGTGTCTTTATCCCTAGTTCCTTAGCGAGTTTTAGCCCGACAATCGGGGCCTCATATTCAGAGTCATTGTTGGTGGCAGAGAATTCCAACCGCAAGGCGTAGTAAATGGATCGTCCTTCAGGAGTAGTTAAAACAACTTTGGCATCAGACCTTTGATCATTCTTAGCCCCATCCGTGTATAATTTCCATGGGCTATGTTCTAACTTATGCTCTGAAGTGATAATCTTGTCATCCACTGCTTCTTCCTCGGGAATTGTGAATTCTGCTATGAAGTCAGCTAGGGCTTGTCCCCTTATTGATCTCCTTGGTTGGAAATTTAAATCAAATTGGCTCAACTCAATATTCCACTTAAGTAATCGTCCTGATTCTTCGGGTCGTTGTAACACTTATCTCAGTGGCTGATCGGTGTATATGACTATCAGGTGAGCTTGAAAATAACGACGGAGCTTTCAGGATGTAATCAAAAGACTATAAGCGAGTTTTTCTATTTTTGGGTAATTGCGTTCTACAGCTGCTAACTTATTGCTTACGTAGTACACCGGCCTCTGGATCTTGTCTTCTTCACGCATCAAAGCTGTGCTGACAGCATGAGATGACACTGCCAAATATACGAACAGTTCCTCATGATCCACCGGCTTCGACAATATTGGGGGATTCTCTAACAAGTTCAACAAATTTTGGAAAGCCTCTACATAATCTGGGGTCCATTCGAAATTACTTTACCCTTGTTTAATTAAATCAAAGAATGGAACACATTTGTTCGTGACTTTGGAAATGAATCTTCTCAATGCCACAACTTTCCCAACTAAGCTTTAAACGTCTTTAATCTTCTATGGTTCTTCTATATTTTTGATTGCTTGTAACAACCTGTAATTTTAACCTGTTAAGATATAAATGAGGCAGAATTTAATTTAAAAATCTGAATAAAGGGGAACGGGCTATGCCATTGCGTTCGTCTCGGAAAAATACGCGAAATAGAGTCCGAGTTTTCGAAAATCGGAGTCCGTATGACCCGGTTAAGGCCCATTGAAGTTTTCAGAAATTTCTATGCTAAAATCAGATTTAAATTTCAAATTAAGAGCAGGGATTAGGGCTAATCGGGGTCAGGCGGGAAAACTCCCGCCAGGACCCGCATGTCGACAGGCATGTCGACAGGGCCCCTAGGGAGTCGACAGCCTTGTCGACAGCCCTGTCGACAGGGGGTAGCCAGGCAGATTAGCCTGGCGCGCCACTTTGGTTTGGGCTTGGCTTGGGCTTGATTGTGTGGCCCGGTTCTAGAGCATTCCGAAATCTGACGGGCCAAAATTCACCTAGGGTTAATCCTATGGTCTAAATCACTCTAATTCTCTATAAATATACCCCTAATCCTACCCTAAAGCCTCATTAATAAATCTTGCAACTAAACTATGTCAATTTGAATCCCCAAATGGCCTCCACCTAAAACCTAGCCTCCACCTTCCTCAAAGTTAAATCCTATGAAGATATGATGATCATACAACCTTTTCTATGTTGTATGAATGCTTAATAACTTGCATACTTCATTAAGTAGCAAGTTTGATTTGCTAAGTTTGTGTTTTTGGGATCTTGCAAAAGGGTTTTCTTATTTGAGGCTTTGTTTTGAGTTTTTAAAGGGGCTTCTTCATCTTATTTGGTGGATTTGTGGCTTGTTTATATTTGTAAGCCCTCTTACCTTCACTTTACAAACTCTAAAGTTAATGTTTGGTGAAAGTTGAGATTTATGTGAGTTTAGTTGATTATGCATGCTTATGCGAACTCACTATGTCATGTTTTATATGATTCATAAGTTATGCATGCTCATGCGAACTCACTATACCATGTTTTACATGTTTCATAAGTTATGCATGCATATGCGAGATTACTATGCCATGTTTTACATGTTTCACAAGTTATGCATGCTTATGCGAGTTTATTATGCCATGTTCTACATGTTTCATGGGTTATGCATGTTCATGCAAGTTCATCTTACCATGTTATGCAAGTTTAATGGATTATGCATGCTTATGCAAGTTCATCTTACCATGTTATGCAAGTTTAATGGATTATGCATGTTCACCTTACCATGTTATGCATATTTAATAAGCTATGCATGTTTATGCGAATTCACCATGACATGATTTGCAAGTTTAACATGTATGCATGTTTATTATGACGTGTGAAGTTCACCATGTATGTTATGCCAAGTTACCTTTTTATACCCTTATACGTATGACGAGTATGTAAGCGAGATAATGACGTTGGGAGGGTTGGGTAAACTTAAAAATACATGAAACTAAAAGATTGGGAATTTACCTATTAAGTTAGGTCTACCCCTTGGGAATTTACCTATTAAGTTAGGTCTACCCAAGTATATGTTAACTTGTAAATATGTTCTAAAGTGGACATGACATTAGATAACATGATATGGCCAACTCGAGGTTAGACCTAGTTGTGGTGTAAATCTTCCCAGGTAACCACAACGTGGGGTCTAATGTGGGTAGTTGGTCATGTTGCACCATAAGACCCGAGGTTAGACCTAGACGTGGTGTAAATCTTCCCAGGTAACCACGGATGTCTAATGTGAGAGGTTGGGTGCATTAAGTAATTAATGCCTCATGATTAGGGTTAAGTCATGGCCCACTAATACTTAACCAATAATGGGGATGCGAGGATTAGATGGGGTTAAGTGGTTACACTTAGCTAATCTAATCCAGGTTTAGTGAGGGGTTAAAACCACACTTAACCCTCTTAGAAAACCCTAGCAACGTGGTCTGTTCCAGCAGTAATCCCAGTTTGGTATCATTCACAACCCTAGAGGCTAGGCTAGGGCGGGGCACGATTACTGGACTGATGTAAGCGACCAAAGCGACGGCTGAGTGGTACAGCGGTGCGGGTCCGGCGGGCTACGGACGTGCACGTAGTCCGATGTTGGACAAACTCGAGGCACGGGTACCAGTAGGTTTAGACTGTGCATTATTGCTTAGGTGTCTGGGGTTGACACCCGAGGGCTTGATACACCCAAAGGTGGACCCAGCGCAGTCTGACTACATCCATGTGGGCCGTATGGACACCAACACTGGACATGTTAGGTTTATAGGGAGCCGATCGACTAGACCGTTGGGCTGGGCCTTATACTAAGGTCACTTCACGTTATAGGGCCAAAGTTTGGGCTAAGGGATCAAGATCTGTTTTGTGGGTTTGCTAGTACACTGTGGTGCAAAGTTTAATCTCGTCTATGTGATGTCACCTTTATCTAGTACCAGTATGTTCATCTCAGTTTCCATCATACTGTTAACTTTATTAGTTTATAGATTGATCGTAGTAGGGCTTACCAGTCTTTTTGACTGACCTGTTTTCTTTCGCATCTTTTCTTCCGTTCCCCCCCCACAGGTTCTCAGGGAGGGGCTACATCTGCTTAGTGGATCTTTGACTTGCTTGTTGGATAGCTCATGTATGGATCTGAGCTAGCTGTGGCTTATCTTTTATTTCTGGGGATTAGTACTGATGTTTTACCATGTATTTTGTTATCACGTATCTAGACTTATGTTGTATTTTGGATCATGACATTTTGATAGTATGTACTTGACTATGTTGGTTTTCTGAGATGATGATGATGGGTTTTATCTGCTACCGCTGCTTTATTTATATTTATTTTCATATATTCTGTCTTGCGATATCTCGGTGCATGTTTACCCTCACAATAACGCCCCTCCAAAGCTAGTACATTCTAAGGAGTGATCCTAGTGGAGGCGGGGTGTTACATTTGGTATCAGAGCCAGGTTAACAAGATTGAACAAAACTTTTGAAAAAAAAACCCCTTTTGAAAAACTATTTTCAAAAAACTACTAAGTATTTTCCAAAATAAAGTCTAGATTATTTTAATGCTAATCCCCAAAAGCCATCAGCGTTATCCTTCGTTCCCTTGACCTAATCTTATCTTATCTTTTGTTTCAGTATGGCTGAGAATCTTGACATCCCAGATGGAGTGAACGTACCACTCTGGTATAGGAGACTCCTAGAAGCTAGGGCGGCAGCTGGTCCCGCCAACCCTACTCCCACTCCTCCTCCTGTAGTTGAGAATCCTATCCCTAATATCCCTCCTCCGGTGGTCCCTGTTCCCCCTCCTCCAGCAGTTAATATTCCCCCTCCCGTTGCTAATGTTCCTCCTCCTCCTCCCCCTCAGCATCCTCAGGTTGAGTTCACGAAGGTTTGTAAAGACTTCAAGGCAATGGGAGGCAAAAATTTCCTAGGCACGGAATCCTTTGTTGAAGCTAGGAATTGGCTGAAAGACACGGAGGACTTGTTTGCTATCTTTAGAATTGATGACGAGAGGAAGATCTTATTGACAGTATGGCTTTTGAAGGACGAAGCAGCCTATTGGTGGGAGGTCACCAATGGGACGAGGCCCGTGGAGACTTGGGCCGATTTGAGGGCTAGATTTGTGGCCAAGTTTCTATCCTCCGCCGAGGCGAATTTACAGATGGAAAAGTTCATTGCATTGAAGCAAGATGATATGACTGTCAAGGAGTATGTTAACAAGTTTAATCAGCTGGCCCGTTTTGGTTTGGACTTAGTAAACACTCCTGAGAAGAAAGCTCTCCGATTTGCTAGAGGGTTAAATGAACCACTACAGGGTTTGGCGATGTCGCATATTCCGCATGGAGCTACTTTCGAGAGTTTAGTCGATATGGCTCTACTTCAGGGAGAGGGAAAGAAAGAGGTCAAGTCAGGTGATACCCAAGCAAAGAAAACTGATCCTCAGGGTAAAGGCAATCAAGGTGGTCAAAGCAGTCAGGGGAATCAAAGCAAGAACAAGAAGGGCAACAATAACAAAGGCAAGGGAAAGTGCAATTACTGTGGCATAGCTGGGCACTTTGCTAAGGATTGCAGGAAGAAGAAAAGGAAACTTAGTGGTGGATGCTTTTCTTGTGGAGAGGCTGGGCACTTTAGCAAGGAATGCCCAAAGAAGAAAGGGCAGGGTCAGGCTCAACGTGCAGGATCATCTGGAGGGCAAGTGCATGCTCTCAACACCACTACAGTTCCAGAACGAGGTATTGTTTCTGTGGAGAACCTTGTCTATATTTCCGATCTTCCAATTCGTACCTTATTTGATTCTGGTGCATCACATAGCTTTATTTCATCCGATCTTGTTGATAGTTTGCACCTTAGTACTAGCTTAGTGGATGATCCCGTGTGTGTTTCGAATCCCATTGGGGGTTCTGCTCATCTATCTATGATATGTGAGGATCTGAGGATCTCTATACTCAGTGTAGAGTTCTTGTGTAGTGCGTATGTTCTTGGTTTCAGGGGATACAGATTGATCTTGGGCATGGATTGGCTGTCTAGATATGGAGCCATTCTGGATTGTGAGCATAGGGTTGTAAGGCTTGTGACTCGCCTGGGCAACACCTTAGAAATTTCATGCAATCCGAAGAATCCCGTCATGTTGTGCTATCTCGAATCTCTCGACTCACCAGAGGAAGCCCTTCAGTCTGTAAGGGTGGTCCGAGATTATCCAGATGTTTTTGAAGAAGTGAAGGGGTTGCCCCCTAAACGAGAGATTGATTTTCGCATTTATCTAGTAGATAATGCTAAGCCTGTTTCTTTGCCCGTTCGGCACATGGCTCCGCGTGAGAGACGGGAGCTCAGCAAGCAAGTGAAGGAATTGCTTGAGAAGAACTTCATCAGGAGGAGTATATCCGAATGGGGAGCGCCTGTGGTGTTTGCAACCAAGGCAGATGGTTCTCTTCGGCTCTGTGTGGATTATAGAGAATTGAATAAGCTGACTAAGAAGAACAGACACCCGTTACCGAGGATCGATGATCTCTTTGATCAGCTTGTAGGTGCCTCTGTTTTCTCTCAGCTTGATCTTGCTACGGGTTTCCATCAGCTCAGAGTGGCTGAAGACAGTATAGACAAGACTGCATTCAGAACTCCAGACGGATTCTTTGAATGGCTTGTTATGCCGTTCGGTTTGACGAATGCACCCGCGTATTTTGTGGATTTGATGAGTAGGGTGTTTCGGGAGTTCTTGAATAAGTTTGTCGTGGTCTTTGTTGATGATATTCTAGTCTTCTCCAAGGATGAGGAAGAGCATGCGAGGCACCTAGTAGAGGTGATGGACACACTCAGAGCACACCAGTTAAAAGCCAAGTTCTCCAAGTGCCACTTTTGGAGAAGGGAAGTCAGATTTCTTGGGCATATCGTATCCAAGCAAGGCTTGGCGGTGGATCCCGCTAAGGTGGTTGCAGTTCAGGATTGGAAGACTCCAAGGAATGCAACCGAGGTGAGAAGCTTTTTGGGTCTTGCAGGTTTCTATCGGAAGTTCATTAAAGACTTCGCAAAGATATCCGCTCCTCTTACTAAGTTGACGAAGAAGAACTTAGTCTTTGCTTGGGATATGGATTGTGAGCTTGCTTTTCAGAGACTCAAAAGAGCCCTTACCTCCGCACCAATTCTAGCCTTACCCGATGGTGGTAAGATATTTACCGTGTACACTGATGCTTGTGGCACGGGATTGGGTGCCGTTCTGATGCAAGAGGGCAGAGTTATATGTTTTGGTGGGAGGCAACTTAAGGTGCATGAGAGGAATGATCCCACTCATGATCTAGAGCTGGCAGCGATTGTATATGCGCTCAAAGCATGGCGTCATTATCTTCTGGGAGAGAGATTTGAGCTATATACTGATCATAAGTCTTTGAAGTATCTTTTTTCGTAGAAAGATCTGAACTTAAGACAGCAGAGATGGATGGAATTTTTGGCTTCCTATGATTTTGAGATATCCTATACCCCTGGCAAGGGGAATGTTGTAGCGGATGCGTTAAGTAGGAAAAGGTTGACACTAAGTCCTCTATTTGTCGAGATGAAGAATTTAGAGTTCTTGGCAACCTTTGATTTCTCTTTGGCAATGGAGTCGATGACCGGTTCTCTAGCATCTCTAGAGCTCAGGCCTACCCTTCTGGATCAAGTCGGGGCTTCACAGAAGGAAGACCCCCAGATAATTGAGATCATGGACAAGCTGGTTCGAGGGGAGACATCTAGTCACCTTGCTCGATATTCTATAGACGATAAGGGTTGGCTAAGGAGAGACGGAAGGCTTTGTGTTTCGATGGTAGGAGACTGAGTGAGGAAAGTTCTTGAGGAAGCACATCGCTCCAAGATGACTATACATCCAGGTGGTGATAAGATGTATAAGGACATGAAGCGCGTTTTCTTCTGGCCTGGAATGAAGAAGGATGTGGCCGAATTGGTCTCGAGATGTGTTATTTGTCAGAGAGTAAAAGCTGAGTCGAAGAAGCCCGGTGGGCTGTTACATCCGCTAGAGGTCCCGCTATGGAAGTGGGAGAGCATTTCTATGGACTTTATTGATGGGCTTCCAAGGTCCAGGAAGGGGAATACGAGCATATGGGTCATTGTGGATAGGCTCACGAAGAGTGCTCATTTTATCCCAGTAAAGAGCAAAAGGACCGCATCTGGACTAGCATCAGTATATCTTCGTGAGATAGTACGTCTACATGGAGTCCCTTCCAGCATAGTCAGCGACCGAGACCCCATCTTTACTAGTCAATTCTGGAACAGTTTGCAGGAGGCTATGGGCACAAGGTTGAATCTGAGTACAGCTTATCACCCACAGACGGATGGCCAGACCGAAAGAGTGAATCGAGTGCTTGAGGACTTGTTGAGACTTTGCATCTTGGATTTTGGTGGTACTTGGGAAGACCACCTTCCTCTTGTAGAATTTGCTTATAATAACAGTTATCAGGCGAGCATAGGGATGGCACCCTTTGAGGCTTTATATGGGAGGCCGTGCAAGTCACCTACATGTTGGTGGGAATCCACGGATAAGCTTATACTTGGGCCTGATATGATTAGAGATACATCCGAGAAGGTCGAGTTGATTAGAAGACGAATGAAGGCGGCCCAAGACCGGCAGAAATCCTATGCTGACAAGCGAAGGTCCGAATTGGAATTTGAGGTTGGGGACAAGGTCTTCGTGAAGGTTTCTCCTTTGCGGAATGTGGTCCGGTTTGGAGCTGTTGGGAAATTAGCACCAAGATTCGTTGGACCCTTCCCCATCATAGAGAGGATCGGGCAGATGGCTTATAGAGTAGAGTTGCCCGAGAAGCTTGCTGGAGTGCATAATGTCTTTCATGTTTCGCATCTCCGAAAGTGCTTGCATGAGTCAGCAGAGGTGGTTGAGCCAAGTGTTCTAGAAGATGTGGAAGTAGAGAAAGAGGCTACCTTAAGGAAAGCTCCGATTCGTATCTTAGGAACAGAGATCAAGAAGCTAAGGAATCGTGAGGTCCAGTTGGTGAAAGTTCAATGGGGTGAAGCCGAGGAAGACGCGACTTGGGAGACTGAAGAGAAGATGCGTAGGCTTTATCCATTTCTTTTTGAGGGTACACTCTCAATCTCTTTCTTTTGCTATCCATGTCTATCTAGTTTATCTAGTTCATCGTATCTATCTTATCATGAGAACCTTAGGTAGAATCCTTTGGATGAAACATGTGTTTGAAACATGTTATGATTGATGGACGCAAGTGGTTGCAAGTGTTTGCAAGTGGTTACTCGTGGATGCATGATACACAGTAGGCACTAGATCAGCTCATACACTTCTCATATTGCATGTGCATGGGTGTTTATGCTTATTCATGGATGGAATTTTGTATGCTATCACATGGATGTTGCATATGGATGAATGATTGAGCACGCATGTAGATATTATACATTATGTTAGGGATTTGCATACATATGGATACATTTCACTAACATATTCTGCATTGATCTTTGCATTAGATAAGTACATATACACACACTCTTGCATATGTTCATACAGCATTTAGAACCTTTTAAGGACAATGGTTGCTCGTGGGTGATGTTTTGAGTAGATGGATGATTGGATGGTAGGATATATTCTTCCTAACTTGAAGATTTCGGGGACGAAATCCTTTAAGGAGGGGAGAATGTAACAACCTGTAATTTTAACCTGTTAAGATATAAATGAGGCAGAATTTAATTTAAAAATCTGAATAAAGGGGAACGGGCTATGCCATTGCGTTCGTCTCGGAAAAATACGCGAAATAGAGTCCGAGTTTTCGAAAATCGGAGTCCGTATGACCCGGTTAAGGCCCATTGAAGTTTTCAGAAATTTCTATGCTAAAATCAGATTTAAATTTCAAATTAAGAGCAGGGATTAGGGCTAATCGGGGTCAGGCGGGAAAACTCCCGCCAGGACCCGCATGTCGACAGGCATGTCGACAGGGCCCCTAGGGAGTCGACAGCCCTGTCGACAGCCCTGTCGACAGGGGGTAGCCAGGAAGATTAGCCTGGCGCGCCACTTTGGTTTGGGCTTGGCTTGGGCTTGATTGTGTGGCCTGGTTTTAGAGCATTCCGAAATCTGACGGGCCAAAATTCACCTAGGGTTAATCCTATGGTCTAAATCACTCTAATTCTCTATAAATATACCCCTAATCCTACCCTAAAGCCTCATTAATAAATCTTGCAACTAAACTATGTCAATTTGAATCCCCAAATGGCCTCCACCTAAAACCTAGCCTCCACCTTCCTCAAAGTTAAATCCTATGAAGATATGATGATCATACAACCTTTTCTATGTTGTATGAATGCTTAATAACTTGCATACTTCATTAAGTAGCAAGTTTGATTTGCTAAGTTTGTGTTTTTGGGATCTTGCAAAAGGGTTTTCTTATTTGAGGCTTTGTTTTGAGTTTTTAAAGGGGCTTCTTCATCTTATTTGGTGGATTTGTGGCTTGTTTATATTTGTAAGCCCTCTTACCTTCACTTTACAAACTCTAAAGTTAATGTTTGGTGAAAGTTGAGATTTATGTGAGTTTAGTTGATTATGCATGCTTATGCGAACTCACTATGTCATGTTTTATATGATTCATAAGTTATGCATGCTCATGCGAACTCACTATACCATGTTTTACATGTTTCATAAGTTATGCATGCATATGCGAGATTACTATGCCATGTTTTACATGTTTCACAAGTTATGCATGCTTATGCGAGTTTATTATGCCATGTTCTACATGTTTCATGGGTTATGCATATTCATGCAAGTTCATCTTACCATGTTATGCAAGTTTAATGGATTATGCATGCTTATGCAAGTTCATCTTACCATGTTATGCAAGTTTAATGGATTATGCATGTTCACCTTACCATGTTATGCATATTTAATAAGCTATGCATGTTTATGCGAATTCACCATGACATGATTTGCAAGTTTAACATGTATGCATGTTTATTATGACGTGTGAAGTTCACCATGTATGTTATGCCAAGTTACCTTTTTATACCCTTATACGTATGACGAGTATGTAAGCGAGATAATGACGTTGGGAGGGTTGGGTAAACTTAAAAATACATGAAACTAAAAGATTGGGAATTTACCTATTAAGTTAGGTCTACCCCTTGGGAATTTACCTATTAAGTTAGGTCTACCCAAGTATATGTTAACTTGTAAATATGTTCTAAAGTGGACATGACATTAGATAACATGATATGGCCAACTCGAGGTTAGACCTAGTTGTGGTGTAAATCTTCCCAGGTAACCACAACGTGGGGTCTAATGTGGGTAGTTGGTCATGTTGCACCATAAGACCCGAGGTTAGACCTAGACGTGGTGTAAATCTTCCCAGGTAACCACGGATGTCTAATGTGAGAGGTTGGGTGCATTAAGTAATTAATGCCTCATGATTAGGGTTAAGTCATGGCCCACTAATACTTAACCAATAATGGGGATGCGAGGATTAGATGGGGTTAAGTGGTTACACTTAGCTAATCTAATCCAGGTTTAGTGAGGGGTTAAAACCACACTTAACCCTCTTAGAAAACCCTAGCAACGTGGTCTGTTCCAGCAGTAATCCCAGTTTGGTATCATTCACAACCATAGAGGCTAGGCTAGGGCGGGGCACGATTACTGGACTGATGTAAGCGACCAAAGCGACGGCTGAGTGGTACAGCGGTGCGGGTCCGGCGGGCTACGGACGTGCACGTAGTCCGATGTTGGACAAACTCGAGGCACGGGTACCAGTAGGTTTAGACTGTGCATTATTGCTTAGGTGTCTGGGGTTGACACCCGAGGGCTTGATACACCCAAAGGTGGACCCAGCGCAGTCTGACTACATCCATGTGGGCCGTATGGACACCAACACTGGACGTGTTAGGTTTATAGGGAGCCGATCGACTAGACCGTTGGGCTGGGCCTTATACTAAGGTCACTTCACGTTATAGGGCCAAAGTTTGGGCTAAGGGATCAAGATCTGTTTTGTGGGTTTGCTAGTACACTGTGGTGCAAAGTTTAATCTCGTCTATGTGATGTCACCTTTATCTAGTACCAGTATGTTCATCTCAGTTTCCATCATACTGTTAACTTTATTAGTTTATAGATTGATCGTAGTAGGGCTTACCAGTCTTTTTGACTGACCTGTTTTCTTTCGCTTCTTTTCTTCCGTTTCCCCCCCACAGGTTCTCAGGGAGGGGCTACATCTGCTTAGTGGATCTTTGACTTGCTTGTTGGATAGCTCATGTATGGATCTGAGCTAGCTGTGGCTTATCTTTTATTTCTGGGGATTAGTACTGATGTTTTACCATGTATTTTGTTATCACGTATCTAGACTTATGTTGTATTTTGGATCATGACATTTTGATAGTATGTACTTGACTATGTTGGTTTTCTGAGATGATGATGATGGGTTTTATCTGCTACCGCTGCTTTATTTATATTTATTTTCATATATTCTGTCTTGCGATATCTCGGTGCATGTTTACCCTCACAATAACGCCCCTCCAAAGCTAGTACATTCTAAGGAGTGATCCTAGTGGAGGCGGGGTGTTACATTGCTGCTATTTGGTCAGGATTAATTTCGATTCCTCAAGAACTCGCGATGAAACCAAGGAATTTCCCTGATGCAACCCCAAATGAGCATTTTAAGGGGTTCAGTTTCATCCCGTACCTTTGCAAAATGTCAAACATTTCCGCCAAATCTTTCGTATGATCGAAAGACTGCCTGGACTTCACAAGCATGTCGTCTACATAGAATTCCATTGTTTTCCCGATCTGATTATAGAACATTCGGTTTACCAAGCGCTAACATGTGGCTCCGGCATTCTTTAGTCCGAATGGCATTACCACATAGTAGTATAATCCCAAATTCATGATAAAACTTGTATGCTCTTATTCTGGCACATGCATGGGGATCTAGTTATATCCTGAATACGCGTCCATGAAGGAGAGAAGTTCGTGTCCGGCTGTTGAATCCACCAGCTGATCAATCATGGGAAGTGGGAAGATATCTTTTGGACAAGCTTTATTCAAATCGGAAAAGTTAATGCACGTCCTCCATTTTCCATTTGATTTTTTAACCAAGACGGGATTCGATATCCAGTCGAGATATGTCGAATCTCTAATAAACCCGTTATTCTTTAATTTCTCTACTTCTTCCTTTAGGGCTGCTGATCTTTCCGGGCCCAACATATGTCTTTTCTGCTTGACCAGAGGATGGCTTGGGTTTAAACTTAGCGAGTGGCTCATAACCGCGGGAGAAATTCCACACATGTCTGCATGAGTCCAAGCAAACATATCGAGGTTTTCTCTCAAAAAATTAGTCAATTCCTTCATCCAGAAAGAATCCAAATGAGACCCAATCTTTAAGACCTTTGTCGGGTCGTCGTTATCGATTGGGATATCAACAATCGCCTCATTGGGTGTTGTCTTTCTAGTTCCTGGCTCTTGGATCGATATCTTCGGGAATTTCGTCAGGCGATTCCCTAGGCGGTATAGTCTTTAGTTGCTATGCTGAATTCTCCTTAACATCTTTAGGTTCTATGTTTAACCCTTTCAGCAACCCCTTCAATTCTACCATGTAGCAAGCTCGTCCAGTGGCTTGATCACCTCTAATTACTCCCACTCCCGCTTCGGCTGGGAATTTCAACAATAGGCACCAGGGCGCGATGCAGGCCCTGAATTCTGCGAGGACGGCTGACCCAAAAATGCATTATAGGGTGAGTCAATGTCTATAACTACAAATGGGAGGATTCTCACTCTTCGGCAATCTCCTTGTCCCAATGTCACTTACAGTTCTACATATCCCATTGGAACTGTCGAGGCCCCATTGAAGCCTCGTATCCATCCCTCGCAAGGCTTCAAGTTTTTGGCTTCGAGTTTCATCTGATCGAATGCTTTCTTAAAGAGAATATTAACCGAACTCCCATTATCCACTAATACCTTATGAACTAGAGTTGGACCAATAGTGGTAGTGATCACCAATGGGTCCTCGGTAGGCGATTGAACTCCAATATCATCTCTATCACGAAATATAACATCATCTGACATCGTTTTCTGTTGCTTCACTGGGGCGGTATCTTCGAGTTACTGCATTCTCCGACATCGAAGTGCTTGGCCGCATTAACATATTGGCCCATTGCCCTGTATTTATGGCCAGCTGGATGGGGCCCCCTACTATAGTGTTGATGATGATTCCTTTACCCTTTTGCTAAGCTGTAGGTTTAGGAGCAGGCTGATTTTGATTCGGGGCTTGCCCTCCTTGCCCCTATCTCTTGGGGTAACTTTATATTCATCTAACTTTCCTTCCCGCAGCAGTTTTTCAACAACGTCTCTCAAATGCCAACACTCATTAGTAGAGTGACCATGGGTGCCGTGAAACAGACAAAATTTTCCGATTGCTAGCTCCTTCTAAGTAGACTCTTTGGGAGGAGGCATCTTATATTGCAAGACATTGTAAGTATCGAGGTAGATGTTTTCCAATATATCGTTCAACGGTGTGTAGTTTTCAAAAATTTGGAATCGAGGTCTTTTTCCGGAGTTATTTCCTCGGTTCCTATTTCTTTTATTGCCATTTCCTCCGTTTTTGTTGCCAACGTTTACCTCGACCTTCCCCGAACTATCGACTGTTTCACAGCCACATTACTTTGAATATCTTTTTTTAAAGCTCCATCAGACTTTCTTTTTCGACTGGCGTATATTTCCTCCTGTCGTAAGCGAAAATTTGCCTTTTCATAGAATGCCTCCCTTGTTAAAGGCGGTTTTCCCGCTGGATATCCTCCGAATTTAGTACCTGGATCGACCCCATCTATTAAGGCCATCAAAATGGTTGGTTCGTGGGGATCACTTATTTCAGTAACTGCTGAGTTGAAGCGGTCCAGGTACGACTTCAGAGACTCTCCAGGGGCTTGTTTGATTCTAGATAGTTCAATAACACTTTTACCTTTCCGGGTACGGAGCTGGAACAGATTCATAAAACGCTCGCTTAGTTCTTTAAAGCTCGACACCGATCGTGGGGGAAGTCGAGTAAACCACATTAATGCAACATCTTCAAGATATATCAGTAAGGCTTTACATTTTACAGCGACAGGCGCGGCTGCAGCGTTCATATACCATGGATACCTCGTCAGGTGTTGTCCAAGATCTGTTCTCCCGGCATATCGGTCCATCTGTGGCAAGTTGAATCGTCAAGGGAATCGGAAATCCAAAATGTCGTCGGTGAATGGGGTGTGACTACGCTCAATACCCCAATCCTCGTTAGTCTAGTGGCGACTATTAGCTATGATTTGACGCACCATTGCTTCTACTTTTGCATTGGTTAGGGTAGGTTCAGTATCTATACTTCTATCTCTTCTATCACGTCTAGCGCCTACTTCAGGCGAGACCCTTTGGTTTCGATTGGTGGTTGAGCTTCCTCGGCCCCTGCGGTTCCGGTCATTCACGGGATGAACGGGTTAAAGAAGCTGCCCCAGAGTGGGATTTGTTGAACCTGTGTTTTTTTTGTTTGATGATAAAAAACATATTTTATTGATGTGTTTAAAATTGTACTGTTCACTGTCTTACACATCATACTGAAATAAAAATATTTTTTGTATAATAGTGCTTCTATACAGAAACTGAAATTCTACACAAGCAGTTATTATTCAGAAAATTACATTTTTATTTCATAAACCAAACAGTACATTTTTTTCTTTTGAACTCTCTGCTATACAAAATGTAAATACAATTTTTTTCATATCTCTCTCATACACATCTCTTCTCACTCTTGATTACTTTTCTCTACATACTCTTACTGTCCCAGCTCTATGCTCTGCTCCTATTGCATCATCCTAAAACCTGTCACAGAAAATAAATACACACAGTAGACTGGAACTAAAAATAAACACTGATCTAATAAAATTTTATTTTGTAATTTTTTTTGTTTCAAATTTTCTGTGTGTTTTTCTCATCATCTTTCTGACTTGATCAGCCTCGCCATAACCATACTGGTTTGCTGATCAGAACCAGCATCATACCCAGCTGATTCTGACCAGCCCAAACACAGTACAGTCTGTCTGCTATTTTTTTCAGTGTCACATATACAAGACAGGTCAAAAGAAAAGTGGTAGTGCAAATTTCAGATCAGACAAATGCAATGCAGCATGGGGTACAAGGCAATTACTTGGTGCAGTATGTCACATGGAAAATGTGTACACAAAGGTGGCAGATCAACAAATTATCAAACAAGAACAAGTGACAACATGTGGGACAAGTAAGACAAATCAACAACAAGATCAAGTAATCAATCATGGAAGATCATATGTACAGAGTATACAAAGCAAGGGCAGTTTCAACATGGGTCAAGTTAAGGCAAAGATCAGATCACACAGTCAGTATGTGCAAGCCAACATAGCAGTGGAGCAAGCAAGGAAAGTGAAGCAGTATGGACTAGCAATTTTTTGGTGTGCACATAGTTCAGGTCAGCATACAAGGTGATGGTCAAAGAAAAATTCATGGAGACAAGCAATGGTAATGCAACGTCTACTCAGCAAGTCAAAATACAAAAACAACATTGCATGGACAACCAAACAGCTCAAGTGAACAAAGCTACAAACTAAATGCAGACAGTGTGAAAATGTGAATGTACATGCACAAAACAGGGGATGGCAGATGCAAAAGTGAAGGTTCAGCAAGCATGGAGATGCAGCATACAACTATAGTGGGGAATGAACCATTGGTCAAACAAAGAAATAGATCAAACATGTGAAGCAAATTAGTACTACCATGGAAGTGCACAACATAGCATGAATAAGGTGGCAGATCACTTCATACCAGGTCAGGGACTATACAATGTAAACTCAAGCAAACCCAAGTGTCCAAAATGAAACAGGTACAGACTTATGATGCATGGTAGTATAGTTTACAAACATGTGTGCAGTTCAGTCCAGTGTGAATGGTACAAATACTTCAAATGTGTGTGCAACAAAACATACACTAGAACAATGATCACTGTTTTGTTGAAAGAGTACTATGAAGAAAGACATGAATGAATGTATGGCAAGTGACTTGGCAGATGGAAATAAACAAGAAATATTTCTATGCTAAATGAAATCAGTGTGTGTGTGTGTTATTTGTGGAAAGTGTTCAATGCCACAATTTCTGCTTTCTCTATATTTTTTAAAAACCGAAAATGGAAATTTGGATTAAATCATTTTTGGAATGGTGATTAGGCAGGAATTAACTCAGTAAGAAAATTTGTTTTTTCAAAATTGGAAAACTTTTTCAATCGGATTATATGGAGAAAGTATTGATGAACAAATCAGGGGTGTAATCTTTCATTCTCCAATTAACAGAGAAAATCAATGATAAAAGCAGAAAGTTTTCAAAACCGATTCAAAAATTGGACAACAAAATTTCAAGGAAAAATAAATTTTGATTCGAATATTCCACAAATCAAAATCGGGCAAGTCTCTATTGGAAACCAGAGAACTAGGGTCTCAAAACCCTTATATTTACACACGATTTCATCATCGACAAAAAATCAACTCAGTCGAAAACAACTCGAGAGATAAAATTTCAAATCAGAGATTACTCACAAATTTTTCCATCGTTTCAGTCGAGCAAATTCCAAGTTGAAGCATTAGAAAGAAACAGAGAGTTCTAGCATCAGAAATTGATTCATACATCATGCTATCGACCTCGATTTGGAATTCAAAGAAGAAACCCTAGAAATTTCCTAAGAGCCACCGCCATTTGTTTTCTTAGAGAAATAAAAGAGAACGACCAAATTGAAAAAGGGTGGAGCCATTTTTAAAGTGACCGGCCAAGTCTTGGTTGAAGTGTAAAAGTTTTTTTTTTAATTCTCTTTAAAAACTAGAGTGATTAGTTTTATTTTTGTTGTTTTTTAAATTCTGTTGTAATTTTAGGTTGTCCTGAGACCGATTAAATAGTTTACTAGAGTCTGTCAAACTAGGGTTTACAGATTATAGTTTCATGATCTGGAAAAAATCTGGTCTAGGGTTTTATAGATCAGTCTAAAACTTCGAGCGTAGGTTTAAATCAGTAGCAGATACTGCAAGTTTGCAAATCTCTTTAGGCGGTAGCAGGGTTTGCTAGTTTATTGAGTATTTGTAAGCGGGAGACTGTTTTAAATCCTAGTAGATATCTTAGTAATGCAGCAGCTGGCAAAGTTTGCCAAAGCTGGGTAATTTCTGTGTGATCTTTACGTTACTGCATTTCTATTATTCTATGATTGTTTTTTTTAAATATCTCTAAACCCTATTCACCCCCCTTTAGGGTTAATCTTGATCCTACAATTGGTATCAGATCCAGTGTCTATTTAACTCTAGAGTTATGACTACGATGAATAATGCTTTTTCTGAGGGACAATCTATTGCTAGACCACCCATGTTCAACGGTAGTGATTACGCTTATTGGAAAGCTAGGATGAAAATTTATCTAGTGTCCGTTAACTACGGTGTTTGGGATATCAATTAAACTTGATATAAATTCCCCACTGTAATTGTTAACGAAACTGAAATTCCTACACCAAAAGATAAGTGGGACTCAAATGATAAGAAATTGTACTCTACTGATTCTAAAGCCATGAATGCTTTGATTTATGCTCTTGATAAAACTGGATATAATAGAATTTCTCATTATAAAACAGCTCAGGAAATCTGGCATACTCTGGAGGTCACTCATGAAGGAACGTCTCAAGTAAAAGAATCTCGTCTTGCTCTATTCAGCAATGAGTATGAAAACTTCACTATATAGAAGGATGAGAGTATCAAGGATATGTATGGACGTTTCTCTGTGCTAGTTTACAATGCTAGAGCCCTTGGAAAAGTTTATACTGAAGTTGAACTTGTGAGGAAGATTCTGCGGGTTCTACCAATGAATTTCGAAGCAAAAGTCACAGCCATTCAAGAATCGAAGGATTTGGGCAAGCTGAGCATGGAGGAGCTTATTGGAAATCTAATGACGTATGAAATGGAGCTAAAAGCACGAGAAGATCGCAACAAATCCGATCTAAAGAAGAAATCAATCGCTCTATCCAATACTGTCAACAGCGATGGCGAAGATTCCATCGAACAGCTTGCAATGGCCGTAAGACAACTCACAAAGTGGAGCAAATTCAGACCTCGAAGAAACAAACCAAAATCCAACAAACTGAAGAACTCTGACAATTCAGATGAGGAACCACGTTGCTATAATTGCCAAAATCTTGGACATCTGAAACCAAACTGTCCACTTCACCGGCACAAAAGAAACAAGAAGAAAAAGAAAGCTTTTGCTATAACTTGGGATGACGAAGAAGGAGAAGAAGACTCAGACAGCAGCGAAGAAGAAAGTAACCTATGCTTTATGGCAAAATCAGATTCAGAAGATGATAAAGAGGAATCAACTGACGTATACAGTTATAATGACATGATTTTAATGTGTAAACATATTTCTGAAATCATTGATGCTCTAGAATCAAAAGTTAAAAAACAAAAAGCAAAAAATCTAGAACTGTCAACTCTCAAGCCCACCATTGAAAATCTTGAAAAAGAAAATCTGTCTTTGAAAGAAACTAATGAGATTGATAGAGACAATTTCATTAAACGATGTGCTTCACTTATGAATGAAAATATGACACTAAGAGCAAAAGTCCAGGATCTTGAAATCACCTTGAATAAATTCTCAATTGGACAAACATCTTTCAAAATGCTGCTAGGAAATCAATTGTTTGCTAACAATAGAAAAGGACTAGGTTTTGGTAAGGTAAAAAATGATGTGACTGTGATTGATAATGCAAGAGGTAGAAGCGTCTTTTCTAAGTGTGTTAAATGTGAGGAAATTGGGCATAATTCTGAAAATTGCAAGAATAGGAATAAAATCAGAAAATCCACTAGAATTTGGGTTCCTAAAACTCGGCACACAATTACCATAATTTTTGGAACACAAAGAAGAGTACAAAACAAATGTGGGTTATAAAAAATTCTTGTTTTCATTATACTTCAGTCACTGATATTCTTGGACCTAGAAGCTTCTCTGGGTCATCCTCTTCTCTTCTTATGTAGGTATGTTGGCGGGTTGAGGAGCAACAAAAATGGTATTTGGATTCAGGTTGCTCCAGACATATGACAGGAGACAAGAGATTGTTCCTTAGCCTAGAAAGATATAAAGGTGGGAGTGTGACTTTAGGTAACAACAACAAATGTAAGATTATTGGTAAGGGAAAAGTAGGTAACAACATTTTTGCCTTAGCTGATGTCTTATATGTTGATAATTTGTATCACAATCTTATTTCTATAAGCCAACTATGTGACAAAGGAATGAATGTAGTTTTTGACAGTGAAATTTGCAACATCATCGATACATCCACTAGAAAAGTTGTTTTTACTGGCAAAAGAAAAGGAAATATCTACACGCTCTCTTTTGATGATGTAACTGTTTCTAGATGTTTGGTTGCCACTGAAGAAGAGGCAGTTCTATGGCATAAAAGACTATCACATGCTAGTATGCATCTCCTTGAAAAACTAGAAACAAATGAGCTTGTCAGAGGTTTACCTCATCATAAATTAAAGAATAACAAAGTGTGTAAGGCTTGCTCCATGGCTAAACTTAGTCGTTCGTCATTTCATCCAAAAAATGTTGTTATTACTTCACGTGTTCTTGAATTGATTCATATGGATTTGTTTGGACCAACTGATATTGCTAGCTTAAATGGTAAACGTTATTGTTATGTATTGGTTGATGATTACTCTAGATTTACATGGGTTTATTTTCTAGCCAAAAAGTCTGAAACATTTGATTATTTTTCAAAGTTTTCAAAACTTTTTCAAAATGAAAAAGGTGTTTCAATTAAAACCTTGAGAAGTGATCATGGAGGTGAATTTGAAAATTTATATTTTGAAAAATTCTGGGAAGAAAATGGTTTTAAACATGAATTTTCCGCTCCTTGAACACCTCAACAAAATGGGGTGGTCAAAAGGAAAAATCGTACATTGCAAGAGATGGCTAGATCTATGTTGTGTGAATATAAATTACCTCAAACCATCTGGGCTGAGGCAGTTAATACTTCATGCTATGTAATGAATAGAGTCATGATTAGACCAATACTTAATCAAACATCATATGAACTATAGTTTGAAAAAAAGCCAAACATCTCATATTTTAGAGTTTTTGGATGTCCTTGTTATATTCTAAACACAGGAGATTAGCTTGGAAAAGTTGAACCAAAAACAGTCGATAGCATCTTCATGGGTTATTCTTCAAGGAGCAAAGCTTACAGAATCTTCAATAAGCAATCAAGAACAATTGTGGAGACCATTAATGTGAATTTCAACGAATCAGACTCGGAGATAGCTTCATAAAGTGATAAAGATGAAGGTGGTGTGCATGAAGATGAAAAAAAAGTAATGAAGCTGAGGCAAACAACAAAGAAGTCGCAGAAGCAACAGCTGAAGCTGAGAAATTGAAATTCAAACCGAATCATCCTCCAGATTTAGTTATTGGAAGTCCAACAGCTGGGGTTCACATCCGTTCCTCTCTCAATAAAAATGTTTGTGCTTTCTGTATTCACAGTGCTTTCATTTCTGAAATTGAACCAAGTTCGTATGATATTGCTCTTAATGATGAATCTTGGATTTTAGCTATGCAAGAGGAACTTAACCAGTTTGAGAGAAATAAAGACTGGAATTTGGTGCATAGGCCAAAAGACTATCCAGTTGTTGGAACAAAATGGGTGTTTAAAAATAAACTTAATGAATCTGGAAATGTAATTAGAAACAAAGCTAGGTTGGTTGCTAAGGGATACAATCAAATTGAAGGCATTGATTTTGATGAAACATTTGCTCCAGTTGCTAGGTTAGAAGCAATTAGAAGTTTGCTAAGTTTTGCATGTTTTAAAGGTTTTAAACTTAAGCAAATGGATGTTAAGAGTGCCTTTTTGAATGGTGAGCTGAAAGAAGAAGTTTTTGTTGAACAACCCCCTGGTTTTGAGAGTCATGAATTTCTAAATCATGTGTACAAACTAGAAAAAGCATTATATGGTCTTAAGCAGGCTCCTCGAGCTTGGTATGACCGTCTTTGTTCGTATCTTTTGGAAAATGGTTTTAAAAAGGGATGTGCTGACACTACTATGTTTCTATTACATGATGGTAATGATTTCTTGATCGTTCAGATTTATGTTAATGATATCATTTATGGTGCTACTAATGATATTTTGTGTAAGAAATTTGAAAAAGTCATGCAGGACAAATTTGAGATGAGCTTGGTTGGAGAGCTAAAATACTTTCTTGGATTTCAAATCAAACAGAGCAATAGAGGAATCTTCATTTCTCAGACCAAGTATGTAATGGAGCTGTTGAAGAAATTTGGAGTTGAAGATGCAAAACCAATGATAACACCAATGAGCCCAACAACTAAGCTTGACAAAGATGAAAAAGTGTTACTATTAATCAGAAAAAAATCGTGATATAATCAGTTCGCTTCTCTATCTCTCTTCTTCTAAACCCAATATTATGTTTTATGTCTGCTTATGTGCTCGTTTTCAATCTAATCCAAAAGTATCTCATTTAAAAGCCACAAAACGAATTCTGAGGTATTTGTTGCACACACCAAAACTTGGCTTGTGGTATCCATCTTGTGACAATTTTGGTTTAGTTGGTTTTACTGATGCTGATTATGCTGGCTCACTCACTGATAGGAAGAGCACTAGTGGAACCTGTGTTATGCTAGGACATTCTCTTGATTCTTGGTCAAGTCGCAAACAAAATTGTGTTGCATTATCCACCACTGAAGCTGACGATATTGCATTAGGAAGTTGTTGTGCACAGATTTTATGGATGATGCAAACTCTATCTGATTTTGGCCTATTCTATAAACAAGTTCCTTTGAAATGTGACAGTAAGAGTGCAATAGATCTATCAAATAATCCTGTACATCACTCACGCACAAAATACATTGATGTGAGACACCATTTCATTAGAGATCATATTGCTAGTGAGGACATTTGTATTGAATTTATTCCAATTGAATCCCAACTTGCGGATATTTTTACTAAATCCCTTTCTGAAGATAGATTTTGCAGATTACGATTGGATTTGGGGATTATAGAAATTAATTAATCTCTCTGCATTTTTGGGTAATTTTTCTTAAGATGTTCTGTTATTGATTTCATTTTCTGGCAAATTAATCCAATCTTCAAATCATTAAGAAAAGAACAGTTTATTTTGGACATTTATAATAAAATTGTGCCTATGTTAAATCTCAGAATATGAGATGGATGAAAGCTTCTCTATAACCCTGACCTGATTGAATATATTTTACAATATGAGTAATTTAGGAATTCTTTTCACATCCATCTCTATCTCTATCACCCTTCTATCATCCATTATTGTTTTTATTAAGGGGATTTTATACATATAATAATAATAATAAGTTTTTCTTTGACCTCATTTAAAAATCCAAGTTATGGTCATGCATGGTCATTAGTTGACTTGTTTAATTTCATGCTGCAACTAATCCCATTTAAATATCCAAGCTCTGGTTATGCGTGGTTAGTGTTCTATTGAGATATATATATATACAATTATATATAAAATCCTCCCTGGTATATGTTAACTAACTTTCCGTTCCATCTTCTAAATTGTGAAATGTATTCCTACCTTACGAATTATTATGATTTTTTTGTTTGATTGATTGGGGTTTGTGGTTTCTGATTCTGTCAAATGACTTGACCTCTTACTACGGTCCATATCCTTTGCAAATGTCCAGCCCTGTTCATCTTTTGATGATTACAAAGGGGGAGAAGGAGTTAAGATTTTGATACATATACAGACATCTATAGATTTTATTTTGCCATTAATGCTAGGTGTTTAATTGTTTTCTATTCTTTTCAATTTTTTATTTCTGTCTGCTATGTTTGTTTACAGTTATAGGGGGAGCTTTGTTTAAAGGGTTCACATATATAGGGGGAGTTCATATTCAAACACTTTCTTCTGTATTCAAAATCTCAAGTATGTTTGTCATCATCAAAAGGGAGAGATTGTTGAACCTGTGATTGTTTTTGTTTGATGATAACAAACATATTTTATTGATGTGTTTAAAATTGTACTGTTCACTGTCTTTCACATCGTACTGAAATAAAAATATTTTTTTGTATAATAGTGCTTCTATACAGAAACTGAAATTCTACACAAGTAGTTATTATTCAGAAAATTACATTTTTATTTCATAATCCAAACAATACATTTTTTTCTTTTGAACTCTCTGCTATAAAAAATGTAAATACAATTTTTTTTTCATATCTCTCTCATACACATCTCTTCTCACTCTTGATTACTTTTCTCTACACACTCTTACTGTTCCAGCTCTATGCTCCGCTCCTATTGCATCATCCTGAAACCTGTCACAGAAAAGAAATATACACAGTAGACTGGAACTAAAAATAAACACTGATCTAATAAAATTTTATTTTATAATTTTTTTTGTCTCAGATTTTCTGTGTGATTTTCTCATCATCTTTCTGACTTGATCAGCCTCACCATAACCATACTGGTTTGCTGATCAGAACCAGCATCATACCCAGCTGATTCTGACCAACCCCAATACAGTACAGTCTGTCTGCTGTTTTTTTCCAGTGTCACATATACAAGACAAGTCAAAAGAAAAGAGGTAGTGCAAATTTCAGATCAGAAAAATGCAATGCATCATGGGGTACAAGGCAATTACTTGGTGCAGTATGTCTACATGGCAGATGTGTACACAAAGGTGGTAGATCAACAAAATATCAAACAAGAACAAGTGACAACATGTGGGACAAGTAAGACAAATCAGCAACAAGATCAAGTAATCAATCACGGACGATCATATGTACAGAGTATACAAGGCAAGGGCAGTTTCAACATGGGTCAAGTTAAGGCAAAGATCAGATCACACAGTTAGTATGTGCAAGCCAACATAGCAGTGGAGCAAGCAAGGAAAGTGAAGCAGTATGGACTAGCAATTTTTTGGTGTGCACATAGTTCAAGTCAGCATACAAGGTGATGGTCAAAGCAAAATTCATGGAGACAAGCAAGGGTAATGCAGCATCTACTCATCAAGTCAAAATACAAACACAACGTTGCATGGACAACCAAACAGCTCAAGTGAACAAAGCTACAAACTAAATGCAGACAGTGTGAAAATGTGAATGTACATGCACAAAACAGGGGATGGCAGATGCAAAAGTGAAGGTTCAGCAAGCAAGGAGATGCAACATACAACTATAGTGGGGAATGAACCATTGGTCAAGCAAAGAAACAGATCAAACATGTGTAGCAAATCAGTACAACCATGGAAGTGCACAACATTGCATGAATAGGGTGGAAGATCACTTCATACCAGGTCAGGGACTATACAATGTAAACTCAAGCAAACCCAAGTGTCCAAAATGAAACAGCTACAGACTTGTTATGCATGGCAGTATAGTTTACAAACATGTGTGCAGTTCAGTCCAGTGTGAATGGTACAAATACTTCAAATGTGTGTGCAACAAAACATACACTAGAACAATGATCACTGTTTTGTTGAAAGAGTACTATGAAGAAAGACATGAATGAATGTATGGCAAGTGACTTGGCAGATGAAAATAAATAGGAAATATTTCTATGCTAAATGAAATCAGTGTGTGTGTGTTATTTGTGGAAAGTGTTCAATGCCACAATTTCTGCTTTCTCCATATTTTTTAAAAACCGAAAATGGAAATTTGGATTAAATCATTTTTGGAATGGTGATTAGGCAGGAATTAACCCAGTAAGAAAATTTGTTTTTTCAAAATCGAAAAACTTTTTCAAAATCGAAAAACTTTTTCAATCGGATTATATGGAGAAAGTATTGATGAACAAATCAGGTGCGTAATCTTTCATTCTCCAATTAACAGAGAAAATCAATGATAAAAGCATAAAGTTTTCAAAACCGATTCAAAAATTGGACAACAAAATTTCAAGGAAAATTAAAATTCAATTCGAATATTCCACAAATCAAAATTGGGCAAGTCTCTATTGGAAATCAGAGAACTAGGGTCTCAAAACCCCTATATATACACACGATTTCATCATCGACAAAAAATCAACTCAGTCGAAAATAACTCGAGAGATAAAATTTCAAATAAGAGATTACTCACAAATTTTTCCATCGTTTCAATCGAGCAAATTCCAAGTTGAAGCATCAGAAAGCAACAAAGAGTTCTAGCATCAGAAATTGATTCATACATCATGCTATCGACCTCGATTTGGAATTCAAAGAAGAAACCCTAGAAATTTCATGAGAGCCGACGCCATTTGTTTTCTTAGAGAAATAAAAGAGAACGACCAAATTGGAAAAGGGTGGAGCCATTTCTAAAGTGACCGGCCAAGTATTGGTTGAAGTGTAAAAGGGGGTTTTTAATTCTCTTTTAAAAACTAGAGTGTTTAGTTTTATTTTTGTTGTTTTTTAAATTCTGTTGTAATTTTAGGTTGTCCTGAAACCGATTAAACAGTTTACTAGAGTCTGTCAAACTAGGGTTTACAGATTACAGTTTCGTGATCTGGGAAAAATCTGGTCTAGGGGTTTATAGATTAGTCTAAGACTTTGAGCGTAGGTTTAAATTAGTAGCAGGTGTTGCAAGTTTGCAAATCTCTTTAGGCTATAGCAGGGTTTGCAAGTTTATTGAGTATTTGTTAGCGGGAGACTGTTTTAAATCCTAGTAGATATCTTAGTAATGCAGCAGTAGGCACAGTTTGCTGGAGCAGGGTAATTTCTGTGTGATCTTTACGTTATTGCCTTTCTATTATTCTGTGATTGTGATTTTTTTTATAAATATATGTAAACCCTATTCACCCCCCTCTAGGGTTAATCTTGATCCTATAGGATTAGTAATGTTCGGATCCCTGGGAAGGACGCGTGATCCTCGCATCGGTAACAACACTGGTTCTCTCAAACTTGGATCGTCGGGCCCTAAAACGCGGCCCGCGTCCTCACGGGATCCCAAAGATCCAAATATCAACTGGTCCAGATTCTTGGGCCTTTCATATGGTCTCCTTTCACGCAGGCGTTCTTCGTCTAAAGATGATGAATGACCCATGGTTAGACGATGAGCAGGAGAGGAAATTTTTGTCTACGAAGCTCATTTATCTCCTTGCTCATAACTTTCATGTTCTCCCTCATAAGAACACTATCATGTTTATGATCCTCCAAAGCATCCCTAATGCTCTCTAACATATCAAGCAAGTGCAAAAAATCTCCATGTGTGACGAGCGCAGGAGGAGTAGGCTGATCACTAGTGGTCACGGCTGGTATCAGAGCATTTGTAGGAGCTCGAGTAGAAGTACTGACATCTACCACATTCTGATCGGATTGAACCATGGTTGCAACACCAGATCAGTTTGGAGGGAGGTGTGAGAAACATCAGGGACACCAATTCGGTTCAGGTTTATATCGTCCATTCGGGTCGGGTTTACATTCTCCATTCGGTTCGGAGCTTCGGAATCGGACCGGTTTGCTCCTAAGCTTTGTCCCCGCGACCTAGTCACAACCATGGCTTGCTGATCTTCGCTTGCCTCATTTTCCCTAGCACTTTGCACATATTTTCCATTTCCTTTAGCCATAATGTAAAATTCTTTAGAGATTAGTCAGAAAGTGTCTGAGAATGCCATAGAAACTGGATTAACTTCTTTGAACTTAAGGGTCCAAATAGTAGAACGATAATCCAAAATGTTGAGAATTCAAAACTTCTTAGTGAAAACACCAAAATGTTAGATCCAAAAATGGTTCTAACACCCAATTCAATGATAATTAAAAGAGAAAAATAAAGAGAACACAAAATTTATAGTGGTTCGGCGTTAAAGAGGCTACGTCCACTTTATACTGTTGGAATTCGTAAGTATTGAATGAAATATACTTTTTCCATTAAGCGAACAGGTGCGACTGTTAAGTGAAAGGATGTGACTATTAGAAGCATGCTTTTCTGCGAAAAGACACTTTGCGGAAAGACACTTCGTGAAAAGACACTTCGCGAAAAGACACTTCGTGAAAAGACACTTCGCAAAAAGACACTTCCATTCACCAACGGTCATATTTCCTAACGGTCATATCTCAGCGAAAAGACACTTCACGAAAAGACACTTCGCGAAAAGGCACTTCATTTTGCCAAACGGTTACATTTCAGCGAAAAGACACTTCCTTTCATAGAAAGAGATACGTCTGTACGAAGAGGTACGTGTACGACCGTTCGAAAGAAATGCAATCGTACGAAGAGGTATGGGTGCGACCGTTCAGAAGAGATGCGACCGTACGAAGAGGTACGGGTGTGACCGTTCGAAGGGATGCGGATAAACTATAAATAAGGAGGAAACCTGATCACTTTCCTCACTTATTCCAATCCGAACTTCCTTCTCTCTTCTTTAATACTCTTATAAATAATCATAGAGTGACATACTCATTACAATCTCGTGCAGAATATGTCTATTGTATCTTAGGAGAATTTTGAAATAAAATTCTTAAGGAAATTGTTACGACAAGCCTCAGACATCATCTGGTTAGATTTCTAGTTTATTTGTATATTTATATACATTATTCTATAATATCTCCTTTCTCTATGTTGTGCTATTTCTTAAAATAGTATAACGTTGTTGTTGTAAATTGATTACAACATACTTATTGTGAATATTGAATTCCAGAGTAGTGGAAATTCAACTTATAAACTTGTGCGACGAGTTTAGAATTGATTATTCTCTGTTTTGGTATACTAGACATACAACATATACTTCGTTGATTGATGTTTAGAGTACAAATACAATACTTGTCTTCACTCAATCTCACTCTTACAATGAATAATTTCACTCAATCTTTGCTGAAACATGTTTCAAAAGTTAGTGATGATCTGAATAAAGTGGTGAAATTCGGTGGTAGTGAGAGTTAGAGCCAACAATTTACTAAAAGATTCCTTCAAATGAGGTTTCGTGGATATTTATAGGCAGAAAATTCCTCTGGAGGGCCTCCGGTTCGGATACACGTGGTGCTAATCCCTTCAAAGTCGGGTTCGGAAACTCAGAGATGGTGCCAGCATACTATGTTCGTGGGTGAATGTAAGAGAGTGGGTATATAACTGCTCCGCTTCTGAAGGAATCATGGGTTGTAACCACTGCAGCTTCTGGTTCTCTGATCTGATCGGTATTCAAATAGGTGGTTCGGGTCGGTAATGCTCCGAAATGATGTGGTTGCGCCTCATACATGCCATTTTATGGATTGCTAACTTTGAAGAGAAAGGGCTCAGTTCAGGGGTCTCTGTAACAACCCGAAATTCTGGGCCAGTTTAAAATTTTTATTTTGGCGATTATAGCGAATTTTGATTATTTAAAATGAATTATTTTAAATAATATCGACGTGAAATTTATTTTGAATAGAATGCGAACGTATATATTTATACGCGTCGTCGTTAGAATATAAATATTTATATATAATTATAAATAGAATTGAAAATGGCGCGGTAGTTCGATAATTCGATTTCAAACTTCAATTGAATGTACCGGGTGCAAAACAATCCGGATTTTAGTGAAACCAAAAACATTAGGATCTGATTGATAATATCTTTCTAACGGATGTAAGAAACTAAGATTTCACTTTAAAAATTGAGAGATATGTCCAGTTGAAAATTCTGAATAGTCGCTATGGAATTCAGGCCCTTAAAAATGGACATTTTGCAAATGACCTCGGATTTCGACGAAACCAGTTTTGTTGGGTCCGTGATGTCGAATTATTGCTAGGTTTCAAATTTCATAATTTTATGAATCAATATGTGAGCGTGGCAAAGGAAAACGCGTTTTGACCATTTCAGTTGATTTTAATCGACTGGAAATTGGCCATTTTTCTAACGGTCTCAGAATTCGACGAAACTAGTTTTGTTAGGACCGTATCGTCAATACGAAGCTAGAAAATATTTTTCTGGAATTTTTAAAGTTAGTATGTGACCCCGGTAATTTGAAATGTACGTTTAAAATTCAATATAGTGATTTAAATGTAAATTTAACGGAAACTGATTGTAACGATCAAATCAGCTAGCGATACATATCCCATTGTGTTCGGAATGGGGGTAAAACGCTATGGACGACAGGCGGTGGGCCTCGTTTAGAGGTCGTATGTGAAAGTAACTTTTTGAAGAAAATTAAATAATTAAATTAAATAAAAAAAAAAACTAAACCCTTCCCCTTTATTTCGTTCTGGCCCCTCCCCCTTTTCTTATATTTCCAAATCGATTTCTCAAAAAAAAAAAAACAAAACAAAAACCCGCCGCCCCTCCCCAAGTCGATCGCCACCACGCGAAGACCCCCCCTGGCGCCAGAGCCGACGCGCGAGAGCCCCCCCGGCGGCGCAACGATCGCGACATCCCCCACGACAAGGAGCAGCCACCGCAAGCCCTCTGACCACACCTCCACCGCTCGCGCCCCCATCCACCGCGAAGCCCCTTTCCCTCCTACTGACGATCGACGAAGACCCCCCCCCCCCTCCCCGCTGTAAGTATTTCTGATTTCGTTTTTTTTATATGATTTTTATTTTAGGAAGTTAAACGATATTTTTATTCATGAAGTTCTTGGATTTTTAACATGAACAAGAATAGATTTATTTTTATGAAGAGATATGATTTTTATATTTTTTTTAAGTACTAAAAATATAATCTTTCATATTGAAAAAAAGATAAAAATAAGATCTTTGCATAGTAGGAACTTTAAAAGGTATGATCTTTATATTTTTAAAAGTGATAAAAATATGATTTTTATATTTTTAAAGTATTAAAAATATAATCTTTACTATATAGAAATATTAAAAATATGATTTTTATATTTTTAAAGTATTAAAAATATGATTTTTATATTTTTAAAGTATTAAAAATATAATCTTTATAGGATAGAGAATATAAAGATATCATCTTTGTGTATGTAACGAAATAAAAATCTGATTTTTATTTTATATTCGTTGAGATAAGGTGGTGATTTTTATAAGGCGAAAACTTTGTTTTTATAAAGGCGAAAACTTTATTTTTATAAAGGCGAAATCTTTATATGAAGAATAGCGTGATAAAAATATAATCTTTACTATATGAACATCGATGTGAAATTATAATTTTTATCTATATGGTAGCGGTATAAAAATTCGATTTTTAAATATATGAAGTGTTTATAAAAATATGACTTTTTAAATTGAAAGAGAATAAATAAAAATGTGATTTTTATTTTAAGGTCATCAAAATATAAAAATGTGATTTATATATATATATAGTGACTACGGGCACAAGAAGATGATAAAAAGGCGAGAAGAAGAGTCAAGATGATTGGATAGCTTTCGGTGAGAACTTCTCACCTTTCAATTTAATTTTCTAGTTATATATATATACTAGGATGCAGACGGTGCTTAGTAGCACCCGACACAATCGTCCACAGACCATGGACTTGTTTGTTTGGTTGCGTAGATTAGTTGGATGATTTGATTTGAAATTGAATTGTTTGGTGAAATAAATTGACATGATTGATGTGTGAATGGCGTGGGCCTTCACTAGACCGGGGATAAGGCTAGGCCTCGTCCCGTTTCTAGTATCGTGCCGTTATGCCGCCGAAATTTTCTAAAATATGTTAGAAAAATAAAAATATCATTTTATTGAATAAATGAATTGAATAGAAATTCATAGGTTGAAATAAAATGTTTTATCGTTAAAAATATAATTTTTAACGTGAATGTGAATAAATAAATATTCATTTACAAACCGGACGGTTTGTTTATGTACACCTATTTCAAGGACATTGATTGGGTCGATAAATTTTACACATCGCCCAACTGTACAAATAAAATATTTGTTTGATTGTTTGAAACCCTACACGGATGTTAGGATGAAATATGCAGTTCACTCATCCTGATTGATTAAATATGTCGATCGATTGATTGACAGGCTGTTATAAGCGTTGAATATCTATATTTGATGCTTATGCAGTGTAGTGCACTTTGGTTGATGGTTGATTATTTTTCAATGCTATGATATACATGTGTTGTATGAAAATCCATATAATTAACTTTATATGGTAATTGATTGGGCCTCATTCCAATTTGAAAAATAAAGAATAATATAAAATAAAAGTTCATGTGTTGACAGTTTCATCCATTGAGATTGGTCATGTGTTGAACGAAATATTTTAATAATAAAGTTTACATCTTTATCAATATGAAATAAAAGTTCATGTGTTGACAGTCTCATCCATTGAGATTGGTCATGTGTTGAACGAAATATTTTGATAATAACAACTATTTTGAAAAAGAAATATTTGAAATAGAATATTTGAAAATAGAAATTTATGAAGCCGTGTTGACTAGATTGACGCCATTTTGACGTGAACGATATTTATATCGATTTTAAACGATTTCGAAATGAATTGAATTGAAAACGACTTCGAAATAAAATGAATTGAAAACGATTTCGAAATAAAATGAATTGAAAACGATTTCGAAATGAATTGAATTGAAAACGAATTCAAGATGAATTGAAAACGATTTCGAAATGAATTGAATTGAAAACGATTTCGAAATGAATTGAATTGAAAACGATTTCGAAATGAATTGAATTGAAAACGATTTCGAAATGAATTGAATTGAAAACGAATTCTAAGCGAATTGAAATGAATTCAAATTGAATTGAAATTTGAATTGAATAGAAATGAATTTTAAACGAATTTATAAAGAAGAATTCAATTTTGATTTGAATTGAAATGGAAGTTGAAATTGCTTTTGAAACGAATTTTAAAACTATTTATATAATTCGTTTTAAATAGAAATCGACGAAATATATATTATATATATAATATAATGGCCTGAATAGAACGCGCCGCGTCGCGGCAGTTCGTGAATTTCGACCATTTATTTCAAACGGACATTGCGGGAGATCCGACCGTCGGATTCTCCTAAAACCGGAACCGTTGGGTTCGTATCGAAAAGAGCTTTCTAACGAATATTAGAAATTTGAAATCTAACGGTTGGATTTGGAGTTACGTCCAAATCAAATTCGAAAAAGGTCGCTGTAAGTGCAGTTCGATGGCCATTGATGGAAATCGACTGTACGGGCCTTGATAAAATTATTAAAAATAGTAATAATTTGTGTAAAATCATAAGAAATGATTTGTGAAGATTTGGGATGAAAAACTCCATATTTGAAAGGATAAAAATAGATTTTTATCGAAATGAACTAGTTTTGAACTAGAATTATAATTCTATTTATTTTTAAATAAATAAATTGAATTTGAAAAGGGTTTTTAAAAATAACCAAAATTTCCAATGATTGCATTGGAGTGGATTTGAATCGAAATTGTCTTCGGAATATTTCGATGTTGGAATTCGTGATTATACAGATGTTGTTATGGAAATTTGAAAGATATATATTTATATCGTTATTTCCAATACGACATTTGTTAATCGTAGAATTTGATATTGAATATAAGCCGGGATATTTTCTATTCAGAGCCTTGTATTTAATATCAAATGTGATTTGGGTTTGTCGTGAATGGTGTCTTCACTAACACCGTTCTTGAACCCAGTTGAGAAAAGATTAAATCTTTTTATTTAGATTTAATGAAGTGTACCAATTAAATAATATTTAATTGGAATTGAATCGATATTGATTTTTGGGTTTATCGTGGACAGTGTTTTAAATAACACTCGTTCTTTAACCCGATCATTGATGAAATGTGATTTTGGGTTGTCGTGAACGGTATCTTCAATAATACAGTTCTTAGACCTAAAGGAGTTAAGAAAATCAGAAACTAACTGGAGATTAGTTAAGTTGAATAGTTTCTGAGGTATTGATCTGATGTTGGTTTCGGCCTTCGGGATTCATACTTAGGGAGTTGCTCACTTGCTAATTTACAATTAGGGACTGATTGAAATGTGATGTGATTTTGGGTTTATCGTGAACCGTGTTTTAAATGACACTGATTCTTTAACCCAGTCACAGATTAAAACTAAGTGGAGTTTTAATGAATCTTTAATTAGATTGAAATATTCGAAATGGAGTATCGCCAGTTTTACTCCAGGCGTTAGTTAAATCTTTAATTAGATTTGAACGTGAAATGGTAATTGAATTTACCGATAACACTGTGGTGTTAGATATGAAGTATTGCCAGTTTTACTTCATGGGATAAATAGGTTGGGATTGGGAAATTAAAACCAATGATTACTTCGGTAAGGTTCGTTAATCTTGACTAGTTGAATCGAAATTCAAAAGAAGAATAAATTCAAGAAATTTATCTTGGATAAAATTAATGGGAACATTTCCCTATGAATGTGAAATTTAGAAACTAACTGTCGGTTGGCCAAGCAGAATGGTTTTCTGGATATTGATCTGATGTTGGTTTCGGCCTTCGGGGTTAATATTTGGGAAATTATTCTCTTGATTAATTTACGGTTAGTGACTAATGAATTGGAATGAGGCGTATGTTGTGTTTGTGTAACACTTATTTAAAATATACGCGAGTTATTCGGAAAGACCGGGTTTATCCCATTCTGAATAACTGATACGACGATAAGTCGAAGATGAAGACGATGGTCGAAGACCGGAGGTCTTCACGTCGTTTGGGTAATTACTGATGATCTTGATTGGGCTGTACACCCAAGAAGATGGAAACAGATAGTGATCGTCCAGACGTACTTGGAGATCGATGGATATGCGGGGTACTAGGTGCCTCCGGTTTCGTTCAGACCCAGGACGGACTTGTAAATGGACTGTGTGTCTGACATCGGATTTCATTCTGTGTGACTGATATCGGTTGCATAGGATGGTTTGCCTGTGTGGCATGCTAAGATGCAAATGATCAAGGCTTCTGTTGAAAAGCAAAGTCTTGTGGTGATGATCAAAGCACGGCCTTTGTGGCGTAGCTTTGTGTAACGTTTACCTCGCGTGTTTCACACCCGGTATGAACCAAAAACGGGAGACGGACCTCAGGGAGGGCCTGCGTTTCCTCCTAGCTAAAAAGTGGCGTCAGTGGTTTTACACGCCCTGACGAGTTTGACTTATGTGGTTGTTGCTGTTGCGAGGCGCCTCGGTTAGATCGGACGATCCGGGTCCGATGGAGTCATTCGTTGGCTCGCTTACGCCCCAAAGGGCGGCGAAACGCAGTGTCCAGGGTTTAAGTTTAATCCACATCGGTGGACCGGCCCTGACGATCCAAGGGTCGATGCGTTCTGATCCTGAGACTCGGGCTAGGCAGTCTCGAATCGGTTGAGGACTATCTTTTGCCTCGGTTCATAGACGGAAATCCAATTTCCAAATACGTGACATGTGCGGTTTTAATTGTAATCCTATTTATGGCGACATAGTGGGATGGGGCGCTTATGCCGCCTATGATTGATACTTATGATTTGAAGTTGTTTTATACACTATGCACTTATAATAGTATCAAATGATTTGTTTTAAACGTATCAAGCATTCTTTGGCTGTTATAAGGGAAAACCCTATCCCCGGGCTTGCGTTGCATTGTGTGATAGGACCTGGGTCTTATAACAGCTTCATTTTTCTTTATTTAGCATTGCGCTGTTTGTTTTATGCACGGGTATTCTTGGGAGGAAACCCGTTCCGTGTTATACGGCGTGGTCCCTTGATTTACCTAATGATTTAAAATAAAGATTAATAACTGTTTTAGTTCTCACACCAGTCACATGACTGACCTGGAGTTTATTGTTTTAACCTAAACTCTGGGTGCCCCTATTTTGACACGGGCAGCTAGTAGTTTTGGTTTTGCAGATTTATATTCACAGGATCCTGGTTTACAGCTGGAACGATATCCGGAAAGCTTTGTATCCGTATATCTCTTCTAGTTGTGTATTGTATTATTTTTCCGCTGCTATGTATTTAAATGTAATTTAAATCTCTGATATTTCTGTGGAATATTCATTTGTACTCTGTATATTCTTGTATTCTGATGCATTGTTGTAATATACAATGAAATGTTCTTCTGTATGTGTTCTGTTTTTGTCTTGTTCCCAAACGATAGGGCGTTTCGAACGGTCTGGGTCGGTTTAGCGACTGGTTCGGACCGAGCGAAATTCCTTGCCGTCACAGTCTCCGAACGGATCGTAATATCTGCTGCGAATTCTTCATTTAAACTTATTTATTGAGTAGTCTCTTAGCTTTGTGTAGCCCGATCACAAAGCGGGCTAACAATATGTTTATATTTTCTTTGTTTTGTTAACTATTTCATGTTTGTTGGATATGTTTGACTTGATCGAAGAGGTCGTTAGCTAACTGCTATTCAGTAGCAAGAATTGGGGTATCACACTTTCAAGCTACTCCATTTGGGTAGCAAGTACGAATATTTATTTGATATCAGGGATGCTGTGTGATTATGCAGTAGCAATATTAGTTTCGTTTTTTGTCTATGCTTAATGTTTTCAATTAATACAAGAGCCCGTTTGATAAAAAGCCCTTTATGAAACTATTTAAATGTAATTTGAGTTATTACTTTTGAATAATTTATGTGAACGGTAAGAAGTTAGTGAATTAATATATAAGCTGATATTCTTGATAAAATTTTAATATGAAATTGGTAGTAAGCAGATTTTTCTTTCATATGACTTGGTTAGCTTATTTTTCTATGCTTAATGTTTCCAACCGCTGAGTGTTAGAGTTCAAGCCTCGGATATATCAACACATGACTAATATTAATAACTATACTTGGAGTTGCTCCTCAAATTTTGAGCTGGAGTCACTTCCTTATCATTGTTCAAATTATTTTTGTAACACCCCGTGATTCTGTAACGCTAAGATTCACAAATCAAGGCAAAATTAAAAGTTCAAATCAAAATCAAGGGAAACGGGCTACGCCATCGCGTTCATCTCGGAATTCTACATGAAAACGAGTCCAAGTTTGCGTAAATCGGAGTCCGTATGAGGGAGATATGGTCTCCGGAAGTTTCAGAGTTCAGTTTAAAATTCGAACAAACAGAAAACAAATTCAAATTTCAAAAATCGGGCTGGATTGGCCAGGGCGGGAATTTTCCCGCCCAAGACACCCAGGTCGACTGGGTAGTCGACCTGGGCTACCCAGGTCGACTGGGTAGTCGACCTGGGGCACCCAGGTCGACTATGTAGTCGACCTGGGGGTCGACCCCCCCTGTTTTTCCAGTTTTCTGCACCTGGTTCGTTCTTCTGTATTCAGACGCCATCCTGACCAGATTCATTGACTTCTACACTATATAAACAACCCTAGACTCTTTCTCTATTCACAATTCTTCTCTACCCTTGTGCTGCAAAGATTCTTAGTGAACATGGCTTCTTCTCCTCCTCTTAATTAAATAATAAATAAAATAATATATATAAAACAAATCAAGACGAGGAGATGCTGCTCAAAGACTTTCAAGAAGAAGAGATTCAAGCTAGGATTCAAGAGGAGGTTCAAACGACATCAACAACTGATTTTCTACGAATCATAGCAACGCCATCTTTCTTTTCCAATCTAAATCTCTGTAAGTCAGTTATTTCTAGATTTGAACGCTTTCTCTGTTTGTGACATGAAATTAAAGGAATAAAAGAATATGCCAAATCTTTCTATTCGAATCTGTGCCTACATCTTTGGACCTAATTAAGAATTGTTATGATTCGATGACCAAATAGGCTTTGCCTATGACTTTGAACATTGCCTATGACTATGTACATTGCCTATGACTATGAACATTTCCTATGACTATGGACATTGCCTATGACTATGAACAATGCCTATGACGGTGACCGTGACTATGAGAATTATTTCCTTCACTAAGCCTATGCCTTTGATTAAAAAACATAAACTATTGTCTATAACATAACAAGGACTAAACACCTGTGATTCAGGACTAGGAAAGTGTTGCTTAAGTTTTATGACTATGAAATTGGGTCTAAACCCGATTATCTACTCTGTCTATTCTTGGTTTTAGACCTTGGGAATTTACCTATTAAGTTAGGTCTATCCATGTTCTGAACCTACGTCGTTATTCAACCCTTTTCATGTCGTAATATTACCATATCTATATGCCTATGAATTGTCATCTTATGCCAATTGTTATGTCCGTTCTTTTATGGCATTTTGGCTCATTCCCTTCTATCCACGAATCCAGCTTTATTTATAATCTAGGTTGAACCACGATTATGCGAACGATGGGAATACGTTTTGGGGAAAACATGAAATTGACTAAACTTGGAAATTGGCATAATTTGATGAAAATTAGAACAACAAGTCAGGTTTTGGTAATGAACTGAAATTAGAATATTAAATCAGAATTGGTTGGCTAAATTAAGCATGATAAGTATGTTAGCATAATTTACATACGTCGGGCGAAAAAGGGAAAAGGGTTTGGTGGGCCACAAAATAGGTAGTTGGTATGCAAATTGAGTTTTGGCAAAAACGGGGAACTAGAATATGAAATCTAGTTTGGCATAAACTGTAAACTAGAATATAAAATCTAGTTTTGGCATAAACTTGTAAATGGGGGATGTTGGATCTAAATTGCTACAAACTGTAAGATAGGCAAATCAAGATTTGGGCCTAGAATACAATTCCAATAGTAGGCATGGCAAATGTATAGGGTATAGGCCAAATTTATTTTAAGAAAGGGAAAATGGGCTTTGAGGATAAATTGTTAACAATTTATTTATATACAAAAGAAAGGTTTATTAACGACATTTCTTTTAATGACACACCAGAAAGTTCTAGGGTGACAGAGTGGATAGTGTCTAGGCTTGGGTTTGGAAAATACAAGTTTCCTGCTCTCCCTGGCTATCCCTAACTGATCCGACGAACGGGATGGTTACTTTCAAAACCTGATTTGAAAATTAGTCAAAACCCTTGAACTAGAAAACACGAATAGGCCTAACCCGAGGTTAGACTGAGTTGCGATGTAAATCTGCCCGGAACCAACCAGCACATCCAGTAATCGCAACAATATCTGTCTAATGTGAGTGGTCGTGGCTTTAATCTATTAAATTAAAGCTAGAACAAGAATGGTAGGGTTAAGTTCACTAAGACACTTAACCAATTCAACATAATAACCAGACTAGTGGGTGGGGTTAGGGCCATACAGTTAAGCTAGAATCGGAGGGTTAAGTCCATGGGAACACTTAACCAATTTAACACAGTTAAGCTAGGGTGGGAGGGCTAAGTCCATAGGGATACTTAACCAACTTCACATGGTAACAAGACAAGATTTGTAGGGGTTAAGTAAAGTTAATACACTTAGCCAAATTAACATGTTAACTAGACTAGAGGTTGGGGTTAAGTAAATACACTTAGCCAATCAGATATGTTAGCTGGGCTAGACCGTAGGGTTAAGTAAACTTGAACATTTAACCATCAGATTGTGATAAAGGGATAGGGCTAAGTCTAAAACATGAAGGGATAATACTTAACCATTATTAACATGTTAATTAAAACAGACGGGCAAGGTTAATTTAAAAAGGAACACTCAACCAATACAGGTTGAATGGGTAGGGTTAAGTAATAAGAAATACTTAACCACTGTAACTTGGTTTGTGGTAGGGTTAAGTCAACATGAATTACTGATAACACTTAACCAGTTTGACAGGATAAATGAAGAGGGTTAAGTTAGCTTGAATTGACTAATGACACTTAACCAATCCGAGTTGACGGGAAAGAGAACTAAGTAGTAAACCTTAGTTAAGAAAACAACGATTTTGGAAACTAAGTGGTAAACCTTAGTTGACAAAACTAAGTAGTAATTCTTAGTATAACACGGGAAGGGGCGAATGTCCGTCTGAGTAGAAAGAAGGCTCCAACGAATTGGGTTATGAAGCCCGAGGCTTCGAGGTGACGTGAGGGTACTCTTGGTATCCCTCTGTTAGGCTGCAGATGATCCGCCTGGACCCACAGAGGTTAAGGTCTGCGTAGAAGAACCAGGGGTATGCCTTGGTTGGAATACATGGCAACCTAAAGACTAAGATGGACCGGCGTGATTCGGCGAGCAAACGGTAGCCCTGTGATAGCAACTCGTCGTCTACCATCCATCTTGAGTCAATCGAGATACGTGAAGCGGAAAGGCGGAGAACTCCAAAAGACCATATACTTGCTATCTAGTTATGGGTGAGGATGGCCATAGGATAGTGGGGCACCGGGGGCCGGCGTATAGTTCTCATTTTTCAAGGTGTGCCTTTCATTAGTTGAGGGAGGGGTCAAGTGGGACCATAGCCACTGAAATAAAAACAGACCTTAGCATTTGCATCGGCAGATATCTGAAAGCTCCCGACTGAGTTCTGTATTCCTTGATTTGCCCTGTCACAGGACTCGGACCGCACATTACAGGACATGTGCATCTAGACAAGCGATAACGGTTCGCGATACATGCGTAGGGAAGTATAGGAACATATACCACTCTAGATTGTGTGTCCTAGACTTGGGGGCGTCGTTTGATAGGTAGCATAATTCCTAGGTTAACTAGGTGGCATAAATCTTGAATCCGAGAAGCGTTCGGCAGACAGCGTAAACTCTAGTCGAATCTAGAAGGCACTTGGTAGAAAAACCTAGATTAAATCTAGGTAACAAATAAATAAATGGATGCCTGGAGGCGATGGAAAAATACAGGGATCGGGATCACATTATCATTACTAGTTGGGACACTAGTTAGGCGGTGCAGAGATATAGAAACCAGTATAACAAGGGAATAGTGAAGCGGCGAAAGTATTAGAGAGCGTATCCAGTTTATCTTATCTTAGTATATCTTGTGTTAACCTTGTTTGATCTTGCTGACCCTATCATCTTGGTGTTATCTTGTATTCAGTTAATTCATGTCGTTTTGTTTTTCCATGTTCACATGCTAGAAGTTACTGAACTTACTCAGGCTTTATGTCTCACTCTATTTTCCTTTCGTCTTCTTTTCTTCCGTTTCACTCCCAGGTAGTAAAGGAGGGAGTAGTATAGCTCAGGTTAAGTTGGACTGTCACTCTTTCCCAACTTGAAGATTTGTCGAAGTTTTGCTTGGATTCTCTTTTCAGATGCTATGGCTGGTTCTTGCTACATTGGGGAATATAAATTTATTTTTATGCTTCTTTATTTTGTAAGACAGATGACACTCTGATATTGTAAAGAAATCTTTGTACAAACTATTTTATCAATAAAGCAAAGTTTTATTTTCCGCTGTTTAATTTCTGTCTATCTTGTAATTTATCTGCATCTTTTACCCTAAATGCTCCACAGAACTTAGTGCATTCCCTTTGTGAGTGACACTAATGGACGTGGGGTGTTACATGTGGTATCAGAGCTGAAGGTTACCAGATCAGATAAATGATTTGAAAAATTATTTTCAAAACGGTTTTTAAAGAAGCATTTTCAAGAGAAAAGATTTGTTTTAAAAGACATATTCCCCCAAAGCCATACGCACTATCTTCACTTCCTCTGTTTAAATTCTTGTCTCCTTCTTTCTTGAGTCTCTGGGGCTCCTGGCTTTCTGGGAGGTAACCTCATCGAAGGGCGAAGTAGTGCCCGACTTCCATCCATAGCCGTAGTAGTTCCACCTGCGGTTAGTTTTCTTTCAAGCTTAGTAGGGTTATCTGTACGTTGGAGGTAGTTTTCGAGAGATTTGTCAATATGACTACACATGGAAGGGGATGAGGAGTTTGGCTAAGGAACACAACCCTAGGATGAGGAATTCATAGATGTAGATTTAGCTCACGAAAGAGGAAGAAATTATAAAACCTAAGACAAGAGGAAGTATCTTTACTAGGATATGATAGGGCATATACTTAAGGACAAGGGCAAGAACGAGGACGAGATTTTCAGAAGGACAAGTACATACTTTCACCACCAAGCGTACCTAGGAGAAAGGCAGTAAAGTTCTGTTGGAAGAGTCTAGTCTTGCTGTTCGTACTCTTTCGGTTTTAGCGCTTCGCAATTGTTCATATCCACTTCCATAGTTGAGTCTCTGCACCATGGTACTTGTATAGTAGAAAGACCCCACTGGAGTCTAAAATCCAATTAGTGGTCCGACCAGTTTATTTTTGGGTTAGTAGGGATTTGAGAATAGCTATCGAGTTTGCTTATATCATCTCACGTAGATCATCTAAATTCGGAGGAGATATTTCTTGGTTGCTTGTCTGATATTGGTTTAGGCCTTTGGGGCTTGTACTTGAGGAATGTCGAGTTCGGTTTGGATGGTTTGCGTGAGAGATGAATAGTTGTGGCAGGCACTCCAAAGAGCACGTAGTGACCTTTCGACTCTTATAGTTATGGCATAGCGAATAAGAGAGAAACCTCTAATCATCTTAGTACGTATACCTGGTACCGTGATTGACATCTGTTTAGTTTGGAAATGGAGATCTGGAGCTTCACAATCGTGAAGTCAAATTAGTTAAGGTACAGTGGAGTAAAGCTCAAGAAGGCTAGATACTAGCATCATACCCTTTTCCTTAAGGGTGCATCCTTGATTTCTTTGTTTAGGAGCTTTGCACATAATTGCTTCTCTCTTTCCAAAGTATATCCTCTAGGTCGCATCTTCGATCCTTAGGTAGAAGCCAATGGATGTAAACATGTATTTGAAACATGTTATGGTTGATGGTTGCAAGAGGTTGCTAATGGTTGCTTGTGAATGCATATGCATACGTATTAGACACTAGATCAGTTCAGACGCTTTCATATTGCATTTACAGATATGTATTTGTTTGTAAATTGAACTTGATATGTTAGCATATGGATGTTGCATATGGATGAATGGTTGTGCACGCATGTAGTATTTACATAACTAGGGATGCTTGCATACATGATTGGACGCATGGCACTGACATGATTCGCATTAAGGAGGTCAACTGAATCAGTAGACCGCCTGATTTTACAGTAGATAAAGACATATACACACACTATGCATATGAACATGAAAGCATTAGAAATCTTTTAAGGACAATGGATGCCTGTGAGTGAATGGTTGAGTAGATGGGTGATTGGATGGTAGGACACATTCTTCCTAACTTGAAGATTTCGGGGACGAAATCCTTTTAAGTGGGGGAGAATGTAACACCCCGTGATTCTGTAAAGCTAAGATTCACAAATCAAGGCAGAATTAAAAGTTAAAATCAAAATCAAGGGAAACGGGCTATGCCATCGCGTTCGTCTCGGAATTCTGCATGAAAACGAGTCCGAGTTTGCGTAAATCGGAGTCCGTATGAGGGAGATATGGCCTCCGGAAGTTTCAGAATTCAGTTTAAAATTCGAACAAACAGAAAACAAATTCAAATTTCAAAAATCAGGCCGGATTGGCCAGGGCGGGAATTTTCCCGCCCAAGACACCCAGGTCGACTGGGTAGTCGACCTGGGCTACCCAGGTCGACTGGGTAGTCGACCTAGGGCACCCAGGTCGACTATGTAGTCGACCTGGGGGTCGACCCCCCCTGTTTTTCCAGTTTTCTGCACCTGGTTCGTTCTTCTGTATTCGGACGCCATCCTGACCAGATTCGTTGACTTCTACACTATATAAACAGCCCTAGCCTCTTTCTCTATTCACAATTCTTCTCTACCCTTATGCTGCAAAGATTCTTAGTGAACATGGCTTCTTCTCCTCCTCTTAATTAAATAATAAATAAAATAATATATATAAAACAAATCAAGACGAGGAGATGCTGCTCAAAGACTTTCAAGAAGAAGAGATTCAAGCTAGGATTCAAGAGGAGGTTCAAACGACATCAACGACTGATTTTCTACGAATCATAGCAACGCCATCTTTCTTTTCCAATCTAAATCTCTATAAGTCAGTTATTTCTAGATTTGAACGCTTTCTCTGTTTGTGACATGAAATTAAAGGAATAAAAGAATATGCCAAATCTTTCTATTCGAATCTGTGCCTACATCTTTGGACCTAATTAAGAATTGTTATGATTCGATGACCAATTAGGCTTTGCCTATGACTTTGAACATTGCTTATGACTATGGACATTGCCTATGACTATGAACATTTCCTATGACTATGGACATTGCCTATGACTATGAACATTGCCTATGACGGTGACCGTGACTATGAGAATTATTTCCTTGACTAAGCCTATGCCTTTGATTAGGAAACATAAACTATTGCCTATAACATAACAAGGACTAAACACCTGTGATTCATGACTAGGAAAGTGTTGCTTAAGTTTTATGACTATGAAATTGGGTCTAAACCCGATTATCTACTCTGTCTATTCTTGGTTTTAGACCTTGGGAATTTACCTATTAAGTTAGGTCTACCCATGTTCTGAACCTACGTCGTTATTCAACCCTTTTCATGTCGTAATATTACCATATCTATATGCCTGTGAATTGTCATCTTATGCCAATTGTTATGTCCGTTCTTTTATGGCATTTTGGCTCATTCCCTTCTATCCACGAATCCAGCTTTATTTATAATCTAGGTTGAACCACGATTATGCGAACGATGGGAATACGTTTTGGGGAAAACATGAAATTGAATAAACTTGGAAATTGGCATAATTTGATGAAAATTAGAACAACAAGTCTGGTTTTGGTAATGAACTGAAATTAGAATATTAAATCAGAATTGGTTGGCTAAATTAAGCATGATAAGTATGATAGCATAATTTACATACGTCGGGCGAAAAAGGTTAAAGGGTTTGGTGGGCCACAAAATAGGTAGTTGGTATGCAAATTGAGTTTTGGCAAAAACGGGGAACTAGAATATGAAATCTAGTTTGGCATAAACTGTAAACTAGAATATAAAATCTAGTTTTGGCATAAACTTGTAAATGGGGGATGTTGGATCTAAATTGCTACAAACTGTAAGATAGGCAAATCAAGATTTGGGCCTAGAATACAAGTCCAATAGTAGGCATGGCAAATGTATAGGGTATAGGCCAAATTTATTTTAAGAAAGGGAAAATGGGCTTTGAGGATAAATTGTTAACAATTTATTTATATACAAAAGAAAGGTTTATTAATGACATTTCTTTTAATGGCACACCAGAAAGTTCTAGGGTGACAAAGAGGATAGTGTCTAGGCTTGGGTTTGGAAAATACAAGTTTCCTGCTCTCCCTGGCTATCCCTAACTGATCCGACGAATGGGATGGTTACTTTCAAAACATGATTTGAAAATTAGTCAAAACCCTTGAACTAGAAAACACGAATAGGCCTAACCCGAGGTTAGACTGAGTTGCGATGTAAATCTGCCCGGAACCAACCAGCACATCCAGTAATCGCAACAATATCTGTCTAATGTGAGTGGTCGTGGCTTTAATCTATTAAATTAAAGCTAGAACAAGAATGGTAGGGTTAAGTTCACTAAGACACTTAACCAATTCAACATAATAACCAGACTAGTGGGTGGGGTTAGGGCCATACAGTTAAGCTAGAATGGGAGGGTTAAGTCCATGGGAACACTTAACCAATTTAACACAGTTAAGCTAGGGTGGGAGGGCTAAGTCCATAGGGATACTTAACCAACTTCACATGGTAACAAGACAAGATTTGTAGGGGTTAAGTAAAGTTAATACACTTAGCCAAATTAACATGTTAACTAGACTAGAGGTTGGGGTTAAGTAAATACACTTAGCCAATCAGATATGTTAGCTGGGCTAGACCGTAGGGTTAAGTAAACTTGAACACTTAACCATCAGATTGTGATAAAGGGATAGGGCTAAGTCTAAAACATGAAGGGATAATACTTAACCATTAATAACATGTTAATTAAAACAGACGGGCAAGGTTAAGTTAAAAAGGAACACTCAACCAATACAGGTTGAATGGGTAGGGTTAAGTAATAAGAAATACTTAACCACTGTAACTTGGTTTGTGGTAGGGTTAAGTCAACGTGAATTACTGATAACACTTAACCAGTTTGACAGGATAAATGAAGAGGGTTAAGTTAGCTTGAATTGACTAATGACACTTAACCAATCTGAGTTGACGGGAAAGAGAACTAAGTAGTAAACCTTAGTTAAGAAAACAATGATTCTGGAAACTAAGTGGTAAACCTTAGTTGACAAAACTAAGTAGTAATTCTTAGTATAACACGGGAAGGAGCGAATGTCCGTCTGAGTAGAAAGAAGGCTCCAACGAATTGGGTTACGAAGCCCGAGGCTTCGAGGGGACGTGAGGGTACTCTTGGTATCCCTCTGTGAGGCTGCAGATGATCCGCCTGGGCCCACAGAGGTTCAGGTCTGCGTAGAAGAACTAGGGGTATGCCTTGGTTGCAATACATGGCAACCTAAAGACTAGGATGGACCGGCGTGATTCGGCGAGCAAACGGTAGCCCTGTGATAGCGACTCGTCGTCTACCATCCATCTTGAGTCAATCGAGATACGTGAAGCGGAAAGGCGGAGAACTCCAAAAGACCATATACTTGCTATCTAGTTATGGGTGAGGATGGCCATAGGATAGTGGGGCACCGGGGGCCGGCGTATAGTTCTCATTTTTCAAGGTGTGCCTTTCATTATTTGAGGGAGGGGTCAAGTGGGACCATAGCCACTGAAATAAAAACAGACCTTAGCATCTGCATCGGCAGATATCTGAAAGCTCCCGACCGAGTTCTGTATTCCTTGATTTGCCCTGTCACAGGACTCGGACCGCACATTACAGGACATGTGCATCTAGACAAGCGATAACGGTTCACGATACATGCGTGGGGAAGTATACGAACATATACCACTCTAGGTAGTGTGTCCTAGACTTGGGGGCGTCGTTTGACAGGTAGCATAATTCCTAGTTGAACTAGGTGGCATAAATCCTGAATCCGAGAAGCGTTCGGCAGACAGCATAAACTCTAGTCGAATCTAGAAGGCACTTGGTAGAAAAACCTAGATTAAATCTAGGTAACAAATAAATAAATGGATGCCTGGAGGCGATGGAAAAATATAGGGATTGGGATCACGTTATCATTACTTGTTGGGACACTAGTTAGGCGGTGCAGAGATATAGAAACCAGTATAACAAGGGAATAGCGAAGCGGCGAAAGTATTAGAGAGCGTATCCAGTTTATCTTATCTTAGTATATCTTGTGTTAACCTTGTTTGATCTTGCTGACCCTATCGTCTTGGTGTTATCTTGTATTCGGTTAATTCATGTCGTTTTGTTTTTCCATGTTCACATGCTAGAAGTTACTGAACTTACTCAGGATTTATGTCTGACTCTGTTTTCCTTTCGTCTTCTTTTCTTCCGTTCCCCCCTCGGTAGTAAAGGAGGGAGTAGTATAGCTCAGGTTAAGTTGGACTGTCACTCTTTCCCAACTTGAAGATTTGTCGAAGTTTTGCTTGGATTCTCTTTTCAGATGCTATGGCTGGTTCTTGCTACATTGGGGAATATAAATGTATTTTTATGCTTCTTTATTTTGTAAGACAGATGACACTCTGATATTGTAAAGAAATCTTTGTACAAACTATTTTATCAATAAAGCAAAGTTTTATTTTCCGCTGTTTAATTTCTGTCTGTCTTGTTATTTATCTGCATCTTTTACCCTAAATGCTCCACAGAACTTAGTGCATTCCCTTTGTGAGTGACACTAATGGACGTGGGGTGTTACATTTTTTCTTATTAGTGCAGAATTGGGCTACATAATCCCCATTTTCCTTAGTGAACTTTCCTACTACATACTCTTGATAAAAAATATTATTTGAATTTCAGTATTCCATAGGTGGATCTCAGTCAAGTCTTTTACGGTTTTTGGAGCATCATCAGTAGAGTTTTGGGATTTTTAAATATCTCAGCTTCAAAAATTCCTATGGTTATATGGTATATTTATAGTTATACAATTTTGCAATGTTCCTGTTTAAATTGATCGTTGCTTAGTTTTGATTATTAACATTACTTATTTAAACACAACTGGAATTGCAGTAAATTTCAGGAAACCGTAGTTTGGTCGCATACTTAAACGTTATCCAACTTAGTTGAGATTTTTTTTACATTAACATGGTTTTGTAGTAACTTTCCAACGTGAAGTTATTCTTCAGATCATGTTATACCCATGAGAGTTTATTGCTCTGTTATCCAGCCCTTTTTTGGTTGAGTACAAGAGAGTTGTCCTATTATGCATTTTTTTTCTTCAGCTTGTTATGGCATTGCCTTTTCTAATCATTGATGCCCATCATATTGATTTTTTTATATGGAACTGAATAATGTGAATCGAGATGTGTTAATAACCGCAATTCAAGTATTAAAATTTTAACGTTCTACAATATTAGGGTGCGTTTGGTTTGTCATTTTCGGTCCATTTTCAATTTTTTGTTTTGAAAAACAATGAAAACGCGTTTCCTTTGTCATTTTCAAGAATTTATTTTGAAAAATTATTATTTTCCAAAATGGGCTATGCAAAGAAAACTAAAAACAAAATTTTTTCCTTTTCACTGTTTTCAAGCCCAGTTGAAAATTCAAAAAACACAAAGGGTGCGTTCTTAACGAACGCGAGCGGGGTATTTGAGCGGGGTATTTGAGCGTGGTACTGTAGCGAACGGGGAATGTGTTTTTAGCGGAGAACGGGGTATTTGAGCATGGTATTTGAGCGGGGTATTTATATGTTAAATTATTTGTTTTGATTTAATTAAGTACTATTTCGAAAAACAAAACGACTACATTTCATTACACAAAAGAAAAAATAAACATAAATACGACAGAAATACAATAACACGATGACATGAACCTCCTACTTGCTGGTATTTATCAGATAAGTTTGGTATTCTTTTTCGTGGCGCTTGTCTGCAAGCCCTCTTATCAACCAGCTTTTCGCTATCTCGTCCGGTAGAGCAGCGAACATATCATTTATTTTGGGGTCCAAAACAAATAATAGTGCGTCTGCAACATCAAACTCACCCGTTGCTCCAAGACGTTGCATGCGAGCTACCGTATTTGCATAATTTCTAGTACTTCCCGTTGATTCCACGCTAGTACCTGTATTAGGACTATCAGAATGCGTGCGAGATTTTTTCATCTGTCTCTCGGTCATTAGGTCAATTAATATAGCCATCTTATCGTCACTTTCACCACGTCTTCTTCTTAAATGTTGACGTGAAATTTGTTGACTGGGCGGATTCATTGGATTTTGGGTTGGCGGATTCATTGGATTTTGGGTTGGAGCTTCATAATTTGGTGGATTAATTGGATTTTGTTGCAAAATAGGATTTGATGGCGAATTCAGGTTTGGAATATGATTATTTTGCGTGTCATCCAAAGAATTAAAAAACCCGGCGAATTCCCATGTTCTGTCAAACGTGGTTTGTGCTGATGGCGGGGTGCCAGTCTGCGATAGTTGTACAGTAGTAGCAGAAGTGTACGATGATTGACCAGTTGCATTCGTTCCACGAAATAATTGTTGCATCAGCTCTAAGTTTTCTAGTGGACGTTTCTTATATTTCAAGACACCCGATCCAAATTCCTAAATGTAAGAGGGAAAATTGTAAGAAACTAACAATAACTAAATGGTAACAAAATAAATTTACAGACCTTAACACGATCTTCCCACCATTCATCGCTTCCAGAGACCGTTCCTTTGTAAGCATCCCAACCTGCGCCAGTCTTGTTCATCAGTGCATCCCATTTCATCCAATCCCGTCGAAGACTATCATATTTGTTTTGGATTTTGCTTTCATCGATTGGTACGATGTCCGGAATGGTTTCTATGGCATCATTGAACTTTTCTGCAATCACTTTATGCACACCTTTTTTGTTGCTGCCTCAAGCACTGTATGCATCAACAGAACATTGCAGCATAATCTGAGTTGCAGTAAACAACCAGTGATGTGCAGATTTTCGATTTGCCATACTGAAAAATAAAAAACAAAATATTTTAGAAATAAATTAAAAAAAAATGAAAAAAAATATGAACAACGAACTGAAAAAAAACCTGATTGCTAATCGAATTCGGTTGAGGATAATTTTAGAAGAGCATTGGGTTGGTGTAGTGTGGATGAAGAGGGGTGGAGGGGTAGTTTATGTAGAGGAGAGGAAGAAACGTGGGAAATCAGACCGTTGGCGTTCGACGCGTCCGACGCGTCGGACGCCAACGGTCTGATTTCCAACGTTCAACAATCGTCCCTTTTGGCCGACGCTTTGGACGCGACAAAAAATTCCAGCGTGCTAGGAAACGACTGCGAACGCACCCAAAAGGCAAAAATCAATCAAAACGCGTTGAAATGACATAATCTGTTTTCCGGCCGCATTCTTTCTCTTTTACGATTTTCGTCAATAACCACAAATTGAGGTAAAATCGCATATTTCTGTTTCTCTCACGCCCCCATTGATTCAATTTCACTAGTTCGTCGATTTTTTTCTTTAACAGTCACTCCTTCTCTTCGGCACTGGCAGGAATTAGGGTTTTATCATCCGGTTCCAACCGTTACAAGGTAACATCGTATCCCCTTCTTGTTTTAATAGTTATGAGTCTCTTTTACAAGGATAGCCTTGTGATTACGGACCAATGCTCACTATTTTTACTCAACATTACATCATACTGTAACTTCCCTCAACCTGCGGTTGGATTTAACTGCTATGAATGTTTTAATTTTTAATTGTGATATGTTATCTATGTGATTATTGTTAAGTTATAAACTATATAGTGCTTAGTTATGGGTGATTAATTTTTCAGTTTTTTTACATAATTAACAAGGATAACGTATGAATTATATTAATATAGAATTTAATAACCAATAGACTAATTAGCTCATTGAATGGGTAACCTATTTATTGCTTCTTTGGAAGGTTGGGTCATGCAGGGCACGATGTTATAAAGCTGCGTTAGGATAAAATGTTTTTGTGATGTGATATGTGTCTTTTCGCCCTGAAACTGCAGGTTGTATATTAGAACTAATTTAATGTGTTGTTTGCAGTGGTAGCCTTGAAACCATGGTTAGGATTTCCATGTGGCTTTTGCTATCATTTTTCTAGTTCCAAGCTGTCTCGAGTTGTATTTTGTCTACTTTCTTATTTTTGTTCACAGAGAAAATCGGGTGTAATGACAACATTGTCTATCAATGAGATTGCATGGAAGAATAAAGCTTTTACGGGAACTATAAGTGGCAAAAAATAACCAACAATCATTGAAATAAACTACAAAATCAAACTAACATATTAGACGTCTTATGACTTTCGAGCATCATCCATTAATGTTTTCACAAATTAGCCAAAACTAGTTTATATTGTAAAATATGAAGCATGTTTGGATGTAGTGCGGTCTGTTAACCCATCATTCAATTTGCTTTCCAACCTAGTTTTAGTTCTCTTCCAATTTAGCATTTAGTAAATCATTATGTGTACTCCTATATTTAAATTACATTATACCATATATAATTTTAGAAGTATACTATATCAATCATATTTTTTATAATTGGAAAGTTTTGGCTAGGTGCTTTTAGATAACTATCTGTTAACCTTTGTCAAGCCTTAGCTTCGTAATTATGACCTTGTTAGTGTTTATGTGATCATTGTGAATAAGTTTAACACTGATTATGAAATTTTTTATCTTCGTAATTATGAAATATCGTGAATAAGCTTATATATGTATAACAAAGTATAAATGTATCTAAACTATTTGGAGACGCACTTTAAACTGATTGAGGGAATCTATACAATTATACTCACGTATGTACCCACGTATGTGTCTACGTGATCATTGTGAATAAGTTTAACACTAATTATGAAATATTTTTGTGCACAAGTTATGCCCAATATTTACTGTTAGCCAAACTTGATTTGATCGATATTTATTATATAATGAATGTTGCATCCTTGCTTTTTTCAAAGAGAGCATAGGAGAAAAAATAGCAACTGTTATAAAATAAATAAAATTGATACTACCATAAAATTAATAAATAGTAAAGACAACAATGTGCCAAATTGTAAATAAATAGTTCTATGAATATAGTTGGAAATCAATTAAGAAATAATGCCATTATTGGTTTCAAAACATGAATACCTTTGCATAATTGGTTGTGTAAGCCATCTAAAAAAATGAGTGGAATGGCAGGCTGCAAGAAATATAAGCAGACTATATAAGCTTACTCTGGTGCTAGCATGGGTCAGAGGCATGACCACGACATAGTTTTATAGGTATATAGTATTTACTACTATTATACGGTAGGAATTTTAACTAGTTATTGTCCATTTTTAGAATAGTGCACATATGTTAAACTAAACAAATGTTATACAGAATATGTTGTCCATTAAAACATAAATTGTAGAGCATTGTAGTTGTAGCTATTTGGTAATATGTTGTCCATCAATGCCGACCTTGGCACTTTGCTTCATATAACTATTGATGAACATTTGATGGTGTTGAGACATTTGAAGATATATTAGAAGTGGCATGGGCTCTTTTTTGTTTACTTGTAGAAAGAATTTTTTCCTTCAGGATCTGAACTACCTCCTCCTGTAAATTGAAGTGTAACTGGAAACGTATAACATGAAACATAAATTTGTCTTGGCTTTTTTTCACTCAAAATGCTTACTTGACACTAGTCCTGGCCACCTTTCTATAAGCCATGTTAAACGCATCCTTGTTTTTTTTACATTGGTTGATGAATTATGTATTAAGATTATATTTATGAATGAAAAAGAGTTCATACATGAGTGTTTAATCCATGTCTATGCTCGTCCATGTTTATGTGAAGCATAGTTATGAATGGCGCGCTACGGCGCGGCATCTGTGCCATTTCTTCTTGCAGCGCAGCGCATATGAGAAGGCGCGGAAAAAGGCGCAAATGGTGCAAGGCGCAAAAAAGGCGCACGGCGCAAAATGGCGCATCTTTTGTTTTATTTTTTGTTTTTTGCTTGTTTTTTGTTTATTTTTTCATTTTTTGCATTTCACATAAGACCATCGCAACCCAAACAGGAAACCCAACAAACACCGAAGCCGACCCCATAACTCCTGACAAAGTCAGACAAGCACCGGACAAGACACACCAAGCAATGTATGAGCGAGAAATCGCTAGGATTCCTGGAGATGCACATTATAGTTAATCGTTCATTTGGCATGTAACACCCCGAAAATTCTATAACTGATAAATTTACGAATTAAAGTATAATTAATCTGAAATCAAAGAACTAAGGGAAACGGGGTACGCCATTGCGTTCGTCTCTGAAAAATACGCGAAATAGAGTCCGAGTTTTCGAAAAACGGAGTCCGTATGAAGAAGATATGGCCTTCGGAAGTTTTGAATTAAATTTAAAATTCAAACAGAATTAAATAATTAAATATTCCGAAGTGGGGCCCATTGGGCCAGAAAAGCGCCGCCTGGGCCACCCAGGTCGACTGGGCTGTCGACCTGGGCTACCCATGTCGACAGGGCTGTCGACAGCCCTGTCGACAGGGGTATCGACCTGGTCGAGCCCAGTCAACCTGGCTGGCCAGGTCTGTGTTCCTCCGATTTTCTGTGGTCTGCTTGGTCACTAGGGCTAGGTGGCAAGTTTTAATTGGTCTCTCTATCGAATGAATGGCTACGATCTAACCTAGCAACATCAATGGTCCTAATCAATTCCTAACCTCTATATAAACAACCCTAGACTAAACCCTAATCTATTCATTCAAATTAAGAACATAGCCGCCATGTTGCTGAGGAACGACTAAGAGTAGCCGCCAACTAGAGAGAGGATTAGGGAGGAAGTTCTAAAGCCTAAAGCAATTCAAGCAACCTAAAGCTAATCAATTCAACAAAGGAATCGTATCTCTTAATTAGAGAATTCGCCGCAACCATTGTAAGTAGAGTATTACTTTGGTATGAACAAATGATTGTGTAGATATGTATGCTTGAATTGTGGCAATAAAATTCATATTTGTGCGTTCTTATCAATTTATATACGTTTGGATATTCTGAATTATGTCATTCAATTATAAAGAACTACATGCGGTAGTTCTATGCAAATATACGTTTGGAATATTGCGCAACTTATGTAATCTATGTTGAAGCTACATGTATGTAGTTGATTGAAATTTATGCAAGTTTGAGGCTTTGTTATTATGCCATCATGATGTATGTTTTTGTGCATAAATCATTTTGCAAGTAATTGAAACAAGTTTGGTTGTTATAGTTCATATGAAACTATGTTGGAATTTTGACACCATAATCCATGTATTAAGTCATGCTTTTGCAAAACTTGTGAATATGGCTAGGCTATGAATGATATTTGGCATAATTGAAATCCATGAATAAGTCAATCTTGTTTAAAAGAATTATATGATGACATATGTGAGACATGGCTAGGTTAGACTCAAAAATCCCTTTTTGCAAGTTTAAAGCAAACACCATGATTAGGAAGATTTATGCATAAGAATATTTATACCGTCGTTATGTGATTAGACTTAAATCATGATTAAGTTGAACTATGCTTTTGTGTTAGTAACAAAGTATCCCCTTTGTAAACATGTAGAAACCTTATGAACATGACTTGTTTATGTTTATGCCATGAACAAATTTAACTATACTTATGCCATGCTTATGTTTGATATTATGCCATGTTTATGCTAGAAATATTTATGCCATGCTTATGTTTGACATTATGCCATGCTTATGCTAGAAGTATTTATGCCATGCTTATGTTTGACATTTTGCCCAAGTAAAAATATAGGTTCATGGGTCAATAATGATATCTCAATTACAAGTTCACATGCTTTGATTCATGTCACCTATGTTACCACTATGCAAGTACACCAGTTTCTATTATGTATTTCCAACGTCATATGCAAGTTCATGCGCTCACCTTCCCCTCTTTGTGTATGTAATCACGCCATAAGCCTCCCCTTTCGCATGGCTAAATTGGGCTTTAAAAGGCTAAGCCCAATATACATAGACGGACGTGTAAAAACGGGGGTAAATAACGTTGGGCTAAATTAATTTAATGAATGAAAACTAAAGTAAAAGGGCCCAAATTCAAGTATGGGTTGGGCCCATGATTGGTGTAACCTTTACACCATTAACTTAATAATGGGCCGCAAATATTTACATATAAGAAATAAAGAAGAATGACAAAATATGTAAATGTAGAACATACGATGTGTTTAACCCGAGGTTGGATTGAGTTGTGATGTAAACCTGCCCGGAACCGCCCGGCTGTCCAGTAGTCACAACAATACCTATCCAATGTGGGAGGTTAAACATGGAGCCCAGCAAGGACCCGAGGTTAGACTGAGTTGTGGCGTAAGACTGCCCGGAACCAACCGGCAACAGGCAGCCACAACAATACCTGTCTAATGTGAGAGGTCCGGGCCTTAATAAGACAATTAAGGCTGAGTCAGGATTGATAGGATTAAGTGAACTAAAGACTTAATCAAAATGGAACATGCTAAACTAAATGGACTGGTGGGGGTTAGGTTAGAAAACACTTAACCAACTTAGCATGTTGGCTAGAGATAGAAAACCTAGTAACGGGGGACCCTTTTCAGCAGTAACCCTAAAAGGTGTATCAGGATACCCTGAAACTAGGCAGGGTGGGGCACGATTACTGGGCTGATTATAAGAGGTCAAAACGACGGCGGTGGTGTAGCAGTGTAGGTTCTAACGAGGTGCGGGCGTGCACACACTCCGGCGCAGAAAAATAAAGCATTGGGCACCAGTAGCATACCTGTGCATTCCAAGGTTGTGTCGGGTCGCTGCCATGGGACTTGATACACCCCATGGTGGGACCAGCATAGGTAACTACAGACATCGGGGGCCGTAAGACACATGTAACTATGCGAGTAGGAGCCGATCATCATAGAATGGATCACATCACCCTTATTATGGGGTGCCAGTTGGAAACTAGTTTATATGGGTTCAGAGATCATCATGGGGTACGATAGTATATTCGACCCTAGACAACTTAACCAAGTTTATAATGCATGCCCACTTCCTGTTTATACTTATCATACCCAGTTCTTTATTCATAGACAAAATAGTACTAGACTTACTCAGGCTTTATGTCTGACTCTACTTTTCTTTCGTCTTCTTTCTTCCGTTTCCCCCCCAGGTCCTCAGGGAGGGAACACAGCAGCTTGACCTACCTCAACATCCAGCTTGAAGAAGAGAAATGTATTGCTTGGAGTTTCCTGTTTTGAACTATGGCTTTGGACAATCCACTATGGGGCTTTTGCAGTTTATCTATGTTTTAGTTATGCTTCTTTAAATAATGTACTCAAGGCAGATTATGAAAGTGTTATGTTATGTTTTTGGAAAGGATGTTGTTGTAACACGTATTTGACTTTATGAAATAAAAGTTTGTTGTTCTTCCGCTGTTTACAAATATGTGTTCTTATATCATTCTTGTATATCTGTGACTTATACTTATAAACCTCCACCAAAATTAGGGCATTCCCTTTGAGAGTGACCCTAACGGAGGTGGGGTGTTTCACTTGGTATCAGAGCATAGGTTTACCAGATAAGATAAAAAGTTTTGAAAATTTATTTTCAAAAAGGAAATTTAAAGAAGCATTTTTAAAAAGATAAAAATATTATTTTATTTTTAAAGGCAAAGTCCACTCCCCAAAGCCATAGGTACTATCTCTTATCCTTCGTTTTGAACCTATCCTTTTTGTTTCAGCATGTCCGAAGATCTTAACTTGCCGGAAGGGGTACCAATACCTGGTTGGTTTAGACGGTTCTTAGAAGCAAGGGCCACTCAGCCAGGTCCTACCGTTCCTCCTCCCCCAGCTGCAGGAAATCATCCAGCTGCAGCAGCACCTCTTCCTCCACCTCCTCCACGAGGAAACGCGTTCGCTAAGATATGTAAAGATTTTAAAGCTATGGGAGGAAGGGATTTCCATGGAACTGAGTCCTTCGTAGCAGCTAGGAATTGGCTGAAAGAAACTGAGGACCTATTCATCATCTTTGAGGTAGAAGACAGACAAAAAGTACAGCTGGCAGTGTGGCTATTGAAGGGCGAGGCTTCCTACTGGTGGGAAGTCACTAATGCTGAAAGACCAGTGGAGACATGGGAGGATTTTAGGGCAAGGTTTGAGACTAAATTTCTCTCAGATGCGGAAAGAAGTTTGCAGTTGGAAAAATTCTTATTTCTTAAACAAGGGGACAAGACTGTCAGAGAGTATGTGAATCAGTTTGATGAGCTGGCTAGGTTTGGGCTTGACCTAGTCAACACCCCGCACAAGAAGGCTCTCCGTTTCGTCAAAGGGTTGAATGAGCCATTACACAGTTTGGCCATGACCCATATACCCATGGGAGCCACTTATGAAAGATTGGTGCAAATGGCATTGCTGAATGAAGAGGATAAGGGCAAGAAGAAAGAAGGTTTGCAGCCCAAGAAGACAGACTTTAAGAAGGGCGGGAAAGGCAACAAAGAGAAGAGGAAGTGTAATTTCTGTGGCAAAGTGGGGCACTTAGTAAAGGACTGCCGGAAAAAGAAGGCTAAGGAGAATGGTGGGTGCTTTTCATGCGGTCAGACAGGCCACAGGGCTAAGGACTGCCCAAGGAAACGAGGGCAGGGGCAGGGGGCTGGATCCACCCCAGGGGCACAGGTCCATGTGCTAGAAGCGCCACCATTGCAACAGCGAGGTATAAACACTTCTGTAGAAAGTGTAATTTATCTTTATGATCACCCCGTTCGCACCTTATTTGATTCTGGCGCATCACACTCCTTTATCTCGTCTGCTTTAGTAGAATCTCTGCACCTAAAAACTAGTATAGTAGAGGACCCCTTAATTGTTTCAAACCCAATTGGGGGCCCAGCTCATTTGTCTATGATCTGTTTTGATTTGAAAATTTCTATCCTAAGTGTAGAATTTCAATGTAGTGCCTTTGTTTTGGGCTTTTCGGGGTATGGTTTGATTTTGGGTATGGATTGGCTATCCAGTAATGGGGCCATCCTTGATTGTGAGAAAAGGGTTGTTAGGCTCCTAACCCAGCTCGGTAATACTTTGGAAATTTCTTGTAATCCCTCGTATGTGGTTATGCTTAGTTATCTTGAATCGCTAGATGCCTCTGTTGAAAATTTGAAATCAGTTAGAGTGGTCCGGGAATATCCGGATGTCTTTGAAGAGGTGAAGGGCTTGCCTCCGAAGCAGGAAATAGACTTCCGCATATATCTTGTAGATAATGCAAAGCCCGTTGCGTTGCCCGTTAGACACATGGCTCCACGAGAAAGGAAAGAGCTCAGTAAACAGATTAAAGAGCTTCTAGAGAAGGGGTTCATTTGAAGGAGCATTTCAGAATGGGGCGCTCTAGTAGTGTTCGCCACTAAGGCAGAAAATTCATTTCGCTTATGAATGAGTTATGGAGAATCACCTTCTAGTAAGTGGACAAGATCCAAGATTCACTAGTGAATTTTGGAGAGCTTGCATGGAACCATGAGTACGCAGTTATGCTTGAGCCAAGTATACTAGAAGGAGAATAAGTGAAAGAGGAACGAAAGGAAACAGTGACATAGGTTCCAACTCATATTTTGGAAACAAGAATTAAGAAACTACGAAATTGTGAAATTAAAGGCAGACAAAGCATAATGGAGTTAAGCTCAAGGAAATGCGACTTAGAAGATTGAAGACTAGATTCGTGCATCATATCTCTTCTTAAGAGTATGTCCTTGATCCCTCTCTTCCTGTAGAGCTTACTTGCATGCTATCTTTTGTGTATATCCTCTCGATCCCATTCTCAATCCAATTTCTGTTGCAAACCCCATAGGGAGTATGACTCATCTGTTAGTAACACATGTTAGGGCTCGAGGGTGTTCATTGGTTTGACTAAAGTTTTGGGTTTTATAGGATACGGATTGGTCTTAGGAAGGGACTCCCTTGTGACCTAAAAGGAGTCCATCATGCTTAGTTTTCTAGAATCATATATGGTGGTTGGGTTGAGTAATTCTTTGGGTGTCAGTCTGATGTTGATTCCGGTCTTCGGGGCTGATGTTTAGAGAGTTCTTCTCCTAATCAATATATATGTGGTATAGATTTCCAGTTTTGACATTGCCTAAGGGGCACAAAGTTTTTACTTGCTTCTATCATTCGACTATACCTTTAGGTAGGACCATTTCCTCTCATTGAGAAAATTTGGAAAATGACCTATAGATTAGAGCTACCCGAGAAGTTGGCTGGAGTCCACAACGTTTTTCACGTTTCACATCTACGAAAATGTCTACATGAGTCTGCTGAAGTGGTAGAGCCAAATATCCTCGAAGAGGTCGAAGTGGAACGCGAAGCAACCATAAGAAGAGTTCCAACCCGCATCTTAGGAACGGAAGTGAAGAAGCTACGCAACCGCGAAGTCAAACTCGTCAAAGTCCAGTGGAGCGACGCCGAGGGAGACGCGACTTGGGAAACTGAAGCTAGAATACGCCCAGCCTACCCTTTTCTGTTCAAGGGTACATCCTTGATCTTTCCTTTTCCTTAAGTTGCGCTTTTATCTATCTTTTTAGGTATATTTCCTCGACCGTATCTTTTAGATAGAATCTCTTTGGATGGAAACATGTAGTTGAAACATGTTATGGATGATGGTTGCAAGTGGTTGCAAGTGATTGCTAGTGGTTGCTCGTGGTTGCATATACACACACAATCTAGGTTTTAGATCGGCTCAGTCACTTCATATTGCATATGCATATATGTTTGCTTTCGTCTATGGTTGAACATTAATATGTTGACATGTGGATGTTGCATTTGTATTGAATGATTGTGCACTCATGTAGAGTCAAGAATAGGAAAATTTGCATACATAATGGATTCATGGCACTTACATAATTCGCATTAAGGAGGTCAACTGAATCAGTAGACCGCCTGATTTTGCATTAGATAAGTTCATGTATACACACACTTCGCATATGATCATGAGGCATTAGAAGTCTTTTAAGGACAATGGATGCTCGTGTTTGATGGATGAGTAGATGGATGATTGGATGTTAGGATATACATTCCTCCTAACTTGAAGATTTCGGGGACGAAATCCTTTTAAGTGGGGGAGAATGTAACACCCCGAAAATTCTATAACTGAGAAATTTACGAATTAAAGTATAATTAATCTGAAATCAAAGAACTAAGGGAAACGGGGTACGCCATTGCGTTCGTCTCTGAAAAATACGCGAAATAGAGTCCGAGTTTTCGAAAAACGGAGTCCGTATGAAGAAGATATGGCCTTCGGAAGTTTTGAATTAAATTTAAAATTCAAACAGAATTAAATAATTAAATATTCCGAAGTGGGGCCCATTGGGCCAGAAAAGCGCCGCCTGGGCCACCCAGGTCGACTGGGCTGTCGACCTGGGCTACCCATGTCGACAGGGCTGTCGACAGCCCTGTCGACAGGGGTATCGACCTGGTCGAGCCCAGTCAACCTGGCTGGCCAGGTCTGTGTTCCTCCGATTTTCTGTGGTCTGCTTGGTCACTAGGGCTAGGTGGCAAGTTTTAATTGGTCTCTCTATCGAATGAATGGCTACGATCTAACCTAGCAACATCAATGGTCCTAATCAATTCCTAACCTCTATATAAACAACCCTAGACTAAACCCTAATCTATTCATTCAAATTAAGAACATAGCCGCCATGTTGCTGAGGAACGACTAAGAGTAGCCGCCAACTAGAGAGAGGATTAGGGAGGAAGTTCTAAAGCCTAAAGCAATTCAAGCAACCTAAAGCTAATCAATTCAACAAAGGAATCGTATCTCTTAATTAGAGAATTCGCCGCAACCATTGTAAGTAGAGTATTACTTTGGTATGAACAAATGATTGTGTAGATATGTATGCTTGAATTGTGGCAATAAAATTCATATTTGTGCGTTCTTATCAATTTATATACGTTTGGATATTCTGAATTATGTCATTCAATTATAAAGAACTACATGCGGTAGTTCTATGCAAATATACGTTTGGAATATTGCGCAACTTATGTAATCTATGTTGAAGCTACATGTATGTAGTTGATTGAAATTTATGCAAGTTTGAGGCTTTGTTATTATGCCATCATGATGTATGTTTTTGTGCATAAATCATTTTGCAAGTAATTGAAACAAGTTTGGTTGTTATAGTTCATATGAAACTATGTTGGAATTTTGACACCATAATCCATGTATTAAGTCATGCTTTTGCAAAACTTGTGAATATGGCTAGGCTATGAATGATATTTGGCATAATTGAAATCCATGAATAAGTCAATCTTGTTTAAAAGAATTATATGATGACATATGTGAGACATGGCTAGGTTAGACTCAAAAATCCCTTTTTGCAAGTTTAAAGCAAACACCATGATTAGGAAGATTTATGCATAAGAATATTTATACCGTCGTTATGTGATTAGACTTAAATCATGATTAAGTTGAACTATGCTTTTGTGTTAGTAACAAAGTATCCCCTTTGTAAACATGTAGAAACCTTATGAACATGACTTGTTTATGTTTATGCCATGAACAAATTTAACTATACTTATGCCATGCTTATGTTTGATATTATGCCATGTTTATGCTAGAAATATTTATGCCATGCTTATGTTTGACATTATGCCATGCTTATGCTAGAAGTATTTATGCCATGCTTATGTTTGACATTTTGCCCAAGTAAAAATATAGGTTCATGGGTCAATAATGATATCTCAATTACAAGTTCACATGCTTTGATTCATGTCACCTATGTTACCACTATGCAAGTACACCAGTTTCTATTATGTATTTCCAACGTCATATGCAAGTTCATGCGCTCACCTTCCCCTCTTTGTGTATGTAATCACGCCATAAGCCTCCCCTTTCGCATGGCTAAATTGGGCTTTAAAAGGCTAAGCCCAATATACATAGACGGACGTGTAAAAACGGGGGTAAATAACGTTGGGCTAAATTAATTTAATGAATGAAAACTAAAGTAAAAGGGCCCAAATTCAAGTATGGGTTGGGCCCATGATTGGTGTAACCTTTACACCATTAACTTAATAATGGGCCGCAAATATTTACATATAAGAAATAAAGAAGAATGACAAAATATGTAAATGTAGAACATACGATGTGTTTAACCCGAGGTTGGATTGAGTTGTGATGTAAACCTGCCCGGAACCGCCCGGCTGTCCAGTAGTCACAACAATACCTATCCAATGTGGGAGGTTAAACATGGAGCCCAGCAAGGACCCGAGGTTAGACTGAGTTGTGGCGTAAGACTGCCCGGAACCAACCGGCAACAGGCAGCCACAACAATACCTGTCTAATGTGAGAGGTCCGGGCCTTAATAAGACAATTAAGGCTGAGTCAGGATTGATAGGATTAAGTGAACTAAAGACTTAATCAAAATGGAACATGCTAAACTAAACGGACTGGTGGGGGTTAGGTTAGAAAACACTTAACCAACTTAGCATGTTGGCTAGAGATAGAAAACCTAGTAACGGGGGACCCTTTTCAGCAGTAACCCTAAAAGGTGTATCAGGATACCCTGAAACTAGGCAGGGTGGGGCACGATTACTGGGCTGATTATAAGAGGTCAAAAAGACGGCGGTGGTGTAGCAGTGTAGGTTCTAACGGGGTGCGGGCGTGCACACACTCCGGCGCAGAAAAATAAAGCACTGGGCACCAGTAGCATACCTGTGCATTCCAAGGTTGTGTCGGGTCGCTGCCATGGGACTTGATACACCCCATGGTGGGACCAGCATAGGTAACTACAGACATCGGGGGCCGTAAGACACATGTAACTATGCGAGTAGGAGCCGATCATCATAGAATGGATCACATCACCCTTATTATGGGGTGCCAGTTGGAAACTAGTTTATATGGGTTCAGAGATCATCATGGGGTACGATAGTATATTCGACCCTAGACAACTTAACCAAGTTTATAATGCATGCCCACTTCCTGTTTATACTTATCATACCCAGTTCTTTATTCATAAACAAAATAGTACTAGACTTACTCAGGCTTTATGTCTGACTCTACTTTTCTTTCGTCTTCTTTCTTCCGTTTCCCCCCCAGGTCCTCAGGGAGGGAACACAGCAGCTTGACCTACCTCAACATCCAGCTTGAAGAAGAGAAATGTATTGCTTGGAGTTTCCTGTTTTGAACTATGGCTTTGGACAATCCACTATGGGGCTTTTGCAGTTTATCTATGTTTTAGTTATGCTTCTTTAAATAATGTACTCAAGGCAGATTATGAAAGTGTTATGTTATGTTTTTGGAAAGGATGTTGTTGTAACACGTATTTGACTTTATGAAATAAAAGTTTGTTGTTCTTCCGCTGTTTACAAATATGTGTTCTTATATCTGTCTTGTATATCTGTGACTTGTACTTATAAACCTCCACCAAAATTAGGGCATTCCCTTTGAGAGTGACCCTAACGGAGGTGGGGTGTTTCATGGCATGTCGCGAGATCAACTTAGAAAGGAAGCAATCGAAAAGCATGGGAAACCCTGGAGGGGCCACCACGCACTGGAAAGAGAGGGAGGCTGGTGAGAGTTATGGAAATGAGGAGCAGTCGCGCATGGTTAGGAGAAAATAGAGTAGAAACGACGATAAGGGTTTTAATCTACAAGGAAATTTGAGAATTGCTAGTGTGACCACGTAAACGAACACAGATTAGGAAGGGGAAGAGAACAAAAATGGTTTGAGTGGAGGAGGGAGATGAAGAATTGAAGAAAGCGATGAAGAGCAGAAAATGTAAGAAAAATGAGATCTGTTGCCATTAATGGTCACAAAATTTATCTCTAACCCTTGTCTAATTCCTTTTTTTTTCTTATTACCTTTATAAGTTTTAATATAAGAAGTTAGTCATATTCCATTTGACTGGTTACCGTAACTTTACTAAACTGTATTTCCATATTTAATATAAAACTATCCCATAAGCAGTAACCCGTAATCATTTTCGTTCTTTATGTTGTTTCCATAATGATTATTGACATTTGTACATTCGCACATGTGAATACAACTGGTATAATATATTAATCCTGCCATTCTTTCTGATTTAATTTTTGAATGAAATGTTGACAGTAGAGTACCAGACCTTTCTTAATAACAAGCACACTTACAAATACATAAATTCTATTAAATCTTATCTTTGTATATTCAATAGTTGATATTTGCAATATTTTTCACTACCCCAAATATCATATCACTTCATAAATTTGCATTTGTGCTCAACTGTAGGTCTATGAATGTCCACCAACTTCTCAATATATGCTTTGAGAGGACAGGGAAGATTATGGTAAAATAAGGTGTGTAGATCATACTAATTGGGTGGGGATTTATTTGATTTCTTAATCAGCATTTTAAAATTGTAGTCCACTTGTTTGCTAAATTCGAATTTAGATCTAGATCTTTGTTGAAATATATGATTATTACAACTGCTCACTTGTTGCTTATTATACTATGAAATACATAGTAAGTATTTTTTTACTGCAAATAAATATGATTAGAAGCATTTATCATTCAACATTCAAACTTCTTATTTTGGGATAAAATCGTACTTGCAACAATTAGATGTGGCTTGAGTAATTTCATGTGATTTGGTGCTGTTTTTCGTTCTCAAATCAGTCTTGTAATTTAGTATTGTTACAATAATTATTATAATTATGGTCTTCTGATTGATCGCAGTGGTCAATGAGACACTTCTGCTTTTTCCCTGCTGTCAAATTCAAAGCTGATTAATTCTTGATTTAAATCGTTTTTGTGATAATCATATGCAGTTTCTGACTGGTGAGTTACAGTATCTGTTGTAGTGCAGAATCAGAGATTTGGGCAGCGAAAAATGAATAAACCCAATGATCTATTCTGTCAAAAATTTCAACAATGCCAAAAATAAAAGAAAATCAAATGGCACTAATTATAGAGAGAACGAAAACTGGAAAAAGAGAGGAAAGAACACACCAACTTAACATGGTTCGGCTTTGCTTACGTCCACGGACCCAACAACCTTTATTACTTCACTTCAAGAGGAGGTTACAAAATGAGAATAATTACAACAAAACTCAATTCAAATTCTCACCCTATAGAAGCAGAAATATGGATCTTAGTGATGAATAATACGGAGAGATATATTTTCTTATCATAATCCAAAAGTGAGCAAATGGCTTCATATATATAGAAGGAGAATTCTAGAAGATAAGGATGAAGATGTTTCGGAGTTTCCTTAATTTGATTCACCACAAATCTTGCGCATTTTTTCCACCTATATAAATTCTTGATTGATTCTTCAAATCAATTAATTTGTTTCCTATATTTAGCTTGATTATGGAAACAATTAATGCCTCTCTTACCCCTCCAATTTTTGATTGATTCTTTAAATTAATTACCTTCTCTATATTAATTTGTTTCCCATATTTGACTTGATTATGGAAACAAATAATGCCTTCTCATTAATATATTTCAATCGCCCAAATTTAACACTACACCTCGATTAAATATATTCATCAATCACCAACAATGGTTGTTGGTCAGCGCCCCATGGAACTAGGTTGCTCGTACCACACCAATCAAGTTTGAGCAATGCTCAAATTTGTCTTTCAGAACCGACTTTGTTAGCATGCCAGATGGATTATCATTTGTGTGGATCTTTAACAGCTTTACCTTATTTCTCTTTTCTTCAAGCATGAGAAAGAAACTCCTAACATCAATGTGCTTTGTCCATGAGCTATAGGCTTGATTTTCCACAAGATGAATGACGCTCTGACTATCTGAAACATTTCTGTGGTCTTCTGCATCATTAATAAATCATCTAAAAACTGCAACAAATACAATCCTTTCTTTGTCGCTTCCATAATAGAAATTAGCTCTACCTCTGTAGTTGATAAAGCTACAATGGATTGTAGCTTGGATCTCCAAGAAATCAGGCCTATGCCAAGTGTATATACATAGCCCGAAATTGATTTTCTACCATCTTTATCCTCAGCATAATCTGAATCACAATAACCCATTAGAGTTATGTCACTACCTCCAAACAACAAGCCAAAGTCAGAAGTTCCCCTAAAATATCTTAGAATCCACTTTATTGCTCGCCAATGAGTTTTTCCTGGGTTAGACATGTATCTGCTGAAAACACCAACTGCATGAGCTAAATCAGGCCTTGTGCATACCATAGCATACATAAGGCTTCCAACCGCACTAGAATAAGGAATATTACACGTCTATGGATAGCTTGAACTGAGAGCCTAATGGAGTAGCCACCGGTTTATCATTCTCCATACCAAATCGAGATAGGACTTTCTCGATGTATTGGGTTTGAGTGGGCCTCAAAACTCTTTGCTTTCTATCCCTATGAATCTCCATCCCTAAAATTCTCTGTGCATTTCCCAAATCTTTCATCTTAAATTCCTTACTGAGCTCCATCTTCAACTCCGAAATTTTAGATATGCTCTTAGAAGCTATCAACATATCATCAAAATAAAGTAACAAATAGATGATGTCATCATTACATTTTTTAAAATAGACACATTGGTTCTTAAAGCTTCTAGAGTAACCATGTGAGATCACAAACTTATCAAATTTCTTATACCACTCTCTAGGAGACTGTTTTAATCCATAAAGAGATTTGTTAAGTTTACAAACATGACCTGGCCTTCTGCTATCAGTGAACCCCTCTGGCTAATGTTGGTAAATGTCCTCCTCAAGATCACCATGCAAGAGTGTTGTCTTGACATCTAGTTGTTCCAACTCCATGTCAAAGTGAGCAACCAATGCCAAAAGAATGCGAATGGAAGTGTGTCTAACAACTGGAGAAAAAATATCATGAAACTCCACATCTTTCTTCTGAACATAACCCTTCGCCACTAATCTTTCTTTGTACCTCAAGTCACCATTGCCACCATCTTTCACCTTATAGATCCATTTACATTCAGTTGCTCTCTTGCTGGAAGGAAGTGGCACTAAATCCCAAGTGTGATTTTTGTGCAAAGACTCAATCTCTTCCTCCATTGCAACTAGCCAACTGGAGCTATCAACTGAACTAATGGCATCTTTGTAGTCTCTTGGTTCATCATGAAATATGCTTAATGCATAAGCTGCCATGTCATCAAAGTCAATATCTTCAATGCTTAATCCCACAAAATCATCAAGCCATGTAGGTCTTTTCTTCTCTCTTGTTGGTCGAGTTTGAATTTGAGCTCCACCTTGAGATTAATCTTCTGTCTCTTCCCTATCAACCACGCTATCATCAGAATCACCATTTTTACTTGTATGGAAGTCTGATGATCTACCTTATGTTTGGTATTCTGAATTTGTCCTCTCAACATCATCATTAACTGGAGAAGAAGGCTCCACCTTCAACATAGCCTTCTCATCAAATGTAACATGCCTGCTAGTAACAATCTTCTGGGTAGTAGGACACCACAACCTATAACCCATAATTCCTTTCTTATAGCCAAGAAAAATACACTTGCGAGATCTTAGATCCAACTTCCCTTTGCTCTCATGTACATAAGCTGGACATCAAACACTCTAAGAAAAGAATATGTTACAGGCTCTCCCTTCTATACTTCTTCAGGAATCTTCATATCTATGGCAGTAGAAGGTGTGCGGTTGATAAGGAAAAACGCTGTAGATAATGCTTCTACCCAAAATCTCTTATTTAATCTCGTAGTCAGCCGTAAATAACGAGTTCTCTCCAACAAAGTCCGCTTCATTCTCTCTGCAACCGCATTTGACTAAGGGTCTCCTGGTGTGGTGCAGTGTCTTTTGATTCCCTCGAACTCACAAAATTTGATGAATTTTTGAGAAGTGAATTCGCCACCATTATCTGAACGAAGAACCTTCACTTTCTTTTCAAACTGCTTCTCAACAAGAGATTTCCAACTTTGAAACCTATCAAAAATGTCATCTTTGGACTTCATAAAGGAAACCCATACTTCTCTAGAAAAATCATCAACAAATGAAACAAAATACCTAGCTCCTCCATAAGATAGGCGTGGTGCAGGGCCCCAAACATCAGTATGAACATACTCTAAAACATCTTTAGACTTATGCTCTGTAATGCCAAAAGAAACTTTCGTTTGCTTTCCAAGTACACATCCTTTACAAAAGTCAAGTTTTGAATGATGAACACCGTCAATCAAGCCTCCCTTTCTCAATACTTCCAAATTGCGCTCTCCAATGTGACCCATACAAAAATGCCACAACCTGGTAGAATCAGAATCAACTGAATCAATAATCGAAGAAGTCTCCACAACAACAGTTGTACCCTTCAGCAAATATAGATTTCCAGCTTTTACCCCTTTCATTACTATCAATGAGCCATTTGTAATTTTGAATGAATCTTTTTCTATTACACACTTTAAGCCAAAATTGCACATTGTTCCAATGGAGATCAAACTATGCCTTAAATCAGGCACATGCCTGACATCACATAAAGTACAAACAACACCATCGAACATCCTAATTTTTACTGTTCCAATACCAATCATGCGACAAGAAGCATTATTTCCCATGAAAACCTCTCCTCCATCAAACTAACGATAAGTGGAAAAAGAGTGCCTATCAAATGTCATGTGATAGGATTCTCCCGAGTCAATAATCCACATAGTACTCTTCATAGGAGAGGCGGAAGCTGTAAAAATGCCAGGATCATTATTTGAATCTGATTTCTCCGCTGTAGATGCTAAAGCCTTCTGGGGAACAGCTTTTTTTTTATTCTCCAACTTGGGGCAACTTGCAATATAATGTCCAGGTTTTCTGCAATAATGACAAACTCCCTTCCGAGCTTCTCTTGACAGAGATCTGGACTTAGCTCTATCTCCACCATGTTTGAGTCTACTTTTACTTCTTCCTCTCTATGCAACAAGGCTTTCAGAATCATTATCCATGCTCATGCTTGCTAACTTTCCTCTCAACATCTAATTATGCAAATTTGCCTTCACATCCTCCAAGCAAATAGACGAACATCCATAGATAATTGTTAACTCTGCAGGTAATGAACCTAAAAGAATAACAGCTTGCGCCTCATCCTCAATCTTTACATCAACAGCTCGAAGATTCATGACAAGTGTGTTGAGGGCATCTATATGAGCAAATACATCTGTTCCGGGCCTCATTTTGAAAGAATAAAGTTGTTATTGTAAGATGATGCAGTTGGTGAGAGACTTATCGTAGAACTTTCTCTAAAGAGCATCCCATAATTCCTTAGCAGTTTTCACATGAGAAAACTTTCTAAGTACTTCATCAGAAAGGCTAAGTTGGATGGTAGTAAGAGCATCATATTTCAATTCTTCTATCTTTTCAGGTGCTAATTTTTTTAATTTCTCTTCATCTAAGACAACCTCAAATGTCCTCTCTTTCTTCAACACTGCTTCCATCTTCATCTTCCATGTGCCAAAATTCCCCTTTCCACTAAATATAGCGACTCCATAATTTGTAGCACTTCTACCACCATTATTTTTTATGGAATTTGAAATGGCTGAAAAAGTCTTTGAACATGACAACTTGCTCTGATACCAATCTGTAGTGCAGAATCAAAGATTTAGGCAGCGAAAAATGAATAAACCCAATGATCAAGTCTGTGACCAATTTCAACAATGCCAAAAATAAATTAAAATCAAATGGCACAAATTATAGAGAGAACGAAAACAGAAAAGAGAGGAAAGAACACACCAATTTAACACGGTTCGGCTTTGCCTACGTCCACGGACCCAACAACCTTTATTACTTTACTTCAAGAGGAGGTTACAAAATGAGAAGAATTACAACAAAACTCAATACAAATTCTCACCCTATAGAAGCAGAAATAGGGATCTTATTGATGAATAATATGGAGAGATATATTTTCCTATCATAACCCAAAAGTGAGCAAATGGCTTCATATATATAGGAGGAGAATTCTAGAAGATAAGGATGAAGATGTTTTGGAATTTCCTTAATTTGATTCACCACAAATCTTCTGCATTTATTTTGTTTTCGTCTATTAAAATTCTTGATTGATTCTTTAAATCCATTAATTTGTTTCCCATATTTGGCTTGATTATGGAAATAATTAATGCCTCTCTCATTGCACCAATTCTTGAATGATTCTTTAAATCAATTGCCTTCTCCGTATTAATTTGTTTTCCATAGTTGACTTGATTATGGAAACAAATAATGCCTTCTCATTAATTTATTTCAATAGCCCAAATGTAACATCTGCAAAGAATATATCGATGCCTTCCACTTTTTTTATCTTTCTTTTATTGATTTGAACTTTTGGCATAGCGCGGTTAGGTTATAATGTTTCCAATGATAAATAGAAGAGGGGTTCCTATAGTGACTTCTGAGGTTCATTCACTTTGTAGTTTGTAACAACTATGAAATGTTTGTAGCACCATTTCAAATTTGAAAAATGGCGATTGAAATGGAAATTAATGAGGATGAGGATGTTAATAATAATAATATAGGGTTGTAGATTAGTTTTCAAGCGTTCATGTATAGGTGGTATTATTTGCCATTGTAAATTGATGAAACTCGATTTTTGGGTATATGTGTTAAGGAACTTCATTCAGGAAAAATTAGTTAGAAGGGACCCAATAGTAATAAATGCCGAGTCTTGCTAAAATCATCTAGTTTCTTTTTGATAATATGAGTTCAGCTGAGTTTAATTGTTGGCATACTATTTACATTTGTAATCACTATGGGAAATAAATTTGTCAATAAACATTATTTTCACAACCGATATTGCATCAATTAATTATTATAATAAATTAATTAAGTTAGCTGGGTTAATAAATTAATTAAGTCAAAACCGAGTTGCGCTTACAACTAAAGCGCAAAACTGAGCTTTTACAATCGTAATTTAGTTGTAAAGCCTATTTGCAATTGCACCTCAGTTTTAACCTAGGATTAAAAATAATATAAAACTAAGGGAATTTTTTTTATAGGGACAAATTAATTAAAAAAATTATCCATATGGACAAGGCACTAATATTTTATTGAAAATGACAAAGTATAGCCCAACCCAACATTATCTCTTTGTTTTCCCTTTTTTGTTCGTGCCGTTTCATATATTTGCTTTCCACGCACACAAAAAATAGTCCTCAATTCATATAGCATAAACCCCTAATTCAATGACGACCGAATCACAATTATCAATTATTCTGAATGTTGACGCGACGAATTTGAGTGAAAACCCTAAAACCGCAACCGATAATGTTCAAAATCAAAAGCAGTCAGCAAAAACAACGGAAATCATAATTGAATGTGCTGCAAATTTGCAACCTAGTGTAGAAACCCTAGATCGTAAAGAACAACAAAAGATTGAAGATAAAAATATAAGTGATGCTTAGAAAAGTGATGTGGAAAAACGAAATGATACTATAGGGGGTAATAACGAGGAACAAAGTGTGATTGGAAAAAGAAATCATACTGTTGAAAGGCAAGAAGAGAAAGAAATAGCAGTTACAGAAAAGACTGGAACCATTACTAGGAAAAATAAAGAAGAAAAAGGTCTGGAGAAAGAATCTAATTCTAAGGTTGGTCAAAATGAGGAAAAAAGAGCATCTGAGAAACAATTTGATAATGTTGGCGGTCAAAATGCTGAAGAAATCCCAATGGTTGTAGTTTCTAGATATGTAAATACGGAAACTAGGTCAAAAGGTGCAATGATCCAATAAGATTAGCTAAAATAGAAAAGATGAAGAGAAATGCAAAAAAATAAGGTAACTTATACCTTAAATATGAAAAACCGATACTGTTATTCTATTTTTGTAACAATATTGTACTTATGGATATTGTGAAGAAAAAAGGGGAAAAAATTCAAGCAAAAGCAATTGAAGCTATTGAGGAGAATTCGGTGAGATAAACGCAACATTTATATTATTTAAAATGATACTCTTGACCTACATGAATGATATTGTTAACTTAGGTAAATTGGTAAGTACGACACAAAAAAATAACGCAAGTAGATATTTTTGATTTTTTTTAATCAAAAGTGCTATGAAATTAAAACTTATTTCTCAACAATATTCACAGAAATGATACTTGTACACTCGTATAAGGAAAGAATTGTAAGTGATATCTAAAAATATAGAAAACTGATACCTTTTCGCTGGAAAAATAAAAAATATAAACTAATACCCTTACAAAAACGACACCAATCTACTGTAGACAGTAAATATAATAGAAACTGATACTTGAATTGAAAGAAAAATGATACCCACTCACTGTACACATTAAAAACATATACTTACATGATTCAAAAAATGATTGTTACATGTGTATTAATCATTATAAATTTATTTTGTTGATCTTTTATGCTTCATCGCATGAATAATAAACCATAGCATTCTTAACGTTAATTTGTTTTATTACTAACCAGGATGATGATTTTGTCAATCCAAGGCCAAGACTGAGTGATTTGGCTTCATCAGAAGTGAAAAAGAAAGAGATTGTAGCAAATGAGGGAACAAAAAAAGATACAGCTTATAGATGTAGCCTATAAGATGTATACAAAATCATAAAATTGGTAAAAGTAAAATAAGCATTAAACAAAAGGCAAATCGATTTTTTCAAACGCACTCCATTCTTCGAGTTTTTTAATGTTTTTTATGATGAGAAAATTGAGTTGAAAGAGTGCAAGAAACATCTGAAAAATTTGGATGAAATTTATGCCTGTTACTCACCAACGGAAGACTAATTTATATTTGGTAAAGATAGAATGAAAATAAGCAAACAAGTTGTTAAATTATTATTCTACATGCCATTGGAAGGATGCATCGTAGTAAAAACTGTGAAGGTGACAAACAGAACAATACCATCAGAGTGCAAAGATTTTGTTTCAAGAAACCTTGGAGCAACAACGGTTATCAATAGAAATTTTGTAATAACCAGAAAAATACGAGCCAATTTAAAATTTTTAAATTGGTGATTTCAAAGGAATTTGAACAATTGAAATAAAATATTTCAATAAAATAGTGAATTAGAAATAGTGAGTCAGTTTGAAAATTTGAATTCAAACTTTGACTGACTGTGCAGGGTGGAGAATATAACGGATTTTAGCGAAACTAAAAATATTTAAATCTGTTTATCAATAAATTTCTAATGAATCTGAAAAATCAAAGTTTCATAACGGGAATCAAAAGTTATGGCCGAATGAATTTTCAGAAAGGTCGCTATATAGAATATATAGCCCTGGAAAATTGATATTTTGCAAACGACCTTGGAATTCGACGAAACCACTTTTGTTGGGTCCGGGATGTCAAACTATTGATAGGTTTCAAATTTCATAATTTTTTGATGCTAGTATGTGAGCGTGGCAAAAGAAAATGTGTTTGGTCAATTTCTGTGAAATTGGATCGACCAGAAAATGGCCATTTTTCAAACGATCTCAGAATTCGACGAAACTAGTTTTGTTGGGACCGTAGCGTCAAAACATAGCTAGATTTATTTTTCTGGAATTTTTCGAATCAGTTTGTGGTCCTGGCAAATTGAAATGTACGTTCAAAGTTAAAAATTAAATGTTTTATACTTTAATTCGAAAAATAACTGACTGTAACAGTCGAATTGGCTAACGAAACATATCCCATTGTGTCCGGGATGGGGGTGTTTAGCTAGGGACGACAGTCGTTGGGTTTAAAAAGGAGTTCGTTGGAGAAAACACTATTTAAAAATATAATATATATATCGGCCAATCAGAATTTTTCTTTCATAATTAAAAAAAAAAAAAAAAAACCCCGTAACCCTCGATTTAAATGGCGAAACTCGTTCGCCGCTTCCCTTCCCTTTTTCGACCGACTCCGCCACTTCCAGGCGCCGCCGCTAGCACCCCTCGACGCAGCTCCGCCTCCTCTTCAAATCCGACCCCAGCACCTCCCCCCTCGACGCCTCCTCCGCCTGAATCGAGGCCAGAAAGTCGGCCACTTCCCATAGCCGCCGCCGCTCCGATCTGCCACCGAGCGCCACCAAACCACCACCGACAGGACCCCCTCTCGAAGCTCTTCCACGTCCAACTCCCCGATCGTCCCCACGTGCCACGGATTTCGCGAAAACCTCAAACCTAGTTTCGAACCATCGTGAAAGTTGAGTCCTTTTATATGTCTGCACTTTGAAAAATAATATCTTTTTGGTGTGTTGACGAAATTCGATGAAACAGGAAACATCAGGACCGCAAGGAAGCTCTCTACCTCATAAAAGAAGCCGCGGATTTTTCTGAGTCATCTACGATTTTTAGCACTCCGCAAACCAATGTGAGAAATCTAAATTAATAGAATTTGAATGGAAAATGTCGTGTATAAATTATATAAGCGAAATATAAATTACACATGTGTTGTATACCTCATGTACATGCGATGTGTAAGCTATATAAGCGAAGTATGAATTATACATGCATAGAATAATTGATATATGTGTTGAAATGCAAGTGAAATATAGCAATTATATATATATACTCCCCTCTTCCACAAACCATGGACGATATTTATTGTTGTGAATTGGTGTGAAATATTGGATGAAAAATACGAATGGTTGAATAATTGTTTGTGGTTGATATTGTTTGGTTGTGGTTGAAAAATACCCATTGGTGATTGAAATGAATTGGAAATATTTGTGGAAATAAAAATAAAACATGTCGCCTGCGTGCGAATTAGATGCATGAATCCCCATTGTCAAAAACCGCGAGGTTTTAAGGTAGAGCGAGGAGCCGTACTAGGGACGGTGCCGGTTTTAACTACCCTGCCGTTATGCTGCCGAAATTTTGAATAATCTTTATGTGTTAGAATAATTTTCATATGTTGAAATTATTTTCATGCATTGAAATTAAAGTCATATGTTGAAACTATATCCATGTGTGGAAATGTTCATGTGTTGAAAAGTGATGTGTGAAAATTAAATTCATTTGTGAATGAATGAAGTGTCTAAACAATAAAAATCACCTTTTTATAATATATATGAAGTATGAAAAATATTCGCCTTATATATAAATAGTTTCAACAATAAAAATTTCATCTTTCTTATATGAATAACATAAATAAAATATCCATGTGTGGAAATGCTCATGTGTTGAGAAATGTGTGTAGTGGAAAAGTTCATGTGTTGAATAAAAAGATCGAACAATAAAAATTACAATTTTATTAAAACTATGAAGTGTTGAAAACATCCATTTGTCGAATAAATATATTAAATGATAAAAATATCATTTTTATCATATATGTGATATGCTAAAGATATGCGGACGTTGAAATAAATATTTGTGAATGAAATATTATTTTTAACATGCATAGGAACTAAATAAAATAGTCATGTGTTGAAATCTATTTTAGTTCACCAAATTTATCATCTTTGAAATGTGAAGTGTTAAAAATAGCCACTCGTTCAAATAAAATATGCATGAGTTGGAAATATACATTAATTAGCTAATGATGTGATTCTAGCCTATGCATGCAACATTAGAATGAATGGTGGTTTTAAACCAAAGTAAATCAAATATGAAGTTGAATGGAAAATGATAAGTGACAAAAATTGTATATATGTACATGCATATTTATTGAACAGGTTATAACAAAGAGGCTAGAGAAGAGGAATAAAATTTTGTGCCCGACAAATAGGTACACATTTACTGTTTTGTTTGGGTGATGATTTTATGAGCCTGTTGGCTAGCCGCTTGGCTTTTTCTTTTTCTTTTTGACATGAGACGCCCGTGTGGCTATTTGGGAATTTTCCCAGCCCCTCCCGTACAAAGGAGGTTATGGCGAAATTTTCCAAAAATTAAAGGCGTTAGTGAAATAATTGAAGTGAAAACGATATAGGAATTTTTGAATGAGCTATATTTAAATAAATATATAAATATAAATAAAATTAAAACGAAACGTGGCCGTGTAGTTCGTGTTTTGAAACCGTGATTTCAAACGACTAGTGAGGGAAATTTGACCATTGGATTTTCCCGAAACCGCAACCGTTGGGTTCGCCTTGGAAATATCTTTCCAACGGCACCAACTTTGTGAAGATCCGACGGTTGGATTGTCTGGAATGTTTAATTCAAATCTGAAGAAAAACAGCGCCAGAAACGATTATATATATATATATAATTAAATTAAATCGAATAACGACGCTGCAGTTCATAAATTGAAATCGTAATTTCAAATGGCTAGTGTGGAAGATCCGACCGTTGGATTTTCCCAAAACTGAAACCGTTGGATTCGTTTTGAAATGACCTTCCTAATGATATAAAATTTGTGAAGATCCAACGGTTAGATTTTCAGATATGTGTAAAATAAAATTAGTGAAAAGCAGCGCCAGTGCATCGACACGACCTGAAACGTCGTTTAATTAAATATGGCCGTTTTAAAATAAATAAAAATGGCGATATATCGTTATAAAATACTATAGACGATATAGAGGGATAATAATCCCATTTTGTTGTGTTTGCTTGATATGTGATGGTTGAATGTATTTAACATGAGAATTATAACTAAAGAACTGAAATGTGAATGTTGAATAGTCCAACCATGTGATAAATCGATTTGAAAAATCTAGATATAAGTGGATTGTTTGAAAAGGACGAGTTCATCTCAATTCAAATAATCGATCGACGTTGAGAAGTCGAAGAGTCGAAGACGGTTGAAGACCGACGATCTTCACATTGGATGGATGGGCGCTACTGATGCTCGTGATTGGAGTAGCTACCATGAAGAAACTGAAGTAGTTGCCGTCCAAACATACTGTTGATTGTACGGATATGCGAGGAATTGGTGCCTCCGGTTTCGTTCATACCCAGAACGGACTTGTAAATGGACTGTGTGTCTGACATTGGATTTTTTTTCTGTGCTGATTGATCTCTGTTAAATATATATCTGTTTGGCGGCGGAGAATTTATTCTCTTGCTTAACGCCCTTCTCTGAGACGTACGAGCTCAGAGGTTATGTATTGATAGAAATTAGTCGCATGGAGTGGATTGCCTGTGTGACACGCCTAAGTGGCATATGATCAAGGCTTCTGTTGCAAAGCAAAGTCTTGTGGTTGATGATCAAAGCATGGTCTGTGTGACGTAGCTTTGTGTATGACGTGAATTCGCGAGCCTCACACCTCGGTATGAGTCAAAAACGGGAGACGGACCGCTGAGAGTGCACGACGTTTCTTTCTAGCTATGGTGGTGTCAGTGACCTACCAGCCCTGACATTATATATACTTTTCACCTGTGTGGTAGTTAGAATGCAAGGCGCCTCGATTATAGGTCTGTAAGGACCGGGAAACGTGTGTTCAGGAATTGCCAATCCTCCAAAGTAAGAGAGGACCGGCCCAGCCGATTCCAAGGATCATAGTGGGGTCCTGGGACATTGGCTAGAGTGTCTCGAACGGAGAGGAGCTTGCCCCTTGCCTCGACTCATGAAGGAATCCAATTTCCAGTACGAAATATGCGAATGTGATTGTATTACTAGTATGGCGACATGATATATGGTACCCATGCCGTCTAGGATTGATATTTATGATTGAAATTGCTTTTGAAACATATATGCACTAGTAATAATATCAAACACTTTTGTTTAATTCGTATGAAGCATTTTTGGCCATTATAAGGTAAAACTCTATCCTCCGGCTTGCGTTGCATTGTGTGATGGGACCTGAGTCTTATAATGGCTTCATTTTATGAAAAGCATTGCGATGATTTAATCATTTACTTTATTTCATGCACTAGCACTCATTGGAGTAAACCCGTTTCGCGAAAGTGGCGTGGTCCTTTGATTTGCCTTATTATTGTTGTTAATAAGTTAAGTAGATTTCTCATACCAGTCCCATGACTGACTCGTAGTTTGTTTCACCTTGCAAACTCGGGTGCCCTCATTTTCACACGGGCAACCTAGTTACAGGTTTCTGACGCACTTTTGGCTCATGGCGAGGCTTGACTACACCGTGCTGACTTGGATTTTCTCCGCCATTATTGTATCTATATTATGATTCCGCCATTGGCGATGTAGACTGATAATTATTTTGTGTACTCTTTATGTATGATTCCGCCTCAGGCGATGGTGACTGATTATGTATCATTATGCACTAAGTTGTATCCTGTACTGTGCTTCTCTGATGTGATGATATCTATATGATTCCGCTGTCATATGTGTGTAAATTATTCTATTTTCTGTTTATGCTATAATCTGTGATCTGCTAGTGATGATTAATGTGTTATATTCCAATGATTATCCTTAACACCATGTCACGTGGTTTTGGGATCGTCACAGATGGTATCAGAGCTTTGGTTAACCTTAGTTCTGGAGTCTAACACATTAAACACTTCGTCAAAATAGAATCAGTAGTATCCTAAGGCGAGTCGCTCATTAGAGATAGGACTAGTAAAGTCCTAGAATGAGCCGAGCAGAATAGAAAAAACAATTTGATCAGTCCATCGTTACCTTTCCATAAATTTTCTGCTTAATCATGCAATAACTATCATTTCTATTAGCTGACTCTTTTCTTGCTTATACAGAATTTGACAAATGGCTACCAGAGCAGCCGCCGCTAGAGGAGGCCGTGCCGGCCGAGGCCGAGGAAGGGGAGAAGTCCCAGTTCAAGAAGGACCTTTGATACAACCCCCGGCCGCTCAATACTTCGAGCTAGACCGTGTAGCTAAGAGATACAAAAACTTAGGAGGCAAGACCTTCTCGGGAACTGGCACAGTAATAGAGGCCCTTGCATGGCTCAAAACATGCGAGAAAATTCTTGAAGGCCTAAGGCTTGGAGACGAAGATAAAGCTATTATGGGCGCCTGGCTTATGCAGGAACAAGCTGAACTATGGTGGGAATCTCTCACCGCCGGGAATAGAGAAGCAGGAAGAACATGGGATGGATTCAAAGAACTCTTCAAGGAGAAATATGTCCCAGAACAAGCTCTAGAGCGAATGCACGATGACTTCGCCAACCTCCAGCAGGGGGATCTTTCCGTGCAGGATTATCCGAAAAAATTTACACTGTTGTCGCCCTATGCTCTGGAGCTCGTCGCCACTGCAAAGTCCAAAAATAAGAGGTTTATCCTTTAGCTAAGGCGACAATATCATGATAGAGCCATGGCCCACGTCAAGCTAGAATTTAATGAACTGGTGGAAATGACATGCAACTACGAAGACCTTGACCATAGGCATCTGGAGCAGGATCGCTCTAGAAGCCAAGCCGGGAACAAACGCAAGCCTGCTGCGAATCAAGCTGAGTCAAGCCAAGCAGCATCTTCCAAACCTCAGACTGGCAAGCCGCCAAGAGAAAGTTGCTTTAACTGTGGCAAAGTGGGGCACTACTCTAATGTGTGCACAGCCCCGAAGAGGCAGAAGACAAATTCACAAGGTTCAAGCCAGGGTTCTCAGAACCCTCGCTCCTGCTTTAATTGCTGCAAGACCGATCATCTAGTCAAAGACTGTCCTTTGCTGAAGAAGGCCACAGTAGCTCACGTATATGACGGGTCGAGCTCGCCAGCTGCTTCCGATGGAGCAGGTAAACCCGATGTTTTGGGAGGTACCCTTACCATTAAAAATATTCCTGTCTCTGTATTGTTTGACATAGGTGCATCACGTAGTTTTATTGCTAGTAACACAATGCACAAATTAAAGTTAAAACAGAGAAAGCTTAAAGAATCGGTTGAAGTACATAATCCGATAGGAGGATCTCTCATTCTCAGTTCATATTGTAAAGTACCTGTTTCTTTTTCTCGATACAAGTTTCCCTTTGATTTAATCATCATGGACTTTCCCGAATTCAATATGATTCTCGGGCTTGATTGGTTAACGAAATACGAAGCTGAGGTAAATTGTGCAGAAAGAATCGTTAAAATTCGAACGAAGCTGGGATATATTACGGTACCCTGTCATGGTTCGAATCCAAATAGAGAAGAATTTTGGTCAGCATTAGAAATTATCCCCACTTCCATAGAAAAGATTCCGATTGTTAGAAACTATGCGGATGTGTTTGAAGAAGTTGAAAACTTACCCCCGCAAAGAGAAATAGAATTCCGAATCGATCTAATTCCCAATGCCAGACCAGTGGTACATCCAATTCGCAGAATGACTCCGAAAGAAAAAGAAGAATTAGGCGATCAAACTCGTCAACTGTTGTGGAAGGGTCTAATCAGACCTAGCATTTCTAATTGGGGTGCAGCTGTTGTGTTTGTCCCAAAGTCAGACGGTACTCTTCGATTATGCGTTGATTACCGATACCTCAACAAACAGACGCTCAAAAACAAGTATCCATTACCCCGCATCGATGATTTGCTAGATCAATTGAATGGGGCGAAAGTATTTTTCCGAATGGACCTAGCTACAGGTTTTCACCAATTGAGAATAGCAGAAGAGTGTGTTCCTTTGACAGCTTTCAGAGGTCCAGACATATTTTATGAATGGTTAGTAATGCCGTTCGGCCTGTGCAATGCTCCAGCATACTTTGTCGATCTAATGAATAGAGTGTTCAGGGGAGTTCTGAATAAATTTGTCCTCGTATTCATCGATGATATTTTAATCTACTCCAAATCAAAACCCGAGCATGAAAAACACTTAGAACAAGTATTGGAGATTCTAAGAAAGAACGTCTTCAAAGCCAAATTCTCTAAATGTGTCTTCTGGCAAGAAGAAGTCAAATTTCTTGGCCATGTCGTATCAGAGAAAGGAATTTCTGTTAACCCAAGCAAAATAACAGCGATTCAAGACTGGAAACAACCCACTACTCCCACAGAAGTTAGAAGTTTTATGGGGTTGGCTAGTTATTATCGAAAGTTCGTTAAGGATTTTTCGAAGATATCCGGTCCGTTAACGAAGCTCACGAAGAAACATGAGAAATTTAAGTAGACTTCCGACTGTGAAGAAGCTTTCCAGGAATTGAAATCGAAACTGACCACTGCTCCAGTGTTAACTATTATTGATGGCAATCAGGATTTAACAGTTTGGACAAATGCTTCTATTAGGGGTCTTGGTGCAGTGTTAATGCAAAGAGGCCAAGTAGTCGCTTATGCAAGCCGCCAACTGAAACCGCATGAGAAGAATTATGTGACTCATGATCTTGAGTTGCTAGCTATCGTTTTTGCCTTGAAAATCCGGAGGCATTATTTATTGGGCGAAAAATTTATACTGTATACAGATCATCAATCATTGAAGTATTTATACACCCAAAAAGATCTGAATTTGAGACAGCAACGTTGGCTAGAATTTCTTGCAGCGTATGATCTAGATATCCTGTATACGCCGGGGAAGGCTAACGTTGTAGCGGATGCGCTTAGTAGAAAAACCGCAATCATTGCCAATCTTATAATTACCCCTAGCTTGATCGATAAGATATGTGCTCTCCAGAGGAATGATTATTTCATTCAAAGGATCAAAGGGAGAATCCAGAAGGGAGAGCCCTCAAGTTTTCAGGTAGATAAAGAAGAAATTCTGAGACTGAATGGGAGAATATGTGTTCCCAACCTTCCTGAGCTCAAAAGAGAAGTGTTAGACGAATGCCATAAATCCAAATTTTGCATCCATCCTGGGGTGAGTAAAATGTATAACGATATCAAACGCACTTTCTGGTGGAGGGCAATGAAAAGGGATATTTCTTTGTATGTTAGCAGATGCCCTACTTGTCAATTGGTCAAGAGTGACCAACAGAAGCTAGCTGGATTGTTGCAACCGTTGGAAGTCCCAGGTTGGAAATGGGAACAGATTTCCATGGATTTCATAGATGGCTTGCCGCGAACCAGGAAAGGTAATGACAGCATTTGGGTAATCGTAGATCGCTTCACGAAGACTGCCTATTTTATACCTGTCAGATCCAATAGAACCGCTCAAAGTCTAGCACAGATATATTTCAAAGAAATCGTTAAGCTGCATGGAATTCCCATCAGCATAGTCAGTGATAGAGACCCGATATTTGCTAGCAAATTCTGGGAGGCTTTCCAGACAGAATTGGGAATGAAACTGAATATGAGCACCGCTTATCACCCTCAAACAGATGGCCAAACTGAGCAGGTGAATAGAATTCTAGAAGATTTATTGCGGGCTTGTATAATTGATTTTGGTGGGTCATGGGAAGATCATTTGCATTTGGCAGAATTCTCATATAACAATAGCTATCAAGCAAGTTTGGGAATGTCGCCATTTGAAGCATTATATGGCAGACCCTGCAGATCTCCAGCATGTTGGGTAGAACCTGGCAACAGACTTGTGTTAGGACCCGATATGATTAGAGAAGCATCTGATAAAGTCGACTTCATCAAAAAGCGATAGAGAACCGCGCAAAGCCGACAAAAAAGTTATGCAGATTCTAGAAGGAGAGATTTGACATTTGCTGTTGGTGATCATGTTTATTTGAAGGTTTCTCCGATGAGAGGAGTAATCAGATTTGGCAAAACTGGGAAGTTGGCACCGAGATTTATTGGTCCCTTTCCTATACTCGAACGAATTGGAACTCTTGCTTATAGGGTTCAATTACCAGATTGGTTGCCTGGAGTGCATGATGTATTTCACATATCTCAACTTAGAAGACATGTGCATGATCCGGATCTTGTTGTAGAAGAAGCAGCGCAACAGGATATAGACATAACTCCAGAATTAACACTCATAAGAGAGCCATTAAAGATTGTTGGCAAAGAAACTAGAGAACTAAGAAGCAAAAAGGTTCATTTAGTTAAAGTGCAGTGGAGCAGTGATCCTAGAGACTGTACTTGGGAGACTGAGGAAAGCATTGAGCAAGCTTACCCCAAATGCAGAGTGGACATCTCTGACTAACTCCGGTGCAAGGTACCTTTACAATACTTTGCATTTACATTTTGTTTCCTACTTTACTGTTGTTTCCTTTTCGAGGACGAAAAGTTTTAAATGGGGGAGATTGTAATAACCCAGAAAATACGAGCCAATTTAAAAATTTTAAATTGGTGATTTCAAACGAATTTGAACAATTGAAATAGAATATTTCAATAAAATAGTGAATTAGAAATAGTGAGTTAGTTTGAAATTTTGAATTCAAACTTTGACTGACTGTGCAGGGTGGAGAATATAACGGATTTTAGCGAAACTAAAAATATTTAAATCTGTTTATCAGTACCTTTCTAACGAATCTGAAAAATTGAAGTTTCATAACGGGAATCAAAAGTTATGGCCGAATGAATTTTCAGAAAGATCGCTATATAGAATATATAGCCCTGGAAAATTGATATTTTGCAAATGACCTCGGAATTCGACGAAACCACTTTTGTTGGGTCCGGGATGTCAAACTATTGCTAGGTTTCAAATTTCATAATTTTTGAAGCTAGTATGTGAGCGTGGCAAAAGAAAATGTGTTTGGTCAATTTCTGTTAAATTGGATCGACCAGAAAATGGCCATTTTTCAAACGATCTCAGAATTCGACGAAACTAGTTTTTTTGGGACCGTAGCATCAAAACATAGTTAGATTTATTTTTCTGGAATTTTTCGAATCAGTTTGTGGCCCTGGCAAATTGAAATGTACGTTCAAAGTTAAAAATTAAATGTTTTATACTTTAATTTGAAAAATAACTGACTGTAACAGTCGAATTGGCTAACGAAACATATCCCATTATGTCCGGGATGGGGGTATTTAGCTAGGGACGACAGTCGTTGGGTTTAAAAAGGAGTTCGTTGGAGAAAACACTATTTAAAAATATAATATATATATATCGGCCAATCAGAATTTTTCTTTCATAATTAAAAAAATAAAAAAAACCCCATAACCCTCGATTTCAACGGCGAAACCCGTTCCCGCTTCCCTCCCCTTTTCCGACCGACTCCGCCACTTCCAGGCGCCGCCGCCACCACCCCTCGACGCAGCTCCGACTCCTCTTCAAATCCGACCCCAGCACCTCCCCCCTCGATGCCTCCTCCGCCTGAATCGAGGCCAGAAAGTCGGCCACTTCCCATCACCGTCGCTGCTCCAATCTGCCACCGAGCGCCACCAAACCACCACCGACAGGACCCCCTCTCGAAGCTCTTCCACGTCCAACTCCCCGATCGTCCCCACGTGCCACGGATTTCGCGAAAACCTCAAACCTAGTTTCGAACCATCGTGAAAGGTGAGTCCTTTTTGATGTCTGCACTTTGAAAAATCATATCTTTTTGGTGTGTTGAAGAAATTCGATGAAACAGGAAACATCGGGACCGCAAGGAAGCTCTCTACCTCATAGAAGAAGCCGCGGATTTTTCTGAGTCATCTACGATTTTTAGCACTCCGCAAACCAATGTGAGAAATCTAAATTAATAGAATTTGAATGGAAAATGTCGTGTATAAATTATATAAGCGAAATATAAATTACACACGTGTTGTATACCTCATGTACATGCGATGTGTAAGCTATATAAGCGAAGTATGAATTATACATGCATAGAATAATTGATATATGTGTTGATATGCAAGTGAAATATAACAAATATATATATATATATATATATACTCCCCTTGTCCACAAACCATGGACGATATTTATTGTTGTGAATTGGTGTGAAATATTGGATGAAAAATACGAATGGTTGAATAATTGTTTGTGGTTGATATTGTTTGGTTGTGGTTGAAAAATACCCATTGGTGATTGAAATGAATTGGAAATATTTGTTGAAATAAAAATAAAACATGCCGCCTGCGTGCGAATTAGATGCATGAATCCCCATTGTCAAAAACCGCGAGGTTTTAAGGTAGAGCGAGGAGCCGTACTAGGGACGGTGCCGGTTTTAACTACCCTGCCGTTATGCTGCCGAAATTTTGAATAATCTTTATGTAACACCCCACCTCCGCTAGGGTCACTCTTTCGGGGGCACTAGCTTCTAGGGGGCGTTAGAACTGGGTAAGCATGCATAATGATATATCAAGGCAGAACAAGATCATAAATATATATGTAAAACAGAGTAAGTGAGGATAAAACAACGGAATATCTCAAACCATCTCAAAACAAGTCTAGTACATCATAAAGTCAACTGCCAAAATAAACATGTCTAGTACATCATAAACAGAAATACTGAAATACATAGTGCTATCCCCAAAATAAAGATGATAAACCATAGCGAGCTCAATGTCCAGACATACATGAGCTATCCAGTAAACAAGCAAGCGATCCAAGCTAAGCACCACTATTCCCTCCCTGAGAACCTGGGGGGAAACGGAAGAAAAGAAGCGAAAGAAAACAGGTCAGTCAAAAAGACTGGTAAGCCCTACTACGATCAGTCTATAAACTAATAAAGTTAGCATCATGATGGAAACTGAGAAGAACATACTGGCAATAGATAAAGGTGTCATCACATAAAGAAGATTAAGCTTTGCACCACAGTGTACTAGCAAACTAACATAACAGGTATTGATCCCTCAGCCCAAAACTTTGGCCCAATAACATGAGGTGACCTTAATACAAGGTCCAGCCCAACGGTCTAGTCGATCGGCTCCCTATAAACCTAACACGTCAAGTGTTGGTGTCCATACGGCCCACATATGGTTGTAGTCAGACTGTGCTGGGTCCACCTTCGGGTGTATCAAGCCCTCGGGTGTCAACCCCAGACACCTAAGCAATAATGCACAGTCTAAACCTACTGGTACCCGTGCCTCGAGTTTGTCCAACACCGGACTACGTGCACGTCCGTAGCCCGCCTGGACCCGCACCGCTGTACCACTCAGCCGTCGCTTTGGTCGCTTACATCCGTCCAGTAATCGTGCCCCGCCCTAGCCTAGCCTCTAGGGTTGTGAATGATACCAAACTGGGATTACTGCTGGAACAGACCACGTTGCTAGGGTTTTCTAAGAGGGTTAAGTGTGGTTTAACCCCTCACTAATCATGGATTAAATTAGTTAAGTGTAACCAACAGTTCACCACTTAACCCCATTTAACCCCTCGTATCCCCAAAATTGGTTAAGTATTAGTGGGCCATGACTTAACCCTAATCATGAGGCATTAATTAATTTAATTGTGCCTTAACCTCTCACATTAGACTTTGTTGCGGTTACCTAGTTAAGCCGGTGGGTTCCGGGTAGATTTACACCACAACTTGGTCTAACCTCGGGTCTTGGCACCACATGACCAACTTCTCACATTGGATCCTATTGTTTGTAGCCACTAGTTAAGCCGGTAGGTTCCGGGTAGAATTACGCTACAAACTCAACCCAACCTCGAGTTGGCCACACTTATGTTTTCTAAGTGTCATGTCCACTTTATTTTCAAAACATAATTACAAGTTTAACAAATACTTGGGTAGACCTAACTTAATAGGTAAATTCCCAAGGGGTAGACCTAACTTAATAGGTAAATTCCCAATCTTATATTTTCATGTATTTTAAGTTTTACCCAAACCCCCCAACGTCATTCTATCGCTTACATATTCGTCATAACGCATAAAGGATAGAAAGAGGGAACTTGGCACAACATACATGATAAATCTTACATATCATAATAAACATGCATAACATGTTGGACTTGCATAACTTAGCATAGTGAACTTGCATAAACATGCATAACTTGTTAAACTTGCAAATCATGGCATAGTGAACTTGCATAAACATGCATAACTTGTTAAACTTGCAAATCATGGCATAGTGAACTTGCATAAACATGCATAACTTATCAAACATGTGTAACATGGCATAGTGAACTCGCATAAGCATGCATAACTTATTAAACATGTGTAACATGGCATAGTGAACTCGCATAAGCATGCATAACTTATTAAACATGTGTAACATGGCATAGTGAACTCGCATAAGCATGCATAACTTATTAAACATGCATAAATCCCAACTTTCATCACATATTAACTTTAGAGTTTCTAAAATGAAGGTAAGAGGGCTTACAATGCTTATGCGGACTCAAATGAGTATAGCAAATGTAAGAAACCCCTTATGCAACTAATTAAACCCCAAAAATGCAAGCAAACTTGATCAAGACTCCTCCTTTATGATGCCAATAGAGAAACAAGCCTTTAATGCAAGCTAAAGAGGATCATACAAGCCTAAATATACTTGTATGCATGGAAAATCACTTAGGAATTAATTTAGGAATTGTATGAAGAGAGTGGAGGCCATGAGAGGTTTGATTTTGCCATAGTTTAGTTGCTAGAATGAATAATGAATGATTTAGGGTAGGTTAGGGTCTTATTTATAGATTAGGCTAGTGATTTAGACCATAGGATTAAACCCTAGTTGAATTAGGTCCATTAGATTTCGGAATTCTCTAGAACCAAGCCACATAACCAAGCCCAGATCAGAAATGGTGCGCCAGGCAAAACTGCCCGGCCACCCCGTGTCGACAGGGCTGTCGACAGGGCAGTCGACACCCTTAGACCCCTGTCGACATGCCTGTCAACTTGGGGGTCTTGGCGGGAGTTTTCCCGCTGACGCCAGTTGTGCCCTAACCCTTGTTTTTAACTTAAAATTTAAATCTGTTTTTAATATGGAAATTTTTGAAAACTTCAATGAGCCTTAACTGGGTCATACGGACTCCGATTTTCGAAAACTCGGACTCTATTTCGCGTATTTTTCCGAGACGAACGCAATGGCATAGCCCGTTTCCCTTGATTCAGATTTTTAAATTAAATTCTGCCTCAATTTATATCTTAACAGGTTATTAAAAATACAGGTTGTTACATTCTCCCCTCCTTAAAGGATTTCGTCCCCGAAATCTTCAAGTTAGGAAGAACATATCCTACCATCCAACATCCATCTACTCAAAACATCATCCACGAGCAACCATTGTCCTTAAAAGATTCTAAATGTTGTATGAACATATGCAAAGGTGTGTGTATATGTACTTATCTAATGCAAAGATCAATGCAAAATATGTTAGTGAAATGTATCCACATGTATGCAAATCCCTAACATAATGTATAATATCTACATGCGTGCTCAATCATACATCCATATGCAACATCCATGTGATAGCATACAAATTTCATCCAAGAATAAGCATAAACACTCATGCACATGCAATATGAGGAGTGTGAGCCGATCTAGTGCCTAATGTGTATCATGCATCCACGAGTAACCACTTGCAAACACTTGCAACCACTTGCAACCATCAAACATAACATGTCTCAAACACATGTTTCATCCAAAGGATTCTACCTAAGGTTCTCATGATAAGATAGACACGATGAACTAGATAAACTAGATAGACATGGAAAGATAAAGAGATTGAGAGTGTACCCTCAAAAAGGAATGGATAAAGCCTACGCATCTTCTCTTCAGTTTCCCAAGTTGTGTCTTCCTCGGCTTCACCCCATTGAACCTTCACCAACTTGACCTCACGATTCCTTAGCTTCTTGATCTCTGTCCCTAAGATACGAATCGGAGCTCTCCTCAAGGTAGCTTCTTTCTCTACTTCCACATCTTCTAGAACACTTGGCTCAACCACCTCTGCTGACTTATGCAAACACTTCCGGAGATGCGAAACATGAAAAACATTATGCACTCCAGCTAGCTTCTCGGGCAATTCCACTCTATAGGCCATCTGCCCGATCCTCTCTACAACTGGAAACGGTCCAACAAACCTTGGTGCTAACTTTCCTACTGCTCCAAACCGAACCACATTCCGCAAAGGAGAAACCTTCACGAAAACCATATCCCCAACATCAAACTCCAAATCAGTCCTTCGCCTATCAGCATAAGATTTATGTCTGTCTTGGGCTGCCTTCATCCGTCTTCTAATCAACTCGACCTTCTCGGATGTATCTCTAATCATGTCAGGTCCAAGTATAAGCTTATCTGTAGTCTCCCACCAACATGTAGGTGACTTGCACGGTCTCCCATATAAAGCCTCAAATGGTGCCATCCCAATGCTCGCCTGATAACTGTTATTATAAGCAAATTCCACAAGAGGAAGATGGTCTTCCCAAGTACCACCAAAATCTAGAATGCAAAGCCTCAACAAGTCCTCAAGTACCCTATTCACCCTTTCTGTCTGACCGTCCGTTTGTGGGTGATAAGCCGTACTCAGGTTCAACCTCGTGCCCATAGCTTCCTGCAAACTATTCCAGAACTGACTAGTAAAGATGGGGTCTCGGTCACTGACTATGCTAGAAGGGACTCCATGTAGTCGTACTATCTCACGAAGATATACTGATGCTAGTCCAGATGCTGTCCTCTTGCTTTTCACCGGAATAAAATGAGCACTCTTCGTAAGTCTATCCACAATAACCCAAATGCTCGTATTCCCTTTTCTTGACCTTGGAAGCCCATCAATAAAGTTCATGGAGATACTCTCCCACTTCCATAGCGGGACCTCTAGAGGATGCAATAGCCCACCGGGCTTCTTCGACTCGGCTTTTACTCTCTGACAAACAACACATCTAGAGACAAACTCTGCCACATCCTTCTTCATTCCAGGCCAGAAGAAAATGCGCTTCATATCCTTATACATCTTATCTCCACCCGGATGTATAGTCAACTTGGAGCGATGTGCTTCATCAAGAACTTTCCTCACCAAGTCTTCCACCATCGGAACACAAAGCCTTCCGTCTCTCCTCAGCCAACCCTTATCATCTATAGAATATCGAGCAAGGTGACTAGATGTCTCCCCTCGAATCAGCTTATCCATAATCTCAATTATCTGAGGGTCTTCCTTCTGCGAAGCCCCAACTTGATCCAGAAGGGTAGGCTTGAGCTCAAGAGATGCTAAAGAACCGGTCATCGACTCAACTGCCAAAGAGAAATCAAAGGTTGCCAAGAACTCTAAATTCTTCATCTCAACAAATAGAGGACTTAGTGTCAACCTTTTTCTACTCAACGCATCCGCTACAACATTCCCCTTGCCAGGGGTATAGGCTATATCAAAATCGTAGGACGCCAAGAATTCCATCCACCTTTGCTGCCTCAAGTTCAGATCCTTCTGCGAAAAGAGATACTTCAAAGACTTATGATCAGTATACAGCTCAAATCTCTCTCCCAGAAGATAATGACGCCAAGCCTTGAGTGCATATACTATCGCTGCCAGCTCTAGATCATGAGTGGGATAATTCTTCTCATGCACCTTAAGTTGCCTACCACCAAAACATATAACTCTGCCTTCTTGCATCAGAACGGCGCCCAATCCCATGCCACAAGCATCAGTGTACACGGTAAACATCTTACCACCATCGGGTAAAGCTAGAATTGGTGCTGAGGTAAGGGCTCTCTTGAGTCTCTGAAAAGCAAGCTCACAGTCCATATCCCAAGCAAAAACTAAGTTCTTCTTCGTCAACTTAGTAAGAGGAGCGGATATCTTCGCGAAGTCCTTGATGAACTTCCGGTAAAAACCTACAAGACCTAGAAAACTTCTCACTTCGGTTGCATTCCTTGGAGTCTTCCAATCCTGCACAGCAACTACTTTAGCGGGATCCACCGCCAAGCCTTGCTTAGATACTATATGCCCAAGGAACCGAACTTCCCTTCTCCAAAAGTGACACTTGGAGAACTTGGCCTTTAACTGATGCGCTCTAAGCGTATCCATCACCTCTACAAGATGCCTCGCGTGCTCTTCTTCATCCTTAGAGAAGATCAGAATATCATCCACAAAGACCACGACAAACTTGTTCAAGAACTCTCGAAACACCCTACTCATCAAGTCCACGAAATACGCGGGTGCATTCGTCAAACCGAACGGCATAACAAGCCATTCAAAGAATCCATCTGGAGTTCTGAATGCAGTCTTGTCTATACTATCTTCAGCCACTCTGAGCTGATGAAATCCAGTAGCAAGATCAAGCTGAGAGAAAACAGAAGCACCAACAAGCTGGTCAAAAAGATCATCAATCCTCGGTAATGGGTGTCTGTTCTTCTTAGTCAGCTTATTCAACTCTCTGTAGTCCACACAAAGTCGAAGAGAACCATCTGCCTTAAAAGCAAACACCACAGGCGCTCCCCATTCGGATATACTTCATCTGATGAAGTTCTTCTCAAGCAACTCCTTTACTTGCTTGCTGAGCTCCCGTCTCTCACGCGGAGCTATGTGTCGAACGGGCAAAGAAACAGGCTTAGCATTATCCACCAGATAAATGCGAAAATCAATCTCTCGTTTAGGGGGCAACCCCTTAACTTCTTCAAAAACATCTGGATAATCTCGGACCACCCTTACAGACTGAAGGGTTTCCTCTGACGAGTCGAGAGATTCAAGATAGCACAACATGACGGGATCCTTCGGATTGCATGAAATCTCTAAGGTGTTGCCAAGGCGAGTCACAAGCCTCACAACCCTATGCTCACAATCCAGAATGGCTCCATGTCTAGACAGCCAATCCATGCCCAAAATCAATCCGTATCCCCTGAAACCAAGAACATACGCACTACACAAGAACTCTACACTGAGTATAGAGATCCTCAGATCCTCACATATCATAGATAGATGAGCAGAACCCCCAATGGGATTCGAAACACAAACGGGATCATCCACTAAGCTAGTGCTAAGGTGCAAACTATCAACAAGATCAGATGAAATAAAGCTATGTGATGCACCAGAATCAAACAAGGTACGAACTGGAAGATCGGAAACATAAACAAGGTTCTCAACAGAAACACTACCTCGATCGGGAACTGGAGCGGTATTGAGAGCATGAACTTGCCCTCCTGAAGGTCCAGCACGCTGAGTCTGACCCTGCCCTTTCTTCTTCGGGCATTCCTTGCTGAAGTGTCCAGTCTCACCACAGGAAAAACATCCACCACTAAGCTTCCTTTTCTTCTTCCTACAATCCTTAGCAAAGTGTCCAGACGCACCACAGTAATTGCACTTTCCCTTGCCTTTGTTGTTGTTCCCCTTCTTGTTCTTGCTATGATTCCTCTGACAGCTTTGACCACCTTGATTGCCTTTACCCTGAGAATCGGTCTTCTTTGCCTGAGTATTGTTGTATATAACAGTGTTGTATACACAATTATATGATTTTTGTTTGATGATAACAACCAAATATATTTTATTATTGAATGTGTTTGTAACTGTACTGTTATATTACACATCAGACAGGAATATAATATTTCTATTTAAATAAAATACAACTATACGGAAATTTAAATATTCACACAGTATTTTATTTGAATAAGAATATTTTATTTCGATATTTAAACAGTACAGATTTACAACTCCACTACTTGTACATACATCGCTGATATACATTTCAAAATTTTCAATTTTCATACTCAGCTCCTCCCAACAACACTTACACTTTCATATACACTACACTCATTACAGTTTATTCATTAATCACTTTATACATTGACACTATCACTCAGTTAACATTTCAAATACAGACACACACTAGCACTGCTCTTGTCTTCATCTTCATTCTTCTGTTTTCACAGCTTTCAGTCGGTTCATCTTCATACCTGTCACATACAAAAGAACACACACAGTAGACTGCAACAAAAATAAACTAAAATAAAAGCAAATAAAAATTTATTTTTAAATTTTATTTGCCTCAGAATTACGGTGTGTTTCTCATCATTTTTCTAGACTTGGTTTGATATGCAGGGACAGAAAAATCTCGTCTGATGGTTGCATGTACACACGTATACACGTGTGCACTGCCACGCCAATCGGTATGCATCTGAGGAGTAGCCACAAGGACCATCTCAACTCAGTGCATATGGTCGAGAGTGCTAAATCAAAACAGCAAAAACAAATGGTCGAGCACAAGTTTCATTTCAAATGCGAACTGAAAACAAACAACAATGGCCGAGCACAATGGTGTAGCTAGAGGGTACATCAAGTTCAAACCAGCAAGAAGGGACAAAGCAGTGAGGATGCAGATCACATAGTCAAGCTAAAGAAGCTAGACAATCAAGTGGCAGAAATGAAGGAATTCAAACAAATATGCAATAAGCAATTTTAAGGCAGCCAGACCCAAGTACAAGAAAAATGGACAAGTACAAGCCATTACAGACTCAAGAAATGATCAATACAAATATGCTTCAACATATATAGGTCATAGTCCAACAAAATGATGCAGTTATACATGTTTTTTAAAGATGGCTGTGAACATATGTTCAAAAACGATTGTCAAAGTCGAGGAAGTGCATGCTTATATGTGTGTACAAAAATTGAATAACTCAAGTTTAGTGTTTAAACAAGACAGATGCAACCAGAAATCATGGCAAGCCGAGCTGTGCAAGCATCCTAAGGGAAGATCAAGATTGAAACTGCTCTTATCAGTTAAAACCAAATTCAATAACTAAATCAAATATGAAAATAACTCAAGACAAAAGTACAGTAGCTCGAATACAAGTATTACCAGTGTTCGAGCAAGCAGAAGTATTAAAGGTTCAATGTATCCATACAGGAAATGGCAACAAACTACCCGAGCATCAATAGACCAACAAGAAGTACAATATCAGTTTAAAATTTTCTGGCAAAATTTAAGTATTGTTCAAAGGAAGGTCAAGGCAGCAAACCAAGGTTGAGGCAAAAACATCAAGTACAATATTAGTTCAAATCAGAAACATCTGTTCAATGGGAGTTGAATTAAACAAGTCACAAGCACAAGACTGCTCTGAGGCGTAATCTAAGTGTAGTATCAGATTTTATTCGAGACAGAGAAATAAAACAGCATGACAAGCAAAAGACCACATGGGAACACAGGCATATGCAGATGCACATTGACAAGGATATGGCAATAAATACAAAATCAAATATAGTATCCGTTCAGTTTTTTTATTAAGGAAGCATAAAAAGTCAGAGTTTAAATTCTTGGAGTATAAACGAATTATATAAGGAAGATTTAAATGCCAAAATTCTCGCAAAGTTCCATAAATCAAGGGATTGATTTAAAGCAGGAAATTCAAGTTTAAAGTATACAGGTTAAGCGCAAGTTATTCCACAAAATTTGAATCGAAGAAAAAGCCTAAAAGGACTCCAGATGAATTTCCAGAAAAATTGGTCTTACAGATTTATTTCATCAAGATTTCTTTTAAGAAAGACAAAGTAAAAATCCAGAACTCTCACGCAAGTTTTGAAGATTTCAAATTCCAGAAATCACGATTTAAGGAAATATTTTCAGGAAAAGGATTTCGCAATTTTTATGGAATAAAAGACTCAATCAAACATCCAGAAGCAATTCAAGAAAGCCAATTCAAAAGCCCCAAAATTCTCGTATTCAAAATTGAAAGATTCATCACGCAAAATGTTTCCAGAAAATTGGATTTACAAATCTGTTATATCGAGAATTTCTAGAAGGAAGACTCAGTCAAAAATCACCAGATTATTCGCAAGAAAGCCAATTCAAAAGCCCCAAAATTCTCGTATTCAAAATTGAAAGATTCATCACGCAAAATGTTTCCAGAAAATTGGATTTACAAATCTGTTATATCGAGAAATTCTAGAAGGAAGACTCAGTCAAAAATCACCAGATTATTCGCAAGAAAGCCAATTCAAAAAGCCCCAAAATTCTCGTATATACCATGGCCAAGTCTCAACGTAGAAATTAGAGCAAATATTTAGGAGTTTTAATCCTATAAATACACCAAATCATCATCGGTTTTATTATCATCCAAGTTCAAGCACAATCAAAGAGAAACTCAAATTAAAAATCATACCAGAAAACAAGTAAGCAACTTGGACCCAAATCGAAGCATTTGAAAGCAACATCGAAGACGTGCATCAAAGAATCGCATCTCCATCACTCAAGCGCAGAGATTTGGGGGAAGACTGAAGAAACCCTAGGAACCTCTCAAGAGCCGCCGCCATTTCTTTATTTCAGAGAAAAGAGTCGGGCTAAAGTAAAGAGGTGTAGCACAAGTGAAAAAAGAGGCCGGCCAAGGGTTATACAAAAGGAGGATAACCCTAATTTAAACTCCAAGGGTTTCTAGTTTTATAAGGGTTTTTTTATTTTTTAATTTGTAATCAAATCTGTAAGTTTTCTAGTTTGACTTTGAAAACTAGAGAGACGAATTACAGGGTTTGTAATTCGGGGAAATCTGGTTTTGGGGATAAAAACCAGTGCAGGGTTTTGAGTGTAGGGTTAAGAACAGTTGGGAGCGAGTGTCGCGAGTTTACAGGGAATTGTAAGCGTAGAGATTGTTTTAACTCCTAGTAGAAACCTTGGGGAATGCAGCAGTAGGCAGGGTTTTGCCGAAGCTGGGTATATCTGTGTGTTATTTATTTTCCGCATTTATTCTGATTATTATCTGTGCTGTGATTATTTAATTACTCTGTGAAAATCTGCAATTAACCCTATTCACCCCCCCCTCTAGGGTTAATTTAGATCCTACAAGTGGTATCAGAGCAGGTATTTTTTATTTGATTTTAACTCTAGAGTCATGAATCTGTCTAATAACGCGTTTTCTGAGGGTCAGTCCATAGCTAGGCCACCAATGTTTAATGGAACTGATTATGCATATTGGAAAGCTAGGATGAAAATTTATTTGAGTTCAGTCGACTATGATGTATGGGATATTATTGAAACGGGTTATAGATCACCCACTGTTATAGTTAGTGGTGTTGAAATTCCTAAATCAAAAGACAGGTGGGATGCTAATGATAAAAAATTATTTTCAACTAATGCCAAAGCGATGAATGCTTTAATCTGTGCTCTTGATAAAACTGAATTTAATCGAATTTCTCATTGTGAGACTGCGCAGGAAATATGGCATACGTTGGAGGTCACACACGAAGGTACATCTCAAGTAAAGGAATCTCGTCTCGCTTTACTCAGCAACGAATATGAAAATTTCTCTATGCAAAAAGACGAAGATATAAAAGAGATGTATGGACGCTTCTCATCATTGGTCTACAATGCAAAAGCTCTTGGCAAAACCTATACCGAAGTGGAATTGATCAGAAAAATACTGAGAGTGCTACCGATGAATTTTGAAGCAAAGGTGACGGCGATTCAAGAATCAAAAGATCTGAATAAAGTAAGCATGGAAGAGTTGATCGGAAATCTGATTACTTACGAGATGGAGTTGAAAGCAAGAGAAGAACGAAAGGATTCTGAATCAAAGAAGAAGACGATCGCTCTAAATAATTCTGTTGAAAGTAATGATGATGATCCCGCTGAAGAGCTAGCCATGGTTTTGAAAAAGTGGGCCAAAGGAAAATACAAGCCACAAAAGAAGAAAACTGTCAAATCTGAAAGTTCCGAAAGTTCAGATGATGAAGTATTTTGCTATAACTGCAAGAAACCCGGACATATCAAACCAAATTGTCCACAGCTCAAAAATGAAAAGAAGAAGAAGTTCAGAAGAAAGAAGAAAGCTTTTGCTGCTACATGGGATGACGAAGAAGGAGAAGAAATTTCTGAAAGTGAAGAAGAGGAAGCTAATTTGTGTCTTATGGCTCAATCTGATTCAGAAAGAAGTGAAAAGGATTCAAGTGAGGTATCGAATTTTACTTATAAAGATTTAATTTTAATGTGTCATGATCTCACAAAAACCGTTGATTCTCTTGAACTAAAAGTTAAGAAATTAAAATCTGATAGATCAAAACTAGTTCAAGAAAATAACAACTTAGAAACAAAACTTGAAAAAGTTAAGAATTCACCGTTTTCAGAATGCAAAAAATGTCAATTTTTGAGTAACGATTTTTTGAAATTAAAAACTGATCTTGAGTTACTTAAAAGTGAAAACATGAATTTGAAAAATGAAAATCATGATTTTGAAACGGTGATTGAAAAGTTTAGAGAATCTGAAAAACTTGATTTTGAAAAGCGAAAACAATTTGAAATTGAAATTTTCAAGTCCGATGCTAGAATCAAAGCACTTGAAAACGAAAATTTGATTTTAAAACAAATTAATGCTGAAAAGAGGAAAATCGCTATTAATCGTTGTTCAAATTTAATGAAGGAAAATAGCGATCTTAAATTTAAAATTCAACGACTTGAGTCAGCTCTGACTAAATTTTCTAAAGGAGAGAAATCGTTGAATATGTTGTTGAAAAATCAATTTTTTGTTCAGAATAAAAAGGGACTTGGATTTGAATCTGATCAAGTTGAAAAACAAATTTTTAATGATTTTAAAAATCCTTTAATTGGCTTTGAAAATGATCAAATTGAATCTTTGAAATTTAATAATTTCAAAGGGTTTTTAAATCATAAACAAATTGATAACTCGTTTAAAAACAATTCATTTAAATCTGTTTGGATTCCAAAAATTAACAGAATAAATTTAAGCAAATCTAAACAAATTTGGGTTCCAAAGGGTACGCTAGTGAATAGTAATGGATTGTTATATAAACGGGTTTGGGTACCAAAACGTGTAAACGAAGATAAGAGTGGTAAAACAACTTTTGTTAGACCACTCGATCATATAAACATTTAGGTACCGTGGGAGGCTAAGGAACAACTGTGCTTAAGAAAGATAAAATTCAAGTTGATTCATATATCGAATTATTTGAAGTTCCTTAGCCATAGATTCAGAGTTGGAGATTCATTGCATCACATTGATTATGGTAAGTCAGGTATGATCTCTAAACTCGTACTTTTATTCCTTTTAGTTTATTTTTACTTGGCTGTTTTTGAAATCATTCGTTATGGATTGATTGAAATTCTTGAATTATAAAAAATTGATTTTTTTTATGTGATTTCAAACAATTATTTTCAAACTTGATAAGTTGACTGTTTCTTGAGTTTGTCCAAAAATTCTCAGAGAATATCACTTGTGATTCTTGCTTTGAAAATGATCTTGTGCTGCTCTGATAAGGAAATTGATTTGATTCATTTAAGTGTGTTGGTGATTAAATGATAAGTTGGAAAATCAGTGACTGGATTTAGTTAAAATTCATAGACAATTTGAATTAATATATAAATGGTTTTAAAAATTGTCTAGGAGCAATCAGTGTTAAAAATATTAGAAAATTTCATTTTCTAACTGATTTTTTTTAAGCTGGTTTTCAACTTGCATTTTTCAAAAACTCCTCTTAAAATTGATATTTTCAATTTTAAAATTATTTTTGATTATTTATTCAAAAATTGAAATTATTGATTAATTTGAACCGTTTTTGAGACTCATCAAAATCGTTAATAGATTTATGGAATTGTGATGAGTTGTGACTATGGTATAATTCTTAACTAGAGGAGATATTATTTTAAATCACGTGATGATTGGACAAATTTTATAATATCTTTGAATTAGAGCTTATTTCACGACCATCTTCTATATCTACCATGGTTCTGTCATTCATCATGGTTTTATTTAATTTGGGGAGTTCTAATTATTCTTGGAATTAAAAAAAATATATATAAAATATAAATAAATAAATAAGTTATCCTTGGTATTCACTCCCATTTAAAAATCCTCGCGGTTATGCGTGGGTGAATTACCTTAATTTCTATGTGCTTCCATTCTCACTTAAAAGACCTTCGGGCTGTGCATGGATGGAACTCATTAGAGAGGATAAAGTTAAGTTACTACTAACCCCATTTAAAAGACCTTTGGGCTATGCGTGGTTAGAAAGTGCTTAACATTTTTTAGCATATTTAAAATCTTTAATATTCATATTTAAATATTCAATTTTTATTGAACTCTCCTCATTCGATAAAATCCATCGTAAATCCATTCATTCTGAAAGTGAAATTTGCTTCTGATTTAAAGATTATTATGATTTTTGTTTGATTAAATGGGTTTTACGATATATATTCTCTCTCTGAATATGAATTTATATTTATAGTCAATATTCATCACTATTTCAATTTCTATTATCCTTTTGATGATAACAAAAGGGGGAGAATGGTCAAGATTTTGATTGATGAGTATTTAATTCAAAAAATATTTTAATATTGGAAATTAAATATCTAGGGGGAGATTGGTAAATTGGATTTCATCATTCATATTTTTCCACATATATAGGGGGAGTTCAGTTGTAGGGGGAGCATACAAATAGGGGGAGTAATATATTTCACGTTCAAAACACATTCAAAATCTTTTATTTGTTTGTCATCATCAAAAGGGGGAGATTGTTGTATATAACAGTGTTGTATACACAATTATATGATTTTTGTTTGATGATAACAACCAAATATATTTTATTATTGAATGTGTTTGTAACTGTACTGTTATATTACACATCAGACAGGAATATAATATTTCTATTTAAATAAAATACAACTATACGGAAATTTAAATATTCACACAGTATTTTATTTGAATAAGAATATTTTATTTCGATATTTAAACAGTACAGATTTACAACTCCACTACTTGTACATACATCACTGATATACATTTCAAAATTTTCAATTTTCATACTCAGCTCCTCCCAACAACACTTACACTTTCATATACACTACACTCATTACAGTTTATTCATTAATCACTTTATACATTGACACTATCACTCAGTTAACATTTCAAATACAGACACACACTAGCACTGCTCTTGTCTTCATCTTCATTCTTCTGTTTTCACAGCTTTCAGTCGGTTCATCTTCATACCTGTCACATACAAAAGAACACACACAGTAGACTGCAACAAAAATAAACTAAAATAAAAGCAAATAAAAATTTATTTTTAAATTTTATTTGCCTCAGAATTACGGTGTGTTTCTCATCATTTTTCTAGACTTGGTTTGATATGCAGGGACAGAAAAATCTCGTCTGATGGTTGCATGTACACACGTATACACGTGTGCACTGCCACGCCAATCGGTATGCATCTGAGGAGTAGCCACAAGGACCATCTCAACTCAGTGCATATGGTCGAGAGTGCTAAATCAAAACAGCAAAAACAAATGGTCGAGCACAAGTTTCATTTCAAATGCGAACTGAAAACAAACAACAATGGCCGAGCACAATGGTGTAGCTAGAGGGTACATCAAGTTCAAACCAGCAAGAAGGGACAAAGCAGTGAGGATGCAGATCACATAGTCAAGCTAAAGAAGCTAGACAATCAAGTGGCAGAAATGAAGGAATTCAAACAAATATGCAATAAGCAATTTTAAGGCAGCCAGACCCAAGTACAAGAAAAATGGACAAGTACAAGCCATTACAGACTCAAGAAATGATCAATACAAATATGCTTCAACATATATAGGTCATAGTCCAACAAAATGATGCAGTTATACATGTTTTTTAAAGATGGCTGTGAACATATGTTCAAAAACGATTGTCAAAGTCGAGGAAGTGCATGCTTATATGTGTGTACAAAAATTGAATAACTCAAGTTTAGTGTTTAAACAAGACAGATGCAACCAGAAATCATGGCAAGCCGAGCTGTGCAAGCATCCTAAGGGAAGATCAAGATTGAAACTGCTCTTATCAGTTAAAACCAAATTCAATAACTAAATCAAATATGAAAATAACTCAAGACAAAAGTACAGTAGCTCGAATACAAGTATTACCAGTGTTCGAGCAAGCAGAAGTATTAAAGGTTCAATGTATCCATACAGGAAATGGCAACAAACTACCCGAGCATCAATAGACCAACAAGAAGTACAATATCAGTTTAAAATTTTCTGGCAAAATTTAAGTATTGTTCAAAGGAAGGTCAAGGCAGCAAACCAAGGTTGAGGCAAAAACATCAAGTACAATATTAGTTCAAATCAGAAACATCTGTTCAATGGGAGTTGAATTAAACAAGTCACAAGCACAAGACTGCTCTGAGGCGTAATCTAAGTGTAGTATCAGATTTTATTCGAGACAGAGAAATAAAACAGCATGACAAGCAAAAGACCACATGGGAACACAGGCATATGCAGATGCACATTGACAAGGATATGGCAATAAATACAAAATCAAATATAGTATCCGTTCAGTTTTTTTATTAAGGAAGCATAAAAAGTCAGAGTTTAAATTCTTGGAGTATAAACGAATTATATAAGGAAGATTTAAATGCCAAAATTCTCGCAAAGTTCCATAAATCAAGGGATTGATTTAAAGCAGGAAATTCAAGTTTAAAGTATACAGGTTAAGCGCAAGTTATTCCACAAAATTTGAATCGAAGAAAAAGCCTAAAAGGACTCCAGATGAATTTCCAGAAAAATTGGTCTTACAGATTTATTTCATCAAGATTTCTTTTAAGAAAGACAAAGTAAAAATCCAGAACTCTCACGCAAGTTTTGAAGATTTCAAATTCCAGAAATCACGATTTAAGGAAATATTTTCAGGAAAAGGATTTCGCAATTTTTATGGAATAAAAGACTCAATCAAACATCCAGAAGCAATTCAAGAAAGCCAATTCAAAAGCCCCAAAATTCTCGTATTCAAAATTGAAAGATTCATCACGCAAAATGTTTCCAGAAAATTGGATTTACAAATCTGTTATATCGAGAATTTCTAGAAGGAAGACTCAGTCAAAAATCACCAGATTATTCGCAAGAAAGCCAATTCAAAAGCCCCAAAATTCTCGTATTCAAAATTGAAAGATTCATCACGCAAAATGTTTCCAGAAAATTGGATTTACAAATCTGTTATATCGAGAAATTCTAGAAGGAAGACTCAGTCAAAAATCACCAGATTATTCGCAAGAAAGTCAATTCAAAAAGCCCCAAAATTCTCGTATATACCATGGCCAAGTCTCAACGTAGAAATTAGAGCAAATATTTAGGAGTTTTAATCCTATAAATACACCAAATCATCATCGGTTTTATTATCATCCAAGTTCAAGCACAATCAAAGAGAAACTCAAATTAAAAATCATACCAGAAAACAAGTAAGCAACTTGGACCCAAATCGAAGCATTTGAAAGCAACATCGAAGACGTGCATCAAAGAATCGCATCTCCATCACTCAAGCGCAGAGATTTGGGGGAAGACTGAAGAAACCCTAGGAACCTCTCAAGAGCCGCCGCCATTTCTTTATTTCAGAGAAAAGAGTCGGGCTAAAGTAAAGAGGTGTAGCACAAGTGAAAAAAGAGGCCGGCCAAGGGTTATACAAAAGGAGGATAACCCTAATTTAAACTCCAAGGGTTTCTAGTTTTATAAGGGTTTTTTATTTTTTAATTTGTAATCAAATCTGTAAGTTTTCTAGTTTGACTTTGAAAACTAGAGAGACGAATTACAGGGTTTGTAATTCGGGGAAATCTGGTTTTGGGGATAAAAACCAGTGCTGGGTTTTGAGCGTAGGGTTAAGAACAGTTGGGAGCGAGTGTCGCGAGTTTACAGGGAATTGTAAGCGTAGAGATTGTTTTAACTCCTAGTAGAAACCTTGGGGAATGCAGCAGTAGGCAGGGTTTTGCCGAAGCTGGGTATATCTGTGTGTTATATATTTTCCGCATTTATTCTGATTATTATCTGTGCTGTGATTATTTAATTACTCTGTGAAAATCTGCAATTAACCCTATTCACCCCCCCTCTAGGGTTAATTTAGATCCTACAAGTATCACTCGACTTGACCTCTTTCTTTCCATCTCCCTGAAGTAGAGCCATATCGACCAAACTCTCAAAAGTAGCCCCATGCGGAATATGTGACATCGCCAAACCCTGCAGCGGCTCATTCAACCCTCTAGCAAATCGAAGAGCCTTCTTCTCAGGAGTGTTTACCATATCCAAACCAAAACGGGCCAGCTGATTAAACTTGTTCACATACTCCTTGACAGACATATCACCTTGCTTTAATGCAATGAACTTCTCCATCTGTAAATTCGCCTCAGCAGCAGATAGAAACTTGGCCACAAATCTAGCCCTCAAATCGGCCCAAGTCTCGACGGGCCTCGTCCCATTGGTGACCTCCTACCAATAGGCTGCTTCGTCCTTCAAAAGCCACACTGTCAATAAGATCTTCCTCTCGTCATCAATCCTAAAGATAGCAAACAAGTCCTCAGTGTCTTTCAGCCAATTCCTAGCTTCAACAAAAGATTCCGTGCCTAGGAAATTCTTGCCTCCCATCGCCTTGAAGTCTTTACAAACCTTCGTGAACTCAACTTGAGGATGCTGAGGGGGAGGAGGAGGAAGAGGAGCCTCAGCAACTGGAGGAGGAGGAACAGGAACCACCGGAGGAGGGACATTAGGGGGAGGATTCTCAACTACAGGAGGAGGAGTGGGAGTAGGGTTTGCGGGGCCAGCTGTCGCCCTAGCTTCTAGAAGTCTCCTATACCAGAGTGGTACGTTCACTCCATCCGGGATGGCAAGATTCTCAGCCATACTGAAACGAAAGATAAGATAAGATTAGGTCAAGGGAACGAAGGATAACGCTAATGGCTTTTTGGGGAATAGCCTTTTAAAATACTAGACTTGGAAAATACTTTATACTTGTTTTGAAAATAGTTTTTCAAAAGTCTTTTAAAAACTTTTTGTTCTTTCTTGTAAACCATATGCTCTGATACCAAATTTGTAACACCCCACCTCCGCTAGGGTCACTCTTTCGGGGGCACTAGCTTCTGGGGGGCGTTAGAACTGGGTAAGCATGCATAATGATATATCAAGGCAGAACAAGATCATAAATATATATGTAAAACAGAGTAAGTGAGGATAAAACAGCGGAATATCTCAAACCATCTCAAAACAAGTCTAGTACATCATAAAGTCAACTGCCAAAATAAACATGTCTAGTACATCATAAACAGAAATACTGAAATACATAGTGCTATCCCCAAAATAAAGATGATAAACCATAGCGAGCTCAATGTCCAGACATACATGAGCTATCCAGTAAACAAGCAAGCGATCCAAGCTAAGCACCACTATTCCCTCCCTGAGAACCTGGGGGGGGGGGGAAACGGAAGAAAAGAAGCGAAAGAAAACAGGTCATTCAAAAAGACTGGTAAGCCCTACTACGATCAGTCTATAAACTAATAAAGTTAGCATCATGATGGAAACTGAGATGAACATACTGGCAATAGATAAAGGTGTCATCACATAAAGAAGATTAAGCTTTGCACCACAGTGTACTAGCAAACTAACATAACAGGTATTGATCCCTCAGCCCAAAACTTTGGCCCAATAACATGAGGTGACCTTAATACAAGGTCCAGCCCAACGGTCTAGTCGATCGGCTCCCTATAAACCTAACACGTCAAGTATTGGTGTCCATACGGCCCACATATGGTTGTAGTCAGACTGTGCTGGGTCCACCTTTGGGTGTATCAAGCCCTCGGGTGTCAACCCCAGACACCTAAGCAATAATGCACAGTCTAAACCTACTGGTACCCATGCCTCGAGTTTGTCCAACACCGGACTATGTGCACGTCCGTAGCCCGCCTGGACCCGCACCGCTGTACCACTCAGCCGTCGCTTTGGTCGCTTACATCCGTCCAGTAATCGTGCCCCGCCCTAGCCTAGCCTCTAGGGTTGTGAATGATACCAAACTGGGATTACTGCTGGAACAGACCACGTTGCTAGGGTTTTCTAAGAGGGTTAAGTGTGGTTTAACCCCTCACTAATCATGGATTAAATTAGTTAAGTGTAACCAACAGTTCACCACTTAACCCCATTTAATCCCTCGTATCCCCAAAATTGGTTAAGTATTAGTGGGCCATGACTTAACCCTAATCATGAGGCATTAATTAATTTAATTGTGCCTTAACCTCTCACATTAGACTTTGTTGCGGTTACCTAGTTAAGCCGGTGGGTTCCGGGTAGATTTACACCACAACTTGGTCTAACCTCGGGTCTTGGCACCACATGACCAACTTCTCACATTGGATCCTATTGTTTGTAGCCACTAGTTAAGCCGGTAGGTTCCGGGTAGAATTACGCTACAAACTCAACCCAACCTCGAGTTGGCCACACTTATGTTTTCTAAGTGTCATGTCCACTTTATTTTCAAAACATAATTACAAGTTTAACAAATACTTGGGTAGACCTAACTTAATAGGTAAATTCCCAAGGGGTAGACCTAACTTAATAGGTAAATTCCCAATCTTATATTTTCATGTATTTTAAGTTTTACCCAAACCCCTCAACGTCATTCTATCGCTTACATATTCGTCATAACGCATAAAGGATAGAAAGAGGGAACTTGGCACAACATACATGATAAATCTTACATATCATAATAAACATGCATAACATGTTGGACTTGCATAACTTAGCATAGTGAACTTGCATAAACATGCATAACTTGTTAAACTTGCAAATCATGGCATAGTGAACTTGCATAAACATGCATAACTTGTTAAACTTGCAAATCATGGCATAGTGAACTTGCATAAACATGCATAACTTATCAAACATGTGTAACATGGCATAGTGAACTCGCATAAGCATGCATAACTTATTAAACATGTGTAACATGGCATAGTGAACTCGCATAAGCATGCATAACTTATTAAACATGTGTAACATGGCATAGTGAACTCGCATAAGCATGCATAACTTATTAAATATGCATAAATCCCAACTTTCATCACATATTAACTTTAGAGTTTCTAAAATGAAGGTAAGAGGGCTTACAATGCTTATGCGGACTCAAATGAGTATAGCAAATGTAAGAAACCCCTTATGCAACTAATTAAACCCCAAAAATGCAAGCAAACTTGATCAAGACTCCTCCTTTATGATGCCAATAGAGAAACAAGCCTTTAATGCAAGCTAAAGAGGATCATACAAGCCTAAATATACTTGTATGCATGGAAAATCACTTAGGAATTAATTTAGGAAATGTATGAAGAGAGTGGAGGCCATGAGAGGTTTGATTTTGCCATAGTTTAGTTGCTAGAATGAATAATGAATGATTTAGGGTAGGTTAGGGTCTTATTTATAGATTAGGCTGGTGATTTAGACCACAGGATTAAACCCTAGTTGAATTAGGTCCATCAGATTTCGGAATTCTCTAGAACCAAGCCACACAACCAAGCCCAGATCAGAAATGGTGCGCCAGGCAAAACTGCCCGGCCACCCCGTGTCGACAGGGCTGTCGACAGGGCAGTCGACACCCTTAGACCCCTGTCGACATGCCTGTCGACTTGGGGGTCTTGGCGGGAGTTTTCCCGCTGACGCCAGTTGTGCCCTAACCCTTGTTTTTAACTTAAAATTTAAATCTGTTTTTAATATGGAAATTTCTGAAAACTTCAATGGGTCTTAACTGGGTCATACGGACTCCGATTTTCAAAAACTCGGACTCTATTTCGCGTATTTTTCCGAGACGAACGCAATTGCACAGCCCGTTTCCCTTGATTCATATTTTTAAATTAAATTCTGCCTCAATTTATATCTTAACAGGTTATTAAAAATACAGGTTGTTACACTTTATGTGTTAGAATAATTTTCATATGTTGAAATTATTTTCATGCATTGAAATTAAAGTCATATGTTGAAACTATATCCATGTGTGGAAATGTTCATGTGTTGAAAAGTGATGTGTGAAAATTAAATTCATTTGTGAATGAATGAACTGTCTAAACAATAAAAATCACCTTTTTATAATATATATGAAGTATGAAAAATATTCGCCTTATATATAAATAGTTTCAACAATAAAAATTTCATCTTTCTTATATGAATAACATAAATAAAATATCCATGTGTGGAAATACTCATGTGTTGAGAAATGTGTGTAGTGGAAAAGTTCATGTGTTGAATAAAAGATCGAACAATAAAAATTACAATTTTATTGAAACTATGAAGTGTTGAAAACATCCATTTGTCGAATAAATATTTTAAATGATAAAAATATCATTTTTATCTTATATGTGATATGCTAAAGATATGCGGACGTTGAAATAAATATTTGTGAATGAAATATTATTTTTAACATGCATAGGAACTAAATAAAATAGTCATGTGTTGAAATCTATTTTAGTTCACCAAATTTATCATCTTTGAAATGTGAAGTGTTAAAAATAGCCACTCGTTCAAATAAAATATGCATGAGTTGGAAATATACATTAATTAGCTAATGATGTGATTCTAGCCTATGCATGCAACATTAGAATGAATGGTGTTTTTAAACCAAAGTAAATCAAATATGAAGTTGAATGGAAAATGATAAGTGACAAAAATTGTATATATGTACATGCATATTTATTGAACAGGTTATAGCAAAGGGGCTAGAGAAGAGGAATAAAATTTTGTGCCCGACAAATAGGTACACATTTACTGTTTTGTTTGGGTGATGATTTTATGAGCCTCTTGGCTTTTTCTTTTTCTTTTTGACATGAGACGCCCGTGTGTAGGGCTGTAAATTTTGTTCGAATGTCCGACGTCCGTTCGTGTCCGTGACCGAAATACGTCCGTCCGAGTCCATCCGATTTTGATTTAGGACACGAGTTAGGACAACAAGATTTGTACGAGAAAAAATCATGTTCGGTCCGGGCTCGTCCGAATTCGTCCGAATTACTTGAAATTCGGCGTATAGTTGAGAAAAAATCTAGTAAAATGCACAAAATGTGATATATATAGCCATGTCCGACCAAGTCCGACCGAGTCCGGCCATGTTCATGTCCGTCCGATTTTATTTAGGACACGAATTAGGACAACAAAATTTGTTCGAGAAAAAATTTGGTCCGGTCCGTGTTCGGTCCGAATTTTTTTAGGATAGAAACTAAACACATCTCCGTCCGGTCCGGTCCGACCGATTTACACCCTTACCCGTGTGGCTATTTGGGAATTTTCCCAGCCCCTCCCGTACAAAGGAGGTTATGGCGAAATTTTCCAAAAATTAAAGGCGTTAGTGAAATAATTGAAGTGAAAACGATATAGGAATTTTTGAATGAGCTATATTTATATAAATATATAAATATAAATAAAATTAAAACGAAACGTGGTCGTGCAGTTCGTGTTTTGAAACCGTGATTTCAAACGACTAGTGCGGGAAATCCGACCATTGGATTTTCCCGAAACCGCAACCGTTGGGTTCGCCTTGGAAATATCTTTCCAACGGCACCAACTTTGTGAAGATCCGACGGTTGGATTGTCTGGAATGTTTAATTCAAATCTGAAGAAAAACAGCGCCAGAAACGATTATATTTATATATATATATAAATATAATCAAATTAAATCGATTAACGACGTTGTAGTTCATAAATTGAAATCTTAATTTCAAATGGCTAGTGTGGAAGATCCGACCGTCGGATTTTCCCAAAACTGAAACCGTTGGATTCGTTTTGAAATGACCTTCCTAATGATATAAAATTTGTGAAGATCTAACGGTTAGATTTTCAGATATGTGTAAAACAAAATTAGTGAAAAGCAGCGCCAGTGCATCGACACGACCTGAAACGTCGTTTAATTAAATATGGTCATTTTAAAATAAATAAAAATGGCGATATATCGTTATAAAATACTATAGACGATATAGAGGGAAAATAATCCCATTTTGTTGTGTTTGCTTGATATGTGATGGTTGAATGTATTTAACATGAGAATTATAACTAAAGAACTGAAATGTGAATGTTGAATAGTCCAACCTTGTGATAAATCGATTTGAAAAATCTAAATATAAGTGGATTATTTGAAAAGGCCGAGTTCATCTCATTTCAAATAATCGATCGACGTTGAGAAGTCGAAGAGTCGAAGACGGTTGAAGACCGACGATCTTCACATTGGATGGATGAGCGCTACTGATGCTCGTGATTGGAGTAGCTACCATGAAGGAACTGAAGTAGTAGCCGTCCAAACATACTGTTGATTGTAAATGGACTGTGTGTCTGACATTGGATTTTTTTCTGTGCTGATTGATCTCTGTTAAATATATATCTGTTTGGCGGCGGAGAATTTATTCTCTTATTTAACGCCCTTCTCTGAGACGTACGAGCTCAGAGGTTATGTATTGATAGAAATTAGTCGCGTGGAGTGGATTGCCTGTGTGACACGCCTAAGTGGCATATGATCAAGGCTTCTGTTGCAAAGCAAAGTCTTGTGGTTGATGATCAAAGCATGGTCTGTGTGACGTAGCTTTGTGTATGACGTGAATTCGCGAGCCTCACACCTCGGTATGAGTCAAAAACGGGAGACGGACCGCTGGGAGTGCACGACGATTCTTTCTAGCTATGGTGGTGTCAGTGACCTACCAGCCCTGACATTATATATACTTTTCACCTGTGTGGTAGTTGGAATGCGAGGCGCCTCGATTATAGGTCTGTAAGGACCGGGAAACGTGTGTTCAGGAATTGCCAATCCTCAAAAGTAAGAGAGGACCGGCCCAGCCGATTCCAAGGATCATAGTGAGGTCCTGGGACATTTGCTAGAGTGTCTCGAACGGAGAGGAGCTTACCCCTTGCCTCGACTCATGAAGGAATCCAATTTCCAGTACGAAATATGCGAATGTGATTGTATTACTAGTATGGCGACATGATATATGGTACCCATGCCGTCTAGGATTGATATTTATGATTGAAATCGCTTTTGAAACATATATGCACTAGTAATAATATCAAACACTTTTGTTTAATTCGTATGAAGCATTTTTGGCCATTATAAGGTAAAACTCTATCCCCCGGCTTGTGTTGCATTGTGTGATGGGATCTGAGTCTTATAATGGCTTCATTTTATTAAAAGCATTGCGATGATTTAATCATTTACTTTATTTCATGCACTAGCACTCATTGGAGTAAACCCGTTCCGCTAAAGTGGCGTGGTCCTTTGATTTGCTTTATTATTGTTGTTAATAAGTTAAGTAGATTTCTCATACCAGTCCCATGACTGACTCGTAGTTTGTTTCACCTTGCAAACTCGGGTGCCCTCATTTTCACACGGGCAGCCTAGTTACAGGTTTCTGACGCACTTTTGGCTCATGGCGAGGCTTGACTACACCGTGCTGACTTGGATTTTCTCCGCCATTATTGTATCTATATTATGATTCCGCCATTGGCGATGTAGACTGATAATTATTTTGTGTACTCTTTATGTATGATTCCGCCTCAGGCGATGGTGACTGATTATGTATCATTATGCACTAAGTTGTATCCTGTACTGTGCTTCTCTGATGTGATGATATCTATATGATTCCGCTGTCATATGTGTGTAAATTATTCTATTTTCTGTTTATGCTATAATCTGTGATCTGCTGATGAAGATTAATGTGTTATATTCCAATGATTATCCTTAACTCCGTGTCACGGGGTTTTGGGATCGTCACAAATTTGATTGAAAAACGAATAAAGGAAGTTGGAAAAAAAAGAAGAAGATTTACCCCTGCTTTTGATCATGGATATACTAGTCACATTCTTTTTTCCCAACAACCAACAGAAGCTACGATAGGGATTTGTTCCATTTCTAGTGGATGTAGACAAGATGAATTATGTGTCTTTGCCGTAAACAATCCAATCTAGTTTTAGCAAATATGCTAAAAAATTCATGCACAAGCCGAGAAACATGTCCGGATGCTCAATGCTTCCTTTGGTATTTTTTTTTGTACATTATTCTTATTTTTAATTCAAACATGACAATATGATTCATTGTAAAAAAATATTTTCTTGTTTTTATATGCAGTATGTCTTTTGCGAGAAGATTGGTCAAGTAAAGCAAAGGAAAAATTGCAGCGACAAACTACCACAATTTTCTAGGTGGGATTTGAAGGATCTGAAGAACATCATGAACCAAATTTTTTGAATCAAATGAAGAATGGGGAGGTACATTATTTTGATATAACTGACTAATTCAATCTTACTTTCTGTATGAAGCAATGTATTTTAAAAATTATACCTTATACAAATCAAAACTGGTATCTCACTCTCATGACACGGTGATCTTAATAAAAAGTGATATCTTTAAAACACTAAAACTGATACTAAAAAATTGTTCCCATAACAATAAGAAGTGAATAATGGTAAAACGGATACCTTAAAATTATTAAAAATGATAATTTTGTAGTGAATTTAAAAAATTGTTATATAAAAATCCAAAAAATGATACGTAGAAACTGACATTTTATATTTGATACCCAATTTGTACTAAAATTGCTAGTTAAAAAATTAGAAATTATAAATGTAACCTAAATATTTACAAATTTGCTATATAATTAATATCAGTTGAATGTTCGAAAATATGCAGATAAAGGAGATTAAAAATATTGAGCCGCACGAGGCTAAGCTCTTAGAGAAATCACAAAATCTATCAAGAATAACAACAAACAGAAAAGGTGCAGAAAGTAAAAAAAAGAAAACGTGGTCAGTTGGAAGAACAAGTGGAAAATTCTGAAGACGACGCGGCAACCTTAATTTTTAATTGCCATATTAAAGAGCTTGAAGACAAAATTAAAGAGTTAAAACAAGAGCTGAAGAAAGAAAGAAAGAAAGTTGAGAAGACAAGCGGAAGATAAGATTTTCAAACTAAGGCAGTTACTCAAACAAAAACAAAAAAACAAAGCTAAAAATGATAAAACAGATGGTAGAAGAGATTCAAAGCAGCAAAGGATGATTCACCACTGGTAGATGAATTTGAAAGTTTTGACAAAGCTGAAATATATTTGAATGTTGAATATGAGGAGGGAGAAAACCAACCAAGAAGAATTTCAATCAATGTTGAATACTCATCTGCAAAGATAGACAAGTCTGACAAAAAAGAAAATGAAATAACACCAAGAACTGATACTAAATTTGACAACAACAGTGGCAAAGATTAACAACAGAAGAAAACATTAGAAGACATTGTTGCCCCCGGCTTTAAATTGGGTCTTACTCAAGCATTTTCAAAAGTACAAATTGATGAAAGCAGTGACAAAAAACATATCGATAAAGGATTAAAAAATCAGCCAAGAAACCATCAAGTGCCAAACCACCATCATATTTTGCAAGACTAAAGGCAAAGAGTAAAATTAAGAAGAGGAATGTTGTAGTTTGAGTACTCTAAACAAGCAATCAAGAAAGCAAAGAAAACAAAAAAGAAGACAAAAGATAAATCATGTGTAGGAAAAGAGGAAGAACTACAGCTTTCGTTGGTTCCAAAAAATGAAGCAAAAGATGGAAAAAACAAAAGAAACAAGACTAAAAGCAAGAAAAAGAAAACATAGATGATTTAAAGCCAATTCAAGTAGTAGAACCTACTCGGAATGGCCTACATTTGGCAAACTGCAAAAGTAAGACATGTCATCTAAATGACGATGAGGCAAGGGTTGTCAGGAATTTTTTTTTTTCAATGGCAAAAGCTAAAGAAAAGTAAGATTTTTTTTCCCATTATAGAACATACAAAAACTTAATATTTGCTGGGTTTTATTTTTAATAAACAACCCTGTTGTTTGGCGAGATGATGATTTGTCAAGGGGAGGATGTACTATCACAAAGGATATGATGATAGATTTGCTGAGAGGAATGCTCATAGATGTAAGAAATAGTTGCAAATCATGAAAATTGTTGGAATTTAGTTAGATTCATCACAGGATTGAGCAAAATTTAAAGTAAATGACTGAAGTAATGTCTAGAATGAAGAACAGTGTTATATGTAGTTAATGCATGTTTGAAGACAATGCTTTGAATTTCAGTTTTATATGTTTTGCGTTTTAGTATTGACTGGATTGATGTATGAAATGGTGCTTATATAACTGTTGATGTATGAAATGTCTGTAATATTTCTATTTTGCATAAAAAGTTACTGAACTGATAAGAAATTTATATAATATCGATACGTTGAAAAACATATGTAACTGAGGTTCTCAAAAACTGATACCTAATATGATATTAAACTGATACTTATTGACTGCAGGGAAAAAAGGATACTTAAAATAATGTAAAACTGATACTTATTTACTGCAGAAAAAAATTTATACCTAAAAAGATGTTAAACTGATACTTAAAAACTGCAAACATTAAAATGAACACAACTGATACCAATAGATACATTAATTGATACCCGGTAGATGAAACAAAAAATATAACTAAGTAAAATGATACATATAGGAGATTAAAACTGATAATCAACATGCAAATATAATATCAGTAATCATAACACCAACATATAATATCATACCAACATATCAATGTAAAAATTAAATAAAAACACAATAAGGTAGGAATAATTTTTATTAAAATATAGAATATCTAGCATATATAAATACATCAAGCACAATCTTGCTACCATGTACAAACTTATTTAAAAAAAATCTAAAAATACATGTATTCCGTAAAACAAATTCAATAAAAATCATTTTTCACTGGAAGCTTGACAATTGCGCTTGTTATGTCCATATTCGTAGCACACTCCGCATCTATTTTGTTTGTTCTGGAAATATGCAAACCCTCCTTTTCTTTTTGAGGATGGTCTCCCAACTCCATGTTTATCCTTTGATGACCTAATAACTGCATCACTACTTGAATCAATAATAGGTTTATCATAGGTAGGTATCAGATTAATAATATTACAATATGAAGATCGATAAGCTTACACATTGAAATATTGTTCAATGAAATCATACACATTTAATTTCACTTTATTAATGCCTTTTACTGCATGATCACAAGGAAAACCCATCACTTTTCATTGATTACAGCTGCAAGTCCAATCTTTAAGATCAACATGAAGAGATATTGGAGATTTCACTTCAAAAAGAAATTATGAAGATTTGAAGACATCCCACCCGAAACCTTCTTCAACCAACTCTTTTAAATAATTTTCCATAGGCGGACATAAAATCGTGGTCCATAAACGACATTTCTCTCTCCGTTTAGCAATTTGCTCCATGATTTTAATACGTATTCCATCCAAGCAAGCTGTAATAGGTAATGCCCTCTCGTCTAAAATCTAATTGTAGAAACTTTTAGCAATGTTAGAGCTATACTCCTCATACCGTTTACCTCGAAAGAAAAAGTCAGCCCACTTTTCGAATGGTTTGTCTTTCAAAAAATTCACTGTTGTAGTGCCACCAATTTCCAAAAATTTAGAATGAGTTGCATCAAATTCGTACACACTGGAATCTCTAGAACAAGTCTTAAACAATTCGACAATTGAAATATTTGCATTTCTGGACTTAACCGCGGAAAGCAAATTTTTTTCCATGTGAAGGTAACAGTGACTATGTAATGACATTGGAAAAACATCTTGACCACCAGAAATTAAACCTTGATGTCGATCCGACATAAAAACCAAAGTTCTTTCTTTTTTAAGCATTTCCTTCAAATGAGTTAAAAACCAACTCCAGTTGTCCGCATTCTCTATTGAAACTATAGTCATAGTTAGAGGGAAGAAACCTGCGAAACAAACTACAGAATCAAAAAACAAACATAAATCATGATTGATAAATAAACCTGATACATTCAATCGTAGAAAATGCTAACAAAAAACAGTTTAGTAAAAATTGATACATTTAGACATACAAAATTACTACATACACACTGTACAACAAACGTCGATACCTACAATCATAGCATATTGCTACCTTCAAACTGTATATTAGAAACTGATACTGTCACACATACAAAACTGCTACCGGAGAACAAACTAATACTTCCAGACATACAAAAGTGCTACCTATCAATTGGAACAATAAAAACTGATATCATAAATTATATTAAACTGATACCTAAAAACTGTATATAAAAAAAACTGATAGCATACACTTAAAATGATACCATAAATTATAATACACCAAAACAAATTAACACTAAATCGTACCTTGGTTACCATCCTTTGCAGTACCACCCATCGAGACTCCTGGCTTGCCCTTCAAATGAGTACCATCAAAAATATCATAGGCCGACAATGTTTGAAGCATAGAATACAAGCGTGTAAACTAACAAACACTCTCTCAATCTGATTTATAGACGGATTAACATCCATCTCGACATAAGAATACAGATTATGATTCATTAATGCCTCTAAGTACCAAGGCAAATCATTATAGGACATTGCATCATTACCATACAATACCGTTAAAGCAAGTTGCATCCCGTGATAAGCATAAGAGTAAGACAACTAAGGGTTAACTCTCTTCGAAAATCAACCATGATATCTTTTGGTTTCTTACTTGGATGATCTCTAATTTCATCTATTATCAGTGACTTAACAAATCGGCTAGAAAGATGATAATTGTTAAGATTTCATTGACCTCCACCACAAGACTGTTCAACAACCAAAGTCCTAATGAAATACCTACCGAGATGTCCGGAATCACAAGTAGCATGCACTTTAAACAAATATCCACTGAAAGACGAAGAGCAAACAGCTGTGATCCTAGTAGAGTTATTCTTAAAATAATGTAACCCATGACCTGGTTTAATTTGATATGCCATTAAGAATTCTCTAAAGTTGGTTGCCCCTCCAATACAAAAACCAATAAAATCAGAAAATGTTAATGCAGAACCTCTTTTCATCAAGTCTTTCAAGTAACTTTTGTTGTGAACAACAATGTTTGCAGCCGAATATCCAGTAGAAGACGAAGGGATTAAAACATTAATAGAAAGTGAAGAAGAACCATCATTCATATTTTCCAACTGAAAATCCTTAAGCATAACTTTCAAAACAAAAAAATAACTCTCCTTGTGTATTTGAAATAAAACGATACTTTGAAGATTAGAATCAATATCAATAATTTTGGTTCTATTCTTAGGCACATAGCTAATCTCAATCGACATAGGAGTAGGCTAAGACCAATTCTGACATATTTCGTTCCGGAAATCAAAAAGTGTGTTGTCAGCCAAAATGTGAAAATAGCTATACTATTTTGGTTCTACTACAACGTTCTATTTTTTGTGTTACCTTAGCCATAAAAATGTGTTGCTCTAGATAAACAAGTGTAACATGATGCAACATTTTGTACAGTGCTGCTATAGCAGACCTTTTCATGTCCTACGTGGCGATCTGCACCATTAGTTGAAATAATATCTCAGCCTACTTGATTTTGTTGTTGGGGTGGAGTTTGGAAGGTCTGGTGGACGGAATTTTATGGAACAGTTGTGTTAATATTGAGATTGTGTATCCGCCCTTACCTTATCCTAAGACTAGAAAGGAACATGCTTTCACTTTTTGTTTGAATTTAGTGAAGTTAAGAAGACTCTACACTGATTCGACGTCAGGAAATAAGGGGATGGCACTCAGATGTTTGGATAAGATTATGGACCACTTTGATACGTTGAACACTGCTATAAATTGTGAGTTAAGGGAAGCGGATCTTAAGTTCAATGCTGAATGTAGTAATCAAGTCACCACAGGGCGGACAAAAGGGGTGGAACCTAAGTCAGTTTTGACGGATGCTGGAGGGAACTGTTTTGAATGTGTGGAGAGGTTTAACTCTGGTTATTATTGTCCTCAGTCGAATGATCAAATGCTGTTAGATCCTTATGTGATGCAATGCATGGGATTGGATGTAGATGAATGGTATGGGTCTAACGGTAGTATGATGGATATTAATGTAAATGATATGAAAGGGAAGTCTGATGTTGTTGTAGATGACATGGGAGACAATGCTGATGTGAGTGTCATCGAGAGCGAAGTTGATATTGAATCAGGGGAGGATAAGCAGAGGAGCTGTTTGGTGGCTGATGATATTTTTCTGTCAAATAGTTTTGATCTGTTAAGGAATTATGATGATGCTGGTAGCTCGAGTGTGGTGGAAAAGAGGAACTGTAATGTGGCAATCGATGACTTACTTTCGAATACTTTCGATATGCTGAAGAGTTGTGACGACAGTCTGGACACAAATGTGGTAGAGATGGATGACTCTAATGAAAAGGTTGTTTCGTCATACGCTACGCTGAAGGGGGTATTCAAAGTTGTTAAGTGTGGAAGGATGAAAAGTAAGGTGGCGCATTGCAGTTCTGATATTGTGGATGGCATACGGCTGGGCGATGACCTCAACGGTGAAGAATGGGTGGGCATGAATGAAAGTCACTGCGGTCAGGTGGTGAATGTGTATGGTACATATGCTCTTCAATCGATCAGGGAGGTGGTGGATTCAGGCAGTAATGGATCCACTGTTGTTGATTCTGTATTAAATGGTAATGTTTTTGGTTTCACTTTTTTATGGGACTATAAATCTAGTTCAGTTGTGATGAGCATAAAGAGTGTGAAGATTATTTGCTTGCACCTGAGGCCGAGTGCGAACTTTTATAGTTGTGTGGATACTCATTGGTGCTTGGATTTGTACTCTGGTGTTGATTCTAGTCTTTTGAGAAATGTTGGAGAGCGGATATTTAGTGAATCATCAGTACAAAACAGGGTGGATACCACTTCATTAATTAGAAGGGGGAGACCTAGGTCTAGTACTTCTAGTAGTGTTGGGTCGCATAGTCCGAATGCATCAGATTTGAGCTCAGAGATTAGCGAAGGACTTTTCCAACGCAGTGACGTATCCACTCCTTTGACCAGGAGAGGGAGGCGTAAGAGAGAGATTCCTAGTTCTGGTATGGTCCGCCGTAGTGCTAGGATCAGGCATGGCTCATCTTCATCACGAGGTAAGACCTCGAATCCGGATTTTAGTAGTAGCAGTTCGGATCGGGGCTCAGGTATTTCTATGACTTTTGGTAGCGATTACACTCCTTTTGCTTTAGGTAGTCTCTCGACTAGACAGTTATTTCAGTTAGCAAACGATACTGCTTTTTTTTTTTCAGACATTGAGATTGATGCTGAGTATATTAGAAGTAGAGAACTAGAGCGAGTTTCTTCCTTAAACAGATGAGGATTGTTAGTTGGAATGTTAGGGGTTTAAATGCACCTAAAAAATGTTCAAAAATTAGGTCTTTTTTTAGAGATAATCACATTGATATTGTTCTACTTCAAGAGACTAAAATTGAATGCCCAGATTTTAGGTTCTATATTAGGTTAGGCGGGTCTATTTTCCGAAACTGGTCTTATCTTCCGGCAGTTGGTACTGCCGGAGGAATAATGATTGGTTGGAAAGACAATCAATACAGATTGGTGCTTGAGTTCCCAAAGTTACATTCTCTACATATTATTTTACAATCCCTTTCTGATAATACTTTTTTGGGTATCACAAATGTGTATGGTCCCCACACTAAAAGGAGAGTCCTATGGGAGGAATGCTCTAATTTTAGGAATATTTCACCTAACTCTTGGGTAGTGGGGGGGGGGGGGGCTTTAATGTCACCAGATTTTTAGGGGAGAGATCACCACGAGAAGGTGATTTCTCTGATATGGAGGAATTTAACGACTTTATATTAGACAGTAATTTAATAGAGATTCCTCTTGATAATAGATTGTTCACTTGGTCGAATGTCCGTGATAGTCCTTCATTTGCATTACTAGATAGATTTTTTATTAGTACTGAATTAGAAGATAGATATTTGATTTGTAGAGTCAAGGGATTACCGTTTTTACTCTCTGATCATTGTCCTATTATACTTACGTGTAATTCGAACATTTCAATTAGTAGTAGTTTTAAATTCGAAAAGATGTGGCTACTGGATCATAGTTTTACTAATCTTGTCTCCTTGAAATGGAAGGCCTTGTATTACTTTAATAATATTTATAGAGGTAATTCTGCCAAGATTTATGTGGCGAAGTTAGGTAAGTTGATATTTTTTCTCAAGCGTTGGAACAAATATATCTTTGGTAACGTAAGATTTAAAAAAAGATAAGACCATGTGTGGACTGTTAGAGTTAGAAAAAATTAGTGAGACCAGGATCCTCAACTCCACTGAGAAAGATAATTACTGTAATCTTAAACAAGATCTTAAACAGATTTTAGAAAAAGAACAGATCATGTGGAGGCAAAGGTCTCGTATACAATGGATCAAGGAAGGGGATAATAACACCAAATTTTTTCATAGTGTTGCAAATAAGAGAAGGCGCGATAATATGATTCACTCGATTATTGTAAATGATGTAGAACTGTCTATACAGAAGGATCTAAATGAAGCCTTCACTAGATATTATAATCAGATTTTCGGTTCTAAGTTTAAGAGAAGAACAAATGTCAGTTGGAATGACTTATATCCTTCTGATACTAGGGTCAGTCTTGTAGATTTGGATAAACCTTTTTCAGAACAGGAGATTTGGAAGGCAGTTAGCGATATGCCTAGTGACAAAGCTCCTGGCCCTGATGGTTTCTCTGTTAATTTTTACAAACAATTTTGGGAAGTTTTAAAGTTTGATATTATTGAATTATTTAATGAATTTTATAGAGGGGATTTGCGTTTAGGTAGTTTTAACTTTGCCAATGTCATACTTATACATAAGAGAGAGGGGGCTAATACACTTAATGATTTTAGACCAATCTCTCTTATTAATGTTTCTGTCAAGATCATTTCTAAAGTTTTAGCGAATAGGTTGAGTAGTAAGATGAATGACCTAATTGATGGCTCCCAAACAGCTTTTATTAAAGGTAGGAATATAGTAGATGGCGTGGCAGCGGTACAGGAATATATCAATGTCTGTTGTAAGAACAATATAACATGTGCCATCTTGAAGTTAGATTTCGAGAAGGCATTTGATTCAATTGACTGGGACTTTTTATGTGAATTATGTCTTGCTAGGGGATTTAGTGTTAGATGGACAAACTGGATCATGTTGTTACTTAGGTCTGGTTGTTCCAACATTGTTGTTAATGGGGTAATGGGTAAGAAAATACAATCCAAGAGAGGACTTAGACAAGGCGACCCCTTATCGCCTTTTCTGTTTAATTTAGCAGTAGATGTCTTCTCAAAAATTATTAAGAGAGCAGGGAGTTTAGGTGTTCTAGGTAGTGTTGGGAACGAGGAATTTAACAATGAATTATCGATCCTTCAATTTGCGGATGATACTTTGTTATTCTCTTCTCATCTGCCTGAGCATATTATTGCTCTTAAATTTATCCTCTACTGTTTTGAGATGTTATCTGGTTTAAGAATTAATTTTGATAAGAGTGCAGTGATGGTCATTAATGACTTTAACAATATTGAGACGTTAGTGGCTAGCACTTTGAATTGTTCAATTATGAAATTTCCTTTTGATTATTTAGGTTTTAAGATAAGACCTTCAAAGCTTAAGAAGGAAGATTGGATAGTCATCATTGATAAGATTAATAACAAATTATCTAACTGGACTAATAGATTTCTGTCCAGAGCAGGTAGGTTAGTACTTGTTAATTCGGTCCTATCAGCTATTCCTTCTTATTGGATGGCTATTCATCATTTCCCTTAATGGGTTATCGAGAAGATCGATAGGACTAGGCGAAACTTCCTTTGGAATGGGGAATCTAGTTGTAGTAGTTATAAATGTCTAGTTAATTGGGACATGTGTTGTAAATCAAAGTTGGAGGGGGGTTTGGGGATTGTAAATCTATATAATTTTAACTCTGCTTTGCTCGCTAAATGGTTATGGAAATATAGATGCCCAGAAGTGAAAACTTCTTGGAAGTCTATTGTTTCCAAATCCTATTATTCAAGAGGTGAGTTTTTTGTAGAAAATAGTGGGGGGTGGGATAATAGATTATCTCACTTTTGGAAGTCTGTTTTGGACTGTTTTGACTTTTTTAACGTAGGATGCAAAATGTTAGTTCATTCAGGAAATATTACTTATTTCTGGCACGATGCTTGGATATCTATAGTGCCTTTAAAAATTGAATTTAGTGAACTGTTTAACATTAGTAGATTTAAGAATGCTTTAATTAAGGATGTTTACAAAGCAGAATTAGATCCTCCGTGGGAGTTTTCCTTTGATAATACTTTAGAAGAAGATTTATTAAGACAATTGGTCTTACTTAAAGCTAAGTTAGCATTGTATCACTTAGACGAAAATGGTGATTCTATTAGCTGGTGTATGGATAAGAGTTTAGTTTACACTGCTCATTCTATGTACAGTTTTATTAATTTTTCTGGCATTGCTATACATCCCTTTAAATTTTTATGGAAATCGAATGCTACACCTAAAGCTAAGTTCCTAATGTGGTTGATCATCCATAAGAAGCTTAATACTATTGAATATTTAAAAAGAAAATTGTTGTTTTTGATGTAAAATGTTGTTTTTGTAATACTGGAGAGGAGGATGTAGATCATTAGTTTTACTCTTGTTATTTTACATTTTCTGTTTTTAATATGATTATTAGGATTTTTACTTTTGATGGGTTTAATTCCTTTAATAGTTGTATGGATTATTGGAATTGTTATAGGTTACGATTCAATTCCAGACAGAAATACATATTGGATTCCTTAGTAATGTTTATAAGTTGGGGCATTTGGGTTGAGAGGAAACAGAGAATCTTTCATTCAACCTCTGTACCTAAGGATAAATTAATTATCAATATAGTAAATTTCTGTTTGTTTTGGATGTCTAATTCGCATAATAAATTAATTGGTGAATTGCAATTGGGGAGTTTTCTTTTTAAGGTTAGATTAAACCTGAGTTTATTCATTCGTATTAATAGCTATTTTAGATGTAATAGTCTTCGTTTGGGTTACTGATTTCTTTTCACTTAGGTTGACACAATCCTATTGTTTGGGTGTTCTCATGTTTTTTTCTCTCTATACATGTATATATGAATATATGGCTATATATATATATATGTATTTATACATATATAGATATATATTGGCATATATTCATATATATGTGTAAGTTACTGATAATCTTGTTTCAGTTTTCTCAGACTACAGGTTGTAGAAGTAATTATGGAGATATTGGAGTTGCTGTTTGGCTTGAGTATTTTTTATTTGGGTTGGATATATGTATGAGGAGTGGTGTGATTTGTATTTTTGGTGATTTGTTACACCTCTTGTTATTTACACATAGTTTGTTATATGTATGGGTATAGATATATACTTCTTATCGGGTGGTGGCCTTGCCGGAATTCGATAATGAAGTATGATGGGTGGTGGCCTTGCCGGAACTCATCTGTCTATTTACTCCGTACATTACTATGTGTGACTCCCGATTTGGGTCTGTATTTGGATTATTGTATCACTTTATACTTTTTTATTATATATATGTGTGCTCTCTTCCTTCTGGAAGATCACACATTTTTTGCTCAAAAAAAAATTCATTTCGTTTCCTTCCCCAAATTTTCATTCACTTGCTACCCCCAAATTTTCTTTCACCCCCAAATTTTCAGATCTGATTTCCATTTTTTATTTTATTCGGATCTTATCTTCTACAGCACAAGATTAACTAGCTTCAGATCCAACGTCGAGCATCAAGTTTCATTGGTTTTCAACTCCAGGTGACGCGATTTCAATAACTAATCCTCAAGCAATGACAAAGAATTTATTGCGACGATAAGGAGCAATACAATTACAAATCTGAAGTTATTTTTGTACAATTCTAGATGACTTCCGGTAGTTGTTTTCTGTATGGACCAAGTTGCTCGATGTTCAGTTTGTTGTTTTGTTAAATGGCTCCTATTGTTGCTCAATGTCGAGTAGAATCATCCAAATATGTTGGGGTTTACAGTCAAATTGGTATTTTTGTTTCCAATTAAAGATTTCAGATATTAATTTGTGCAATTTCGATATTTTCTTCAGTAGGGAAATTGGGGCTATTGGTAATAGCATGAGATGTTTGACAAAATGTCGGCGAGGGTAAAAAGGCTAGTCAATTGATTAGTGCATGCAAATCAGTGGTTCTTACAGGTGGTTTTGAGGTATTTTTGTGTGTATTGTGTGTGAGTGGGTTATGATAGCTCTATGTTCACTATTCTATTGCACGTATATGCATATGTACATATGTATACGTTTAGAGACTTGTACACTTATGTATATATATGCATAGGTACACTTATTATGTGCTGCTTCATGATATTGCTTTGCCTGGTCTGCTCATCCCAATTGCATGATCGTTGGTTGTGCCATGATCTACTGATCTGAAATGTTTGGAAAACCTTTAAACTGTGCATATATATGTTATTAGCTACTCCTATATGCAGCTCGTCTGAGTTGTTTCTTTGTTTGTTCCATTGCACTTGAATCACCACCAGGACTGTGGGGCCTCGGACCCGTTGACGGCTCGCCTTCGGCTCGGAGCATGGCTCGCCTTCGGCTCGGCGTATATTTGTCAGTGTTAGTTTCTGTATAAATTGAAACTGCATATGTAATGAGTGAAATGAGCGATGTAGTGGGGAATATCCGTATATGTAATTGATTAAGTTATTAACAGTGAATTGTAAATAGTGGAGTTAGAAATATGTACTATTTCAAATGTTGAAATAAAATATCTATTGGAATAAAAATTCTATTTGAATATTTAATTCTGTGTAGTAGCATTTGTTTCTCCTTTTTGTTATATATTATATAATATATATATATATATATATTTTAAAAAATTAGTATAAATATCTGTAGCAACATTTTTGGAATGTTGCTACAGACACCTAAGGAGTAAGGATGTTGTTATAGACCTAAATAGGGTTCTACTGTAATAATTTTTTTTGTGTTGCCTTAGATAGACAAAATGTTGCCTTTGAAGTCTGTAACAACGTTGAAAATTGCATCACCCTAAAAATGTTGCCAACGGCCTATGCCAACATTTTTTGGGCCTGTGTCAACAATTTTTTGGCATCGCGTTAGGCCATTTATGGTGTAGCGGAGGTACCATTGAAGACAATTACAATAAGAAGACTGTTTTCACCGCTGAAAGGAAAAAATTCAATTAGCAAGGCTAACAAAGGAAAACTGATACACAGTTATTGTAGTCTAATACCCACAGTAAATATAATGATACCTATATACACTAAATTGATACCTATAAACTGATATAAACTTTTAAAGAAAATCTAATACAAAAAATGTTTACATCACAGGATGATTTATTAAAAGAAAATTAATTCAACTGATTTACATAGTTAATTCAGCAGTGTAATTGCAAAAGTAATACAACACCAAAACTATAAGAGAAAAGCAAAAATATATTTAACACAGTAAAAATGATACCTTAAAAATAATGAACTGATGCATACAAGTAGCTGTAATTAAATAGAAAAAATAAAAATCTATTTACATAACATTTTAATTGATTAAAGAATGGACATATTTCGAGTAAAATAAGGAGGTGATGCAACATTACAGCTATACAGTAAAAACATTTTAAAAAACATATAAGCATAAACATAACACAATTATTACATTAAAACCGATACCTTTAAAAATACAAAAATGACACCTAAAAACTAAAGTATTTATTTATGTTTGAAAAAAAGGTATCACAAAAACAAATTAAATCACAATCTAATTGATTAAAGCAAAACAAGTTCGATTGTAATACGGTGATAATATAACAAAATAAACATAAAATAAATAGAACATCAAAAAGAACAACAAATGAATATAAAACTGATTAATTAAAAAAAACTGATACTTGAAAAAATAGAAAACTGATATCCATCTATTCAAAACAAAAAAAACTAATACCTGCTAGTAGAACCAACAGAGTCCATGAATCAACGATACAACCAAAATCAATATGCAGGAGATAAATTGTCCAAAAATAATTTAATGTCAAGAACGATTTCCGAGATCAATATGCACGAGATCAATTTTCTGAAAACAACCTAATATCGAGCGCGATTTCTCAAATCAATATGCAAGCGATCAATTTTCTGATTTGAATTCCGCGATCACTAGCATTTGTAAATCAATTGCGATCGACGTCGATTAAATTGTGCGATACTAGAAACGAAACGAGATTGATTTCTGAAATCTATATGAAGGGAAAAAATCGCATTTTCAATTAATGGCATTGAGATAGAAATATTTGCGAGAAATAATTGATGACAAATAAGGAAAGCGCGTGTCAAATATGTTTATAAAAATATAATTAGTATATTGTCCTTTTTGATCAAAATTTTAATGGGCTGCCCTTACGATTAAAAAAGCCTTAAATTTTGTCCTTTTCATTATTTTCTTGTAAAACTAAGTTATAATCCATATAATGTTATTAATAGTGAGATTAAATAAAGCTACATAAAAAACAAAGTGCACTGGAAACCATGTACAGATTACAAAAATAAAGTGCACCAAAATAATCTACTATTGCATGTAATGAGTGGTTGACCGCTACTAGAGTAAGAAACTGCGGGGATAAGGCGAAGGTTATCTGAGAGCAACAAAAATGAAATTTTCAGGTTTTGAGCTTATTAAATGAATAGGGACATGCATTCTTGTGGCAAGTTGTATTGGCCATATTGTGATGTGGGTGGTGGTCATGTTGTGGTGAGGGTAACATGCAGAGTTGTCATGTTGCTGCTTGTGTTAGTCTAGGCAGAGATGGGTATAGTATGAAGTATAGGCTAAGTTTGTGTAAAGTTAAAGGAGCGCGGAGTTAATATTGTTTATGTGTCTGAATTTTGTAGTGGAATAAATTATTCATGGCCGAGTTCTACTAATATTGTTTATATGTTTGTTTAATAATAACCAATTAATATTGTCTACATGTATTTAGCTTTCCTAAAGTGAAAACCATCAGCAACAATGGACATGACTTTTATTGTTGTATGTATTATGGTTATTATTAGTACTTATTGCATAAATATTTTTCTGAATGCTTGTGGTATGTGTGCTGATTTTGTTAGATAACTATTATTTAAATGGTTATGGAAAATACTTATGTGACTAATGTGTTCTCAGTTATTTGAATATGATTGATTGTTGTTTTAAATCAAACTTTTACATGATTATTGTTGATTTTAATACAATTTATATAATTAGTTGCTAGAAATAATATAAGCCATTAACAGTATATAGTAGCATTTAAAATATGTAGCAAAATAATCAATACCTTTTTGTAGCATTTTAGAAACACTACAGAAACAAATGTAATATACCACCTGAATTTTTAGTGGCACAAAAATAAACGCTACAAAAAAGCAAAAAGTGATCCACGTAAATACCCTTGGTAGCGTTTGGATAATGCACCTACGCTAACCATATGGTATCATTTATTAAAACACAACCAAAAAATACAAACTTTTAATTGAAGGACAAGCAGTAGCATTCATTAAAACGCTACCAATACCAAAGGTCATTTCTGGTGTAGCATAAGACCAATTTTGGCATCTGATTCGATCTGTATCAAAAAATTAGCTAAAAATATATTCACAATGGTAAAATGGTTATAAATCGATTCGGTAAAAATCATGGACATGTCTCACATCCCCATGAACCACATAATAAATTCTAAGAATGATATGATCACCAGAGAATTAAATATAATTATTTTACGACCCTCTTATACGTAAAATATGGGTCGTTACATTCTCCTCCTCGTTACGACTTTCTCCTCAGAAATTCTAATCAAACACGGACAAACAAGATATTCTGCATGTCTTCCGTTCATGAGTATCCAATCTAGCATCCAATAATCCATGCAATCAAAATCCCATCCTAACATGCAAAACTCTGATAGTCTAATCCACACTGGCACAAGTAGGATACGATATATGGGACATACCACTCAAAAAGTTTTGGATGGGTCGATCTTATACTCTCCTTTGTTTACTATGCACAATCGCCATCGTTCTCGCCCTATTGTACCTTAACTAGCTTAATTATCTTCTTCCTAATCTGTTTTGCATCAATCCATACGGCACGAAGCGTATTATGAGGCTTGGAAACTTCGGGATCGACATCTAAATCTTCAATCTGATCAGGAGATACAACAACATTCAAGTCGAGCATAAACTTCTATTGAAATGACATGTGAAACGCATTATGCACACCTGCCATCTTTTTAGGTAAATCCATTCTATATGTGTGCTTTCCAATTCGCTCGACAATTGGAAAAGTCCCAACAAACCTTGGAGCTAACTTTCCTTTACTTCCAAAATGAGCAATATTCCTTAAAGGCGAAACCTTATTAAACACCAAATCTCCAACTGAGAATTCCAAATCTTTTCATCGTCTATTAGCATAACTCTTTTGATGATCCTGTGCTACCTGCTGGATCTCACTTTCTAGCGTTTTAATTATGACAACTATACATGTACATATATATCGACTAAATTTTTTTTGCAGGAAGAAATTCTACGAACAAATTCAAGAACTCGATTGAAGATTATATTTGTTTAGAATCTATATGTATAAGTAAGATTTAGTTAAAATCTTCCTTGGTGATACACACACATGCACGTTTTAATTTATATGATTTTCTATAAGACATGCACAAGACATAGGCATGTTACAGCAAATAGACGTCTGAAATTTTAATTTCGACGTTTATTTTCTAAAACAAAAGTATATACTCAGCATAATACTCAGACGCCCATTCTAAAAATTTCAGACGTTTGACTATTGGTCGAAATAGCCTATTTCCTTGCTGTATATACATTTATGGAAAAACATACTTCTGAATACGAATAGATGCAACTATTTAGCTAAGAGACACAGCTCTTAATTCATATCTAATCATCGAATCTCTTCGTGAATTATTGCAACTATTTGTATATTATAAGTAGAGTTTCTAACAAACATATTCTTCACCAAATTTCATTCTTATTATTTCTATATAATCTATTGCAATCATACTTGCAAGCGCACTCTATTTCTACAATTATGTGATTACAGATAATCTTGAATCTCCCTTATTCTTTCACGAACTACACTATTATCATCCAGGAAAGATTATAACATTAATTTGACATATCAGTGTTATTTAGAACACAAGTAGTTATCAAAACTTTTGTTTTGTCGTAGTTCTCTTAAACAATTAAGGAAAGAAATCCCATTTGGCTGGTCGGGTAGTTGTAAACCTATTCCTCCAGGTTAAGTGAGGGTTGTTAGTTGTGAAATTCCAGAAAGAAGTCTGGGACTGGATATAGAACGAAATTTCGAACCAGTATAAAAATCTTGGTGTCGCTTTGCTGATATTCTGCTACCATATAGTACTCTGCTTATATTCCATATTAAAAAATCCTACTACCGCATAAACTCTTTCAATTGGTATCAAAGCAAGAACATCTTATAACTGTAACACCGTTATTCGATATATTGATAATATGCAAAATAACGCAAGTATTAGCATGACCACTGCCTATAGCTTTACTTTTGCTGAAGGACAATTTACCCAAAGACCTCCACTATTCAATGGATTACACTATAGTTATTGGGAAACAAGAATGAGAATCTATATGCAATCAACTAGTTTTGATGCTTTGAATGCAACTCAAATAGAATTCACAATACCTACTACACATCATGTAACACCCCGTGTATTCTATATTAGTGAAATTCACAAATTAAAGTATAACTAATTTCAAAACAAAGAATTAAGGGAAACGGGATACGCCATTGCGTTCATCTCGGAATTCTGCTTGAGATAGAGTCCGAGTTTGCGTAAAACGGACTCCGTATGAAGAAGATATGGCCTCCGGAAGTTTCAGAATTCAATTTAAAATTCAAAACAGCTCAGAAAAACCAATTCAAAATTCAAAATCGGGCCGAATTGGCCAGGGCGGGAATTTTCCCGCCCAAGGCACCCAGGTCGACTTGGTAGTCGACCTGGGGCTAACCAGGTCGACTGGGCAGTCGACCTGGGTCACCCGTGTCGACTGCCAAGTCGACACGGTGTCGACTGGCGTGTCGACCTGGCCCCTGAGCCAGGTCGAACCCAGCCCCTCCTGGCTGGCCTATGTTTAGTCGATTTTCTGAGCCTTGCCTTGTCACTAGGGCTAGGTGTCAGCTCCTGGTTGGTCTCTCCTTCAAACGAACGGCTATTATTAAACCAAGCTCCATCGACGGTCCTAATCAACTCACAAACTCTATAAAAAGGACCTAAGACTCACCCTAATTCACACAAACTAAAATGGAGATGAGACTGTCATGCTGCTGAGGAGAGACTAGGAATAGGCGTCAGAAATTGAGAGACAATTAGGAGATAATTCGAAAGCCTAAAGCAACGTCAATTAAATCAAAACAACGCCTACAACAAAGGATAGCATCTCCAAATTCAGAATTCAGATTCCTGAATTGAAGATTCGTCATACGTTGTAAGTAGAGTGCTATTCCGATGTGAATAATTAATTGCGTTTGATTTGTGTAAAATGAGAAATGGAATTGTGGCGATAATAATCTATATTTTTATGTTATTTTGAACGATTTGGAAATGTTATGGTATACGATTGGATATTTGTAAGTATGTGATTTATGTTGGAAGTTAACAACCATGTGTTGTGGTATTTTAATTGGGATTCATAACAAGTACATGATTCATGTTAACAACCATATGTTGTGGTATTTTATTTGGGGATTCATACAAGTATATGATTCATGTTAACAACCACATGTTGTGGTATTTTAATTGGGATTCATGCAAGTATATGATTCACTATTATGCCAATATGATGTACATACTTTTATGATCACTTTTAGTGTGTAAATGGACTCGACTAAGTACTATGGTTTATATGAATCTATGTTGGAATTGGCAAACCATGCTTTTGTATTAAAAACAAAAGTAAGCATTTTTATGAACATGACTAAACTATGTTTGGTATTATGCCTAGTTGAAAGCATGTTTTAGGCCTATGTTGTTATCAAAATCATATGGTGATATATGTGACACATAATTAAATTAGATTTACATTCCAATTGCAAGTTTATATGAATAGAATGGTTCATGTTTAGATATGTTTATGCCATGATTATATGAATAGAATGGTTCATGTTTAAGTATTGTTTATGCCATGATTATATGAATAGAATGGTTCATGTTTAAGTATTGTTTATGCCATGATTATATGAATAGAATGATTCATGTTTAAGTATTGTTTATGCCATGATTATATGCTATTACAATGCAAGTTCACATGTGCCTAATTCATGTTAATTGAATCGTTATGTTGCAAGCTCATGAGTTCACACTCCCCTTTTTATGTTACCTTATAAACACCATGTTATAAGCCTCCCCTTTTCATATGGCTAAGTTGGGTTTAAATGTTAAACCCAACATATCTTATATTGTAGCGAACGTGTAAAACGGGGGTAATGACTTTTGGGTTAAAATATAGAACATATGTGTTGGCATGTTTGACGCATGCCAACAACCTTGAAAAACAATTAAGTGGCATAAATAAATTTTAACCAATAAAGATGAATTTGAATAATGGGCCGCAAATATTTACATATAAAAAGAAAAGAGACAAAATATGTAAATTTAGAAAATACGATGTGTTTAACCCGAGGTTGGATTGAGTTGTGATGTAAACCTGCCCGGAACCGCCCGGCTGTCCAGTAGTCACAACAATACCTATCCAATGTGGGTGGTTAAACACGGAGCCCAATAAGGACCCGAGGTTAGACTGAGTTGTGGCGTAAGACTGCCCAGACTCAACCGGTAACAGGCAGCCACAACAATACCTGTCTAATGTGAGAGGTCAAGGCTTTAATAACACAATTAAGGCTGAGTCAGGATCGATAGGATTAAGTAAATTAAATTAATACTTAATCAAAATGGAACATGCTAAACTATACAGACTGATTGGGGGGTTAGGTTTATTAAACACTTAACCAACTTAGCATGTTGGCTAGAAATAGAAAACCTAGTAGCGGGGGACCCTTTTCAGCAGTAACCCTACAAGGTGTATCAGGATACCCTGAACTAGGCAGGGTGGGGCACGATTACTGGGCTGACTGTAAGAGGTCAAATCGACGGCGGTGGTGCAGCAGTGTAGGTTCTAACGGGGTGCGGGCGTGCACACACTCCGGCGCAGAAAAATAAGGCACTGGGCACCAGTAGTATACCTGTGCATTCTAGAATTGTGTCGGGCCGCCACCATGGGACTTGATACACCCCATGGTGGGACCAGCATAGGTAACTACAACAACGGGGGCCGTAAGACACATGTAACTATGCGAGTAGGAGCCGATCATCAGAAATGGATCACTTCACCCTGATTTTGGGGTGCCTGTTGGGAACTAGTTTATATGGGTACAGAGATTAATATGGGGTACCATAGTGTATTCGACCCTAGACAACTTAACTTAGTTTATGGTGCTTTCTCATTTCCAGTTTATGCTTATCATACCCAGTTCTTTATTCATAGACTGAATAGTCCTAGACTTACTTAGGCTTTATGTCTGACTCTACTTTTCTTTCGCCTTCTTTTCTTTCGTTCCCCCCCAGGTCCACAGGGAGGGAATACCGCAGCTTGACCAGCTTTCACATCCAGCTTGAAGAGAAAGAATGTATTGCTTGGATCTTTTTCAGTTTGGACTATGGCTTTGTACAACAATTATGGGACTTATGCAATTTATTTATGTTTTCTTTATGCTTCTTTAAATAATGTAATCAAGACAGTTATGAAGATGTTATGGAAGTATTGTAAAACAAATTATGACATGGTTTGTGTAACACGTATTATGTTAAAATAAAAGTTGTTGTTATTTTCCGCTGTTCAAAAATATGTGTTCTTATATCTGTCTTGTATATCTGTGACTTATACTTATAAACCTCCACCAAAATTAGGGCATTCCCTTTGAGAGTGACCCTAACGGAGGTGGGGTGTTTCACTTGGTATCAGAGCATAGGTTTACCAGATAAGATAAAAAGTTTTGAAAATTTATTTTCAAAAAGAAATTTTAAAGAAGCATTTTTTTAAAGATAAAATATTATATTTTAAAAAGGCAAAGTCCCCCAAAGCCATAGGTACTATCTTTTATCCTACGTTTTGAATCTATCCTTTTTGCTTCAGCATGTCCGAAGAAATTAACTTGCCAGAGGGTGTACCAATACCTGGTTGGTTTAGACGATTCTTAGAAGCAAGGGCCACTCAGCCAGGTCCTACCGTTCCTCCTCCCCCAGCTTCAGGAAATCATCCAGCTGCAACAGCAGCTCTTCCTCCGCCTCCTCCACGGGGAAATACTTTTGCTAAGATATGTAAAGATTTTAAAGCTATGGGAGGAAAGGACTTTCATGGAACTGAGTCCTTCGTGGCAGCTAGGAATTGGCTGAAGGAAACCGAGGACTTATTCGTCATCTTTGAGGTAGAAGATAGGCAGAAGGTACAACTAGCAGTATGGCTACTCAAAGGCGAGGCTTCCTACTGGTGGGAGGTCACTAATGCAGAAAGGCCGGTGGAAACCTGGGAGGACTTTAGGGCAAGGTTCGAGGCTAAATTTCTCTCAGAAGCTGAAAGGAGTCTTCAGTTGGAAAAATTCTTATTTCTTAAGCAAGGGAATATGACAGTCAAAGAGTATGTTAATCAGTTCGATCAGCTGGCTAGGTTTGGACTGGACCTAGTCAACACTCCGCACAAGAAGGCTCTCCGCTTTGTCAAAGGATTAAATGAGCCATTACACAGTTTGGCCATGACCCATATACCCATGGGAGCTACGCATGAAAGATTGGTACAGATGGCATTGCTGAACGAAGAGGATAAGGGCAAGAAGGAGACAAAGGCAGAAAACTCTCAAGGGAAGAAAGAGGGTTTGCAACCTAAGAAGACAGACTTTAAGAAGGGCGGGAAAGACAACAAAGAGAAGAGGAAGTGTAATTTCTGTGGCAAAGTGGGGCACTTAGTGAAAGATTGCCGGAAAAAGAAGGCCAAGATGAATGGTGGGTGCTTTTCTTGCGGTGAGACAGACCACATGGCTAAGGACTGCCCAAAGAAACGAGGACAGGGGCAGAGGGCTGGATCCACCTCAGGGGCACAGGTTCATGTGCTAGAGGCGCCACCTCTGCAACATCGAGGTATAAATACTTCTGTAGAAAGTGTAGTTTATCTTTATGATCACCCAGTTCGCACTTATTTGATTCTGGCGCATCACACTCCTTTATCTCGTCTGCTTTAGTAGAATCTCTGCACCTAGAAACTAGTATGGTAGAGGACCCCTTAATTGTTTCAAACCCAATTGGGGGCCCGACTCATTTGTCTATGATCTGTGTGGGATTGAAAATTTCTATTCTAAGCGTAGAATTCAGATGTAGTGCTTTTGTTTTGGGCTTCTCGGGATATGGTTTGATTTTGGGCATGGATTGACTATCCAGTAATGGTGCCATCCTGGATTGTGAGAAAAGGGTGGTTAGGCTCCTGACCCAACTCGGTAACACTCTGGAAATTACTTGTAATCCCTCGTATGCGGTTATGCTTAGTTATCTTGAATCGCTAGATGCCTCTGTTGAAAGTTTGCAATCGGTTAGAGTGGTCCGGGAATATTCGGATGTCTTCGAAGAGGTGAAGGGCTTGCCTCCGAAGCGGGAGATAGACTTCCGCATATATCTTGTAGATAATGCAAAGCCCGTTGCGTTGCCTGTTAGACACATGGCTCCATGGGAAAGGAAAGAGTTCAGTAAACAGATTAAAGAGCTTCTAGAGAAGGGGTTCATTAGAAGGAGCATTTCAGAATGGGGCGCTTCAGTGGTGTTCGCTACAAAGGCGGATGGTTCACTCCGTCTATGTGTTGACTATAGGGAGCTCAACAAGCTAACGAAAAAGAATAGGCACCCTCTCCCCAGAATCGACGATCTGTTTGATCAAGTTGTAGGAGCGTCTGTTTTCTCCCAACTCGATTTGGCAACCGGTTTTCATCAGCTAAGGGTGGCTGAAGATAGTATCGATAAGACAACATTCATAACCCCAGACGGCTTCTTTGAATGGCTTGTCATGCCATTTGGCTTGACAAATGCACCCGCTTACTTCGTGGACCTGATGAGTAGGGTGTTCAGAGAATTCCTCAACAAGTTCGTAGTGGTCTTCGTAGACGATATCCTTATCTTCTCAAAGAGTGAAGAGGAACATGCTCAGCACTTAAGGGCAATCATGGAAACTCTGCAAGTCCATCAGCTAAAAGCCAAATTCTCCAAATGCCACTTTTGGAGAGAGGAAGTAAGATTTCTTGGGCACATAGTATCCAAGGAAGGATTAGCAGTAGACCCGGCTAAGGTAGTAGCGGTGCAGGATTGGAAGACACCAAAGAACGCAACAGAGGTCCGAAGCTTTCTCGGGCTAGCAGGCTTCTATTGGAAATTCATCAGAGACTTTGCAAAAATATCAGCTCCACTCACAAGGCTGACAAAGAACAATCTAGTGTTCAATTGGGACTTGGATTGCGAGTTTGCTTTCCAACGACTAAAAAGGGCTCTTACAACAGCCCCAGTATTAACGTTGCCAGATGGAAGCAAGATGTTCACAGTTTATACAGATGCATGTGGGACAGGGCTAGGCGCCGTCTTAATGTAAGAAGGAAGGGTAGTAGCTTATGGCGGAAGATAGTTGAAAGTGCACGAAAAGAACTATCCGGCCCACGATGTTGAGTTAGCTGCCATCGTCTTTGCACTCAAGTCTTGGCGACACTATCTCCTAGGTGAGAAGTTCAAACTTTACACTGACCATAAATCGTTGAAATATCTTTTCTCGTAGAAAGATCTTAACTTGAGGCAACAGAGATGGATGGAGTTTCTTGCCTCGTATGATTTCGAGATCTCCTACACTCCGGGCAAAGGCAACGTAGTGGCAGACGCGTTGATCCGAAAGAAACTGACCCTAACCCGCTGTTTGTTGAAAGACAAAGCCTATAGTTTATAGCCAGTTTTGACTTTAGGCCCTCCTCCGATTTTGTACCGGGCTTGCTAGCATCTCTCGAAGTACGCCCGACTTTAGTGGACTCAATAGGGACAGCACAACGCGAAGATCCTCAGCTTGTGGAGACATTTAATAGGCTAATGAGGGGTGAGACTTCAAGTCACCTCAGTAGATACTCCATCGACGACAAGGGTTGGCTAAGGCGAGACGTAAGACTATGTGTCCCACAGACAAGGGATTTATTAAAGAAGGTTCTCGAGGAAGCACATCACTCCAAGATGACGATACACCCAGGCGGGGATAAAATGTACAAGGACATAAAGAGAACTTTATTTTGGAACGGCATGAAGAAGGACGTGGCAGATTTCGTTTCTAAGTGTATGGTGTGCCAACAGGTTAAGGCGGAATAGAAAAAGCCTGGCGGTCTGCTCCATCCGCTAGAGGTCCCGTAGTGGAAGTGGGATAGCATCTCAATGGACTTCATTGATGGGCTGCCTAGGTCTAGGAGAGGCAACACTAGCATTTGGGTAATAGTGGATAGGCTTACTAAAAGCGCCCACTTTTTACCTGTCAAAAGTAAAAGAACCGCCTCATCCCTAGCATCTCTTTACCTCAAGGAAATCGTCCAACTCCATGGAATACTGTCCAGCATTGTTAGTGACCGAGACCCTATCTTCACAAGTGAGTTTTGGCGGAGTCTGCAAGAAGCGGTAGGCACACAGTTATACTTGAGCACAGCCTATCATCCCCAAACCGACGGTCAAACAGAAAGAGTGAACAGAGTTTTGGAGGACCTTTTAAGACTGTGCGTCCTTGACTTTGGAGGGACGTGGGAAGACCATCTTCCTTTGGTGGAATTTGCCTACAACTATAGCTACCAAGCCACCATCGGAATGGCGCCCTTCGAAGCTTTATATGGAAGACCGTGCTGATCGCCTACTTGTTCGTGGGAGTCTACTGATAAGCTCATACTTGGACCAGATATGATCCGAGAGACTTCAGAGAAAGTAGACTTAATACGAAGAAGGATGAAGACAGCCCAAGACAGAAAAAAGTCCTACGCCGACAAGAGGAGGACCGACCTTGAATTTGAGGTTGGGGACAGAGTTTTTCTTAAGGTATCTCCGCTAAGGAACGTTGTTCGTTTTGGAACCACAGGAAATCTAGCACCAAGGTTCGTAGGACCATTTCCTATTATCGAGAAAATTGGGAAAATGGCCTGTAGATTAGAGCTACCCGAAAAACTGGCCGGAGTTCACAACGTCTTTCACATTTCACATCTCCGAAAATGTCTACACGAATCTGCTGAAGTGGTAGAGCCAAATATCCTAGAAGAATCTGAAGTGGAACGCGAAGCAACCGTGAGGAAAGTTCCAACCTGCATATTAGGAACGAAAGTGAAGAAGCTACGCAACCGCGAAGTCAAGCTCGTCAAAGTTCAGTGGAGCGACGCCGAGGGAGACGCAACTTGGGAAACTGAAGCTAGAATACGCGCAGCTTACCCTTTTCTTTTCGAGGGTACATCTTTGATCTTACTTTTTCCTTAAGTTGCACTTTTATCTATCTTTTTAGGTATATCTCCTCGACCTTATCTTTTAGAAAGAAACCCTTTGGATGAAAACATGTGATTGAAACATGTTATGGATGATGGTTGCAAGTGGTTGCAAGTGATTGCTAGTGGTTACTTGGGGTTGCATATACACACACAATTTAGGTTTTAGATCGGCTCAGTCACTTCATATTGCATATGCATATATGTTTGCATTCGTATATGGTTGAACTTTAGTCTGTTGTCATATGGATGTTGCATTTGTATGAATGATTGTGCACTCATGTAGAATCATGAATAGGAGAATTTGCATACATAATGGATTCATGGCACTTATATAATTTGCATTAAGGAGGTCAACTGAATCAGTAGATCGCCTGATTTTGCATTAGATAAGTACATGTACACACACACACTTCGCATATGATCATGAAGCATTAGAAGTCTTTTAAGGACAATGGATGCTCGTGTTTGATGAATGAGTAGATGGATGTTTGGATGTTAGGATGTACATTCTTCCTGAACTTGAAGATTTCGGGGACGAAATCCTTTTAAGTGCGGGAGAATGTAACACCCCGTGTATTCTATAACAGTGAAATTGACAAATTAAAGTATAACTAATTTCAAAACAAAGAATTAAGGGAAACGGGATACGCCATTGCGTTCGTCTCGGAATTCTGCTTGAGATAGAGTCCAAGTTTGCGTAAAACGGACTCCGTATGAAGAAGATATGGCCTCCGAAAGTTTCAGAATTCAATTTAAAATTCAAAACAGCTCGGAAAAACCAATTCAAAATTCAAAATCGGGCCGAATTGGCCAGGGCGGGAATTTTCCCGCCCAAGGCACCCAGGTCGACTTGGTAGTCGACCTGGGGCTAACCAGGTCGACTGGGCAGTCGACCTGGGTCACCCGTGTCGACTGCCAAGTCGACACGGTGTCGACTGGCGTGTCGACCTGGCCCCTGAGCCAGGTCGAACCCAGCCCCTCCTGGCTGGCCTGGTCTGTGTTTAGTCGATTTTCTGAGCCTTGCCTTGTCACTAGGGCTAGGTGTCAGCTCCTGGTTGGTCTCTCCTTCAAACGAACGACTATTATTAAACCAAGCTCCATCGACGGTCCTAATCAACTCACAAACTCTATAAAAAGGACCTAAGACTCACCCTAATTCACACAAACTAAAATGGAGATGAGACCGTCATGCTGCTGAGGAGAGACTAGGAATAGGCGTCAGAAATTGAGAGACAATTAGGAGATAATTCGAAAGCCTAAAGCAACGTCAATTAAATCAAAACAACGCCTACAACAAAGGATAGCATCTCCAAATTCAGAATTCAGATTCCTGAATTGAAGATTCGTCATACGTTGTAAGTAGAGTGCTATTCCAATGTGAATAATTAATTGCGTTTGATTTGTGTAAAATGAGAAATGGAATTGTGGCGATAATAATCTATATTTGTATGTTATTTTGAACGATTTGGAAATGTTATGGTATACGATTGGATATTTGTAAGTATGTGATTTATGTTGGAAGTTAACAACCATGTGTTGTGGTATTTTAATTGGGATTCATACAAGTACATGAGTCATGTTAACAACCATTTGTTGTGGTATTTTATTTAGGGATTCATACAAGTATATGATTCATGTTAACAACCACATGTTGTGGTATTTTAATTGGGATTCATGCAAGTATATGATTCACTATTATGCCAATATGATGTACATACTTTTATGATCACTTTTAGTGTGTAATTGGACTCGACTAAGTACTATGGTTTATATGAATCTATGTTGGAATTGGCAAACCATGCTTTTTTATTAAAAACAAAAGTAAGAATTTTTATGAACATGACTAAACTATGTTTAGTATTATGCCTAGTTGAAAACATGTTTTAGGCCTAAGTTGTTATCAAAATCATATGGTGATATGTGTGACACATAATTAAATTAGATTTACATTCCAATTGCAAGTTTACATGAATAGAATGGTTCATGTTTAGGTATGTTTATGCCATGATTATATGAATAGAATGGTTCATGTTTAAGTATTGTTTATGCCATGATTATATGAATAGAATGGTTCATGTTTAAGTATTGTTTATGCCATGATTATATGAATAGAATGATTCATGTTTAAGTATTGTTTATGCCATGATTATATGCTATTACAATGCAAGTTCACATGTGCCTAATTCATGTTAATTGAATCGTTATGTTGCAAGTTCATGCGTTCACACTCCCCTTTTTATGTTACCTTATAAACACCATGTTATAAGCCTCCCCTTTTCATATGGCTAAGTTGGGTTTAAATGTTAAACCCAACATATCTTATATTGTAGCGAACGTGTAAAACGGGGGTAATGACGTTTGGGTTAAAATATAGAACATATGTGTTGGCATGTTTGACGCATGCCAACAACCTTGAAAAACAATTAAGTGGCATAAATAAATTTTAACCAATAAAGATGAATTTGAATAATGGGCCGCAAATATTTACATATAAAAAGAAAAGAGACAAAATATGTAAATTTAGAAAATACGATGTGTTTAACCCGAGGTTGGATTGAGTTGTGATGTAAACCTGCCCGGAACCGCCCGGCTGTCCAGTAGTCACAACAATACCTATCCAATGTGGGTGGTTAAACACGGAGCCCAATAAGGACCCGAGGTTAGACTGAGTTGTGGCGTAAGACTGCCCGGACCCAACCGGCAACAGGGAGCCACAACAATACATGTCTAATGTGAGAGGTCAAGGCTTTAATAAGACAATTAAGGCTGAGTCAGGATCGATAGGATTAAGTAAATTAAATTAATACTTAATCAAAATGGAACATGCTAAACTATACAGACTGATTGGGGAGGTAGGTTTATAAAACACTTAACCAACTTAGCATGTTGGCTAGAAATAGAAAACCTAGTAGCGGGGGACCCATTTCAGCAGTAACCCTACAAGGTGTATCAGGATACCCTGAACTAGGCAGGGTGGGGCACGATTACTGGGCTAACTGTAAGAGGTCAAATCGATGGCGGTGGTGCAGCAGTGCAGGTTCTAACGGGGTGCGGGCGTGCACACACTCCGGCGCAGAAAAATAAGGCACTGGGCACCAGTAGTATACCTGTGCATTCTAGAATTGTGCCGGGCCGCCACCATGGGACTTGATACACCCCATGGTGGGACCAGCATAGGTAACTACAACAACGGGGGCCGTAATACACATGTAACTATGCGAGTAGGAGATGATCATCAGAAATGGATCACTTCACCCTGATTTTGGGGTGCCTGTTGGGAACTAGTTTATATGGGTACAGAGATTAATATGGGGTACCATAGTGTATTCGACCCTAGACAACTTAACTTAGTTTATGGTGCTTTCTCATTTCCAGTTTATGCTTATCATACCCAGTTCTTTATTCATAGACTGAATAGTCCTAGACTTACTCAGGCTTTATGTCTGACTCTACTTTTCTTTTGCCTTCTTTTCTTTCGTTCCCCCCCAGGTCCACAGGGAGGGAATACCGCAGCTTGACCAGCTTTCACATCCAGCTTGAAGAGAAAGAATGTATTGCTTGGATCTTTTTCGGTTTGGACTATGGCTTAGGACATCAATTATGGGACTTATGCAGTTTATTTATGTTTTCTTTATGCTTCTTTAAATAATGTAATCAATACAGTTATGAAGATGTTATGGAAGTATTGTAAAACAAATTATGACATGGTTTGTGTAACACGTATTATGTTGAAATAAAAGTTGTTGTTATTTTCCGCTGTTCAAAAATATGTGTTCTTATAACTGTCTTGTATATCTGTGACTTATACTTATAAACCTCCACCAAAATTAGGGCATCCCCTTTGAGAGTGACCCTAACGGAGGTGGGGTGTTTCACATCAGATATGGGAAACACTCAAAACTATTCACAAGGGTACAAATAAGGTCAAACAAACAAAGATCTCAATGCTCAAAAAACCAGTTTCAATTTCAGAATGAAGCAAAATGAATCAATAAAGGACATGTACTCCAGATTTCAAGACATTCTTCATGCTCTTATAGGATTAGGAGAAAAATAGTGACTTTAATATTGTATCAAAGGTGATAAACTCCTTAACCAATGAATGGGAGAGAAAGGTTTTAGCCATTGAGGAAGCCAACGACCTATCAACGGTGAAACCAGAAGAACTAATAGGTAACCTGATGTCTGGAAAGAAGAATGTAGCATTTCATGCTGAAAAGGAAGAATGTAGCATTTCATGCTGAAAAGGAAGAATCAAAATCAGAAGGTGAGGATCTAGCATTTATTTCCATTTTTTTTTAGAATTTCTTAAAATACAAAAAAAGGGAAATAAAAATGGATTCAAAAATAACATCTCAAATAAACCTTCATCCTCAAACTTAGAATGCTTCAATTGTCATAAGAAAGGTCACATGCAAAAAGACTGTTTAGAACTAAAGAAAGAAAATCAGAAAATCTTATATAACAAGAAAAAGAAAGATAAATTCAAAAAGAAAGCTTTCTCTGTAACATGGGACAATTCAGATTCAGATTTATCAGATAGTGATAGCGATAGCGATAACAAACAAGCAAATATGTACTTCATAGCTCAAGAAACGGAGGTCAGTAATTTATCTTATGATGATTCAATCGAAGTAAACACTGAATTTTTAAATATTAAGTAAAATTCTCAAAAAGAAACTTAAGGTGACATGTGAAAATCAAAATAAAACTAAAATTGAAAGGGATATGCTGAAAGACGATAAGCATATTTTGGAAGAGGAACTTGAAAGGTTCAAGAATCTCTCTCGAATTCAGATAATCAACTTTCACTTTTAAGTCAATAAATTGAAACTCAAAAGGCAAAGAATGATGCTTTTATTTCTGAAAATCGCAAGTTAGAAACTAAAATTAAACAAGTAGATTTAGTTAGCATTATAAAAATGTTTCTAACTTTAATAAAGGTAGAGAGAATTTGGCTAGAATTATTGAAAATTCTCAATCTTCTACAAATAAAAGTCGGTTAGGTTTTAAAAAGAAGTCAAAAATTCCTCCAAAGAGAAATGCTAATCTTAAGAGGAAAAATGATTCAATACATAACGTAATATTGAAAAATAAGGTATCAAAAAATGTACCAAAATATACTAAGAGGAAAAAGGAAATCGAAATATAGGTTCCAAAAATAAACAATAATTTAATTAGGAACAAATATGTCAAATTATTTATGGAAACTATTTATAACAATAAAAACTATCTTTATAAGAGGGATACTGAATGTAACGACCCGTGTTTTTGGCCATCAAATATTTAATTTAATTTATTATTTTAAATATTTTATTTGGAATATTAAAGGATTTTAATATTTAATTCATTATTAAAATGAAGTTTGAATGTTATATATTTATATAATTATAAATCGAGCTCGAAATGGCGCTGCAGTTCATAATATTGAATTTTGAACTTCAACGGGATATACGGGATTCGATATAAGTCGGATTTCTGTGAAACGAGAAACGTTGGAACCGTGTTGATTATAATTTTCATATGAAAGAGAAAAATTCAGATTTCGTGTTATAGATTGTAAGTTATGGCTAAATCAAATTTTAAAATAGTCGTTGTGAAAAATCGTTATTTAAATATCGACCTTTAAAATGGCCAATTTGCAAACAGACTTCGATTTCAACGAAATCAGTTTCATTTGGACCGTAACGTTAAATTATTGCACGATGTTAAATGGCGTGGCAAACTGATGTCGTATGTGACCAGTAAGGAACGTGAGTGAAAGACTGAAGAACACGGAGTAAATGGAATCCAGTAAGGAACGAGGGCAGTTCGGACTTAATTCAAAAAGTAATTAAGTAATTAAATTTCTAATTAAGGAAATCTTTAGTTATGGTTAACCGTGAATTTAATTGTATCTTGAAATGGTGTGGGCTTGGTGAGCGGATCTGTGTATTGTGGGGTTAAAGAACAGCAGTATACAGGAAAGGAGACGAGGACCTGAGGAAGTATCGACCTAACTAAAGAGTAATAAAACATAAGTTAGTTATTGATAATTTAATTAAGAAAGTTAATTAATGATTTATTTAGATCATGAATATTTGAATAATTATAACATAATCATATATTACCAGAATTGAACCGAACCAGAGGCGTTGGAACCAAATGAACGGACTCTATATTTTTGAACTGACTGGGACAGAAATAGAGACAACGGGAATTCACGGTTAAATTAGATGATTGTTTAATTTAACCGTAACGGAACCGCTTCAACAAATCGGATCAAGGTGAGTTAAACTCACTCAGTTTTACCCATTTATATTTTATATAAATTGGGTTTTTATTTTGTGTGCTCTGTTTGCCAATGGTTGACTGTTTGGTAGTTATATATTTACAAGTGCGAACCCGTGCTTCGCACATGGGTTGCTACGAACCCTCCATATATGGGTTTCGTCACATCATGCTTTATTACAAACCATGTATTTATTTTGTGATATGACAACTCAATGTTATGGCCAAGCTATGTTATATAATAATTTCAAAATTTGTAAAATGTTTTACGCGTCGATTTGAATACTTTCAAGTATTCAAATATGACTTAAACGTATCTTGATATCGTAAGTTGTATGTATTCATATTTTATTATGTTCTTATATGTATGCTAAACAAAGATGTATAGAAATAGTATTGCACTGCACCTTTGAATTAATATACCTCTTTCCCAATATGCCACTATACTGCATATTTTGTATTAATGATACAGTATTTTTCAAACAATTTTCTGATAATAAGCGGGCACAGTCAATTTGTTTGAATTATCCAATAAAGATACAATGTAAGCTAGAAATAAAAATAGATCGCTTTTAATCTACTTGGAAATACCTATGTAAGATAACACCAAAATTAGAGCTTTATTCAACTATTGAATGTAACGCTTTAGGAAATTATATTTCAACTTCTAAATCTATTTGTTAGCATTGCACCCTTTCATTCAATGACGATAGTATAGACAGCTCAAAGTAACCAAAGTGTATAGAGGCTACACATATGGTTGAACCAATGCAAAAGCTAAAAATCATGAGCTTAGAATTAATTGACGTTCAAAGCAGTTTCACTGAGGAACACAAATTCATAGTATTAATTCATAGCTAAAAACCATGCAAATCAATCATTGAGGAACACAAACATGAATCTAATAAACGACAAAATTTGTTTAACCAACGTTGTTGATTTTTATCAGTAGATAAAAGTCAAACTTTTGCAAACACATATCTCTCGAGTGTCCACAAATTCATAGCTTCACCCGTTGAATATGTATCCATTATTTCTTATCTATGTGCCTTTAGTGCATATGCAACATTGTGTAACCTCAAAAGCATCCTCTTCTAGTTTTTCATACAGGTTGAATTTATTTATAATATGGAAAAAAAATCAAGTGTTATTTAGTTGGTTGACTCTTGTGTAGTGTTTTGGACTAAAAATTAAGTACATACATTAAGTGACAGATATATCGCAAACAGTATTTTCAGATGGTGACTTATCAACTATTTTCCAAATGAAGCAAAAACTTTCGTTGTGCAAATACAATAATAAAGCATTTAGTTAAATAGAAGCAACCAACATATTTTCTGGTCCAATTAAAGAAATGATATATTACATTGTTTACGTAAACCGACTTGCTTCAGTTTATTGTTTATATCATCCGATCTTTTATCTTCTGACAAAATCAGATCATATCATTCTAATGTTGATCTAAAACCGGATATATATATACATAAACAATAAACAATAAACTGATTATAAATTGCAAGAGTCAACAGTGTAATATATACAGAATACTGTCATTTATCATATTCTTATATTAATGTGATTCTTACTGCTAAAACATTATGTTAATATATTCTGAAAGGAATTATAGAAAATAATATATTTCCAAATATGTGATAAGAAGAGGCGGTTGATAACGTTTTGACTCTTTATGTTAATACATTCTGAAAGGAATTATAGAAAATAATATATTTCCAAATATGTGATAAGAAGAGGCGTTTGATAACGTTACGACTTTTTATGTTGATACATTCTGAAAGGAATTATAGAAAATAATATATTCCCAAATATGTGGTAAGAAGAGGCGTTCGATGACGTTATGACTCTTCTTCATCCTTTAATATATGTAATGGATATACGATGATAATATACTTATTACATTCTATTAAGTAAGAATACATTCTTTAAACATTATGGCTTTTGGGGGAAAAAAAAAGAACTTTTGGGAAGTGAATTGCGGTTTCACTCTTTTAGTTGAGCTCTTCGGCCCCCTTATTTTCAACGTTAAACCATCGATTTTGTTTCAATTCATGAATTTGGTGGGTTCAACCCCAAAAAATTATTAATATTATCGCATCTTTAGAATAGCTTAAAAGAAATGGAAAGAAAAAAAAAATTAATTTTCACTTGTGGTCCTTCTCATCTCATGAATCAAGAATTTCAACTTTCAAAACTTTATATATTTTGATTTTGAGTTTAAATTTGTACCAATGACAACTTAATGTTTTCGTAGGATTTAAGTTCCAAGCCGTTGTTACAGCATGGTTTTAATTAGTTTCATTCTTGAAGTGAAGATGAAGGGACAATAAACGATATATCCGGCTAAACCGCTGCTTCAATTCATTAATGCCAAGGATCTCTATGCAACCTGATGCAACAAAAGATTGAAAATAAGGAAAAATAAAGCAAAAGTCAAATCAATTCATTTAAAAAATCATCATATGATTAATAGAATAAACATCAAAATTGAGAATAAATCTAAAAAAATGACTCAATTTGTGGACCGAGACATTACCAAACTATTGTGACATGATCTAACTCTTGCTTTAATACTTTGTTATAAGGCCTTATAACCATTTATTTGAGACTTTCAGATGAGATCTTTAGGCAGTAACAAATGGTATCAAACGCCTGAAACATTATCTAACGCCTCTTCTTCATCCTCTTCACAAAATATTGAGAGTCATTTAACATGTTCTTATAGTGAATGTAATTCTTATTCTAAATGAGGCACTTAACTGAATATATTTTGAATATTCCACTATTCGTCATCTAGAATATAAAAAAGTACTGCTAATAGGCTATTGCTTTTTTTGAACGCACCAGTAATGTGTGATAGAGAGGCGTACTTTAGTTTGCATTTTGTCTATGCTTGCTTGTCGTAGGTTGTCACTTTTTATGACAACTTATGTTGGAAAATCATCCGTTCTAAGAAAGAAGATAAAATAGCAGTCAAATCTAAAAAAAAAAACACTTTGATCTATGCATCATTCCCCACTCTGCATTCGTATGTTTCAGTACAATCTGACAAAGTTAAAATAAATGGAACACTATGTTGTGAATAGAGATGCATATACGTGAGGGAGTAACAAAAGAAACTCTTAAACACCCAAAGTATTGCCAATGTTCCTTTTGCTTGTAAATACGGGTTCAAGAGTGCAGGCACTACTTTGATCAACCTGCCAAAAAGGGCCAAATGTTATCATACTTTTAAATGGCTTAATAGACTTAGAACCAACATTATATAAAGAAATAATTTGAGTTTTAATTAAAAATATAAGGATTAGGAGAGAATTAAACAACATACAAAGATTATGATGTATAAATCCATGCATGCAAAGATTATTGGTAGCATTTGTTCGGTCGCATAAGAAATAGATGCTCGAGCAGTTAAATCGGCTATATCTAATTAAGATAACCAAAGTGCACTAATAATTTTTAATTTATTCCCTACGTTTCAAAAAAATGCATCTTTCAGTGTTAACATTGCTTCATTTACATATGATTAAATACAAAATGTTGATGCTCATATATCTAAAAATTAAGGGAATGAAAGCTTACTTAAAAAATATCAAATTATTCCATAAATTTAAAAAAGAAATTGCCATACATATATTTAATCTGCTAAACAAAACATGTAGTTAACCGATTAAAATGAACATCTAACAACATATCAAAAGATTGGAAAATATATTGCTGCTGAAATACGTCAAATTAACTAACCTAAATTATGACGATGTCTCAAAGATTTACTGAGCTTATGGCTAAACTGCAAATATGACATTCCTCTTTTATACATAGAGTCGTCAGCATTCAATATATATGCTATACCCCAAATCAATGACAAAATATAAGAAAAAAATAATACTAAAAAGTATATGTGATCGTAAAGGGAGAAAACAACAGATCAAATACACATGATACCTGCAGTCTTCAATAAATTTGATTTGTCCTTTGTTACTTAAAAATGAGGAAAAGAGTTTGTTACTATTACAACCCAAATGCATATGTTGAGGCGATTGGTTTGTACGTCAAGAATTGACTAAAACCAAACCTATCCAATGGATTTGATTAAGTTTTCTTGTTGTTGACACACTAAATAATTTAGAAGCAGAAATCTTATTCTATTAAACAATCACTTTTTTGTAAAACATTTAATTTTTTACTACTTCAATGACGCAAACAGTTGGATAAATTTGACGTCTATTCTTAAGCAAATTGAAGGGTACTAAGGTTAAACATGAGTCCACCTACTATTTTTGCTTTGTAAGCAGGAAAAGTTTCCATTATAAGGAAATTGAGCTTTCAAGGAATGAAACCAAACAAACTTTGAAAACTAAACATAACGATTTAATTAATTGCAAAAGTAAAGAAGCTTGCTGGTTTTCAGATACATGAAGCTTTCCGTGGCAAGAAAGGCTGAGGAGTAACATAAAACCATGTTATAGAATAGTCTTAACTTTAAAGCCTGAACTTACTGCACTCTTTAAATGGATCTTGCCTTATTTTACTACTGGATATGATGGTTTTACTCCAATTCAGTCTTTTATTATATATGCCATGTACGTTCAGCTTCAGTTTCATTTACTTTACACACACACACACGCCCACACACGTGCGCACACACACGCACATGCACACACACACACATACATACATACATAGATACATATATGTGTGTGTATGTATGTATGTATATATATGTATGTATGTATGTATGTATGTATAAATGTGTGTTTATATACAGACACACACATGCACGTGCGCACACAATCACACACACACACACACCCAATGTCGTATATGGCAATGGATTTGTTGTTTAAGAATATTACCCTGTTGTTGTAGAGTACTATGCTGCAACCTATTTGACCATTTCAAAATGCTGCAACTTGTTTGACCACTTAGAAGAAAAATCTGTATTTTATGCAGTAAAATCAGTTTGGTTACAAAAAAATTTGGAAAATATAATGGAATATAATCTTTGTTGTTAACAAATATACAACCTACAGCATGGAGCCCGGCCGAAGCCCAGTAGCGAGTAGCACCAAGAAGCACTTCTGGTTACCATAATTGAGATTTAAAGCAAAATTGTTTTTTTCATCCAATTTGAATCTGTTCAATAAATAATAGATTGATAAAAGAACTTAAATGTTCAAAACGATAATGCTTTATACCGATTCAGTGTTTCTGCTCTATGCAGTGTCTTTTTTTTTCTACAGCAGCAACATTTATGCCAACCAGACATTTTTGTTGCAAGTTCAAGTGCAATTCTAGCTTTGGTAACGATCCCAAATTGTCCAAGAACACCATAAAAGAGGTCAGCATTCTTCTTTTCTGAGCACTTAATGTATCACTTACTTTCTTGGACTAAAATTGCAGCATAAGATAACATGAAATGTTATCAAATTTGCTCAAATATCATGTTGCTTACTTTTTTTTAACGCTGCCAAATTAACAGTACCTTATTCTTTATGACATTGATCGTATTATTATTACTTAACATGGTTGATTCATGATTGTTAAATCCTAAAATCTTAAGGTAAATAATATATACCACTATACGATCAAAGATATCTCATGACATGAACGTTAAATTTACCTAAACTTATTGTTGTTTTACTACATTAAAGATACAGATAATTGACTTGCATTAGTACCTTTATAGACAATCCGAAGTGAAATTCCCTGTTTCACATGTTGATAATTTAAATAAACATACCTTCATAAATCATAACAAAGCTTCATACTATGTGAATTTATTGTTTATCGTATAAATACAATATCAAATATCTCCTTGGTTTTATACACATTATTTTGTCAATATTTCATTGATTTACTCTACATCATCTTCTTGTTGTGCAAAATAATTTTTTGTATAATAGGAGAAGCAGGCCAATATATTTGATAAAATTCTGCATTGGTTAAATGTTGATTGATGCAATAAAATGCCCAAGATTGAGCAATCTGCATGCAAAATTAGTTCATATAGATTTGTAAGTTATATATATAATAATTAAGGAAAGCATTACATATAATCTGCATCTACATGCGTGTCATAAGTAGTTGCATTGTTCATTAAGAATATTAACAGGAAAGCATCAACAAATATTAGATTATAGGAAAAATGCGCATCGTACCAGATCTTGAACTTTATATAGCTTTGATGTACTGGATGCTACAAATGCAAAAAAAATTCTTCTTTCCTATATAATGCACGATTACAAAACTCTTACAAATATAATCTTCAAGCAGGCAACAGTTTACGATTAGTCCAATAATAATCTTCTTCAAGCCTGTAACTGAATACTGATTCCTGAAATATGGAAATTCAAATATCAATTCTAGAAATTAAAATAACTCTCATTCTTCTCCATCAGTGTCAATAAACCTGTAATAGTAAAGAAAAGATCATCAAGCATGTTATTACCTCCAAACTTATTAATCAAAAACCAACAATAGTTGGCCTTATGTTACTTGCATAGTGGTCACAAAACACCAAAATGGAGTAACTATAGGAAATTTATCTTCATTTATCTTGGATGCTATAAGATCCCGAACATTGTAGTATTTTTTTTTTGGTTTTCCACTCTCAAATCTATAAAGTAGTTGGATGGAGAAGCACAGAACAATATGAAATGTGTACTGCAATGCATGCAAAAAATGCTTAAACTTTTGTTACGTTCTTCTTTTAGTTGTATTTTCAGTTTCTCTCAACATGACTAAAAAACTTTCATGCCATTTATATAATCTTAGGCTCATGGAGGAAAGCTGCAACAAACAAAATTTGAAAATATAGGCAATCCAATGCAAATTACGACAAAACCAATAACGATCAAGTAACAGTATATATAATATGCCAAAATATTTACAATGGCATTTAATGATTCACTATATCTTAAAATAAGTGGATAAATAAACATTGTGAACTGATTTTAAGAAGAAAAAAAATTCGTTCTTCCATTCAAAATTCACAAATTCAGCCAATAAAATGTCCTTCATGGCTCCAAATACTTAAGCTTGCTCTCAAAATCCATAGAGATGAAATTTAGTGTACAACAAACAAAAAAGGATCAGTATTGCACTATTGCTATTTTTTGTTCAACAAATGTAATCTCCCTGAAGAAACAAAGAAACTGAACACATGCTCCACTGATTACAGAACTGAAATAGACACAAAAATACTTTTGTTCAACGTTTGTTCATGCTATCATCATACAAAAAATTGACTTATCACTAAAGTAAAATCTTAACATGCATGAAAAATAATGAATGGTTATTAACATAACAACTCGGAATAAAGAAAATAAAAGAATTTCTTCTACCAGCAATCAACAAATAATGCAAGCGAGCGATATTTTTAATGAAGCACGCTACAGAAGCAATAAAAAACCTATCCGGAAACACTGTTGTGTGTCGTTGTCTTTGCCATGTAAAATTTTAAGTTAAATATTAATGAATTGCTTGAAGAAGTTGGGTTTTTCATCCAAAATCAGATCCAATCAAGACTGGTCAAGACCAGTTCCCCGTAAACCAAATCATTGAACAGATGTGATAACCACTTAGCCTGTTCAAGCTAATATAAAAAGAGTAAATTTCAAAGTGAGCGGCAACTCTTAGCCTCTTGTTGACTTGCTAATTTACAGAAAAGGAATTATGAGCCTACACCAAATGAGTATACTACAATATGAGCTGGCAATCAATTAGACCAAAACTCAACTGTTTTAATATTTGGTTCAACCCACACCTAGTAAGTATATTAAAACATCAACCACTAACCAATGATTTTTAGGACTAACGGAAAAAAGAGCAAATGTTAACCGTTGGTCGTTGCTAAACAGCTATATATTCAAATGTGAGAACGAAAAGCAGATAACCTGCTAAACAAACTGCACAAAAGCACTATAGTTTGAATTTCTCAATCTCTAGAAGACAATGCAAGTTAGTGTGTTCATCAGGTACCCTACATGTTGGGATGATCTTTTTCAACAATAAACAATGGCATGAGTTCTTTATAGATCCATCTAGGTACTGATCACCAATAAAATATAATCATGAAAATATATGAAAATCAAATGGGAAATCTAAACTTGTGCATAGCAGCGATTGTCCCAACAACAATCTTTATCCCAAGACTTAAAATTTGGTAGAATTACAATATGAACCAAATATTAGACACGTAGAAATGGCTTATGCATCCTATCATGAAACATCAAATAATCCAAACAACACTAAAAGATTTTTTTATAGAGCAACATCAACATAAACACAATCCCATTTCCCATTGCAAATAACAACATAACAACGATGTTTCTTAGAATAAAAAACATGTTAAATATCTTAGGGTCGCGGTTTTCTACCCAAAAAAAGGAATCATAAAAGAGAAGAGAAAAAACTATCATTGAAGATTACCTGATTGTCGAAGTGGAAGTTTTTGAAGCCCAGCAAACAACATAGCTACAGACGAAAAAGCACTATGGTGGTCATCGATGGAGCGTAATCAGGTACTTGTATAAGATCGAAACATCGATTATCAAATGAAATTCTAATTAGAGTTAGGGAATAAAGGAAATTACGACTGATAAATTGATCAATGGGTCGCGTTTTCTCACCAAAATAATCGGATTTAGGGTGAAACGTGGAAGGAACGAAGGAGTAAAAAATACAGCACGAAGTAAAGGAGACGTCACAGTTTGCGAATAAAGTGAGAGCGAAAGATTAGAAAAGGGCCACACAAATCTGAAATCCAGATCTGTCAGAATCCGAAGATGAGGCAGCAGCTGGAAATGAAATTGAGAAGAAGCTTTTGCGATTCAACGAATGAATTAAAAACTCTAAAGTTTGATATAGAAGAAAAGGAGAAATAATTGGACGGGTAAGATACAAAAGAAACAACGAATGGATTAAAAAGATGGAAAAAGGCGAGAAAGGAAAAAAGATGTTTCGGCTTTACATAAAAAGCTAGAACGAAGGAGATTGCAGCATTTGATACTCATCTTTTATAATATAGTATAGATTTGTTGATTTAACTGGTGAAATTAAACCGTCGTTTAATTCCAGTAAAATACCAAATTGTTATTCTAATGATTGGTTCCAATAAAGGTAACTTACCTTGATGGTCACGTTTATAAAATAAACGTGTTTAATTGGTTGAATTGTTTGAATTGCTTATGGTTGGATAAAATGGTAGTTATTTATTATTATCAGTTAAATGGTTGAATGATCTGATTTGAGGTAACCATTTGTATACAGGGAAGAACAGGTTGGAGGGATCCAACCGGATTCCTCAAATATATTATTTATTTTTCATATTATCATATATGAACTGTCATGATTGGATAATTGAGTTTGGTAGTGACCATTGAATGAAAAGTCAACCTGTGTGGTGTTTTAACCAACGGGCTATATTGGTTGAGTAATCGATAGTAAATGGCCTTAAAGAAATGATATCGATTTACTATCAGGTAAATTGATAGAACTGAAGTTATAAAATTTATTTTATAACTAAAGATAGGTTTTGAAATATATATTTTGAATAAAAGTTTATAAAGAAAATAAATATATATATTATTTATTATTTAAGTTAATAATTGATTTTATAAAGACAAATGCTGATGGTAATCAGATTTAGGAATACGGGAATAGAAATTAACATAACTGTTAAATTTGGATAATGGTTTTGTTAAATAACAATTTAATGGAATTAGCGTAATTAATTATATTATATTATAAATGAATTAAGAAGGAGAAACGAATTGAATCGGTTAATGAGATAACCAGATTTAAGTTGACTAAGTTAACAGTTTTAACTGGAATTGACCATTAAATTAGCTTGTATTGAATTAACCCAATAGAAGAGTTTAATGAATATTGGTTAGATTTTTAATAAGATTTTAAAAAGGGATTTATTATTTATTTTAGTTAATAAAGGAATTAACTAATAATGTAGTTAATGGTTGAGATAAATTATTATTATTAATAATAATTTAGAAATTTTTTTTAAATGGAAATTCATTTAAAAATGTAATCGAAGTTGAAGAGAAATCAAGTTTGTTGGTGAAAGAGGTTCATGAACAAGCTTTATTTTAAACCTGAGTTTTACAACAAAGAGAATTTTAAGCGAACATGGCAGCTTAAAATAAATGTTACTTAATTATTTAAATTAAGTAAAAAGGAAATTAAGTGAAAGGGTTTATCATAAACCAGGATTTTTATAAGTGAGGGTTAAGATGTTAAAGCATTAATTTGACGTTAATGTTACTTAATAATGGGTTTAAGTGAAAGCGGGAAATTGAAAAGAGAATCTCAAACGAGAGATGGTTGGATGGATTTAAAAGGAATTAGTGAAAGTGGAATTGGTAAAAGAAGTGAGTCGTAGGATTTGATAACCAAATCCGAATCATAAAATGAATTGGTTCAAAGAGTTAGAAATTAAAAAGTGGTGTGTTATAAGAAGTTACTTAATTGAATTAAGAAATAATGGTATATTGAGAAAGAGATTTTCAAAATGATAATAAGGTTTATGAAGTCGTATTGTGAATAAAATAGTGAAATGGAATTTATAGTGATACTGGAGTAAAGTATCAGGTTTTGGATTACAACTCGTTGATCGATGTTAGAAAAGCGCGATATTTGTAATAAAATTCTGCAAGCGCACAGGTGTGTAGCATACAGGTCGAACACAGGGCGGTAAATTAAAATTAAATTATTTATCTAATCTCTTGGGCGGGTTAGACGAAGCCTGGAGATTTTGTTGAAATAAAAACAAATTGAAATTGCGAACTTAGGATTATCGTTGAATCTAATCAACGATTAATCACTAAAGAAAGTAAATTGCAAAACAAGAACAACAAGGCAGAAAATAAAAGTGCAGAATAAGAAGAACAACAAAAAGTAAATTAGGATTTTCGTTAAAACTAATCAAATGTGACGATCGGGAATTCCGCTCGGTCCGAATCGATCGCTAAACCGATCTAGACCGTTCGAAACGCCTGATTGTTTTGAGAACACGACAAAGTAGAACGCATACAAAAGAACATTTCACTGTATATTACAACAATGCATCAGATTACAAGAGTATGCAGAGTATAAATGAACATTACACAGAAATACCAGAGATTTAAATTACATTTAAATACATCGCAGCGAAAAATAATACAATACACAACTAGAAGGAGATATACGGATACAAAGCTTTCCGGATATCGTTCCAGCTGTAAACCAGGATCCTGTGAATATAAATCTGCAAAACCAAAACTACTAGCTGCCCGTGTCAAAATAGGGGCACCCAGAGTTTAGGTCAAAACAATAAACTCCAGGTCAGTCATGTGACTGGTGTGAGAACTAAAACAGTTATTAATCTTTATTTGAAAGTTAGGTAAATCAAGGGACCACGCCGTAAAACACGGAACGGGTTTCCTCCCAAGAATACCAGTGCATAAAACAAACAGCGCAATGCTAAATAAAGAAAAATGAAGCTGTTATAAGACCCAGGTCCTATCACACAATGCAACGCAAGCCGGGGGATAGGGTTTTCCCTTATAACAGCCAAAGAATGCTTGATACGTTTAAAACAAATCATTTGATACTATTATAAGTGCATAGTGTATAAAACAACTTCAAATAAAAAATATCAATCATAGGCGGCATGAATGCCCCATACCACTATGTCGCCATATATAGGTTATACAATCAAAATCGCAAAGTCACGTATTTGGAAATTGGGTTTCCGTCTGTGAACCGAGGCCAGGGATCGTCCTCTACCGATTCGAGACTCTCTAGCCCGAGCCTCAGGAACAGCCGCAACTGCCCCATGGATCGTCAGGGCCGGTCCACCGATGTGGATTATAGTGCCTGAACAATACGTTTCCCCGCCCTTTGGGGCGTAAATGAGCCAACGAATGACTCCATCGGACCCGGATCGTCCGACCTAACCGAGGCGCCTCGCAACAGCAACAACCACACAGGTGAAAAGTATATAAATGTCAGGGCTGGTAGGTCACTGACACCACCCTAGCTAGAAAGAAACGCATACCCTCCCTGATGTCCTCTCCCGTTTTTGGTTCACAACCGGGGTGCGAAACTCGCGAAGCAATCGTTACACAAAGCTACGCCACAGAGGCCGTGCTTCGATCATCAACCACAAGACTTTGCTTTTGAATAGAAGCCTCGATCAATTGCCACTTAGGCATGCCACACAGGCAATTCACTCCATGCGTTTGATATCCATCAATATATAACCCCTGAGCTCGTACGTCTCAGAGAAGGGCGTTAAGCAAGAGAATAAATTCTCCGCCGCCAAATAGATATATATTTAATAGAGATCAATCACACGGACTAAAATCCAATGTCAGACACACAGTCCATTTACAAGTTCGTTCTGGGTCTGAACGAAACCGGAGGCACCTAGTACCCCGCATATCCATCGATCTCCAAGTACGTCTGGACGATCACCAACTGTTTCCATCTTCTTGGGTGTACAGCCCAATCAAGATCATCAGTAATCACCCAAACGACGTGAAGACCTCCGGTCTTCGACCATTGTCTTCATCTTCAACTTATCGTCGTATCAGTTATTCAGAATGGGATAAACCCGGTCTTCCCGAATAACTCGCGTATATTTTAAATAAGCGTTACACAAACACAACACACGCCTCATTCCAATTCATCAGTCACCAACCGTAAATTAATCAAGAGAATAATTTCCCAAATATTAACCCCGAAGGCCGAGACCAACATTAGATCAATATCCAGAAAACCATTCTGCTGGGCTAACCGACAGTTAGTTTCTAAATTTCACATTCATAGGGAAATGTTCCCATTAATTTTATCCAAGATAAATTCCTTGAATTTATTCTTTAATCATCTTTTGAATTTCGATTCAACTAGTCGGGATTAACGAACCTTACCGAAGTAATCATTTGTTTTAATTTCCCAATCCCAACCTATTCATCCCATGAAGTAAAACTGGTAATACTTCATATCTAACACCACGGTTTTATCGGTAAATTCAATTACCATTTCACGTTCAAATCTAATTAAAGATTTAACTATCGCCTGGAGTAAAACTGGTGATACTCCATTCTCGATCTTTTCAATCTAATTAAAGATTCATTAAAACTCCACTTAGTTTTAATCGTTAACTGGGTTAAAGAATCAGTGTCATTTAAAACACGGTTCACGATAGACCCAAAATCGCATTCCATTAATTATCAGGTTAAAGAACAAGTGTTCTTTAAAACACTGCTCACGATAAACCCAAAAATCAATACCAATTCAATTCCAATTAAATATTATTTAATTGGTACGCTTCATTAAATCTAAATAAAAAGATTTAATCTTTTCTCAACTGGGCTTAAGAACAGTGTTAATGAAGACACCATTCACGACAAACCCAAATCACATTTGATATTCAATACAAGGCTCTGAATAGAAAATATATCGGCTTATATTCAATATCAAATTCTACGATTAACAAATGTCGTATTGGAAATAACGATATAAATATATATCTTTCAAATTTCCATAACAACATCCGTATAATCACGAATTCCAACAACGAAATATTCCGAAGACAATTTCGATTCAAATCCACTCCAATGCAATCATTGGAAATTCTGGTTATTTTTAAAACCCTTTTTAAATTCAATTTATTTATTTAAAAATAAATAGAATTATAATTCTAGTTCAAAACTAGTTCATTTCGATAAAAATCTATTTTTATCTTTTCAAATATGGAGTTTTTCATCCCAATTCTTTCTAAATCATTTCTTATGATTTTACACAAATTATTACTATTTTTAATAATTTTATCAAGGCCCGTACAGTCGATTTCCATCAACGGTCATCGAACTGCACTTACAGCGACCTTTTCCAAATTTGATTTGGACGTATCTCCAAATCCAACCGTTAGATTTCAAATTTATAATATTCATTGGAAAGCCCTTTTCGATACGAACCCAACGGTTCCGGTTTAGGAGAATCCGACGGTCGGATCTCCCGTAATATCCGTTCGAAGTCAATGGTCGAAATTCGCGAACTGCCACGGCGCGGCGCGTTCTATTCAGGCCATTATATTATATATATATATAATATATATAATATATACTTCGTCGATTATCTTTCAAAACGTATTTTATAAATCGTTTTAAATTCGTTTTCAAAATGATTTCAACTTCTATTTCAACTTCAAATCAAAATCGAATTTTCCAACATAAATTCATTTTCATTTCATTTCGAACTGATTTAATTCAAATTGATTTCTAATTCAATTTCTGTTCGTTTTCAATTCAATTCAATTTCATTTTCAATTCGAATTCATTTCTATTCAATTTAATTTGAATTCATTGCTTTTCGAAAAATCAGATTTTGAAATCACTTTCGATATTCATTATAAAATGAATAAAATCGATATAAATATCGTTCACGTCAAAATGGCATCAATCTAATCAATACGGCTTCATATATTCCTATTTTCAAATATTCCATTTCAAATATTTCTTTTTCAAATATTTCTATTTTAAAACTGGAATGAGGCCCAATCAATTACCATATAATGTTAATTATATGGATTTTCTACAACGCATGTATACAATAACAACAATGAATTATCAACCATCATCCAAAGTGCATTCTACACTGTATAAGCATCAAATATAAATATTCAACGCTTACACAGTCTGTCAATCGATCGATCGACAAATCACTAAACAGTTGGGATTTGTGTTCGTCAAATATCATCCCAACACCCGTGTGGGGTTTCAAACAATCAAACACAGATTTTATTTGTGCAGTTGGGCGATGTGTAAAATTTATCGTCCCAATCAATGTCCTTCAAATAGGTGTACATAAACAAACCGTCTGGTTTGTAAATGAATATTTATTTATTCACATTCACGTTAAAAATTATATTTTTAACGATCAAACTATTTTATTCAACCTATGAATATTCTATTCGGTTCATTTATTAAATAAAATGTTATCTTTATTTTTCTAACTTATTTTTAGAAAATTTCGGCGGCATAACGGCACAATACTAGAAACGGGACGAGGTCTAGCCTTATCCCCGGTCTAGTGAAGGCCCACGCCATTCACACATCAATCAAATCAATTTCATTTCACCAAACAATTCAATTTAAACCAAATAATCTAACCAACTACACAACCAAACAATTTAACAAACAAGCCATCCATGGTCTGTGGATGACGGGTGTCGGGTGCTACTAAACACCGTCTGCATCCTAGTATATATATATAACTAGAGAAAGAAATTGAAAGGTGAGGAGTTCTCACCTAAAGCTATCCAATACCACGACTCTTCATTTATAGAAATCTCCGCCATTCTCGCTCTTTGTCGCTTTCGTTGCCCGTAGCCACTATATATATAAAAATCACATTTTTACTTTGCTATTCAATATATAAAAATCGAATTTTTACTTCGCTATTCAATATATAAAAATCGAATTTTTAATTTGCTATTCAATATATAAAAATCGAATTTTTACTTCGCTATTCAATATATAAAAATCGAATTTTTACTTTGCTATTCAATATATAAAAATCGAATTTTTACTTTGCTATTACTTTCAAAAACCATAACCTTTTATATCTAAAAATTTATAACCTTACGTAATTAAAGACCGTACTTTTAGCTATGTAAAAATCTAATCTTTTCTATTTTAAAAATCTGATCTTTCCTATTTTCAAAATCCGAAGTTTCTTCATATAAAAATTCAGTCTTTCTTCATATAAAAATTATATTTTTAAGGTTATACAAAAAAAACTGAAAAAGATAAACAATTTAAATGTGAATTAATAAGTAAAACTCACCGAATTGGAGGGGGGAAAGGTCGCCGAGCTGAGGAGGTCGTGTGGGTGGCGGATGGTGGCGCTGCAGGTGGGGGTGGCTCGACGGTGGGGTGTCGCGGTTATGGATTTGCGGGCGGTGGCGATTTGCAGTGGAGGAGGGGGTTTAAGCTGTGGAAATTCGAACGGAAGAGGGGGGGTGCTGGCGCGAGGCCAACGGCGGCGGTGGCCCTCTGGTGCGGCGGCGACTGTGCTTCGCGGTGGCCTAGGGTTGATTGGGGAGGGTTGTGAGGAGGTGAACGCGAGAACTGAGGTGAGAGGGGAGTTGGACGAAGGTGAAGGAGATGGAGGCGCGGGGTGCTGACCGCCGGCGAACGACGGTGGGTGGAGGAGGTAAAGGCGACAGGAGGTGGTTTAGAAAGGAGCGCGATATTTTTTCTTTTTTATTTATTTTATTTCTGACCTAGTTTATGAGAGAGAGAGAGGTGAGTGTATATTATATAATTATTTTATTTTATTAAAAAGGTTGACTTTTTATTTGAACTCGAAATCAAGCCCACCGACTGTCGTCCATAGCGTTTCACCCCCATTCCGAACACAATGGGATATGTATCGTAAGCTGATTTGACTATTTCGATCAGTTTCCGTTGAAATCAACATATAACTCTATATATTGAATTTGAACGCGTATTTCAATTTACCGGGGTCACATACGAACTTTAAAAATTCCAGAAAAATATTTTCTAGCTTCGTATTGACGATACGATCCTAACAAAACTAGTTTCGTCGAATTCTGAGACCGTTTGAAAAATGGCCAATTTCCAGTCGATTAAAATCAACTAAAACTGGTCAAACGCGTTTTCTTTTGCCACGCTCACATATTGAATCGAAAAATTATGAAATTTGGAACCTAGCAATAATTTGACATCACGGATCCAACAAAAGTGGTTTCGTCGAAATCCGAGGTCGTTTGCAAAATGGCTATTTTTAAGGGCCTGAATTCCATAGCGACTATTCAGAATTTTCAACCTTTTGATTCCCGTTATGAAATTTCGATTGGTCGGATTCGCTAGAAAGATATTCTCAATTAAATCCCATTATTTTTGGTTTCACTAAAATCCGGTTTATTTTGCACCCGGTACATTCAATTGAAGTTTGAAATCGAATTATCGAACTACCGCGCCATTTTCAATTCCTTTTATAATTATAAAATAATTATTTATATTCTAACGACGAACTATATAATATATATGTTCGAATTCCATTCAAAATAAATTTCTCGTCATTATTATTTAAAATAATTCATTTTAAATAATAAAAATTCACTAAAATTGCCAAAATAAAAATTTTAAACTGGCCCAGATTTTCGGGTTGTTACATCAAACGACTAATCACTAACAAAAAAATGTAAAATACAATTGGTGTTCTTCCAAAACTAATTGTGAAGACAACACCGATTGCTACAAAAAAGAAAAATGCAGAAATAATAAAAAGAAGAAGAACTGTTATTAATGGAGAAGAGAATATAGAATAGGATAGGATGGTGGATACAATGACATTACAAGGGTATTTATAGGGAATAACCAAACCCTAACCCTAACCCTAATACAATGATAGATGGACCTTAGGGAGTTCACAAAAGAGTTTACAATGAGAGTCTCAAATGGGCCTTAGTTAAATCTATTAAATTTTTGGCCTTTCTTCTTTTCCTCTTGGTTCTTTGTCAAGCTTCCCTTGATTTGATATGTGCATGGCCTTTTTATCAATCATTTTCTTGTTAAACAGCAACTAGATGTGGGATCTTCATCTACAATTCTTCAAAATGTAAATATATAGCAATCTGATCTCCATTTCTCTACTTTTCTGGTTGCATGCGGGCTGGGTTGGAATATCTGTAAAAGTAACAAAACAATACCCAAGTAATATTTATTTATATACAAAAGATAAGATATAAGAGCATAAAATTAACACATTTCTATGTCAATCAAATACCCCCACACTTATCTTTTACTCGTCCTCGAGTAAAACAAGAAATGAAAAACCAAACTAGATAGGTCACACTTTCGTAGGAAGCACGATTGCATTAAGCGTATGCAACAAGCCGTCAAACCTCTAGGTGTCCCTAGTAGGACGAGTGGTATCTTGTGAGGGTTTTCAGAGGATACTACCCACAAAATCCAAATGCAGTATGATATGGTTCTAATGAAACTACATGAATGCAATGGACATATGCAAAATAAAAACAAACATGAAAACAAGACTTGTTTCTGAAGTGGTACAACAAATTAAGTTAGCAGTTTCTAATCAGTTGATTGTACTTTAAATACCTCAACTTGTCACAAAATTTCAATATAAATCAAGTTTTCAAATGTTTAATTCCAGTTTGGCCAGTTAGTTCGGTCGATAACATAGTGCAGCCATGAAATAAATTCTTAGTTTGCTTGGCACAGTTTGTAAAGTGGTATTATTATTTTCTCATGTATGGCTAATCAAATCAGTAAGGTCAAGAAGTGTTTGGGCATCATCGCTTATTCTTTATTCTATACAATTTTAAAATTTATGATTAAGTACATACACCTAACTTAGAAGACCAAGGTTTACCACCCATGCACTGCCTCGCGGACTGACGGAGAGTGGGTAAAGAGCTTGGCGGATTGTGCAGACCGACTTTGACTTTGTCAACAACGTGTCGGTAATCCTTAGGTGTCCAATCTCATAAAATGAGACCAAGATATTCCAACGCTGACTTTGTCAACAACATGTCGGATAGAGCTTGGCGGGTTTGCACACCAACGCTCGATATACGAGCAATGTTGGATACCCTTGGATTACTATTATCATTATTGGAAATATAAGCACAAAAGAGAGTTACGCGGATTCAACTTAACACAACTTAGTTTTAAAGATTCGAAAAGCCAATATAAGTATTTTAAGTTCTCCACTTATTTAAACAATATCTACAATATAGAATAGATTTCATGGCCATCACCTAAGAATCTCCCTATGTACCGGTTACACTATTATCCCTCAAAATTAAACTTTTCATTATATTTCTTATTCGATCTAAGTTGAGAGAAAAAAATACTATCAACTGATTAATAATCCTTAACTTATTTTGCTGTATCAATCTAAAACGAGTCATGTTTCAAAAAAAAATGGCATGTTACTACAGTCTAAAATGCATGATGGTCCTATTTAAATGGATGAAATTGAAAAAGAAAGAAAAATAAAGAAAAAACGAAAATGAGTGAAATGCAGACTCCCCCCCACACTAGAACTAAATAGTGTCCACACTGTAAACACGTTTCCTAAATGTGAAAGATAGAACCCAAAGATGGATTAAATGTAAAATGATTTGTAAAACGAAATGCAATTCAACTATATGTAAGAAAGGATCATATGTACAATGATAAATGTGTTTGCGATGCAAGGATTGCCACCAACTTTTTCCCCCACACTTGGTTCTTGCCCTATGAGTCCCATTCCCACTATGTCTAGGCATGTTTTCTAACAAGCAAGAGTTTTTGAAAACCATCTCATCTTTATATCTCAATTTATAGTCCAGTAAATGAATGTTCAGGGTCGTCCTAGCATGAAGTTTTTCAACAAAGCTAACATTCCAAAAATAGTTCATGTGTTCAACAAATTTATCAGTGTAATTTTTCAAAAATTTGTGATCGTATATAAATTCAGTGAAATCTGAAATCTGAGTGTTGTTCAAGACTATATGATCACATTTCTCAATTGACAACGTTTTTTCGATACTGACAATTTCAAGTTCGTTTGAAATTTTCTCAAAGTTAAAATTTTTGAACTCGTGACGTGAATCCACTTCTTCCTCATTTGGCAACTCATCCTCGTACAATCCAAAGAATTCATGTTCGTTAAAATCCTTTTCCAAATTTGAATTGAAAAATTCAACATTTTTATTTCGTTCAATTTCAAAATTTTCAAGTTTCTCGCAGCCCGGAAGAGGAAGATCAAAATCTAAACTTAAATCTTTTTCCTGAAAAGAATCAAAGTCTAAATCATTCGTTGAATTTTGAACAACTTCATTTAGATCGTTATTCTCAATTTTGAAAGTTGTTTAAAAATTTTCAATATCAGTAAAGAATGGATTATTTCCTGCTTCATCACACTGAATTTGATTTTGTTGCTCGAGTTGTTCTTTAAAACACGTCATTAAACAAAGAAGTTCATCAAGCTGTCTATCTTGCTTTTCTACCCTCTCTTTAAGAATGTTAAGGTGATATTCTTCAGAATCGTTGATTTGAAAGCTCTCATTGTGGATTTCTTGATTCTCAAAATTATAGTCCACATCAATTTCACAATCAAAATTATTTCCAATGTGGTGGTTGTTTGAATTTTCAGAAAAATGATATTGGAAATCATTTTGATTTTGAAAATTAGGTTCATAACCAAAATTGTCGAAATTCAAGGGAAAACTGCAATTTTGGTCATATTCAAGATGTGGAAATGGGTTGTTATTTTGAAGATTTTGATCGACTTGATCGACTTGAAAATCATTTTCATATCTAAAATTATTTTCGAATTGGTTTCCAACCCCGTATTGATGTTGATCAAAGGTATATTGTGATTCAAAGCTATTTGGATGTTGATGTGGCCCATAATCGAAATTGTTGAAATTTGAATTGAAGTCGTCATTTCGATCATAACTTTGAAAATGTTGGTCATTTTGAAAATTTTGAAAATTGTTGACATTTGGCTCGCGAAATTTTGGAAGATTTTGCTTCATGAGTTGTATTTCAAAATCATACTCTTCAAGAGGACGTCTACTCCGATTATTATCCCACAATTCCCTCAAAGATTTTTTTGAATCAGACATTTGAATGAAGTCAGCAGAAGACAGAAATTATTCTTAGTTCAAAACAATATAAAAGAATGAGTTGTGCTCTATTAATTAACTGACTCAATTGGAAGGGGGAAGAGGGTCTTATGGCCGTTCACGTATAGTATAAATACTAAGGGATACGACCAATGTTTTACGGGTGGTATGCTATCTCTTTTGCTAATAATTCAATAAATTGAACTACTATATATCCGCGATCCAATTATACGAGACAGTCAACTTCACAAAACACCACTTTTCAATTATATTATTTTGCAATGTCTATTTTTATTGTTAAAAACAATGAGAATGCAGATTTCAATTATGGAAATTTCAGCCAATCAGAACAATCAGACAATGATAACTGCAGAAATTTAAAATATTGTACAAGCAAGCCGCTGCCCTGTAGAAGATTTTTTACAAGCAATGTCTATATTTTCTTTGTAGCAGAGCACCTGTAGACTTAAAAGAAATTTACAGTGGGGTATGGCTTACCATCCAGAAAAAATGAGTAGCGTCAATGATTGAAATCTCACTATTTGCAATTTCTTTTGATTTCTGAAATCTTGATTTGTTGCTTGAACTCCAGTCACCTTGTCCTTAGTTCGAAATCTCTTTTTTTGGTTTTTTTTGAATGAATTGAATAACAAAAAAAAGTACAAGAAAAAGAAACAAAGGAATTAACAAAAAAAAAAGAAGCTGACTTTTTGGAGAAGATGGTGCTGAAGTGTGGATTGAAAAAAAAACTGTGGTGAAATGAGATTATGTGAGAGGAAGGGGTATTTGATTTGAGGGAAGAAATGAAGCAGGGAAAAATAATTGAAAAAAAAAGAATGAATCTTTTTATGACCTTCCCTTTTTTTTATTATTGTTGAAAAAGTGGACAAATAGGAAAGAAACAAATGACAAAAAAAATGGGAAGAGAGATTTCAGGAAAGAAAGAGAATTGTAAAGCAAGGAAGGAAAGTAATTGTAAAAGAAATTGAGAAGGGAAAGCAATAAAAGAGAAGACAAAAACAGAAAGAGTTTTTTTTCTTTTGTTTATTGTTGTAAAATTAGAAGAGGATTTTTTTTTTGAAAAGAAAGGGAATTTGTAAGAGAAGAAAAGAAATCAATTGTATTGAGAACAAGAAAGACAAAAGAAGAAAGGAAAAAATTGCGAAAGAGGAATCTTTATTTTTGAAATTTGTAAAAAGAAAAAGAATGTAGATGATTGGAAAGAAAGTGGAAAGATGGAAAGAATAAAGGAAAATTGAAAGTTGATTTTTTTTAATGAAGGAGACAGCCGGAAAGAAATAAATGAAAAAAAATGGAAAGAGAGATTGTAGGAGGTGAATGAGAAATGCAATTGGAAAGAAATAAAAAAAAAGAATGCAAGTTTTTTTTTAATGAAAATTTGAACAAGAAGAAAGGGAAAGAAATGAATGGTAAAAACCCAAACAAAAAAGGAAAAAAAAATTAAAAGAGGAAGGAAATAAGAGAAAAAAGCAAGGTTTTTTTGAGTAGAGAGGAAGGGTCGAAGAAATTGAGGAAAGAAATAAAAGCAGACAAAAACAAGAAAGAAATCAAAGTAGACAGAGAAGAAATTGCAAAAGTTTTTTTTTTAGAAAGTTGTAGACAAAAGATGGAAACAAATAAAAAGAAAAGGAAAGGGAAAAGAAAAATGTGAAAATCAGCAAGGTGGTAGAAAGATGGAAAGAAATTGAAGAAAAATTAGCAACTATCTTTTTTTGTATATATTTTTTTTCTTCTTGAAGGAATTAGATTGGAAGAAATGCAAAAAAAAAAATGAAAATAAAAAGAAGGAAAAGAATTAAAAGAAAAAGGGGCAAGATTTTTTTTTCTTGTCTTAGAGATTATAATATCATTATGTGATACACAATCAACTAATCAAGATTTTTATCTATATATATGTACAAGAAAACAATAGGAAAATAAAAAGAAATAAAAGAAATTTCGGCAAGATTTTTTTTAACAAAATCAAATAAAAAGAAAAAAAACTAACACGAATCAGAAATTAAATAAATAATAAAATTCAATTGTTACCTCCCCGGCAACGGCGCCAAAAACTTGATCGACGCTAGAAAAGCGCGATATTTGTAATAAAATTCTGCAAGCGCACAGGTGTGTAGCATACAGGTCGAACATAGGGAGGTAAATTAAAATTAAATTATTTATCTAATCTCTTGGGCGGGTTAGACGAAGCCTGGAGATTTTGTTGAAATAAAAACAAATTGAAATTGCGAACTTAGGATTATCGTTGAATCTAATCAACGATTAATCACTGAAGAAAGTAAATTGCAAAACAAGAATAACAAGGCAGAAAATAAAAGTGCAGAATAAGAAGAACAACAAAAAGTAAATTAGGATTTTTGTTAAAACTAATCAAACGACTAATCACTAACAACAAAAATGTAAAATACAATTGGTGTTCTTCCAAAACTAATTGTGAAGACAACACCGATTGCTACGAAAAAGAAAAATGCAGAAATAATAAAAAGAAAAAGAACTGTTATTAATGGAGAAGAGAATATAGAATAGGATAGGATGGTGGCTACAATGACATTACAAGGGTATTTATAGGGAATAACCAAACCCTAACCCTAACCCTAATACAATGATAGATGGACCTTAGGGAATTCACAAAAGAGTTTACAATGAGAGTCTCAAATGGGCCTTAGTTAAATCTATTAAATTTTTGGCCTTTCTTCTTTTCCTCTTGGTTCTTTGTCAAGCTTCCCTTGATTTGATATGTGCATGGCCTTTTTATCAATCATTTTCTTGTTCAACAGCAACTAGATGTGGGATCTTCATCTACAATTCTTCAAAATGTAAATATATAGCAATCTGATCTCCATTTCTCTACTTTTCTGGTTGCATGCGGGCTGGGTTGGAATATCTGTAAAAGTAACAAAACAATACCCAAGTAATATTTATTTATATACAAAAGATAAGATATAAGAGCATAAAATAAACACATTTCTATGTCAGTCACTCGTATTATCTTTAGATATGAACGTTGTTGATCAAGGTCTGAGAGGTAATTAAAATACCCCAACTTGAACGACTTCAGGATTATCTGAGGATGATATAAGTTGTAATGGTAAAAGAGGTTAGCCAAGTTTATTATTTCATTAGAAAAATAATAACGCAACATTTTGATGAAGATTTGGAATATATATATACATACATACATACATATATATATATATAAAGAGGATTTAAAAGAAAGGGAAATAAAAAGGGATTGTCGGAAATATAACGATATTGTCGAATTAGAAAGTAACGTAAAGTAAGTTTTATTCTATAAGAATAAGTATGGATTAGGGTTTTAAGTAATGAAATAAGTTTGTAACAAGACAATTCTTATGTTAAATAAGAAGCAAAACTATATTTATAATATCGAGAGATTTAAGAGTTTTAAAATTTCACTTTGTTTTAATTAAAGGGCCAAGTAGTGCTGAATACTGAACCAGTAAGCTCATTGGATTGTCATGATTGAAACATTGTTTATTTTGATAGTTAAATCACCGACTATCAAATCTGTCCAATACGTTTGTTGGTACGGAATGACCGGGATCAAATTTATAATCGAAAACCATTCTGACCAACAAATACGTGAAGATACCAGAAGATGATCGAGATGGAGTATTGAAGACCGTAGATCTTCATTAAACGGAAAAACTACTAATTTGTTAGGTGGTCTACGGGTTGCAAGGACTTCTCGCTACTGATCTGTAGGGTGATTCCTAGGATGCAGTAGGAGAGTACCTTCGGTTCATCCTGTTCCTGGATGACTTGAATGGACGAATGTCTGACGGAGTATTTCCAAAGGAATTACGTACGTTGATTTCTTCAAACATACCATAGTTGTACGGAGGACGACGGTTCTCTGAACTACTAGAGTATTTTTGTGGACGTCAATTAGTGATATCTGGCGGATCTGACGATGTGGCATTCAAAGTGAATGGTGGCCAGGTGTGGTAAAGAAAATTCAAACCTCACAACCGAGAGATGACAAAAATTGGGCAGGCAGCATGGCTATGTGGGTCGCTCCCATTAGGGTGTATAATCACCTATCTAGAGAAATTCCTTTTGCTTCTTTAATCTAATTCGATGCTGTCCCTTTGCGGGAAACGGTGGTTTGAGACCAACCGTTGGTGATATACATTCGATACACTCAAGCGAAATGAGTGGTCGGTTATATGTGGACCGGGTTGCAAGACATTCTTGTTGAACCCAGTGTATTCGCCTCTAGAGATACACTATCGTCAGGTGGTCCCATACCTTGTCAAGGTCGGAATCCAATCTCCAATAAGCGCCTGCGGTTTGATTGTATACTATATATGTGGAGCGTGAGATGCAAGCGTTCCACTAGATTCTATTTACTTGTATTTAGACATTATTATAATATCAGAAAAGATATTGTTTTCAAAAATGTTTTGGGTTATCATAAGGTAAAAACCGTCCGTGTTTATGTGTGGATTTGGTCTTACGATTATCCTTTTCTTTCGAAAAGATTTTGACTTTATAATCAAGTTGTGTGTTACCCTTAATATTGTGCGAGTTTTCTCACTCTGGTTCACCAGACTGATCCGATGTTTTGTAAATGCTTGGGTTAGCCCGGGGTGTACAGGTTCAGGTTATCGAATTGTAACACCCCACGTCCATTAATGTCACTCACAAAGGGAATGCATTAACTTCCATGGAGCATTTTAAGTGAATATAGAACAGAAAATCACAACAAGACAGATATAAAGCAGTACTTGAAAATTTAAAACTTTATTTATTGCAGCAGAAGGTAAATATGTTTGGTTACATCATCAAAACCAAAGACTAGAGTCAAGTACAAAATATCCATCTTGACAAAATCAGAGTATATAAAAATAAAAAGCATAATCCCAACTTCAATAGCCATGATAAAAGATAAGCTGAACTTTACTTCAGCAATCCAAGTACTTCAGAAAAGATCCAAGTCAGTCCCACCCTGAGAACCTGAGGAGGGGAAAAGGAAGAAAAGAGGCGAAAACAAAGGGGGTCAGACATAAAGTCTAGCGAGTATGATAACTTTAACAATATAACTTTTAAAGTAATTAGGATAAGCTATAACTGGAAGATAAGGCATGACTGTGAAACAAATGACAGAGTCAAACAGGAGGAATAAGATAATGTTGAGTCGCGCTTCCACATACTTAAGGGTAATTACTAAGTTATACCGAACTAATACTAAATGCACCAATACTAGTCACTCTAAAAGTTGATCCCGCCTACTGAACATAACAGATGTAATAATGGTAGTTTCGTGTACCTCTAGTTGCTGTCATAGGCGCCGCCTGCCCCTATCTCCACTAGTTGCACCTACTACCCACCCTATTTTAATTACAATATTTATAATACGGTAGTTGTACTCCCAGCTGCTGTCATAGGTGCTGCCTGCTCCTATCTCCACTAGTTGTACCCACTACATTCCCTATTCGATCGGCTCCCTAACTCATAGATACTCATGCTGGTCCCACAATGGGGTATATCACTCCCCAAAGTGGCAACCCAATACTACCAGAGATGCACGGCTTATACCTACACGATGCAACAACGTCTTACCTACCAGCCCGGGTCCACACACGCATATGAACCCGTTGGACTTGCGTTGCCACCGCTAACCCGGTTTGGCCTCTTACAGTCAAGCCCAGTACACGTGTCCCGTCCTCGACTTGGGTCGAGCCCACAGAGATACTCATGGGTTACTGGTTGAAACAGGCCCCCATTACTTGACACAAGCTTTCCACCTAAGCTTGGTCCCCACTAATACAACCCACTTAACCCCTTCTTATTCATGTCCACTTACATGTTTAAATTTGGTTAAGTGTTTCTATTCGTATTTCCATATGCCACCCAAGGCACCCACTTAACCCCCATGTCCTACTTACATGTTTATCTTGGTTAAGTGCTACTAATCGTATTTCCTCATGTCACCCACATGTCACCAACTTAACCCCCATGTCCCACTACATGTTTACTTTGGTTAAGTGTTACTTAATTTATTACTACCGTAACCCCTGTAGGACCTCTCACATTAGGCTGGCATTTGTGGCTGCTGGATTTGCCGGGCGGTTCCGGGCAATCTTACACCACAAACGAGCCTAACCTCGTGTCCATACAATGGTTACGCATTTAGTTTGGGCCTTTGACCTCTCACATTGGGCTACCATTTGTGGCTGCTGGATTTGCCGGGCGGGTCCGGGCAGTCTTACACCACAAATGAGTCCAACCTCGTGTCTTAGGCAATTAATTATACATAATTAATTTCCCCAAATTTGAATTACTTTCCCTATTCAAATTTCTATATTTATTTATGTCCATAATTTATCACCTAAATTATGCTCATCTATTTATGGTATATAAATTATACCAATTTCATCACTAATTAATTTTATTCCTTAAAATTAATTACATGCCTTTTTAGGCCATTACATGCCAAATTCACAATATGTGTGTATCCACTATTATCCCCATCGTACCCCCGTCATTCGTTCACTTAACATGACATATACATATTAGACTAGCAAATAGTCTAATACTTAAAAAAAGGGAATAAACGTCACAAAGTCACATACACACAATAATAGATCTAATTTGCATCTAACTTGCAATTAAGAATTACAACATACTTGCATAGTCTTTGTATTATCAAGGATCAAAAAATCATAGATCTAAAAGGTGTGAACTTGCATGTATGAACATAGTTTTACACCCAACTAGCCTAGGTAATTATCACAAACTTACATAAACTATGTATGTCGTCAACCTAAACATAAAGGTGTCGTCTTGCATAACTATGGATCCAATAAAAGGTGTTAACCTAAGTAAATTATGGATCCACATAAAGGTGTAAACTTGCATAACTATGCATGTCATAGTTTCAACATAAAAATGTCAACTTGAATATGGATCTAAACTTTAAAGGTGTGAACTTGTATATATGTGAATCCAATTATCACTTAAACTTGCATATGAACATAATACTTATACGAACTAGCATATGTTCCACATCCATATTCGCATAAAAACTGATGTTATAAACCTAGGTGATTGGATTATAAAAAGGGATTCATTGACACAAGTTAACATCATGAACTACTAGCATATATTTTAGATCCAAACTTACATAACATCATATAACTCGCATACAACTTGCGTGATCCTATTAACTTGCATAACATCATATGTACAACTTGCATAATCATATTAACTTGCATAACATCATATATGAAACTTGCATAATCATATTAACTTGCATAACATCATATATGAAAGTTGCATAATCATATTAACTTGCATAATCATATTAATCTTGCATAACATCATACATGAAACTTGCATAACATCATATATAAAACTTGCATAATCATATTAACTTGCATAATCATATTAATCTTGCGTAACATCATACATAATACAAACTAGCAAGTCTATGAATCACAACCATATTCTCATAATCCAAAGATAAGCATATCACTATTAAATTAAGAATTATCTTGTTATTGAAATCATACTCACGATGAATCGGATTAGAGATGAAGATAGTGTGTTCGTTGTTGTTTGAATCTTTGATTTGTAATTTCCTAAGCTTCAAGAAAAGATGAGCTATTCCAGCGGCATGGCGGCTACGGTTCCAATTTTATTTAGGTTTTAGAATGAGGCTTTGGAGTGTTTATATAGGAGTTAGATTTATTTACAGCCGTCAGATCACTCTAGAATCCATCTAGGCCTTAGAAACCAAGAAATGATGTCAACAGACCAACCAGAAATCGCCACCTAAGCCCTAAAACATAAAATTTCGTCATAGACCATTTAGGGCCGATGGGACCAATTCCAAACCTCCTGAGTCTACCCTGGGGTCGACCCAGCGGTCGACCCAGCGGGCCTCGGGTCGACCCATAAAATAGGTCGGTTTGGTGTTTTGCCTTCCCGCTTCCGCTGTTTTGAAAATTTTTCTCAAATTTTAGGTTGAATTTTATTTTATTTTTATATATATATTTCTATCTTCCTAATTAACCATTTTCACACTAAACTACTTTTTGAACCGCGTTCACACTAGGCCATTTTAAGCCATTCCCCTAAAACAAAAATATGGCGCTGGCGGGGATCAAACTCTGTACCTCTTGTATGCAAGTCACATGTTCCAACCAAATGAGCTACTAAGTCTTTTGCTTACAAACCTTAGAAAAATGCTAAACATTTATTATTTTCTTATTCTTTTTTTTTTCATGTTTTGCTGCAATATTTAATTTAAAGATATCTTTTTCATACGGAATCCAATTTACGCAAACTCGGACTTTATCTCAACCAGAATTCCGAGACGAACACAATGGAGCAACCCGTTTCCATTAATTCTCACATCTGAGATTAATTATTATTTAATTTAGTTAATTCGATTATTCAAAAATCTGGGGTGTTACACGAATGCTGTGAGGAGACGAGCCGAAGGTGTTCAGACGTATTGTATCTAGTATCTATTTCGCTGTGTGTGTTGTATCTGGGACAGGTTATTATAACTGTCCTGATGTGTGCTGTACTCTGATATTGTAAGTATTTTTAAAAGCTCTCAATAAAGATTTATCTCTATATTATATTTTGTTCCGCTGTGATGTGAGACTCTGATTCTGTGTTGTGTTAGTTCTTCTTCTTCTTCTATTCTAATATTTCTTTCTTTCTTATCTCACCCTCTAACTTCTTTCTAATAACGTTCCAGTGTTTACGGTGTTTGGAAGGTCGGCATGAGTTACGGTAAAGGTATTTATGTCGATTTTCGGGCCGAAAATCCCTGGGTCGTTACAGTGGCATCAGAGCTATTGGTTTAGTAATAACCTTGGCTCTGTGGTGTAACTCGATAGAGATTGGGTTAGTAATACCCTAGATCGAGATTGAGTGTGTATATATATATATATGAGAGCGTAATTGTAATTTTTATATGTACAAATGTTTTGTATTGTGTGGATGATCGGTTCAAGTGTTGAGAAGCGTTGAACTGGAAATCGATATGAAATAATTTTACCCAAATTATATTTTTGTATATAAAAGAAATAATTTTATCAAATTATTGAGATACTAATGTGTTTGATCGATTTGAATGGAATTCAAATTGAATTGAAAGTTTGAATTGGGAATTAACCTGGCTAAGTGAAATTATATAAAGCTAATTGGGAATTTGAAAATTTAATGAATGATAATCAAATAGAAATAAATTGGATATTAATCCATTGATGTTCAGTTATGTGAAACCAAAGTAAAATGTAGGTATTGAATATAAATTCAATTAATTTGGTTGATTTGGTTGTGTATTGGTTGTTGATTGCAAATTGTTTGTTACTGGATGATAATTTGTATGAATGGGATAATCAAAAGTTTAATGGAGTTAAATGAATTTTGAACTAAAGAATAAATTCCAGTATAATTAAACTGGGCTGAAACTGCATATGAATTGGAATTTATGGTTTAACCCTGTATTTGGTAAGGAGTTGATGCTATGTGGTTGATTCTAGAATTGGTATAGTATACCAGTTGTTTAATGAAATATTATTTAAGAATTTCATGTTTTGGCTACTCATATGTGAATTGAGTAAGTACAGGTGCCTGACGGCTAGGCAGATTGATATTGGTTGAGTAAATTACATATATGTGAGCAAGTATGCTTAATAGCGCTCGAAAAGGTACGCCTACGCGAAAATATAAATTTTGGGGTTTTTGATTTTTGTTTGCCGACCGTTGGTCGATGAATATATATTATTTGTTCCTGCGATATCGCAGATGTCACTCCGTGCAGGGGAGACTCTGCCGAATTTTCCCGGGAATTTAAGGTGTTAGAAATTTTTCGAAGATTTTTGAAAAATATTTATTTATGATATTGAATCGGTTTTTGATTTATAATAAAATGGATTTAGAAATAAATGGGTTTGTAACGTTCTTTCTTACCTTAGCAATTTCGAGGACGAAATTATTTTAAGGGGGGGAGAATGTAACGACCCGTGTTTTTGGCCGTCAAGTATTTAATTTAATTTATTATTTTAAATATTTTATTTGGAATACTAAAGGATTTTAATATTAAATTCATTATTAAAATGAAGTTTGAACGTTATAAATTTACATAATTATAAATCGAGCTCGAAATGGCGCTGTAATTCGTAATATTGAATTTTGAACTTCAACGGGACATACGGGATTCGATATAAGTCGGATTTCTGTGAAACGAGAAACGTTGGAACCGTGTTGATTATAATTTTCATATGAAAGAGAAAAATTCAGATTTCGTGTTATAGATTGTAAGTTATGGCTAAATCAAATTTTAAAACAGTCACTGTGAAAAATCGTTATTTAAATATCGGCCTTTAAAATGGCCAATTTGCAAACGGACTTCGATTTCGACGAAATCAGTTTCATTTGGACCGTAACGTTAAATTATTGCATGGTGTTAAATGGTGTGGCAAACTGATGTCGTATGTGACCACGGCATCCATAAACGCTCGTTCAATTTCTATAGCGCGTATTTAATTTAACAAGGGGATATTAGAGTGTAACTTGAGCAGACGATCGAAGTAAGCCGCGAAACCAATTCCATTGAGTTCGTATCGTCGATTAGAGTCAGAATAGGTATATAGTCTGTTATTTTTAGAGACCGTGAAATTGGGTCTCCGAAATGGCATTGCGGTGCGCGTAAATATAGCCTACCGGGGAAACAGTCTCAGAATGCGATGAAACTGGTGCCGTTGGGTTCGTATTGAAAAATTATTATAGGATTTCAAAGTTTCAAGTTGATTTGATTTATCTGGTGATCGTGAAAAAATTAAACGCGTGTTTATTTCTGGTTTTATAAAGGAAATTTTTTCATATGACCTCAAATTTCGACGAAACTTGTCCCATCGGGTCCGGAATACCTTTTTACACTATGATTAGCCTTTTTATCAGTAAACAAAAATCAATTGTGGTGGTTTTTATCAATTACTTCACGACGAAGTTTCATTAACATTATTATATTCATTTGGTCCTCACTATAAATAGCACACAATGGGTCAAACCCTACGTTTTCCTTTCTCATGGTCAACCTTGGAATTTATCTGCGCCTCCACAGTGAAATGAACGACCAGAAATTATCCAACTTCCGCTCCTTAGATCTTGAAATCAACTCATTGATATCCAAACTCCAAATGGCGAAAGAGTTCAGCTAGGAGAGCCCTTCAGGTTGTACGGCGGAGATCGCCATTGCTGAACCATGGACACCGGAATTTCCTCTCGAAGTCGTCGACGTTGGTGAAAATTCCTGGAGCAAAGATTGTGTCGAGTTTGGTGGCTTTTGGGGCGCAAGCAGACGTGGGGGAGGCGTAGCCGCCAGTTACCTCAGATCGAACTCCGATCACCAGAGATGGAAACTGCAGGCGGTTTCTTGTTTCGAGTTGAAGCATTTTGAACAAAGGGGAACGATGCCGTGGTAAAAGGAAGAATAATTTCGGCCAATATTTTGAAAAGTAATATAGTGTTAACTTTGTAATTTACACCTTACTTATAAATTAATAACTAAGACAATAATTGTGCTGGCATCATCTTGAACAGAAACGTGAGTGAAAGACTGAAGAACACAGAGTAAATGGAATCCAGTAAGGAACGAGGGCAGTTCGGACTTAATTCAAAAAGTAATTAAGTAATTAAATTTCTAATTAAGGAAATCTTTAGTTATGGTTAACCGTGAATTTAATTGTATCTTGAAATGGTGTAGGCTTGGTGAGCGGATCTGTGTATTGTGGGGTTAAAGAACAGCAGTATACAGGAAAGGAGACGAGTACCTGAGGAAGTATCGGCCTAACTAAAGAGTAATAAAACATAAGTTAGTTATTGATAATTTAATTAAGAAAGTTAATTAGTGATTTATTTAGATCATGAATATTTGAATAATTATAACATAATCATATATTACCAGAATTGAACCGAACCAGAGGCGTTGGAACCAAATGAACGGACTCTGTATTTTTGAACTGACTGGGACAGAAATAGAGACAACGGGAATTCACGGTTAAATTAGATGATTGTTTAATTTAACCGTAACGGAACCGCTTCAACAAATCGGATCAAGGTGAGTTAAACTCACTTAGTTTTACCCATTTATATTTTATATAAATTGGGTTTCTATTTTGTGTGCTCTGTTTGCCAATGGTTGACTGTTTGCTAGTTATATATTTATTTGTTGATTTAACGGGTGAAATTAAACCGTTGTTTAATTTCAGTAAAATACCAAATCGTTATTCTAACGATTGGTTCCAATAAAGGTAACTTACCTTGATGGCCACGTTTATAAAATAAACGTGTTTAATTGGTTGAATTGTTTGAATTGCTTGTGGTTGGATAAAATGGTAGTTATTTATTATTATCAGTTAAATGGTTGAATGATCTGATTTGAGGTAACCATTTGTATACAGGGAAGAACAGGTTGGAGGGATCCAACCGGATTCTTCAAATATATTATTTGTTTTTCATATTATCATATATGAACTGTCATGATTGGATAATTGAGTTTGGTAGTGAACATTGAATGAAAAGTCAACATGTGTGGTGTTTTAACCAACGAGCTATATTGGTTGAGTAATCGGCAGTAAATGGCCTTAAAGAAATGATATCGATTTACTGTCAGGTAAATTGATAGAACTGAAGTTATAAAATTTATTTTATGACTAAAGATAGGTTTTGAAATATATATTTTGAATAAAAGTTTATAAAGAAAATAAATATATATATTATTTATTATTTAAGTTAATAATTGATTTTATAAAGACAAATGCTGATGGTAATCAGATTTAGAAATACAGGAACAGAAATTAACCTAACGGTTAAATTTGGATAATGGTTTTGTTAAGTAACAATTTAATGGAATTAGCGTAATTATTTATATTATATTATAAATGAATTAAGAAGGAGAAACGAATTGAATCGGTTAATGAGATAACCATATTTAAGTTGACTAAGTTAACAGTTTTGACTGGAATTGACCATTAAATTAGTTTGTATTGAATTAACCCAATAGAAGAGTTTAATGAATATTGGTTAGATTTTTAATAAGATTTTAAAAAGGGATTTATTATTTATTTTAGTTAATAAAGGAATTAACAACTAATGTAGTTAATGGTTGAGAAAAATTAATAATAATAATAATAATAATAATTTAGAAAATTTCTTTTTAAATGGAAATTCATTTAAAAAAGTAATCGAAGTTGAAGAGAAATTAAGTTTGTTGGTGAAAGAGGTTCATGAACAGGCTTTATTTTAAACCTGAGTTTTACAACAAAGAGAATTTTAAGCGAACATGGCAGCTTAAAATAAATGTTACTTAATTATTTAAATTAAGTAAAAAGGAAATTAAGTGAAAGGGTTTATCATAAACCAGGATTTTTATAAGTGAGGGTTAAGATGTTAAAGCGTTAATTTGACGTTAATGTTACTTAATAATTGGTTTAAGTGAAAGCGAGAAATTGAAAAGAGAATCTCAAACGAGGAATGGTTGGATGGATTTAAAAGGAATTAGTGAAAGTGGAATTGGTAAAAGAAGTGAGTCGTAGGATTTGATAACCAAATCCGAATCATAAAATGAATTGGTTCAAAGAGTTAGAGATTAAAAAGTGGTGTGTTATAAGAAGTTACTTAATTGAATTAAGAAATAATGGTATATTGAGAAAGAGATTTTCAAAATGATAATAAGGTTTATGAAGCCGTATTGTGAATAAAATAGTGAAATGGAATTTATAGTGATACTAGAGTAAAGTGTCGGGTTTTGGATTACAACTCGTATTATCTTTAGATATGAATGTTGTTGATCAAGGTCTGAGAGGTAATTAAAATACCCCAACTTGAACGACTTCAGGATTATCTGAGGATGATATAAGTTTTAATGGTAAAAGAGGTTAGCCAAGTTTATTATTTCATTAGAAAAATAATAACGCAACATTTTGATGAAGATTTGGAATATATATATATATATATATATATATATATATATATATATATTCACAAAGAGGATTTAAAAGAAAGGGAAATAAAAAGGGATTGTCGGAAATATAACGATATTGTCGAATTAGAAAGTAACGTAAAGTAAGTTTTATTCTATAAGAATAAGTATGGATTAGGGTTTTAAGTAATGAAATAAGTTTGTAACAAGACAATTCTTATGTTAAATAAGAAGCAAAACTATATTTATAATATCGAGAGATTTAAGAGTTTTAAAATTTCACTTTGTTTTAATTAAAGGGCCAAGTAGTGCTGAATACTGAACCAACGAACTCATTGGATTGTCATGATTGAAACATTGTTTATTTTGATAGTTAAATCACCGACTATCAAATCTGTCCAATACGATTGTTGGTACGGAAAGACCGAGATCGAATTTATATTCAAAAACCATTCCGACCGACAAATACGTGAAGATACCAGAAGATGATCGAGATGGAGTATTGAAGACCGTAGATCTTCATTAAACGGAAGAACTACTAACAAATCTCTGGTTAGCTCCCAGAGATAAACTGTGGTTCTTTCGTGGCTGGAATCTACGGGTTGCAAGGACTTCTCGCTACTGATTTGTAGGGTGATTCCTAGGATGCAGTAGGAGAGTACCTTCGGTTCATTCTGTTCCTGGATGACTTGAATGGACGAATGTCTGACAGAGTATTTCCAAAGGAATTACGTACGTTGATTTCTTCAATCATACCATAGTTGTACGGAGGACGATGGTTCTATGAACTACTAGAGTATTTTTGTGGACGTCAATTAGTGATATCTGGCGGATCTGACGATGTGGCATTCAAAGTGAATGGTAGCCAGGTGTTGTAAAGAAAATTCAAACCTCAAACCTCACAACCGAGAGATGACAAAAATCGGGCAGGCAGCATGGCTATGTGGGTCACTCCCATTAGGGTGTACCTATCTAGAGAAATTCCTTTTGCTTCTTTAATCTAATTTGATGCTGTCCCTTTGCGAGAAACGGTGGTTTGAGCCCAACCGTTAGTGATATACATTCGATACACTCAAGCGAAATGAGTGGTCGGTCATATGTGGGCCGGGTTGCATGACGTTCTTGTTGAACCCAGTGTATTCGCCTCTAGAGATACACTATCGTCAGGTGGTCCCATACCTTGTCAAGGTCGGAATCCAATCTCCCATAAGTGCCTGCGGTTTTGATTGTATACTATATATGTGGAGCGTGAGATGCAAGCATTCCACTAGATTCTATTTACTTGTATTTAGACATTATTATAATATCAGAAAAGATATTGATTTCAAAAATGTTTTGGGTTATCATAAGGTAAAAACCGTCCGTGTTTATGTGTGGATTTGGTCTTACGATTATCCTTTTCTTTCGAAAAGATTTTGACTTTATAATCAAGTTGTGTGTTAATCTTAATATTGTGCGAGTTTTCTCACTCTGGTTCACCAGACTGACCCGGTGTTTTGTAAATGCTCGGGTTAGCCCGGGGTGTACAGGTTCAGGTTATCGAATGCTGTGAAGAGACGAGCTGAAGGTGTTCAGATGTATTGTATCTAGTATCTATTCCGCTGTGTGTGTTGTATCTGGGACATGATGATCCTAAAGGCGGTGATATTACTGTTGGTCCTAGCTTGTTCGTTGCAGAAAGTTGGTAAACTTGGTATGATCTTTATGATACTTTTGCATCAAATGCGTTATTCATATGGTTTGTAATATTTTTTGGTACTTTGGCATAAAACATTACCATGTGCTTGCTATTGTATTGAACATCTGAATGTTTGTATGTGAATATATGTGCTTATATTGTTTATGTGTTGTGCATATTCGTGTGTATTGCAGTTATATCTCCTTTTTGTCAATGACAAAGGAGGAGAAAATATATGCATATTGACAGGGGGAGTTACATATATAGTTGTCATTATTAAAAAGGTGGAGAATGTTGGATCTCACTTTATAGCGTTTTGATCATGACAACTATACATGTACATATATATCGACTAACTTTTTTTTGTAGGAAGAAATTCTATAAACAGATTCAAGAGCTCAATTGAAGACTATATTTGTTTAGAGTCTGTATGTATTAGTAAAGATTTTTTTAAAATTTTCCTTGGTGACACACACACACATGCACATTTTAATTTATAAGATTTTCTATAAGACATGCACAAGACATAGGCATGTTACATCAAATAGACGTCTGAAATTTTTAATTCAGACGCCTGTCCGCTGAAACAAAAGTATATACTCGGCATAATATTCAGACATCTGTTCTAAAAATTTCAGACATTTGAATATTAGCTGAAATAGTATATTTCCTTGATGTATATACATTAATGCAAAAAAAGACTTCTGAAATTTTAATTCAGACTTCTGAATACTAATAGATGCAACTATTCAGCCAAGGGACACAACTCTTAATTCATATCTAATCGTTGAATCTCTTCGTGAATGATTGCAACTATTTGTATATTATAAATAGGGTTTCAAACAAACATTTTCTTCACCGAATTTCATTCTAATTCTTTCTATCTAATCTATTGCAATCATACTTGCAAGCGCACTCAATTTCTATATTTTTGTGATTATAAATCATCTTTAATCTTCCTTTTTCTTTCATGAACTACACTATTATCAACAAGGAAAGATTATAGGAAGGGTGTACATTAATTTTACATATCTATTCTACTTATAACATAAGTAGTCACAAAACTTTTGTATTGTCGAAGTCCTCTCCAGCAATTGACGCAAGAAATCCCGTTCGGCTGTTCGGATATTTGTAGACCTATTCCTCTGGGTTAAGTGAGGGTTGTTAGTAGCGAAATTCCAGAAGGGTGTCTGGGACTGGACGTAGAACGAAGGTTCAAACCAGTATAAAAATTTTGGTGTCACTTTTATTATTGTTGATATTCCGCAATCTATATATTACACTGCTTATATTCCATATTACACGATCCTACTGCTCCATAGACTCTTTCACTACCTTCATTCATTGCCAAATGACCTCAATATTATCTGATGTTACTCATATCATCTCATCCGAATTACCAACTTCTCTCTGGTCTCTAACCAACATGAAGGAGAATTACATGGTCTACCATACAAAGCCTTTTACAGTGCATTTTAATAATCGACTGGTAGTTGTTATTATAAGTAAACTCAACTAAATGAAGACGATCTTCCCATGATCCTCCAAAATTTATACACATGCTCTAAGAAGATCTTCCAATACTCGACTAAACCTCTCGGTCTGGCCATCTGTCTGGGGATGATAAGCTGTACTTATACATAGCTCAGTTCACAACATTTCTTGAAAACTCTTCTAGAACCTACAAGTAAACAACGGATCTCGATCACTAACAATACTCTTTGGAATCCCATGGAATCAAACTACCGACTTAATATATATCTCATCGGACTTCGATGTCGTCCTAGTTGATCTGATAGGAATAAACCTTGCACTTTTGGTCAAACAATCCACGATGACCCATATACCATCATTTCCTACCCTTGTCCTAGGTAATCCATCGACAATTGCTCTCATTTCCAAGTAGGGTTTCCAATGGTTGTAACAATCCACTTGGATTTTTTCGCTTAGCTTTAACCAACTAACAGTTCATACATTTCGAGATAATTTTCTCAACATCCCTCTTTATGCCTTCCCAATAGTAAATTCGCTTCATATGTCGATACATTTTATTACTACCAGGATGAATCGACAACCTAACATGATGGCAATCTCTCAAAACCTCATCTCTCAATCTGTCTATATCAGGAACCACAAGTCATCCACTCTTGCGGATCCAACCGTCTCGATCAATTTCATAATCCTTCATTTTCTCGAGTTTCACCCTCATCTCTAATCTCTGAGTGATCTCTACAAGCTTAGTGTCTCGCTTCTGACTTTCGTTAATCCTTCTGATGAGAGTCAGTCTGATCGATAAGCTTGTTATCATCTCAGGCTCTAGATCACAATGAGACCTAAAATCGAATCTAACTACTTAAGGTATTTCCATTCTGATAACATGGATCTCGAACTTGCATGTTATCTTCTTAACACATTGGCCACTGTGTTACCTTTACCTGGAGTATAGGCTATACCATGATTTGATAATATAAATTTGGATTATTATGCTTAGGAAGATTTGGATTTGTATGAAAAGAAAATAATATCAAGTCCCCTAGATCTTCCACTATTTATGTTTATATGTAAAATTGTCAATAATTATAGTTAGGTTTGGATTATTGATGTAATGGAAGAAAAGGCCTTTGGGTGTTGGTATGATTCTTGAATATGGTTTAACTGAATTATTGTAAATCTATAATTCATATAAATGTAAATTTTGGTCGCAAAAGCTTAAGGACTTGAATATTGCGAACTAAATAGATTTAAACGTCTATTTCTAAAATGTATGATGAGTATTGAAGATACTGAAGATGGTGGTTGAAGACCGGAGATCTTCACATCATTTGGATTATTGTTGATGTCTTGATTGGGTCATACACCCAAGATGAGGTTATAAGTGGTGGTCGTCCAGACGTACTTAGAGATCGACCGGATATGCAAAGGCCTCTCCCCCTTAAGGGACGAGGAACAAGGTACCATCAATTTATTTCAGACCTAGAAGAACTTGTAAATGGATGTGTGTCTAACGTTGTATTTCACAACATAACCGATTAACTATTGATGATATATCTGTGGTGGCAAAGGATTTATTCTCTTCGCTTTACACCCTTCTTTGAGACGCATGAACTCAAAGGTTATACAATTAATAGAAACTGATCATATTTGTGAATTGACATTGTGACATGTTAAGTTGCTGATGATCAAAGATTTTGTTGAAAAGCATAGCTTAGTGGATGATGATCAAAGCATAGCCGATATATCATAGCTTTGTGCATAAACGTGACTTCGACAAGCCTTACAGCTCGGTAATGGCCTAAAACAGGATGAAAGACCGCAGAGCAAGGACAAACGTTTCCTTCTAGCTAAAATTTATGCTATGGTATATAACCCAGGAAGATTTACTTACGCGGATATTGGAATTGAGGCGCCTCAGATGATGGTCAATCAAACAACCAGGATGATGATCCGATAGGACTGGGGAACATATTGTTCAGGAGTGACCCGAACTCACTGAGAATTGGTGGGTCGGCTCTGCCGCTCTAGGTTCACGTGCGCATGAGTTATGGACATCTTACTGAAGTTGGTCTAAATCGGATTGGAATATCCTTTTCCTTGGTCATTGATGGAAGTCCAATTTCCGATGCATACCCTGCGCTTTCAGTTGTAAACCAATATGGAGACATAATAGGATGGGCTATTATCTTGTCTAAGATTAATACATTTATTTTCGAAATTGAGTTCCACACTACGCACTAGTAATAATAAAAGAGAAATTTCATGTATCAAGCATGTTTGGCTATTATATGGTGAAACTCTATCCTCTGGTTTGCGCTTGCATTATTTGATAGGACTTGATTCTTATAATAGCCTCATTTTTTAAAGCATTACAAGTTTTTGTAACTGGTATTCATGTGGAGGAAACCCGTTATGTGTTATACGGCATGGTCCCGTGATTTACCCAACTTTAAAATAAAGCAAATAACTGTTTTTGGTTCTCACATTTTTCCCATGACTGACCTAGAGTTTATTGTTTCCAGCCTAAACTCTGGGTGCTCATATTTTCCACATGGGCAGCTTGTAGTTTTGGTTTTGCAGATATTCTTTAAGCATAATCCTAGATCATGGCTGGAGCTATACTTTGGATTGCTTCGTAGTCTTTTGCTATGTGTATTTATGTTTTCGTTGTCTATTGTAATTTATTACTCGGGAATTTTTCCGTTGTGTATCAATTATCTATACTCTGATATTCTTGTACTCTGATGTAATACTGTTGTAATAGCAACGAAATATTCTTTTTTGTTTTTTTTCTGATGTGTAAGTACCATAACAATCCACCTTTGAGAATGTTTTGAGTGGGCTATCTACCAGCTTGACGCAAGCTCAAGAGCGGGTTGTTGCACCACCTCTTTATTTTAATGTTGTTATTTCATGAATTTGAGATGTTCCTTCCATTTTGGATTTTTAACAATATAATTATCTTCAAATTTTTGCTATTGCTATCAAAGATATTGTTTTTCGTTATATCTTGTATGATCTTCTTCTTGCTTTTTCTTCTTCTTGTTGCTAATAGGTGAGGATGAAGAAGAGAGGAGAAGGGCAACCTTTTCAATAAGTTGTTCAATATTGCATAACCGAGCTTTATTTAATCCTAGATTATCCAATTTAACTTTACTCAAATTTATTTTACTGTTAACATTGGTATTTGAATTCAAATTTGTTAATAATCCAAGGTCTTCTTGCAATGAGGGTGGAATCAAGAATTGTTCACTATAATCCCCTGGACATATCTGCATATCGTCTGAACTGTTTGATTGATTAGAAATATGATGTGCATTATCCTTCACGCTGTTAATACCAGTGGAGGCTTTAGAATTCCTTCTCTAGTTAATGGTAGAAGCTATATCATTATAATTATCAAGCATATTTGCTTGTTTTTAAGCGTTTGAAGCTTGATTTTCTTCCCATGCACTTTCTGAATCAACTCCATTTCTATTTATATCGCAATCAAATCCTATACTTTTGAAAGAGTGAATTTTTTCAATGATGTCATTTTTTTGGGTTTTGTGAAATGGTTTCTTGGCACACTTTACTAAGTGGATCAAAATTTTCTTGACTTACAATGACTGAATATTTTCCACCTTTTCTGCATTTTCTTGATTTTCAGTTATTGGAATATTTCTTGCCTTATCATTATTTACAACCAGTTCCAATTCATAAAAATTCGTTGGACATGAAACTACGATTTGAACTACCTTTCCCTCCAAATTTGTTTTAATAAGCAAGCTTCAGCTATATGCCCAAAGCATATGCACTTCGAACACTTCGATGGCACCCATTTATATATAATTTCTTGAACTATGCTTTCACCACATACATGATTATATAGGATTCATTAGGCAGATCAGAGTTTTCCTTAATTTCAATCAATATCCTCGCGTAATTAAGTCTAGACTAAGTCGTTGTTGGCTCCTCTAACTAAAGTGGTCTTCCTACAACACCACATTGGCACTAAAGGCCTCTCTGTTCCACAACTTCAGATTCAATTCTGGTAGCCTGATCGAGATGAGAGTGGTTGAGTAGCTCTTCGTCACAATTCAATATTTTTGACTATATTTTAAGAATAATAAGTTTTCCATCGATGAAGTAAGTGTCACCATTAAGCACCTTGTTAAATCTTCGAGTTTAGAAAATCTAATAATAAAGAATTCATTATCCCAGGTGTAGATCACAAACTTTGATTTATGATTCCAAGTTTTGATAACAAAAGCCCTAAAATAATGATAGTATGGACTAGAACCAAATATATATGAGCAGAACAGAAGAATTCCATGTCACTTCTGTTCTTTTTACAATAGCTTCTTTAATAACCATAGTACTTTTTCACCAAATTTAATAGGAGATATATAGTCAAGATCAAAAGAGGATTGAACCCCACCTTTTTAAACAGGTATGCATTAGTAATCGAGGTTGCTGTAAATGTGGAGGTCACGGAAACCGTGCAGTTCAACATGGTGTTGGCGAGATCTATGTTTACAGCTCCTTTGATAGTTTGGGCAACTCGAAAAAAAGCATAATTGAAACTGGAAATTGCTTATTGAGTTGCAAATTGAATTGCAAATTTGTGTTATATAAGTTTATACAATAATGTTTGTGTTGTACTCCTAGTAATATATATATATCATGCTATAACAAATTGAATTGCAAATTTTTATATGAGTAATGATTAATATAGAAATGTGTTTATTTTATGCTCTTATATATATATATATCACTTTGGGTATTTTTGCTGTGTTTCCACAGATTGTTCAATAAATGTCTCCTCTATTTAATTAAAGACCAATTGATCAGAAAAGCTACTTTCCTATATCAACACTATTTCAATTATAAAGGAGGTTGTAACACACTGTAAAGGCCTGAAAATTTGGACAGAGGGACCTGAGTTCAATCCACATTAAGCCCTATTTTTGCTAAAGAAAGGAACAAGGATATATGCACACTGTCTCCCTTTCTCTGAAGAATATATAGACCAATGGTATATATTATATATATATATATTTATTTATTTATTTATTTATTCTTATGTATATATATAATATATGCACTAATAAAGATTTGAAGAGCTGGGCATATTCTTCTCATGGGAATCAAATCAAATCATTCATTTTCAACTGCCATGTAGAAGAAGATTTGATTGAATTATTGCCAAGGAAAACACAATCAATCTGCCACTTGTCACTAATCAGAAAGAGGAAATCTTCATGAACATCTCAAGTATATTTTCATATATCTTTTATTTGTAAATAGATTATTTCAAGAGATTCATTCTTGGCCCAATCATTCTCATAGAAGGGAGATGCATCCCCTATAAATACCCATTGTATTCATTGTAAATCGCTAGTTCATTTTTCCGTACTTCTTTTCTCTATTAATAAAGCTTTTTTTATCTGCATTGTAACACCCCACGTCCATTAATGTCACTCACAAAGGGAATGCATTAACTTCCATGGAGCGTATTTAGTGTATAGAACAGAATATAACAAGACAGATATAAATAATGGTACTTGAAAATTTTAAAACAACTTTTATTGCAGCGGAGAAATAGTTTGATTACAACAACTTCATAAACCAAGTACACTTAATATCCATCTTGATAAATTGTTACAGAGTACATAAAATAAAAAGCATAAACCCCAACACAAGTAGCCATAAAAGAGATGAGCTGAACTTTACTTTCAGCAATCCAAGCACTTCCAAAAGAGAGAAAGAGATCCAAGATCAAGCTCCACTGGTACTAGTCCCACCCTGAGAACCGGGGGGGGGGAAGGAAGAAAAGAGGCGAAAACAAGGGGGTCAGACATAAAGTCTGGCGAGTATAATAACTTTAACAATATAATTATTAAAGTAACTAGGATTAGGCATAAACTGGTAGGATAAGATATGACCATGAAACAAGTGGGAATGACAAAGCAAATAAGAGGAATATTCTGGCGTTAATCTCATTCCTAATCACTATAGGATAATTACTATACTGCACCACCACTAGTCACCCTAAAAGTTGATCCCGCCTACAAAACTTAATAATGATAATGGTAGTTTGTGTACCCCTAGCTGCATCCATAGGTGTCGTCTGCCCTTATCTCCACTAGTTGTACCCACTACCCCCATTCGATCGGCTCCCTAACTCGTAGATACCCGTGCTGGTCCCACAGTGGGGTGTATCACTCCCCAAAGTGGCAACCCGATACCACTAAAGATGCACGGCTTATATCTACACGATGCAACAACGTCTTACTACCAGTGTAACACCCCACGTCCATTAATGTCACTCACAAAGGGAATGCATTAACTTCCATGGAGGTTTTAAGTGAATATAGAACAGTAAAATTACAACAAGACAGATATAAAATAGTACTTGGAAATTCAAAAACTTTATTTCATTGTAGCAGAAGTCAAAACATGTTTGATTACATCATAACACCATATTCAATGTCAAGTACAATATCTATCTTGATAAAACAAGTACATAATCCCATTACATGAATAGCCATTAAAAAGAAAGATAACAAGCTGGACTTTACTTCAGCAGTCCAAGCTTTCCAGAAGATAAGCGATCCAACTAGACTCCACTAGAACTTGGCCCAACCTGCGGACCTGAAGGGAGAAAAAGGATGGAAAAGAGGGGGTCAGACATAAAGTCTGGTGAATATGATAATTCTACAATACTATTACCAAAATAACTGGACTAAGGCATAAGCTGGAAAACAAGAAAATGTCTATGAAGAGCAGATTAAGGACATAGACAATCGCTAAAGGCAACGTTATAGGCGCTCCTAAATACTAAAGGATAAACACTATACTGCACCACACCAGTCACCCTAAAGATTCATCCCACTTAGCTTCACTTAGAAACTTTCCCAATGGCTTTACGTACCCCTAGCTGACTACATAGGTGCCGCCTGCCCCTATCTCCACTAGGTGTACCCTACTTCCCATTATTCGATCGGCTCCTTAACTCGTAGATACCCGTGCTGGCCCCACAGTGGGGTGTATCACTCCCCTAAAGTGGCAACCTGATACAACGGACATGCACGGCTTATACCTACACGATGCAACAACGTCTTACCTACCAGCCCGGGTCCACACACGCATATGAAACCCGTTGGACTTGCGTTGCCACCGCTCCCTGTTTTGGCCTCTTATAGTCAAACCCAGTATGCGTGTCCCGTCCTCGACTTGGGTCGAGCCCACAAAGATACGTTTTGGGATACTGGTTGAAATGGGCCCCCACTATTTACCACAAGCATTCCACCTAAGCTTGTCCCCATTAGTCCATCCCACTTAACCCACTTAGTCATGTTCATTTACATGTGTGTTTGGTTAAGTCTAATCGTATTTCAAATGCCTCTAAAGGCAACCACCAGATTCCTCATGCCACCCAAGGCACCTACTTAACCCCCATGTCCCACCTTACATGATTATCTGGTTAAGTATTTCTTAGTTCATTAAGGCCATAACCTCATAAATACCTCTCACATTAGACTGGCATTTATGGCAGCTGGATTTGCCGGGCGGGTCCGGGCAGTCTTACACCATAAAAGAGTCTAACCTCGTGTCTTTACAAATGTTATGCTTTAGTTTGGGCCTAGGACCTCTCACATTGGGCCGACATTTGTGACTACTGGATTTGCCGGGCGGGTCCGGGCAGGTTTACATCACAAACGGGTCCAACCTCGTGTCCTAAGCATTGATTATTAAAAATAATCCACTTTCCCCCAATTTTAATAATTCCCTACTTGAATTATTAATTACTTCCAATTTTTAACAATGTCCATAATTGACTCAATTATGGACATTCATTCATGGTATGCAACATCTTACAAAATTGCACCCAATTTATTAATTCCTAATATTACCCCTACCCCACGTTTGAACGTTTATTCGCAAAATATATGTTAGACTCGAATAGCCTAACTCATAGCATAAAAGAGATTATCATAATAACAACATGTATATGTGACCAAATGAATCATAATAAGGGGTGAAACTTGCATATGTCCAACTTGCATAGATTATACATGTCATGGATCTAAAGGTGTCAACTTGTTCAAAATTCACCTAATATGATCTCAATCAATTTTCATAAACTTACATATGAACATGTGTGAATCAACATCATCTAATTTTTTTAACAACATGGTTTTATATGGGTACACCTAACTCAATAGGCAAATTCCCATAATCAAGTTTTATTTAATTATAGTTTCAAGTTTATGGGTACACCTAACCTAATAGGCAAATTCCCATAAACAAGATCCATTTAAATTAAGAAAAAAAACATAACTTTAAGCATGATCCAACAACATCATGATTTTTCAACATAATATAGCATGATTTATAACATGGCATAGTATGATAGTATAACATAGCTTGACATGATTCTCAACATAGCACGACATAGCATAAGAGAATTTACAACATAGCATGACATAGCATATATAATTTACATCATACGACAATATAATAACATAATAAGATCCACAATATATAGAATTTACAATTACAAATCACATCACTTTCTTGTGATCCATTCATAACTGAGTCAAATTAGTTTGTAATAGTCTTGTGAGAATCATCATACTCACCAACAAAAGAAGAGAATTAGAGAGAGAGTTCTTTGGTTTGATTTGTTTTGTTGAGTAGAATTTAGTTGTAGATGATTAGGCTTCCTCTTCTTAGTTTGTGACGGCTACGCTGAACTCCATGGCAGCAGCATGACGGTAGCTTCTCTAATTTTACAAGTGATTTAGGTTTTGGGTCTACCCACTTATTTATAGATTTTAGAATGCATTTAGGCCATTAGATTTAACCTAGAAATAACCGCAGCCGTTCAGACAAGATGGGGTTTATCTTGTTGACTCAGCAATGAGTCAGAAGTGACTTAGCAAACACTCAGCAAATTAATAAACTTCTATTCATGTTTGCATTAACTGCCCATATATATATATATATATTCTACAATGTACACATTAGATACATCCCCCCCTTTTACACACTTATTATTGTTTTTATATACATATTAGATACATCCCCTCTCTTACACACTTATTAATATTTTTATATTCATATTAGATACATCCCCTCTCTTACACACTTATTAATATTTTTATATTCATATTAGATACATCCCCTCTCTTACACACTTATTAATATTTTTATATTCATATTAGATACATCCCCTCTCTTACACACTTATTAATATTTTAGCAACTTTAGTGTTAATAGAAAATTCGGGGTGTTACATTCTCCCCTCCTTTTAGGATTTCGTCCCCGAAATCTTCAAGTCTGGAAGAATGTATATCCTACCATCCAAACGTCCATCTACTCATCCATCATACACAGGCATCCATTTTCCTTAAAAGACTTCTAATGCTTTATGATCATATGCAAAGTGTGTGTACATGTCCTTACCTAATGCGAAATCAGGCGGTCTACTGATTCAGTTGACCTCCTTAATGCAAATTATGTAAGTGTCATGAATCCATTATGTATGCAAAAGATCCTAATTGCTTACATACTACTTCTATATGCGTGCACACCCATTCAACCGAATGCAGCATCCATATGATGTTACAACCATTATACATCCATTATACTAAATACATCCATATATATGCAATATGCAATATGAAGTGACTGAGCCGATCTAGTGCCTAAAGTGTGTGTATATATGCATCCACGAGCAACCACTAGCAAACACTTGCATCCATTTTGCATCCATCATACATAACATGTCTCAAACACATGTTTCAACCATAGGATTATCCTAACTAAAGGTCAAAGATACTAATGAGAGGACATACTAAAGATAAGATAAGATAAGCTAAGCGATAAAGGAGAAATTAAAAGACATACCCTCAAAAAGAAAAGGGTACAACGAACGCATCTTCTCTTCTGTCTCCCAAGTTGCGTTGCTCTCATCATCTCCCCATTGCACTTTAACCAGTCTGACCTCTCGATTCCTCAACTTTTTGATCTCCGACCCAAGAATGCATGTAGGAGCTCGTCTAATTGTTGCATCACGCTCTATTTCCACCTCTTTAAGCAAGCTCGGCTCTACCACCTCCGCGGTCTTGTGCAAACACTTCCTCAAATGTGATACATGGAATACGTCGTGTACTCCACTAAGTTTCTCAGGCAACTCCACCCTATATGCCATCTTCCCAATCCTGTTTTTTTTACAGGAAACGGCCCTACAAACCTTGGTGCTAATTTCCCCACGGACCCAAAGCGAACAACATTCTGTAACGGAGATACTTTGATAAAAACCATGTCCCCAATGTCAAACTCAAGATCTGTCCTCCTCTTATCAGCATACGATTTTTGCCTATCTTGTGCTGCTTTCATCCTCCTTCGAATCAACTCAATCTTCTCCGAGGTTTCCCTAACCATATCGGGCCCAAGTAGGATTTTATCGGTAGATTCCCACCAACATGTAGGCGAACGGCAAGGCCTTCCATAAAGAGCTTCGAAAGGTGCCATGCCAATACTAGACTGAAAGCTATTATTATATGTGAATTCTACTAACGGAAGGTGCTCTTCCCATGTACCCCCAAAGTCTAGGATACAAAGCCTTAAAAGATCCTCTAGAATGCGATTCACCCTCTCGGTCTGGCCGTCTGTCTGAGGATGATATGCGGTGCTCAAACATAGCTGAGTCCCTACCACCTCTTGTAAACTCTTCCAAAATTCGCTAGTAAAGATGGGGTCACGGTCGCTTACTATACTAGAAGGAATACCGTGCAAACGAACTATCTCCTTAATGTATACAGAAGCCAACCACGGAGCAGTCCTCTTACTTTTCACGGGAATAAAATGGGCGCTTTTAGTAAGTCTATCTACTATAACCCAAATCCCCGTGTTACCCTTCCTTGATCTTGGTAATCCATCCACAAAATCCATTGAGATGCTTTCCCATTTCCATAGTGGAACTTCTAATGGGTGAAGCAACCCACCGGGTTTCTTTTGTTCTGCTTTAACTCGTTGGCACACCAAGCATCTAGCGACGTACTCGGCCACATCCTTTTTCATACCGGCCCAAAAGAAAACCCGCTTCATATCTTTGTACATCTTATCCCCGCCGGGATGAATGGTCATTTTTGAGCGATGAGCATCATCAAGAATGGCCTTCCTTAAGTCTTCGTCTTGTGGTACACAAAGTCTATTATCCCTTCGTAACCAACCCTTATCGTCTAGGGTATACCTACGAAGATGGCTTGACGACTCCCCCCCTTTGAGCTTTTCTACTATCTCAACCAACTGTGGGTCGTCTCGCTGTGCCTCACCAACCCGTCCTAGAAGTGTAGGTCTAACCTCCAAGGATGCTAATAGACCGGGTACTAAGTCAACGGAGGGTCTAAAGTCAAACATAGAGATGAATTCTAAGCTTTGTCGTTCAACAAACAACGGACTCAAGGACAACCTTTTCCTACTTAAGGCGTCTGCCACCACGTTACCCTTGCCCGGGGTATATGCTATTTCAAAATCGTAGGAGGCTAAGAATTCCATCCACCGTTGCTGCCTTAAATTCAAATCCTTCTGAGAAAATAAGTATTTTAATGATTTGTGGTCAGTGAACAGTTCGAATTTCTCACCAAGAAGCTGGTGACGCCAAGACTTAAGCGCGAAAACAATTGCGGCTAGCTCTAAGTCATGCGTGGGGTAATTCTTTTCATGAACCCTCAACTGCCTTCCACCATAAGCTATTACTCTTCCCTCTTGCATGAGGACCGCGCCAAGTCCCGTCCCACAAGCATCAGTATAGATGGTAAACGGTTTATTCCCGTCTGGCAGCACTAAGACTGGGGCTGAAGTTAAGGCTCTCTTTAAACGTTGGAACGAATCATCGCAATCTTTGTCCCACGTAAAAACCAGGTTCTTCTTCGTTAACCGTGTTAATGGAGCTGATATTTTTGCGAAGTCTTTGATAAACTTCCTATAATAGCCAGCCAACCCCAAGAAACTTCTTACTTCGGTTGCATTTTTAGGGACCTTCCAATCTTGGATGGCCACCACCTTTGCGGGATCCACTGCTATCCCTTCTTTGGAAACCACATGCCCTAAGAACCGTACTTCCTTCCTCCAGAAGTGACACTTAGAAAATTTTGCCTTAAGGTTATGCGCTCGAAGGGTTTCCAACACTTCCCTAAGATGTAGGGAGTACTCTTCTTTATTCTTAGAAAAGACTAAGATGTCATCCACAAAGACTACCACGAATTTGTTAAGGTATTCCCTAAACACCCTACTCATCAAATCAACAAAATATGTAGGGGCGTTTGTCAAACCAAAGGGCATCACTAGCCATTCATAGAATCCGTCAGGAGTCCTAAAAGCAGTCTTATCTATACTATCCTCAGCCACTCTCAGTTGATGAAAGCCAGTGGCTAAGTCCAACTGCGAAAACACTGAGGCGCCAACTAACTGATCAAAGAGATCGTCAATCCTCGGCAGTGGGTGTCGGTTCTTTTTAGTAAGCTTGTTTAGTTCTCTATAGTCCATACAAAGTCTAAGAGACCCATCCGCCTTTGTGGCAAAAACTACTGGAGCACCCCACTCCGATATACTACGTCTTATGAACCCCTTCTCAAGCAACTCCTTTACTTGCTTATTGAGTTCCCTCCTTTCACGAGGAGCCATGTGGCGCACTGGCAAAGATACGGGTTTAGCATTATCCACAAGATAAATTCGAAAGTCTATCTCCCGCTTTGGAGGTAAGCCCTTCACCTCCTCAAACACATCCGGATATTCCCGGACCACTTCTACCGATCGCAGGTTCTCTACAGACGCGTCAAGCGATTCAAGATAACTTAGCATAACGGAATTTATGGGATTACAAAAGATGTCGAGAGCATTACCAAGGCGAGCCACAAGCCTAACTACTCTCCTTTCACAATCAAGAATGGCCCTATTTCTAGACAACCAATCCATTCCTAAAATTAGCCCATAGCCCGTGAAGCCCAATACATAAGCATCACATCTAAATTCAACGCTAAGTATAGAGATTTTCAAATCCAAACATATCATGGTCAAATGAGCCGAACCCCCAATTGGATTTGAAACGACCAAGGGATCCTCTACTAAACTGGTGTTCAAGTGCAGTGATTCAACTAATGATGCAGAGATAAACGAATGAGATGCGCCAGAATCGAATAAGGTACGGACAGGATGATCAAACAGAAAAACTAAGCTTTCAACAGAAATTGTTCTACCTCTTTCTTGCAGCGGTGGGGCCACAATAGCCTGAACTTGCCCCTTTGCCTGCCCTGGTGCCATAAGAGCCTGCACCTGTCCTCCCGAGGTAGACCCTGCCCTCTGCCCCTTCTTTGGACAGTCCTTCACTAAATGTCCCGCATCTCCACAATGAAAACAACCAGTCTTCTTTTTCTTTCTACAATCTTTGCTGAGATGGCCAGGCGTCCCACAATTGAAGCATTTCTTCTTCCCTTTGCCATTATTGTTTTTACCACCCTTCTTATTTTGCTGTTGGGGTTTCTTCTGATCCCCTTTCTTTTCAACTGCCTTATCCTCATGCATAAGTGCCATTTCTACTAGCTTTTCAAAGGTGGCTCCCATAGGGATGTGGGTCATAGCCAACCCTTGCAACGGTTCATTCAAGCCTCTAACGAACCTCAAAGCTTTCTTCTCTGGCGTGTTCACCAACTCCAAGCCAAACCTTGCTAACTGATTAAATTTATTGACATATTCCTTTACTGATGAGCTCCCTTGCTTTAGTGCCAGGAATTTTTCCATATTTAAGTTCTCCTCTGCCCTTGAAAGAAACTTTGCCTCAAACCTTCGTCTGAAATCCGCCCATGAATCAACTGGACGTTCCCCGTTAGTGACCTCCCACCAAAACGAGGCCTCTCCCTTCATTAACCAAGCAGCTAAACGGACTTTCCTCCCATCTTCCACTTCAAAGATATCCAACAATTCCTCAGTCTCCTTAAGCCAATCTCTGGCCTCCACAAACGTCTCAGTCCCTTGAAAAGTTTTTCCTCCCATAGCCTTGAATTCCTTGCACGTCTTTGCAAAAGTGTCAACACGAGGAGGAGGAGGAGGAGGAGGAGGAATGGGTGCAACTAGGGGTGGAGGAGTATCCGCTGGGCCTGCAGTGGTGGCCCTAACCTCCAAGTATCTCCTAAACCACCCTGGAATCGTCACACCTTCTGGGAGATTAAGATCTTCAGCCATGCTGAAACGAAAAAGGAAAGATTCAAAATGGAGAATTCGAAAGATAAAGATAAGGATGTGGCTATTTGGGATTATGTTTTTCATAAAAACTCTCTTTAAATAACATGTTTTTTTTTGAAAGCACTTCTTCCAAAAATACTTTAGAAAAAAAAAATTCTAAATTTTTTTTTATCTGTTCTGGTAACCTTATGCTCTGATACCACGTGTAACACCCCACGTCCATTAATGTCACTCACAAAGGGAATGCATTAACTTCCATGGAGGTTTTAAGTGAATATAGAACAGTAAAATTACAACAAGACAGATATAAAATAGTACTTGGAAATTCAAAAACTTTATTTCATTGTAGCAGAAGTCAAAACATGTTTGATTACATCATAACACCATATTCAATGTCAAGTACAATATCTATCTTGATAAAACAAGTACATAATCCCATTACATGAATAGCCATTAAAAAGAAAGATAACAAGCTGGACTTTACTTCAGCAGTCCAAGCTTTCCAGAAGATAAGCGATCCAACTAGACTCCACTAGAACTTGGCCCAACCTGCGGACCTGAAGGGAGAAAAAGGATGGAAAAGAGGGGGTCAGACATAAAGTCTGGTGAATATGATAATTCTACAATACTATTACCAAAATAACTGGACTAAGGCATAAGCTGGAAAACAAGAAAATGTCTATGAAGAGCAGATTAAGGACATAGACAATCGCTAAAGGCAACGTTATAGGCGCTCCTAAATACTAAAGGATAAACACTATACTGCACCACACCAGTCACCCTAAAGATTCATCTCACTTAGCTTCACTTAGAAACTTTCCCAATGGCTTTACGTACCCCTAGCTGACTACATAGGTGCCGCCTGCCCCTATCTCCACTAGGTGTACCCTACTTCCCATTATTCGATCGGCTCCCTAACTCGTAGATACCCGTGCTGGCCCCACAGTGGGGTGTATCACTCCCCTAAAGTGGCAACCTGATACAACGGACATGCACGGCTTATACCTACACGATGCAACAACGTCTTACCTACCAGCCCGGGTCCACACACGCATATGAAACCCATTGGACTTGCGTTGCCACCGCTCCCTGTTTTGGCCTCTTATAGTCAAACCCAGTATGCGTGTCCCGTCCTCGACTTGGGTCGAGCCCACAAAGATACGTTTTGGGATACTGGTTGAAATGGGCCCCCACTATTTACCACAAGCATTCCACCTAAGCTTGTCCCCATTAGGCCATCCCACTTAACCCACTTAGTCATGTTCATTTACATGTGTGTTTGGTTAAGTCTAATCGTATTTCAAATGCCTCTAAAGGCAACCACCAGATTCCTCATGCCACCCAAGGCACCTACTTAACCCCCATGTCCCACCTTACATGATTATCTGGTTAAGTATTTCTTAGTTCATTAAGGCCATAACCTCATAAAGACCTCTCACATTAGACTGGCATTTATGGCAGCTGGATTTGTCGGGCGGGTCCGGGCTGTCTTACACCATAAAAGAGTCTAACCTCATGTCTTTACAACTGTTATGCTTTAGTTTGGGCCTAGGACCTCTCACATTGGGCCGACATTTGTGACTACTGGATTTGCCGGGCGGGTCCGGGCAGGTTTACATCACAAACGGGTCCAACCTCGTGTCCTAAGCATTGATTATTAAAAATAATCCACTTTCCCCCAATTTTAATAATTCCCTACTTGAATTATTAATTACTTCCAATTTTTAACAATGTCCATAATTGACTCAATTATGGACATTCATTCATGGTATGCAACATCTTACAAAATTGCACCCAATTTTTAATTCCTAATATTACCCCTACCCCACGTTTGAACGTTTATTCGCAAAATATATGTTAGACTCGAATAGCCTAACTCATAGCATAAAAGAGATTATCATAATAACAACATGTATATGTGACCAAATGAATCATAATAAGGGGTGAAACTTGCATATGTCCAACTTGCATAGATTATACATGTCATGGATCTAAAGGTGTCAACTTGTTCAAAATTCACCTAATATGATCTCAATCAATTTTCATAAACTTACATATGAACATGTGTGAATCAACATCATCTAATTTTTTAACAACATGGTTTTATATGGGTACACCTAACTCAATAGGCAAATTCCCATAATCAAGTTTTATTTAATTATAGTTTCAAGTTTATGGGTACACCTAACCTAATAGGCAAATTCCCATAAACAAGATCCATTTAAATTAAGAAGAAAAAAAAACATAACTTTAAGCATGATCCAACAACATCATGATTTTTCAACATAATATAGCATGATTTATAACATGGCATAGTATGATAGTATAACATAGCTTGACATGATTCTCAACATAGCACGACATAGCATAAGAGAATTTACAACATAGCATGACATAGCATATATAATTTACATCATACGACAATATAATAACATAATAAGAGATCCACAATATATAGAATTTACAATTACAAATCACATCACTTTCTTGTGATCCATTCATAACTGAGTCAAATTAGTTTGTAATAGTCTTGTGAGAATCATCATACTCACCAACAAAAGAAGAGAATTAGAGAGAGAGTTCTTTGGTTTGATTTGTTTTGTTGAGTAGAATTTAGTTGTAGATGATTAGGCTTCCTCTTCTTAGTTTGTGACGGCTACGCTGAACTCCATGGCAGCAGCATGACGGTAGCTTCTCTAATTTTACAAGTGATTTAGGTTTTGGGTCTACCCACTTATTTATAGATTTTAGAATGCATTTAGGCCATTAGATTTAACCTAGAAATAACCGCAGCCGTTCAGACAAGATGGGGTTTATCTTGTTGACTCAGCAATGAGTCAGAAGTGACTTAGCAAACACTCAGCAAATTAATAAACTTCTATTCATGTTTGCATTAACTGCCCATATATATATATATATATATATATATATTCTACAATGTACACATTAGATACATCCCCCCTTTTACACACTTATTATTGTTTTTATATACATATTAGATACATCCCCTCTCTTACACACTTATTAATATTTTATATTCATATTAGATACATCCCCTCTCTTACACATTTATTAATATTTTTATATTCATATTAGATACATCCCCTCTCTTACACACTTATTAATATTTTTATATTCATATTAGATACATCCCCTCTCTTACACACTTATTAATATTTTAGCAACTTTAGTGTTAATAGAAAATTCGGGGTGTTACAACCAGCCCAGGCCCACGCACACACAAGACCCCGTTGGACTTGCGTTGCGACCGCTAACCCGTTTTGACCTCTTACAATCAAATCCAGTAAGCGTGTCCCGTCCTCGACTTGGGTCGAGCTCACAAAGATACTTAATGGGTTAGTGGTTTGAAAAGGGCCCCTCATTCACGACACAAGCTTTCCACTTATGCTTGGTCCCCACTAAGGTTTCCCACTTAACCCCATTTTTATTCATGTCTTCTTACATGTTTCAACTTGGTTAAGTGCGTCTAATCGTATTTCACAAGCCACCCAAGGCACCCACTTAATTTCACATGCCACCCAAGGCACCCACTTAACCCCCCATGTCCTACCACATGTTTATCTGGTTAAGTGTTACTTAATTCGTTAGAACTGTAACCTTGTAAAGACCTCCCACATTAGACTGGCATTTGCGGTTGCTGGATTTGCCGGGTGGGTCCGGGCAGTCTTATACCGCAAACGAGCCTAACCTCGTGTCTTTACAACTGTTACGCATTTAATTCGTGCCTTTGACCTCTCACATTAGACTGGCATTTGTGGCTGCTGGATTTGCCGGGCGGGTCCGAGCAGTCTTACACCACAAAAGAGTCTAACCTCGTGTCTTAGGCGGTTTATTATTACACATCTTTATTTAACCCCAAATTGGATTAATATCCCTATTCAAATTTGTAAATAAATTCCAAATTTATTTATGTCCATAATTGTCTCTTAAAATTATGTCCATAAATACCAATTACGCCAATTAATGTCTCAAATTAATTATATGCCTTTTTAAGGCCATTTATGTCAATTCACAATTTTATGTATATTCAATATTATCCCATCATCCCAACGCTATTCGTACGTTTTCATATGACCTATGTTAGACTCGCAAATAGTCTAACTCATAAAAAGAAAAACAACATCACATAACACATAAAATAGATCTAAGGATCATGACATAAGATTACATAGCCAATAACTTGCATATGAATTTCATTCAAACTAGCATAGGTGATGGGCATAAGCTTGCATAACTTATGTACTGTTATAGATCCAGACATAAAGGTGTGAACTTGCATATGGATCTAAACATAAATATGTAATCTTGCATATAGATCTAAACATAAAGATATAATCTTGCTTATGGATCTAGACATAAAGGTGTTAACTTGCATATGGATCTAAACATGTAGATTAACGTCGCATAAACTAGCATATGCATATACATGTTTCACATATATTTTAACAATCCAAACTTGCCTAAGATTCATATAAGAATATATGATCCAATCACCACAAACTTGCATAAGATATATGATTCAACTTGCATAGGATTGACATAAGAACTAACATATGATCCAACTTGCATAAAATTCACATAAGGACTAACATATGATCCAACTTGCATAAAATTCACATAAGAACTAACATATGATCCAACTTGCATAAAATTCACATAAGAACTAACATATGATCCAACATCACAAACATACATATAATTTACATCACATGATTCAAAATCATATTCTTATGATCCCAATTATATCTTATCATAATTAAATTAACGAATTATTTTGTGAAAGCTATCATACTCACAATCAAAAAGAATTGTCTTGTCTTTCTGGGGTCTGTATTCTGAAACTGAATTGCTCGCCTTTGATGTAGACTTAGTTGTTATTTAGATTTGATTTGATTTTTGATTCAAGCGTTTATCTTGCTTTAGGGTTGAAAGTGTATGGCGGTTACTCTAGGTTCTCCATTGACGGCATGGCGACTCTTGGTATGAATTTGTGTGATTAGGATTAGGGGTTTAGGTTGTTTTTATAGAAGATTAATTAATTAAGAGCCGTCGGATTAACCTAGGAATAACCAGAACCATTCAGATAGCCACCTAACCCCTAGTGACTCAGCAATGACTCACTGTTCGGATTAGAACACTCCAGAAATCTATGTAGGCTTTTAGCCCGACATGGGCGCACTTGGCAGGTGCGCCAGTGCATTTTTGTATTGGCGCACTTCACAAGTGCGCAAGTGCATTCTGGTTTGTTTTCCGGTTTTTCTTCCTAACTTCGTTCGTCCATATCTCCTTCATACGGTGTCCGTTTTACGCAAACTCGAACTCTATCTCAAGCAGAATTTCGAGACGAACGCAATGGCGCAACCCGTTTTCCTTAATTCCCACATTTGAAATTAAGTATTCTTTAATTTTTTAACTTTAATATTTATAATTATGGGGTGTTACATTCTCCCCTCCTTAAAGGATTTCGCCCCCGAAATCTCCAAGTTAAGGAGAATGCATATCCTAACATCCAATCATCCATCTACTCAACCATCAAACACAGGCATCCATTGTCCTTACATGATTTCTAATGCTGTATGAACATATGCAAGAAGTGTGTGTATGTGTTCCTTATCTAATGCAAAATCAGGCGGTCTATTGATTCAGTTGACCTCCTTAATGCAAACCATGATAGTGCCATGCGTCCATTATGTATGCGGAAGAATCCTATCGATACACATTATTTCTACATGTGTGCACAACCATTCATCAAAATGCAGCATCCATATGATAACACAACCATTATACATCCATTAATTTAAATATGCACACACATTTACATGCAATATGAAGGTGACTGAGCCGATCTAGTGCCTAAGGTGTGTGTACATGCATCCACGAGCAACCACTAGCAACCACTTGCATCCATTTGCATCCATCAAACATAACATGTCTGAAACACATGTTTGCAACCATTGGGTTCTTCCTAACTAAAGATCGAAGATGTCATCGCAAAGATAATACTAAAAGATAGGACAAGTATCAGCAAAGCGGTAGAAAAAGGAGAAAATAAAACATACCCTCAAAAAGGAAAGGGTACAGTGTACGCATCTTATCTTCCGTCTCCCAAGTCGCATCTCTTTGATCATCTCCCCATTGCACTTTGACCAACTTGACCTCTTTGTTGCGAAGCTTTTTGACCTCCGATCCGAGAATGTGTGTAGGAGCTCGTATGATTGTGGCATTGCACTCTACTTCCACTTCTTCGAGCATGCTCAGCTCTACCACTTCCGCCGTATCGTGTAAAAACTTACGCAAATGCGAAACGTGAAACACGTCATGAACTCCGCTGAGCTTCTTTGGTAAATTTACTCTATACGCCATCTGTCCAATCCTCTCCGTGATTGGAAAGGGTCCTACGAACCTCGGTGCCAACTTCCCTACTAATCCAAAACGGACTACGTTCCTCAACGGTGAAACCTTAACAAAAACCATGTCCCCAACATTGAACTCAAGATCGGTTCGTCTCTTATCAGCATATGACTTCTGTCGGTCCTGCGCCGTCTTCATTCGATGTCGAATCAGGTCTATCTTCTCCGAAGTCTCCTTAATCATGTCGGGTCCAAGTAAAACCTTGTCCGTGGATTCCCACCAACAAGTAGGTAATCGACACGGTCGTCCATAAAGAGCCTCAAAAGGTGTCATGCCAATGCTAGCCTGAAAACTATTATTATAGGCGAACTCCACTAGTGGAAGATGTTCTTCCCATGTTCCTCCAAAGTCTAGGATGCATAGCCATAGAAGTTCTTCTAGAATCCAATTTACTCTCTCGGTCTGGCCGTCTGTCTGAGGATGATAAGCGGTACTTAAGCATAATTGCGTTCCAACCGCCTCTTGTAAGCTTTTCCAAAATTAGCTCGTGAAAATGGGATCTCTATCGCTCACAATGCTAGAGGGTATGCCGTGCAAATGGACTATCTCTCGAAGGTAAACGGATGCTAACCATGCGGCGGTCCTTCTACTTTTAACGGGAATAAAATGGGCACTTTTATTAAGTCAGTCTACAATTACCCAAATCCCCGTATTACCCTTCCTTGATCTTGGTAACCCATCTACAAAATCCATGGAAACGCTTTCCCATTTCCAAAAAGGAATCTCTAAAGGATGGAGCAAACCTCCGGGCTTCTTTTGCTCTGCCTTGACTTGCTGGCACACTAAGCATCTAGCAACGAACTCGGCCACGTCCTTCTTTATTCCGGCCCAAAAGAAAACTCGCTTCATATCCCTATACATCTTATCACCACCAGGATGTATGGTCATCTTAGAGCGATGTGAGTCTTCAAGAATTGCCTTCTTCAAACTCTCGTCTTGTGGTACGCAAAGTCTTCCATCTCTACGTAGCCAAACTCTCTCATCTATAGCATATCTATTCAGATAACTCGAGGACTCCCCTCCTATAAGCTTGCATACTATCTCAACCAATCGTGGGTCGTTTCTCTATGCCTCTCCAACTCGACCTAAAAGTGTAGGTTGCACCTCTAACGATACCAATAATCCGGGTACATAATTGACAGAGGGTCTGAAGTCAAAGGAAGATATATACTCCAAACTCTACCGCTCTACGAACAAAGGACTTAAAGTTAACTTCTTTCTAATTAAGGCGTCAGCTACAACGTTACCCTTGCCAGGGGTATATGCTATCTCAAAATCGTAGGATGTCAAGAACTCCATCCATCTCTGTTGTCTCAAGTTTAGATCCTTCTGAGAGAATAAGTACTTTAGAGACTTATGGTCTGTATACAACTCAAACCTCTCGCCAAGCAAATAATGATGCCATGACTTAAGCGCAAAAACAATGGCCGCCAACTCTAAGTCATGGGTAGGGTAATTTTTCTCGTGGGCTTTCAACTGCCTTCCACCATAGCATATCACCCTTCCCTCTTGCATTAAAACTGCGCCAAGCCTTGTCCTGCAAGCATCGGTATATAAGTGAATGTCTTACTCCCGTCTGGCAAAACTAAAACTGGAGCTATTGTCAAAGCCCTCTTCAGACATTGGAAAGCATCGTCACAGTCAACGTCCCAAGAAAAAGTCAAGTTCTTCTTCATTAATCGAGTGAGAGGTGCTGATATCTTCGCGAAGTCCTTAATGAACTTCCTATAATAGCCAGCCAGCCCTAAAAAGCTTCTTACTTCTGTTGCGTTCTTAGGAGCTTTCCAATCTTGGATTTCCACCACCTTGGCGGGATCCACAACTATCCCTTCCTTAGAGACCACGTGTCCTAAGAACCTCACTTCTTTTCTCCAAAAATGGCACTTGGAGAACTTAGCTTTTAGCTGATGCGCTTGTAAGGTCTCTAAGACTTCCCTAAGATGTAGGGCATGCTCTTCTTCATTTTTAGAGAAAACCAGAATATCGTCTACAAATACTACCACAAACTTGTTTAGAAACTCCCTAAACACCCTATTCATTAAGTCAACAAAGTATGCGGGTGCATTCGTCAAACCAAAAGGCATGACGAGCCACTCAAAGAAACCGTCAAGAGTTCTAAAGGCAGTCTTATCGATGCTATCTTCAGCCACCCTTAGCTGATGAAACCCTGTAGCTAAATCCAGTTGCGAGAAAACTGAGGCACCCACCAGCTGATCGAATAAATCGAATATCCTCGGCAGTGGGTGTCTGTTCTTCTTTGTTAGCTTATTTAGCTCTCTATAGTCTACGCACAATCTAAGTGAACCATCAGCTTTTGTAGCAAAAACGACTGGAGCACCCCACTCCGAAATACTTCTTCTTATGAACCCCTTCTCAAGTAATTCTTTCACTTTCTTACTGAGTTCTCTTCTCTCTCTCGAAGCCATGTGGCGCACTGGTAATGCAACTGGCTTTGCATTATCTACTAGATATTTTCGAAAGTCTATCTCACGCCTCAGGAGTAAACCTCGAACTTCATTGAAGATGTCACTATATTCACGGACCACACGAACATATTTCAAATCATCATTGGATGCGTCTAGGGATTCTAGGTAGCTAAGCATCACCGGACCTCTAGGGTCACAAGAAATATCAAGGGTCTTTTCACAACGAGTCAACAATCTAACTACCCTTCTTTCACAATCTAGGATGGCACCGTATCTACTTAGCCAATCCATACCTAGAATCAAGTCGTTGCCCATGAAGCCAAGAACAAAGGTATTGCATTCAAACCCAACGCCCAAGATAGACACTCTCAAATCCCGACAAATCATAGAAAGATGAGTTGAACACCAATAGGATTTGAGACTACTATGGTATCTGTAACTAGACTAGTATTTAGGTGCAGTGTTTCAACTAACGAAGCAGATACAAACAAGTGTGAAGCGCCAGAGTCAAACAAAGTACGAACATGATGATCAAACAGAAAAACTAAACTTTCAATGGAAATGTTTCTACCTCTCTCCTGTCCTGGTGCCATGAGAGCCTGAATCTGCCCTCTCGCCTGCCCCGGTGCCATGAGAGCCTGAAGCTGCCCTCCAGAAGTTCTTTGCCATTGCCCCTGTTTCCTTGAGCAGTCCTTAATTAGATGACCTGTCTCTCCATAGTGGAAACATCCAGTCTTCTTCTTTTTCCTACAGTCTTTGCTCAGATGGCCTGGTGTCCCACAATTAAAGCACTTCTTCTTTCCTTTGCCATTATTGTTCTTCCCGCCTTTGTTGTTTTGTTGTTGTGGTTTCTTTTGGTCCCCTCTCTTCTACAGTGCCTTATTAGCATTAGCACCTTTCTCTTCCTCATGCATAAGCGCCATGTCAACCAATTTCTCAAAGGTAGCCCCCATAGGAATGTGGGTCATAGCTAACCCATGTAGTGGCTTATTCAAACCCTTAACGAACCTTAAGGCCTTCTTCTTAGGTGTGTTTACCAATTCCAAGCCAAATCTTGCCAACTAATTGAACTTGTTGACGTACTCTTTTACTGATAAATCCCCTTGCTTCAACACCAAGAATCTTTCCATATATAAATTCACTTCTGCTCGTGAGAGAAACTTCATTTCGTACCTACGCTTGAAATCCATCCATGTCTCCACCGGACGCTCTCCGTCCGTGACCTCCCACCAAAATGAGGCTTCGTCTTTCATTAACCAAGCAACCAATTGGACCTTCCTTCCATCTTCTACTTCGAAAATACCAAATAGTTCTTCCACCTCCTTAAGCCAATTTCGAGCTTTAACAAACGTCTCTGATCCGTGAAAAGGTTTCCCGCCATTGCTATAAAATCTTTGCATATCTTTGCAAAAGTATCAACACGGGGAGGAGGAGGAGGAGGAGCATTTGCTGGGCCTGCGACATTGGCCCTAGCTTCCAGATACCTTCTAAACCATCCTGGTATCGGTATCCCCTCGGGTATCTTGGGAATTCTAGACATGTTGAAAAGAAAATGAAGAGATTCAAAACGGAGAATTCAAAAGAAAGATATATGGCTTTTGGGGGTTATGTTTTTAAAACAAACTTTTCTCTTGAAAATACTTTCCTTAAAACATACTTTTGAAAGCATTTCTTTATAAAATGCTTTTTGAAAAATAGTTTTTCAAAATTCATATCTGGTCTGGTAACTTTCAGCTCTGATACCACGCGTAACACCCCACATCCATTAATGTCACTCACAAAGGGAATGCCTTAACTTCCATGGAGCGTATTTAGTGTATAGAACAGAATATAACAAGACAGATATAAATAATGGTACTTGAAAATTTTAAAACAACTTTTATTGCAGTGGAGAAATAGTTTGATTACAACAACTTCATAAACCAAGTACACTTAATATCCATCTTGATAAATTGTTTCAGAGTACATAAAATAAAAAGCATAAACCCCAACACAAGTAGCCATAAAAGAGATGAGATGAACTTTACTTTTAGCAATCCAAGCACTTCCAAAAGAGAGAGAAAGAGATCCAAGATCAAGCTCCACTAGAACTAGTCCAACCCTAAGAACCTAGGGGAGGGGAAGGAAGAAAAGAGGCGAAAACAAGGGGGTCAGACATAAAGTCTGGCGAGTATAATAACTTTAACAATATAATTATTAAAGTAACTAGGATAAGGCATAAACTGGTAAGATAAGATATGACCATGAAACAAGTGGGCATGACAAAGCAAATAAGAGGAATATTCTGGCATTAATCTCGTTCCTAATCACTATAGGATAATTACTATACTGCACCACCACTAGCCACCCTAAAAGTTGATCCCGCCTACAAAACTTAATAATGACAGTGGTAGTTCGTGTACCCCTAGCTGCCTTCATAGGTGTCGTCTGCCCTTATCTCCACTAGTTGTACCCACTACCCCCATTCGATCGGCTCCCTAACTCGTAGATACCCGTGTTGGTCCCACAGTGGGGTGTATCACTCCCTAAAGTGGCAACCTGATACCACTAAATATGCACGACTTATATCTACACAATGCAACAACGTTTTACCTACCAGCCCGGGCCCACGCACGCGCATGACCCCGTTGGACTTGCGTTGCCACCGCTAACCCGTTTTGACCTCTTACAATCAAATCCAGTAAGCGTGTCCCATCCTCGACTTGGGTCGAGCTCACAAAGATACTTAATGGGTTACTGGTTTGAAAAGGCCCCCCCCATGCACGACACAAGCTTTCCACCTATGCTTGGTCCCCACTAAGGTTTCCCACTTAACCCCATTTTTATTCATGTTTTCTTACATGTTTCAACTTGGTTAAGTGTGTCTAATCGTATTTCACATGCCACCCAAGGCACCCACTTAATTTCACATGGACCCAAGGCACCCACTTAATTTCACATGGACCCAAGGCACCCACTTAACCCCCACGTCCCACCACATGTTTATCTGGTTAAGTGTTACTTAATTCATTAGAACCGTAACCTTGTAGACCTCCCACATTAGACTGGCATTTGCGGTTACTGGCCGGGCGGGTCCGGGCAGTCTTATACAGCAAATGAGCCTAACCTCATGTCTTTACAACTGTTACGCATTTAATTTGTGCCTTTGATCTCTCATATTAGGCTGGCATTTGTGGCTGCTGGATTTTTCGGGCGGGTCCGGGCAGTCTTACACCACAAAAGAATCTAACCTCGTGTCTTAGGTGGTTTATTATTAAACATCTTTATTTAACCCCAAATTGGATTAATATCCCTATTCAAATTTGTAAATAAATTCCAAATTATGTATGTCCATAATTGTCTCTTAAAATTATGTCCATAAATACCAATTATGCCAATTAACGTCTCAAATTAATTATATGCCTTTTTAAGGCAATTTATGCCAATTCACAATTTTATGTATATTCAATATTATCCCATCATCCCCACGCTATTCGTACGTTTTCATATGACATATGTAGACTCGCAAATAGTCTAATTCATAAAAAGAAAAACAACATCACATAACACATAAAATAGATCTAAGGATCATGACATAAGATTACATAGCCAATAACTTGCATATGAATTTCATTCAAACTAGCATATGATACAAAACTAGCATAGGTGATGGGCATAAACTTGCATAACTTATGTACTGTTATAGATCCAGACATAAAGGTGTGAACTTGCATATGGATCTAAACATAAAGATGTAATCTTGCATATAGATCTAAACATAAAGATATAATCTTGCTTATGGATCTAGACATAAAGGTGTGAACTTGCATATGGATCTAAATATGTAGATTAATGTCGCATAAACTAGCATATGCATATACATGTTTCACATATATTTTAATAATCCAAACTTGCCTAAGATTCATATAAGAATATATGATCCAATCACCACAAACTTGCATAAGATATATGATTCAACTTGCATAGGATTCACATAAGAACTAACATATGATCCAACTTGCATAGGATTCACATAGGAACTAACATATGATCCAACTTGCATAAAATTCACATAGGAACTAACATATGATCCAACTTGCATAAAATTCACATAAGAACTAACAATGATCCAACTTGCATAAAATTCACATAAGAACTAACATATGATCCAACACCACAAACATACATATAATTTACATCACATGATTCAAAATCATATTCTTATGATCCCAATTATATCTTATCATAATTAAATTAACGAATTATTTTGTGAAAGCTATCATACTCACAATCAAAAAGAATTGTCTTGTCTTTTTGGGATATGTATTCTGAAACTGAATTGCTCGCCTTTGATGTAGACTTAGTTGTTATTTAGATTTGATTTGATTTTTGATTCAAGCCTCTATCTTGCTTTAGGGTTGAAAGTGTATGGCGGCTACTATAGGTTCTCCATTGACGGCATGGCGGCTCTTGGTATGAGTTTGTGTGATTAGGGTTAGGGGTTTAGGGTGTTTTTATAGAAGATTAATTAATTAAGAGTCGTCGGATTAACCTAGGAATAACCAGAACCATTCAGATAGCCACCTAAGCCCTAGTGACTCAGCAATGACTCACTGTTCGAATCAGAACACTCTAGAAATCTGTGCTGGCTTTTAGCCCGACATGGGCGCACTTGGCAGGTGCACCAGTGCATTTTTGTACTGGCGCACTTCACAAGTGCGCCAGTGCATTCTGGTTTGTTTTCCGGTTTTTCTGCCTAACTTCGTTCGTCCATATCTCCTTCATATGGTGTCCATTTTACGCAAACTCGGACTCTATCTCAAGCAGAACTTCAAGACGAATGCAATGGCGCAACCTGTTTCCCTTAATTCCCACATTTGAAATTAAGTATTCTTTAATTTGTTAACTTTAATATTTAAAATTATGGGGTGTTACTTGCATTTTTTATTTTCAAGAAACTTGTGTCGTCTATACAATTAGATTTGGTAGAGCACAAGTTGTCTTTGTAATTTTAGTGTTCATTAGTGATTGATCATCTGATTAAATTCAATGGTAATCCTAATTTTATTTTCCTGTTATTTATTTCTATTCTACAATTTTATTTTCAACATTATGATTTATTTTTAATCATTGAATTTATTTTAGATCCGATCAGATTCGAATCTATAGTGAATTCGGTTGCAGTTTTAATTTGGTTTTTATTGATAATTGTAATTTGGTTGTCAGTTCATTTAGATTTATTCTGAACCAATTTGCAATTTCAATTTCTATTTCAAAAAAATCCTCCAAACATTTCTAACTTACCAACGATATATATATAATATAACTTAATTTTCCTCCCTGTGTTCAACCTACATACTACACATTTGTGCGCTTGCAGTTTATAATAAAATTGCGCTTTTAATTCATTGAAAAGTGTCAAACAAGTTTTTGGCATCGTTGCCCGGGAGGTAACAGTTATATTTTATTATTTATTTAATTTCCTATTCGTGTTAGGTTTTATTTTGTTTTTCTTGTTTTTCTTTATAACAAAAAATAACATTTCTTGATTAGTGATTTGGTATATCAATTACACTGATATTATCATAAACTAAACAATAAGAGAAAAAAAATTGCTATTTATTTTGTCAAATTTTTTCCCTTTTTTATTTTCATCCCAATTTCTACTACCCCTCTTTCCATTTGTTTACAATTTATTTCCAAAAAAATCAACAAAAATATTTTTTGCCTTTTATTTCTGCTCCTGTTTTGATTTCTTTCTTCGCTGCTACCTCTTGCCGCAAACTCTTCAACCACCATCACAAAGCTAGGCCAAAACCGAAGTCACAATTCACGTTCTCCATCTTAGTACCGCAATTTCAATATCTACATACAACCACCAGTCCCAAACAACCACCATCAACACAAACTCCCATTCCAACGCCAATACCAACCAGTCCTTAAAATCACCAACCACCTCATTCCGATAATTAGCACTTCATCGTTCATCATCACCAAACTCATCCGCACCAAAATAGATTCTAACCAACTCTTCTTCCTGCCCCAATCATTCATCACCACAATTCACAGACCCCAAAATCGCTCCATACAATTCACCACAACAACCGTCCGCAACACCACAAACCAGTGTTATCACACCCCCAGTACCCTCTCTTACTATCACTTGCCATATATGCCTCCATCTTTGAACAAGTCCTCATCATCTAATACCCACTGCCAAATCACTAGTCCAGCCAAACATCGACAATGCATACCCCCTCCAAGTCACAACCACACCTGCATTAAACTGTCGAGTAAACTCAACTTTAAAAAACCCTACATCAACTTCGAATCCACCCGAAACCAAGTACAAGCAAACTCAGAAACCCGACCATGCAAAGCTTGGATTTCGAATTGCTTTCTCAAATCAGTGTCATGGTTTTGAGCAATCTGATTTCGATTTTGTTTTTTATGAGAAATAGGGAAAAAGGGGTGTTGATTTATTTGCGTAACTTTGAGGCTTTTGGAGCGTGGTGTGACTATGAATGCATGGTTTAAAAGTGGTTTGACCAGTCTATTTATTGTTAAGATCGTGATTGGTGTCTTGAGTCTAGTTTCTTGTTTCTTTAGGCTTAGTTATCTTGTCTTGTTTAGTTTTTAGTTTTTTTCTAAAATGCTAGTTTCTAGAGTTGCCCAGTTTATTTTTTCCCCCTTTCGATCTAGTTTTTTAGTATTCTATTTTGTTTGTTTTTTTATTTTTCTGCCTCCTTTAGTTCAAAGAAAAAAACAAATATAGAAGCGAGAAAATAATTCAAGTAATCGAACAAGGATCCAAAGGTCAACGGATTTGCAAACAATTGATCTGAATTGTCAATGCTACTTAACTGCTATGGATGCACTGCCATACCCCACTGTAAAATTTTCTAACTCTACAGGTGCTGTAATTGTTTAAAATATATTGAATTGCTTGTAAAAAAAATCTGCAGGGGCAACGGCTTGCTTGTACATTTTTTTTAGCTCTAGCGGTTATGCTCGTCTGATTGTGTGTTGCTTCTGAATCAATTTTGTTGAGGAACGAATTTTCATAATTACAACTATCGCTCTCATCAATTTTCAACAATAAAACTTTGCAAATTATTTAACTACAAGAGTGTATTTTGTGAAATTGATTCTCTCAAAGGTTTGGTCGAGGATATATATTAGTTCAATTTATTGAACTTTTTAGCAAAAGAGGTTGCATACTACTCGTAAAACATTGGTCGTATCCTTTAGTATTTATACTATACATGAACGACTATAAGACCCTCTTCCCCCTTCAAATCGAGATCATCAAATAATAATATATAGTTGAGTATGCTAATTAGTTTGTAATAATAGTTACTTGTGTCAAATTTAAGTTTTGGATTTTCCATATTTGATAACGATGAGTGAGAAGTGTTGGCCACCATAATTCTCCTAAGGGATCTCAAATAAATCAAAAAAATTATAATGAGATGGATCAAAATCAAATAAATCAAAATTTTCAAAATCTTAATGTCGGAGTGGATAGACCCTTATATCTTCGAGACCATTATTACCCAAATGGGATTGTTCAACCTTCAGTCATAGTATTTCCACTTGTTGAAGGAAATTTTGAGCTTAAACATTCTTTCATTCAAGGTGTACCAAAATTTACTAGTTTTGAAAATGCTTATGAATTTTTAAGTGAATTTGAATTGTATTCATCCACAACTAAAATGCAACAATTGTCTGATGAATCAATCAAGCTAAGGTTAATTCCATTCACACTACTTGAAGCGTTAAAAGATGGCTAAATTCACTTCTAAAATATTCCATTACAAGTTGGGATGAATTTTGTCACTGTATTCTTGAAAACCTTTTTCCCTTTCCATAAAACTCTAAAAATCCGAAATGAGACAGATCAAATTTCTCAAAATAAAGAGGAAACTTTTTCAAAATACTTTGAGAGATTCAACCAATTGTTATATAGTTGTCCTCATCATGCAACTCCAAAAAACCACTTATGCCAAATTGCATATGAAGGACATTATTATCAGACTAGAACTCATCTAGAATCAATGCGTGGAGGAGAATTTATGTCTAAAACGGCCGATGAAGCTTGGGAATTCTTAAAAAATTATTTCGAAAAGGACTTGCAATGGGAGTTTATTCATGTTCCCATCTGTGTGAAACACCCCACCTCCGTTAGGGTCACTCTCAAAGGGAATGCCCTAATTTTGGTGGAGGTTTATAAGTACAAGTCACAGATATACAAGACAGATATAAGAACACATATTTGTAAACAGCGGAAGAACAACAAACTTTATTTCATAAAGTCAAATACGTGTTACAACAACATCCTTTCCAAAAACATAACATAACACTTTCATAATCTGTCTTGAGTACATTATTTAAAGAAGCATAAATAAAACATAGATAAACTGCAAAAGCCCCATAGTGGATTGTCCAAAGCCATAGTTCAAAATAGGAAAGTCCAAGCAATACATTTCTCTTCTTCAAGCTGGATGTTGAGGTTGGTCAAGCTGCTGTGTTCCCTCCCTGAGAACCTGGGAGGGGGGGAAACGGAAGAAAGAAGACGAAAGAAAAGTAGAGTCAGACATAAAGCCTGAGTAAGTCTAGTACTATTTTGTCTATGAATAAAGAACTGGGTATGATAAGTATAAACAAGAAGTGGGCATGCACTATAAACTTGGTTAAGTTGTCTAGGGTCGAATATACTATCATACCCCATGTTGATCTCTGAACCCATATAAACTAGTTTCCAACTGGCACCCCATAATCAGGGTGATGTGATCCATTCAATGATGATCGGCTCCTACTCGCATAGTTACATGTGTCTTACGGCCCCCGATGTCGTAGTTACCTATGCTGGTCCCACCATGGGGTGTATCAAGTCCCATAGTGGCAACCCGACACAACCTTAGAGTGCACAGGTATGCTACTGGTGTCCAGTGCCTTATTTTTCTGCGCCGGAGTGTGTGCACGCCCGCACTCCGTTAGAACCTACACTGCTACACCACCGCCGTCGATTTGACCTCTTACAATCAGCCCAGTAATCGTGCCCCACCCTGCCTAGTTTCAGGGTATCCTGATACACCTTTTAGGGTTACTGCTGAAAAGGGTCCCCCGTTACTAGGTTTTCTATCTCTAGCCAACATGCTAAGTTGGTTAAGTGTTTCCTAACCTAACCCCACCAGTCCGTTTAGTTTAGCATGTTCCCTTTTGATTAAGTCTTTAGTTCACTTAATCCTAACAATCCTGACTCAGCCTTAATTGTCTTATTAAGGCCCTGACCTCTCACATTAGACAGGTATTGTTGTGGCTGCCTGTTGCCGGTTGGTTCCGGGCAGTCTTACGCCACAACTCAGTCTAACCTCGGGTCCTTATTGGGCTCCATGTTTAACCTCCCACATTGGATAGGTATTGTTGTGACTACTGGACAGCCGGGCGGTTCCGGGCAGGTTTACATCACAACTCAATCCAACCTCGGGTTAAACACATCGTATGTTCTACATTTACATATTTTGTCATTCTTCTTTATTTCTTATATGTAAATATTTGCGGCCCATTATTAAGTTAATGGTGTAAAGGTTACACCAATCACGGGCCCAACCCATACTTGAATTTGGGCCCTTCTATTTTATATTTTCATTCATTAATTAATTTTAACCCAACGTTATTTTCCCCCGTTTTACACGTCCGTTTATATATATTGGGCTTAGCCTTTTAAAGCCCAATTTAGCCATGCGAAAAGGGGAGGCTCAAAGCATAATTACATACACAAAAAGGGGAAGGTGAGCGTATGAACTTGCAAAATGACGTTGGAAATACAAACTAGAACGGGTGTACTTGCATAGTGGTAACATAGGTGACATGAATCAAAGCATGTGAACTTGTAATTGAGATATCATTATTGACGCATGAACCTATATTTTTTTTTATTTAGGCATAATGTCAAACATACGCATGGCATAAATATTTCTAGCATAAGCATGGCATAATGTCAAACATAAGCATGGCATAAATACTTCTAGCATAAACATGGCATAATGTCAAACATAAGCATGGCATAAATACTTCTAGTATAAACATGGCATAATGTCAAACATAAGCATGGCATAATATCAAACATAAGCATGGCATAAGTATAGTTAAATTTGTTCACATAACCATGGCATAAATATTTTCTAACATGAAATCATGATTCTTACTTTAGTCATGTAAACTTACAAAAAGGGACTTTTTGAACCTAACCTAGCCATGTACCACATATGTCATCATAAAATTCTTGTAAACAAGATAGACTTAATCATGGATTTCAATTATGCCAAATATCGTCCATAGCCTAGCCATATTCATAAGTTTGCAAATAGGTTTTCTAGTACAAAAGCATGGCTTAATACATGATGCCAAATTCTCAACATAATTTCCTATGGATTATAATAACCAAACTTGTTCTAATTACTTACAAAATGATTTATGCACAAAAATATGCATCATGATGGCATAGTAGCAAAACCCCAAACTTGCATAAATTTAAATCAACTACATACATGTAGCTTCAACATAGATTACATAATTTGCGAAATATTCCAAACGTATACTTGCATAGAACTACCGCATGTAGTTCTTTATAACATGAATAACATAATTCAAGAATATCCAAACGTATATAATATTTCAAATTGATAAGAACGCACAAATATGAATAACTTTATTTCCACAATTCAAGCATACAAACCAACACAATTGTTTATTCATACCAAAGTAATACTCTACTTACAATCGTTGCGATGAATTCTCTAATTAAGAGATATGATTCCTTGGTTGAATTGATTTGATTTAGGTTGCTTGAATTGCTTTAGGCTTTAGAACTTTCTTCCTAATTCTCTCTCTAGTTGGCGGCTACTCTTTGTCGTTCCTCAGCAACATGGCGGCTATGTTCTTAATTTTGAATGAATAGATTAGGGTTTAGTCTAGGGTTGTTTATATAGAGGTTAGGAACTGATTAGGACCATTGATGTTGCTTGGATTGATCGTAGCCATTCATTCGATAGAGAGACCAATTAAAACTTGCCACCTAGCCCTAATGACAAAGCAGACCACAGAAATTCGACCAAACACAGACCTGGCCAGCCAGGTTGACTGGGCTCGACCAGGTCGACACCCCTGTCGACAGGGCTGTCGACAGCCCTGTCGACATGGGTAGCCCAGGTCGACAGCCCAGTCGACCTGGGTGGCCTAGGCGGGTGTTTATCCGCCCTGGCCCATTGGGCCCGATTTTTAATTATTTTATTCTGTTTGAATTTTAAATTTAATTCAAAACTTCCGAAGGCCATATCTTCTTCATACGGACTCCGTTTTTCGAAAACTCGGACTCTATTTCGCGTATTTTTCCGAGACGAACGCAATGGCGTATCCCGTTTCCCTTAGTTCTTTGATTTGAAATTAATTATACTTTAATTTGTGAATTTCATAGTTACAGAATTCTCGGGGTGTTACATTCTCCCCCACTTAAAAGGATTTCGTCCCCGAAATCTTCAAGTTAGGAGGAATGTATATCCTAACATCCAATCATCCATCTACTCATCCATCAAACACGAGTATCCATTGTCCTTAAAAGACTTCTAATGCTTCATGATCATATGCGAAGTGTGTGTGTTTATGAACTTATCTAATGCAAAATCAGGCGGTCTACTGATTCAGTTGACCTCCTTAATGCGAATCATGTAAGTGAAATGAATCCATTATGTATGCAAATTTTCCTATTCATGATTCTACATGAGTGCACAATCATTCAATACACATGCAACATCCATATGCCAACACATTACAATTCAACCATATACGAATGCAAACATATATGCATATGCAATATGAAGTGATTGAGCCGATCTAAAACCTAGATTGTGTGTGTACATGCAACCACGAGCAACCACTAGCAATCACTTGCAACCACTTGCAACCATCATACATAACATGTTTCAATTACATGTTTTCATCCAAAAGGGTTTCTACCTAAAAGATAAGGTCGAGGAAATATACCTAAAAAGATAGATAAAAGCGCAACTTAAGGAAAAAGAAAGATCAAGGACGTACCCTCGAATAGAAAAGGGTATGCAGTGCGTATTCTAGCTTCAGTTTCCCAAGTCGCGTCTCCCTCGGCGTCGCTCCACTGGACTTTGACGAGCTTGACTTCGCGGTTGCGTAGCTTCTTCACTTCTGTTCCTAAGATGCGGGTTGGAACTTTTCTTATGGTTGCTTCGCGTTCCACTTCGGCCTCTTCGAGGATATTTGGCTCTACCACTTCAGCAGACTCATGTAGACATTTTCGGAGATGTGAAACGTGAAAAACGTTGTGGACTCCAGCCAACTTCTCGGGTAGCTCTAATCTATAGGCCATTTTCCCAATTTTCTCGATGATAGGGAATGGTCCTACCTAAAGGTATAGTCGAATGATAGAAACAAGTAAAAACTTTGTGCTCATTAGGCAATGTCAAAACTGGAAATCTATGCCACATATATATTGATTAGGAGAAGAACTCTCTAAGCATCAGCCCCGAAGACCGAAATCAACATCAGACTGACACCCAAAGAATTACTCAACCCAACCACCATATATGATTCTAGGAAATTAAGCATGATGGACTCCTTTTAGGTCACAAGGGAGTCCCTTCCTAAGACCAACCCGTATCCTATAAAACCCAAAAAAAAGTTTGGTCAATCCAACGAACACCCTCAAGCCCCAACATGTGTTACTAACAGATGAGTCATACTCCCTATGGGGTTTGCGACAGAAATTGGATTGAGAATGGGACCGAGAGGATGAACACAAAAGATAGCATGCAAGTAAGCTCTACAGGAAGAGAGGGACCAAGGATATACTCTTAAGAAGAGATATGATGCACGAATCTAGTCTTCGATCTTCTAAGTCGCATTTCCTTGAGCTTAACTCCATTATGCTTTGTCCGTCTTTAACTTCACAATTTCGTAGCTTCTTAATTCTTGTTTCCAAAATATGAGTTGGAACCTTTTCCACTGTTGCCTCTCGTTCCACTTTCACTTACTCTACTTCTAATATACTTGGCTCAAGCCTAACTGCGTACTCATGGTCCCATGCAAGCTCTCCAAAATTCACTAGTGAATCTTGGATCTTGTTAACTTACTAGAAGGTATTCCACGTGGCAGAACTATCTCTTGGAAATAAATGCCAGCTATGTTGCCAAATGTACTTACTAAGATGATTCTCCACAACTCATTCATAAGCGAAATGAACCTTCTGCCTTAGTGGCGAACACTACTAGAGCGCCCCATTCTGAAATACTCCTTCAAATGAACCCCTACTCTAGAAGCTCTTCAATCTGTTTACCGAGCTCTTTCCTTTCTCGTGGAGCCATGTGTCTAACGGGCAACGCAAAGGGGCTTTGCATTATCTACAAGATATATGCGGAAGTCTATTTCCCGCTTCAGGGGCAAGCCCTTCACCTCTTCGAAGACATCCGGATATTCCCGGACCACTTTAACTGATTGTAAATTTTCAACAGAGGCATCTAGCGATTCAAGGTAACTAAGCATAACCGCATACGAGGGATTACAAGAAATATCCAAAGTATTACCGAGCTGGGTTAGGAGCCTAACAACCCTTTTCTCACAATCAAGGATTTCCCCATTACTGGATAGCCAATCCATGCCCAAAATCAAACGATATCACGAAAAGCCCAAAATAAAGGCACTACACTTAAGTTCTATGCTTAGAATAGAAATTTTCAATCCCAAACAGATCATAGACAAATGAACTGGGCCCCCAATTGGGTTTCAAACAATTAAGGGGTCCTCTACCATACTAGTTTTTAGGTGCAGAGATTCTACTAAAGCAGACGAGATAAAGGAGTGTGATGCGCCAGAATCAAATAAAGTGCGAACGGGGTGATCATAAAGATAAACTACACTTTCTACAGAAGTGTTTGTACCTCGCTGTCGCAGAGGTGGCGCTTCCAGCACATGAACCTGTGCCCCTGGGGTGGATCCAGCCCCCTGCCCCTGCCCTCGTTTCCTTGGGCAGTCCTTAGCCCTGTGGCCCGTCTCACCGCAAGAAAAGCACCCACCATTTTCCTTGGCCTTCTTTTTCCGGCAGTCCTTTACTAAGTGCCCCACTTTGCCACAAAAATTACACTTCCTCTTCTCTTTGTTGCCTTCCCCGCTTTTCTTAAAGTCTGTCTTCTTAGGCTGCAAACCCTCTTTCTTCCCTTGAGAGCTTTCTGCCTTTGTCTCCTTCTTGCCCTTATCCTCTTCATTCAGCAACGCCATTTGCACCAATCTTTCATACGTGGCTCCCATGGGTATATGGGTCATGGCCAAACTGTGTAATGGCTCATTTAACCCCTTGACGAAACGGAGAGCCTTCTTGTGCGGGGTGTTGACTAGGTCAAGCCCAAACCTAGCCAGCTCATCAAACTGATTCACATACTCTCTAACAGTCTTGTCTCCTTGCTTAAGAAATAAGAATTTCTCCAACTGCAAACTTCTTTCCGCATCTGAGAGAAATTTGGTCTCAAACCTTGCCCTAAAGTCCTCCCATGTCTCTACTGGTCTTTCAGGATTAGTGACTTCCCACCAGTAGGAAGCCTCGCCCTTCAATAGCCACACCGCCAATTGTACTTTTTGTCTGTCCTCTACCTCAAAGATGATGAATAGATCCTCAGTTTCCTTCAGCCAATTTCTAGCTGCTACGAAGGACTCAGTTCCATGGAAATCCCTTCCTCCCATAGCTTTAAAATCCTTACATATCTTAGCAAACGCGTTTCCTCGTGGAGGAGGTGGAGGAAGAGGTGCTGCTGCAGCTGGATGATTTCCTGCAGCTGAGGGAGGAGGAACGGTAGGACCTGGCTGAGTGGCCCTAGCTTCTAAGAATCGTCTAAACCAACCAGGTATTGGTACCCCTTCCGGCAAGTTAAGATCTTCGGACATGCTGAAACAAAAAGGATAGGTTCAAAACGAAGGATAAGAGATAGTACCTATGGCTTTGGGGAGTGGACTTTGCCTTTTAAAAATAAAATAATATTTTTATCTTTTTAAAAATGCTTCTTTAAATTTCCTTTTTGAAAATAAATTTTCAAAACTTTTTATCTTATCTGGTAAACCTATGCTCTGATACCAAGTGAAACACCCCACCTCCGTTAGGGTCACTCTCAAAGGGAATGCCCTAATTTTGGTGGAGGTTTATAAGTACAAGTCACAGATATACAAGACAGATATAAGAACACATATTTGTAAACAGCGGAAGAACAACAAACTTTATTTCATAAAGTCAAATACGTGTTACAACAACATCCTTTCCAAAAACATAACATAACACTTTCATAATCTGTCTTGAGTACATTATTTAAAGAAGCATAAATAAAACATAGATAAACTGCAAAAGCCCCATAGTGGATTGTCCAAAGCCATAGTTCAAAACAGGAAAGTCCAAGCAATACATTTCTCTTCTTCAAGCTGGATGTTGAGGTTGGTCAAGCTGCTGTGTTCCCTCCCTGAGAACCTGGGGGGGGGGGAAACGGAAGAAAGAAGACGAAAGAAAAGTAGAGTCAGACATAAAGCCTGAGTAAGTCTAGTACTATTTTGTCTATGAATAAAGAACTGGGTATGATAAGTGTAAACAAGAAGTGGGCATGCACTATAAACTTGGTTAAGTTGTCTAGGGTCGAATATACTATCGTACCCCATGTTGATCTCTGAACCCATATAAACTAGTTTCCAACTGGCACCCCATAATCAGGGTGATGTGATCCATTCAATGATGATCGGCTCCTACTCGCATAGTTACATGTGTCTTACGGCCCCCGATGTCGTAGTTACCTATGCTGGTCCCACCATGGGGTGTATCAAGTCCCATAGTGGCAACCCGACACAACCTTAGAGTGCACAGGTATGCTACTGGTGTCCAGTGCCTTATTTTTCTGCGCCGGAGTGTGTGCACGCCCGCACTCCGTTAGAACCTACACTGCTACACCACCGCCGTCGATTTGACCTCTTACAATCAGCCCAGTAATCGTGCCCCACCCTGCCTAGTTTCAGGGTATCCTGATACACCTTTTAGGGTTACTGCTGAAAAGGGTCCCCCGTTACTAGGTTTTCTATCTCTAGCCAACATGCTAAGTTGGTTAAGTGTTTCCTAACCTAACCCCACCAGTCCGTTTAGTTTAGCATGTTCCCTTTTGATTAAGTCTTTAGTTCACTTAATCCTAACAATCCTGACTCAGCCTTAATTGTCTTATTAAGGCCCTGACCTCTCACATTAGACAGGTATTGTTGTGGCTGCCTGTTGCCGGTTGGTTCCGGGCAGTCTTACGCCACAACTCAGTCTAACCTCGGGTCCTTATTGGGCTCCATGTTTAACCTCCCACATTGGATAGGTATTGTTGTGACTACTGGACAACCGGGCGGTTCCGGGCAGGTTTACATCACAACTCAATCCAACCTCGGGTTAAACACATCGTATGTTCTACATTTACATATTTTGTCATTCTTCTTTATTTCTTATATGTAAATATTTGCGGCCCATTATTAAGTTAATGGTGTAAAGGTTACACCAATCACGGGCCCAACCCATACTTGAATTTGGGCCCTTCTATTTTATATTTTCATTCATTAATTAATTTTAACCCAACGTTATTTTCCCCCGTTTTACACGTCCGTTTATATATATTGGGCTTAGCCTTTTAAAGCCCAATTTAGCCATGCGAAAAGGGGAGGCTCAAAGCATAATTAAATACACAAAAAGGGGAAGGTAAGCGTATGAACTTGCAAAATGACGTTGGAAATACAAACTAGAACGGGTGTACTTGCATAGTGGTAACATAGGTGACATGAATCAAAGCATGTGAACTTGTAATTGAGATATCATTATTGACGCATGAACCTATATTTTTTTATTTAGGCATAATGTCAAACATACGCATGGCATAAATATTTCTAGCATAAGCATGGCATAATGTCAAACATAAGCATGGCATAAATACTTCTAGCATAAACATGGCATAATGTCAAACATAAGCATGGCATAAATACTTCTAGTATAAACATGGCATAATGTCAAACATAAGCATGGCATAATATCAAACATAAGCATGGCATAAGTATAGTTAAATTTGTTCACATAACCATGGCATAAATATTTTCTAACATGAAATCATGATTCTTACTTTAGTCATGTAAACTTACAAAAAGGGACTTTTTGAACCTAACCTAGCCATGTACCACATATGTCATCATAAAATTCTTGTAAACAAGATAGACTTAATCATGGATTTCAATTATGCCAAATATCGTTCATAGCCTAGCCATATTCATAAGTTTGCAAATAGGTTTTCTAGTACAAAAGCATGGCTTAATACATGATGCCAAATTCTCAACATAATTTCCTATGGATTATAATAACCAAACTTGTTCTAATTACTTACAAAATGATTTATGCACAAAAATATGCATCATGATGGCATAGTAGCAAAACCCCAAACTTGCATAAATTTAAATCAACTACATACATGTAGCTTCAACATAGATTACATAATTTGCGAAATATTCCAAACGTATACTTGCATAGAACTACCGCATGTAGTTCTTTATAACATGAATAACATAATTCAAGAATATCCAAACGTATATAATATTTCAAATTGATAAGAACGCACAAATATGAATAACTTTATTTCCACAATTCAAGCATACAAACCAACACAATTGTTTATTCATACCAAAGTAATACTCTACTTACAATCGTTGCGATGAATTCTCTAATTAAGAGATATGATTCCTTGGTTGAATTGATTTGATTTAGGTTGCTTGAATTGCTTTAGGCTTTAGAACTTTCTTCCTAATTCTCTCTCTAGTTGGCGGCTACTCTTTGTCGTTCCTCAGCAACATGGTGGCTATGTTCTTAATTTTGAATGAATAGATTAGGGTTTAGTCTAGGGTTGTTTATATAGAGGTTAGGAACTGATTAGGACCATTGATGTTGCTTGGATTGATCGTAGCCTTTCATTCGATAGAGAGACCAATTAAAACTTGCCACCTAGCCCTAATGACAAAGCAGACCACAGAAATTCGACCAAACACAGACCTGGCCAGCCAGGTTGACTGGGCTCGACCAGGTCGACACCCCTGTCGACAGGGCTGTCGACAGCCCTGTCGACATGGGTAGCCCAGGTCGACAGCCCAGTCGACCTGGGTGGCCTAGGCGGGTGTTTATCCGCCCTGGCCCATTGGGCCCGATTTTTAATTATTTTATTCTGTTTGAATTTTAAATTTAATTCAAAACTTCCGAAGGCCATATCTTCTTCATACGGACTCCGTTTTTCGAAAACTCGGACTCTATTTCGCGTATTTTTCCGAGACGAACGCAATGGCGTATCCCGTTTCCCTTAGTTCTTTGATTTGAAATTAATTATACTTTAATTTGTGAATTTCATAGTTACAGAATTCTCGGGGTGTTACACTGTGCTTCTACTATAGGAGTGCATGTCGTGGATCCAAATCACCTTCCCTTATAAAATCAAACCCCTCAAGTCGGAGAAGGGCTACCTGTAATACCCCATGTCCATTAATGTCACTCACAAAGAGAATACATCAATGTCCATGAAGCGTTATTGTTGTATAGAACAGATAAATTACAAAAATAATTAAATAAATCAACATAGCGGAAGATAAAACTTATTTCATAGCATCATAACTCAAAACAAGCTTACATAAGTAGTTTCCAAAACCATTCCAACAGGATCAATAGTCTTTTACAAAAACTTCAAAGTACATAAAGAAGCAAATACTTAAATAACATAAATGCATAAATCCCCACTGAGCATAAGAAAGCCATAAAGATGAGAGAGTCCAAAGCGATACATCTACTCTTTTCAAGCAACTGAAAGAAATCGGCACTAAGCTGTTGTATTCCCTCCTTGCAAACCTGGGGGAAAGGAAAGAAAAGAGGTGGAAACAAAACGGGTCAGACATAAAGTCTGGCGAGTCCAGTAATTTTAACAAATAATAGGTAAGATAAATGATCAAGACATAAATAGGTATCATGATATGGCTGTAGCATAGATAAGGTAGATAAAAAGGATGGACAAGATGATTCCATTCCTAAGTACTAAGACAATCCTACACCTTGGCTAAGCGAACAACCCTCCAAGTACTAACCCCGAAGACCGAAGTCAACATCAGACTAGCACCCAAAGGACTATCCAACTCAACCAACATGTATTTCGTTACACCGCACTTTTGCTAAGTTACACCACATTACTTAATTACACCGCACATCTTGTAGTCTCTATTTACTAAAGGTTGATCCCTTCCCACTAACTGTACCCACATGACAAACTTGGTAGTTACTTGTACCTAGCTGCTATCGTAGGTGCCGACTTTCTCCTACCACCGCTAAGGTGCCCTTACCCTACCCATTCGATCGGCTCCCTAAACCTCGTAGGCACCCGTGCTGGCCCCACAGTGGGGTGTATCACTCCCCAAAGTGGCAACCCCGATACCAACATAAAATGCACGGCCATACCTACACGATGCAACAACGTCTTACCTACCAGCCCGGACCCATGCACACACATGAATACGTTGGACTTGCGTTGCCACCGCTATTCACGTTTTGACCTCTTACATTCAAGTCCAATAAGCGTGCCCCAACCCCAGCCTAGTACCGGGCCCAGTTAGATAATTAAACGGGTTACTGGTTGAAATAGGTCCCCCATCCGACACAAGCCTCCCACCTATGCTTGGTCCCCACTAGGTTTTTCTCCCAATTAACCATTTTAATTTAAATGTCCATGTCTTACACATGCTACGGTTAAGTCCATACTTACATGTCATAATTTACATGTCTTATCTTATTCCGGTTAAGTCCATATTTACATGTCAAAATTTACATGTCACCCCCACTTAACCCTCTAACCATACCCATGTCTTATTATGGCTAGTATTCCTTAATTCATTCCTTATGACGAACGGTGCATGACCTCCCACATTAGACCGAACATTTTGTGGCCGTTGGATTTGCCGGGCGGTTCCGGGCAGTCTTACGCCACAAACCGGGTCTAACCTCGTGTCATTAACCGTTACGCCTACAATTCATTCCTTTGACCTCTCACATTAGACATCCAATTGTGGCAGCTGGATTTGCCGGGCGGTTTCGGGCAGTCTTACGCCACAATTGCGCCTAACCTCGTGTCAAAGGTTTATTAATAATCGTATTTCACCCATACCCAATTTTCGTGTCATGTATATCCAATTAAACATGTAATCATGTTTATAATATTGCATATTCCAAATTGTCACTAATTACATATTAATTAGCCTCAATTACAAATTTACAATTATAGGCAATTTCATCAATTCCATGTAATTCATACCCAAATATGCCAATTTCACATATTATCCAATTATCCAAAATATCCAATAATATCCAATTTTCCATATTTCACATATTCCCATCGTTCCCACGTATTCGCATTCGCGCGTATTTTTAACATAGGCTCGAAGGTAGCCTAGATCCAAAAATAAAAGGAATAGGGATAAGAAGAGAGAATCAAATCACAGAAAATTGGAATTAACACAACATCGTGAAATAAAGGGGTATGTAAACTAGCATAGAGGCATAATGACAGATTCAACATGAATAAACTGATAAAAGGTATGAACTTTACTTTGAAACATAGGCATATGATGACATGAATAAAAAAGGTGAAGACTAGGATGAGATTTAAATTACATACATAAATATGAATCCTCTTTATAACTTCATCATGTTACTTTTAATCCCATTATATTGTGAAAATCATCGTATTCACCTTTCGTGGTTAAAGAATAGAATTATGCACTGAAATTGGTGTAGAAACGTTGCGGTGTTGCTGATTTATCTTCTTGAATTGTTGTAGAAGCTCTAATCTTTAATTTGAGTTGAAGTTGAATACTTGAGATTTGATTTATAGGCGACGACTAGGGTTTAAGAGAGAGTTTGACAGCATAATGGTGTCATAGATAATATTTATGAATTAGGGTTAGGTCTTAGGGTGTATATATAGGTGTAGGAAGTTATTTAGGCCTTAGGATTAACCCTAGAACTGATCTGGACCACTCAGATGCCATATCAGCCCTTAGGGCGAATCGGGCCACGGGTTGGCAGCCAAACGCCCTGGATTGACCTCGAGTCGACCCACTATTCCCCCTCCCGATTCATTGTTTTGAACTTTTTTTTTAATATTTATTTATCTAATTTTTATATATATCTATATATATTTCTCTCATATGCATACAAACTTCACGGCTTAATAACTTCTTCATAATTAACCATTTTCACACTAAAGCACTTTTTGAACTGCGTTCACACTAAGCCACTTTTTAGTCATTCCCCTAAAAAAATATGGCGCTGGCGGGGATCGAACTCTGTACCTCTTGTATGCAAGTCACATGTTCTAACCAATTGAGCTACCAAGTCTTTTGCTTATAAACCTTAGAACAATGCTAAACATCATTCTTTTCTCATTCCTCTTTTTCAAATAAATTATTCTTTAATTTGTTATTTTAATATTCTCAGAAAATACGGGTTTTACACTACCCCATTGTTTCTCTCAAGACCAAGCCAATGCTATAGCTAAAAATAATCCTTACTCATCTGCATACAACCCTAGTTGGAGGAATCACCCAAAATTTTCTTCGTCAAATAATAATAATTCGGCAAATCCATCTCACATGCAACTCTTTATTCCAAATCTGATTACCAAGCTCCATCTCCTAATTCTCAAACCTCTTAAGATGCACCTCAATCCAAACAACCTTATAGGCATCCCAACTTTAAGTCCTCAACTCAATCTTCTCAACCGTCACAAGAAATTGTGCGTTTAGAGAAGCAAATAAACTCTCAAGAAGCTAAACTTAAACAAATGATGAATATGATGAAGGAACTAATGAAAAGTAACGAGAAAGGAAAGTTGCCTAGTTAACCCGAGGTGAATCCAAAATATAATTCTTGTACCGTAAATTTTTGTGAGGACGGAGACCATAATCCGATCAATTCTGTTACAACACTTAGATCTGGAAAGAGGATTGATAATAATGTGGGAAACCCTGTCAAACCTTCGAACTCGACCCCAATGCTAAATCTTGACGATCACCCAATGGCCACGAGCCAATTCTTCTAAACTGCCAAGTTTCTTAAATGTTGGCAATCCCAACAGTTCTTCTCCAAGTCCTGGCAAACCCGACTCGCCTTCGAAAATCGATGTTGGCAATCCCAACATCCCCTTTTCTACACTCTTGCCTGCTACACTTCCCTTGTCGACACCTTCTTTTTCTAACGAGCAAATCACTGGAAGAGTCTATAAACCAATCGCTCCATATCCTCGTAGACTTAATAATAAGAAGAAGGATGCGAATTTCGAAAAAAATTCTTGAAATCGTCAAATAAGATCATGTTAATATTCCACTCTTAGACACCATCGAACAAATTCCTCAATATACCAGGTATTTAAAAAAGATATGCACCTGAAAATGAGCCACTAATGTTCCTAAAACTGCCTTCTTGAATGCGAACACAAGCTCTGTTTTCTCAAATCCGTTACCCATCAAGTATAAGGACCCTGACTACCCCCATAATAGATTGTAAAATTGAAAACACTCACATCTCTCCTACCCTACTTGACCTTGGTTCCAGTGTCAATCTTCTTCCTTATAATGTTTATCATTAACTTGGATTAGGGGAGATTAAACCAACAAACATCACTCTTCAGCTAGCTGACCGATCTGTCAAAAAGCCATTGGGAATAATAGAAGACGTCTAGATACAAATCAAATAATTTTACTTCCCTGCCGATTTCATAGTTTTAGAAACCGAGCCTGTCTCAAATTCCAATGTTCAAATCCCATTGATATTTGGGTGCCCCTTTTTAGCAACCTCAAATGCTATCATAAATTGTAGGAACGATCAACTTCGACTTTCTTTCGGACACCTAACCATTGAGCTAAACATCTTTAATCTCAACAAACAATCTAAGGATTTTGAGAATGGTGAAACTAACATGATTCAAACCACAATTGATGAAACTTCTAATGACACTTCTGAAGCCTTGAAAATGTGTCTTGAACATTTCAACTCCAATTTCGATGAGCTCGAATACATTTTTGAACTAAACGAACTTCTTGACTCGAATCCCTCATTACCTGAATCTAACAAAGGAATGTTGACCAATGTTAGCATACAAGAACATCCTAATTTGGACCTCAAACCCCTGCCACAAGACCTTGAGTATGCTTACTTGGACTCTATAGAAAATTTTCCAATAATCTTGGCCTCTGATCTTACCAATAACCAAGAAGAAAAACTTTTGAAAATTTTACTGGAAAATCGAGAGGCATTAGGATGAGATTATAATGAAAATGAATTGAGGGAATTCCTTGAAGATAATCGATGTTCCATTTCATCGAGGGAAATTATGGTTCGACAGTTAACTTTATGGGTTTATGATAATCTTCATCTGAATTGTATAAATCATTAGCACAACAAACTTTTCACAGGAAGGATCTTCATTTCAGAATTCACTGACATGCCTGTTGCACCTCACAAATCAAATAAGAAATCAGTCTGCATCATTTTTTGTTAGGGGCAGGTGTGGGGGGAAAAGGAAGCATCATTCGCCAAATAACATTCATCATCATTATAGATTTCATTTTGTATATGATTTGCATTCGCATATAGTTGTTAAATTACAATTCATTTTAAAAATCATTTTGAATTTAATTCGTCTTCTGGTTCTATCTTTCAAATTTAGGAAATGTGTTTACAGCGTGAACACTGTTTTGACCAAGGGTGGGGGGGTCTGCACTGAATTCTTTTCATTTTTCTTTAAAAAAAATCGTTCTTCTCTGTAACGACCCAGGGAAAAAAAATCAACGCTCGAATTTTCGACAACAATACATAAACCCGTATTACTTGCCGAAAATCCAAGTATCGAACCCCAGATTGTCAATATAAAGAAGTTAGAGGGTGAGAAAGAAAGAATATTAGAATAGAAGAAAGAAGAAGAACACCACATTAGAATCTCACAGCGGAACAGGTAAAATATAATATCACAAATCTTTTTATACAAAAGAACTTTGTATACATACCAATCATCAGAGTACAACACATATAAGACACAGCGGAAAAATATCTTTGTATAACTAGCGGTGAAGCCTCCTGCTTCTAGCTCCTGAACTCCAAGCGAAACCTAACCTGGAACATACTCGGTCTGACCCGAGCACATTTGAAGAAAAGCAAAATACACCGGGTCAGTCTGGAATACTTTCAGTGATAAATTCACAGCACAAAAAACTTGTTTAACTTTGCAAAATCCTTTATGAAATCAAAAGGTAATAGTAAGACCAACCCACACATAAACACAAACGGTTTTTACCTTTATAACCCAAAACGTTTTTGAAATCATAACTTATTCTGATATTATCATAATGTCTAAATACAAATAATTAACATTCTAGCAGAACGTTTGCATCACACGCTCCAGATATATATTATACAACTAAAAACCGCGGGCGCTTATTGGATATTGGATTCCAACCTTGACAAGGTATGGGAACATCTGCCGATAGTGTATCTCTAGAGGCGAATACACTGGGTTCAACAAGAACGTCTTGCAACCCAACCCACACATGACCGACCACTCATTTCGCTTGAGTGTATCGAATGTATATCACCGACGGTTGGGATCAGCAACCGCCTCCCGAAAAGGGACAACATCGAAATATAGATTAAAGAAGCAAATGGAATTTCTCTAGATAAGTGATTATACACCCTAATGGGAGCGACCCACATAGCCTTGCTGCCTGCCCGATTTTTGTCATTTCCCGGTTGATGAGGCTCGAGGCTAGAATTTGTTCTTGAGAACATCTGGCCACCATTCACTTTGAATGCCACATCGTCAGATCCGCCAGATATCACTAATTGATGTCCACAAAAATACTCTGTGGTTAGCTAAGAGAAGGTGTACGGCCTTCTCTGCCATCAACAGAAATACGTTTGAAGAAATCAACGTACATGACCCCTTTGGAAATACTCTGTCAGACACTCGTCCATACAAGTCATCTAGGAACGGGACGAACCGAAGGCACTCTTCTACTGCATCTCATATAGGAATCACCGCAATGATCAGTAGCGAGGAGTCCTTGCAACCCGTAGATTCCAGCCACGACAGAACCACAACTTATCTCTGGGAGCTAACCAAAGATTATTAGCGGTTCTTCCGTTTAATGAAGATCCACGGTCTTTAATGCTCCATCTCGATCATCTTCTAATATATTCACGTATTTGTTGGTCGGAATGGTTTTCGAATATAAATTTGATCTCGGTCTTTCCGTACCAACAATCGTATTGGTCAGGTTTGATAGTCGGTGATTTAACTATCAAATAACAATAGTGTGAATAAACTGAGTTTGCTGATTCAGTACTTGGCACTGCTTGGCCTCTTCAAAAATATATTAATAAATAAATGATGGATCAACCTTAAATTCTTTCAATAAGATTAAACCTTATTTTTTTTATTCTCAATTATAACAAAAACTATTTTAAATACTTTCGAGCATATATATATGTATATACCCAGCTTTCCATTTCTTTTGGAAGTATCGATATATTTCTTTAAAACCTTTCCCCTTTTCTTCCTTATTTACCATCTGGATATATATACACACACATATATATATATATATATATATATATATATGTACTTAATGGTATTAACACGTTACCAATTCTAATTTGGTTAAAGCAAATGTCAACTATATAATTTAAAACCAAACTTTCATATTTATATTTAAACCACTATTGTAGTAATATTTATAATCAAAAATCTTGCACTTATGTTCATAACATCTCGTATGGAATACCACACTAATTTCAACACCCTTTCACTCGTTTTCAAACCAATACCATTCCTCGATAATAATGAAGCCGTTCAAGTTGGGGTATTTTATTTACCTCTCAGACCTTGATCGACAACGTTCTTATCTCAGAATGAATACCAGTTTGTAACTTAACATTCCACTAAAATCTCATTTACCATTTCGATTTCAAACTAATTTTATAAATCATTTCTTACATTTGAAATCCTTCTTCAATATAACCTCTTTTCTTAATTCCTTTAATTAAGTAAATCTTCACCAATCATAATCTTTAACTTAAAACATTACTACACTTATAACCCTTGAGTTTTATAATTAATCTCATGTCGAAGAATTTACTTCCATCTATCTGGGGATTTTAAATAATGAACTTATATTTGGATCTTTATAACTAAAATCCGCTTACCACTCTTTTTACAATAAGACCCCTTTAACTTGGATTTCATTTCCAAATTCCTTACCCCATGTTACAACAACTATCTTATGTGTTTCCCTTTGCGCCTAAAATCCTTGTCTCAATTTCAATGCTTCGCTTAATTCAACCCATTACATTCAAAAAATTATTGGGTTTAAAACCCTTTTTAAACCAGGCTTGGATCCTTCCAAATTTCCTATTCAAATCTGTTTAAAATATCATAACCACTTATCTTAGAATTAATCTATTACCGTATTGCAGTTTATAATCATTTCCCCCTTTTAAGTTATCAAATAACTTAATTAATTTAAATTCACTATTTAACTGTTTTAAAAACAATTATTCTATTTTACCAACCCGTAGGTAATTTCTTTGGATTTTCTGCTTTATAACTTATTTACATCGTACGATTTTGTTACTCAAACCATTTAAATAATTCCTTTATAAACTTGATTAAAATATTTATTTATAAATTTCTGATTTAATTATTTATATAAAATGACTGAAAAGCTTCAGTTCAGTTATAAAATAATTTATAACTTTAAAACTGCGTCTATTCATCGAACGGTAGAACGCCGTCTAAAAGCAGTACATTTTAAGCCATTCACTGCCAATTACCAAATCAACACTGTCGGTTGATTTTAAACATTGATTTTAAACACAACACAGTTGAATATTTATTCAACCATCACGCTCAAACAGGTTTTATTTTCATATGGGGTTCAATCAGTTCAAATATCAACAATATAAAACAAACAAACAACATATATAATATTTGAGGAATCCGGTCGGATCCCTCCAACCTGTTCTTCCCTGCACCACACCTCGTTATACATTTCATAATAACATATGAAATAAATTTCAACCATCTATACATTTAAAACGATGTAACATAAATAATAGCAACCAATCAGACAAAAACAGCCAACAACAACCAATCAACCAATTTATACTTTTTAAAGGTAAATTATATTTTTATATGAATTTACCACATCACAGGATTCCAGAAGGTGTGATAATTAACTCACCAGATTTATTCGGTTAGCGGTTGTCGCATTTGTTCCTTTAATCTTGAACGGACATTCAAAATTAACTGAAATTTTAATCGCGTCAGATCAGCGCCTAGTCAGTGCCATCACCTAGGTCTCGTCCCTGCGATCCCAACGGATCCAGTTTCGCTAGATTTCGTTAACGTATGAGAAAGTTACGCTAAATTAAAGTTTGTATATAATTAACGATTAATTAACTATACTAATTAATAAATTAATTAAATAATTAAGTATATTACCTTAATTACCATTGACTGGCCACGTCATCATGGTTAGAAAAAAAAATGCGTTTTCAATTCTTCTTCCCAAAAGAGCCCGATCCTTCATCTCGTTCAAAACAAAACCCCACGGCCTTCTCCTTTAGCTTCACCCAGCGCCCCCCTCCCATGGCGATTCAAACCGCCGCACCACCCTAGTCGACTTCGCCGTCCTATGATACGCCTCCTCCCCGAAACCCCGACCACAATGATGCTCCGACGGCCTGGAAAACCCAATATAGCCGAACCCCGTTCATCCTTAAACTGTGGCCGCCACAACCCACCGGGACCCACCGCGTCACCACCATTGTGACCACCTGCTCCTCTTCCTTCACCAGCCCCCAGGCTTCGACCCCCACAACGCCTCCTCCGCCCGTAAACCCACCAAAACCACCAGCCATTTCAAAGAATAAACCCAAAACAACCCTTCACGTTCAACTCGCCACCACGGTCACCCCCGACCACCAGAGAACCTCCGACCGGTACCAATCGAAAGCCCTGCTCCTCCTCTCCGTTTCCCCCATGGTCTGAGCTCCTGTAATCGACTACAGCCCCTCAATTTCGCCAAAGAACAAAATTGAATAGTTTCGGTTTTCGTGAAATTCCGGCCACTTGGGACCTCCGTTGGCCACCAATTTTTGACAGAACCTTTCCCTCGACTTCAGCTACGACTTTCGCTTTGGAAGCTACCACAAATTATTACCAGAAATCATGATATAAATTAATTTAGTTTGGGGGACTTTTCCGCAAAAAGTGCTGAACGGAATTTATTTGGGAATTAGGGTTTTGAGGGTTGGTTGTTTATATAGAGGGGAAAAAGTTGGAAATTTTTTATTTAATTCCGGGTGATGTGACTAACGATATTTTTCTTCATGTCTATCGCTATTTTAAACGTTGTTTATTCGCTCCTGCGCTCACATACAAACCCCGTTCGAGAGCGAATGGACGACATAGTATAATTTGACGATACGGTCCTAACGAAATTTGTTTCGTCGAATTCCGAGTTCGTTTGCTTGAATGGCGCTCGTTCATGTCCAAACGGTTGTTTTTATTTAGATTTTATTTTGCCACGCTCACAAGTTAACCCCGATTGACGCGCCACTTGAAACCTAGCAATAATTTACTGTTGCGGTCCCAATAAAATCTGTTTTGTCGAAAACAAAGGTCGTTTGAATAAAGGCCGTTTTATAACTGCCCAATTCAAAGAAAAGAAACCAATTTTAAAGTACCTCAATATAAAAATATTAAAATATTGAAATTGGTCATACACGACCAGAATTTCGTATACCACTAAAATAAAATTTCACGGGTTGAGTTTGAAGCCAAATCGATATTATAAAAATTTAAAAACCCCTTTATTTATATAAATAAACGTTATAATATATAAGGAAATCCCACAGCGACCTTTTCAAAATTTTATTTGGACATAAAATAAAATCTACAACACGAAAACTCGATTTTTCTCTTTTATTAGAAAAATATTATCCAACAGATTCGGACATGTCTTGTTTTGAGAAAATTCGACTCATATTGGGTTCTGTACAGTCATTTAAAGTTCAAAGCACCAAATTACGAACTACCGCGCCGCTACAGCTCGTTTTATAATTAAATTATAAATTCAACGTTGTAACGTCGTTTTATAAACGAAATCGCCACTATAATTTCAATACAAACCATATTTAACCATTTTAAATCGCCTGATCACATTATACAGCAAAATTCAACATTCCAAATATCCCAAAAATAAAATATTATTATATTATTAATATAATTTAAATATTCAAAATAAAATGGTTAAAATCGATTATTTAAATTCAAATCCATATTTTAAATAAATAAAATATTTCAAATAAATGGTCAGAAAATACGGGACATTACATTTTCGTATAGTACCATCAGGCATTTTAGGTCGTAATAACATGTAATGACCCGAATTTTTGGTCAATTAATTTTAAATATTTAATATTTAATATTTTTTTAAGTATTGAGTTGATAATATAAATCAATTTTTATATTGAGTTATCGATTTAATATTCAAAATATGATTTATTTCGAATATATATATAATTATCGTAATACGAGAATCTAGAATAATTCAATTCGAAATTTAAAACTGAATCAAGACGATTCAGTCGATTAATATGAATTATATTAGAATTAGAACGATAATAATTATTTATTTTCGATGAATTTAATTGGTTGAAATCAATTTATATTTTAATTTAATTTAATTAAATTTAAATTAAATTGATATCTTTTCCAAATGATCAAATGAGGCTTTGAAACACGTCCCAATGTGTTCTGAATAGTGGTTAAACCTTAAAAATGTCAGTTGTTGCGCCCGATTGGGGTTCGTTACCACGAGATATTTAAAATTTAGGATAAGATTAAAATCAAATCGCATAGAAATCAAGTCGAATTAATATTGTCGTGTACATCTCCGACATCCATTTATTATACACGTACGATTTGTTCCCTTATTTTCCTTTATAAACCGTGACCTTCTTCTATTCCTCTCTTCATAAAACAAATCCAAGAAGAATTGAAAGCTTCAGAAAAAAAAGAAAAAGACCACTTCGTTACCTATAAAACTTGTTACGCCTTCATACGTTAAGAATAAATTATTTCCTTCTTCCTCAATACCAAAATCGCAACCCCTCTTCGTTTCGTTCTTTACCAAACATTCGAATATCTTCCCGTCAATTTAAATAAAAAAAAGAGATCAAAATATGAAACCGAGATTTATAAATTCGTGATTCCCTAATGCTTGAGAACTGAAGCTCGCAATTTGAAGACACGGAAATATGAGTCGCGATTTAGGGATTCTTCTGGGTTGATTAGGGTTGCAACGTGAAGCTATTGAGGTGGGGTTTAGGTCAGTTGATGATGGCGTGAGGTTCAGCAAGGTGAAACGCGGGTCTAGCAATGTCAGGGTTCGTCATGGCGCAATCTGAGTTTCGATCATAGTCTCGTGTTTGAAAAGTGATCGATTAAGGGTTCCAGTGTTTGGCCATTTATCATTGATGAGCTTCAACTTGGGTTTTGTGGGTTGAGCAGTACTTGCATGAGGGTTTTGAAAAGGATCGAAGAAAAAAAATGTTGATACTGTGGTATAGGCAGAAAAAGGGGAGTTCGGTGTGATAAATGGGGAAATTTCGATCTGTGAATGTGGAGTTTGACAGTGGAAAAAATATGGAAAATTATCCTATGATTTTTGGCACTGCGGTGGTTAGGAGTTGCTTGGCCAGTCGATAGAGGAGTTGCCTGGACGGTCTTTTGGAGAGTGGGTTTGTATGGTCAGTATGGAGCTGATGGATTTTTAATTGAGGAAGAAAGATTTTAATGGTGATTTAGTTAATTAATTAATTTATCTAACGAAGTTTTAAATTTACTTAAGTTAATTGTAATAGCTTAATTGTTTCGTATGATATTTGAATCAAACAAAAATAGAGTATGTAGGAATCGATGTTACGAAGCTTATAACTTGGAATTTGAATTGGCATGATTCGCAAACTAAATGAATCACAGTGAGTAGCTCACTCTCTGGATTCGTTTATAACTTACTAAAAACGATTATTTATTCCATATAATGTTATATGTTGTTTGTTGGTTGCTTGGATGCACTTAAATATTTTGTGGCTATTATATATATTAGTTATTTAGGCTTGGTGTTTGTGGGTTATATATATATATATAATTGTGGTTGGATATTTCCGGCAGTACCATTAGCAGATGCCCGCAGTATCATTAGCGGATGATCCTATGCGCCCCACAATATATTATAATGGATAACCTTCTATACCGCGATATCCTTCCTTGAGGCAGGATGTGTATTATTTATGTTGGCTAACATCTATGGATGCAGGAAAATAGGTTGGAGGGATTCAACTAGATTCCTCAAAATTTATTATTGTTTATTTTCATATATATTATCATATATGATGTTTTAGAAAACTGTGATTGATAATTGGGTGTCTGGGATGTTTAAATACCACTGGGCCAAAATGTTGATTTATAAAAATACCATGAATAGAAATTTTGAGATTTAAAAGGGAAAATCGATTTTTCTAAAAATATAATTTGAATTTTGAATGGGCTATAAACATATCAACTTGTTTTGAATAATAAAAACAAGTAGTAAATTTATAAACGATGTTTATAAATAAAACGGAATAATTTTCACTGGATAATGCGAGGATTTTAAATGAATTTATAAACAATATTTATAAATATAATGGATAATTATCATTGGATAATTAGAGAGATTAAATTCAAATGTGAATTTAAAATAAGAATTGGGTATCGTTTTAAATAGAAAACGATGAAATATATTCCGAAATGTAAATTTAATTAGAAAATTAAACTAGATTTTGCCGAATTTATAAAATAAATTATATCCAGAAAGGATTTTGGAATTGTATTAATAAGAAACTATGATTTAAAGTTAAATATTAAAAATAGATTCTATGTTATATATAGATAAGTTATAATAAATAGAATATTCCAAAATAGGATTTTGGTTCTAAACAGATTTTTAAATGGAACCTGTTTGAATATATATAACAAGCGTTACTACCAAAATGGTCTTAGCATAGGTTGACAGTGAAGGGATGTCGAATGAATACAAGGAAGGGATGAAGAATTTGAGAGCAACTCAGGTCGATACCTGAAACACCCCACCTCCGTTAAGGTCACTCACAAAGGGAATGCCTTAACTTTGGTGGAGGTTTATAAGTAAAAGCCACAGATAAACTCAAGACAGATATAAATACACATATTTTAAACAGCGGAAACCAAACAGACTTTTATTTCATCAATACGTGTTTAAACAAAACATTCCATAATTGTCTCAAAATACTTCCAACATTACAACCTCATTACTGTGTTGATTATTAAAGAAGCATAAAACATAAATAAAGCGACAAAAATCCCCATAGTGATATCCAAAGCCATAACCCGAGCAAAAGAGATCCAAATCATACATCTACGTTCTTGGAGCTTGTAAAGAGTCTGACTGAGTTGAGTTTTTTCCTCCCTGTGGACCTGGGGGGGGGACGAAAGAAAAGAAGACGAAAAGAAAATAGAGTCAGACATAAAGCCTGAGTAAATCTAGTAACTCTTCAGTATGTGAATAAGAAAAGGGCATGATAGACATAAACTGAAAATAGGAAAGTGTCACAAGCTAAGGAAGTGTCGAATGTACTATCGCACCCATACTATATCTCTGCACCTACTTGAGTTTATTCTAACTGGCACCCCATGCTGAGGGTGAAGTGATCCCCATTTTTTATTTAAAGATCGGCTCCTACTCGCGTTAACATGTGTCATGCGGCCCCCAAGAATTGTAGATACCTATGCTGGTCCCGCCATGGGGTGTATCAAGACCCATGGTGGCGGCCCCGACACAAATTCTAGAAGGCATAGGTTATACTAATGGTGTCCCCAGTGTCCTAGTTGTCTACTCTGGAGTGTGTGCACGCCCGCACCCCGTTAGACCTGCACTGTGCACCCACCGCCGTCGTTTGACCGCTTACAATCAGCCCAGTAATCGTGCCCCACCCTGCCTAGTTTCAGGGTACCATGATACCTAACTTGGGTTACTGCTGAAACGGGTCCCTCATTACCAGGATTTTCTAGCCAAACATGTTAAGTGGTTAAGTGTCTGTATTTACCTAACCCCACCCATCAATTTTTGTTAACATGTTTAATTTGGTTAAGTGTTTAAAGTTGACTTAACCCTACCACCTGTCCTTAGCCTCTTCGGAGCACCAGACCACCCACATTAGACAGGTATTGCTACGGTTACTGGATGTGCCGGTCGGTTCCGGGCAGGTTTACACCGTAGCTCAGTCTAACCTCGGGTCCTTATTGGGCTCAATGCTTAACCACCCACATTGGATAGGTATTGTTGTGACTACTGGATAGCCGGGCGGGTCCGGGCAGGTTTACATCACAACTCAATCCAACCTCGGGTTAAGCATATTGTGTTCTCTAAATTTACATATTTTATTACTTCTCAATTATATGTAAATGTCATATCTTTTATTCTAGGGTATATCAATTCAAACCGCTTAAATGTCATTGTCGTTGGCATGTGCCAACTATGCCAACATATATTTTCATGTTTTACACCCAACGTTATTACCCCCGTTTGTACGTTCGCAACATTAAAACATGTGTTGGGCTTATCACAATTCAGCCCAACTTTATAAACATGAGAAAAAGGGGAAATCAATAACATGTAACATTTTACAACATATAAGGGTGTGTGGCGCATGAACTTGCAATTTAGCGATACTAACATAAATGATGGGTCATGTGAACTTGCATTCAAATCAAAGTATAACTAAGTAGGTAACATATGAAATGACATGGTTGAGGCTAATACAAACTTGTGTTTAAACATATTTAACTTGGCATAATGTCAACCACAAAACTAGCATGTTGTATATTCGCCAAAATGTCCAATTATAACATCTAATCACATAGCCTATTTCAACATGAACTTGCGTAGTTTATGAAACCCAAACGATACTTAACATAGATCCAATTATACTTGCAAATAAACATGAGAATGATATCATAGTTTTTGGGTCAAGTAGGCATAAAAGGTTTCAAATCTAGAACATGTTTACATAAGCCTTAATTTAGACTTAGTGAATGTATATAGTCCATGCCATAGGTATAAACATAAAGGGATCAAATTCTAGTTTTTGCCACAAACTTGCAAGTGCCGTTGTTTTCATATACAATTGTTCAATAGGCTTGCATCAATCAATTTATGCCACAAACATCAATACACAAGTCATGATAGAATCATTACAATACACAGAATTTATACAATAACACAATTCTATTTTCATTTACATCGAATCACATCACAGTTTTTTATATTCATATTCTGAAAAGTCACTATACTTACAACGAATGCAGAATCTTGAATTCTGGATTCTGAATTCTGAAATTGAGATGCGCTCCTTTGGGTAGACTAACGTTGCGTTGATTGATTTGATTAAACTTTAATCTTCTTTATTTGATTCGTCTCTAAGCTTTAGTATTGGCTTGTCTCTAGGCTTTCTAACTGACGGCCACTCCTAGTTTCTTTCCAGCAGCATGACGGCTTTAGTATTATATTATTGTGTGAATTTAGGGTTAGACTTGAGTTGTATTTATAGAATTTCAATCAAATTAGAGCTGTCAATGAAGCTAGAGTGAATCCAGACCATCCATCTCAAGAGAAGCCAATCAGAAAGTGACATGTAAGCCCTAGTGACTCAGCCAAGCCTCAGAATTCGACCAGACCCTGACCAGGCCGGCCAGGGCCTGACCAACAGGTCTTTTTGACCTGGGCGCACTTGGCAGGTGCGCCAGTGCTAAAATTGTACTGGCGCACTTCCCAAGTGCGCCAGTTCAATTTTGTTCTGGCGCACTTCCCAAGTGCGCCAGTGCATTCTGACCCATTTCTGATTTTTCCGCCCAACTTCGTTCGTCCATATCTTCTTCATACGGTATCCGTTTTACGCAAACTTGGACTCTATCTCAAGCAGAATTTCGAGACGAACGTAATGGCTTAACCCATTTCCCTTAATTCCATCATTTAAAATTAATTATACTTTAATTTGTGAAGCTTAATGTCATAGAATTCACGGGGTGTTACATTCTCCCCCCTTAAAAGGATTTCGTCCCCGAAATCTTCAAGTTAGGAAGAATGTATATCCTACCATCCAACAGTCCATCTACTCAACCAACAAACACATGCAACCACTGTCCTTAAAAGACTTCTAATGCTTCGTGATCATATGCATAGTGTGTGTACATGTCCTTATCTAATGTAGAAATCAGGCGGTCTACTGATTCAGTTGACCTCCTTAATGTGAATCATGTAAGTGTCATGAATCCATTATGTATGCAAATTTTTCCTACTCATAATTCTACATGAGTGCACAACTATTCATACAAATGCGACGACCATATGACAGCATATCAAGTTTCAACCATATACAAATGAGAATACATATATGCATATGCAATATGAAGTGACTGAGCCGACCTATAACCTAGGGTGTGTGTGTATATGCATCCACGAGCAACCACTAGCAATCACTAGCAACCATTTGCAGCCATCGTCCATAACATGTTTTCAAATACATGTTTGCATCCATTTGTTTTCTACCTAAGGAGTTAGGAAAAGGACCGAGGAGATATACCTAAAAAGATAGATAAAGCATAACTTAAGGAAAGAGAGAGATCGAAGATGTACCCTCAAAAAGAAGAGGGTAGGCATCCTCAGTTTCCCAAGTCGCGTCTTCCTCGACGTCGCTCCACTGAACTTTAACGAGTTTGACTTCGCGGTTGCGTAGCTTTTTCACTTCAGCTCCTAAGATGCGGGTTGGAACTTTCCTCACAGTTGCTTCACGTTCCACTTCGGCTTCTTCTAGAATGCTAGGTTCCACCACTTCCGCAGACTCATGCAAACACTTCCGGAGGTGAGAAACATGAAAGACGTTGTGAACTCCGGCCAGTTTCTCGGGTAGCTCTAATATATAGGTCATCTTCCCAACCTTCTATGTAACACCCCACATCTATTAAGGTCACTCACAAAGGGAATGCCTTAACTTCAATGGAGTATTATGGGTACTGGAACAGAAATATTACAAGACAGACATATATAAAACAGTGGAAAATAAAGTGGAAGTACTTCAAATCATTTACTAAATATAAATGTTTACAAGAAAAGCTCATCAACTTCCAATACCCAATTTCATAGTTAAAATATATGTCTTGCTCAAAAACAAAGAAGCATAAAAACAAACTGCAGTATTCCCCAATAAAGCAAAGCAAGCCATAACCAAGAGAAATCCAAGCCATACATGAAAGAGCCTTGGAGCTTGGTAAGATCTGAACTAAGCTGTATTCCCACCCTGTGAACCTGGGGGGGGGGGGGAGAACGGAAGAAAAAGAGGCGAAACAAAACGGGTCAGTCATAAAGACTGAGTAAGTCCTAGTGACTTTCAGCATAAAAATAGATAAAGATAACATGGCATGAATAAACTGAAAGTAAACATAAGCATGATGACAAGGTAGGCAAGATAAACTAAGATAACAAGATAAACTAAGGTAACAAGATAAACTTCGGGCACGATGAAACAAGTATAACATCCCATAATTCCTATCAAGTATCCCACCGCATGGTTTCTATCAAGAATAGCATCGCAAGGTTTCTAATCTTTACCATTAAAACGATATCTATTTGCTTTGCACCACCTAACTAGCATCTTCATAAGTATCTTACATGGAATGATCTGTACTCCTACTAGTATCCCAATTAGTGTCCTGTGTAACAAGGATCCGTTCCCCCTACCAGTGTCCCAACTAGTAGCCCGTGTTATATAATAATTACAACGTGATCCCAATCCCCGCAATCATGGTAGCCTTCAGGTGTACATCGATTTTGAGGATTCCACCTCGATCACCCCAATGGCCATGTATATATTCGATGCACCCTTACTACCTTATCGATCGGCTCCCTACTTTTCCTAGTTCTCGTTTGTGTCACGCGACCCCCTACTTGTAGATACCTGTGCTGGTCCCACCATGGGGTGTATCAAGTCCCATGGTGGCAACCCTGACACAATCAAGATGCACAGCTTTATACCTACTGATGCCCAGTGGCTAAATTTTCTGCGCCGAAGTGTGTGCACGCCCGCACTCCGTTGGAACCTGCACTGCTGCACCAACCGCCGCTAATTTGACCTATTATAATCAGCCCAGTAATTGTGCCCCACCCTGCCTAGCTCAGGGTTCCGTTGATACCTAATGTGGGTTACTGCTGAAATGGGTCCCCGTTACTAGGTTTTTCTAATGGTTAAGTCTGTGGGCCTATATTCTCTGATAATACCCACCAACCCTGATGTGTACTTAACCCCGCTACTGATTCAAGCATGTGTATTTAATGGTTAAGTGTATGTGGGCCTATATTTACTAATATTACCCACCAACCCGATATGTACTTAACCCTTCTACTCGTTATGTTACCATGGTTAAGTGTTTACTTTAGTTAGCTTAACCTTTCTCGCTTATTATGTTTGATTGGTTAAGTGTGGTTTATTAACTTAACCCCGTTCGTCTATCTGGTTACATTGGTTAAGAATTTTCTTGTTAACTTAACCCCATGTGTTACTTAACCCTACCACGCATCACATCATATTGGTTAAGTGCATGTTAACTTAACCCCATCCAATAGTCATATTATAATGGTTAAGTGTTATCAACTTATTCAAGTTAACTTAACCCACCCGCTTGTCCTGTTATGTTGGTTAAGTGTTACTACTTAACCACAACCACTTGTCTAATTAACCCATTGTATTAGTTAAATGTTCTCATTAACTTAACCTCACTCTCTAGTCCAGTTTAATCATGTTATAATGGTTAAACATTTGCTTAACCTTACCCACTCCCGTAGTCAACATATTAAATTGGTTAAGTGTCCAGATTAACCTAATCATATTACTTAACCCACCCATTTATATCATATTGGTTAAGTGTTCTTATTTACTTAACCCTACCCGCTGGTCTAATTACCATGTTACGTTGGTTAAGTATTACTATTCGTATTTCCATATGTCACCCACATGTCACCCACTTAACCCCCATGTCCCACCACATGTTTATCTGGTTAAGTATTTCTTAATTCATTAAGGCCATAACCTTATAAAGACCTCTCACATTAGACTGACATTTATGGCAACTGGATTTGCCGAGCGGGTCCGGGCAGTCTACACCATAAAAGAGTCTAACCTCGTGTCTTTACAACTGTTACGCTTTTAATTTGGGCCTAGGACCTCTCACATTGGGCTAACATTTGTGACTACTGGATTCGCCAGGCGGTTCCGGGAAGGTTTACGTCACAAATGAGTCCAACCTCGTGTCCTAAGCATTGATTATCACTTATAATCTTTTACCCCAATTTGAATTTATTTCCCCTATTCAAATTATCAATTAATTGCTAATTTAACGATGTCCATAATTGACTCAATTATGTCCATCAATTAATGGTATGCAAAATCATACCAATTTTACCATAATTTATCTTAGGCCATTAAAGGCAACTTATTTCAATTTATATTTATCCCTCTTTTAAGGCTATTACATACCAACTAATATATGTACCCAATTCTAGTCAGTTTACATATATACCAAGTTTCATGCCTTTTTTTTACATATGTCAAGATCTAGCCAAAATTACATGTATCAAGTGTCATACCCAAATCCGATGATTCATGATGTAGTTATCCCAAGATATAATCTTTTTATTTCAATACATGCCAGTTGCCCAAGTTCCTAATACATGTTTATGCCAATTATAAAGTTTACAATCGCTTTCATGCTCAAAATTCCCAAATCTACATATGCCTAATTAGCATAAGCCCAATCTTTTTATTTAATTTACATAGATCCAATTGGTGTCGAATTCCATTTATATAATATTTATGCAAATTTTATCATAACAAGATTATACCAAATTTTACAGATCTACCCCAAACTTGCAAATTAAATGATAATATCCAATTTCATGTTGCCAATTATTAATCATATCCATATAGGCAATAATCCCATATATTCCCCGTATACATCTCGTATGCGAATCGCGATTTTAGGCCAAGGTCCGAAGTTGACCAAGGTTCATCAAAAGAAAATAAATAGGGGGAGGTAGAAATTTGCATAATAAATAGATCAGAGAGAAAAACAACATCATGATAAGCACAAAGATTAGAACCTGATGATAACATCATTACGAATCAAGAAAACTGCTGAATAAATCACAAACTTGTCATGAGAATAAAGGTAGACAAGTCTCAAAAATAAAGATTCAAAAAGCAACAGGAATAGATCTGAATCGATAAACATACTTAGATTAAATTCCACTTTATTTCATGCCCATATTAAAATTAAATATTTAGATCTGAAAATAACTAACACTTACAGAGAACGGCCAATGAATTAGGGAGTGAATTTGTCGTAGAAAGTTGCAGTGTCATTGATCTATCCTCTTGAATTTGTTGTAGAAGCATTGATCTTTGATTTGATTTGGGTTTGAACACTTAAGCTTTAATTTGGAGACGGCGGCCATGGCTCAAGAGAGATTCCAGCAGCATTTAGGTGTAAGAATGATTTGTTATGAATTAGGTTAGGCCTTAGGTTGTATTTATAGATGTTAGGAGTAGTTTAGGCTCTTAGATAAACCCGAGAACAGATCTGAACCCTCAAAATCCGTCACAGGCCATCAGAACAGAGCACAAGGCCAAGCAGGTGCACCTAGGCCGACTAGGCTTGACCATGCAAGTCGACACCCATGTCGACTGCCCAGTCGACATGGGGGGGGTGGTGTCGACTGTGTAGTCGACACCCCTGTCGACTTGACCTGGGCGGGAATTTTCCCGCCCTGCTCCCTGTGTTTTTGAATTCGAATTTTGCTCTAGTTTTAAACTGTTTTGAATTTGTAATTTTCTGAAAACTTTGACGGGCCATAACTTGGTCATACGGACTCCGATTCTCGAAAACTTGGACTCTATTTCGCGTATTTTTCCGAGACGAACGCAATGGCACAACCCGTTTCCCTTGATTCAGATTTTAATATTTAATTCTGCCATGATTTCTTGTTTTAACATGTTATAAAATTCGGGTTGTTACATTCTCCCCACCTTAAAGGATTTCGTCCCCGAAATCTCTAAGTTAGGGAGGATGTGTCCTACCATCCAATCATCCATCTACTCAAAGCATCATCCACAGGCAACCATTGTCCTTCAAAGATTTCTAATGCTGTATGAACATATGCAGAAAGTGTGTGTATATGTTCCTTATCTAATGCAAATGATCAGGCCTGATTGATCTTCTAGATGCAAAATATGTTTAGTGCCATGAGTCCAACATGTATGCAAATAGTCCTAGTCACATAAAGACTATATGTGTGCACAAACATCCATCCATATGCAACATTCACATGATAACACATTCAATTTCATCCACAAACAAGTGTAAACACTCATGCATATGCAATATGAAAGGTGATTGAGCCGATCTAGTGCCTAATGTGTAAATGCATCCACGAGCAACCACTAGCAACCACTTGCAACCATCAATCATAACATGTCTCAAACACATGTTTACATCCAATTGTTCCTACCTAAAGATATAGTCTAGTGATAGAAGCAAGTAAAAACTTTGTGCCCATTAGGAAATGTCAAAACTGGAAATCTACGCCACCTATATCCTGATTAGGAGAAGAACCCCCTAAGCATCAGCCCCGAAGACCGAAATCAACATCAGACTGACACCCAAAGAATTACTCAACCCAACCAATATATATGATTCTAGGAAACTAAGCATGATGGACTCCTATTAGGTCACAAGGAAATCCCTTCCTAAGACCAACCCGTATCCTATAAAACCCAAAAAGTTTAGTCAACCCAACGAACACCCTCAAGCCCCAACATGTGTTACTAACAGATGAGTCATATTCCCTATGGGGTTTGCAACAGAAATTAGATTGAGGATAGGACCGAGAGGATATACACAAAAGATAGCATGTGAGTAAGCTCTACAGGAAAAGAGGGATCAAGGATATACTCTTAAAAAGAGATATGATGCGCGAATCTAGTCTTCAATCTTCTAAGTCGCATTTCCTTGAGCTTAACTCCATTGTGCTTTGACCGTCTTTAACTACACAATTTCATAGCTTCTTAATTCTTGTTTCCAAAACATGAGTTGGAACCCATTTCACTGTTGCCTCTCATTCCACTTTCACTTATTCTCCCCCTTGTATACTCAGCTCAAACATAAATGCATACTCATGGTTTCATGCAAGCTCTCCAAAATTCACTAGTGAATCTTGGATTTCGTCCACTTACTATCAGGTATTCCACGCAGAAGAACTATCTCTTGGAAATAAATGCCAACCATGTTTCCAAATGTACTTACTAAGGCGATTCTCTACAACTCATGCATAAGCGAAATGACCCATCCTCCTTAGTGGCGAACACTACTCGATCGGATTACAAATTACCAATAAATGTGTCAAGAGATTCTAGGAAACAAATCATGATAGAACCCTAAAGGTTACATGCGGCTTCGCGGGTATTACCGAGGCAAGTCAAGAGTCTAACTACCCTCTTTTCAAAACCGAGAAGGTCACCCTTACTGGATAACCACTCCATCGCTAGAATCAACCCATAGCCCAAAACATAAACATTACTTCTAGACTCAACACTTAGCATAGACATTCTCAAATCTAAACAAGTCATGAATAAATGAGCCGATTTCCCCAACAGGATTTGAGAAAAAAATGGGATCCTCTACTATGCTAGTACTAAGGTGCAGAGACTCAACTTTCGAAGAAGAATTAAAAGGATGCGATGTACAAAAACAAAGTTCTAGTGGGATGATAGAAAAGAAAAGCTAAACCTTTAACAGAAACGTTACCACTCTCTTAGGTACGCTAGTAGTGAGAGCATTCAATTGCCCTCTCGACGATCTTGTCCCTTGCCCTTGTCCTATAATACTTAACTACATGTCCCTTCTCACTAAAGATACTCTCTCTTGTCATGGGTTTTATTATTCTTTCACTTTGGCCTCTTTCCTTTCACCTTTTTCCTCCTTCGTGGATTAAGCTATAGCAACTAGTTTCTTGTTCTTACTGTCCTTGTATAGTTTGTTGACAAGTCTCTCGAAGCTACCTCCAACGCACGACAACTCTACCCAACTTGAAATAAGATTAGACGCAGATGGAACTACTGCGGCTACAGATGGAGGTTGGGCACTCCTTTGCCCTCCAACATATGTCGGATGCCTATAAACTATGGTGAAAAGAGAGAGAGAAGAGATTTCAAGAGAGAATCAAAAGATAGAGCATATGGCTTTGGGGAATACGCATTTTAATCAAAACAAAATTTTCTTGAAAATTTGCTTCTTTGTAAATGTTTTGAAAACCAGTTCAGAAGGTTTTTGAAAACTTTTGCCCAGTCTGGTAACCTTCTACTCTGATACCAAATGTTACACCCCACATCTGTTAAGGTCACTCACAAAGGGAATGCCTTAACTTCAATGGAGTATTATGGGTACTGGAACAGAAATATTACAAGACAGACATATATAAAACAGCGGAAAATAAAGTGGAAGTACTTCAAATCATTTACTAAATATAAATGTTTACAAGAAAAGCCCATCAACTTCCAATACCTAATTTCATAGTTAAAATATCTGTCTTGCTCAAAATCAAAGAAGCATAAAAACAAACTGCAGTATTCCCCAATAAAGCAAAGCAAGCCATAGCCAAGAGAAATCCAAGCCATACATGAAAGTGCCTTCGAGCTTGGTAAGATCCGAACTAAGCTGTATTCCCACCCTGTGAACCTAGGGGGGGAACAGAAGAAAAAGAGGCGAAACAAAACGGGTCAGTCATAAAGACTGAGTAAGTCCTAGTGACTTTCAGCATAAAAATAGATAAAGATAACATGACATGAATAAACTGAAAGTAAACATAAGCATGATGACAAGGTATGCAAGATAAACTAAGATAACAAGATAAACTATGATAACAAGATAAACTAAGGTAACAAGATAAACTTCGGGCACGATGAAACAAGTATAACATCCCATAATTCCTATCAAGTATCCCACCGCATGGTTTCTATCAAGAATAACATCACAAGGTTTCTAAGCTTTACCATTAAAACGATATCTATTTGCTCTGCACCACCTAACTAGCATCCTCATAAGTGTCTTACATGGAATGATATGTACTCCTACTAGTATCCCAATTAGTGTCCTGTGTAACAAGGATCCGTACCCCCTACTAGTGTCCCAACTAGTAGCCCGTGTTATATAATAATTACAACGTGATCCCAATCCCCACAATCATGGTAGCCTTCAGGTGTACATCGATTTTGAGGATTCCACCTCGATCACCCCAATGGCCATGTATATATTCGATGCACCCTTACTACCTTATCAATCGGCTCCCTACTTTTCCTAGTTCTCGTTTGTGTCACGCGACCCCCTACTTGTAGATACCTGTGCTGGTCCCACCATGGGGTGAATTAAGTCCCATGGTGGCAACCCTGACACAATCAAGATGCACAGCTTTATACCTACTGATGCCCAGTGGCTAAATTTTCTGCGCCGAAGTGTGTGCACGCCCACACTCCGTTAGTACCTGCACTGCTGCACCAACCGCCGCTAATTTGACCTCTTATAATCAGCCCAGTAATCGTGCCCCACCCTGCCTAGCTCAGGGTTTCGTTGATACCTAATGTGGGTTACAGCTGAAATGGGTCCCCGTTACTAGGTTTTTCAAATGGTTAAGTCTGTGGGCCTATATTCTCTGATATTACCCACTAACCCTGATGTGTACTTAACCCCGCTACTGATTCAAGCATGTGTATTTAATGGTTAAGTGTATGTGGGCCTATATTTACTAATATTACCCACCAACCCGATATGTACTTAACCCTTCTACTCGTTATGTTACCATGGTTAAGTGCTGCACCAACCGCCGCTAATTTGACCTCTTATAATCAGCCCAGTAATCGTGCCCCACCCTGCCTAGCTCAGGGTTTCGTTGATACCTAATGTGGGTCACTGCTGAAATGGGTCCCCGTTACTAGGTTTTTCTAATGGTTAAGTCTGTGGGCCTATATTCTCTAATATTACCCACCAACCCTGATGTGTACTTAACCCCGCTACTTATTCAAGCATGTGTATTTAATGGTTAAGTGTATGTGGGCCTATATTTACTAATATTACCCACCAACCCGATATGTACTTAACCCTTCTACTCATTCTGTTACCATGGTTAAGTGTTTACCTTAGTTAGCTTAACGTTTCTCGCTTATTATGTTTGATCGGTTAAGTGTGGTTTATTAACTTAACCCCGTTCGTCTATCTGGTTACATTGGTTAAGAATTTTCTTGTTAACTTAACCCTATGTGTTACTTAACCCTACCACGCATCACATCAGATTGGTTAAGTGCATGTTAACTTAACCCCATCCACTAGTCATATTATAATGGTTAAGTGTTATCAACTTATTCAAGTTAACTTAACCCTCCCGCTTGTCCTGTTATGTTGGTTAAGTGTTACTACTTAACCGCAACCACTTGTCTAATTAACCCATTGTATTAGTTAAATGTTCTCATTAACTTAACCTCACTCTCTAGTCCAGTTTAATCATGTTATAATGGTTAAACATTTGCTTAACCTTACCCACTCCCGTAGTCAACATATTAAATTAGTTAAGTGTCCAGATTAACCTAATCATATTACTTAACCCACCCATTTATATCATATTGGTTAAGTGTTCTTATTTACTTAACCCTACCCACTGGTCTAATTACCATGTTACGTTGGTTAAGTATTACTATTCGTATTTCCACATGTCACCCACTTAACCCCCATGTCCCACCACATGTTTATCTGGTTAAGTATTTCTTAATTCATTAAGGCCGTAACCTTATAAAGACCTCTCACATTAGACTGACATTTATGGCAGCTAGATTTGCCGGGCGGGTCCGGGCAGTCTTACACCATAAAAGAGTCTAACCTCGTGTCTTTACAACTGTTACGCTTTTAATTTGGGCTTAGGACCTCTCACATTGGGCTGACATTTGTGACTACTGGATTCGCCGGGCGGTTCCGGGCAGGTTTACGTCACAAATGAGTCCAACCTCGTGTCCTAAGCATTGATTATCACTTATAATCTTTTACCCCAATTTGAATTTATTTCCCCTATTCAAATTATCAATTAATTCCTAATTTAACGATGTCCATAATTGACTCAATTATGTCCATTAATTAATGGTATGCAAAATCATACCAATTTTACCACAATTTATCTTAGGCCATTAAAGGCAACTTATTTCAATTTATATTTATCCCTCTTTTAAGGCTATTACATACCAACTAATATATGTACCCAATTCTAGTTAGTTTACATATCTACCAAGTTTCATGCCTTTTTTTTTACATATGTCAAGATCTAGCCAAAATTACATGTATCAAGTTTCATACCCAAATCCGATGATTCATGATGTAGTTATCCCAAGCTATAATCTTTTTATTTAATACATGCCAGTTGCCCAAGTTCCTAATACATGTTTATGCCAATTATAAAGTTTACAATCGCTTTCATGCTCAAAATTCCCAAATCTACATATGCCTAATTAGCATAAGCCCAATCTTTTTATTTAATTTACATAGATCCAATTGGTGTCGAATTCCATGTATAAAATGTTTATGCAAATTTTATCATAACAAGATTATACCAAACTTTACAGATCTACCCCAAACTTGCAAATTAAATGATAATATCCAATTTCATGTTGCCAATTATTAATCATATCCATATAGGCAATAATCCCATATTTCCCCCGTATACATCTCGTATGCGAATCGCGATTTTAGGCCAAGGTCCGAAGTTGACCAAGGTTCATCAAAAGAAAATAAATAGAGGGAGGTAGAAATTTGCATAATAAATAGATCAGAGAGAAAAACAACATCATGATAAGCATAAAGATTAGAACCTGATGATAACATCATTACGAATCAAGAAAACTGCTGAATAAATCACAAACTTGTCATGAGAATAAAGGTAGATAAGTCTCAAAACTAAAGATTCAAAAAGCAACAGGAATAGATCTGAATCGATAAACATACTTAGATTAAATTCCACTTTATTTCATGCCCATATTAAAATTAAATATTTAGATCTGAAAATAACTAGCACTTACAGAGAACAACTAATGAATTAGGGAGTGAATTTGTCGTAGAAAGTTGCAGTGTCATTGATCTATCCTCTTGAATTTGTTGTAGAAGCATTGATCTTTGATTTGATTTGGGTTTGAACGCTTAAGCTTTAATTTGGAGACGGCGGTCATGGCTCAAGAGAGATTCCAGCAGCATTTAGGTGTAAGAATGATTTGTTATGAATTAGGTTAGGCCTTAGGTTGTATTTATAGATGTTAGGAGTAGTTTAGGCCCTTAGATAAACCCTAGAACAGATCTGAACCCTCAAAATCCGTCACAGGCCATCAGAACAGAGCACAAGGCCAAGCAGGTGCACCCAGGCCGACTAGGCTTGACCAGGCAAGTCGACACCCATGTCGACTGCCCAGTCGACATGGGGGGGTGGTGTCGACTGTTCAGTCGACACCCCTGTCGACTTGACCTGGGCGGGAATTTTCCCGCCCTGCCCCCTGTGTGTTTGAATTCAAATTTTGCTCTAGTTTTAAACTGTTTTGAATTTGAAATTTTCTAAAAACTTTGACGGGCCATAACTTGGTCATACGGACTCCGATTCTCGAAAACTTGGATTCTATTTCGCGTATTTTTCCGAGACGAACGCAATGGCACAACCCGTTTCCCTTGATTTAGATTTTAATATTTAATTCTTCCATGATTTCTTGTTTTAACATGTTATAAAATTCGGGTTGTTACATTCTCGATGATAGGGAACGGTCCTTCGAATCTTGGTGCTAGCTTTCCTGCGGATCCAAAGCGAACGACGTTCCTTAAAGGAGATACCTTAAGGAAAACCCTGTCCCCAACCTCAAACTCAAGGTCGGTCCTTCTTTTGTCAGCGTAGGATTTCTGTCTGTCTTGGGCAGTCTTCATTCACCTACGTATCAAGTCCACTTTCTCCGAAGTCTCTCGAATCATGTCTGGCCCAAGTATAAGCTTATCTGTAGACTCCCACCAACAAGTTGGTGATTTGCACGGTCTTCCATACAAGGCTTTGAAGGGTGCCATACCGATGGTAGCTTGGTAGCTGTTGTTGTAGGCAAATTCTACTAAAGGAAGGTGATCCTCCCACGTCCCTCCAAAGTCAAGAACGCAAAGTCTTAAAGATCCTCCAAAACTCTATTCACCCTTTCCGTTTGGCCATCGGTTTGGGGGTGATAGGCCGTGCTCAAACATAACTGTGTGCCTACAGCTTCTTGCAGACTCCTCCAAAACTCACTCGTGAAGATAGGGTCTCGGTCACTAACAATGCTGGAGGGTATCCCATGGAGTCGAACTATTTCCTTGAGATAAAGAGATGCTAGAGATGCGGCAGTCCTTCTACTCTTAATAGGTATAAAGTGGGCGCTTTTAGTAAGCCTATCCACTATTACCCAAATGCTAGTGTTGCCTCTTCTCGACCTAGGCAGTCCATCAATGAACTCCATTGAAATGCTATCTCACTTCCACTGTGGGACCTTTAAAGGATGAAGTAGTCCTCCAGGCTTCTTCTGTTCCACCTTGACCTGTTGGCAGGTCATGCACTTAGAAACGAAATCGGCCACGTCTTGCTTCATGCCTGTAATGACCCGCATTTGTAGAGGTATTATAATTAATTTATTTAATTATATAAATAGAAATATAGTGAATTAAATGGTAGTTTAATTAAAAAATAGTGAATATTTAATTAAAATAATAAATTAAATAATATATTAAATTCTGAAATAATCAGAATTGGCTGAAATGGCGATATGGTGTGAACTGGATCATCTATGATATTTAATTCAGCTTGGAATTTGAATTTGAATAACGAATATATTATATAAACGACAGTTTGAACGTAGAGTTGTAATATAATTAAAATCGAGCTCGTAATAGCGCTGCAGTTCGTGAATTGGCGATTCGAACTTCAACTGAATGTACAGGATTCGTTTTAAGCCGGATTTCTGTGAAACAAGAAACGTGTGGAGCTGGTGGAGTATATCTTTCTATTGGAAGAGAAAAATCAGGATTTCGTCATGTAGATTTTGAGATATGTCCAAATCAAATTTTAAAATAGTCGTTATAGAATCGTTTATCGACCGTAACGGTTTATTCGATTTAACTAGATATCGGGTTTGAATTTAGACAAGGTTCTTTTGAGACATAACGATAAAATATTTTTTAGAATTTTATAGTAATTTTTAATTAATTAAATAAGCAACTTTTTATTTGGAGTATTTGGCACCCTGTATCGACATTTTGGGGTTTCACCAAATGAGTTAACCTACCGATATTATTATATTTTTGGGATCGTGACACAATGCTCGTCACAACCGTATTTTTATTTCTGTCGTTGGCCGTCCGGATGAAAACAGAACTTCATATAGAAGGGTCACCAAAATGCCAAAATAAATATCTTTTTGTGTGTGAACCTAACCAGGCCACGGTTTCCATTTCCCTTCTATATAATGTCCTCAACCTTTTCTATCATAACCTAATTACTTCTGCAAAGTGAGAAAACAAACGAGCCGCCACCCAAATAAAAACTAAATTCGTTCATTTCAAAATCCAGAACAAAACCGGATAAAATCCTAAAAATCGTTTTGCAAATGTCTACGGATCCACGTTCGTATTCTCCTAGTTTTGGTAAACCGTTGAAGGGGCTCGAAGTAGTTGAAGCCTCGCGCTACTCAAGGAATTTTGGGCTTGAACTAGGGACGGCTCTGGTTCCGTTCAGGAGAATCTCGACGCCATTTTTTTTGGTGTTCAGCGAACGATTTTGTGATTGAGGGAGAACTTGAATGGCAAGTTTGGAGAGAAGGATTTGTGGGATCTTTACCTTGGGTTTACGGTGAGTTTTGGAAGGGTGTTGGATGGAAAAAGAATTAGGAACGTGAGCCATGAAGGGGGGGTTTGTTTGCTATGTTCGAACTTATGAAATAGCTGGTGATTTGGTTCGAAGCATTTGAAGAAGGAGAAAACGGGATTTTACTGGCTGATCGGGGAAGAACGTGGGGTTGGGACTGGGTTTGAGAAGAGGAGTACGGTAGCTAAGAAGCTACTATGATGGAGAAGAAGTCCATCCATGGCTTGTGATGTGTAGGGCTCAGGGAAACTGGGTTGGTTTTGTGCAAGGATGGAAATAGCAGAGAAATGATAGAGGAGACAAGTGCAGTGAATGTTAATCTATTAAGGGAGGATGGCGTGTTGAGCTTATGTTCAAAACCGTAGAAGAGGAACAGGGTTTACTTGGTGATAGTGGTGAGTTTAACCTATGAAGCAGCACCTGCTTGTGAACGATGGTGCAGTATCTAATGATGAAGAGTACTGCGTTTTTCTGTTGGATCGTGGGGGAAGAAGGGAATTCTTGGAGGTTGGCCGATGTTTTATTATTGGGTTGAAGGGGGAAATTAAGGTTAAATCCCAAAGGCCAATATAATTCAAGTTTTATTCTAATTAAAACGTATAAAACCTGTATAAATCATAACTATCTCATATGTTATCAGAAATCAACAAAACCAGATCCGATAGGATCGTATGAACGACGACTACCAAATGGGACTGACTGGGAGTGGAGTGGAGCTTGTTTGAATTTATGGCGAAATAAATTGTTTGATTAAAATCAAACAACAGTTTATCGTTCTTTAACGATGAACTGCCAAAGTGAGTAAATCTCACTAACTCTGAACAGTTTATAATTTCATGTTGTGTTTTTAGAACTGTTAAATATTGGCTGATTGACTGTGTGTTGACTGTTTGATTGAACTACTAGTCAGTTAGTTGAATTTCTATATTGATTCTGTTCAATAGAATATATCATATGGAACTGAAAGTGATGTTATCTATATTGTTTAACATCTGTGATGCAGGGAAATAGGTTGGAGGAATCCGACTGGATTCCTCAATATTTATTTCACTGTTTTTCATATATTGTGATATATGATGCGATATATAATCTGTTGTCGATTATATGTGTTTGAACGATATGGGTCATCGTGATTTGATGTGTTAAATACCATAACATACTGGAATGGTGAAAAGGGAATTTTCAAAATGAATATTGAAAATAGATTATTTATAAAATCAAAGAATTTTATAAAAGAGATAATATTTATAACAATCAAAGGAGATTTTATAAAAAGGAAATATTTAGAAAATAAATAGAGTTATAAAAAGGAAATTTGTTTATAACCGAATAAGATGTTATAAAAAGGAAAACGTTATAAAAAGGAAAACGTTACTAAAAGGGAAAAGGTTTGTAAAGTGAAGAACCATTACTAAAAAGTAAATCTTTATAAATGAATAGTTTATTCGAAAAGGAGTTAATCGAATATTAGTTATTCGAATATTAATTTTTCGAATAGAGTTAAAGGAAAGGAATTATCGATTATTAGTTAATCGAAAGGAGTTATCGATTATTATTTAATCAAAAGAGTTATCGATTTTAGTTTAATTGAAAAGAGTTATCGATTTGTTTAATCGAAGTGAGTTATAGAATATTGGTTTTTCGAAGGAGTTATCGAATTTAGTTATTCGATGGAGTTAATCGGTTAGAGTTAAAATAAAGGAGATAATCGAATATAGTTTATTCGAATAGAATCAATTGAGTTAATCGAATATTAGTGATTCGAATAAAGTAAAAGGAGTTATCGAATATTAGTTATTCGAATAAGTGTTAAATAGAGTTATCGAATATTAGTTATTCGAATAGAGTTAAATGGAGTTAAAGGAATAAATCGAATATAGTTTATTCGAATGGAATTAAAGGAGTTAATCGGATTTGGTTTATTCGAATAGAGTTAAAGGGGTTATCAACTAGAGTTAAATCAAATAGAGTTAATCCAATAGCGTAAGTGCAATAGAGTTAATTGATAAGGGTTAATTGAATAGAGTAAATTGAATAGAGTTATCGAATATACCTTATCGAAGGAAAGAATTATCGAATAGAGATGATTCGAAAGAGAGTTACGTAAGGAAGTTTGTTAAAGAATTAAAAGATGAACTTTGTCTATTTCAAGGTTAGAAACGTTGTTCGGTTAAGGTCTGAGAGGTAGTATTACCCCAACTTGATTGACTTCATTTTTAACTAAGGAATGGTTAAGGTTCGATAGTGAAGGTGAGTTAAAGGAATTTAGTTAATAAGCGTAATGGTTTGAGTTGGCATCGCGATAGTTTTCTTAAACATCTGTCTAAGTCCAATGAAGAAGCTTTGGAAATGTTTTCCAAATAAGAAACCAGAAATGTTTTCTAATAAAGAAAACAAGAAATGGAAATGTTTTCCATTGTTAATAACGTATATTTTCCAAATTTAGAAAATATGAAATATTGAATATAGGGAAACAGGAGATGAAAAATGAACTAAGGAGATAAATGTTAAATGATGTTTGATTGATAGAATTTCCGTCTGGAAATAATATCGTTGTTTGCACACGTGTTTTTCTTCGATAATTAAATCACATACTATCGAAGTTTTTGACCATTTTAACGTTGTTAATATGGAGAGACCGGTTGGATTATTATCCAAAGAACCACTCTGTATTGGCATAAGCGTTGCGAATCATATATGCCAAAGGAAATTGAAGACGGATAAAAGTGCAAGGGCTATTGTATAAGTCTTAGATAACAGTGTCTAAGATGGATGTATTGAATAGTGCCTTTGGTTCATCCTGTTCCTGGATGACTTGTATGGATGGATGTCTGACAGAGTATTTCCAGATGATCATGTATATTGATTTCTCCAACCATACCAAGAGTGGAAGCGGAGAAGGAAACTTCTTTTAGCTAACACATAATGTATGGTTGAGGACGTCAATCGGTGATTTGATGGATTTGACGATGTGGCATTCAAAGTGAATCTGGTGTGATGATAAAGCGTAGCTATAGCCTCACATCCGGTAAATAACAGAAATCGGGCAGGCAGCATGGCTAAGTCGGTCGCACCGAAGTAGGGTGTATAATCACCTGATCTAGAGTTTTATTTACTTCTAAAAATCTATTGTTGATGCTGTCCCATTCGGGAAACGGTTGCTGATCCCAACCATTGGTGATATACATTCGATACACTCAAGCGAAATGAGTGGTCGGTCATGTGTGGCCGGGTTGCAAGATGTTCATGTTGAACCCAGTGTATTCCTTTCTAGAGGTACACTAGCGAAAGGTGGTTCCATACCTTGTCATAGTTGGAAATCCATTACCCAATACGTGATTGCGGTTTTGCTTGTATACTATATATGTAGAACGTGTGATGAAAGTGTTTCTGCTAGATGATTATTATTTTGTGGTTGATAGACATTATTATAATATCAAAAGGTTTTTGATATAAAGATAATTTGGATTCTCATAAGGGAAAAACCCGTTCCGTTATACGGCGTGGTCTTATGAGATATCGTTTACTTGTTGAACTGTTTTAAACTGTTTTACTCACACCATTCCCATGACTGACCCGGAGTTTATTTTGTTGTTTTCCCTAAACTCTTGGGTGCCTAAATTTGTACGGGCAGTCAAGTAGTCGGGATTTACAGATATACTGGAAGAGCTGGAGCAGGAGGCTTCAGGATTATATAGCTATAGTTATTTCCGTTGTGTTGTAAGTGTTGTACTCTGATAAGTGCTATTGTATACATATAATGATTTTATTTCAAGGATATATTATCTATTATATGTTGTTCGTTCCGCTGTGAGATTCGTGTTACTCTGATGTTGTGTTCTTCTTCTTCTTCTATTCTAAGTTTCTATCTTATCTTTCCTCATCCTCTAATTTCTTTCATTAATGATCGGTATTTTTCGATGTTTGGTTAGTCGTCATCGAGTTTATGTCGATAACCAAAGTCGACAAAAACCCGGGTCATTACAGTTGGTATCAGAGCAGAAGGTTAATTGATTAACTTGGCTCTGTGGCATGACTCTGTAGAGATAGGGTTAGTAATACCCTAGATTGAGATTGAGTATATATATACGAGTGGACGTATTTGTTATTGATATAAAAATTGTTTTATATTGTGGTGATTTATTGGTTGAGTTGTTTATGGGTTCTGGTCGATCAGTTTGATCCACTGTATCGGTAGGAGTTTACAAACACTCGAATACGATGGGTCGACACGATATGTTTTGAAAAGAGGGTAAATTAAAATAAGTTTCCCCAAGGTATATCTTGATAGAGAGAAGATATATATATCAAAATTATAATATAGTGGATAATTGGTTGTTATTATAATCGAGAACGATTATAAATTAAATGGTTATGTAAATAACCAATCAGAATTCATACAAGTGAAATACGTGAAATCAGATGAGTTAAATCTGTAATTTAAACCAGAAATTGAATTAAAATCCTGGAAAATTGGATAAGTGTTTGTAAATGGATTTGGATTAAAAATAAGGAAAATTTAAGATCCTGGGAGATTTTAAATTGTTTTACAAGCAGTGTGAATTATATTTTTGAAATGAATTTCAAAGTGGAAATGTTTAGAAATGGTTTTATAGTATTGAACTCAAAAATAGATTCCGATGATGACAGCTGCATCATCAGTATTCATTTTCGAGTTGTAAGTGACGAATTACTACCAGAGATACTGTTTTGAATTTGCTTTGGGAAAGACGAGTTGTGTTGAATTTCAAAATGGGATTTATATAAAGAATTTGAATAGAATTTGATATATAGAAATTGGATAGAATTAACTAAGTTGAAGAGGAATTAGTTAATCGAGTTTTGAATTTGAAGTTGAACTTTGAAAGGTGAATTGGATTTGTAAATGGATTTTCGAAATCGAATATAGAACTTAAATTTGAAATTTGGATTCAAATTAGTTAATAAGCAAGTTAAAATATATTTGAACATGTCAGGTTCAAATATAAAAGTGAAATAGACTAAAGAGTTAATTAACAAATTAATTAACGAATTGAGTTAAAACGATCAGGTATGGTTAAAATAGATTGGGCAAGTATAAATATACATGAGATAGGTATGGATAAGGTATGAAGGTATATAAATAGAATGCTCGACGAAAAGGTATGTATTTAATTCATATATGAGATTTTATGCGCCGTATCGGCTAGCCGTTTGGCTTTTTCTTTTGGATTGGTGAGGGCCATGGGAGGCTATTTGATATATCCCGATGCTCCTGGTACAAGGGAGGTTATGGCGAATTTTTCCGAGGATTTAAGGAGTTAGAATATTTTTAAGATAATTTGATAGTTAGAAATCAACGTATCGATATATATATATATATAGAAGTCGATAAGGAAACGAACTTAGAAATAGAATAGTAAAATCAAAAAGGGAGACTAACAATAAAATCTAGTAAAAATAGAAAGAGGAAGCGTATACGTATTTAAAAGTGAATAAGTAGTTGTATGGTATTGATTATTCGAGTAAGTAGTCATATCTGTTTTGACGTTATAAATGTTATTCAGTCAAGGTCTGAGAGGTAGTTATACCCCAACTTGATTGATGTCGTTATTAACAAATAAATAGTAAGATTTCATTCTCGAAGATCAATGATGAATAAGAGTTAGTTGAATATAGTATTTCGGTTGTCGTAACGATGTTTTACACAACATCCGTTTTAACCCAAATAAGTGTAAGCTTGGAAATATAATAAAGAATATTTCCTAAGTATAGAAATAAACGAGATCGGAAGAGAGATAAGTAATTGGAATATTTTCCAATTATAAATAGCATATATTTTCTAAAGTTTAGAAAATAGAGGAAGGCAATATTCGGAAATGTTTTCCAAATAACGTAAAAGGCCAATATGGTTATTGATAATATTTGGTTAACAAATATTGATAAAGAAATAGAGAAGTGATTTAACTAATGGAATATTAATTAAGGGCTTAATGACATGTTCAAAAGGAAAATTTGATTTTTGGAAAGAGTAAACTGTTTGAATTAAAAACAAATTTAACAGAAATTTGTGAAAGCAAAGTGGAATTAAAAGTAAAGCCAGTAATGTGGTAACTGAGATTGAATTAGAATGATATCAAGACAAATTGGATTGGGAGATTCAAATTTGAAGTGTAATGTGACAATCAAGTTAAGAGTTGGGAATCGAGGAGAAACTCAAGTTGAAATGATATTTGGCTCGGATATAAGCGAATGGTTGTGTCGTAGATAAAAGCAGATTGGGATGACCCTTGTATCTGCTGAATTGATAACATGTGGAAAGGATATAATGATATGCCGACAAAAAGGTACAAGTTTATATTTCTATTGGATATAAGATTTATGAGTCGAATTGGCAAGCCGCTTGGCTGTTTGATTTTCTTTTGGGATAGAGATGGCCCAGAGAGGCGAGTTGGAGTTTGACCGATTGACCAGTACAAAGGAGGTGCTGGCGAAATTTTTCGAAGAGTTAAGGCATTAGAAAATTTTCAGGATTTTTGAAAATTTCCGTTGATAAGAAATAATTAATAATTTAATTGAAATTAAATTGGCTCAGTTGAAACTGAAGTTATGAAGTGAACAAATATGTTCTAACCAGTCGATAGGGTCATTCTCTACCTTAGCAATTTCGAGGACGAAATAATTTTTAAGTGGGGAAGAATGTAATGACCCGCATTTGCAGAGGTATTATAATTTATTTATTTAATTATATAAATAGTAATATAGTCAATTAAATGGTGGTTTAATTAAATAATAGTGAATATTTAATTAAAATAATATATTAAATTCAGAAATAATCAGAATTGGCTGAAATGGCGATATGGTGTGAACTGGATCATCTGTGATATTTAATTCAGCTTGGAATTTGAATTTGAATAACGAATATATTATATAAACGACAGTTTGAACGTAGAGTTATAATATAATTAAAATCGAGCTCGAAATGGCGCTGCAGTTCGTGAATTGGCGATTCGAACTTCAACTGAATGTACAGGATTCGTTTTAAGCCAAATTTCTGTGAAACAAGAAATGTGTGGAGCTGGTGGAGTATATCTTTCTAGTGGAAGAGAAAAATCAGGATTTCGTCGTGTAGATTTTGAGATATGCCCAAATCAAATTTTAAAATAGTCGCTATAGAATCGTTTATCGACCGTAACGGTTTATTCGATATAACTAGATATCGGGTTTGAATTTAGACAAGGTTCTTTTGAGACATATTAATAAAATATTTTTTAGAATTTTATAGTAATTTTTAATTAATTAAATGAGCAACTTTTTATTTGGAGTATTTGGCACCCTGTATCGACATTTTGGGGTTTCACCAAATGAGTTAACCTACCGATATTATTATATTTTTGGGACCGTGACACAATGCTCGTCACAACCGTATTTTTATTTCTGTCGTTGGCCGTCCGGATGAAAACAGAACTTCATATAGAAGGGTCACCAAAATGCCAAAATAAGTATCTTTTTGTGTGTGAACCTAACCAGGCCACGGTTTCCATTTCCCTTCTATATAATGTCCTCAACCTTTTCTATCTTAACCTAATTACTTCTGCAAAGTGAGAAAACAAACGAGCCGCCACCCAAATAAAAACTAAATTCATTCATTTCAAAATCCAGAACAAAACCGGATAAAATCCTAAAAATCGTTTTGCAAATGTCTACGGATCCGCGTTCGTATTCTCCTAGTTTTGGTAAACCGTTGACGGGGCTCGAAGTAGTTGAAGCCTCGCGCTACTCAAGGAATTTTGGGCTTGAACTAGGGACGGCTCTGGTTCCGTTCAGGAGAATCTCGACGCCATTTTTTTTGGTGTTCAGCGAACGATTTTGTGATGGAGGGAGAACGTGAATGGCAAGTTTGGAGAGAAGGATTTGTGGGATTTTTACATTGGGTTTACGGTGAGTTTTGGAAGGGTGTTGGATGGAAAAAGAATCAGGTACGTGAGCCATGAAGGGGGGGTTTGTTTGCTATGTTCGAACTTAAGAAATAGCTGGTGATTTGGTTCGAAGTATTTGAAGAAGGAGAAAACGGGATTTTACTGGCTGATCGGGGAAGAACGTGGGGTTGGGACTGGGTTTGAGAAGAGGAGTACGGTAGCTAAGAAGCTACTATGATGGAGAAGAAGTCCATCCATGGCTTGTGATGTGTAGGGCTCAGGGAAACTGGGTTGGTTTTGTGCAAGGATGGAAATAGCAGAGAAATGATAGAGGAGACAAGTGCAGTGAATGTTAATCTATTAAGGGAGGATGGCGTGTTGAGCTTATGTTCAAAACCGTAGAAGAGGAACAGGGTTTACTTGGTGATAGTGGTGAGTTTAACCTGTGAAGCAGCACCTGCTTGTGAACGATGGTGCAGTATCTAATGATGAAGAGTACTGTGTTTTTCTGTTGGATCGTGGGGGAAGAAGGGAATTCTTGGTGGTGGGCCGATGTAACACCCCGTGTATTCCATAACAGTGAAATTCACAAATTAAAGTATAAATAATTTCAAATCAAAGAATTAAGGGAAACGGGATATGCCATTGCGTTCGTCTCGGAATTCTGCTTGGGATAGAATCCGAGTTTGCGTAAAACGGACTCCGTATGAGGGAGATATGGCCTCAAGAAGTTTCAGAATTCAGTTTAAAATTCAAACAAGCAGAAACAGCTCAGAAATCAAATTCGAATTTCAAAAATCGGGCCAGATTGGCCAAGGCGGGAATTTTCCCGCCCAAGGCACCCAGGTCGACTGGGTAGTCGACCTGGGCTACCCAGGTCGACTGGGTAGTCGACCTGGGGCACCCAGGTCGACTACCAAGTCGACACGGGGGTCGACTGGGGAGTCGACCTGGCCCCTGAGCCAGGTCGAACCCAGCCCCCCCTGGCTGGCCTGGTCTGTGCTTGGCCGAATTTCTGAGCCTTGCCTTGTCACTAGGGCTAGGTGTCAGCTCCTGATTGGTCTCTCCTTCAAACGAACGGCTAATATTAATCCAAGCTCCATCGACGGTTCTAATCAATTCACAAACTCTATAAAAAGGACCTAAGACTCCACCTAATTCATACAAATAAAAATGAGAATGAGACCGTCATGCTGCTGCGGAAAGACTAGGAATAGCCGTCAAAATTGAGAGACGATTAGGAGACAATTCAAAAGCCTAAAGCAACGACAACTAAATCAAAACAACGCCTACAACAAAGGATAGTATCTCCAAATTCAGAATTCAGAAACCTGAATTGAAGATTCGTCATACGTTGTAAGTAGAGTGCTATTCCGATATAAATGAATAATTGTGTTTTGATTTGTGTAAATGAGAAATGGAATTGTACTTTGTTTGTGGTGATGATAATTCATAATTGTATGTTGCTACGATTCTAGTCGATTTGGGATGTTGTGGTATAACGATGTTAGACCTATTGGATAATGGCAAGTATATGATTCATGTTGAAAGTTAACGACTATATGTTTGTGGTAGTTTTTTTGAGATTCATGCAAGTATATGTTTCACTATTATGCCAACATGATGTATATTTTTTATAATCACTTTTAGCGTAGTTGGATCTATTTGGGTATTATGACTCATATGAATTTATGTTGGAATTGGCATCATGATTCAAGTGTAAAACCATACTTTTGTATTAGAGACAAAAGTAAGCATCTTTGTGAACTCGTGTTGACTCTTTGAACATGACTAAACTATGTTTGGTGTTATGCCTAATTGAAAAACATGTTTTAGGCCTATGTGGTTATCAAAATCATATGATAATATATGTGACACATAATTAAGTTAGATTTACATTCCAATTGCAAGTTTATATGAATAGATTAAAAACCATGATTTCATGTTTAGGTATGTTTATGCCATGATTATATGAATAGATCAAAAACCATGATTCATGTTTAGGTATGTTTATGCCATGATTACATGAATAGATCAAAAACCATGATACATGTTTAGGTTTATTTATGCCATGATTATATGCTATTACAATGCAAGTTCACAAGTGCCTAATTCATGTTAATTAGATCGTTATGTTGCAAGTTCATGTGTTCACACTCCCCTTTTGATGTTACGTAGAATATATATAAACACCATGTTCTAAGCCTCCCCTTTTTCATGTGGCTGAGTTGGGTTTTAGTGATAAACCCAACATATGTTATATTATAGCAAACGTATAAGACGGGGGTAATGACGTTGGGTTAAAAATATAAAACATATGTGTTGGCATGTTTGACGCATGCCAACGACCTTGAGAACATCTAGGGGGTATAAATTAATTTTACCCAATAAAGATGAATTTGAATAATGGGCCGCAAATATTTACATATAAAAAGAAAAGAGACAAAATATGTAAATTTAGAAAATACGATGTGTTTAACCCGAGGTTGGATTGAGTTGTGATGTAAACCTGCCCGGAACCGCCCGGCTGTCCAGTAGTCACAACAATACCTATCCAATGTGGGTGGTTAAACATTGAGCCCAATAAAGACCCGAGGTTAGACTGAGTTGTGACGTAAGACTGCCCGGAACCAACCGGCAACAGGCAGTCACAACAATACCTGTCTAATGTGAGAGGTCGAGGCTTTAATAAGACAATTAAGGCTGAGTCAGGATTGATAGGATTAAGTAAATTGAATTAATACTTAATCAAAATGGTACATGCTAAACTATACAGACTGATTGGGGGTTAGGTTTACAAAACACTTAACCAACTTAGCATGTTGGCTAGAAATAGAAAACCTAGTAGCGGGGGACCCTTTTCAGCAGTAACCCTACAAGGTGTATCAGGATACCCTGAACTAGGCAGGGTGGGGCACGATTACTGGGCTGACTGTAAGAGGTCAAATCGACGGCGGTGGTGCAGCAGTGTAGGTTCTAACGGGGTGCGGGCGTGCACACACTCCGGCGCAGAAAAATAAGGCATTGGGCACCAGTAGTATACCTGTGCATTCTAGAATTGTGTCGGGCCGCTACCATGGGACTTGATACACCCCATGGTGGGACCAGCATAGGTAGCTACAACATCGGGGGCCGTAAGACACATGTAACTATGCGAGTAGGAGCCGGTCATTAGAAATGGATCACTTCACCTTGATTATGGGGTGCCTGTTGGGAACTAGTTTATAGGGGTGCTGAGATTAATATGGGGTACGATAAGTATATTCGACTCTAGACAACTTAACTTAGTTTATAGTGCTTTCCCATTTCCAGTTTATACTTATCATGCCCAATTCTTTATTCATAGACTGAATAGTCCTAGACTTACTCAGGCTTTATGTCTGACACTACTTTTCTTTCTCTTCCTTTCTTTCGTTTCCCCCCAGGTCCACAGGGAGGGAATACCGCAGCTTGACCAGTTTTCACATCCAGCTTGAAGAGAAAGAATGTATTGCTTGGATCTCTTTCGTTTTGGGCTATGGATTTGGACAGCAACTATGGGGACTTATGCAGTTTACTTTTGTTTTTATGCTTCTTTAAATAATGAAAGCAAGACAGTTATGAAAATGTAATGTTTTTGGAAGTATTATAAGACAATTATGACATGGTTTGTGTAACACGTATTTTGTTGAAATAAAAAAATTGCTGTTGTTTTCCGCTGTTCAAAAATATGTGTATTTATATCTGTCTTGTGTATCTGTGACTTATACTTATAAACCTCCACCAAAATTAGGGCATTCCCTTTGAGAGTGACCCTAACGGAGGTGGGGTGTTTCACTTGGTATCAGAGCCAGGTTTACCAGATAAGATAAAAAGTATTGAAAATTTATTTTCAAAAGAAAAATTAAAGAAGCATTTTTAAAGACAAAATGTTATTTTATTTTAAAAAGGCATAGTCCCCCAAAGCCATAGGTATTATATTTTATCCTTCGTTTTGAATCTATCCTTTTTGTTTCAGCATGTCCGAAGAACTTAACTTGCCAGAGGGTATACCAATACCTGGTTGGTTCAGACGGTTCTTAGAAGAAGCAAGGGCCAATCAGCCAGGTCCTACTATTCCTCCTCCCCCAGCTGCAGGAAATCATCCAGCTGCAGCAGCACCTCTTCCTCCACCTCCTCCGCGGGGTAATACTTTTGCTAAGATATGTAAAGATTTTAAAGCTATGGGAGGAAAGGACTTTCATGGAACCGAGTCCTTCGTGGCAGCCAGGAATTGGCTGAAGGAAACCGAGGACTTATTCGTCATCTTTGAGGTAGAAGATAGGCAGAAGGTACAACTGGCAGTATGGCTACTTAAAGGCGAGGCTTCCTACTGGTGGGAAGTCACCAATGCAGAAAGACCAGTGGAAACATGGGAGGACTTTAGGGCAAGGTTTGAGGTTAAATTTCTCTCAGAAGCTGAAAGGAGTCTTCAGTTGGAAAAATTCTTATTTCTTAAGCAAGGGAATATGACAGTCAAAGAGTATGTAAATCAGTTCGATCACCTGGCTAGGTTCGGGCTGGACCTAGTCAACACTTCGCACAAGAAAGCTCTTCGCTTTGTCAAAGGATTGAATGAGCCATTACACAGTTTGTCCATGACCCATATACCCATGGGAGCTATGTATGAAAGGTTGGTGCAGATGGCATTGCTGAACGAAGAGGATAAGGGCAAGAAGGAGACAAAGGCAGAAAGCTCTCAAGGGAAGAAAGAGGGTTTACAGCCTAAGAAGACAGACTTTAAGAAGGGCGGGAAAGACAACAAAGAGAAGAGGAAGTGTAATTTCTATCGCAAAGTGGGGCACTCGGTGAAAGATTGCCGAAAAAAGAAGGCCAAGATGAATGGTGGGTGCTTTTCTTGCGGTGAAACAGGTCATATGGCTAAGGATTGCCCAAAGAAACGAGAGCAGGGGCAAAGGGCTGGATCCACCTCAGGGGCACAGGTTCATGTGCTAGAAGCGCCACCTCTACAACAGCGAGGTATAAATACTTCTGTAGAAAGTGTAGTTTATCTTTATGATCACCCAGTTCGCACTTTATTTGATTTTGGCGCATCACACTCCTTTATTTCATCTGCTTTAGTAGAATCTCTGCACCTAGAAACTAGTATGGTAGAGGACCCCTTAATTGTTTCAAATCCAATTGGGGGCCCAGCTCATCTGTCTATGATCTGTGTGGGATTGAAAATATCTATTCTAAGCGTAGAATTTAGATGTAGTGCCTTTGTTTTGGGCTTCTCGGGATATGGTTTGATTTTGGGCATGGATTGGCTATCCAGTAATGGTGCCATCCTTGATTGTGAGAAAAGGGTGGTTAGGCTTCTGACCCAACTCGGTAACACTCTGGAAATTAATTGTAATCCCTCGTATGCGGTTATGCTTAGTTATCTTGAATCGCTAGATGCTTCTGTTGAAAGTTTGCAATCGGTTAGAGTGGTCCGGGAATATCCGGATGTCTTCGAAGAGGTGAAGGGCTTACCTCCGAAGCGGGAGATAGACTTCCGCATATATCTTGTAGATAATGCAAAGACCGTTGCGTTGCCCGTTAAACACATGGCTCCGCGGGAAAGGAAAGAGCTCAGTAAACAGATTAAAGAGCTTCTAGAGAAGGGGTTCATTAGGAGGAGTATTTCAGAATGGGGCGCTCCAGTGGTGTTCGCCACAAAGGCGGATGGTTCACTCCATCTGTGTGTTGACTATAGGGAGCTCAACAAGCTAACGAAAAAGAATAGGCACCCTCTTCCCAGAATGGACGATCTGTTTGATCAGCTCGTAGGAGCGTCTGTTTTCTCCCAACTCGATTTGGCGACCGGATTTCATCAGCTAAGGGTGGCTGAAGATAGTATCGTTAAGACAGCATTCAGAACCCCAGACGGCTTCTTTGAATGGCTTGTCATGCCTTTCGTCCTGACAAACGCACCCGCTTACTTCGTGAACCTGATGAGTAGGGTGTTCAGAGAATTCCTCAACAAGTTCGTAGTGGTCTTCGTAGACGATATCTTGATCTTCTCAAAGAGTGAAGAAGAACATGCTCAGCACTTAAGGGCAATCATGGAAACTCTACAAGTCCATCAGCTAAAAGCCAAATTCTCCAAATGCCACTTTTGGAGAGAGGAAGTGAGGTTCCTTGGGCACATAGTATCCAAAGAAGGGTTAGCTGTGGACCCTGCTAAGGTAGTAGCGGTACAGGATTGGAAGACACCAAGGAATGCAACAGAAGTCCGAAGCTTCCTCGGGCTAGCAGGCTTCTATCGGAAATTCATCAGAGACTTTGCAAAAATATCAGCTCCACTCACAAGGTTGACAAAGAAGAATCTAGTGTTCAATTGGGACTTGGATTGCGAGTTTGCTTTCCAACGACTAAAAAGGGCTCTTACAACAGCCCCAGTTCTGACATTGCCAGATGGAAGCAAGATGTTCACAGTTTATACAGATGCATGTGGGACAGGACTAGGCGCTGTCTTAATGCAAGAAGGAAGGGTAGTAGCTTATGGCGGGAGACAGTTGAAAGTGCATGAAAAGAACTACCTGACCCACGACCTTGAGTTAGCTGCCATCGTATTTGCACTCAAGTCTTGCCGACACTATCTCCTAGGTGAGAAGTTCGAACTTTACACTGACCATAAATCGTTGAAATATCTTTTCTCGCAGAAAGATCTTAACTTGAGGCAACAGAGATGGATGGAGTTTCTTGCCTCGTACGATTTCGAGATCTCCTACACTCCGGGCAAAGGCAACGTGGTGGCAGACGCGTTGAGCCGAAAGAAACTGACCCTAAGCCCGCTGTTTATTGAAAGGCAAAGCCTAGAGTTTATAGCCAGTTTTAACTTTAGGCCCTCCTCCGATTTTGTACCGGGCTTGCTAGCATCTCTCGAAGTACGCCTGACTTTAGTGGACTCAATAGGGACAGCACAACGCGAAGACCCTCAGCTTGTGGAGACGATTGATAGGCTAATTAGGGGTGAGACTTCAAGTCACCTCAACAGATACTCCATCGACGATAAGGGTTGGCTAAGGCGAGACGGAAGACTATGCGTCCCACAGACAAGGGATTTAGTAAAGACGGTTCTCGAAGAAGCACATCACTCCAAGATGACGATACATCTAGGCGGAGATAAAATGTACAAGGACATAAAGAGAACTTTCTTTTGGAGCGGCATGAAGAAAGACGTGGCAGAATTCATTTCAAAGTGTATGGTTTGCCAATAGGTTAAGGCAGAACAGAAGAAACCTGGCGGTTTGCTCCATCCGCTAGAGGTCCCGCAGTGGAAGTGGGATAGCATCTCAATGGACTTCATTGATGGGCTGCCTAGGTCTAGAAGAGGCAACACTAGCATTTGGGTAATAGTGGATAGGCTTACAAAAAGCGCCCACTTTTTACATGTCAAGAGTAAAAGAACTGCCTCATCCCTAGCATCTCTTTATCTCAAGGAAATTTTTCGACTCCATGGAATACCATCCAGCATTGTTAGTGACCGAGACCCTATCTTCACAAGTGTGTTTTGGCGGAGTCTGCAAGAAGCGGTAGGCACATAGTTATGCTTGAGTACAGCCTATCACCCCCAAACCGACGGCCAGACGGAAAGAGTGAACAGAGTTTTGGAGGACCTTTTAAGACTGTGCATCCTTGACTTCGGAGGGACGTGGGAAGACCATCTTCCTTTGGTGGAATTTGCCTACAACAACAGCTACCAAGCCACCATCGGAATGGCGCCCTTCGAGGCTTTATACGGAAGACCGTGCCGATCGCCCACTTGTTGGTGGGAGTCTACTGACAAGCTCATACTTGGACCAGATATGATCCGAGAGACTTCAGAGAAAGTAGACTTAATACGAAGAAGGATGAAGACAGCCCAAGACAGACAAAAATCCTACGCCGACAAGAGGAGGACCGACCTTGAATTTGAGGTTGGAGACAGGGTTTTTCTTAAGGTATCTCCTCTAAGAAACGTTGTTCGTTTTGGAACCACAGGAAAGCTAGCACCAAGGTTCGTAGGGCCATTTCCTATCATCGAGAAAAATGGGAAAATGGCCTATAGATTAGAGCTACCCGAAAAACTGGCCGGAGTTCACAACGATTTCCATGTTTCGCACCTCCGAAGATGTCTACATGAATCTGCTGAAGTGGTAGAGCCAAATATCCTAGAAGAAGCTGAAGTGGAACGCGAAGCAACCGTGAGGAAAGTTCCATTCCGCATATTACGAGCGGAAGTGAAAAAGCTACGCAACCGTGAAGTTAAGCTCGTCAAAGTTCAGTGGAGCGACGCCGAGGAAGACGCAACTTGGGAAACTGAAGCTAGAATACGCGTAGCCTACCCTTTTCTTTTCGAGGGTACATCTTTGATCTTTCTTTTTCCTTAAGTTACGCTTTTATCTATCTTTTTAGGTATATCTCCTCGACCTTATCTTTTAGGTAGAAACCCTTTGGATGAAAACATGTAATTGAAACATGTTATGGATGATGGTTGCAAGTGGTTGCAAGTGATTGCTAGTGGTTGCTCGTGGTTGCATATACACAAACAATCTAGGTATTAGATCGGCTCAGTCACCTCATATTGCATATGCATATATATGTTTGCATTTGTATATGGTTGAAGTTTAATGTGTTGTCATATGGATGCTGCATTTATATATGAATGATTGTGCCCTCATGTAGAATTATGAATAGGAAAATTTGCATACATAATGAATTCATGACACTTACATAATTTGCATTAAGGAGGTCAACTGAATCAGTAGGCCGCCTGATTTTGCATTAGATAAGTACATGTACACACACTTCGCATATAATCATGAAGCATTAGAAGTCTTTTAAGGACAATGGACGCTCGTGTTTGATGGATGAGTAGATGGACGTTTGGATGTTAGGATATACATTCTTCCTGAACTTGAAGATTTCGGGGACGAAATCCTTTTTAAGTGGGGGAGAATGTAACACCCCGTGTATTCTATAACAGTGAAATTCACAAATTAAAGTATAATTAATTTAAAATAAAAGTATTAAGGGAAACGCGATATGCCATTGCGTTCGTCTCGGAATTCTGCTTGGGATAGAGTCCGAGTTTGCGTAAAACGGACTCCGTATGAGGGAGATATGGCCTCCGGAAGTTTCAGAATTCAGTTTAAAATTCAAACAAGCAGAAACAGCTCAGAAATCAAATTCGAATTTCAAAAATCGGGCCAGATTGGCCAAGGCGGGAATTTTCCCGCCCAAGGCACCCAGGTCGACTGGGTAGTCGACCTGGGGCATCCAGGTCGACTACCAAGTCGACACGGGGGTCGATTGGGGAGTCGACCTGGCCCCTGAGCCAGGTCGAACCCCAGCCCCCCCTGGCTGGCCTGGTCTGTGCTTGGCCGAATTTCTGAGCCTTGCCTTGTCACTAGGGCTAGGTGTCAGCTCCTGATTGGTCTCTCCTTCAAAAGAACGGCTAATATTAATCCAAGCTCCATCGACAGTTCTAATCAATTCACAAACTCTATAAAAAGGACCTAAGACTCCACCTAATTCATACAAGTAAAAATGAGAATGAGACCGTCATGCTGCTGAGGAAAGACTAGGAATAGCCGTCAAAATTGAGAGACGGTTAGGAGACAATTCAAAAGCCTAAAGCAACGACAACTAAATCAAAACAACGCCTACAACAAAGGATAGCATCTCCAAATTCAGAATTCAGAAACCTGAATTAAAGATTCGTCATACGTTGTAAGTAGAGTGCTATTCCGATATAAATGAGTAATTGTGTTTTGATTTGTGTAAATGAGAAATGGAATTGTACTTAGTTTGTGGTGATGATAATTCATAATTGTATGTTGCTATGATTCTAGTCGATTTGGGATGTTGTGGTATAACGATGTTAGACCTATTGGATAATGGCAAGTATATGATTCATGTTGAAAGTTAACGACTATATGTTTGTGGTAGTTTATTTGAGATTCATGCAAGTATATGTTTCACTATTATGCCAACATGATGTATATTTTTTATAATCACTTTTAGCGTAGTTGGATCTATTTGGGTATTATGACTCATATGAATTTATGTTGGAATTGGCATCATGATTCAAGTGTAAAACCATACTTTTGTATTAGAGACAAAAGTAAGCATCTTTGTGAACTCGTGTTGACTCTTTGAACATGACTAAACTATGTTTGGTGTTATGCCTAATTGAAAAACATGTTTTAGGCCTATGTGGTTATCAAAATCATATGATAATATATGTGACACATAATTAAGTTAGATTTACATTCCAATTGCAAGTTTATATGAATAGATTAAAAACCATGATTTCATGTTTAGGTATGTTTATGCCATGATTATATGATTAGATCAAAAACCATGATTCATGTTTAGGTATGTTTATGCCATGATTATATGCTATTACAATGCAAGTTCACAAGTGCCTAATTCATGTTAATTAGATCGTTATGTTGCAAGTTCATGCGTTCACACTCCCCTTTTGATGTTACTTAGAATATATATAAACACCATGTTCTAAGCCTCCCCTTTTTCATGTGGCTAAGTTGGGTTTTAGTGACAAACCCAACATATGTTATATTATAGCAAACGTATAAGACGGGGGTAATGACGTTGGTTAAAAATATAAAACATATGTGTTGGCATGTTTGACGCATGCCAACGACCTTGAGAACATCTAAGGGGTATAAATTAATTTTACCCAATAAAGATGAATTTGAATAATGGGCCGCAAATATTTACATATAAAAAGAAAAGAGACAAAATATGTAAATTTAGAAAATACGATGTGTTTAACCCGAGGTTGGATTGAGTTGTGATGTAAACCTGCCCGGAACCGCCCGGCTGTCCAGTAGTCACAACAATACTTATCCAATGTGGGTGGTTAAACATTGAGCCCAATAAAGACCCAAGGTTAGACTGAGTTGTGACGTAAGACTGCCCGGAACCAACCGGCAACAGGCAGTCACAACAATACCTGTCTAATGTGAGAGGTCGAGGCTTTAATAAGACAATTAAGGCTGAGTCAGGATTGATAGGATTAAGTAAATTGAATTAATACTTAATCAAAATGGAACATGCTAAACTATACAGACTGATTGGGGGTTAGGTTTACAAAACACTTAACCAACTTAACATGTTGGCTAGAAATAGAAAACCTAGTAGCGGGGGACCCTTTTCAGCAGTAACCCTACAAGGTGTATCAGGATACCCTGAACTAGGCAGGGTGGGGCACGATTACTGGGCTGACTGTAAGAGGTCTAATCGACGGCGGTGGTGCAGCAGTGTAGGTACTAACGGGGTGTGGGCGTGCACACACTCTGGCGCAGAAAAATAAGGCACTAGGCACCAGTAGTATACCTGTGCATTCTAGAATTGTGTCGGGCTGCTACCATGGGACTTGATACACCCCATGGTGGGACCAACATAGGTAGCTACAACATCGGGGGTCGTAAGACACATGTAACTATGCGAGTAGGAGCCGATCATTAGAAATGGATCACTTCGCCCTGATTATGGGGTGTCTGTTGGGAACTAGTTTATAGGGGTGCAGAGATTAATATGGGGTAAGATAAGTATATTTGATTCTAGACAACTTAACTTAGTTTATAGTGCTTTCCCATTTCCAGTTTATACTTATCATGCCCAATCATTTATTCATAGACTGAATAGTCCTAGACTTACTCAGGCTTTATGTCTGACTCTACTTTTCTTTCGTCTTCCTTTCTTTCGTTTCCCCCCAAGGTCCACAGGGAGGGAATATCGCAGCTTGACCAGTTTTCACATCCAGCTTGAAGAGAAAGAATGTATTGCTTGGATCTCTTTCGTTTTGGGCTATGGATTTGGACAGCAACTATGGGGACTTATGCAGTTTACTTTTGTTTTTATGCTTCTTTAAATAATGAAAGCAAGACAGTTATGAAAATGTAATGTTTTTGGAAGTATTGTAAGACAATTATGACATGGTTTGTGTAACACGTATTTTGTTGAAATAAAAAAATTGCTGTTGTTTTCCACTGTCCAAAAATATGTGTATTTTTATCTGTCTTGTGTATCTGTGACTTATACTTATAAACCTCCACCAAAATTAGGGCATTCCCTTTGAGAGTGACCCTAACGGAGGTGGGGTGTTTCAGCCGATGTTTTATTATTGGGCTAAAGGGGGAAATTAAGGTTAAAGCCCAAAGGCCAATTTAATTCAAGTTTTATTCTAATTAAAATGTATAAAACCTGTATAAATCATAAATATCTCATATGTTATCAGAAATCAACAAAACCAGATCCGATAGGATCGTATGAACGACAACTACCAAATGGGACTGACTGGGAGTGGAGTGGAGCTTGTTTGAATTTATGGCGAAATAAATTGTTTTATTCAAATCAAACAACAGTTTATCGTTCTTTAACGATGAACTGCCAAAGTGAGTAAATCTCACTAACTCTGAACAGTTTATAATTTCATGTTGTATTTTTAGAACTGTTAAATATTGGCTGATTGACTGTGTGTTGACTGTTTGATTGAACTGCTAGTCAGTTAGTTGAATTTCTATATTGATTCTGTTCAACAGAATATATCATATGGAACTGAAAGTGATGTTATCTATATTGTTTAACATCTGTGATGCAGGGAAACAGGTTGGAGAAATCCGACTGGATTCCTCAACATTTATTTTACTATTTTTCATATATTGTGATATATGATGCGATATATAATCTGTTATCGATTATATGTGTTTGAACGATATGGGTCATCGTGATTTGATGTGTTAAATACCATAACATACCGGAATGGTGAAAAGGGAATTTTCAAAATGAATATTGAAAATAGATTATTTATAAAATCAAAGAATTTTATAAAAGAGATAATATTTATAACAGTCAAAGGAGATTTTATAAAAAGGAAATATTTAGAAAATAAATAGAGTTATAAAAGGGAAATTTGTTTATAACCGAATAGGATGTTATAAAAAGGAAAACGTTATAAAAAGGAAAACATTACTAAAAGGGAAATCATTTGTAAAGTGAAGAACCATTACTAAAAAGTAAATCTTTATAAATGAATAGTTTATTCGAAAAGGAGTTAATCGAATATTAGTTATTCGAATATTAATTTTTCGAATAGAGTTAAAGGAAAGGAATTATCGATTATTAGTTAATCGAAAGGAGTTATCGATTATTAGTTAATCGAAGGAGTTATCGATTTTAGTTTAATCGAAAAGAGTTATCGATTTGTTTAATTGAAGTGAGTTATAGAATATTGGTTATTCGAAGGAGTTATCGAATTTAGTTATTCGATGGAGTTAATCGATTAGAGTTAAAATAAAGGAGTTAATCGAATATAGTTTATTCGAATAGAATCAATTGAGTTAATCGAATATTAGTGATTCGAATAAAGTAAAAGGAGTTATCGAATATTAGTTATTCGAATAAGAGTTAAATAGAGTTATCGAATATTAGTTATTCGAATAGAGTTAAATGGAGTTAAAGGAATAAATCGAATATAGTTTATTCGAATGGAATTAAAGGAGTTAATCGAATTTGGTTTATTCGAATAGATTTAAAGGGGTTATCAACTAGAGTTAAATCAAATAGAATTAATCCAATGGCATTAGTCCAATAGAGTTAATTGATAAGGGTTAATCGAATAGAGTAAATTGAATAGAGTTATCGAATATACCTTATCGAAGGAAAGAATTATCGAATAGAGATGATTCGAAAGAGAGTTACGTAAGGAAGTTTTTTAAAGAATTAAAAGGCGAACTTTGTCTATTTCAAGGTTAGAAACGTTGTTCGGTTAAGGTCTGAGAGGTAGTATTACCCCAACTTGATTGACTTCATTTTTAACTAAGGAATGGTTAAGGTTCGATAGTGAAGGTGAGTTAAAGGAATGTAGTTAATAAGCGTAATGGTTTGAGTTGGCATCGCGATGGTTTGTTTAAACATCTGCCTAAGTCCAATGAAGAAGCTATGGAAATGTTTTCCAAATAAGAAACCAGAAATGTTTTCTAATAAAGAAAACAAGAAATGGAAATGTTTTCCATTGTTAATAACGTATATTTTCCAAATTTAGAAAATAAGAAATATTGAATATAGGGAAACAGGAGATGAAAAATGAACTAAGGAGATAAATGTTAAATGATGTTTGATTGATAGAATTTCCATCTGGAAATAATATCGTTGTTTGCACACGTGTTTTTCTTCGATAGTTAAATCACAGACTATCGAAGTTTTTGACCATTTTAACGTTGTTAATATGGAGAGACCGGTTGGATTATTATCCAAAGAACCACTCTGTATTGGCATAAGCGTTGCGAATCATATATGCCAAAGGAAACTGAAGACGGAGTTAAGTGTGTTTTAATCAAAAAATGATCAAACACCAAATACGATGCCTTAAGAGCGCGTCGCCCAATTAGAGGTAAGGTGCTAAGAAAGCACGTCACCTAATCGGGGGCAAGGCACTATGAAAGCGTGTATGAAGAAATGTGAAGCCGTAATAACAAAAGTAAAAATACAAAGTAAAGACAAGAGAATTTTTATAGTGGTTCGATTTGAGATGAATCTACGTCCACTTTCCAAGCATTTTCATTACGAGATTCTATTTACAATATGCATAAACTCTTTTTTACATTCAATTTTATCTTTCCTCTCATTAAAGCTTGAGAATGATGGAGAAGGAAGATCTCGCTTTGAGAATGGTGGATCTCGCCTTGGAGATTGCTCCTATGTAGCTTTGAATGATTTCTAGTGGATGAAGGAGGAAATCCGATCCGTTTGCTAATGGAGATTGGAGGAGATCACTTGATTGAATCGACCATGGCGAAAGAAGAAGAAGACTTTGGCGGCCATTAATGAAGCTTCGAAAAGAGCTCGAGGTTCGGCGGCCTTTCGTCGTCGAAATGAGAATTCCTCCCCCCCCCCCCCCACTTCATGTGAATTATGGGAGGTATTTATAGTTGGAGTTAAGGGGTAGTGGCACACTCGTAATTATGGAGTGTATAGTTGGCGATTGGTTGGCATTGTGGTATTTACAAAACTGCCACTCCTTTTTTATATGCTGGGCAGTACACTCGTTTTTAAGCTGGTCGATACACTCGTTTTTATCTGGCCGGCCATACACTCGTTTTCATCTGGTCGGCCATACACTCATTTTCATCTGGTCGGCCATACACTCGTTTTCATCTGGTCGGCCATACACTCGTTTTCATCTGGTCGGCCATACTCTTGTTTTCATCTGGTCGGCCATACACTCGTTTTCATCTGGTCGGCCATACACTCGTTTTCATCTGGTCGGCCATACACTCCTTTTTAAGCTGGTCGGCCATACACTCCTTTTTATAATTCTTTCTGCTCATTCATAATTGAAGCCGCTTGTTCACAGTGCTCGATCTCAAATGTGAACGACCAAGAATCTGCTGCTCGACCGACCAGGTGGTGGTGCTTTTCTCGACCAGACCTTGCTCGACCAGAGGTGTTGATGTACCCGAATAGGTGGTGCTCGTCTCGTGACAGACCAGGCGTGATATAGTGCACTAACTCCGTTCGATAATATGCTTGATCGAGCTTTTAGATAGTTAACATTTGCCCCTCGAAGCTTGTATTTTTTGCTTGCGAGAAATGCGGGCTTCGAAAAGAACGTTGCTATCATGTCTGCGTTGGAATTCGGTCATAACTTTTGAACTCGTCGACTAGACATATATGTTCCGTAGCACCTGTTCTGTAATGAAAACAAGCACTTGCACGATTTTGGACTTATACGTTGTTATTGATCGTCCACATCAATAACAGATTAGTTTATCATTAATGAATGATGTATAATAAGTTGAATGTCATATCTATGCAGAACTGCTTTACTTAACAGTTATGATTTGTTAAGCATTATTTGCATAAACATGGTATTCGATTTTGAATTTGATTGATAAATTTGGGACCTCTACTTAGAGAAGCCATTGCATCTTTGATCTCTGCTTTGGAGAGATAACCTTTTCTATGGAAAGAATTTGTAGATTGTTGCATTATTTCGTATTGCGAATTTAAGTGAGGGTTGCATTGCTCCGCGCTACAAACTCCCACACTTCGTCTTGCCATAGCAAGTTCCCGTGCTTCGTTTTGCGCGTACGGATTCCTGCAAACCATTGGGTGAAGTTTATATTGATTCATGGAGCGGGCATCAGTCATCGACTGTAGTCACTTATCGTCATAAGTGCTCGCATCCCGACTGATGGAGCCTGGACCTCCAGAAATTATTGGATAGGTTTGGACCTACGGAGCGGACATCAGTCATCAGCTGCAGTCACTTATCGTCACAAGTGCTCACATTCTGACTGAAGGAGCCTGGACCTCCGTGAGATTTTATGGTATTGATCCACGGAGCGGGCATCAGTCATCGGCTAAAGTCACTTATCGTCATAAGTGCTCGCATTCCGACTGAAGGAGCCTGGACCTCCGTGAGATTTTACCTCTGCTATGGGAGGTCTTTGACCCTTGCTATGGAGGGTTGGTAGGACTTTGTTTTGCCTCACTATGGGAGGACTTTGTTTATTTGCCCCCGGAGAGGTCTTTGGTTATTTGCCCCCGGAGAGGTCTTTGGTTATTTGCCCCCGGAGAGGTCTTTGGTTTAGCCTCATGTAGCGGGCATCAGTCATCGGTTACTCCACTCATCGTTACGAGTGTTTCGTCACCCAATTGAAGGAGCCTGGACCTCCATGAGGTTACACTTTGTATTTGTTGAACTTTTTCCATCTGACTTTTGGCAGTTTTCCCTTGCTCATGTTCCATGATGTGCCTTTCATCGTTGCACCGATATTTTTGCACTTTGAAATTTGGAATCATTAGGGGTCGCCATATTTTATCAGATTGTTGGGGAAATCAAGCATTTATTGGATGATCTGTAATGAGAAATCATTCCTTTGCAAAGTTTGAATTTTGAATTTTTCATAACATTGTAAGCCAAGGATTCGATTAAGCACATATGCTTTTGTTTACAGGACAATTGTTCAGTGCTTTAACAAGCAATTATTACAAACTGTTTACATGAAATTTCAAATGTAACAGAAATTAAAAGTAAAGCGATAAAGTGTTAAGTAAAAGGAGAGCGATGATGATCGCTTGTTCTTAGCCCATTAAGAACGACAATGGTTGTCAATTGATTATTGGCCTTGAATCATTTTAAGCAGCTCCCTGCCCTTGAGATGTTGCAGTTTGATTTGCAGCCTGGGAATTTTTTATATATTGTTGTAGATGACCTTTCTTGAGCAGCTCTTCCAACAACAACTTCAATTGTCTACAATCATTAGTGTCGTGGCCAGGCTGTTTGTGAAAAATACAATACTTCCCAGATTTGAGCAAATAGTTATTCATCTTTATCGGGTGAGGTTCTGGATAATCTTCGGTATCCTTTGTAGCCAAGTAGATGTTTGCAATAGAGTCATTCAAAGGAGTTAGTTCTGAAAGGTCAGGAAGATGATATTTCTTGTTAGCTTTGTTCCCATTCCCATCATTGAATCGTTTTTGCCCTTGAGTTTTCTGGGCATTATCAATTCTTTTATCCTCGGTGGTATTGCTTGGGCCAAATGAAGGAACTTTGTCTATCCTCATGTATTCTTCCGCTTTCTTATAAAAATTATCAAGCGTGGTTGGCTCTTTCATTTTAATCCATTTGCCAAATTCGCTATTTGCATCTATTGCACTGAGAAGAGACATGAGGATTATGCGAGGCTCCAAATTTCGTACTTTGGAAAGAGCAACATTAAAGCGACTGAGAAATGCTTTGACTGTTTCTCCGGGATTTTGTTTCATCGATGAGAGAGTTATAGCATCTTTAGCCTTAACAGCATATAAGCGAAATTTCTCTTTAAACTTTTTGGTCAGATCCGAGAACTGATCAATGGATTCTGGTGGCAGCTTGATGAACCATAGTGAGGCAGCTCCTTCCAAATAAAGAGGAAAGTAAGTGCATCTCATCCCGTCGGTAGCTTTAGCTGCGGTCATGCCCCACTCATACTTGAACAAGAAATAATTGGGATCAGTAAGACCAATGTATGGAGGTAAAGTGGGAGGAGTGAATTTGTTTGGGCGCTCCGCTTGCAGGACCCTCTCAGTGAATGGAGTTCGACTTGGAGAGAAATCCCAGTCCCTTTCGTCATCCTTGCAAGCTTGATTCTTTTTCATAGCCTGCTCAATCATTCCTGCAATACACCCTTTAGTGTTGCGTTGTTCCACAGCACCAACTTCGATCCCTTTACCGGATCTTTGCCTTAGCAAGTCAACACGGTTCAAGGATGTAGGAAGTGCCCCTGCGGGACTAACAACATTTCGAGTACATCGGGCAGAATGATTGTTAGCATGTGGCTCGGTGTCCACAACCTTGGCTCCATTATCGCCACGTTCTCGACCTTCAACATCCTCCATGTCATTGTTAAGATTTTGGTCGGAAGCGGAAGAACCTTCCTTCTCATCGAGATTGACTTGAGCCCTTGGAAGAGTAGGATTAGGGCGAACACCGAGGACGGCATCCAATTTCTCCATCATAGCTTTGGTAGCGGCATCAATTCGTTGGTTTATGTTGGCAACCACAACATCTAACTCGCCTTTTGTGACACCGGCTCCGCTTATGGAATTCTGGCCAACCTCCAGAAGGTTAGTTTGAGGTGTAGCTTCGTTGTTGGCGAGATCTTCGGCTCCTCCAACAGATTTGCTAGCCGCCTTTTTGGATTTTGCCATTACTTCGGCTATAGATCTGAACTTCAAGAAAAAGCTCTCCAAGGATCCCAATTCCAAGTGGGTGATTGAGATTGAAAATGTTATCACGACCCCACGGTGGGCGCCTAATGTTTTAATCAAAAAATGATCAAACACCAAATACGATGCCTTAAGAGCGCGTCGCCCAATTAGAGGTAAGGTGCTAAGAAAGCACGTCACCTAATCGGGGGCAAGGCACTATGAAAGCGTGTATGAAGAAATGTGAAGCCGTAATCACAAAAGTAAAAATACAAAGTAAAGACAAGATAATTTTTATAGTGGTTCGATTCGAGATGAATCTACGTCCACTTTCCAAGCATTTTCATTACGAGATTCCATTTACAATATGCATAAACTCTTTTTTACATTCAATTTTCTCTTTCCTCTCATTAAACCTTGAGAATGATGGAGAAGACAGATCTCGCTTTGAGAATGGTGGATCTCGCCTTGTAGATTGCTCCTATGGAGTTTTGAATGATTTCTAGTAGATGAAGGAGGAAATCCGATCCGTTTGCTAATGGAGATTGGAGGAGATCACTTAATTGAATCGAGCATGGCAAAAGAAGAAGAAGACTTTGGCGGCCATTAATGAAGCTTCAGAAAGAGCTCGGGGTTCGGCGGCCTTTCGTCGTCGAAATGAGAATTCCTCCCCCCACTTCATGTGAATTATGGGAGGTATTTATAGTTGGAGTTAAGGAGTAGTGGCACACTCGTAATTATGGAGTGTATAGCTGGCGCTAGGTTGGCGATTGGTTGGCATTGTGGTATTTACAAAACTGCCACTCCTTTTTTATATTTTGACCAGTACATTCGTTTTTAAGCTGGTCGGTACACTCGTTTTTATCTGGTCGGCCTACAGTCATTTTCATCTGGTCGGCCATACACTCGTTTTCATCTGGTCGGCCTACAGTCATTTTCATCTGGTCGGCCATACACTCGTTTTCATCTGGTCGGCCATACACTCCTTTTTAAGCTGGTCGGCCATACACTCCTTTTTATAATTCTTTCTGCTCATTCATAAATGAAGCCGCTTGTTCACAGTGCTCGATCTCAAATGTGAACGACCAAGAATCTGCTGCTCGACCGACCAGGTGGTGGTGCTTTTCTCGACCAGACCTTGCTCGACCAGAGGTGCTGATGTACCCGAATAGGTGGTGCTCGTCTCGTGACCGACCAGGCGTGATATAGTGCACTAACTCCGTTCGATAATATGCTTGATCGAGCTTTTAGATAGCTAACAAAGTGCAAGGGCTATTGTATAAGTCTTAGATAACAATGTCTAAGATGGATGTATTGAATAGTGCCTTCGGTTCATCCTGTTCCTGGATGACTTGTATGGATGGATGTCTGACAGAGTATTTCCAGACGATCACGTATATTGATTTCTCCAATCGTACCAAGAGTGGAAGCGGAGAAGGAAACTTCTTTTAGCTAACACATAATGTATGGTTGAGGACGTCAATCGGTGATTTGATGGATTTGACGATGTGGCATTCAAAGTGAATCTGGTGTGATGATAAAGCGTAGCTTATAGCCTCACATCCGGTAAATGACAGAAATCGGGCAGGCAGCATGGCTAAGTCGGTCGCACCGAAGTAGGGTGTATAATCACCTGATCTAGAGTTTTATTTACTTATAAAAATCTATTGTTGATGCTGTCCCATTCGGGAAATGGTTGCTGATCCCAACCGTTGGTGATATACATTCGATACACTCAAGCGAAATGAGTGGTCGATCATGTGTGGCCGGGTTGCAAGATGTTCTTGTTGAACCCAGTGTATTCCTTTCTAGAGGTACACTAGCGAAAGGTGGTTCCATACCTTGTCATAGGTGGAAATCCATTACCCAATATGTGATTGCGGTTTTGCTTGTATACTATATATGTAGAACGTGAGATGAAAGCATTTCTGCTAGATGATTATTATATTGTGGTTAATAGACATTATTATAATATCAAAAGGTTTTTGATATAAAGATAATTTGGATTCTCATAAGGGAAAAACCCGTTTCGTTATACGGTGTGGTCTTATGAGATATCGTTTACTTGTTGAACTGTTTTAAACTATTTTACTCACACCAGTCCCATGACTGACCCCGGAGTTTATTTTGTTGTTTTCCCTAAACTCTTGGGTGCCTAAATTTGTACGGGCAGTCAAGTAGTCGGGATTTGCAGATATACTGGAAGAGCTGGAGCAGGAGGCTTCAGGATTATATAGTTATAGTTTTTTCCGCTGTGTTGTAAGTGATGTACTCTGATAAGTGCTATTGTACACATATAATGATTTTATTTCAAGGATATATTATCTATTATATGTTGTTCGTTCCGCTATGAGATTCGTGTTACTCTGATGTTGTGTTCTTCTTCTTCTTCTATTCTAAATTTTTATCTTATCTTTCCTCATCCTCTAATTTCTTTCATTAATGATCGGTATTTTTCGATGTTTGGTTAATCGTCATCGAGTTTATGTCGATAACCAAAGTCGACAAAAACCCGGGTCATTACAATGCCGCCCCAAAAGAAAGTCCTCTTTATATCCTTGTACATCTTATCACCGCCAGGGTGTATAGTCATCTTGGAATGATGCGCTTCCTCGAGAACCTTCTTTGTCAACTCCCTTGCTTGTGGGACGCATAATCTTCCATCTCACCTCAGCTAACCCTTATCATCGATGGCGTACCTACTGAGGTGACTAGAAGTCTCACCCCTAATAAGTTTATCAATCACATCAACAAGCTGAGGGTCTTCACGTTGTGCAGCCCCTATTGAGTCCAAGAGAGTAGGGCGTACTTCGAGAGATGCTAACAAACCTGGTACAAAATCTGAGGAGGGCCTGAAATTAAAACTGGCTATATACTCCAAGCTTTGCCTTTCCACAAAGAGCGGGCTTAAGGTCAGTTTCTTTCGACTCAACGCGTCTGCTACCACGTTGCCTTTTCCGGGAGTATAGGAAATTTCAAAGTCATACGAGGCAAGAAACTCCATCCATCTTTGCTGCCTCAAGTTAAGATCCTTCTGCGAGGAGATATTTCAACGATTTATGGTCAGTGTATAATTCAAACTTCTCACCTAAGAGATAATGGCGCCAAGACTTAAGCGCAAAGACGATGGCGGCTAACTCAAGAACGTGGGTTGGGTAGTTCTTTTCATGAACTTTCAATTGTCTTCCGCCATAAGCTACTACCCTTCCTTCTTGCATTAGAACAGCGCCTAGTCCCATTCCACATGCATCTGTGTATACTGTGGACATTTTGCTTCCATCTGGCAAGGCCAGAACTGGGGCTGTTGTGAGAGCCCTTTTTAATCGTTGGAAAGCAAACTCGCAGTCCAAATCCCAAGTGAACGCCAGATTCTTCTTTGTTAGCCTTGTGAGTGGGGCTGATATTTTCGTGAAATCCCTAATAAACTTTCGGTAAAAACCGGCTAGCCCAAGAAAGCTTCGAACTTCGGTTGCATTTCTTGGTGTCTTCCAATCTTGTACTACCACCACTTTCGCGGGGTCCACAACCAACCCCTCTTTGGTACTATATGCCCCAGAAATCTTACCTCCTTTCTACAAAAGTGGCACTTGGAGAATTTGGCTTTTAGCTAATGTGAACGGAGAGTTTCCATGATTTCTTTCAGATGGTGAGCATGCTCTTCCTCATTCTTTGAAAAGATTAAGAAATCATCTATGAAGACAACCACGAATTTGTTGAGGAATTCTCTGAACACTCTACTCATTAGGTCAACGAAATAAGCGAGTGCATTTGTCAAGCCGAAAGGCATGACAAGCCACTCGAAGAAACCGTCTGGGGTTCTGAACGCCGTCTTATCAATGCTATCGTCAGCTACTCTTAGCTGATGGAACCCAGTTGCCAGATCAAGTTGGGAGAAGACCGACGCTCCTATAAGCTGATCAAACAAATCGTCGATTCGGGGAAGAGGGTGCCTATTTTTCTTGGTCAATTTGTTTAACTCCCTAAGTAGACGCAAAGGCAAAGCGAACCGTCCGCTTTGGTTGCGAACACCACTGGAGCACCCCATTCCGAAATGCTCCGTCTAATGAACCCCTTTTCGAGAAGTTCTTTAACCTGCTTGCTGAGCTCCTTTCTCTCCTTTGGAGCCATGTGTCTGACAGGTAAAGCTACAGGCTTTGCATTATCCACAAGATATATGCGGAAGTCTATTTCCCGCCTCGGAGGTAAGCCTTTCACCTCCTCAAAGACATCCGGATATTCCCGGACTACTCTAACTGATTGCAAATTTTCATCAGAAGCATCAAGCGACTCTAGATAACTAAGCATAACAGAATTCAAGGGATTACAAGAAATTTCTAGAGTGTTACCAAGCCGAGTCAAGAGTCTAACTACTCTTTTCTCACAATCAAGGATGGCCCCATTACTGGATAACCAGTCCATGCCTAAGATCAAACCATATCCCGAGAAGCCCAATATAAAGGCATTACAACTAAACTCAACGCTGAGAATAGAGATTTTCAAACCCAAACAAACCAATGACAAGTAAGCGGAGCCCCCAATTGGATTTGAAACTACTAAGGGATCTTCTACCATACTAGTGTCTAGATGCAGAGATTCTACTAAGGCAGATGAAATAAAAGAGTGTGATGCGCCAGAGTCAAAAAGTGTGCGAACTGGATGATCATAAAGATAAACTACACTTCCTACAGAAGTATTACTACCAAAAGTTCTCAAGATAGGATTGAGAAGATAAGCAGGATAAAACAAAACATCTAGGAGAGGAAGTTAAAGAGGTACCCCCAGAAGGTCCTGCTTGCGGGCCTTGCCCTTGCTTCTTAGGGCAGTCCTTAGCCATGTGTCCAGCCCCACCGCAATGGAAGCAAGTAGCACTCATATTCCTCTTCTTCTTTCTGCAGTCGTTCACCACATGTCCAACAATGCCACAGAAATAACATTTCCTTTTCTCACGTGTCTTGTTATTATTTTTGTGGTCCTTTCCTCCTTGACTATTATCCGTCTTCTTGTTCGGCGATTCTTCCGTTTGCTGGTTCGCGTAGAGGAAGAGGAGGAGTAAAAGCATATGTAGCTGGGGGGTAAGGTCCTTAGACATGCTGAGATAGAAAGGAAAGATTCAAAATGAAGGATAGATAGAGATAGTGCATATGGCTTTGGGGGATTATGTCTTTTAAAATATAACACTTTTTCTTGAAAAAATGCTTCTTTAAACTTTCTTTTTGGAAAACAATTTCAAAAACTTTTATCTTGTCTGGTAAACCTATGCTCTGATACCAAGTGAAACACCCTACCTCCGTTAAGGTCACTCACAAAGGGAATGCCTTAACTTTGGTGGAGGTTTATAAGTAAAAGCCACAGATAAACTCAAGACAGATATAAATACACATATTTTAAACAGCGGAAACCAAACAGATTTTTATTTCATCAATACGTGTTTAAACAAAACATTCCATAATTGTCTCAAAATACTTCCAACATTACAACCTCATTACTGTCTTGATTATTAAAGAAGCATAAAACATAAATAAAGCGACAAAAATACCCATAGTGATATCCAAAGCCATAATCCGAGCAAAAGAGATCCAAATCATACATCTACGTTCTTGGAGCTTGTAAAGAGTCTGACTGAGCTGAGTTGTTTCCTCCCTGTGGACCGGGGGGGAACGAAAGAAAAGAAGACGAAAAGAAAATAGAGTCAGACATAAAGCCTGAGTAAATCTAGTAACTCTTCAGTATGTGAATAAGAAAAGGGCATGATAGACATAAACTGAAAATAGGAAAGTGTCACAAGCTAAGGAAGTGTCGAATGTACTATCGCACCCATACTATATCTCTGCGCCTACTTGAGTTTATTCTAACTGGCACCCCATGCTGAGGGTGAAGTGATCCCCATTTTTTATTTAAAGATTGGCTCCTACTCGCGTTAACATGTGTCATACGGCCCCCAAGAATTGTAGATACCTATGCTGGTCCCACCATGGGGTGTATCAAGACCCATGGTGGCAGCCCCGACACAAATTCTAGAAGGCATAGGTTATACTACTGGTGTCCCCAGTGCCCTGGTTGTCTGCTCCGGAGTGTGTGCACGCCCGCACCCCGTTAGACCTGCACTGTGCACCCACCGCCGTCGTTTGACTCCTTACAATCAGCCCAATAATCGTGCCCCACCCTGCCTAGTTTCAAGGTACCATGATACCTAACTTGGGTTACTGCTGAAACGGGTCCCTCGTTACTAGGATTTTCTAGCCAAACATGTTAAGTGGTTAAGTGTCTGTATTTACCTAACCCCACCCATCAATTTTTGTTAACATGTTTAATTTGGTAAAGTGTTTAAAGTTGACTTAACCCTACCACCTTTCCTTAGCCTCTTCGGAGCACCAGACCGCTCACATTAGACAGGTATTGCTACGGTTACTGGATGTGCCGGTCGGTTCCGGGCAGGTTCACACCGTAGCTCAGTCTAACCTCGGGTCCTTATTGGGCTCAATGCTTAACCACCCACATTGGATATGTATTGTTGTGACTACTGGACAACCGGGCGGGACCGGGCGGGTTTACATCACAACTTAATCCAACCTCGGGTTAAGCATATCGTGTTTTCTAAATTTACATATTTTATTACTTCTCAATTATATGTAAATGTCATATCTTTTATTCTAGGGTATATCAATTCACACCGCTTAAATGTCATTGTCGTTGGCATGTGCCAACCATGCCAACATATAATTTCATGTTTTACACCCAACGTTATTACCCCCGTTTGTACGTTCGCAACATTAAAACATGTGTTGGGCTTGTCACAATTCAGCCCAACTTTATAAACGTGAGAAAAAGGGAAAATCAATAACATGTAACATTTTACAACATATAAGGGTGTGTGGCGCATGAACTTGCAATTTAGCGATACTAACATAAATGATGGGTCATGTGAACTTGCATTCAAATCAAAGTATAACTAATTAGGTAACATATGAAATGACATGGTTTAGGCTAATACAAACTTGTGTTTAAACATGTTTAACTTGGCATAATGTCAACCACAAAACTAGCATGTTGTATATTCGCCAAAATGTACAATTATAACATCTAATCACATAGCCTATTTCAACATGAACTTGCATAGTTTATGAAACCCAAACGATACTTAACATAAATCCAATTATACTTGCAAATAAACATGAGAATGATATCATAGTTCTTGGGTCAAGTAGGCATAAAAGGTTTCAAATCTAGAACATGTTTACATAAGCCTTAATTTAGACTTAGTGAATGTATATAGTCCATGCCATAGGTATAAACATAAAGGGATCAAATTCTAGTTTTTGCCACAAACTTGCAAGTGCCATTGTTTTCATATACAATTGTTAAATAGGCTTGCATCAATCAATTTATGCCATAAACATCAATACACAAGTCATGATAGAATCGTTACAATACACAGAATTTATACAATAACACAATTCTATTTTCATTTACATCGAATCACATCATAGTTTTTTTTATTCATAATCTGAAAAGTCACTATACTTACAACGAATGCAGACTCTTGAATTCTGGATTTTGAATTTTGAAATTGAGATGCGCTCCTTTGGGTAGACTAACGTTGCATTGATTGATTTGATTAAACCTTAATCTTCTTAATTTGATTCGTCTCTAAGCTTTGGTATTGGCTTGTCTCTAGGCTTTCTAACTGACGGCCACTCCTAGTTTCTTTCCAGCAGCATGACGGCTTTAGTATTATATTATTTGTGTGAATTTAGGGTTAGACTTGAGTTGTATTTATAGAATTTCAATCTAATTAGAGCCGTCGATGAAGCTAGAGTGAATCCAGACCATCCATCTCAAGAGAAGCCAATCAGAAAGTGACATGTAAGCCCAAGTGACTCAGCCAAGCCTCAGAATTCGACCAGACCCTGACCAGGCCAGCCAGGGCCTGACCAACAGGTCTTTCGGACCTGGGCGCACTTGGCAGGTGTGCCAGTGCTAAAATTGTACTGGCGCACTTCCCAAGTGCGCCAATTCAATTTTGTTCTGGCGCACTTCCCAAGTGCGCCAGTGCATTCTGACCCATTTCTAATTTTTCCGCCCAACTTCGTTCGTCCATATCTTCTTCATACGATATCTGTTTTACGCAAACTTGGACTCTATCTCAAGAAGAATTTCGAGACGAACGTAATGGTGTAATTCCCTTAATTCCATCATTTAAAATTAATTATACTTTAATTTGTGAAGCTTAATGTCATAGAATTCACGGGGTGTTACAATACCCCCTCTAAAAAGAAGGAGCCCGAAACCTATAGGGCATCAGCAAAGGTTCATCCGACATGGTATACTCGCCAGTAATTAACCGACGTAACACTGACACATCACAGGAGGAAGAGTATCAGGTCAGAGCATAAAGATGGCCCGTGACCAACTCCTGAACGGCCTCATAAATGACGAAGGGGATACCTTCGTAAGTAATATGGGTATCAGTGGAAGCTACCTTTCAGGGAGTCAAACCGGAAGGCTAAACCAAGACTCAAGCAAGGATACATGCTACTCATACTGATCCACTTAGTACCTGAACCATCAACGGTTCTAAATTGGCGGATATATACGTACATCGTGAAGGCGGGCCCCTCTAAGTACCTACAATAAAGCCGAAAGCCTACATCCAAAAACTTACGCTAAAGGACCGACACTTGGAGGCATCCACCGAGAAATTCGAAATGCCTCCGCAATCCGTCTCGGAAACAAACTCCTTTCTACCTTGGAGAGGCTCCAATTCACCTAGGAACCTTGCTTCGAAGACTGTAACCGGGACCATGAGGATGACCGACTGCCAGATGCCCGAGACCAAGGGAAAAAGCGGCCGATAGGAATCATTCAGTCCCAACAACTTACTGATAGAAGGACCCCAGATTCTCTATAAATAGGACCCCAGGAACTCCATAAAAGGGGACGCAAGTAAATCATCAATTCTTGTAATATATATGCAAACTATGAATGGAGAATTCCGAGTCCCACACATCTTACGATTCGATAATCTTGTTGTGTCATAATGATGAAACAGGGAGTTAACACTAACCTTTCTGATGAGGAGATCAACCAAGGTGCCCCGACAATGGAGGAAGAGGACTTTTGGAAACACAAAGTCCCTTTTTCCTTGCCCTAGGGGTCTGCCATGATTGGTCCATATTCTCATGCTGAGCCTAACGCTTTCCGTACATTGATGTAAGGAGACCGTCTACGAATTGCTAACCCGATCCCTGTCGTGATTCAGGCTCCTCTCTTGGGCAGATCTGACACGGAGGAATCATCGCAGTTAACGAATATTGCGATGCCTTCATCCTTGAACTCAAGGGAAACGTTAGCCTGTTTTCTTCTTATTGTAGTACATAATGTCTTCTTCATGGCTTAGAAGCTCATCAATTCCATGAATCCTAACGACATCAAGTTAAATAACTTTCCCAGGTTCAAGTCGAAATACCATCGTGCAATACGTGTAGTATTCACCCTCTGGGGGCAAGGTTAATGGCTATTAGGTTTAAAGATTCTAATGCCCCGAGGAAGGTGATTCAGCTTACAGTCATAGGCTTAGGATTATATCCTGGAGACTCTAAGTCATAAAGATGTCAAATCTCGTGAACGCATACATTACATACTGTAATCCGGGTGTTGACGAAAAATGTCGTTAACAACAAGTAAATTTATAAATGATATTTTTAAATGTAGTGAATTAATTATCATGAGATAAATTGAATTTTTTTAATTCGAGTATGAATTTAAAAAATAGATTTTGAAATTATTTTGAAAAGGGAACGACAATTTTTATTCCAAAATTCGGAATACAAAATGAATTGAGTTTCAAATAGATTTTGAAATGAAACTTGTTTTAATATATAAAACAAGGAAGTTGAATTTATAAACGATGTGTATAAATCTAATGAAATAAATTATCATTCGATAATTTAGAAGTTTAAATTAAAATATTTAATAAAAGTGAATTGGAAAACGTGTTGAAAAAACGATTGATTATATTCCGGAATTTGGAATACAAACTAAATTGAGAAAAATCCAACGGATTATAATTGGAATTCGATTTTATCGAATTTTATAAAACAATTTATTTCTAATGAAATTGGAAATTAATAATAGAAAGGGAGTTGTGATTGAACTAATAACTGAATAATGAAATAATCGACGATTAGGTATAAATCAGAAATATTAAGCTGAATTTGGAAACTAGATTAATTTATATATTAAAATATATAAGAATGGAGTTGAAATTTATTTATAAACGAAATTTAAACGTTTATGTCTAAATATAGTTAAAGCGAACTCGTCGCAACGCAGTAGTTCGTAATTTGGCATTTCAAACTTTAATTGAGTATACAGAACACAGTTTAAGTTGGATTTTTTAAAACAAGAATCATCAGGACCGATTTGATAATAGTTTTCCAATGGGAGAGAAAAATATGGATTTCGTCTTATAGTTTGAGTTAAGTCAGTATCAAATTTCCAAAAAACAGCGCCATAACCATTATTAGACAATAACGTTTATTTAAATTAATAAAAGGGGTTTAAACAAATAAAACTAGAATTTCCATTAGAAAAATCCAGATTTGAGTTATAAAATAAATATGAACTCAAGTCAAGTAATGGATTGATTTTTGAATCAAAAATCAGACTTTTAATTGTTAGAATTAGCTAATTTGAAGAATAATTAGTAAATGGAATTTTGAATCGAAATTGGACTTTGGATAGGTAAATTGGATTTCTGAATTCATATTCGAAAACAAATATGAAAATTGAATTGGAAACGAAATTCGATTGGTTTTTAAGTCAGTTAAAATATATTTGAATGTGATATGTTCAAATAAAAAAGTGAAATCATCAAAATAGCTAATTAAAGAATAAATCAGTGAATTGAGTAAAAATGATCGGATTGAGTTGGAATAAATTGGAATTGAATGAGTATGTATAAAATAGGTATGGAATGAAGAGAATGAAATTTATATTTTGAGTGTCCGACAAAAAGGTACATGTTTAAATTCCATATGAGTTTTTATATGCCAAATCGGCAAGCTACTTGGCTTTTTGATTTTCTTTTTGAATGGAAAGGGGCCAGTTAGAGAGGCGAGTTGAGGTTTGAGCTATTAACCGATACAAAGGAGGTGCTGGCAATTTTTTTTGGAAATTTAAGGATTTAGAATATTTTTAAGAAAAATTGATAACTGGAAATCAATATATCAATATATATATAATTCAATAAGGAATGAACTTAAAATAGAATATTATAAACAAAAAGGAAATCTATAATTAGATCTGGTAAAAATAGAAAGAGAAACGTATATACGTTTTTAAAATGAATAATTAGTTTTTATGGTGTTGGTTATTTGAGGTAAGTAGTCTTGTCTGTTTTGAAGTTAAGGATGTTTTCAGTCAAGGTCTGAGAGGTAATTATACCCCAACTTGATTGATTCATTATTAACTGATAAATAGAAAGATTCAGTCTTGAAGATCAATGTTTAAGAGATTTAGTTGAATGCAATATTTTGGGTTATTGTAACAATGTTTTACTCGACAGTCGTTTTAACCCAGTTAAGTGGAATTTTGGAAATATAAATAGAAAATGTTGCCTAAGTCTAAAAATGAATGGTCGTGAAAGAGATAAGTAATTGGATTATTTTCCAATTATGAATAGAAGATAATTTCCTAGTATAGAAAATAAAAGAAGGCGATATATGAATATGTTTTCCAAATAATGTAAAAGGCCAAGATGATTGTTGAAATATTGAGTAAGCAAATATTGGTAAGGAAATGGAGAAGTGATTTAATTAATGAAATATTAATTAAGGGGCCCAGTGATTGTCTGATTCTTTGGATGGATGTATGTTTTTCTTCGATAGATAAATACCAGACTATTGAAGTATTGGCCAATATCGTTGTCAATATGTTGAGACCAGTTAGATTATTACCCGAGAACCACTCTGTTTTGGTAACAGCATTGAGAATCGGATTATATGAAGACAATCGAAGACGGAGTAAAGTGCAAGGGCTTGTTCTGTTAATCCTAGGTAGAAATTGTCTAAGATGGATCAATTGAAATTGTGCCTTTGGTTTCGTTCAGTCCCCGAATGAACGTGTATGAACGAATGTTTGATAGAGTATTTCTATTGATCACATACGTTAGTCTGTACAAATATACATATGGTGGCGGAGAATTTATTCTCTTAGCATAATATATAGAATAACTTTATGCGAATCAATTAGTGATTAACGGATATAACAATGTGGCATCCAAAGTGATGTGTTATAAATGAAAGGTAAGTAGTCGTAACCTCAAGCCACGCAACCGAGAAACGGTATAAAATCGGGTAGGTCGCATGACTAAGTGGGTCGTACCCAAGTAGGGTGTATTGTCCACTGATTTAGAGAAAATCCTTTTGCTTCTTTATCTTATTGCTTTGCTTTGAAACAGTTGCTGATCCCACCGTTGGTGACAAAACATTCTGTACTCTTAAGTGAAGTGAGGGGTCGGTCATGTTTAGCTTGGGTTGCAAGATGTTCTTGGTGTATTCCTCTCTAGAGATACACTGTTGGAAGGTGGTCCCATACCTTGCCAATTGGAATCCATTATCTAATAAGATCCTATGGTTTTGATTGTATACTATGTATGTAGAGCATGAGATGCAAGCATTCTGCTAGATTGGTATTTACTTGTTTTAGACACTATTATAATATCAGCAAAGTATTGATTTTAAAGAATGTTTGGGTTACCGTAAGGTAAAAACCATCCGTGTTTATGTGTGGATCGGTCTTACATTTTTCTTTTCTTTTTAAAAATATTTTAAAAATTAAACCAAGTGGTTGGAGTTTACTCACACCAGTCCCATGACTGACCGAGAGTTTATTTTGTTTTGTTTTACCCTAAACTCTTTGGTGCCCAAATTTGTAGGGTAGTCAAGTAGTTCATATATTTACAGATACTTGGAGGAGCACGGACCAAGAGGCTTCAACGTTAGATATTTACTATTTATTTTGCGTCATGTTTTATTGTACTCTGATGATGGTATGCATATGTATACAAAAAATTGTGTATTCCAAAAGTTGCTATATATATATATATATTATATTTTATTCCACTGTGATGTGAGATTTTGTGTTGTTGTTCAGTTCTGTCTTCTATCTATTTTCTTCTATTCTAATTTTCTTTCTATTTCTCATCCTCTAACTTCTTTCTATTAATGATCCGGTAATTTCTAGTGTTTGGTTAGTCGATATGGTATTTGTATCGATAATCCGGATCGAGAAAAATGACTGTTTGTTACATAACATGTCATTTTTTTTGGAAATACGACTCATTTTAGATTGATACAACAAAATAAGTTAACAATTGTTAGCTAGTTAATAGTATTTTTTCTCTCAACTAAGATCGAATAAGAAATACAATGAAAAGTTGAATTACAAGCGATAATCGTGTAACTGGTGCATAGGGAGATTCTTAGGTGATGGCCATGAAGTCTATTTTAAATTGTAGTCTTTGTTTAATGAGTGGAGTATTTATAATACTTATATTGGCTTTTCGAATCTTTGAAACTAAGTTGTGTTAAGCTAAATTACATAACTTTATCTTCTTTTTGTATTCAATAATAATAGTAATTCAAGGGTATCCAACATTGCTTGTAAAAATCTAGCGTTGGTAAGCAAACTCGCCAAGCTCTTTCCGACATCTTGTTGACAAAGTCAGTGTCAGTATACCTTGGTCTCATTTTATGAGTTGTACACCTAAGGATTACTGAAGTCTTGTTGACAAAGTCAGTGTCGGTCTCCACAATCCGCCAAGCTCTTTCCCAACTCTCCATCAGTCCGCAAGGCAGTGCATGGGTGGTATACCCTGGTCTTTTAAGTTAGGTGTTAATCATAAATTTTAATTTTTATAGAGACAGAGAATAATCAATGATGCCTAAGCACTTCTTGACCTTATTGATTTGACTAGTCATACACAAGGAAATTAGAATACCACTTTGCGAACATTGACAAGCAAACTAAAAATTTATCTCATGGCTGCATTATGTTATCAACTGAACCAACTGGCCAAACTAGAATTTAAAATTTTGAATTATGTTGAAAATTTGTGACAAATTGAGGTATCTAAAATAAAATCAACTAACTAAAAATTGTTAATTTACCTTTTTGTACCACTTTTCTGAAACAAGTCGTGTTTTCGTTTTTTGTTTTCATTTGCATATGTCCCATGACACCCCACGTACGTTAATGCCACTCATTAAGAGAATACATTAAGTTTTGTGAAGCGTTATAGGTAAACAGAAACATAAACATTACAAGACAAATATAAAAATAGCAGCGGAATAAAAACAAACTTTATTAATTATAATGCATTGTGGTTCAAAACATCATATGCCTTAATTACATAAAAACCAGTACATCATAAAAATTTCTATCTTGTACTTAAACACCAGAGTTAAAAATAAGAAGAAAAATCCCCAAATAAAAACATAGCCATAGTAGCAAAGATAGGAGATTGAGCAATACATCTAAGCAGCTCCAGCAAATGATAGCAGAATCCTGATCAAACTTGAGTGTTCCCACCCTGAAAGTATCATGACAGGCATATAAAGTGGATAAGAAAGATAAGATCACAAAAGGCAGGTATGATAGAGTGTTTGCTTCTCTAATGATTACTCTGCACCAATACTAGTATGACCATAATAGGATGATCCCAACAACTATAAGATGGTAGACTTAGTCGTACTTCTGGTGAGAGGTATTAACCCCATACAATCCACATGCAGCCCGACCTAACAGGTTCCTAAACTTTACAAGAGTCTAGATGTACCATAACACTACCATAATCGATCAGCTCCCTACTTCGTAGATACCATGTGCCGGCCCCACAGTAGGAGGTATGTAATGACCCGCATTGGCAGAGGTATTTTAATTTATTTATTTAATTATATAGATAGTGATATAATGAATTTAATGATCGTGGGATAAAAAAATGATGAATATTTAATTAAAATAATAAATTAAATAATATATTTAATTCTGAAATAATCAGAATTGGCTGAAATGACGATATGGTGTGAACCGGATCATCTGTTATATTTAATTCATCTTGGGATTGAATTTAAATAACGAATATATTATATAAACGACAGTTTGAACATAGAATTATAATATAATTAAAATCGAGCTTGAAATGACGCTGCAGTTCGATATTTGGCGATTCGAACTTCAACTGAATGTACAGGATTCGTTTTAAGCCGGATTTCTGTGAAACAAGAAACGTGTGGAGCTGGTGGAGTATATCTTTCTAGTGGAAGAGAAAAATCGGGATTTCGTCGTGTAGATTTTGAGATATGTCCAAATCAAATTTTAGAAAAAGTCGCTGTGGAATTCCTTTATATTTTATAAAGGAATTATTTATATTTTAAAAAAGGAATCTCAATATAAATCGAATATCGGATTGACCCAGAAGTGAATATCAAGTTAGAAATTCATATAGGAATATTCTAGAGCTGTATGGTATTCCACTGCGAATATATACGATAATATTTATTTTTAAATATTAAATTTAATTATATTTAAATATATTTATATATTTAAATGGGTCATTCAGAGCTTTAAAAATAGCCATTTTTGCAAACGAAGTCGGAATTCGACGAAACTAACTTTGTTGGATCCGCAATGTCAAATAGTTGTTAGATTTCCAGTTTCGTGATTTTTAGAGTCACCGTGTGGTCGTACGGATTTTTAGAGTGAAAAACAGTTAGTATTTCGATGGCTAAAAATACGCTGTGTGAGCATACGGAGTCGGAATTCGTCAAAACCAGTTTCGTTGGGACCATAATGTCGAACTCTAGCTACATGTCCAGTTTCGTGATTTTTGGGTATTGTGTGTGATCGCATGAATTTTTAGAAAGAAAAAATAAAATATAAAACTAAAATATCCAAGTGTTGTGAACCAAAACTGGCCACCCACCGTTTGTTTCAGCCACACAAGATTCCTTGCTCTCGTATAAAAATATTTTCAAGCCGCCACTTCCTCAGTTCCTTCACAGAAAAATCAAAAGGGAACCGCAAGAAAAAAAATCAAAACAAACAAAAGAAAAAAAAATCCTAAAATCAAGTTCTATATATATATGGACTCGCATCAGAGTTGGCATCGATTCCGTGTAGTTTTTATAGGGCTCGAACGCCATTTTTGGTTGCTGGAAAATCGAGCGTGCGCTTAGGGTTCCAGTTTTTGGCAAAGTAAGGGAGAATGGGTTTAGTATGATATCGAAATCGGGTTCCTGATGCGGTTTGGAGTTTGTAGGGGGAGTTGTGGGGTAGTCGTCGATGGTTTGTATCGGACCTAGTAAGTTGCGTGGTCGGATCGCAACTGTAAGGGAGCCGGTGAGTTGAAATTGTAGGGTATGGAGATGGTTAGATTTTGATGGAGAGAGTGAAGATGTGTTCGGTTTAGAAAATAAAGGAGAAGAGGAGGAGAACGAGGTGATCGAAATGAGGAAATGGCTACAGGAGCTTGCGCAAGTACTGTTCATCGTTTTGGGGAAGATGGGTGTCGGGATTGAGCTGTTGGATTTGAGTGGGCCGTTGGTATTTGAGGGGTAAAGCCCATATTATTAAATTAATTAAGTTTGTTTAACTCAATTTGTATAGGAACTTATAATCTCAATAACTTATTCATATGGAATCAGAATCACGAACCGTAAGTTGCGTCGGGATCGTACGGACGTCAACTACAACATGGAGCTGACAGGGAGTGAATCCAAGCTCGTTACAATTTATTGCAAAATAAATTGTCTGTCTGAACCAAGCGACAATTGTCGTTAATTAACGATGATAGTCCAATGTGAGTAAATCTCACTAACTCTGAACAGTTTATAATTTCATGTTGTATTTTTAGAACTGTTAGAAATTGTCTGATTGACTGTGTGTTGACTGTTTGATTGAACTACTAGTCAGTTAGTTGAATTTCTATATTGATTCTGTTTAACAGAATATATCATATGGAACTGAAAGTGATGTTATCTATATTGTTTAACATCTGTGATGCAGGGAAACAGATTGGAGGAATCCAACTGGATTCCTCAACATTTATTTTACTGTGATTCATATATTATGATATATGATGTGATATATAATCTGTTGTTTATTGTGTGTGTTTGGAAGATATTATCGTTGTTGTATGGTGTGTTAAGTACCATAGAAATACCAGAATGTGGAAAAGGGATTTTCAAAGTATATTTTTGAAATTAATTTGTTTATATAAAATCAATGGATTTTATATTATAAAAGAAAAAGGATTTTGAATAAAAGAAATATATTTGTAAATCAAATATAAGGGAAATATATTTGTAAATCAAATATAAGGGAATTATATTTGTTAATCAAATACAAGGGGATTTATTTGTTAATCAAATATAAAGGAATTTATTTGTTAATTAAAAGAAAAGGAGATATTTATTTGTTAAATAAATAGGATTAAAAGAAAATATTTACTTGTTAGAATAAATAGAATTAGAATAAAGGAATATTTATTTGAGAAAATAAATAGAATAAAGGAAATATTTATTTAGAAAATAAATACGATATTTTAAAAGGAGTTAGAATTAATCAGTTAGAGTTAAAGGAGTTAATCGAATATAATTTATTCGAATAGAGTTAAAGGAGTAAGTCGAATATAGTTTATTTGAAAGGAGTTAATCAGTTAGAGATAATCAAATAGAGTTAATCGATTAGAGTTAGAACCGAACTAGAGTTAATCAAATAGAGTTAAAGATATAGAGTTAAGCAAAATTAGAAACTGACTAGAATTAGTAAGTTGAATGGGTTCCTGAGTATCGATCTGATGTTGGTTTCGGCCTTCGGGGTTTATACTTAGGAAGTTATTCTCTTGTTAGTTTATAGTTAGAGTTTGACAGATGTGGAAGAATAGTGATACATAATTAAGCCATGGAAATGTTTTCCAGTGTTAATAACGTAGAAAATAAGATATATACATATATATATATATATATATGATTGATGATTGATTGATAGAATTTCCATCTGGAAATGATATCGTTGTGTGCACACGTATTTTCCTTCGATAGTTAAATCACAGACTATCGAAGTTTTGACCAATTTACGTTGTTAATATGGAGAGACCGGTTGGATTATTATCCGAAGAACCACTCTATATTGGCATAAGCGTTGCGAATCATATATGCCAAAGATAATTGAAGACGGAGCAAAGTGTAAGGGTTATTGTATAAATCTTAGGTAACAATGCCTAAGATGGTTATGCTGAATAGTGCCTTCGGTTCATCCTGTTCCTAGGTGACTTGTATGGACGGATGTCTGACAGAGTATTTCCAGACGATCACGTATATTGATTTCTTCAATCGTACCAAGAGTGGAAGCGGAGAAGGAAACTTCTTTTAGCTAACACATAATGTATTGTTGAGGGCGTCAATCGGTGATCTGATGGATTTGACGATGTGGCATTCAAAGTGAATCTGGTGTGATGATAAAGCGTAGCTTTTAGACTCATCAACCGGTAAATGACAGAAATCGGGCAGGCAGCATGGCTAAGTCGGTCGCTCCGAAGTAGGGTGTATAATCATCTGATCTAGAGTTTCATTTATTTCTAAAAATCTATTGTTAATGTTGTCCCATTCGGGAAACGGTTGCTGATCCCAACCGTTGGTGATATACATTCGATACACTCAAGCAAAATGATTGGTCGGCCATGTGTGGCCGGGTTGCAAGATTTTCTTGTTGAACCCAATGTATTCCTCTCTAGAGGTACACTAGTAGAAGGTGGTTCCATACCTTGTCATAGTTGGAAATCCATTATCCAATACGTGCTTGCGGTTTTGACTGTATACTATATATGTAGAACGTGAGATGAAAGCGTTTCTGCTAGATTGATATCTATTTGTATTTAGATATTATTATAATATCAGAATGATATTGCTTATCAAAGATGTTGGATTCTCATAAGGGAAAAACCCGTTCCATATTCACGGCGTAGTCTAATGAGGTATCATATATCTGTTAAACTATTTTACTCACACAAATCCCATGACTGACCCGGAGTTTATTTTGTTGTTTTCCCTAAACTCTTGGGTGCCTAAATTTGTACGGGCAGTCAAGTAGTCGGGATTTACAGATATACTTGGAGAGCTTGGAGCAGGAGGTTCAAGATTTTATAGCTATTGTTTTTCCGCTGTTGTTGTAAGTGTTGTATTCTGACAAAGTGCTATTGTATATATATAACTGTTTTACTTAAAAGTTATGTTATATGTTATTCGTTCCGCTGTGAGATTCGTGTTACTCTGATGATGTAAGTTCTTCTATTCTAAGTTCTATCTTATCTATCCTCACCCTCTAATTTCTTTCATTAATTACCAGGATTTTCCGATGTTTGGTTAGTCATCATCGTGTTTGTGTCGATAACCAAAGTCGCAAAAATCCGGGTCATTACAAGGTATCACTTCCTAAAGTGGCAACCCTTCGTTGATGTGCACAACCATATCTACCAGTGTCACGGTCGTCTTATCCCACTCTGCCCAGACCATGCATGCACATGGCTTGTAACGACCCGTATATCTAGCGATATAATAATTAATTAATTTAATCATTTAAATAGTGATTCAGAGAATTAAATGGTTGTTTAATTAAATAATATTGAATATTTAATTAATATAAATAATAGAATAATTTATTTATTTCCGAAATAATCGAAAATAACAGAATTCACAATATTGTGTGAACTGGACAATTTAAAATATATATTTCAGTTTAGAGTTGAATTATATTAACGAATTTATTCATAAATGTCAGTTGAACGTATAATTAATATTATAATTATAATCGAGTTCGAAATGACGTAGGAGTTCATAATTTGGCTATTCGAACTTTAAACGAATATACAAAATCCATTTTAAATCGGATTTCTGTGAAACAAGAAACGTTCGGAGCTGGTGAAGTATATTTTTCTAATGGAAGAGAAAAATCGAGATTTCGTTGTGTAGATTTTGAGTTATGTCCAAATCAAATTTTTGAAAAGTCGCTATGGAATTCCTTTATAATTTATAATGATATATTTATATTATAAATGGATTTTCAATATAAATTGAATACTGATTTAATCTGGATTTGAAATGTCAAGTTATAAATTCAGATAGGAATGTTTTGGAGCTGTACGATATTCTATGTGAATATATACGATAATATTAATTTATTAATATTAAATTTAATTATTTTTAAATATATTAATATTTAAATGGGTTATTTAGAGCTTTAAAAATAGCCAATTTTGCAAACGACCTCCGTTTTCGATGAAACTAATTTTGTTGGATTCGGATTATTAAATTATCGTTAGATTTCAATTTTCGTGATTTTTGGAGTCAGTATGTGGCCGTACGGGATTTTAATGTGAAAAACAGTAGATAATTTGACTTTAAAAATACAATGTGTGAGCAAATGGACTCGGATTTCGACGAAACAAGTTTCGTTGGGTCCGTAATGTCAAACTCTAGTAGTATGTCTATTTTCGGAGAATTTGGATATGTTATGTGACTGTACAGATTTTTAAATAGTAAATACAAACAACAATTGATTAAAGTGGAATAGAATAATGAATATAAAAATGTTATAAATTGCCTATATATATTCTTTAACTTTTTTAAACCTAACAATTTTCCTCTTCACGGTCAAACACAATTCCGCCGCTCTATCTTTCTTCACACAGCAAGATTTTTATTTGAAAAATCAAAAGAAATTCAAACGCAAGTCTATAAATTAAAATATACGTATATTCGAAACCGTTGTAGGCAAGTCTTTGATCTGGGGTTTTTCTGTGCAGCTCGATCATCGTTTCTGGAGTGCGGAAATTGTACAGCAAAGCTAGGGTTTAAGCTTGTGAAAAATCGAAGCATTAAATCCTAATTTGAATGTTATATTTGCGGTTCTGGGTAGAAAGCGCATATGTGTGTAGTATTTTGGGTTAATTGGTGTTGAGAAGTGTCGATGGTTATCTGGGACATCGTGAGTGGGGAGTTCGACGCGCTGAGGAGGAGCTGTTTGAGTTGTATGATTTTGACACGGGTTGATCGAGAATTCAAAGAGGATCTCAATGGTGAACTCAGTACGAGGATTCGTGGATTGTCGAGAGGGCAATGGGCGTTTACAGATCGGGAAATGGTGAATTATGTGGAGCGGGTTGTTCTCGTAACAGGAAATTGGAGGAGAAGGAGTTGCGAGTGGGCCTTTGTTGGTGATGGGCCATTTGAAAAATGGGTGAGGCCCATTGAATAATAAATTAAGTTATTTTAGTTTAAATTAGTATATAATCTTGTAATCACAATATCTTATTCATACGGTATCGAAATTCAGCGAAACTAGATCTGTTAGGATCATATGGACGGGGGCTAAAAAATGGAACTGACTGGGAGTGAATTGGAGCCCGTTACAATTTATAGCAAAATAAATTGTCTATCTGAATCAACCGATGTTTATCGTTATTTAACGATGATCGTCCAATGTGAGTAAATCTCACTAACTCTGTACAGTTTATATTTTATAAATATAATCTAGTATTGATAAATGATGATTGATTGCTGTGTGTTGATTATTTGGTTGAATTGTTGATTTATTGGTTGAAATTTTAGATAACGATATATATATAAATCGTTAATCAAATATTGATTCTGTTTATTAGAATATTTCATATTTAAATGAAATCGATGTTATTTATATTGTTTAACATCTGTGGTTGCAGGGAAACAGGTTAGAGGAATCCAACTGGATCCTCAATATTATAATACTGTTTGTTTTCATATATTGTGATATGTGACGTGATATATAATCTGTTATTGATTATGATGATACTGGTCATGTTATTTGGTATTTTAAATACCATATGAAGTATTGGAATGTAAAAAGGAAATTTTCAAAGTGAATATTGAAAATGAAATATTTATATATGAAATAAATAGGATATTATAAAAGGTAATATTTGGAAGACAAATATTGGAAAATATAATTAAGGAAATGAATAGAATTATATAAAAGGATTTATATAAAATAAATAGAATTATATAATAGGATTTATATATAATAAATAGAAGTATATAAAGGGAATTATAAATGGGATTTAAGTGTTAGAAATAAAAAGGAGATTTGTATGAATAATTCTACAAATAAAAATATAAATAGAATTTAGATATTTGGTTTTAAATATGAAATCAAACTGTTTTGATTGCAAAGAAGAAATATTATTCACATTTAATGTGAATAAAGGATTTAAGAAAATATTTTGCAAATAAAATATTATAAAGGAATTTGGGGTTGAATTAGGAATATAAACGGAATTACTGAAATTAGAAACTGACTGGAAATTAGTTGAGTTGAATGACTTTCTGGGTATCGATCTGATGTTGGTTTCGGCCTTCAGGGTTTATGCTTGGGAAGTTGTTCTCTTACTAGTTTTCAGTTAGAGACCGATAGAGGTGGGAAGACATCGATGCGTGAAATCAGAAATGGAAACGTTTTCCAAAGTTAATAACATATATTTTCTAATTTTAGAAAATAAGGAATTTATGAATATATGAAAACGATAAATGGGAAATTGGGAAATGAAATGATGATTGATCGGTAAGATTTCCATTTGGGAATACGACCGTTGTTTGTACACATGTTTCCTTTGATAGTTAAATCACCGACTATCAAAGATTTATACCGTTTCGGTTGTCAATACGGAGAGACTGGGATCAGATTCATTATCTGAAAACCACTCCATATAGCATTAGCGTTGCGAATCAAATATGATGAAGATAATTGAAAACGGAGTTATGTAAGGGCTGTTCGGTAAAATCCTAGGTAGAAATTGTCTAAGATGGATTTACATAATAGTACCTTTGATCTGTCCAATCCCAGGACGACCTGTATGGAAGAATGTCTGACAGAGTTTATTTAATAGATCGCGTAAGTTGAACTCTTCAAACGTATTTATGTTTGGTGGCGGAGGAATTCGTTTCTCTTAGCTGTATACCCGTGGTATTTTGGGGGAAATCAATTTGTGGTTTGGCGGGTATGACAATGTGACATTCAAAATAAATAAAGGTGTGATCTGTATGTTATGGCCTCTAGCCTTACAACCGAGAAATGGTATAAAATCGGGTTGGTCGCATGGCTAAGTGGTTAACTGCCAATTAGGGTGTATTGTCACTTGATCTAGAGAAATTCCATTTAATTCTATAATCTATTTCGATGTTGTCCCTTTTGGGAAACAATTGCTGATCCCAACTGTTGGTGATAATACATTCGGTACACTCAAGCGAAATGAGTTACCGGTCATGTTTAGCCTAGGTTACAAGATGTTCTTGTTGAACTCGGTGTATTCCTCTCTAGAGATACACTGTCGGAAGGTGGTCCCATACCTTGCTAGTTGGAATTCATTACCCAATAAGCGCCCGTGGTTTTTGATTATATATTATGTATGTGGAACGTGAGATGAAAGCATTCTGCTAGATGATCATTATATTGTGGTTGATAGACATTATTATAATATAAAATGAGTTTGATATAAAGATTATCGTTCCTTTCAAAAGGTTTTTGAATGTTGGACCAAGTGTTTTGGATTCTCATAAGGGAGAAACCCATTCCGTTATACGGCGTGGTCTTATGAGATATCATTTAATTGCTCAAACTGTTTTAAATGGTTTTACTCATGCCAGTCTCATGACTGACCTGGAGTTTATTTTGTTTTCTTTTCCCTAAACTCTTGGGTGCCCAATTTTGTACGGGCAGTCAAGTAGTTAGGATTTTACATATTGTGACGGCAAAGAATTTCGCTCGGTCCGAACCAGTCGCTAAACCGATCCAGGCCGTTCGAAACGCCCTATCGTTTGAGAACAGGACAAAACAGAACGCATACAGAAGAACATTTCACTGTGTATCACAACAATGCATCAGATTACAAGAATATACAGAGTATAAATGAATATTACACAGAAATATCAGAGACTTAAATTACATTTAAATACATAGCAGCGGAAAATAATACAATACACAACTAGAAAGAGATATACGGATACAAAGCTTTCCGGATATCGTTCCAGCTGTAAACCAGGATCCTGTGAATATAATCTGCAAAACCAAAACTACTAGCTGCCCGTGTCAAAATAGGGGAACCCAGAGTTTAGGTCAAAACAGTAAACTCCAGGTCAGTCATGGGACTGGTGTGAGAACTAAAACAGTTATTATCTTTATTTTCAAAGCAAGGTAAATCAAGGGACCACGCCGTATAACACGGAACGGGTTTCCTCCCAAGAATACCAGTGCATAAAACAACAGCGCAATGCTAAATAAAGAAAAATGAAGATGTTATAAGACCCAGATCCCAACACACAATGCAACGCAGCCGAGGATAGGGTTTTCCCTTATAACAGCCAAAGAATGCTTGATACGGTTAAAACAAATCGTTTGATACTATTATAAGTGCATAGTGCATAAAACAACTTCAAATCATAAGTATCAATCATAGGCGGCATGAGTGCCCCATCCCACTATGTCGCCATACTAGGCTCTACAAATAAAACCGCAAATGTCACGTATTTGGGAATTGGATTTCCGTCTATGAACCGAGGCAAAAGATAGTCCTCAACCGATTCGAGACAATCTAGCCCATGTCTCCGGAGCAGCCGCAACTGCCCCTTAGATCGTCAGGGCCGGTCCACCGATGTGGATTATAGTGCCTGAACAATACGTTTCTCCGCCCTTTGGGGCGTAAATGAGCCAACTAAATGACTCCATCGGTTCGAGAACGACCGATCAATCCGAGGCGCCTCGCAACAGCAACAACCACATAAGTCAAACTCGTCAGGGCGTGTAAAACCACTGACGCCACTTCTAACTAGAAAGAAACGCATGCCCTCCCTGAGGTCCGTCTCCCGTTTTTGGTTCATACCGGGTGTGAAACTCGCGAAGTAAACGTTACACAAAGCTACGCCACAAAGGCCGTGCTTTGATCATCACCACAAGACTTTGCTTTTCAACAGAAGCCTCGATCAATTGCCACTTAGGCATGCCACACAGGCAATTCACTCCATGCGTTTGATATCCATCAATATATAACCCCTGAGCTCGTACGTCTCAGAGAAGGGCGTTAAGCAAGAGAATAAATTCTCCGCCGCCAAACAGATATATATTTAATAGAAATCAATCACACAGACTAAAATCCAATGTCAGACACACAGTCCATTTACAAGTCTGTTCTGGGTCTGAACGAAACCGGAGGCACCTAGTACCCCGCATATCCATCGATCTCCAAGTACGTCTGGACGATCACCAACTGTTTCCATCTTCTTGGGTGTACAGCCCAATCAAGATCATCAGTAATCACCCAGACGATGTGAAGACTTCCGGTCTTCTACCACCGTCTTCATCTTCGACATCTCGTCGAATCGGTTATTCAGAATGGGTATAAACCCGGCCTTTCTGAATAACCCACGTATATAATAAACGAATGTTACACAAACACAACAAACGCCTCATTCCAATTCGGAATATTCTTTTATTCACAAAATCACATTCTTAGGGAGAGGTTCCCATTAATTTTATCCAAGATAAATTCTTCTAAATTTATTCTTTGATCTTCCTTTGGATATCATTTCTAACTAGTCGGGATTAGCGAACCACACCGAAGTAATTATTTGTTTTATTTCCCAATCCCAACCTATATATCCCATGGAGCAAAACTGGTGATGCTCCATATCTAACACCACGGTGTTATCGGTAAAATTAATTACCATTTCACGTTCAAATCTAATTAAAGATTTAACTATCGCTTTGGAGCAAAACTGGTGATACTCCACTCTCGATCACTTTTCCGATTCGATAATCTAAATTATCAATTCACATTTTAATCTAATTAAAGATTCATTAAAACTCCACTTAGTTTTAATCTTTTCAAAAATCAACATCTTGCCTTTAACTGGGTTAAAGAACCAATGTCATCTAAAACACGATCCACGATAAACCCAAATCACATTTGATATTAAATACAAGGCTCTGAATAGAAAATATATCGGCTTATATTCAATATCAAATTCTGAAACCAACAAATATCGTATTGGAAATAACGATATAAAATATCTTTCAAATCCCCATAACGATATTTGTATAGTCACGAAATCCAACATCGAAATATCCCGAAGATAACTTCGATTCAACTCCAGTCCAATCCACGTATTGGGAATATTGATTATTTTTAAAATCACTTTCAAATTCAATTTATTTATTTAAAAATAAATAGAATTATATTTCTAGTTCAAAACTAGTTCATTTCGATAAAAATCTATTTTTATCTTTTCAAACATGAAGTTTTACATCCCAAATCTTCACAAATCATTTCTTGTGATTTTACACAAATTATTACTATTTTTAATAATTTTATCAAGGCCCGTACAGTCGATTTCCATCAATGGCCATCGAACTGCACTTACAGCGACCTTTTTCAAATTTGATTTGGACATAATTCCAAATCCAACCGTTAGATTTCAAATTTCTAACATTCGCTAGAAAGCTCTTTTCGATACGAACCCAACGGTTCCGGTTTTAGGAGAATCCGACGGTCGGATCTCCCGTAATGTCCATTTGAAATCAATGGTCGAAATTCGCGAACTGCCGCGGCGCGGCGCGTTCTATTCAGGCCATTATATTATATATATAATATATATAATATATATTTCGTCGATTTCTATTTAAAACGAATTATATAGTTAGTTTTAAAATTCGTTTCAAAAGCAATTTCAACTTCCATTTCAATTCAAATCAAAATTGAATTCTTCTTTATAAATTCGTTTTAAAATTCATTTCTATTCAATTCAAATTTCAATTCAATTTGAATTCATTTCAATTCGCTTTCAATTCAATTTGAATTCGTTTTCAATTCAATTCATTTCGAAATCGTTTTCAATTCAATTCATTTCGAAATCGTTTTCAATTCATTTCATTTCGAAATCGTTTTCAATTCAATTCATTTCGAATCGTTTTCAATTCATTTCATTTCGAAATCGTTTTCAATTCATTTCATTTCGAAATCGTTTTAATCGATATAAATATCGTTCACGTCAAAATGGCGTCAATCTAATCAACACGGCTTCATAAATTTCTATTTTCAAATATTCTATTTCAAATATTTCTTTTTCAAAATAGTTGTTATTATCAAAGTATTTTGTTCAACACATGACCAATCTCAATGGATGAGTACTGTCAACACATGAACTTTTATTTTATAATATTCTTTATTTTTCAAATTGGAATGAGGCCCAATCAATTACCATATAAAGTTAATTATATGGATTTTCATACAACACATGTATAATAGCATTGAAAAATAATCAACCATCAACCAAAGTGCACTACACTGTATAAGCATCAAATATAGATATCTAACGCTTATAACAGCCTGTCAATCAACCGATCGACATATTTAATCAATCAGGATGAGTGAAATTCATATTTCATCCCAACACCCGTGTGGGGTTTCAAATCAACAAACATTTATTTTTATTTGTGCAGTTGGGCGATGTGTAAAATTTATCGTCCCAATCAATGTCCTTCAAATAGGTGTACATAGACAAAACCGTCCGGTTTGTATATGAATATTTATTTATTCACATTCACGTTAAAAATTATATTTTTAACCATAAAGCATTTTATTCAACCTATGAATATTTTATTCGGTTCATTCTTTAAATAAAATGATATTTTTATTTTTCTAACTTATTTTAGAAAATTTCGGCAGCATAACGGCACGATACTAGAAACGGGACGAGGCCTAGCCTTGTCCCCGGTCTAGTGAAGGCCCACGCCATTCACACATCAATCAAATCAATTTCATTTCACCAAACCATTCAATTCAAACCAAATAATCTAACTAATTTTTTTTCCAATCAAACAAACAAGTCCATGGTCTGTGGACGATTGTGTCGGGTGCTACTAAGCACCGTCTGCATCCTAGTATATATATGTAACTAGAAAAATTAAATTGAAAGGTGAGAAGTTCTCACCGATAGCTATCCAATCATTTTGACTCTTCATTTAGAATCATTTTGACTCTTCATTTAGAAGTCTTCATCGTTCTTACATCTTTGCCACGCTCTCTGCCCGTATCCTCTACATACGTAAAATCACACTTTTACTTTGCTACTCAATATATAAAAATTGAATTTTTACTTTGCTATTCAATATATAAAAATCGAATTTTTACTTTGCTATTCAATATATAAAAATCGAATTTTTACTTTGCTATTCAATATATAAAAATCGAATTTTTACTTTGCTATTCAATATATAAAAATTGAATTTTTACTTTGCTATTCAATATATAAAAATCGAATTTTTTCACCTCTAATAATCATATGATAAAAAAAACAAAACTTTATGGCTTAAAGATCTAAACTTTTCGCTATTAAAAACCCCAATCTTATCACCTAGAAAAATCTAATCCTATATGCTAATATATATACATGTAAACTGATTTATACATATGTTTTCAGGCTTTCCCTTTTTTTTATTCAGTTACAAAGTTAATCAAACTAATTACATAACAAATAAATAAATACATAAGGGTAGAACTCACTGTGGAAGGCGTAGGAGGACGGGGAAGGCTCGGCAGGTCGAAGGCGACGCCACATTGGCCGGAGCAGCGAAGAAATGGGGTTTTTAGGGCTTTAACAAATTAAAAATCGGGTTTTTAATAGGGAAGGAGCGTCCACGGGGTCTGGATTGGGCTGAGGTGGTGCGGGAAGGGTTGCTGAGGTGGCAGGGGGCGGCGTCGGTCGGGGTTTGGCCGGTGGTGGCTGGATTAGGTTCGATTTGGGGCTAGGTTTCGCCGTGGAGTTGGAGGAGGTGCGATGGGGTCGTGGTGGCCAGGGGAGGCGCATTGGAAGCGGCGTAGGTGGGGGAGTGGGGTCGCAGTGGCGGCGGTTGGTCGGAGTGGGGCTGGCGGCGGGATAAATGGGAGCGACGGAATTTAATTTGAGGGCTCGGGTTTTTCTCCTGAACGATATAAAGGGGCTGGGGGTATAAGTGTGAATATATATTTATTTTATTATTATTTTATTTTCCACCAAAAAGCAACTTCTATTTTCGACCTCAAAACGAGACCCACTGCCTGTCGTCCATAGCTAATTACCCCCATTCCGAACACAATGGGATATGTATCGTAAGCTGATTCGATCGTTTCGATCAGTTTTCGTCAAAATCAACATATAACTCTATATATTGAATTTAAACGCGCATTTCAATTCACTGGGTTCACATACTAACTCTATAAATTGCAGAAAAATATTTTCTAGATTCGTATTGACGATACGGTCCTAACTAACTAATTTCGTCGAATTTTGAGACCGTTGAAAAAATGGCCATTTTCCAGTCGATTAAAATCAACTGAAACTGGTCAAACGCGTTTTCCTTTGCCACGCTCACACATTGATTCGAAAAATTATGAAATTTGAAACCTAGCAATAACTTGACACTGCGGATCCAACAAAAGTGGTTTCGTCGAAATCCGAGGTCGTTTGCAAAATTCCCATTTTTAAGGGCCTGAATTCCATAGCGACTATTCAGAATTTTCAACTGGACATATCTTTTGATTCCCGCTATGAAATTTTGATTTGTCGGATTCGTTGAAAAGATATTATCAATTAGGTCTTACTGTTTTTGGTTTCACTAAAATCCGGATTGTTTTGCACCCGGTACATTCTATTGAAGTTTGAAATCGAATTATCGAACTACCGCGCCATTTTCAATTCTATTTATAATTATATATAAATATTTATATTCTAACGACGGCGTATATAATATATACGTTCTAATTATATTCAAAATAAATTTCTCGTCGATATTATTTAAAATATTCTATTTTAAATGATCAAATTTCGCTAAAATTGCCAAAATAAAAATTTTAAACTGGCCCAGATTTTCGGGTTATTACAAATATATACTTGGAGAGCTGGGTAGGAGGCTTCAGGATTATATAGCTATTTATTATTTATTTCCGCTGTGATGTAAGTAGTATACTCGAATGACAGATTTGTATTTCCAAGTTATGTTGTATATTATATTTTATTCGTTCCGCTGTGAGATTCGTGTTACTCTGATTCTGTTGTGTGGCCTTCTTCTTCTATTCTAATTTTCTATCTTATCTATTCTCACCCTCTAACTTCTTTCTATTAACTATCCGGTATTTTCGATGCTTGGATAGTCGACATTGAGTTTATGTCGATTCCAGGATCGCGAATTCCCCGGGTCATTACAGTTGTATCAGAGCTGAAGGTTAAGTAATTACCTTGGCTCTGTGACGTGACTCAGTAGAGATGGGGTTAGTAATGCCCAAGATTGAGTTGAGTGTATATATACGAGAGAGCGTATTTGTAGATTTTATAAAAACTATTTTATATTGTGGTGATTTATTGGTTGAATTGTTTATGGGTTCTGGTCGATCAGTTTGATCCACTGTATCGGTAGGAGTTTATAAACACTCGAATACGATGAACCGACATGATATGTTTTGAAAAGAGGGTAAATGATATAATTTTACCCAAATCATATTTTGATATAAAAGTATGATTAATATTTGAAGTATTATCGTATATTGAATGTGTTGGTTGTGATTATAATCAGATATGATTATAATTGAAACGGTTATGTAAATAACCAATCAAATTTCGTATAAGTATTACGAAGTGAATTAAATCTGAATTTAAATTAGAATTGAAATTAAAACTCTGGAAATTTGAATAAGTGTTTGTAAATGAATATGGATCGGATATAAGAGAATTTTAAAATCCTGGGAGATTTTAAATTGTTTTAAAGCATTGTAAATGGTATTTTGAAATGAATTTCGAAATGAAAGTGTTTAGATATGGTTTTGAAAGTGATATAGTATTGAACTCATTTCGATAGCTGGAAATAGATTCCGATGATGATCATGACATCATCGTTGTTCATTTTCGAGTTGTAAGTGACGGATTACTACAAATTTTTTTGTTTTGGAAATGTTTTGCGAAAACAATTTGTTTGAATTTTGAAAAGGATTACTTGATTTTTTTGAGAAAAGCGAAGTGGTTTATAACCCCCAAAGAAAAAGACTGTTGAATTATAATGGATTGATCGTTAAAATTAAAAACAAGATTAATAATACTTGTGGAAGCAAACTAAAATTGAAATTAATTAATTAATGAAGTTTATAGATGAAACTTAACGAGGTTAAGTAAATTGGATTGGTGAGTTAAGGATTTGGAATCGAGAATGAAACTCGAGTTGAAATGAGATATGGGTTGAATATAAGCGAACGAAGTGATTGGAGTTGACTGGGATGACATTGGTATATGCTGAATTGATAGCAGATGGAAAGGATATAATGATATGCCCGACAAAAAGGTACAAGTTTATACTTCTATTGGGTATCAGATTTATGACCCGATTTGGCAAGCCGTTTGGCTGTTTGATTTTCTACTGGGTTGGAAAAGGCCTAGAGAGGCGAGTTGTAGTTGTACCGATTGACCGATACAAAGGAGGTGCTGGCGAATTTTCCAAAAATTTAAGGTGTTAGAAATTTTTCAGAATTTTTGAAAATTTTTGTTAACAGAAATGAATTAATAATTTAGCTAAAATAAACTGGTTCAGTGAAACTGGAGTTAAGAAGTAAACGAATAATTTTTAACCCAGTTAATAGAGTTTATTTTCTATCTTAGTAATTTCGAGGACGAAATTATTTTAAGTGGGGAAGAATGTAACGACCCGTATATTTAGCGATATAATAATTAATTTATTTAATCATTTAAATAGTGATTCAGAGAATAAAATGGTTGTTTAGTTAAATAATATTGAATATTTAATTAATATAAATAATAGAATAATATATTTATTTCTGAAATAATCGAAAATGACAGAATTCACAATATTTTGTGAATTAGACAATTTAAAATATATAATTCAGTTTAGAATTGAATTATATTAACAAAATTATTTATAAATGCCAGTTGAACGTATAATTTATATTATAATTATAATCGAGCTCGAAATGATGTGGCAGTTCGTAATTTGGCGATTCGAACTTTAAATGAATATATAAAATCCATTTTAAATCGGATTTCAATGAAACAAGAAACGTTCGGAGCTGGTGAAGTATATTTTTCTAATGGAAGAGAAAAATCGAGATTTCGTTGTGTAGATTTTGAGTTATGTCTAAATCAAATTTTCAAAAAGTCGCTATGGAATTCCTTTATAATTCATAACGATATATTTATATTATAAATGTATTTTCAATATAAATTGAATACTGATTTAATCTGGATTTGAAATGTCAAGTTATAAATTCAGATAGGAATATTTTAGAGATGTACAATATTCTAGGTGAATATATACGATAATATTAATTTATTAATATTAAATTTAATTATTTTTAAATATATTAATATTTAAATGTGTTATTTAGAGCTTTAAAAATAGCCGGTTTTACAAACGAGCTCCGTTTTTGACGAAACTAATTTTGTTGGATCCGGAATATTAAGTTATTGTTAGATTTCAATTTTCATGATTTTTGGAGTCAGAATGTGGCCGTACGGGATTTTAATGTGAAAAATAGTCGATAATTTGACTTTAAAAATACACTGTGTGAGCAAACGGACTCGGATTTCGACGAAACAAGTCTCGTTGGGTCCGTAATGTCAAACTCTAGTTGTATGTCCATTTTCAGAGAATTTGGATATGTTATGTGCCTGCATAGATTTTTGAACAGTAAATATGAACAACGATTGATTAAAATGGAATAGAATAATGAATATAAAAATATTATAAATTGCATATATATATATATATTCTTTAACTTTTCTAAACCTAACAATTTTCCTCTTCACGGTCAAACACAATTCCGCCACTCTATCTTTCTTCACACAGCAAGATTTTTATTTGAAAAATCAAAAGAAATTCGAACGCAAGTCTATAAATTAAAATATACATATATTCGAAACCGTTGTAGGCTAGTCTTCGATCTGGGGTTTTTCTGTGCAGCTCGATTATCGTTTCTGGAGTGTGGAAATTGTACAGTGAAGCTAGGGTTTAAGCTTGTGAAAAATCGAAGCATTAAATCCTAATTTGAATGTTAGATTTGCAGTTGTGGGTAGAAAGCGCATATTTGTGTAGTATTTTGGGTTAATTGATGATGAGAAGTGTCGATGGTCATCTGGGACATCGTGAGTGGGGAGTTCGACGCGCTGAGGAGGAGCTGTTCGAGTTGCATGATTTTGATACGGGTTGATCGAGAATTCGAAGAGGATCTCAATGGTGAACTCAGTACGTGGATTCCTGGATTATCGAGAGGGGAATGGGCATTTACAGATCGAGAAATGGTGAATTATGTGGAGCGGGTTGTTCTCGTAACAGGAAATTGGAGGAGAAGGAGTTGCTGGTGGGCCTTTGTTGGTGATGGGCCGTTTGAAAAATGGGTGAGGCCCATTGAAATAAATTAAGTTATTTTAGTTTAAATTAGTATATAAGCTTGTAATCACAATATCTTATTCATACGGTATGAAATTCGGCGAAATTGGATCCGTTAGGATCATATGGACGGGGGCTAAAAAATGGAACTGACTGGGAGTGAAATGGAGCTCATTACAATTTATAGCAAAATAAATTGTCTGTCTGAATCAACCGATGGTTATCGTTATTTAATAATGATCGTCCAATGTGAGTAAATCTCACTAACTCTGTACAGTTTATATTTTTATAAATATAATCTAGTATTGATAAATGATGATTTATTGCTATGTGTTGATTGTTTGATTGAATTGCTGATTTATTGGTTGAAATTGTAGATAACGATATATATATATATATAAATCGTTAATCAAATATTGATTCTGTTTATCAGAGTATTTCATATTTAAATGAAATTGATGTTATTTATATTGTTTAACATCTGTGGATGCAGGGAAACAAGTTGGAGGGATCCAACTGGATTCCTCAATATTATAATACTGTTTGTTTTCATATATTGTGATATGTGATGTGATATACAATCTGTGATTGATTATGATGATATTGGTCATGTTATTTGATATTTTAAATACCATATGAAATACTGGAATGTAAAAGGGAATTTTTCAAAGTGAATATTGAAAATGAAATATTTATATATGAAATAAATAGGATATTATAAAAGGTAATATTTGGAAAACAAATATTGGAAAATATAATTAAGGAAATGAATAGAATTATATAAAAGGATTTATATAAAATAAATAGAATTATATAAAAGGATTTATGTAGAATAAATAGAAGTATATAAAGGGAATTATAAATTGGATTTAAGTGTTAGAAATAAAAAGGAGATTTGTATGAATAATTCTACAAATAAAAATATAAATAGAATTTGGATATTTGGTTTTAAATACAAAAGCAAACTGTTTTGATTGCAAAGAAGAAATATTATTCACATTTAATGTGAATAAAGGATTTAAGAAAATATTTTGCAAATAAAATATTATAAAGGAATTTGGGGTTGAATTAGGAATTTAAATGGAATTACTGAAATTAGAAACTGACTAGAAATTAGTTGAGTTGAATGACTTTCTGGGTATTGATCTGATGTTGGTTTCGGCCTTCGGGGTTTATGCTTGGGAATTTGTTCTCTTACAAGTTTACAGTTAGAGACTGATACAGGTGGGAAGATATTAATGCGTGAAATCAGAAATGGAAATGTTTTCCAAAGTTAATAACGTATATTTTCTAATTTCAGAAAATAAGGAATTTATGATTATATGGAAATGATAAATGGGAAATTGGGAAATGAAATGATGATTGATCGGTAAGATTTCCATTTGGGAATACGACCGTTGTTTGTACACATGATTACTTTGATAGTTAAATCACCGACTATCAAAGATTTATACCGTTTCTGTTGTCAATACGGAGAGACCGGGATCAGATTCATTATCTGAAAACCACTCCGTATGGAATTAGCGTTGCGAATCAAATATGATGAAGATAATTGAAGACGGAGTTATGCAAGGGGTGTTCAGTAAAATCCTAGGTAGAATTTGCCTAAGATGGATTTACAGAATAGTACCTTCGGTATGTCCAGTCCCAGGACGACCTGTATGGAAGAATGTCTGATAGAGTATATTTAATAGATCGCGTAAGTTGATCTCTTCAAATGTATTTATGTTTGGTGGCGGAGGAATTCGTTTCTCTTTGCTGTATACCCGTGGTATTTTTGGAGAAACCAATTTGTGATTTGGCGGGTATGACAATGTGACATTCAAAGTAAATAAAGGTGTGATCTGTACGTTATGGCCTGTAGCCTCAAAATCGGGTAGGTCACATGGTTAAGTAGTTAGCTGCCAATTAGGGTGTATTGTCACCTGATCTAGAGAAATTCCATTTACTACTATAATCTATTTCGATGCTATCCCTTTTGGGAAACGGTTGCTGATCCCAACCGTTAGTGATAATAAATTCGGTACACTCAAGTGAAATGAGTGACCGGTCATGTTTAGCCTGGGTTATAAGATGTTCTTGTTGAACCCGGTGTATTCCTCTCTAGAGATACACTATCGAAAGGTGGTCCCATACCTTGCCAGTTGGAATTCATTACCCAATAAGCGCCCACGGTTTTTGATTATATATTTTGTATGTGGAGCGTGAGATGAAAGCATTCTGCTTGATGATCATTATATTATGGTTGATAGACATTATTATAATATCAAACGAGTTTGATATAAAAATTGTCATTCCTTTCAAAAGGTTTTTGAATGTTGGACCAAGTGTTTTGGATTCTCATAAGGGAAAAACCCGGTCCGTTATACGGCGTGGTCTTATGAGATATCATTTAATTTCTCAAACTGTTTTAAGGGAAAAACTCTTGGGTGCCCAATTTTGACGGGCAACCAAGTAGTCAGGAATTTACAGATATACTTGGAGAGCTGGAGAAGGAGGCTTCAAGATTATATAGCTATTATTTATTTCTGCTATGATGTAAGTAGTTGTAACAACCCGGAAAATCAGAACCAACTTAAAGTTTTATTTTAAGGAAATTTTGTTAGAAAATGCGTCAGAATTTAAAATTATCATTATAGAAAAAAATGTTAACAATAAAAATTTGCATTTTTGTTGTTTATAAGAAATGATGTAAAATGACCATGGTTTGAATAGAAAAGTTTAACAGTAAAAAAAATTACCTTTTTATTGCATGTGAGTAATGATGATTAAAATATGTCACATTAAAAATTTTACATTTTTAATATAAGAATGGTTTAATAAAGAAAAAAATTCATTTTTGATGAAAATATTTTTTTTTACATTTAAAATTACATTTTAATGTAGAATGAATCATTTAAAAGATTCTAGTTGAAATATGTTGTTGCATTTAAAATTACATTTTTAATGTAGAATAATGCATTTAAAAAGATTCTAGCTTGAAACATGTTAACATTAAAAATGCCTTGGCAAATTTAATGACATTTATTAATTTATTGATTGAAAATAATGTGCAGGTTATTAATGAAATAAATTCTGACAATATATGTATATATATATATATATATGTATATATATATATATATATCTCCTTGGCTATCGTCTTTAATTCTTTCCCTGTTTGTTTAAAATATAATTTTTAGGAATTCAAACGTGGGTTACGTGTCCAATTAAATTTCATTAATTAATTTAATTTGCAATGTTAATTATGCATTCATTTCGTTCCATTATGTATATGTTTATTTCCCTTACATTTTAAACCTTGCGCATGCAACCTACAAGGATCATTTCATTTCTTTTTTTTCATGCATTGAATTCTAACGTTTCACTTATAGTTTATATTGCATTCATTCATTTCAATTTAATTCATTTCATTTTCGTTATTTTTCAATACATGCATGCAAGTCTCTTACCTTGTTTTCAATGCATGCATTCATTTGCTCATTTATGTACATTTTCTTTTTGAAATGCTTCATGCTTCTTTGCCACTTTATTTCAGTTTTCCATACACGCATTTCCTTTTATCTAATTTTAAAACCTAAACATTTATTTACTTAAGTAAACAAAAATATTGCTTCTTTGAATTAACATAGATAACAATTGTATAACAAAAAAATAATAAAAAATAAATTATAATCAAAATTAAATTAAGAAAATTCAAAATTTGGAATACGTCAAATTGGATAGAACGTAGAAATTACTTTCATATAGAAATAAGCAATTTTGTTTTCTTTCTTGTTTTGTCACCAGGAAATGTTGAAACAATAATTCAATTGTTTGAAATAAATATCTACATGTAACCATGCTTCACAAAAATAAAAAAACCTGTCATCATAAAATTTCGAAATTCAAATGTAATACGTTGAACTGGTATTATTAATATTTAGTGGCGTGATTGATGGACCTCGTGACCGCTTATCTTCATATACCTGAAACCAAACCCTCCACTATATAATATCTTTTCCTCTCCACAAATCCTCGTTTCTCTTCTTCCTCAAAATTTAACAGCAGCCCTCTTTCTCTCTCTCTCTCTCTCTCTCTTTCAAAATTCTGTAGGAAAGCCGCCACTATCTTCTCCAATGGCCATAATTGTTCGATTTTCCTTCTCTAATCTTTCATAATCCGATCCAAATTAAATTACCATTCCAAAGTGAAATTCAAAGAGATTTTCGAGATCTACGTTTTCATACGGTAGTGATCATGTAACACCCCGAATTTTCTGTTAACAGTAAATTAACAAATTAAAGTATAATTAATTCTAAATGAAAGAACTAAGGGAAACGGGTTACGCCATTGCGTTTGTCTCAGAATTCTGCTTGAGATAGAGTCCGAGTTTGCGGGAATCGGACTCCGTATGAAGGAGTTATGACCTCCGGAAGTTTCAGAATTCAAATTAAAAATTCAAACAGTTCAAATGAAGTTCAAAATTCGAAAAACTGAACCAAACTGGGCTGGGCGGGAAAATTCCCGCCCAGGCACCAGGTCGACCTGGGTAACCAGGTCGACCATAGGGTCGACCTGGGGGTCGACCTGCCCAGTCGACCTGGTTTGGCCCTGGCTGGCCTGGTCGGGTTCTGGTCAAATTTCTGAGCTCTGGTGTGTCACTAGGGCTGACTTGTCACATTCTGGTTGGCTCCTCTCGAAGTGAATGGTCTAGATTCATCTATGATCATCAGACGGCTCAAATCAATCTGAAATTTTATATAAACAACTTAAGTCTCCAACCTAAATTCACACAAAAAAATTAGAGACAGAGCCGCCATGCTGTCGGGAGAAAACTGAGAGGAGCCTCCACTTGTAGAAAAGCTTAGAGACGAGCCAAATTAAAGTTAAAAACAAGAATCAAAACAACGTTTGTCTACCCAAAGGAAAGCATTGCAAATTCAGAACTCAGAAATCAGAAAGCAAGACCGTCGTTTGTTGTAAGTATAGTGATTTTTCCGATGTGAATAAAAGTTAGGATTTGATTCGATGTAAAATGGAAATGGAATCGTGTTATTGTATAACGATGATGTTAATTCATATCTATTTTTTGAAATGATTATATTGTGAATGGTTGGAATGTTTGTGGTTAAATTTACTTGGTGTTGGATCCATTCAAATGAAAACAACATCACATGCAAGTTGTATAGTTCATGTTATAATCTACACCTATATGTTTATGTGATTATATAAGTTGTATGTGACATGTCCAAGTTAAGATCTCATGTGTATACTTTATGCTAAAACCTCTATGCCTAAGTTCATATACATGATACAAAAGTTGCAAAGTTCATAATTGGATCCATGCCAAGATCCATTTTAATACAAGTTTCATGTTATCGTAGTAAACATGATTTGGATCTAGTTCACACATGCGATGAAATTATACATACTTTATGGACATGTTATATTCTTGTCATATGCTAGTGATGTTCGATGTTATGCCTAGATCTAAACATTTTTAGGCTTAAGTTGTCTAAATCATATGTTAACTCATGTGACTCCTATTTGGTTAGACCCCTATTTCAATGCAAGTTCACATGTATGTAAGTTGATTTAGCCTATGTTGCAAGTTCACACCTATGATATTCATGTTGACTACTTTGCAAGTTCACACCTATGATGTTCATATTGACTATGCCAAAAATGCCAAGTTTACACCTATGTTATGTTTATGTTTATGTTAATGAATGCCAATTTTGTGTACGCTAAATTAGGCTAAGTTTTTAGCCTAATATTATATGTTAAGAATCATGCGAACGAAAAATTAAGCTAAGATTGTTAGCCTAATATTTAGACGGGGTAACGTTGGGGAAAATTGGTAACTTGACATAAATTGGTGAAAAATATATGAAATTGGCATGTTTGTCACATGCCAAAATTGGTGACACTTGAATGGTATAAATTCTTATACCAAAAATGTTAAACTTGGAAAGTGGGCCACAACATTTAATTGTTGACAAATTTACATATAATAAGTAAAAGAGACAAATATGTAAATTTAGAAAATACGAGTATGCTTAACACGAGGTTGGATTGAGTTGTGATGTAAACCTGCCCGGACCCGCCCGGCTGTCCAGTAGTTACAACAATACCTATCCAATGTGGGTGGTTAAGCATTGAGCCCAATAAGGACCCGAGGTTAGACTGAGTTACGGTGTAAATCTGCCCGGAACCGACCGACACATCCAGTAACCATAACAATACCTGTCTAATGTGAGTGGTTGGTGCTTTAAAAAGCTAAGGACAGACAAGTCAGGATGGTAGGGTTAAGTTAACTAAAACACTTAATCAATTCAACATGTTAATTAAACCGATGGGTGGGGTTAGGTAAATACAGACACTTAACCACTTAACCTGTTTGACTAGAAAACCCTAGTAACGGGGACCCATTCAGCAGTAACTCAATTAGGTATCATGGTACCCTGAAACTAGGCAGGGTGGGGCACTGTTACTGGGCTGATTGTAAGCGGTCAAAAGCGACGACGGTGGGTGCAACAGTGTGGGTTATAACGGAGTGCGGGCGTGCACACACTTCAGAGCAGACAAACAGGGCACTGGGGGCACCAGTAGTGTAACCTATTCATTCTAAGGATTGTGTCGGGCCGCCACCATGGGACTTGATACACCCCATGGTGGGACCAGCATAGGTATTTACAATCTTTGGGGGCCGTAAGACACAGATGATTATGCGAGTAGGAGCCGATCTTTAGAGAAAGGGGATCATTTCACCTCAATCATGGGGTGCCAGTTGAGACAATGCAAGTAGGTGCAGAGATATAGCGTGGGGTGCGATAGTATATTCGATTCACAACTGCTTTACCTTAGTTTATGATACTTTCCTATTTCCAGTTTATACCTATCATGCCCTTTTTCTTATTCTCATACTGAAGAGTCACTAGACTTACCAGGCTTTATGTCTGACCCTATTTTCTTTCATCTTCTTTTCTTCCGTTCCGCCCCAGGTCCACAGGGAGGAAACAACCCAACTTAGTCAGACTCTTTGCAAGCTTCAAGATAGTAGATGTACGGTTTGGACTCTCTTTCTTGGCTACGGCTGTTGGACACATTCTATGGGGATTTATGCAGTTAAAAATTATTTTTTATGCTTCTTTATTTAATAACCAAGACAGAAATGATGATGTAATGGTTTGGAAGTAATTATGTGACAGTTATGGAAATGTTTTGTATGAACACGTAATGGTGAAATAAAAAGTCTTTTTGTTCTCCACTGCTTATATATATATATATATATGTTTATATCTGTCTTGTGTTTTATCTGTGACTTTTACTTACAAACCTCCACCAAAGTTAAGGCATTCCCTTTGTGAGTGACCTTAATGGAGGTGGGGTGTTTCACTTGGTATCAGAGCACAGATTTACCAGACTAGATAAAAGTTTTTGAAACTATTTTCAAAAAGAAGTTTAAAGAGCATTTTTTTAGAAAAGCGTTGTTTTTAAAAGGTATAATTCCCCAAATCCATATGCACTATCTCTCTATCCTTTTGTCTTGAGCACTTTCCTTTTTGTTCCAGCATGTCTGGAGATCTTAACCTTCCGGAAGGAGTACCGATACCCGGCTGGTTCCGAAGGTACCTAGAGGCTAGTGCCAATGGTGCGGGCCCAGCAGACATTCCTCCTCCCACAGTGGCAGCGGTTCCTCCTCCTCCTCCTCGTGGAAATACTTTTGCTAAGACGTGTAGAGACTTCAAGGCTATGGGTGGAAAGGACTTTTATGGAACTGAATCATTTATAGTAGCAAGGAACTGGTTGAAGGAGATCGAAAATTTGTTCGCCATCTTCAAAGTTGACGACAGGCAAAAGATACAACTATCAGTGTGGTTGCTCAAATATGAAGCTTCCTATTGGTGGGAAGTTACCCATGCTGAGAGGCCAGTGGAGACTTGGGAAGATTTCAGGATGATGTTTGAGATGAAATTCCTCTCCCAAGCTGAAAGAAGCCTGCAAATGAAGAAGTTCCTAACTCTTAAACAAGGAAGTATGATGATCAAGGAGTACGTCAATCAGTTTAATCAGCTGGCTAGATTTGGGCTGGATTTAGTAAACACCCAACACAAGAAGGCCCTCCGCTTCGTCAAAGGTCTGAATGACCCTCTACACAGCCTTGCAATAACCCATATACCTATGGGAGCGACCTATGAAAGCATGGTGGACATGGCGCTGCTACACGAGGAAGATAAAGGCAAGAAAGAGGAAAAGGTGGAAGTGCCTCAGGAAAAGAAAGACGGTTTACAGGCTAGGAAGACATACTTCAAGAAAGGTGGAAGAACAACAAACCCCGTGAAAAGAGAAGGTGTAATTTCTGTGGCATTTTTGGACATATAGCAAAGGACTGCAGGAAGAAGAAGGCAAAGATGAATGGTGGCTGTTTCCATTGTGAAGAGATTGGACACTTGGCTAAGGACTGCCCAAAGAAGCGGGGGCAGGGATAGAGGACTGGATCCACCTCAGGGGGACAGGTTCACGCGCTGGTGGCACCTCCGCAGGAACGAGGTAGAAATATTTCTGTAGAAAGCTTAGTTTATCTCTATGATCATCCAGTTCGCACTCTCTTTGATTCTGGTGCATCACACTCCTTTATTTCATCTGCTTTAGTAGAATCTCTGCATCTAGACACTAGTATGGTAGAAAATCCCTTGGTTGTTTCAAATCCAATTGGGGGCTCGGCTTATTTGTCGATGGTTTGCTTGGATTTGAAAATCTCTATTCTAAGTGTTGAATTTAGATGTAGCGCCTTTGTTTTGGGCTTCTCTGGATATGGACTGATCTTAGGCTTGGACTGGTTATCCAGTAATGGTGCCATTCTTGATTGTGAGAAAAGAGTGGTTAGACTCTTGACTCGGCTCGGTAACACTCTATAAATTTCTTGTAATCCCTTGAATGCTGTTATGCTTAGTTATCTAGAGTCGTTTGATGCTTCTGTTGAGAATTTGCAGTCGGTTAGAGTGGTCCGGGAATATCCGGATGTCTTTGAAGAGGTGAAAGGCTTACCTCCGAAGCGGGAAATAGATTTCCGCATATATTTTGTTGATAATGCAAAGCCCGTAGCTCTACCTATTAGACACATGGCTCCAAAGGAGAGAAAGGAGCTCAGTAAGCAAGTTAAGGAGCTTCTCGAGAAGGGGTTTATAAGGCGGAGTATCTCAGAATGGGGTGCTCCAGTGGTGTTCGCCACCAAAGTAGATGGATCATTACGTCTTTGTGTGGACTATAGGGAGCTAAACAAGCTGACTAAAAAGAATAGACACCCGCTTCCCAGAATAGACGATTTGTTTGATCAGCTTGTAGGTGCGTCGGTCTTCTCCCAACTTGATCTGGCTACTGGGTTCCATCAGCTAAGGGTAGCTGAAGATAGTATTGATAAAACAACGTTCAGAACCCCAGACGGTTTCTACGAGTGGCTTGTCATGCCTTTCGCCTTGACAAACGCACCCGCTTATTTCGTAGACCTAATGAGCAGGGTGTTCAGAGAATTCCTCAATAAGTTCGTGGTGGTCTTCGTAGATGATATTTTGATCTTCTCAAAGAATGAGGAAGAACATGCTCAGCATCTGAAGGAGATCATGGATACTCTCCGTGCACATCAGCTAAAATCCAAATTCTCCAAGTGCCACTTTTGGAGAGAAGAAGTAAGATTTCTTGGACATATAGTGTCCAATGAGGGGTTAGCTGTAGACCCCGCGAAAATAGTGGCAGTGCAAGATTGGAAGACACCAAGAAATGCAACCGAAGTCCGAAGCTTTCTTGGGCTAGCCGGTTTTTACCGAAAATTCATTAGGGATTTCGCGAAAATCTCAACTCCACTCATAAGGCTAATAAAGAAGAATCTGGCGTTCGCTTGGGATTTGGATTACGAGTTTGCTTTCTAACGATTAAAAAGGGCTCTCACAACAGCCCCAGTCCTAACTTTGCCAGATGGAAGCAAGATGTTCACCGTATACACGGATGCTTGTAGTACGGGACTAGGCGCTGTTCTGATGCAAGAAGGGAGGGTAGTAGCTTATGGAGGAAGGCAATTGAAAGTTCATGAAAAGAACTACCCAACCCACGATCTTGAGTTGGCCGCCATTGTATTTGCGCTTAAGTCTTGGCGCCATTATCTCCCAGGTGAGAAGTTCGAATTATATACTGACCATAAATCGTTGAAGTATCTTTTCTCGTAGAAAGATCTTAACTTGAGGAAGCAAAGGTGGATGAAGTTCCTTGCCTCGTATGATTTTGAGATTTCTTATACTCCTGGCAAAGGCAACGTAGTAGCAGACGCGTTGAGCAGTAAGAAGCTGACCCTAAGCCCTTTCTTTGTAGAAAGGCAAAGCTTGGAGTATATAGCCAATTTTGACTTTAGGCCCTCCTCTGATTTTATACCTGGTTTATTGGCATCCCTAGAAGTACGGCCCACTCTTTTGGACTCAATAGGGGCCGCACAACGTGAAGACCCTCAGCTTGTAGATGTGATTGATAAAATAATTAGTGGTGAAACTTCCAGTCACCTCAATAGATACTCCATCGATGATAAGGGTTGGCTGAGACGGGATGGAAGACTATGCGTCCCACAAGCAAAGGATTTAGTAAAAATGGTTCTCGAGGAAGCACATCATTCCAAGATGACAATACACCCAGGTGGGGACAAGATGTACAAGGACGTAAAGAGAGTTTTCTATTGGAGCGGCGTGAAGAAGGACGTGGAAGATTTCGTCTCTAAGTGCGTGACATGCCAATAGGTCAAGGCGAAACAAAAGAAACCTGGAGGACTGCTTCATCCTCTAGAAGTCCTGCAATGGAAGTGGGATAGCATTTCAATAGACTTCATTGATGGGTTGCCTAGGTCAAGAAGAGGCAATACTAGCATTTGGGTAATAGTGGACAGGCTCACTAAAAGCGCCCACTTTATACCTATCAAGAGTAGAAGGACTGCCTCGTCTCTAGCTTCTCTTTATCTCAAGGAAATAGTTCGACTCCATGGAATACCCTCCAACATAGTGAGTGACAGAGATCTCATCTTTATGAGCGAATTTTGGCGGAATCTACAAGAAGCTGCAGGCACACAGTTATGCTTGAGCACGGCCTATGACCCCTAAACTGATGGATAGACAGAAAGGGTGAATAGAGTATTAGAAGATCTTTCGAGACTATGCATTCTTGACTTCGGAAGGACTTGGGAGGATCATCTTCCTTTGGAGGAATTCGCCTACAACAACAGCTACCAAGCCACCATCGGTATGGCGCCCTTCGAAGCTTTGTATGGAAGACCTTGCCGATCACCAACTTGTTGGTGGGAGTCTACTGACAAGATTATACTTGGGCCAGACATGATTAGAGAGACTTCAGAAAACGTGGACTTGATACGAAGGAGAATGAAGACTGCCCAAGATAGACAGAAATCCTACGCAGACAAAAGAAGGACCGACCTTGAGTTTGAGGTTGGGGACAAGGTTTTCCTTAAGGTATCTCCTTTAAGGAACGTCGTTCGCTTTGGATCCGCAGGAAAGCTAGCACCAAGATTTGTAGGATCGTTCCCTATCATCCAGAAGATCGGGAAAATGGCTTATAGAGTAGAGCTGCCTGAAAGGTTGGCCGGAATTCACAACGTCTTTCACGTTTCTCATCTCCGAAAATGACTACATGAATCTACGGAAGTGGTGGAGCCAAGCATTCTGGAAGAAGCCGAAGTGGAATGCGAAGCAACTGTGAGGAGAGTTCCAACTCGAATCATAGGAACTGAAATCAAGAGGCTACGCAACCGCGAAGTCAAGCTTGTCAAAGTTCAGTGGAGCGACGCCGAGGAAGACGCAACTTGGGAAACTGAGGACAGAATACGCGCGGCCTACCCTTTTCTTTTTGAGGGTAAATCTTTGATTTCTCTTTTTCCTTAAGTTGTGCTTGTATCTATCTTTTTAGGTATAACTCCTCGATATTATCCTTTATCCTTAGGTAGAAACCCCTTTGAATGTAAACATGTAATTGAAACATGTAATGGTTGATGGCTGCAAGTGGTTGCAAATGGTTGCTCGTGGTTGCTCGTGGATGCATATACACACATAACCTAGGTTTTAGATCGGCTCAGTCACTTCATATTGCATATGCATATATGTATTCATATTTGTATGTGGTTGAAACTTGATATGTTGTCATATGGATGTCACATTTGTATGAATGTTTGCGCACTAGGGAAAATTTGCATACATAATGGATTCATGACACTTACATGATTCACTTTAAGGAGATCAACTGAATCAGTATACCACCTAATTTTTGCATTAGATAAGGACATAAACACACACTATGCATATAATCATGAAGCATTAGAAGTCTTTTAAGGACAATGGACACTTGTGTTTGATGGTTGAGTAGATGGACGATTGGATGTTAGGACTTACGTTCCTCCAGACTTGAAGATTTCGGGGACGAAATCCTTTAAGGAGGGGAGAATGTAACACAATGAATTTTCTGTTAACAGTAAATTAACAAATTAAAGTATAATTAATTCTAAATGAAAAAACTAAGGGAAACGGGTTACGCCATTGCGTTCGTCTCGGAATTCTGCTTGAGATAGAGTCCGAGTTTGCGGGAATCGGACTCCGTATGAAGGAGTTATGACCTCCGGAAGTTTCAGAATTCAAATTAAAAATTCAAACAGTTCAAATGAAGTTCAAAATTCGAAAAACTGACCCAAACTGGGCTGGGCGGGAAAATTCCCGCCCAGGCACCAGGTCGACCTGGGGGTCGACCTGGGTAACCAGGTCGACCATAGGGTCGACCTGGGGGTCGACCTGCCCAGTCGACCTGGTTTGGCCCTGGCTGGCCTGGTCGGGTTCTGGTCGAATTTCTGAGCTCTGGTGTGTCACTAGGGCTGACTTGTCACATTCTGGTTGGCTCCACTCGAAGTGAATGGTCTAGATTCACCTATGATCATCTAACGGCTAAAATCAATCTGAAATTCTATATAAACAACTTAAGTCTCCAACCTAAATTCACACAAAAAAATTAGAGATGGAGCCGCCATGTTGTCGGAAGAAAACTAAGAGGAGCCTCCACTTGTAGAAAAGCTTAGATACGAGCCAAATTAAAGTTAAAAACAAGAATCAAAACAACGTTTGTCTACCCAAAGGAAAGCATTTCAAATTCAGAACTCAGAAATCAGAAAACAAGACCGTCGTTTGTTGTAAGTATTGTGATTTTTCCGATGTGACTAAAAGTTAGGATTTGATTCGATGTAAAATGGAAATGAAATTGTGTTATTGTATAACGATGATGTTAATTCATATCTATGTATTGAAATGATTGTATTGTGAATGGTTGGAATGTTTGTGGTTAAATTTACTTGGTGTTGGATCCATTCAAATGAAAACAACATCACATGTAAGTTGTATAGTTCATGTTATACTCTACACCTATATGTTTATGTGATTATATAAGTTGTATGTGACATGTCCAAGTTAAGATCTCATGTATATACTTTATGCTAAAACCTCTATGCCTAAGTTCATATACATGATACAAAAGTTGCAAAGTTCATAATTGGATCCAAGACAAGATCCATTTTAATACAAGTTTCATGTTATAGTAGTAAACATGATTTGGATCTAGTTCACACATGCGATGAAATTATACATACTTTATGGACATGTTATATTCTTGTCATATGCTAGTGATGTTCGATGTTATGCCTAGATCTAAACATGTTTAGGCTTATGTTGTCTAAATCATATGTTAACTCATGTGACACCTATTTGGTTAGACCCCTATTTCAATGCAAGTTCACATGTATGTAAGTTGATTTAGCCTATGTTGCAAGTTCACACCTATGATATTCATGTTGACTACTTTGCAAGTTCACACCTATGATGTTCATATTGACTATGCCAAAAATGCCAAGTTTACACCTATGCTATGTTTATGTTTATGTTAATGAATGCCAATTTAGTGTACGCTAAATTAGTGTGACGGCAAGGAATCTCGCTCGGTCCGAACCAGTCGCTAAACCGATCCAGGCCGTTCGAAACGCCCTATCGTTTGAGAACAAACCACAACAGAACGCATACAAAAGAACATTTCACTATATATTACAACAGTGCATCAGATTACAAGAATATACAGAGTATGAATAAATATTACACAGAAATATCAGAGATTTAAATTACATTTAAATACATAGCAGCGGAAAATAATACAATACACAACTAGAAGAGATATACGGATACAAAGCTTTCCGGATATCATTCCAGCTGTAAACCAGGATCCTGTGAATATAAATCTGCAAAACCAAAACTACTAGCTGCCCGTGTCAAAATAAGGGCACCCAGAGTTTAGGTTAAAACAATAAACTCCAGGTCAGTCATGTGACTGGTGTGAGAACTAAAACAGTTATTAATCTTTATTTTCAAAGTTAGGTAAATCAAGGGACCACGCCGTATAACACGGAACGGGTTTCCTCCCAAGAATACCAGTGCATAAAACAAACAGCGCAATGCTAAATAAAGAAAAATGAAGCTGTTATAAGACCCAGGTCCTATCACACAATGCAAACGCAAGCCGGGGGATAGGGTTTTCCCTTATAACAGCCAAAGAATGTTTGATACGCTTAAAACAGATCATTTGATACTACTATAAGTGCATAGTGTATAAAACAACTTCAAATCATAAGTATCAATCATAGGCGGCATGGGTACCATATATCATGTCGCCTTATATAGGTTATACAATCAAAATCGCAAAGTCTCGTATTTGGAAATTGGATTTCCGTCTATGAACCGAGGCTAGGGGCAAGATCCTCAACCGATTCGAGACGCTCTAGCCCGCCCCTCAGGAACAGCCGCAACTGCCCCTTGGATCGTCAGGGCCGGTCCACACGGAGTGGATTATTATACCTGAACAATACGTCTCCCCACCCTATGGGGTGTAAGTCTGGTCCGTCAGCCGACCAGAATGCATTCGGCCGAAACCGATATAACCGAGGCGCCTCGCAACAGCAACAACCACATAAGTCAAACTCGTCAGGGCGTGTAAAACCACTGACGCCACTTCTAGCTAGAAAGAAACGCAAGTCCTCCCTGAGGTCCGTCTCCCGTTTTGGTTCATACCGGGTGTGAAACACGCGAGGTAAACGTTACACAAAGCTACGCCACAAAGGCCGTGCTTTGATCACCACCACAAGACTTTGCTTTTCAACAGAAGCCTTGATCATTTGCATCTTAGCATGCCACACAGGCAAACCATCCTATGCAACCGATATCAGTCACACAGAATGAAATCCGATGTCAGACACACAGTCCATTTACAAGTCCGTTCTGGGTCTGAACGAAACCGGAGGCACCTAGTACCCCGCATATCCATCGATCTCCAAGTACGTCTGGACGATCACTAACTGTTTCCATCTTCTTGGGTGTACAGCCCAATCAAGATCATCAGTTATCACCCAAACGACGTGAAGACCTCCGGTCTTCGACCATCGTCTTCATCTTCGACTTATCGTCGTATCAGTTACTCAGAATGGGATAAACCCGGTCTTTCCGAATAACTCGCGTATATTTTAAATAAGTGTTACACAAACACAACATACGCCTCATTCCAATTCATTAGTCACTAACCGTAAATTAATCAAGAGAATAATTCCCCAAATATTAACCCCGAAGGCCGAAACCAACATCAGATCAATATCCAGAAAACCATTCTGCTTGGCTAACCGCCAGTTAGTTTCTAAATTTCACATTCAAATCTAATTAAAGATTTAACTATCGCCTGGAGCAAAACTGGTGATACTCCATTCTCGATCTTTTCAATCTAATTAAAGATTCATTAAAACTCCACTTAGTTTTAATCTGTGACTGGGTTAAAGAATCGGTGTCATTTAAAACACGGTTCACGATAAACCCAAAGTCACATCCCATTAATTATCGGGTTAAAGAACAAGTGTTATTTAAAACACTGTTCACGATAAACCCAAAAATCAATATCCATTCAATTCCAATTAAATATTATTTAATTGGTACACTTCATTAAATCTAAATCAAAAGATTTAATCTTTTCTCAGCTGGGTTCAAGAACAGTGTTAGTGAAGACACCATTCACGACAAACCCAAATCACATTCATTAATTATCGGGTTAAAGAACAAGTGTTATTTAAAACACTGTTCACGATAAACCCAAAAATCAATATCAATTCAATTCCAATTAAATATTATTTAATTGGTACACTTCATTAAATCTAAATAAAAAGATTTAATCTTTTCTCACTTGGGTTCAAGAACAGTGTTAGTGAAGACACCAGTCACGACAAACCCAAATCACATTTGATATTCAATATAAGGCTCTGAATAGAAAATATATCGGCTTATATTCAATATCAAATTCTACGATTAACAAATGTCGTATTGGAAATAACGATATAAATATATATCTTTCAAATTTCCGTAACAACATCCGTATAATCACAAATTCCAACATCGAAATATTCCGAAGACAATTTCGATTCAAATCCACTCCAGTGCAATCATTGGAAACTTTGGTTATTTTCAAAACCCTTTTCAAATTCAATTTATTTATTTAAAAATAAATAGAATTATAATTCTAGTTCAAAACTAGTTCATTTCGATAAAAATCTATTTTTATCTTTTCAAATAGGGAGTTTTTCATCCCAATTCTTTCTAAATCATTTCTTATGATTTTACACAAATTATTACTATTTTTAATAATTTTATCAAGGCCCGTACAGTCGATTTCCAACAATGGCCATCGAACTGCACTTACAGCGACCTTTTTCGAATTTGATTTGGACGTATCTCCAAATCCAACCGTTAGATTTCAAATTTCTAACATTCATTAGAAAGCTCTTTTCGATACGAACCCAACGGTTCCGGTTTTAGGAGAATCCGACGGTCGGATCTCCCGTAATGTCCGTTTGAAATAAATGGTCGAAATTCGCGAACTGCCGCGGCGCGGCGCGTTCTATTCAGGCCATTATATTATATATAATATATATAATATATATTTCGTCGATTTCTATTTAAAACGAATTATATAAATAGTTTTAAAATCGTTTCAAAAGCTATTTCAACTTTCTTTTCAATTCAAATCAAAATTGAATTCTTCTTTATAAATTCGTTTTAAAATTCATTTCTATTCAATTCAAATTTCAATTCAATTTGAATTCATTTCAATTCACTTTCGATTCAATTTGAATTCGTTTTCAATTCAATTCATTTCGAAATCGTTTTCAATTCATTTCATTTCGAAATCGTTTTCAATTCAATTTATTTCGAAATCGTTTTCAATTCAATTCATTTCGAAATCGTTTTCAATTCATTTCATTTCGAAATCGTTTTCAATTCATTTTGAATTCGTTTTCAATTCAATTCATTTCGAAATCGTTTTCAATTCATTTTGAATTCGTTTTCAATTCAATTCATTTCGAAATCGTTTTCAATTCATTTTGAATTCGTTTTCAATTCAATTCATTTCGAAATCGTTTCAATTCAATTCATTTCGAAATCGTTTTCAATTCATTTTATTTCGAAATCGTTTTCAATTCATTTTGAATTCGTTTTCAATTCAATTCATTTCGAAATCGTTTTCAATTCAATTCATTTCGAAATCGTTTTCAATTCATTTCATTTCGAAATCGTTTTCAATTCAATTCATTTCGAAATCGTTTTCAATTCATTTTGAATTCGTTTTCAATTCAATTCATTTCGAAATCGTTTTCAATTCATTTTGAATTCGTTTTCAATTCAATTCATTTCGAAATCGTTTTCAAATCAATTCATTTCGAAATCGTTTTCAAATCAATTCATTTCGAAATCGTTTTCAAATCAATTCATTTCGAAATCGTTTTCAATTCATTTTGAATTCGTTTTCAATTCAATTCATTTCGAAATCGTTTTTTTTTTTTTTTCGAAATCGTTTTTTTTTTTAAATCGATATAAATATCGTTCACGTCAAAATGGCGTCAATCTAATCAACACGGCTTCATATATTCCTTTATTTTCAAATATTCTATTTCAAATATTTCTTTTTCAAAACTGGAATGAGGCCCAATCAATTACCATATAAAATTAATTATATGGATTTTCATACAACACATGTATATAATAGCATTGAAAATAATCAACCATCAACCAAAGTGCACTACACTGTATAAGCATCAAATATAGATATTCAACGCTTATAACAGTATGTCAATCAATCGATCGACATATTTAATCAATCAGGATGAGTGAACTTCAAATTTCATCCTAACACCCGTGTGGGGTTTCAAACAATCAAACACATATTTTATTTGTGCAGTTAGGCGATGTGTAAAATTTATCGACCCAATCAATGTCATTCAAATAAGTGTACATAAACAAACCATCTGGTTTGTAAATGAATATTTATTTTATTCACTTTCACTATATTCATATTCACGTTAAAAATTATATTTTTAACGATAAAACATTTTATTCTATCATATGAATTTCTATTATTCATTTACACAATAAAATGATATTTTTATTTTCTAACATATTTTAGAAAATTTCGGCGGCATAACGGCACGATACTAGAAACGGGACAAGGCCTAGCCTTATCCCCGGTCTAGTGAAGGCCCACGCCATTCACACATCACTCAAATCAATTTATTATGCAAACCACAAAAATTGGAGTAAGGGTCTAACCTAGCCTTACTCCACCGCCTTATAACGGCGCACGTCTAATCCTAACCAATTTATCGATTCGATTTTTCACACCACAAACCACATTCAAACCAATATCGCAATCAATCACCAAACAGCCAAACAAACAAGTCCATGGTCTGTGGACGATTGTGTCGGGTGCTACTAAGCACCGTCTGCATCCTAGTATATATATATAACTAGAAATAAAATTGAAAGGTGAGAAATTCTCACCTATAGCTATCCTAGCTCCACGGCACTTCACTGATAGAAAACTTCATCGCTATCGCATCTTCGTCAGCTTCGTCGTCCGTAGCTACTACATATATAAAAATCGAATTTTTATTTCAAAGTTCAATATATAAAAATCGAATTTTTATTTCAAAGTTCAATATATAAAAATCGAATTTTTATTTCAAAGTTCCATATATAAAAATCGAATTTTTATTTCAAAGTTCAATATATAAAAATCGAATTTTTATTTCAAAGTTCAATATATAAAAATCGAATTTTTATTTCAAAGTTCAATATATAAAAATCGAATTTTTATTTCAAAGTTCAATATATAAAAATCGAATTTTTATTTCAAAGTTCAATATATAAAAATCGAATTTTTATTTCAAAGTTCAATATATAAAAATCGAATTTTTATTTCAAAGTTCCATATATAAAAATCGAATTTTTATTTCAAAGTTCAATATATAAAAATCGAATTTTTATTTCAAAGTTCCATATATAAAAATCAAATTTTTATTTCAAAGTTCCATATATAAAAATCGAATTTTCCTACTTCGATGTTTAATATATAAAAACTATATTTTTACTAATATAGATTCCGCCGCCATTTCAAAAATAAAGATTATATTTAATTTTCCCAAGTTCAAATCTTTCCTTTCTAAAGTTCTAATCTTTTTATTTTAAAGCTCAAACCTTTTCCTTTTAAAAATCATTTTTCAAATTCAGTTTTTAACATTAAACAAAAATCAGTTTTTATTTTAAAAACAAAATCAGTTTTCTACTTTTCTAAAAGAAATCAGTTTTTATTCTTTTTAAAAAAAAATACAGTTTATATATTTAAAAAAAAACAGTATTTAAAACCTTTAAAAAAACAGTTTTTATCCTATTTTAAAATCAGTTTTAAAATTAAAACAGAAATTAAAAACTCACCCTTTCTCGCTGAGCTAGGAGGGAGGGGTTCGCTGCTGGAGGTGGCGGTTGGCTTTGGGGCGGCGGAGCTCGTCGGGGCTGGCGGCCTTCAGGGCTTCGGGTTTCTCGATGGCTTGCGGTAATCGAGAGGAGGGAGGAGACGAGGGGAGGAAGTGGAGAGGGAGATCGAGTGGGGGGAGAGGCAAACGGGGGCCGCGCCACCGCGACGGCGGCGAGCGGGCGGCGCTCGATTCTGTCGAGCTCCTTCGGGGTTTTTTTTTTTTATTATTTGAAATGAATCTGGAGAGAAAGCAAAAGGTTGGGGGGGGTTTATATAAAATTTAATTATTTTATTATTCTAAATTTCCAAAAAAAACAACTTTTTATTTCGACCTCTAGACGAAACCCACCGACTGTCGCCCATAGCTAATTACCCCCATTCCGAACACAATGGGATATGTATCGCAAGCTGATTCGATCATTTGAATCAGTTTCCGTTGAATTTTCATTTAAATCACTATATTGAATTTTAAACGCGCATTTCAAATTACCGGGGTCACATACTAACTAGAAAAATTCCAGAAAAATATTTTCTAGCTTCGTATTGACGATACGGTCCTAACAAAACTAGTTTCGTCGAATTCCGAGACCGTTGGAAAAATGGCCAATTTCCAGTCGATTAAATTCAACTGAAATGGTCAAAACACGTTTTCCTATGCCACGCTCACATATTGATTCGAAAAATTATGAAATTTGGAATCTAGCAATAACTTAACATCACGGACCCAACAAAACTGGTTTCGTCGAAATCCGAGGTCGTTTGCAAAATGGCTATTTTTAAGGGCCTTATATATATAAAAATATATATAAATTCCACAGCGACTATTTCTAATTTTAAACTGGACATATCTTATCATTTCTAAAATGAAATCTCAGTTTGTTAACTTTGTTACAAAGATATAGTTATACAGATTCAAATATTTCTTGTTTCGTTCAATTCTGACTTATATTGAATTCTGTATATTCATTTGAAATTAGAAATCGAATTTTCGAACTACCGCGCCATTTTCAATTCCTTTTATAATTATATATAATTATTATATATTCTAACGACGACGTATATAATATATACGTCGAATTTCAATTCAAAATAAATTTCTCGTCGCTATTATTTAAAATATTTCATTTTAAATAATCAAAATTCGCTAAAATTGCCAAAATAAAAATTTCAAACTGGCTCGCATTTTACGGGTTGTTACAATTAGGCTAAGTTTTTAGCCTAATATTATATGTTAAAAATCATGCAAACGAAAAATTAGGCTAAGATTGAGTTGTGATGTAAACCTGCCCGGACCCGCCCAGCTGTCCAGTAGTCACAACAATACCTATCCAATGTGGTTGGTTAAGCATTGAGCCCAATAAGGACCCGAGGTTAGACTGTGTTACGGTGTAAATCTGCCCGGATCGACTGGCACATCCATTAACTGTAACAATACCTGTCTAATGTGAGTGGTTGGTGCTTTAAAAAGCTAAGGACATACAAGTCAGGATGGTAGGGTTAAGTTAACTAAAACACTTAATCAATTCAACATGTTCATTAAACCGATGGGTGGGGTTAGGTAAATACAGACACTTAACCACTTAACCTTTTTGACTAGAAAACCCTAGTAACGGGGACCCATTCAGCAGTAACTCAATTAGGTATCATGGTACCCTGAAACTAGGCAGGGTGGGGCACTGTTACTGGGCTGATTGTAAGCGGTCAAAAGCGACGATGGTGGGTGCAACAGTGTGGGTTATAATGGAGTGCGGGCGTGCACACACTTCGGAGCAGACAAACAGGGCACTGGGGGCACCAGTAGTATAACCTATTCATTCTAAGGATTGTGTCAGGCCGCCACCATGGGACTTGATACATCCCATGGTGGGACCAGCATAGGTATCTACAATCTTCGGGGGGCGTAAGACACAGATGATTATGCGAGTAGGAGCCAATCTTTAGAGAAAGGGGATCACTTCACCTCGATCATGGGGTGCCAGTTGAGACAATGCAAGTAGGTGCAGAGATATAGTGTGGGTTGCGATAGTATATTCGATTCACAACTGCTTTACCTTAGTTTATGATACTTTCCTATTTCCAGTTTATACCTATCATGCCCTTTTTCTTATTCTCATACTGAAGAGTCACTAGACTTACCAGGCTTTATGTCTGACCCTATTTTCTTTCGTCTTCTTTTCTTTCGTTCCCCCCCCCCCCCAGGTCCACAGGGAGGAAACAACCTACCTTAGTCAGACTCTTTGCAAGCTTCAAGATAGTAGATGTACGGTTTTGACTCTCTTTCCTTGGCTATGGCTGTTGGACACATTCTATGGGGAATTATGCAGTTTTTAATTATGTTTTTATGCTTCTTTAATTAATAACCAAGACAGAAATGATGATGTAATGGTTTGGAATTTATTATGTGACAGTTATGGAAATGTTTTGTATGAACACGTATTTGTGAAATAAAAAGTCTGTTTGTTCTCCGCTGCTTATATATATGTTTATATCTGTCTTGTGTTTTATCTGTGACTTTTACTTACAAACCTCCACCAAATTTAAGGCATTCCCTTTGTGAGTGACCTTAATGGAGGTGGGGTGTTTCAGATCAGATGGGGTAGAAGATTGGAGCTGATGGGTTCGGTTCTATCTGAAGTAACGAAGAAGAGGGATAAGGTTTAAATAATTTATTTATTTAATTATAAAATTAATTATAATAATTATGTCATTAACCTCTATAGCATCATAACTTTTTTATTCGAGGTCTGTTTTACGAACCGTCAGATGCGTTGGACTCGTGTTGATCAGATCTATGTGATGGGACAATCGAAAAATAGATTTGGAGCTCGTCTCAATTTAATCTTCGGTGAGATTTCTTGTTTTAAAATTAAAATAATTAAAAAAATATGTATAGAAATATATATATATATATATATATATATTTAAATTGACCGTGATTGTGTTATTATTATACGCTGTATAAAAATTTGAGATTGATTGATTTTGGATGGGATGTATGGTTAGATCAAAATATATGTTGTTCGTTTAAATATTGTCTTTACCATTTTAGTTTAGAGTAAAAATATTCATTTGTAGATAAACATTTTTGCTAGAAATTTTCATGTTATGTAAATATAAATGTTATTCATTTAGAAAACATGTTATGTAAATATAAATGTTATTCATTTAGAAAACATGTTATGTACATAAAAATGTTATTCATTTAGAATGAAGACATCATATTAGATAAAAATGTTTATTTAAATTAAAACATGTCATTTTTGTTAGAATGTTTAATTTGATTATAACACGTCATTTTTGTTAGGATGTTTTAATTTGATTATAACATGTCATTTTTGTTAGAATGTTTAATTTGATTATAACATGTCATTTTTGTTAGAATGTTTAATTTGATTATAACATGTCATTTTTGTTAGGATGTTTTAATTTGATTAAAACATGTCATTTTTGTTAGAATGATTAATTAGATTAAAACATGTCATTTTTCTTGTTAGAATGTTTTATTAGATTATAGTAATGTCATGTTAATTATAAAAATGTCATTCATGTTAATTTTGAAAATGTCATTTATGTTAAATATAAAAAGGTCATTTATGTCAAATATAAAAATGTCACTTATGTCAAATATAATAAAATTTCATTTTATTGGATTAGAAATGTTAATTATAAAAGTGTCATTTACGCTAGAATAACGTTACATTAGAATAAAATTGACATTTTAGTTAAAAATGTTATATTAGAATAAAATTGACATTTTAGTTAAAAATGTTTTATTAGAATTAAAATTGTCATTTTGCTAGAAATGTTACGTTAAGAATAAATATGTCAATTTAGTTAAAATTGTCATTTTAGAATAAAAATATCATATTTGGATTAAATTGTAAATTTAGTTAAAATTGTCATTTTAGAATAAAAATGTCATGTTAGGATTAAATTGTCAATTTAGTTAAAATTGTCATTTTAGAATAAAAATGTCATGTTAGGATTAAATTGTCAATTTAGTTAAAATTGTCATTTTAGAATAAAATGTCATTTTAGGATTAAATTGTAAATTTAGTTAAAATTGTCATTTTAGAATAAAAATGTCATGTTAGGATTAAATTGTCAATTTAGTTAAATATGTCATATATGTTAGAGTAATGAATATGTCATTTATTTAGGATAATGATTTGTCAAATGAAAATATCATTTATTTAGATAATGTAATGTTTTCAATAAAAAGATTACATTTTTGTTGTCACGTTGTTTCATTAAAAAGATTGAAATAAAAAGTATCATTTTTTATTGCATTAAAATGATTGAAATATTTGTTATATCTATTTCAGGGATGTATTGTTGTGTTGTTATGTATGTTATATTGTGGCATGATTGAGATTTGTAAAATTAAACATGTTAAAATAATGTCATTATGATTACACTTCCATTTACAAGTTATCCGACTTGTTTATGTGATTAGGACGATATTTTTTTACACATCGCCTAAGTGCACAAATAATTTATTATTTATTTGTTGGATGAGACCCCACACGGTCCTTAGGATGATATTCTAATCACACATCTCCCTTGTGATTAGTTGAAGAATGCACTCTGGTTGTTATTTGGATGTTTACTGATTATTTATCATTCATATGCAATGTATGAAAACCATATAAATGAACTTATATGGTAATTGGTTGGGTCGCATTCCGATTCAGAAATAAAGAATATTTGGTAACAAGAATATTATAAAATAAATAACAATTTAGTATAAAGGACATTTTAGAATAAAGGATATTTTAAATTAAGAATATTTTAGAATAAAGATATTTTAAATAAAGAATAGTTTAAAATAATGAATATTTTTCAGTGAAATAATTACAATTATAAATTATAATTGCACTTTTGACACGAGGTTAGGTTACATTTGTGGTAGAAGTCTGCCCGGACAGACCGACATATCCAGCAACCACTAATGATGAACCTAATGTGAGAGGTCCATGTGCGCAAATATGAAGCGGGCTATGACACGAGGTTAAGCCCAACTTGTGGGATAAGTCTGCCCGGACGTGACCGGCATGTCCAGCAACCGCAAGTTGTAAGACTAATATGGGAGGTCTAGCCCATTATAAACTATAAATGGACGTGGTAATGAATTGGACTATTTAGCCCGTTACAAGTTGAAACGCCATTTTAACCCGAACGGGTTTATCGATCGTTTTTATTCATTTTATAATGAATAAAATAAAAAGTAGTAATTTCCAAAATCTAATATTTTGAAAACATTATTTTAATAAAGAAATAGAATAAATCTTTAATCAAGATTTAATGGAGTTTTACGATTAATTAATATTTATTTGGAATTAAATAAAATAAATTGGATTTTGGGTTTGTCGTGAATGGTGTTTTAAATAGCACTATTCTTAAACCCCATGTGAAAAGAATAAAGCTTTTAATTTAGATTTAGAGAAGTTTACTAATTAAGTAATTATTTAATTAAGCATTAAGATGAAAGTTGATTGAGGGTTTATCGTGAACTATGTTTTAAACGACATTAGTTCTTTAATCCCAATTAACAGTGAAATTATAATTTTGAATTTATAAAACTTATATTAGGATTTAAATGGAATTTATAAATATTTTATTAAGATGAAACGGTAATTTTCCAAAGTAAAGTTTTCCAATTTAATATATTAAATTGGAATTGAATGGAATTCGATTTAACAATAATCGAGATAAGCTTCCGTAAAAGAAGACTGATACTATATATGGAATTTAAGAGGCTTTGCCGTTATTCCATTTACATTATTGGTCTGATATAGAAATTTATATCGATTATATATTGAATTGATTTCTGTGAAAATTCCATATTTAATGGAAGACGATTTTGGGTTTACCATGCACTGTGTTTTAATTGACATTAGTTCTTTTACCCAGTTAAAGATAAGATTAATTTCTTAAATTTAGATAATCATTAAATAATGATTTTTGATTTTGAAAACCAAATTGGAGTTTTAATAAATCTTTAAAAGAAAGATTTAAGATTAACTTTAAAGAATTTATCTTTGATAGAATAATGTGAATATTTTATTAAAAGGATATTCTGAATTGGAATGAGGCGTTTGATGTGTTTTTATAACACTTGATTTTTGATTATAAAATACGCAAGTTATTCGGGAAAACTGGGTTTAACCCATTCTGAATAATTACTGCGACGATTAAAAGTTGAAGTGAAGACGGTGGGTGAAGACCGACGATCTTCACATCGAATGGATGACTACTGATGCCTTTGATAGGAGTTGCTACCTTGAAAGGGTTACAGTGGTAGTTGTCCAGACGTACTTGTTGATTGTCCGGATAAGCGAGCACCTCTCTTCCGTATTGGACATACGGGACGAGGAATAAGGTGACTTTGGTTTCGTTCAGACCCAGAACGGCCTTGTGAATGGATGTGTGTCTGACATTAGATATCCTTCCATGTAAATTAAATTGATTTCTATTCAATATATATCTGTGGTAGCGGAGAATTTATTCTCTTGCTTAACACTCTTCTCTGAGACGCACGAGCTCAGAGGTTATATATTGGTAGTTATCGATCACATGGCGTGAATTGTCAATGTGGCACGCCAAGATGCAAATGATCAAGGTTTTTGTTGAAAAGCAGAGCCTTGTGGGATGATCAAAGCATAGTCTATTTCGGCATAGCTTTGTGTATAACGTTACCTCACGAGCCTCACACCTCGATAAGAGTCAGAAACGGGACAAGGGAACGCAGGGAGTGCACACGTTTCTTTCTAGCTAGAAGTGGTGTTAGGGTTTTTACAAGGCCCGACATTTTTACTTATGTGGTTGATGGATTATGAGGCACCTCGGATTTACTGGTCGATTGTGACCATTTTATAGGTTCAATAGGACCGAGAAGCTTGTGTTTAGGAATTGCCAATCCACTAATGTATTTGTGGACTGGCCCTGCAGTATCCAAGGGTTCGCTAGCGTCCGAATCCTGAGATATTACTAGAGTGTATCGAATCGGTAAGGAGATCGTCCCTATCCTTGACTCATGATGGAAATCCAACTTCCAATACGACATCATGCGGTTTTGATTGTAGAACTAGTATGGCGACATAGTAGGATGGGGTACTATGACGTCTATGATTGATACATTATGATTGAAATTGTTTTTGAAAACATATATAAACTAATAATAATATCAAATCCGTTTTTATCGTAGCAAGCATTTTTGACCATTATAAGGTAAAACTCTATCCTCCGGTTTGCGTTGCATTGTGTGAGGGGACTTGAGTCTTATAATGGTTTCATTTTCCTTAAAAGCATTGCATTGTTTAACGATTTACTTTATTTAAATTATGCACTGGAAATCCAATGGAGTAAACCCGTTCCGCGTTAGCGGCGTGGTCCTGTGATTAGCCTTATTACTAGTTAAATTAAGTAAAGATTTCTCATACCAGTCCCATGACTGACCCGTAGTTTGTTTCACTTTGCAAACTCGGGTGCCCTCTTTTCCACACGAGCAGTCGAGTAGCTTAGTTTGCAGATATATTGAGTAGGATTCTGGATCGAAGCTTAAAGCTGTGTCCAGAGCATTGATAGACTTCCGTTGTATCAGTTTATTCATTTCCGCTGCAATGTATTACATTATTGTAAATTATCTTCCGCTGTACTCTGATATTCTGTACTCTGATGTAACATTATTATAATGTAATAAAAGTCTTCTGTTATTTGTTCCGATGTGTTGTATTCCCAGAGTTAGCGTATTCGGTTTTTGAATGGTCTTGGTCGATTTTACGATCGATTAGGTCCGGGCGAAATCCGTGTCGTTACAGTTGGTATCAGAGCTCTAGTTAGCTCAAATCTTTGGGGTACAACTCGTTAGAACTGAACAAAAGACTCATCAGAGGTAGGATTAGTAATATCCTATAAAAGAATACTCATTAGAGATAGGATCAGTAGCATCCTAGAATGAGAAAACTCATTAGAGATGGGGTTAGAAATGCCCTAGAATGAGTTAAGAGTGAAAAGTTTATAATTAACGTATTTGTGATTATATAAATAATCTGATCTTAGAAAATATGATTTTGAATATATAAAAGTTATATATATTTAAAAAGTTAATCACCTAATTGATTGATGATTGTGTTGTGTGATTATTAGTTCAACTAATAAAATTATTGACACCAATAAAAGAATGAAAATTGAGTTGCTTAGTTAAACCACTTTTGGCTTCGTTCCTTTTCGAGGACGAAAATATTTTAAGTGGGGGAGATTGTAATAACCCGAAAAATCAGAACCAATTTAAAATTTTATTTTAAGGAAATTTTCTTAGAAAATGCGTCAGAATTTAAAATTATCATTATAGAAAAAAATGTTAATAATAAAAATTTGCATTTTTATTGTTTATAAGAAATGATGCAAAATGACCATGGGTTGAATATAAAAGTTTAACAGTAAAAAAAATTAGATTTTTATTGCATGTGAGCAATGATGATTAAAATATGTCACATTAAAAAATTTACATTTTTAATATAAGAATGGTTCAATAAAGAAAAAAAAATCATTTTTGATGAAAATATTTTTTTTACATTTAAAATTACATTTTAATGTAGAATGAATCATTCAAAAGATTCTAGTTGAAATATGTTGTTACATTTAAAATTACATTTTTAATGTAGAGTAATGCATTTAAAAAGATTCTAGCTTGAAACATGTTAACATTAAAAATGCCTTAGGAACTTTAATGACATTTATTAATTTATTGAAAATAATGTGTAGGTTATAATGAAATAAATTCTGAAAATATATATATATATATACACACACATATATGTATGTATATACATATATATATATATATATATGTCTTTGGCTATCGTCTTTAATTCTTTCCCTGTTTGTTTAAAATATAATTTTTAGGAATTCAAACGTGGATTACATATCCAATTAAACTTCATTAATTAATTTAATTTGCAATGTTAACTATTCATTCATTTCATTCCTTTATATATATATATATATATATATGTGTGTGTGTGTGTGTGTGTGTGTGTGTGTGTTTATTTCCCTTACATTTTAAACCTTGCACATGCAACCTACAAGGATCATTTCATTTTTTTCATGCATTGAATTCTAACATTTCACTTATAGTTTATATTGCATTCATTCATTTCAATTTAATTCATTTCATTTTCGTTATTTTTCAATACATGATTGCAAGTCTCTTACCTTGTTTTCAATGCATGCATTCATTTGCTCATTTATGTCCATTTTCTTTTTGAAATGTTTCATGCTTCTTTGCCAGTTTCTTTCAATTTTCCATACATGTGTTTCCTATTATCTTACTTTAAAACCTAAACATTTATTTACTTAAGTAAAAAAAATATTGCTTCTTTGAATTAACATAGATAACAAATGTATAACGAAAAGAAAAATAATAAATAAATCACAATCAAATTTAAATTAAGAAAATTCAAAATTTGGAATACGTCAAATTGGATAGAACGTAGGAATTACTTTCATATAGAAATAAGCAATTTTGTTTTCTTTCTTGTTTTGTCACTAAGGAAATGTGGAAACAATAATTCAATTGTTTGAAATTAATGTCCGCATGTAACCATGCTTCACAAAGATAAATAAATAAACCTGTCATCATAAAATTTTGAAATTCAAATGTAATACGTTGAACTGGTATTATTAATATTTAGTGGCGTGATTGGTGGATCTCGTGACCGCTTCTCTTAATATACCTGAAACTAAACCCTCCACTATATAATATCTTTTCCTCTCCACAAATCCTCATTTCTCTTCTTCCTCAAAATTTAACAGCAGCCCTCTTTCCCTCTCTCTCTTTCAAAATTCTGCAAGAAAGCCGCCACTATCTTCTCCAACGGCCATAATCATTTGTTTTTCCTTCTCTAATCTTTCACAATCCGATCAAAATTAAATTACCATTCCAAAGTGAAATTCAAATAGATTTTCGAGATTTATGTTTTCATACGGTAGTGATCATATGGGGTAGAAGATTGGAGCTGATGGGTTCGGTTCTATCTGAAGTAACAAAGAAGAGGGATAAGGTTTAAAGTAAATAATTTATTTTATTATATAATTAATTATAATAATTATGTCATTAACCTCTATAGCATCATAACTTTTTAATTCGAGGTCCGTTGTGAGACGACCTGAACTTCCTCGGTCTCCGAAGAGAAGAGAAAGCCTGGATTGAATTGAGGATAAGTCAAATCAAGACACAAACAGAAGAACATTTCATTTCTTATTACAACAATTTACATCGGAGTACAAGAATAAACCGAGTATGAATAAATATTATACATCAGAAAATATCAGAGATTACAATACATTACATAACAGCAGAAAATAATACAATACACAACTGAAAGGGATAAACGGATACAGAGCTTTCTGAATATCATTCCATCTGTAAAGCAGGATCCTATGAATATAAATCTGCAAAACCAAAACTACTAGTTGCCCGTGTGGAAAATAGAGGCACCCGGAGTTTAGATTAAAACAATAAACTCCAGGTCAGTCATGCGACTGGTGTGAGAACTAAAATAGTTATTTAAAACTTTACTTTAAATCATATATATCAAGGGACCACGCCGTATAATACGGAACGGGTTTCCTCCCAAGAATACCAGTGCATATAAGAAAATAGCGCAATGCTTTTTGAAAAAATGAAGCTATTATAAGACCCAGGTCTTATCACACAATGCAACGCAAGCCGGGGGATTGGATTATCCCTTATAATAGCCAAACATGCTTGGTACGTTAAAACAAATCATTTGATAATATTATAAGTGCATAGTGTTTTAAACAACTTCAAATATAAATGTATCAATCCTAGACGGCATGGGTACCATATATCATGTCCCCAATACTAGGCTCTACAATCAAAACCGCAAATGTCACATATTGGAAGTTGGATTTACATCTGTGAACCAAGGCAAGGGATCGTCCTTACCGCTTCGAGACAATCTAGCCTACCATGTCTCAGGATCAGAGCTCGAGTGACCCTTGGATCGTCAGGGCCGGTCCACACGGAGTGGATTAAAATGCCTGAACACTGCGTTCCCCGCCTTATGGGGCATAAATGAGCCGAATGACTCCATCGGCCCCGGATTGACTGATATAACAGAGGCGCCTCGCAATCCATCATCCACGTAAGTAAAATGCCAGGGCTAGTAAAATGCTGACACAACTCCTAGCTAGAAAGAAACACATGTCCTCCCTGAAGTCCTCTCCCGTTTCTGGTCCACACCAGGGTGTGAGACTCGCGAATTAACGCTACACAAAGCTACACTATATTAAAGCCATGCTTTGATCATCAACCACAAGACTCTGCTTTTCAACCGAAGCCTTGATCATTTGCATCTCAGCATGCCACACAGGCAATCCACGCTATGCAACCGATGTCTATCCATCACACAGAGTGAAAACCGATGTCAGACACACATCCATTTACAAGTTCGTTCTGGGTCTGAACGAAACCGGAGGCACCTTATTCCTCCCCCATATGTCCAATGCAGGGGAGAGGCCCTCGCATACCCGGTCGATCTCTAAGTACGTCTGGACGATCACCACTTATTACCTTGTCTTGGGTGTACAGCCCAATCAAGACATCAGTAATCATCCAAACGATGTGAAGACCTCCGGTCTTCAACCACCGTCTTCATCCTCGGCATATCGTCGAATCAGTTATTCAGAATGGGATAAACTCGGTCTTTTTGAATAACTCGCGTATATAATAAACAAGTGCTATAAAAACACAACATACGCCTCATTCCAATCCGGAATATTCCTTTGTTCAAATATTCTTATACTTTGGGAAAGGTTCCCAATAATTTTATCAAAGATAAATTCTTGAAATTTATTCTTTAATCTTCCTTTGGATATCATTTCAATCTAATTAAAGATGCATTAAAACTCCACTTGGTTTTAATCTTCCCAAAAATCAATATTAACGACTGTTTAACTTGGGAAATCATATCCTGTCTTTAACTGGGTTAAATAACCAATGTCATTTAAAATACGGTCCACGATAAACCCAAAATCACATTCCATTCCATTAGCCTTTAACCGTAAATTAACAAGTGAACAATTCCCTAAGTAATAACCCCGAAGGCCAAAACCAACATCAGATCAATACCCAGGAAACCATTCAACTTAACTAATCTCCAGTTAGTTTCTAATTTTCTTTACTCCATTAGGTCCAAGAACAGTATCATTTAAGATACCATTCACGACAACTCAAATTCTTATTCCTGTCTTTAACTGGGTTAAAGAACCAATGTCCTTTAAAACATGGTTCACGATAAACCCAAAATCAAATTCCATTCCATCGGCCTTTAAACGTAAATAAGCAAGTGAACAATTCCCTAAGTATTTACCCCGAAGGCCGAAACCAACATCAGATCAATACCCAGGAAACCATTCAACTTAACTAATCTCCAGTTTGTTTCTGATTTTCTTAATTCCAGTGGGTCTAAGAACAATATTATTAAAGACACCATTCACGACAACCCAAAATCTTATTCCATTGTTAATCGGGTTAAATAACAAGTGTTATTTAAAACACTGTTCACGATAAACCCAAAGACCAATTTCAATTCAATTCCAATTAAATATCAACTAATTGGTATACTTCATTAAATCTAAATAGAAAGATTTAATCTTTTCTTAACTGGGTCCAACAACAGTGTTAATGAAGACACTATTCATGACAAACCCAAAATCACATTTAATATTAAACACAAGGCTCGAAATATATAATATATCGGCTTATATTTAATATCAAATTCTGGAATCAACAAATATCGTATTGGAATAATGATATATATATATATATATCTTCCAAATTTCTCCATAATATCCGTATAATCACGGAATCTAATATAGAAATATTCCGAAGATAATTTCGATTCAAATCCATTCCAATTCATATATTGGAAATTCCGGTTATTTTTAAAACTATTTCAAATCCAATTTATTTATTTTAAAAATAATGGGATTCTAATTCTAGTTCAAAACTAGTTCATTTCGATGAAAATCTATTTTTATCTTTTCAAATATGCACGTACAACAACCTTTTCCAAATTTGATTTGGACATAATTCCAAATACAACCATTAGATTTCAAATATCTAATATTTGTTAGAAATCTCTTTTCGATAAGAACCCAACGGTTCCAGTTTTAGGAGAATCCGACGGTTGGATCTCCCGTAATGTCCGTTCGAAGTCAATGGTCGAAATTCGCAAACTACCACAGGGCGGCGCGTTCTATTCCGACCATTATATATATAATATATTATATATATTTCGTCGATTTCCATTTAAAACGTATTTTATGAATCGTTTTAAATTCATTTTCAAAACGATTCCAACTTCATATTCAATTTCAAATCAAAACAGAATATTCCATCGATATATATATATATGATAATATTTTCAAAACATTCGATTTTGAAATCACTTCATTTTCAATATTCATTATAAAATCGATATAAATATCGTTCACGTCAAAATGGCGTTAATCTAATCAACACGGCTTTATATATTTGAATATATTCGTGTCCATCCCAAATCGGACATCAAAATCACATTTTTGATCCATTACTGGATATTATTTTAAAATATTCGTTATTTTAAAATAATCGTTATTTTAAAATATTCATTCTTTTTGAACTGGAATCAGACACAGTCAATTACCATATAATATGATTATATGGATTTCATACAATACATGTATATAATAACAATCAAACACAGTCAACCATCATCCAGAGTGCATTCTACACTGCATAAGCATCAAATATAAATATTTAACGCTTACAACAGCCTGTCAATCAATCGATTAACATACAGTTAATTATTGGGATTAGTGTATGTCCAATTTCATCCCAATACCCGTGTGGGGTTTTCAAACAACAGACACATATTTTTTTGTGCAGTTGGGCGATGTGTAAAATTTATCGTCCCACTCAATATCAGGAAAATGGGTGTTCATAAACAAATCGTCTGATTTGTAAATGAATATTTATTTTATTCACATCAACGTTAAAAATTATAATTTTAACTATAAAATATTTTATCCTATTCCACATCACACAATCAATTATCACAACACAATCAAACAAACAAACAAGCCGTCCATGGTCTGTGTAACGACCCAGCAATTCTCGGCCCCGAAAATCGACATAAATACCTTTACCGTAACTCATGTCGACCTTCCTAACACCGAAAACACTGGAATGTTTATAGAAAGAAATTAGAGGGTGAGATAAGAACGAAATATAAGAATAGAAGAAGAAGAAGAACCAACACAACACAGAATCACAGAGTCTCACATCGCAGCGGAACAAAATATAATACAAAAATAAATCTTTACTGAGAGCTTTTGAAAATACTTACAATTATCAGAGTACATCACACATCTGGACAGTTATAGTAATCTGTCCCATATACAACCCACATCGGAATAGATACTGGGTACAACATGTCTGAACACCTTCAGCTCGTCTCTTCACCACATTCGATAACCTGAACCTGTACACCCCGGGCTAACCCGAGCATTTACAAAACACCGGGTCAGTCTGGTGAACCATAGTGAGTAAAACTCGCACATTATTAAGGTATCACACAACTTGATTTTAAAGTTTAAAATCATTTCAAAAAAAAGGATGATCGTAAGACCAAATCCTCAAATAAATACGGATGGTTTTTTACCTTACGATAACCCAAAACAGTTTTGAAAACAATAACTTGTTCTGCTATTATAATAATGTCTAAATACAAGTAAATAGCAATCTAGTGGAACGCTTGCATCTCACGCTCCACATATATAGTATACAAACAAAACCGCGGGTGCTTATTGGAGATTGGATTTCCGACTATGACAAGGTATGGGACCACCTACGGATAGTGTATCTCTAGAGGAAAATACACTGGGTTCGACAAGAACGTCTTGCAACCCGGCCCTCACTTGACCGACCACTCAGTTCGCTTGAGTGTATCGAATGTATATCACCAACGGTTGGGCTCAAACCACCGTTTCCCGAAAAGGGACAGCATCGAAATAGATTAAAGAAGCAAAAGAAATTTCTCTAGATAGGTGATTATACACTCTAATGGGAGCGACCCACGTAGCCATGTTGCCTGCCCGATTTTTGTCATTTACCAGCTTGAGACTTGAGGTTAGAACTTCCTTTCGGAATATTTGGCCATCATTCACTTTGAATGCCACATCGTTAAATCCGCCAGATATCGCTAATTGACGTCCACAAAAATATTCCAGTTGGGAGCTCACCAACTATGGTACGTTTGAAAAAATCAACGTACGCGGTCCCTTTGGAAATACTCTGTCAGACATCCGTCCATACAAGTCATCCAGGAACAGGATGAACCGAAGGTACTCTCCTACTACATCCAATATAGGAATCACCCCATGGATCAGTAGCGAGAAGTCCTTGCAATCCATAGATTTCAACCACGACAGAACCACAATTTATCTCTGGACGGTAAACCAGAGATTTTTAGTAGTTCTTTCGTGTATGAAAATCCACAGTCTTCAATGCTCCATCTCGATCAGTTTATGATCTCTTCACGTATTTTTTGGTCGGAATGGTTTTTCGAATATAAATTCGATCCCGGTCTTTCCATACCAACAATCGTATTGGACAGATTTGATAGTCGGTGATTTAACTATCAAAATAAACAGTGTTTCAATCATGACAATCCAATGAGTTTACTGGTCCAATACTCAGCATCAATTGGCCTTTTAATTAAACAAATGTAAATTTAAAACTTTTAAATATTTCCATATTATAACTATAGCTTTCTCTCTTCTTATTTAACTTGAGGTTCTTCTTTAAATTAATTCATTTTACTACTTAGGGAAAATTCCTTATCGTATCCAGATTCCCATTTCACTTTTAAAACATTCCCCACGTTATTGTCTAACATTGGGAAATCAATTCACTTATAATTTGTAACAACGTTGTGGCGGAATATCTTTTTATTTATTACTTAACAACACCCTGTACTTATTCTTATTGAATAAAACCTGACTTTTACATTTCCTTCTCACTCGAAAATGTCGTTATAACTTCCCGCAATTCCCTTTTTCTTCCCTTTTACTTCCCTTTTACTTTGGGATCCCTATACATATATACATTCCCAATTTCATCAAAAATATTGCGTTATTATTTTGCTGATGAAATAATAAATTTCACTAACCTCCTTTACCCTTACAACTAGTATCATTCTCAGACAATCCCGGAGTCGTTCAAGTTGGGGTATTTTAATTACCTCTCAGACCTTGATCAACAACGTTCATATCTTAAGATTGATACAAGTTGTAATCCAAAACCCCATTTATATAACACTGGTTTTATATGGTTTATTATAAAACCCCTTTATCTAAATTTTCCTTTTACTTAATTCAATTAACTAAGTAACATTTAATTTAAGCTATAATAGTCGCTTAAAATTTCCTTTTATAACTTTGTTATAAAAACTCGGGTTTAAGCAAAACCTGTCCACAACTCCTTTCACCTTTCCATTGGATTTCATTTAACATAATTTACTTTTAAATGAATTTCCATTTAAAATTAATTTTCTAAATTTTTTTTATTAATAATAATTTATCTCAAACATTAACCACATTAGTAGTTAATTCCTTTATTAACTAAAATAAATAATAAATCCCTTTTTAAAATCTTATAAAAATCTAAACAATATTCATCAAATCTATTTTATTCAAAAACATGCTAATTTATTAATCAACCCCAATTGACAGGGTCCATTTATCCAACTCAAAAACATGGTTATCCCATTAACCGATTCCAATTCGTTCTATCTTTAAATTAATTAAGAATATAATTAATTTAAATAATTACATTTAATTGTTTTAAACAAATTATCCAAACTTTATTGTTAGGTAAATTTGCTTATTGTCACATTTACAAATCTGATTAACATCAGGATTGACTTTATAAAATAAATTATAAATATAAGTATTTATTTCCTTTTAATAAACCTTATTCAAATAATTTATTTCAAAATCTATCTTTAGTTATAAATTAAATTTTATAACTTCAGTTCGATCAATTTACCTGACGGTAAACCGATATAAATAAAATAATTTACTTTTAGGCCATTTACTGCTGATTACCCAACCAATATTGCCTATTGGTTAAAACTAAAAACAGGTTGAATTTCCAATCATTGATCAATACTCAAATCAATTATCCAAACATGACAGTTCATATGATAATATGAAAATAAATAATATATTTGAGGAATCCGGTTGGATCCCTCCAACCTGTTCTTCCCTGTATACATATGGTTATCTCAAATCAGATCATTCAACCATTTTACTGATAATAATAAATAACGACCATTTAACATTAACCAATTAACGATCATTCAAACAATTCAAACAAATTAAACACGTTTATTTTATAAATGTGACCAACAAGGTATGTTACCTTTATTGGAACCAACCGTTAAAATAATGATTTGGTATTTCACCGAAATTAAACAACAATTTAATTTCATCAGTCTTATCAACAAATAATTATAATACTAGCAACTAGTCAACCATTAGTAAACAACACACAAAATAAAAACCCAACTTATATAAAATATAAATGGGAAAACTAAGTGAGTTTAACTCACCTTGATTCGATTCCGTTGTTTAAATAGTTGGTTTTAATCAAATTAAACAGGTGTTTAATTTAATTAAAAATCCCGGTCTTTCCAATCTCATCCGATTCTATTCCAGAACGTAGTGTTCATGACCCCCAATTCCAATGCAATTTGTTTGGTTCCATTCTGATAAAAAAAGAATCATTAACAATTTTAATATACGATTATAATTAAACCATAAATTTCTTAATTAAACTAATTTAATTTAATTACTTTGTTTAGTCAGATTTTCAAAACATTGCATGATTAATTCATTTGCTCCCTTCGTTCAAGATCCCTGCTCTGCTTCGAATCCGCACGATATACCCTATGAAGATTAAACACTAATTAGTAATTTAAAACTTATAACATAATAAATTATTTACTTAAATTATAACGCAATTCAACAGTTTACTTCGTTAAGGATATAATAATTTGGCCGACTCCTCTTTGTAATGTCCAGTTGCACTCGTTCACAATACATAATAGTCCTCAACTCAATTAAACTTCAACTTTACCATGCTGCTTTCTTTTAGGTTAGTATAAACAAGTCATTTTCTTTAAATGAAAACACGGTCCCAGTCCTCCTTCTTCAGCCCATATTCTTCTTTCATTCCTTCTTCTTCACAGTTGTGTCCACCCTCGTTTGTTTGCTGCTACATCTGCGTAAGAATAAGGACCGTTTGTTTTTAATCCTCCAGGTCCTCACGTGTTTTCATCGTTCAATCTGCATGAATTAAGTTATTGTTAAAACCCATTTGTCTTACTTAATTCAATTTTAAAGCGCTTAATACTATAATTACTTTGGTTTTAAACAGGGCCGTGGCCCTTTTCTTCACGTTTGAACTGCTGCCTGCTCGTTATTAACAGACCCACGCACTCTTCCAAATTCCCACTGTCGCATCACCATAGGCCCACCAGATTCAGATCAACAAGCACCAGTCGACGTGCCCAACTCCATTCCACCTTCGTCTGAAACGGCTCCCGACTCAGCGCTACGGTTTTTCCCCAAAAGTTAGCAGTTTCCAGTCCAATTTTCGAATAGCTCGAAGCACTAAAAATGATCGTGTCCGTTCAGTTCGTCTGTCTCGATGACCAGCACAAATTTGCAGTTGAACTCTTCTCAAAGTGCTGAAAGGATTTGGAGATTTATTGAGGGAAAGATCAGTGTTTTTCTGTCATCCATTTCGTTTATGGTGGCGGCTCCTTTGTGGGTTGACCACGAATTCATTTTGTTGACTCAAATTAGGGTCTGCGTGGAACTATATATAAAGGGATGGGATGGAAAAACATTATTCTATTATCAATGAAACTTCACCGCGAAGTAACACGTGAAACTAACCCCAATCGACTTCTGTTTTCTGATAAAAATACTAATCCTAGCATAAAAAAATATTCCGGACCCAATGGGACAGGTTTCGTCGAAATCCGAGGTCGTTTGAAAAAAATTCCTTTATAATCCCAAAAATAAACACGCGTTTAAATTTTCCACGATCACTAGATAAATCCAATTAACTTGAAACTTTGAAATCCTACAATAATTTGTTGATACAAACCCAACGACACTAGTTTCGTCGCATTCTGAGACTGTTTCCCGGTACGCTATTTTTACACGCACCGAAATGCCATTTCGGACACCCAATTACCCAGTCTCCAAAAATAACAAACTACATACCTATCCTGACTCTAATCGACGATACAAACTCAACGGAACTGGTTTCGTGGCATGATTCGATCGTCTGTTCAAGTTATACCAAAATATCTCTTTATTGAATTAATTACACGCTATAGAAATTGAACAGGCGTTTACTGCTACCGTGGTCACATACGACATCTGTTTGCCACGCAATTTGATTTTCTTACAATAATTTGACGATACGGTTCTAATGAAACTAATTTCGCTGAAAACAGAGACTGTTTGAAAAATGGCTATTTTAAAGGCCTACAATTTAAATAACGATTTCCATAGCTATTATTTTAAAATTTGATTTGGCCATAACTTACAATTTACAATACGAAATATGAATTTTTCTCTTTTATAAGAAAGTTATCGTCAACACGATTCCAGCGTTTCTTGTTTCACAGAAATCCGACTTATATCGGACTTTGTATATTCAATTGAAGTTCAAAACTCCATTTTACGAACTGCTCGCCATTTTCAAGCTCGATTTATATTATATATAAATATATATAGTTCAAACTTCATTTTAAATACGAATCCAATATTAAAATCCATCAATATTCTAAATAAAATATTTAAAACAAATAAATTAAATTAAATATTTAACTACCAAATATACGGGTCGTTACATTCTTTCCCCTTAAAATAATTTCGTCCTCGAAATTGCTAAGGTACGAAAGAACGTTACAAATCCATTAATTTCAAATCCAATTTATTATAAATCAAAAACCAATTTAATACCATAAATAAATATTTTTCAAAATACCGAAAATTTTCTAACACCTTAAATTTTGGAAATTTTATGGCAGAGTCTCCCCTGCACGGAGTGACATCTACGATATCGTAGGAACAAATAATATATATACCTCGACCAACACGGTCGAAAAACCAAAATCAAACCCAAAATTTTATATTTTCGCATAGGCGTACCTTTTCGAGCGTTATTTAGCATACTTGCCCAATTTGTGTGCAGTATACGCAACTATAATCAATTCTCAAAGTCATCTGGCACCTATACTCAACTCAATTCACATATCAGTAACGGGTATGTGAAATTCTAAGATAATATTTTACTAATCAACTGGTATAACCACACCGATTGCAAAATCAAACACACAACATCAATTCATTATTAAATACAAGGTTAAATCGTAAATTCCAATTCATATGCAGTTTCATTGCAGTTTAATTATACTAGAAATTATCCTTTAGTTTATAATTCATTTAGCTCCAATTGACTGTTGATTATTCCTATTCAAACAAATAATCATCCAATAACAAACAATTCACAATCAGCAACAAATACACAACCAATCAGCCAAATCAATTGAATTCATATTCAATATTAATATTTTATTTTGGTTTTCACAGATTTGATTCTTATTTATTCATTTAATTTCCAATTTCCAAATTTGTTTTATTTAATTTCGATATCCTTCTTAATTTAACTACACTTAACAAAGTTAAGTCTCAATTCAAATTTCAATTCGATTTGAATTCCATTCAAATCGATCAAACACACTAGTATCTCAGTAATTTGATAAAATTATTTCTTCTATATATAAAAATATAATTTGGGTAAAATTATTTCATTTACCCTCTTTACAAAACAATACTGTATCGATTGCCAGCTCAACGCTTCTCAACAATTGAACCGATCAACAACCACAATACAAAACATTTGTATATAAAATTTACAAACACGCTCTCATATATATATATATATATATACACTCAATCTCGATCTAGGGTATTACTAACCAAATCTCTATCGAGTTACACCACAGAGCCAAGGTTATTACTAAACCAATAGCTCTGATACCACTGTAACGGCCCAAGGATTTACGGCCTTGGAAATCGACATAAATACCTTTACCGTAACTCATGTCGACCTTCCAAACACCGAAAACACTGGAACGTTTATAGAAAGAAATTAGAGGGTGAGATAAGAAAGAAATAAATATAAGAATAGAAGAAGAATAAGAACCAACACAACACAGAATCACAGAGTCTCACATCGCAGCGGAACAAAATATAATACAAAAATAAATCTTTACTGAGAGCTTTTGAAATTACTTACAATTATCAGAGTACATCACACATCTGGACAATTATAATAATTTGTCCCATATACAACACATAGCGGAATAGATATTAGGTACAATACGTCTGAACACCTTCAGCTCGTCTCTTCACCGCATTCGATAACCCGAACCTATACACCCCGGGCTAACCCGAGCATTTACAAAACACCGAGTCAGTCTGGTGAACCAAAGTGAGTAAAACTCGCACATTATTAAGGTATCACACAACTTGATTTTAAAGTTTAAAACCATTTCAAAGAAAAGGATAATCGTAAGACCAAATCCACACATAAATACGGACGGTTTTTACCTTACGATAACCAAAAATAGTTTTGAAAACAATAACTTGTTCTGCTATTATAATAATGTCTAAATACAAGTAAATAGCAATCTAGTGGAACACTTGCATCTCACGCTCCACATATATAGTATACAAACAAAACCGCGGGTGCTTATTGGAGATTGGATTTCCGACTATGACAAGGTATGGGACCACCTGCCGATAGTGTATCTCTAGAGGCGAATACACTGGGTTCAACAAGAACGTCTTGCAACCCGGCCCTCACATGACCGACCACTCATTTCGCTTGAGTGTATCAAATGTATATCCCCAATGGTTGGGCTCAAACCACCATTTCCCGATAAGGGACAACATCGAAATAGATTAAAGAAGCAAAAGGAAATTCTCTAGATATGTGATTATACACCCTAATGGGAGTGAACCACATAGCCATTATGCCTGCCCGATTTTTGTCATTTACCGGCTGTGAGGCTTGAGTTTAGAACTTCCTTTTGGAATATTTGGCCATCATTCACTTTTGAATGCCACATCGTTAAATCCTCTAGATATCGCTAATTGACGTCCACAAAATACTCCAGTTGGGAGCTCAACAACTATGGTACGTTTGAAGAAATCAACGTACGCGATCCCTTTGGAAATACTCTGTCAGACATCCGTCCATACAAGTCATCCAGGAACAGGATGAACCAACGGTACTCTCCTACTGCATCCAATATAGGAATCACCCCATGGATCAGTAGCGAGAAGTCCTTGCAATCCGTAGATTCCAACCACGACAAAACCACAGTTTACCTCTGGCCGCTAAACCAGAGATTTTTAGTAGTTCTTCCGTGTATGAAAATTCACAGTCTTCAATGCTCCATCTCGATCAGTTTATGATCTCTTCACGTATTTGTTGGTCGGAATGGTTTTTCGAATATAAATCCAATCCCGGTCTTTCTGTACCAACAATCGTATTGGAAGATTTGATAGTCGGTGATTTAACTATCAAAATAAATATTGTTTCAATCATGACAATCCAATGAGTTCACTGGTCCAGTATTCAGCATCAATTGGCCTTTTAATTATACAAATGTAAATTTAAAACTTTTAAATATTTCCATATTATAAATATAGCTTTCTCGCTTCTTATTTATCTTGAGGTTCTTCTTTAAATCAATTCATTTTACTACTTAGGGAAAATTCCATATCGTATCCAGATTCCCATTTCACTTTTAAAACATTCCCCACGTTATTGTCTAACTTTGGGAAATCAATTCACTTATAATTTGTAACAACATTGTTGCGGAATATCTTTTTATTTATTACTTAACAACACCCAATACTTATTCTTATTAAATAAAACATGACTTTTACATTTCCTTCTCACTCAAAAATGTCGTTATAACTTCCCGCAATTCCCTTTTTCTTCTCTTTTACTTTGGAATCCCTATACATATATACATTCCCAATTTCATCAAAAATGTTGCGTTATTATTTTGATGATGAAATAATAAATTTCACTAACCTCCTTTACCCTTACAACTGGTATCATTCTCAGACAATCCTGGAGTCGTTCAAGCAGGGGTATTTTAATTACCTCTCAGACCTTGATCAACAACGTTCATATCTTACGATTGATACAAGTCGTAATCCAGAACCCCATTTATATAACACTGGTTTTATATGGTTTATTATAAAACCCCTTTATCTAAATTTTCCTTTTACTTAATTCAATTAACTAAGTAACATTTAATTTAAGCTATAATAGTCGCTTAAAATTTCCTTTTATAACTTTGTTACAAAAACTCAGGTTCAAGCAAAACCTGTCCACAACTCCTTTCACCTTTCCATTGGATTTCATTTAACTTAATTTACTTTTAAATGAATTTCCATTTAAAAGTAATTTTCTAAATTTTTATTAATAATAATATTTTGACTCAAACATTAACCAAATTAGTATTTAATTCCTTTGTTAACTAAAATAAATAATAAATCCCTTTTTAAAATCTTATAAAAATATAAACAATATTCATCAAATCTATTTTATTCAAAACATGCTAATTTATTAATCAACCCCAACTAACTGGGTCCATTTATCCAACTCAAAAACACTGTTATCCCGTTAACCGATTCCAATTCGTTCTCTCTTTTAATAAATTAAGAATATAATTAATTTAAATAATTACATTTAATTGTTTTAAACAAATTATCCAAACTTAATCGTTAGGTAAATTTGCTTATTGTCACATTTACAAATCTGATTAACATCAGGATTGACTTTATAAAATAAATTATAAATATAAGTATTTATTTCCTTTTAATAAACCTTATTCAAATAATATATTTCAAAATCTATCTTTAGTTATAAATTAAATTTTATAACTTCAGTTCGATCGATTTACCTGACGGTAAACCGATATAAATAAAATAATTTACTTTTAGGCCATTTACTGCCGATTACCCAACCAATATTGCCTATTGGTTAAAACCAAACACAGGTTGAATTTCCAATCAATGATCAATACTCAAATCAATTATCCAAACATGACAGTTCGTATGATAATATGAAAATAAATAATATATTTGAGGAATCCGGCTGGATCTCTCCAACCTGTTCTTCTCTGTATACAAATGGTTATCTCAAATCAGATCATTCAACCATTTTACTGATAATAATAAATAACGACCATTTAACATTAACCAATTAACAATAATTCAAACAATTCAAACAAATTAAACACGTTTATTTTATAAACGTGACCAACAAGGTATGTTACCTTTATTGGAACCAACCGTTAAAATAATGATTTGGTATTTCGCCGAAATTAAACAACAGTTTAATTTCATCAGTCTTATCAACAAATAATTATAATACTAGCAACCAGTCAACCATTAGTAAACAGCACACAAAATAAAAACCCAATTTATATAAAATATAAATGGGAAAACTGAGTGAGTTTAACTCACCTTGCTTCGATTCCGTTGTTTAAATAGTTGGTTTTAATCAAATTAAACAGGTGTTTAATTTAATTAAAAATCCCGGTCTTTCCAATCTCGTCCGATTCTATTCCAGAACGTAGTGTTCGTGACCCCCAATTCCAATGCAATTTGTTTAGTTCCATTCTGATAAAAAAGAATCATTAAAAATTTTAATATACGATTATAATTAAACCATAAATTTCTTAATTAAACTAATTTAATTTAATTACTTTGTTTAGTCAGATTTTCAAAACAATGCATGATTAATTCATTTGCTCCCTTCGTTCAAGATCCCTGCTCTGCTTCGAATCCGCACGATATACCCTATGAAGATTAAACACTAATTAGTAATTTAAAACTTATAACATAATAAATTATTTACTTAAATTATAACGCAGTTCAACAGTTTACTTCATTAAGGATATAATAATTTGGCCGACTCCTCTTTGTTATGTCCAGCTGCGCTCGTTCACAATACATAATGGTCCTCAACTCAATTAAACTTCAACATTACCATGCTGCTTTCTTTTAGGTTAGTATAAACAAGTCATTTTATTTAAATGAAAACACGGTCCCAGTCCTCCTTCTTCATCCTGTATTCTTCTTTCATTCCTGCTTCTTCACAGTTGTGTCCACCCTCGTTTGTTTGCTGCTACATCTGCGTAAGAATAAGGACCGTTTGTTTTTAATCCTCCAGGTCCTCACGTGTTTTCATCGTTCAATCTGCATGAATTAAGTTACTGTTAAAACCCATTTGTCTGTCTTAATTCAATTTTAAAGCACTAAATACTATAATTACTTAAGTATTAAACATGGTCGTGACCCTTTTCTTCCCGTTTGAACTGCTGCATGCTCATTATTAACAGACCCACGCACTCTTCCAAATTCCCACTACCGCATCGCCATAGGCCCACCGGATTCAGATCAACAAGCACCAGTCGACGCGCCCAACTCCACTCCACCTACGTCTAAAACGGATCTCGACTCAGTGCTACGGTTTTCCCCCAAAAGTCTCCGAAAGTCGGCAGCTTCCAGTCCAATTTCCGAACAGCTCGAAGCACTAAAAATGATCGTGTCCGTTCAGTTCGTCTGTCTCGATGACCAGAACAAATTTGCAGTTGAACTCTTCTTAAAGTGCTGAAAGGATTTGGAGGTTTATTGAGGGAAGGATCAGTGTTTTTCTATCGTTCATTTCATTTATGGTGGCGGCTCCTTTGTGGGTTGACCACAAATTCATTTTGTTGACTCAAATTAGGGTCTGCGTGGAACTATATATAAAGTGATGGGATGGAAAAACATTATTTTATTATCAATGAAACTTCACCGCGAAGTAACACGTGAAACTAACCCCAATCGACTTCTGTTTTCTGATAAAAATACTAATCCTAGCATAAAAAATATTCCGGACCCAATGGGACAGGTTTCGTCGAAATCCGAGGTCGTTTGAAAAAATTCCTTTATAAAACCAAAAATAAACACGCGTTTAAATTTTCCACGATCACTAGATAAATCCAACTAACTTGAAACTTTGAAATCCTACAATAATTTGTTGATACGAACCCAACGGCACTAGTTTCGTCGCATTCTGAGACTGTTTCCCGGTACGCTATTTTTACGTGCACCGAAATGCCATTTCGGACACCCAATTACCCAGTCTCCAAAAATAACAGACTATATACCTATCCTGACTCTAATCGACGATACAAACTCAACGGAACTGGTTTCGTGGCCTTATTCGACCATCTGTTCAAGTTATACCCAAATATCTCTTTATTGAATTAATTACGCACTATAGAAATTGAACGGGCGTTTACCGCTACCGTGGTCACATACGACATCGGTTTGCCACGCAATTTGATTTTCTTACAATAATTTAACGATACGGTTCCAATGAAACTAATTTCGCTGAAAACAGAGACTGTTTGAAAATGGCTATTTTAAAGGCCTATAATTTAAATAACGATTTCCACAGCGATTATTTTAAAATTTGATTTGGTCATAACTTACAATTTACAATACGAAATCTGAATTTTTCTCTTTTATATGAAAGTTATCATCAACACGATTCCAGCGTTTCTTGTTTCACAGAAATCCGACTTATATCGGACTCTGTATATTCAATTGAAGTTCAAAACTCCATTTTACGAACTGCACACCATTTTCACGCTCGATTTATATTATATATAAATATATATAGTTCAAACTTCGTTTTAAATACGAATCCAATATTAAAATCCATCAATATTCTAAATAAAATATTTAAAACAAATAAATTAAATTAAATATTTAACTACCAAATATACGGGTCGTTACAATCTGTGGACGATGGGTGTCAAGTGCTGCTAAGCATCGTCTGCATCCTAGTATATTTTTTAACTAGAAATAAAATTAAAAGTGAGAAGTTCTCACCTTTGGGATCCACTCCGCCGTGCTTTCATTGTCGATCTAGATTGCATCCCTACGTTAAAAATCATATTTTTTAACCCATTAATAATTATTTTCTTCCATATGATAAAATTCTATTTTTATCTAACTATAAATCATATCATACGTACAATAAGAATAATATTTTCATCGAACTAAAAATCATAATTTTCATAACAAATAAAATGGATTTTTTTTACATTTCTAATTCCTATACAAAGATTATATTTTTATAGCTTAACTATTTTATTTCAATGAAAGAAAATATATAAAGATCACATCTTTCTCTCACCATTCTTTATATAAAAATCACATCTTTATATATAAAGATCGTACTTTTATATCTCTACTACCCATGTAAAAATTGCATTTTTATATTTTCTATCATATAAAAATCATATTTTTATTACTTCTATAATATAAAAATCATATTTTTATTACTCTACATATATGATAAAACCACATTTTTATTTAAACAAAACCGCATTTTTAGTTAAACAAAGACCGCATTTTTAGTTGTAAAAATCACCTTTTTTTTACATATATGAATTAAAAATAAAAATAAAACTCACATGCGGTGTCGGAGTGGAAGAGGAGGCTCGGGGAAGCCACTGACGGTCGGTGGCGGTGACACATTGGCCGGAGCAGCGGAGAAACGTCGGTTTCAGGGCTTGAACAATTAAAAATCGAGTCTTTACAAAGAAGGAGGGTCCGTGGTTAGAGGTGGGGGGTCAGGGGGCAGCGCTGGAGGCTGGGGAGGTGGCACGGTGTCGGCGGTGGTCTGGGCCAGGGGCGGAGGCGCGACGTTTTTAGGGTTGTGGGGAATGGGGCTTTCGATGGATTAAAAAAAGGGGTTTTGGGAAGAGGAGGACGACAAAGAGAGGAGGGGGTTGTGGCCGACGGAGAGGCCCTCCGGCGGTGGCGCGTTGCGACGGTGGGTGGCGGTGGAGGCAGCGCGGTTTTCTTTCTTTTCTTATTTATTTTGTTTGATTTCAACTGAACGGGAGGAGGAGGGAGAAAGATGAGGGGTTGACCTTTTATATAATAATATATTTTTAATTAATTAAATTCAAAAAAGTAAATTTTCATTTCATCTCCGATCTGAACCCAACGACTATCGCCCCCAGCGTAATACCTGCATTTCGAACGCAATGGGATATGTATCGTAAGATGATTTGATCGTTTCGATCAGTTTCCATCAAAATCAAAATATAAATCTATATATTGAATTTGAACGCACATTTCAATTTACTGGGGCCACATACGGACTTTAAAAATTCCCAAAATTTATTTCTAGCTTCGTATTGACGATACGGTCCTAACAAAACCAATTTCATCAAATTTGGAGACCATTTGAAAAATGACCATTTTCTAGTCGATCCAAATTGACTGAAACTGTCAAAATACGTTTTAATTCGCCACGCTCACATACTGATCCTAAAAATTACGAAAATTAGAATCTATCAATAATTCAACATCCCGGATCCAACAAAAGTGGTTTCGTCGAAAACGGAGGTCATTTGCAAAATTTCCATTTTTAAGGGCTATATTTTCCATAGCGACTATTCTGAATTTTCAACTGGGCATATCTTTTTATCCCCACTATGAAATTTTGATTTTTCGGATTCGTTGGAAAGTTATTTTCAAATAGATTCTAATATTTTTGGTTTTGCTAAAATCCTGTTTATTTTGAATCCTATACGTTCATTTGAAATTTGAAATCGTATTTTCAAACAACCGCGCCATTTCCGTTTCCTTTTATTATTAAAATAAAATATTTATATTCTAACGTCGATTCAAATAAATATATACGTTCTAATTCTATTCAAAATAAATTTCTCGTCGTCATTATTTACAATAATTCATTTTAAATATTCAAAATTCATCAAAATTGCCAAAATAAAAATTTTAAATTGGTTCTGATTTTCCGGGTTGTTACATTCTCCCCCACTTAAAATCTTTTCGTCCCCGAAAAGGAACAGAGCTGAAAGTTGTTTTACTAATTAACTCAACTTTCATTATTTTCATTATGGCTTAAGTTCTTCAACTTTTCAGTTTCTAAGAACCTTTCAAAATTTGGCTAACACCCTAAATCTTTGAAAAATTTCGCCATAACCTCCCCTGTACGGGAGCAGCGAGAAAATCCTGAAATCGCCATACAGGCCTCTCCAATCCAAAAGGAAAAAGAAACAGCCATGCGGCTAGCCAATCGGCTCATAAAATCATCAAAAACCCAAAGAAATACAATAAACATGTACCTATTTGTCGGGCAAACAATTTTATTCCTCTGTTCTAGCCTCCTTGCAATGACCTGTTTAATGGATACACATGTATATGCATGCAATTTCAAACAATTTTCAATACAGTTCAATATTTGGTACCATTTGGCTAAATTTACCGTTCTTTCACATAATGGTTTTATTAGATAACAAATAATCATACAACACAACCATCAATCAATTAGTGAATTATTGTTTCAAATTCATAATTTTGATACATATACAGAAAATTAGGTTTTTGATGCCAATTCACAACAATAAACCCTATCTAGTTTTGGTTCTCACACCAGTCAATTGGAAATATATAAATATCACACCTTCGAAACTCGAACACAAACTACTGATGCTATTTAGTCATCAATAGTTCCATCTCCGGGCGATTAGAGTGTGATTCTATATCTATCCAGTATATTAAAACTTTGAATACACGTTTGCAAGGCGTATATGCAAAATCTTTATATATTGGATTGTAGTGTCCCGAAATTCCGGTGCAATTTGAGCTGACCAAATAACACAAGTCCAACCCAAATTACACTGGAAACCAGAAAACTAATAGAAAGAAAACAGAGGGTGAGAATAGATATGATAGAAACTTATAATAGAAGAAGAAGAGCATACAACATCATCAGAGTAACACGAATCTCACAGCGGAACGAACAATATATAACAGATACATAACTTTGAAATAAAACTAGTATATGTATACAGTAACATTATCAGAGTACAACACTTACAACACAAAGGAAATAACAATAGCTATATAATCCTGAAGCCTCCTGCTCCAAGCTCTCAGTATATCTGTAGAATCCCGACTACTTGACTGCCCATACAAAATTGGGCACCCAAGAGTTTAGGGAAAACAAAACAAAACAAACTCTGGGTCAGTCATGGGACAGGTATGAGTTAATAATTTAAAAACAGTTTGAGCAATAAAACAATATCTCATAAGACCACGCCGTATAACGGAACGGGTTTTTCCCTTATGAGAATCCAAAACATTTGATTTAACTTTCAAATCATTTTGAAAGAAACAATGATATTTTATATCAAAACTCTTTTGATAATATAATAGTGTCTATCAACCACAATATAATAATCATCTAGCAGAAACGCTTTCATCTCACGTTCTATATATATATTATACAATCAAAATCGCAAGCACTTATTGGATAATGGATTTCCAACTATGACAAGGTATGGAACCACCTTCCGATAGTGTACCTCTAGAGAGGAATACATTGGGTTCAACAAGAACATCTTGCAACCCGGCCACACATGACCGACCACTCATTTCGCTTGAGTGTATCGAATGTATATCGCCAACGGTTGGGATCAGCAACCGTTTCCCGAATGGGACAGCATCGACAATAGATTATAGAATAAAATGAATATATCTAGATAGGTGATAATACACCCTAATTGGCAGCCAACCACTTAGCCATGCTGCTTGCCCGATTTTTGTCATTTCCCGATTGTGAGGCTAGAGGCCAGGCTTATCTCTGACAGATCACACATTTATTCACTTTGAATGTCACATCTTCATACCCGCCAAATCACAAATTGATTTCCCCAAAAATACAACCAGTATACAGCTAAGAGAAACGAATTCCTCCGCCACCAAACTTAAATACGTTTGAAGAGATCAACTTACGCTATCTGTTAAATATACTCTGTCAAACATTCTTCCATACAGGTCGTCCTAGGACTGGACTGACCGAATGCACTATTCTGTAAACAGGATAGCCCTTACATAACTTCGTCTTCAATTATCTTCATCATATTTGATCGCAACGCTAACGCCCATACAGACGGTTTTCAGATAATGAATCTGATCCCGGTTTCTCTGTATTGACGACGGAAATGATCAAAAACTTCGATAGTCGGTGAGTTAACTATCAAAGAAAAAAACGTGTGCAAACAACGATATTATTTCCAAATGGAAATTATACCGATCAAACATCATTTCACATTTATCTCTTTAGTTCATTTTTCATCTTCTATTTCCATATATTCAACATTTCTTATTTTCTTAATTTAGAAAATATACGTTATCACCATTGGAAAACATTTCCCTCTCTTTTTCAAGTATCACTGTCATTTCAGCATTCTTTATCATCAAACATTTCATTTTCTATGATTAGAAAATATCTCTGATTATATTTGGAAAATGTTTCCAAAACTCCTTTATTGGATTTAAACAGATGTTTAAATAAAACATCGCTATGCCAACTCAACTCATTACCTATATTAACTAAACTTACTTAACCAACCTTCACTATCAAACCTTAACCATTCCTTAGTTAAAAACGAAGTCAATCAAGTTGGGGTATAACTACCTCTCAGACCTTAACTGAACAACATTTCTAACCTCGTAATAGACAAAGTTCACCCTTTTAAATCTTTAACAAACTTCCTTACATAACTCTCGGATTCTATTTACGAATCCACTTCTTTATTGAAAAACATTGATTATAACTATAGCGTTATAATCCCTACTTCTGAAATATCTAACTTCAAAATATAACTCGATTAACTCAAATCAATTAACCCTAACTCCATTAACATAAACTTGGTTAACTCAATTCATTAACTCTTATCACTTAACTCCTTTCTAATAAACTATATCCGATTAACTCCTTTCGAATAAACTATATTCGATTAACTCCTTTAACTCTATTCGAATAAACTATATTCGATTAACTCCTATTCGATTAACTAATATTCGACTAATTCTTATTCGAATAACTAATATTCGATTAACTCTCTTCGAATAACTAATATCCGATTAACTCCTTTTCAATTAACTAATATTCGACTAATTCTTATTCGAATAACAAATATTCGATTAACTCTCTTCGAATAACCAATATTCGATTAACTTTCTTCGAATAACCAATATTCGATTAACTCTCTTCGAATAACCAATATTCGATAATCTTTTTTCGAATAACCAATATTTGATAATCTTTTTTCGAATAACCAATATTCGATAATCTTCTTTCGAATAAACTATATTCACCTTTCTTCGAATAAACTATATTCGATTACTCCTTTCGAATAAACTATATTCGATTACTCCTTTCGAATAAACTATATTCGATTACTCCTTTTAGAATAAACTATATTCGATAATCCTTTCGAATAACTAATATTCGATAATCCTTTCGAATAACTAATATTCGATAATCCTTTTTATGAATAACCAATATTCGATAACTTTATTCAATTAACTAATACTTGACTAAATCTAACTCGATTAACTCTATTTGAATAACTCTAATTCGATTTACCTCTAACTCTAATCGATTAACTATAATTCGATTAACTCTAATTCTAATCGATTAACTATAATTCGATTAACTCTAATTCTAATTGATTAACTATAATTCGATTAACTCCTCAAACTCATTTTGATTAACACATTTTTACTTCCATATTCAATTTCAAATATCGATGTTGAAATCGATTATTAATTCTTTATATAAGTCATAACTTATATATTCTATTTATCCGATGATAAATATTTTATTTTATTTATAAAATATTATTTATAAATTAATCTTCTCAATCTATCAGTTAGAACAGATTCCTATTTAAATATTTACTTTAAATCAATATCGTGTTACAACCGTGTGCGAAGCACGGGTCTAAACTTTCTTAATGTAAAATTCTCTTTTTATAAAATTCTATTCGTTTTATAAATATTTCCTTTTCTATTTATTTTACAAATACTTACTTTTCTATTAGTTTTACAAATATTTCCTTTTATAATCCTATTTATTTTCCAAATAAATATCCCTTATAATATCTTATTTATTTTCTAAATAAATATTCTTTTTATAAAATTATATGATTTTATAAATATTTCCTTTTCTAAAAATCTTTTTCCTTTTCTATTAGTTTTACAAATATTTCCTTTTCTATTAATCTTTTTCCTTTTATATATAAAATCCATTGATTTTATATAAATAATTTATTTTCAAAATACACCTTGAAAATCTCCTTTTCTACATTCCAGTATTTCTTATGGTATTTAAAATACCATATAACCATGATCAATATCATCCAAACACACATACTCAACAACATATTATATCACGTCATATATCATAATATATATATATATATATGAAAACAAATAGTAATAATATTTGAGGAATCCAGTTGGATCCCTCCAACCTGTTTCCCTGCATCACAGATGTTAAACAATATAATTAACATCGATTTCATTTCCATATGAAATATTCTGCTAAACATAATCAATATTTGATTAACGATTTATATATATATATATATATCATTATCTATAATTTCAACCAATACATAAGCAATTCAACCAAACAGTTAACACACAACAATCAACAGATAATTATCAGATCTTAGAATATGTTATAAAAATATAACTGTTTATAGTTGGTGAGTTTTACTCACATTGGACGATCATCGTTAATAACGATAACCATCGCTTGATTCAGAAGGACAATTTATTTTGCTATAAATTGTAACGAGCTCCGATTCACTCCCAGTCAGTTCCATTGGGTAGTGTCCGTCCATACGATCCAAACGGATCCAGTTTTGTTCAATTTCATTCACGTATGAATTAGATATGACATAAACAAGTTTGTACAAATTTAACTAAAATAAAACATGGATTTATTTTATTATAATGGGCTTTAACCTTTTCTTCCGGCCCATCTTCTACCCTAACCCGTGTAAAAACCCGTAACTTCCCTGGTAAGGAAAGCGCGGATAGTTCGAGAACAAGCCACAAAAGGACGCAGACGGAAGAACATTTCATTGTATATTACAACAATTCCATCAGAATACAAGAATATACAGAGTATAAATAAATATTACACAGTCGATAAATATCAGAGATTACAATAATTTACATAGCAGCGGAAAATAATACAAAACAAAGCTGAAGGAGATATATGGATACAAAGCTTTCCGGATATCGTTCCAGCTGTACATCTAGATCCTGTGAATATAAATCTGCAAAACCAGAACTACTAGCTGCCCATGTCAAAATAAGGGCACCCAGAGTTTAGGTTAAAACAATAAACTCCAGGTCAGTCATGGGGCTGGTGTGAGAACTAAAACAGTTATTAATCTTTATTTTAAAGTTCGGTAAATCAAGGGACCACGCCGTATAACACGGAACGGGTTTCCTCCCAAGAATACCAGTGCATAAAACAAACAGCGCAATGCTAAATAAAGGAAAATGAAGCTATTATAAGACCCAGGTCCCATCACACAATGCAACGCAAGCCGGAGGATAGGGTTTTTACCTTATAATAGCCAAGAATGCTTGATACGTTTAAAACACATCATTTTTTATTATTATAAGTGTATAGTGTATAAAACAACTTCAAATCATAAGTATCAATCATAGATGGCATAAGCGCCCCATCCCACTATGTCGCCATACTAGGCTCTACAAATAAAACTGCAAAGTCACGTATTGGAAGTTGGATTTCCATCTATGAACCGAGGCAAAAGATAGTCCTCTACCGATTCAAGACTCTCTAGCCCAAGCCTCAGGATCAGAGCACAAGTGACCCTTGGATCCTCAGGGTCAGTCCACCGATGTGGATTAAACTTAAACCCTGAACATGCGTTTCCCCGCCCTATGGGGCGTAAATGAGCCAACGAATGACTCCATCGGACCCGGATCGTCCGACCAAACCGAGGCGCCTCGCAATAGCAACAACCACATAAGTCAAACTCGTCAGGGCGTGTAAAACCACTGACGCCACTTCTAGCTAGAAGGAAACGCATGCCCTCCCTGATGTCCTCTCCCGTTTCTGGTTCACAACCGGGGTGCGAGGCTCGCGAATCAATGTTACACAAAGCTATGCCACACAGGCTGTGCTTTGATCATCACCACAAGACTTTGCTTTTCAACAAAAGCCTTGATCAATCGCCACTTAGGCATGCCACACAGGCAATTCACTCCATGCGTTTGATATCCATCAATATATAACCTCTGAGCTCGTACGTCTCAGAGAAGGGTGTTAAGCAAGAGAATAAATTCTCCGCTGCCAAACAGATATATATTTAATAGAAATCAACCACACAAACTAAAATCCAATGTCAGACACACTTTCCATTTACAAGTTCATTCTGGGTCTGAACGAAACCGGAGGCACCTAGTACCCCGCATATCCATCGATCTCCAAGTACGTCTGGACAATCACCGACTGTTTCCATCTTCTTGGGTGTACAGCCCAATCAAGATCATCAGTAATTACCCAAATGACGTGAACACCTCCGGTCTTCAACCACCGTCTTCATCTTCGACACCACGTCGAATCAGTTATTCAGAATGGGATAAACCCGGTCTTTCTGAACAACTCGCGTATATATAATAAACACGTGTTACACAAACACAACATACGCCTCATTCCAATTCAGAATATTCTTTTATTCAAATATTCTTATATTTTTGGGAAAGGTTCCCATTAATTTTATCAAAGATAAATTCTTTAAATTTATTCTTTAATCTCCTTTGAATATCAATTCAAACTAGTCGGGATTAGCGAACCACACCGAAGTAATCATTTATTTTAATTTCCCAATCCCAACCTATTCATCCCATGAAGTAAAACTGGTCATATTTCATATCTAACACCATGGTGTTATCGGTAAATTCAATTACCTTTTCACGTTCAAATCTAATTAAAGATTTAACTATCGCTTGGAGTAAAACTGGTGATACTCCATTCTCGATCTTTTCAATTTAATTAAAGATTCATTAAAACTCCACTTAGTTTTAACCTTTAACTGGGTTAAAGAATCAGTGTCATTTAAAACACGGTTCACGATAAACCCAAAATCACATTCCATTGATTATCGGGTTAAAGAACAAGTGTTATTTAAAACACTGTTCACGATAAACCCAAAAATCAATACCAATTCAATTCCAATTAAATATTATTTAATTGGTACACTTCATTAAATCTAAATAAAAAGATTTAATCTTTTCCTCAACTGGGCTTAAGAACAGTGTTAATGAAGACACCATTCACGACAAACCCAAATCACATTTGATATTAAATACAAGGCTCTGAATAGAAAATATATCGGCTTGTATTCAATATCAAATTCTACGACCACAAATATCATATTGGAAATAATGATATAAATATATCTTTCAAATTCCCATAACAATATCTATATCATCACGAAATCCAACATCGAAATATTCCGAAGACAAATTCGATTCAAATCCATTCCAATGCAATTATTGGAAATTCTGGTTATTTTCAAAACCATTTCAAATTCAATTTATTTATTTTAAAAATAAATAGAATTATAATTCTAGTTGAAAACTAGTTCATTTCGATAAAAATCTATTTTTATCTTTTCAAATATTGAGTTTTTCATCCCACTTCTTCACAAATCATTTCTTATGATTTTACACAAATTATTACTATTTTTAATAATTTTATCAAGGCTCGTACAGTCGATTTCCATCAACGGCCATCGAACGGCACTTACAGCGACCTTTTTCAAATTTGATTTGGACATAATTCCAAATCCAACCGTTAGATTTCAAATTTCTAATATTCGTTAGAAAGCTCTTTTCGATACGAACCCAACGGTTCTGGTTTTAGGAGAATCCGATGGTCGGATTTCCCGCAATGTCCATTCGAAGTCCATGGTCGAAATTCACGAACTGCCGTAGCGCGGCGCGTTCTATTCAGGCCATTATGTTATATATATAATATATAATATATATACTTCGTCGATTTCCTTTTAAAACGTATTTTATAAATCGTTTTAAATTCGTTTTCAAAACGATTTCAACTTCTTTTCAAATTCAAATCAAAATTGAATTTTTCCTTATAAATTCGATTTAAATTCATTTCAAATTGATTTCAATTCAAATCGATTTTTAATTCAATTTCAGTTCGTTTTCAATTCCATTCAATTTCAATTCGAATTCATTTCAATTCGAATTCATTTCCATTCAATTTCAATTCGAATTCATTTCTATTCAATTTCAATTCGAATTCATTTCTATTCAATTTCAATTCGAAATCATTTCTATTCAATTTCAATTCGAATTCATTTCTATTCAATTTCAATTCGAATTCAAATTCTTTTCAAAATATCAGATTTTGAAATCACTTTCGATATTCATTATAAAATGAATAAAATCGATATAAATATCGTTCACGTCAAAATGGCGTCAATCTAATCAACACGGCTTCATATATTTCTATTTTCAAATATTCTGTTTCAAATATTTCCTTTTTCAAATATTTCGATTTCAAATATTCTATTTCAAAACTGGAATGAGGCCCAATCAATTACCATAGATTTTATTTCTATGGATTTCCATACAACGCATGTATATATCAACAATGACGAATTATCAACCATCATCCAAAGTGCATTCTACACTGTATAAGCATCAAATAAAAATATAACGCTTGTAACAGTCTGTCAATCAATTGATCGACATACAACTAATTATTGGGATTAGTGTATGTCATATATCATCCCAATACCCGTGTGGGGTTTCAAACAATCAAACACAGATTTTATTTGTGCAGTTGGGCGATGTGTAAAATTTATCATCCCAATCAATATCAGTCAAATGTGTGTATATAAACAAATCGTTCGATTTGTTTATATTTGTTTATTTCATTTCACATACATGTTAAAAATTCTATTTTTAACTATAAAATGTTTTTAACTATACAAATATTTTATTTCCTTTCATATCACATCACACAATCAACTACACATCAAAATCAAACAAACAAGCATACAAGCCGTCCATGGTCTGTGGACAACGGGTTTCGGGTGCTACTAAACATCGTCTGCATCCTAGTATATATTTTTAACTAGAAAAATAAAATTAAAGGTGAGAATTTCTCACCGACTAGCAAATCCAAACGCTACGACTCTTCATATGTAGAAAATCTTTGTCGTGCTCGCCCTTCGTCACTTTCGTTGTCCGTAGCCACTACATATATAAAAATCACATTTTTATACCGCTATTATATAGATAAAAATTCTATTTTTACATCGCTACTATATAGATAAAAATTCTATTTTTACATCGATGTTCATATAATAAAGATTATATTTTTATAACGCTAAAAACCGAATCTTTACATAGTTAAAAAAATCGAATTTTTATTCGCTATTCCAATAAATGAAAATCGAATTTTTATGTAGCTACATACATAAAAAAACTAATTTTTCTTCGCCACATGAACATATAAAAATCGTATTTTTATAACGACGCCTATACTATAAAAATCATATTTTTATGCGGATTAAAATCCCATTTTTATGCGAATAAAAATTGTAACTTCATATGAATAAAAATCGTAACTTTCCTATCGTAAAAATCACAACTTTACTAAGCTAAAAATCCTAACTTTATCAAAGCAAAAATCATATCTTTTACCGTGTTAAAAGTCAAATCTTTGCTTATATAGAAAATCTAATCTTTAACCATTATTTAACTTATATTAACTCAGAAAATAAACGATGTATATAATTAGGTTAAAAGAAGATAAAATGATAAAGTAAAGAAACTAAACTTACAGCGTTCTATGGAAAGGGGGGCTGTTCACGTCGGTTCAGGAGGAGGTGGCGGCGCCATTCGTCGGAGCTTGGGCACGAGGTGGTGGTCGCGGTGGGCTTAGGGTTCGGTTTGGGGGCGTCGCGGGTTTTCGAGAGGAGGGGCTGTAGTGGAGAAAGAAGGGAGAAGGGGGAGAAGGGAGGGGGTCGCCGGTGGGATGGACGGATGTGGGGCGTCTCCGGTGGCGCGATGGAGGCGAAGAGGAAAAGGGGGCGCGATTAGGTTTTTTTCAAAAAGGGGCTCGGCTGAAAAATGAAAGGGGGGGTCTTAAGTGAAAAGAAAGGGTTATTTAATTATTTATTTAATTTAATTTTCTATATAAAGTTGACTTTTTATTCGAAATCGAAACGAGACCCACCGACTGCCGTCCATAGCGTTTTACCCCCATTTTGAACACATTGGGATATGTATCGTAAGCTGATTCGATCGTTTCGATCAGTTTTCGTCAAACTCAAAATATAACTTTATATACTGAATTTGAACGCGCATTTCAATTTACTGAGGTCACATACTAACTCGAAAAATTCCTGAAAAATATTTTCTAGCTTCGTATTGACGATACGGTCCTAACAAAACTAGTTTCATCAAATTCTGAGACCGTTTGAAAAATGGCCATTTTCCAGTCGATTAAAATCAACTGAAACTGGTCAAATGCGTTTTCCTTCTCCACGCTCACATATTGATTTGAAAAATTACGAATTTTGAAACCTAGCAATATCTTAACATCACGGATCCAACAAAAGTGGTTTCGTCGAAATCCGAGGTCGTTTGCAAAATGGCTATTTTTAAAGGCCTGAATTCCATAGCGATTATTCTGAATTTTCAACTGGACATAACTTTTGATCCCCGCTATGAAATTTTGATTTTTCGGATTCGTTGGAAAGATATTCTCAAATAGATTCTAATATTTTTGGTTTCACTAAAATCCGGTTTATTTTGCACCTGGTATGTTCAATTGAAATTTGAAATCGAATTATCGAACTACCGCGCCATTTTCAATTCCTTTTATATATATAAATAAATATTTATATTCTAACGACGATCTATATAAATATATACGTTGGAATTCTATTCAAAATAAATTTCTCATCGATATTATTTAAAATAATTCATTTTAAACATTCAAAATTCGCTAAAATTGCCAAAATAAAATTTTTAAATTGGCTCAGATTTCCGGATTATTACAATCTCCCCCCACTTAAAACTTTTCGTCCCCGAAAAGGAACGAAGCCGAAAGTAGTTTAACAAACCAACTCAACTTTCATTGTTTTCGTTACGGCTTAAGTTCTTAAACTTTTCAGTTTCTAAGAACTTTTCAAAATTTTCAAAAATTTGGCTAACACCCTAAATTTCCGAATTTTTTTGCCATAACCTCCCCTGCACCGGGGACTTCGGGATATTTCATATAGCCTCCCATGGCCTTCTTCAATTCAAAAGAAAAAGAAAAAGCCAATCGGCTCATAAAATCATCATCACCCAAACAAAACAGTAAACTTTGATAACCATGTATCTATTTGTCGGGCAAACAATTTTATTCTTCTGCTCTAGCCTCCTTGCTATGACCTGCTCAATGTATGTACATGTATATGCAAGCAAATGCGACTGATTTCCAATACAACTCACTATTTGATCCAATTGGCTATATGGTTAAAATTTTAATTACTCAACCAATAATCAAACAACACAATCAGCAATCGATTAGTGAATTAGCTTTTCAAATTCATAACTTTGATATATAGTCAAAAATCACATTTTTGGTGCCAAATCACAACAATAGGCCCTATCTAATTTTGGTTCTCACACCAGTCTATAGGAAATATATAGAAATCTCACTTTTGTCACTCGAACATGAATATTGATGACGACTAGTCAATCATCAGAATCATCTCCGGGCTACTAGAGCGTGATTCTATATCTATCCAGTATATTAAAACTTTGAATACCCGTGGATCAGACGTATATGCAAAATTTATATATACTGGATAGTCCAAATCAATATAAATAAATAATCAAATACGAATAATTGATTTAAATTTTCAAAACAAAATTTGTTTTCACTTTTTAAAATATACTCTTCACACTCGTTCTAGGATACTACTGATCCCATCTCTAACGAGACATTTATATTGGATATTACTAACCCAATATCTGATGAATTATTTCGTATGGTTCTAACGTGTCTTGTTCTCTGAGCTTTGTAAACCAAAGCTCTGATACCAAATGTAAAAACCCGTAACTTGCCCGGTAAGGAAAGAGCGGATAGTTCGAGAACAAGCCACAAAAGGACGCAGACGGAAGAACATTTCATTGTATATTACAACAATTCCATCAGAATACAAGAATATACAGAGTATAAATAAATATTACACAGTCGATAAATATCAGAGATTACAATAATTTACATAGTAGCGGAAAATAATACAAAACAAAGCTGAAGGAGATATACAGATACAAAGCTTTCCGGATATCGTTCCAACTGTACATCAGGATCCTGTGAATATAAATCTGCAAAACCAAAACTACTAGCTGCCCGTGTCAAAATAAGGGGACCCAGAGTTTAGGTTAAATCAATAAACTCTAGGTCAGTCATGGGACTGGTGTGAGAACTAAAACAGTTATTAATCTTTATTTTAAAGTTCGGTAAATCAATGGACCACACCGTATTACACGGAACGGGTTTCCTCCCAAGAATACCAGTGCATAAAACAAACAGCGCAATGCTAAATAAAGGGAAATGAAGCTATTATAAGACCCAGGTCCCATCACACAATGCAACGCAAGCCGGAGGATAGGGTTTTTACCTTATAATAGCCAAGAATGCTTGATACGTTTAAAACGCATCATTTATTATTACTATAAGTGTATAGTGTATAAAACAACTTCAAATCATAAGTATCAATCATAGACGGCATAAGCGCCCCATCCCACTATGTCGCTATACTAGGCTCTACAAATAAAACCGCAAAGTCACGTATTGGAAGTTGGATTTCCATCTGTGAACCAAGGCAAAAGATAGTCCTCTACCGATTCGAGACTCTCTAGCCCGAGCCTCAGGATCAGAGCTCGTGTGACCCTTGGATCCTCAGGGTCAGTCCACCGATGTGGATTAAACTTAAACCCTGAACATGTGTTTCCCCACCCTATGGGGCGTAAATGAGCCAACGAATGACTCCATCGGACCCGGATCGTCCGACCAAACCGAGGCACCTCGCAACAGCAACAACCACATAAGTCAAACTCGTCAGGGCGTGTAAAACCACTGACGCCACTTCTAGCTAGAAGGAAACGCATGCCCTCCTGGACGTCCTCTCCCGTTTCTGGTTCACAACCGGGGTGCGAGGCTCGCGAATCAACGTTACACAAAGCTATGCCACACAGGCTGTGCTTTGATCATCACCACAAGACTTTGCTTTTCAACAGAAGCCTTGATCAATCGCCACTTAGGCATGCCACACAGGCAATTCACCCCATGCGTTTGATATCCATCAATATATAACCTCTGAGCTCGTACGTCTTAGAGAAGGGTGTTAAGCAAGAGAATAAATTCTCCGCCGCCAAACAGATATATATTTAATAGAAATCAACCACACAGACTAAAATCCAATGTCAGACACACCATCCATTTACAAGTTCGTTCTGGGTCTGAACGAAACCGGAGGCACCTAGTACCCCGCATATCCATCGATCTCCAAGTACGTCTGGACGATCACCAACTGTTTCCATCTTCTTGGGTGTACAGCACAATCAAGATCATCAGTAATTACCCAAACGACGTGAAGACCTCCGTTCTTCAACCACCGTCTTCATCTTCGACACCACATCGAATCAGTTATTCAGAATGGGATAAACTCGGTCTTTCTGAACAACTCGCGTATATATATAATAAACACGTGTTACACAAACACAACATACGCCTCATTCCAATTCAGAATATTCTTTTATTAAAATATTCTTATATTTTTGGGAAAGGTTCCCATTAATTTTATCAAAGATAAATTCTTTAAATTTATTCTTTAATCTCCTTTGAATATCAATTCAAACTAGTCGGGATTAGCGAACCACACCGAAGTAAACATTTATTTTAATTTCCCAATCCCAACCTATTCATCCCATGAAGTAAAACTGGTCATACTTCATATCTAACACCACGGTGTTATCGGTAATTTCAATTACCTTTTCACGTTCAAATCTAATTAAAGATTTAACTATCGCCTGGAGTAAAACTGGTGATACTCCATTCTCGATCTTTTCAATTTAATTAAAGATTCATCAAAACTCCACTTAGTTTTAACCTTTAACTGGGTTAAAGAATCAGTGTCATTTAAAACACGGTTCACGATAAACCCAAAATCACATTCCATTAATTATCGGGTTAAAGAACAAGTGTTATTGTAAAGACCCGCAACTTCCCCGTAAAGGAAAGCGTCGGATAGTTCGAGAACAAACCACAACAGAACGCATACAGAAGAACATTTCATTGTATATTACAACAATGCATCAGATTACAAGAATATACAGAGTATAAATGAATATTACACAGAAATATCAGAGATTTAAATTACATTTAAATACATCGCAGCGGAAAATAATACAGTACACAACTAGAAAGAGATATACGGATACAAAGCTTTCCGGATATCGTTCCAGCTGTAAACCAGGATCCTGTGAATATAAATCTGCAAAACCAAAACTACTAGCTGCCCGTGTCAAAATAGGGGCACCCAGAGTTTAGGTTAAAACAATAAACTCCAGGTCAGTCATGGGACTGGTGTGAGAACTAAAACAGTTATTAATCTTTATTTTTAAAGCTAGGTAAATCAAGGGACCACGCCGTATAACACGGAACGGGTTTCCTCCCAAGAATACCAGTGCATAAAACAACTAGCGCAATGCTAAATAAAGAAAAATGAAGCTGTTATAAGACCCAGGTCCTATCACACAATGCAACGCAAGCCGGGGGATAGGGTTTTCCCTTATAACAGCCAAAGAATGTTTGATACGTTTAAAACAAATCATTTGATACTATTATAAGTGCATAGTGCATAAAACATCTTCAAATCATAAGTATCAATCATAGGCGGCATAAGCGCCCCATCCCACTATGTCGCCATATATAGGATTACAAATAAAACCGCAAATGTCACGTATTTGGAAATTGGATTTCCGTCTATGAACCGAGGCAAAAGATAGTCCTCAACCGATTCGAGACTGCCTAGCCCCAGCCTCAGGATCAGAGCTCGAGTGACCCTAGGAGCGACAGGGCCGGTCCACCGATGTGGATTAAAATGCCTGAACACTACGTTTCCCCGCCCTTTGGGGCGTAAATGAGCCACTAAATGACTCCATCGGTTCGAGAACGACCGATCAATCCGAGGCGCCTCGCAACAGCAACAACCACATAAGTCAAACTCGTCAGGGCGTGTAAAACCACTGACGCCACTTCTAACTAGGAAGAAACGCAGGCCCTCCCTGAGGTCCTTTCTCCCGTTTTTGGTTCATACCGGGTGTGAAACTCGCGAAGTAAACGTTACACAAAGCTACGCCACAAAGGCCGTGCTTTGATCATCACCACAAGACTTTGCTTTTCAACGGAAGCCTTGATCATTTGCATCTTAGCATGCCACACAGGCAAACCATCCTATGCAACCGATATCAGTCACACAGAATGAAATCCGATGTCAGACACACAGTCCATTTACAAGTCCGTCCTGGGTCTGAACGAAACCGGAGGCACCTAGTACCCCGCATATCCATCGATCTCCAAGTACATCTGGACGATCACTAACTGTTTCCATCTTCTTGGGTGTACAGCCCAATCAAGATCATCAGTAATTACCCAAACGACGTGAAGACCTCCGGTCTTCGACCATCGTCTTCATCTTCGACTTATCGTCGTATCAGTTATTCAGAATGGGATAAACCCGGTCTTTCCGAATTACTCGCGTATATTTAAATAAGTGTTACACAAACACAACATATGCCTCATTCCAATTCATTAGTCACTAACCGTAAATTAATCAAGAGAATAATTCCCCAAATATTAACCCCGAAGGCCGAAACCAACATCAGATCAATATCCAGAAAACCATTCTGCTTGGCCAACCGACAGTTAGTTTCTAAATTTCACATTCATAGGGAGATGTTCCCATTAATTTTATCCAAGATAAAATTCTTGAATTTATTCTTCTTTTGAATTTCGATTCAACTAGTCGAGATTAACGAACCTTACCGAAGTAATCATTGGTTTTAATTTCCCAATCCCAACCTATTTATCCCATGAAGTAAAACTGGTAATACTTCATATCTAACACCACAGTGTTATCGGTAAATTCAATTACCATTTCACGTTCAAATCTAATTAAAGATTTAACTATCGCCTGGAGCAAAACTGGTGATACTCCATTTCGATTATTTCAATCTAATTAAAGATTCATTAAAACTCCACTTAGTTTTAATCTGTGACTGGGTTAAAGAATCAGTGTCATTTAAAACACGGTTCACGGTAAACCCAAAATCACATCACATTTCAATCAGTCCCTAATTGTAAATTAGCAAGTGAGCAATTCCCTAAGTATGAATCCCGAAGGCCGAAACCAACATCAGATCAATACCTCGGAAACTATTCAACTTAACTAATCTCCAGTTAGTTTCTGATTTTCTTAACTCCTTTAGGTCTAAGAACTGTATTATTGAAGATACCGTTCACGACAACCCAAAATCACATTTCATCAATGATCGGGTTAAAGAACGAGTGTTATTTAAAACACTGTCCATGATAAACCCAAAAATCAATATCGATTCAATTCCAATTAAATATCATTTAATTGGTACACTTCATTAAATCTAAATAAAAAGATTTAATCTTTTCTCAACTGGGTTCAAGAACAGTGTTAGTGAAGGCACCATTCACGACAAACCCAAATCACATTCGATATTCAATACAAGGCTCTGAATAGAAAATATATCGGCTTATATTCAATATCGAATTCTACGACTAACAAATGTCGTATTGGAAATAACGATATCAATATATATCTTTCAAATTTCCATAACAACACCTGTATAATCACGAATTCCAACATCGAAATATTCCGAAGACAATTTCGATTCAAATCCACTCCAATGCAATCATTGGAAATTTTGGTTATTTTTAAAACCCTTTTCGAATTCAATTTATTTATTTAAAAAAAATAGAATTATAATTCTAGTTCAAAACTAGTTCAATTCGATAAAAATCTATTTTTATCTTTTCAAATAGGGAGTTTTTCATCCCAATTCTTTCTAAATCATTTCTTATGATTTTACACAAATTATTACTATTTTTAATAATTTTATCAAGGCCCGTACAGTCGATTTCCATCAATGGCCATCGAACTGCACTTACAGCGACCTTTTTCAAATTTGATTTGGACGTATCTCCAAATCCAACCGTTAGATTTCAAATTTCTAACATTCGTTAGAAAGCTCTTTTCGATACGAACCCAACGGTTCCGGTTTTAGGAGAATCCGACGGTCGGATCTCCCGTAATGTCCGTTTGAAATAAATGGTCGAAATTCGCGAACTGCCGCGGCGCGGCGCGTTCTATTCAGGCCATTATATTATATATATAATATATATAATATATATTTCGTCGATTTCTATTTAAAACGAATTATATAAATAGTTTTGAATTCGTTTCAAAAACATTTTCAACTTCCATTTCAATTCAAATCAAAATTGAATTTTTCTTTATAAATTCGTTTTAAAATTCCTTTCTATTCAATTCAAATTTCAATTCAATTTGAATTCATTTCAATTCGCTTTCAATTCCATTTGAATTCGTTTTATATTCAATTCATTTTGAATTCGTTTTCAATTCAATTCATTTCGAAATCGCTTTCAATTCAATTCACTTTGAATTCGTTTTCAATTCAATTCATTTCGAAATCGTTTTCAATTCAATTCATTTCGAAATCGTTTTCAATTCAATTCATTTTGAATTCGTTCTCAATTCAATTCATTTCGAAATCGTTTTCAATTCAATTCATTTTGAATTCGTTTTCAATTCAATTCATTTCGAAATCGTTTTCAATTCAATTCATTTCGAAATCGTTTTCAATTCAATTCATTTTGAATTCGTTTTAAAATCGATATAAATATCGTTCACGTCAAAATGGCGTCAATCTAATCAACACGACTTCATAAATTTCTATTTTCAAATATTCTATTTCAAATATTCTATTTCAAATATTCCTTTTTCAAAATAGTTGTTATTATCAAAAATATTTCGTTCAACACATGACCAATCTCAATGGATGAGTACTGTCAACACATGAACGTTTATTTTATATTGACAAAGATGTAAACTTTATTACTAAAATGTTTCGTTCAACTCATGACCAATCTCAATGAATGAGTACTGTCAACACATGAACGTTTATTTTATAATATTCTTTATATTTTCAAATTAGAATGAGGCCCAATCAATTACCATATAAAGTTAATTATATGGATTTTCATGCATTACACACATATAATAGCATTGAAAGATAATCAACCATCAACCAAAGTGCACTACACTGTATAAGCATCAAATATAGATATCTAACGCTTATAACAGCCTGTCAATCAATCGATCGACATATTTAATCAATCAGGATGAGTGAACTTCAAATTTCATCCTAACACCCGTGTGGGGTTTCAAACAATCAAACACATATTTTATTCGTGCAGTTGGGCGATGTGTAAAATTTATCGACCTAATTGATGTCCTTCAAATAGGTGTACATAAACAAACCGTCTGATTTGTAAATGGATATTTATTTATTCACATTCACGTTAAAAATTATATTTTTAACGATTAAACATTTTATTCTAACATATGAATTTCTATTCAGTTCATTCTTTAAATAAAATGATATTTTTATTTTTCTAACATATTTTAGAAAATTTCGGCGGCATAACGGCACGATACTAGAAACGGGACGAGGCCTAGCCTTATCCCCGGTCTAGTGAAGGCCCACGCCATTCACTCATCAATCAAATCAATTTCATTATGCAAACCACAAAATTTGGAGTAAGGGTCTAACCTAGCCTTACTCCTTCGCCTTATAACGGCGCACGTCTAATCCTAACCAATTTATCGATTCGATTTTTCACACCACAAACCACATTCAAACCAATATCGCAATCAATCACCAAACAGTCAAACAAACAAGTCCATGGTCTGTGGACGATTGTGTCGGGTAGCACTAAGCACCGTCTGCATCCTAGTATATATATATAACTAGAAATAAAATTGAAGAGTGAGAAATTCTCACCTATAGCTATCCTAGCTCCACGGCTCTTCTTTTGCAGAAGTCTTCGTCGTTTGTCGCTTCCGCCCGCTTTCACTACATATGTAAAAATCGAATTTTGACTTCGTTATTCAATATATAAAAATTGAATTTTTAGTTCGCTATTCAATATATAAAAATCGAATTTTTAGTTCGCTATTCAATATATAAAAATCGAATTTTTAGTTCGCTATTCAATATATAAAAATCGAATTTTTAGTTCGCTATTCAATATATAAAAATCGAATTTTTAGTTCGCTATTCAATATATAAAAATCGAATTTTTAGTTCGCTATTCAATATATAAAAATCGAATTTTTAGTTCGCTATTCAATATATAAAAATCGAATTTTTAGTTCGCTATTCAATATATAAAAATCGAATTTTTAGTTCGCTGTTCAATATATAAAAATCGAATTTTTAGTTCGCTATTCAATATATAAAAATCGAATTTTTAGTTCGCTATTCAATATATAAAAAATATGATTTTTACTTCGCTTTTAAAATCAGTTTTTCCTGGCTTTTAAAATCAGTTTTTATGCTTTCTTTACAAAAATCCAGTTTTTAAAAATTCTTTTATAAAAATCTGTTTTATACTTTCTAAAAATTTCAGCTTTAATCTTTTAAAAATTTCAGTTTTAAATTCTTTTATAAAAATCTGTTTTATACTTTCTTTCTTTTTTAAAACAGTTTTTACTTTATTTTAAAACAGTTTTTATTCTTTTTTATAAAATCAAATCAGTTTTACAGATTAAAATAAAATAAAAATAAAAAAAGAAAATAAAATACATAAAAAAAAAGAAACGCTCACCGAACTGCGAAGAAGGGGAGGGGGTGATGCTCGTCTTCGTCGGCGGCTGGAGGAGCAGGCGGCGGCTGGGGGTTTGGTGGCGTCGCGATGGGATTCGACGGGGGGGGGGGGCGTCGCGAGGGGTTCGAACGGGATGGCGGCTTCTGCTTCGAGGCGGCGATGGATCGGCGGTGGGAGGTTGCTTCGTCGGTGCGGCGGCGATTTAGTTTCTAGGTTTTCTTTTTTTTTTTTCTCACTTTCTGATTAATGATCGGGGGGGCCAAGGCAGAAAGAAAAGGGGAGGGAATAGGGTTTTTTATTATTTTATTTTATTATTAAATTATGCACAAGGGTTGACTTTTACATATGACCTCTAAACGAGGCCCACCGCCTGTCGTCCATAACGTTTTACCCCCATTCCGAACACAATGGGATATGTATCGTAAGCTGGTTTGATCGTTACAATCAGTTTCCGTTGAATTTACATTTTAAATCGCTATATTGAATTTTAAACGTACATTTCAAATTACCGGGGCCACATACGAACTCTAAAAATTCCAGAAAAATATTTTCTAGCTTCGTATTGACGATACGGTCCTAACAAAACTAGTTTCGTCGAATTCTGAGACCGTTTGAAAAATGGCCAATTTCCAGTCGATTAAAATCAACTGAAACTGGTCAAACGCGTTTTCTTTTGCCACGCTCACATATTGATTCGAAAAATTATGAAATTTGAAACCTAGCAATAAATTGACATCACGAACCCAACAAAACTGGTTTCGTCGAAATCCGAGGTCGTTTGCAAAATGTCCATTTTTAAGGGCCTGAATTCCATAGCGACTATTCAGAATTTTCAACTGGACATATCTTTTGATTCCCGCTACGAACTTTGGATTTTTCAGATTCGTTGGAAAGATATTCACTATTAGATTCCATTATTTTTGGTTTCACTAAAATCCGGATTGTTTTGCACCCGGTACATTCAATTGAAGTTTGAAATCGAATTATCGAACTACCGCGCCATTTTCAATTCTATTTATAATTATATATAAATATTATATTCTAACGACGACGTATATAATATATACGTCGAATTATATTCAAATTAAATTTTCTCGTCTATATTATTTAAAATAATTCATTTTAAATAATCAAAATTCGCTAAAATTGCCAAAATAAAAATTTCAAACTGGCTCGCATTTTCCGGGTTGTTACAGTTATTTAAAACACTGTTCACGATAAACCCAAAAATCAATACCAATTCAATTCCAATTAAATATTATTTAATTAGTACACTTCATTAAATCTAAATAAAAAGATTTAATCTTTTTCTAAACTGGGCTTAAGAACATTGTTAATGAAGACACCATTCACGACAAACCCAAATTACATTTAATATTAAATACAAGGCTCTGAATAGAAAATATATCGGTTTATATTCAATATCAAATTCTACGACCACAAATATCATATTGGAAATAACGATATAAATATATCTTTCAAATTTCCATAACAATATCTATATCATCACGAAATCCAACATCGAAATATTCCGAAGACAAATTCGATTCAAATCCATTCCAATGCAATTATTGGAAATTCTGGTTATTTTCAAAACCATTTCAAATTCAATTTATTTATTTTAAAAATAAATAGAATTATAATTCTAGTTGAAAACTCGTTCATTTTGATAAAAATCTATTTTTATCTTTTCAAATATGGAGTTTTTCATCCCACTTCTTCACAAATCATTTCTTATGATTTTACACAAATTATTACTATTTTTAATAATTTTATCAAGGCCCGTACAGGCGATTTCCATCAACGGTCATCGAACTGCACTTATAGCGACCTTTTTCAAATTTGATTTGGACATAATTCCAAATCCAACCGTTAGATTTCAAATTTCTAATATTCGTTAGAAAGCTCTTTTCGATACGAACCCAACGGTTCTGGTTTTAGGAGAATCCGACGGTCGGATCTCCTGCAATGTCCATTCGAAGTCAATGGTCGAAATTTACGAACTGCCACAGCGCGGCGCGTTCTATTCAGGCCATTATATTATATATATAATATATACACTTCGTCGATTTCCTTTTAAAATGTATTTTATAAATCGTTTTAAATTCGTTTTCAAAACGATTTCAACTTCTTTTCAAATTCAAATCAAAATTGAATTTTTCCTTATAAATTCGATTTAAATTCATTTCAAATTGATTTCAATTCAAATCGTTTTTTAATTCAATTTCAGTTCGTTTTCAATTCCATTCAATTTCAATTCGAATTCATTTCTATTCAAGTTCAATTCGAATTCATTTCTATTCAATTTCAATTCGAATTCATTTCTATTCAATTTCAATTCGAATTCATTTCTATTCAATTTCAATTCGAATTCATTTCTATTCAATTTAAATTCGAATTCATTACTATTTAATTTCAATTCTAATTCATTTCTATTCAATTTCAATTCGAATTCATTTTTATTCAATTTCAATTCGAATTCAATTTCTTTTCAAAATATCAGATTTTGAAATCACTTTCGATATTCATTATAAAATGAATAAAATCGATATAAATATCGTTCACGTCAAAATGGCGCCAATCTAATCAACACGGCTTCATATATTTCTATTTTCAAATATTCTATTTCAAATATTTCCTTTTTCAAATATTTCTATTTCAAATATTCTATTTCAAAACTGGAATGAGGCCCAATCAATTACCATAGATTTTATTTCTATGGATTTCCATACAACGCATGTATATATCAACAATGACGAATTATCAACCATCATCCAAAGTGCATTCTACACTGTATAAGCATCAAATAAAAATATTTAACGCTTGTAACAGTCTGTCAATCAATCGATCGACATACAACTAATTATTGGGATTAGTGTATGTCATATATCATCCCAATACCCGTGTGGGATTTCAAACAATCAAACACAGATTTTATTTGTGCAGTTGGGCGATGTGTAAAATTTATCGTCCCAATTAATATCAGTCAAATGTGTGTATATAAACAAATCGTTCGATTTGTTTATATTAGTTTATTTCATTTCACATACACATTAAAAATTCTATTTTTAACTATAAAATATTTTTAACTATATAAATATTTTATTTCCTTTTATATCACATCACACAATCAACTACACATCAAAATCAAACAAACAAGCATACAAGTCGTCCATGGTCTGTGGACGACGGGTGTCGGGTGCTACTAAACACCGTCTGCATCCTAGTATATATTTTTAACTAGAAAAAGAAAATTAAAGGTGAGAAGTTCTCACCGACTAGCTAATCCAAAAGCTACATATATAAAAAATCACATTTGTGCTCGCCCTTCGTCACTTTCGTTGTCCGTAGCCACTACATATATAAAAAATCACATTTTTATACCGCTATTATATAGATAAAAATTCTATTTTTACATCGCTACTATATAGATAAAAATTCTATTTTCACATCGATGTTCATATAATAAAGATTATATTTTTATAATGCTAAAAACCGAATCTTTACATAGTTAAAAAAATCGAATTTTTATTCGCTATTCCAATAAATGAAAATCGAATTTTTATGTAGCTACATACATAAAAAAAACTAATTTTTCTTCGCCACATGAACATATAAAAATCGTATTTTTATAACGACGCCTAAACTATAAAAATCATATTTTTATGCGGATTAAAATCCCATTTTTATACGAATAAAAATTGTAACTTCATATTAATAAAAACCGTAACTTTCCTATCGTAAAAATCACAACTTTAATAAGCTAAAAATCCTAACTTTATCTAAGTAAAAATCATATCTTTTACCGTGTTAAAAGTCAAATCTTTGCTTATATAGAAAATCTAATCTTCAACCATTATTTAATTTATATTAACTCAGAAAATAAACGATGTATATAATTAGGTTAAAAGAAGATAAAATGATAAAGTAAGGAAACTAAACTTACAGCGTTCTATGGAAGGGGGGTCGTTCACGTCGGTTCAGGAGGAGGTGGCGGCACCGTTCGTCGGAGCTTGGGCATGAGGTGGTGGTCGCGGTGGGCTTAGGGTTCGGTTTGGGGGCGTCGCGGGTTTTCGAGAGGAGGGGCTGTAGCGGAGAAAGAAGGGAGATGGGAGGGGGTCGCCGGTGGGATGGACGGATGTGGGGCGTCTCCGGTGGCGCGATGGAGGCGAAGAGAAAAAGGGGGCGCGATTAGGTTTTTTTCAAAAAGGGGCTCGGCTGAAAAATGAAAAGGGGGGGTCTTAAGTGAAAAGAAAGGGTTATTTAATTTAATTTTCTATATAAAGTTGACTTTTTATTCGAAATCGAAACGAGACCCATCGACTGCCGTCCATAGCGTTTTACCTCCATTTCGAACACATTGGGATATGTATCATAAGCTGATTCGATCGTTTCGATCAGTTTTCGTCAAAATCAAAATATAACTTTATATATTGAATTTGAACGCGCATTTCAATTTACTGAGGTCACATACTAACTCGAAAAATTCCCGAAAAATATTTTCTAGCTTCGTATTAACGATACGGTCCTAACAAAACTAGTTTCGTCAAATTCTGAGACCGTTTGAAAAATGGCCATTTTCCAGTCGATTAAAATCAACTAAAACTGGTCAAACGCGTTTTCCTTCTCCACGCTCACATATTGATTCGAAAAAATACGAATTTTGAAACCTAGCAATAACTTGACATCACGGATCCAACAAAAGTGGTTTCGTCGAAATCCGAGGTCGTTTGCAAAATGGCTATTTTTAAAGGCATGAATTCTATAGCGACTATTCTGAATTTTCAACTAGACATAACTTTTGATCCCCGCTATGAAATTTTGATTTTTCGGATTCATTGGAAAGATATTCTCAAATAGATTCTAATATTTTTGGTTTCACTAAAATCAGGTTTATTTTGCACCCGGTATGTTCAATTGAAATTTGAAATCGAATTATCGAACTACCGCGCCATTTTCAATTCCTTTTATATATATAAATAAATATTTATATTCTAACGATGATCTATATAAATATATACGTTGGAATTCTATTCAAAATAAATTTCTCGTTGATATTATTTAAAATAATTCATTTTAAATATTTAAAATTCACTAAAATTGCCAGAATAAAAATTTTAAATTGGCTCAGATTTCTGGGTTATTACAACCCGCTACGAACAGCTCTTCTTCCCCAGATGGAGAAATGCGACCTCCTACTTACATCTCCATTTCCCGCACTTCCAATCCCAACCGCACTTCCATTCTTCAAAAGAAACCCAAACAAATTATACCAACTCTCTCCTCATAAAAATCTCGATCCACTCATATCAATAAGATATAACTCGCACTCGACCCCTTGAATCCGTTCTACAGCTTCACGCTGAAGCTACTATGGACCTCCGAACCTTTTTCCACCGATCTTCCCCAAAGTACACACACAAGTTCGGTTTTCAACACTGAACTCAAATAAAATACCCATTTCTCGAATCGAACCTCCAACACTCCATGATTTTCAACCCTAATGCAAACACTGTTCGTGACGTTGAACTTAATCACGTTCGAACTCCTCACATTTGCTACTGCGATGAAGAGCAAGGCTAGAGGACTACAAATATATAAGCTTTAGGATTTTATGGATTTTATTTGATTTTCTAAGGATTTTACAAAATCTCGATTTTTGCTGAGGAAAGAAAAGAAGCGGCGGGTTTTGTGTTGACCAGAAAATGAATGAATTAGGTTTAGGATTTTTTGTTAAGGGTTATTTATAGGAAAAATATTATTATTATATTCGTTATTTTATTTATTTTTAAGCTACCACTAATTTTATTATTGAATAAAAATTCCTATAATCACACACAACTTCCAAAAATCACGAAAATTGACATACACCATCAGTTCGACATTACAGAACCAACGAAACTGGTTTCGTCGAATTCCGACTCTGTTTGCTCACACAGCGTTTTTTTAACCGTCAAAATATCGACTGTTATTCACATTAAAATCCGGTACGGCCACACACTGACCCCAAAAATCACAAAAAATTGAAATCTAACAATAATTCAATATTGCGGATCCAACAAAATTAGTTTCGTCGAAAACGGAGGTCGTTTGCAAAACTGGCTATTTTTAAAGCTCTAAATAACCCATTTAAATATATAAATATATTTAAAAATAATTAAAGTAAATATTTGTAAATAAATATTATCGTATATATTCACAATAGAATATCATATAGCTCCAATTGAATTTATAACTCGATATTTCATATCCCAATTAAATCGATATTTGATTTATATTTAAAATCCATTTAAAAATATAAATAAATCGATATAAATTATAAAGGAATTCCATAGTGACTTTTTGAAAATTTGATTTGGACATAACTCAAAATCTACACGACGAAATCCCGATTTTTCTCTTCCATTAGAAAAATATACTTCACTAGCCTGAACGTTTCTTGTTCTACAGAAATCCGATTTAAAACAGACCCTGTACATTCAGTTGAAGTTCGAATCGCCAAATTGCGAACTGCCGCGCCATTACGGGCTCGATTATAATTATACGTTCAAACTTCGTTTAAATAATATATTCGTTATTCGAATTCAATTCCAACTGAGTTATATTTTTTTTTTAAATTTTCCAGTTCATACCATATCGCCATTTCAGCTAATTCTGATTATTTCAGAATTAAATATATTATTCTATTATTTAATTAATTAAATATTCACTATTATTAATTAAACGACCATATAAATCTCTAAACCATTATTTAAATAATTAAATAAATTAATTATTGTATCGTAAAAATACGGGACATTGCATTCTTCCCCCTTAAAATAATTTCGTCCTCGAAATTGCGAAGGTAGAAAACAAACCTTGTTAACTGGTTAAAATTATTTGTTCACTTCTTATCTTCCGTTTAAACTGAACTAAATTAATTTCATTTAAATTATTAATTTATTTCTACTAACGAAAATTTTCGAAAATGCTGAAAAATTTCTAACACCTTAACTTTTTGAAAAATTTCGCCAGCACCTCCTTTATATTGGTCAATAGCTCAAACTCAATCTCGCCTCTCTAGGCCTTCTTCAACGTAAAAGAAAATCAAACAGCCAAGCGGCTTGCCAATCGGCTCATAAAAATCTCGTACCATATGAAATATAAACTTGTACATTTTTGTCGGGCATATCATTATATCATTTCCATCTGCTGTTAATTCAGCATATACTCATGTATCATTCCAATCAAACTGCAATCAATTCATCCTCAACACAATTACTTGTTTAAACCACAGTCAAATTCCATTCAAACACCAATATCAAATTCCAAACTCTTAACTCATCAACTCAATTCCATTCAAGATCATTCTCTAATCAACTCCTGTTTTTTTTAACTTAGTTCAAGTTAAATTCTTAATTTATTTTTACCATCTCAATCTATTTAACTTCATAAGTTAAATTTAAATTCTAGAATTTAAATTCCTGGGTTTATTTCAAATCACTTTGAAATCATAATACCAATTCAAAACCTTTGAATTTCTAAACAACTTGTTTTCTCAAAACAATTCATAAACAAAAATCTTTGGTAGTAATCCATTACTTAGAAACTCGAAAATGAACACTGATGATGCTACAGTCATCATCAGAATTATTTTCCAGTAATCGGGGTGAGTTCAATACTATATTACTTTCAAACCCATTTCTTAATCATTTCTATTTTGAAATCTTATAAAAATACCATTCAGCATGCTTATAAAACAATTTAAAATCTCCCAAGGTTTTAAAATTCTCTTATATTCAATTCAAATCTATTTAAAAACATTTTTCAAATTTCCAGGGTTTTAATTCCAATTCTGGTTTTAATTTTAGATTTAATTCATCTGCTTTCATATATTTCACTTATATGAATTCGGATTGGTTATTTACATAACCATTTAATTTATAATCTTACTTGATTATAATAACAACCAATATATCCAATATATTATAATCATTTCAGTATAAATCCTTTATATCAAAAATATAAATTGGGAAAAATTATTTTGTTTACCCCCTTTCCAAAACATACCATGTCGGTTCATCGTATTCAAGTGTTTAGAAACTCCTACCGATACATTGGATCTAACTGATCGACCAGAATTCATAAGCAACTCAACTGATAAATCTCCACATTATAAAACAATTTTTATATCAAATAACAAATACGCGCTCATATATATAAACTCAACTCAATCTAGGGTATTGCTAACCCCATCTCTACTGAGTCACGCCACAGAGCCAAGGTAATAACTTAACCTTAAGCTCTGATACCAACTTTAGTGTCCCAAAATTCCGGTACAATTTAAGCTGACCAAATAACACAAGTCCAACCCAAATTACACTGGAAACCAGAAAACTAATAGAAAGAAAACAGAGGGGGAGAATAGACAAGATAGAAACTTAGAATAGAAGAAGAAGAAGAAGAAGAACATACAACATCATCAGAGTAACACGAATCTAACAGTGGAACGAACAATATATAATAGGTATATAACTCTGAAATAAAACTAGTATATGTATACAGTAGCATTATCAGAGTACAACACAGCGGAAATAACAATAGCTATATAATCCTGAAGCCTCCTGCTCCAAGCTCTCAGTATATCTGTAGAATCCTGACTACTTGACTGCCCGTACAAAATTGGGAACCCAAGAGTTTAGGGAAAACAAAACAAACTCTGGGTCAGTCATGGGACTGGTATGAGTAAATAATTTAAAAGTAGTTTAAGCAATAAAACGATATCTCATAAGACCACGTCGTATAACGGAACGGGTTTTTCCCTTATGAGAATCCAAAACATTTGATTTAACTTTCAAATCATTTTGAAAGAAACAATGACCTTTTATATCAAAACTCTTTTGATATTATAATAGTGTCTATCAACCACAATATAATAATCATCTAGCAGAAACGCTTTCATATCACGTTCTACATATATATTATGCAATCAAAATCGCAAGCACTTATTGGATAATGGATTTCCAACTATGACAAGGTATGGAACCACCTTCCGATAGTATACCTCTAGAGAGGAATACACTGGGTTCAACAAGAACATCTTGCAACCCGGCCACACATGACCGACCACTCATTTCGCTTGAGTTTATCGAATGTACATCACCAACGGTTGGGATCAGCAACCCTTTCCCGAATGGGACAGCATAAACAATAGATTATAGAATGAAATGAATATCTCTAGATAGGTGATAATACACCTAATTGGCAGCCAACCACTTAGCCATGTTGCCTGCCCGATTTTTGTCATTTCCCGGTTGTGAGGCTAGAGGCCACGCTAATCTTTGACAGATCACACATTTATTCACTTTGAATGTCACATCGTCATACCCGCCAAATCCCAAATTGATTTCCCCAAAAATACAATGGGTATACAGCTAAGAGAAACGAATTCCTCCGCCACCAAGCGTAAATACATTTGAAGAGATCAACTTACGCGATCTATTAAATATACTCTGTCAGACGTTCTTCCATACAGGTCGTCCTGGGACTGGACAGACCGAAGGCACTATTCTATAACAGGATAGCCCTTGCATTACTCCATCTTCAATTATCTTCATCATATTTGATCGCAACGCTAACGCCCATACAGAGTGGTTTTCAGATAATGAATTTGATCCCGGTCTCTCTGTATTGACAACGGAAATGGTCAAAAATTTCGATAGTCGGTGAGTTAACTATCAAAGAAAAACACGTGTGCAAACAACGATATTATTTCTAGATGGAAATTATACCGATCAAACATCATTTCACATTTATCTCTTTAGTTCATTTTTCATCTCCTATTTCCATATATTCAACATTTCTTATTTTCTAAATTTAGAAAATATACGTTATTACCATTGGAAAATATTTCCATCTCTTTTTCACGTATCACTGTCATTCCAGTTTTCTTTATCATCAAACATTTCATTTTCTATGATTAGAAAATATCTTTGATTATATTTGGATTATTTTTCCAAAACTCCTTTATTGGATTTAAACAGATGTTTAAATAAAACATTGCTATGCCAACTCAACCCATTACCTTTATTAACTAAATTTACTTAACCAACCTTCACTATCAAACCTTAACCATTCCTTAGTTAAAAACGAAGTCAATCAAGTTGGGGTATAACTACCTCTCAGACCTTAACTGAACAACATTTCTAACCTCGTAATAGACAAAGTTCACCCTTTTAAATCTTTAACAAACTTCCTTACGTAACTCTCAGATTCTATTTACGAATCCACTTCTTTATTGAAAAACATTGATTATAACTATAGCGTTATAATCCCTACTTCTGAAATATCTAACTTCAAAATATAACTCGATTAACTCAAATCAATTAACCCTAACTCCATTAACATAAACTCGATTAACTCAATTCATTAACTCTTATCACTTAACTCTTTTCTAATAAACTATATTCGATTAACTCCTTTCGAATAAACTATATTCGATTAACTCCTTTAACTCTATTCGAATAAACTATATTCGATTAACTAATATTCGACTAATTCTTATTCGAATAACTAATACTTGATTAACTCCTTTTCGATTAACTAATATTCACTAATTCTTATTCGAATAACTAATATTCGATTAACTCTCTCCGAATAACCAATATTTGATTAACTTTCTTCGAATAACCAATATTCGATTAACTCTCTTCGAATAACCAATATTCGAATATCTTATTTCGAATAACCAATATTCGATAATCTTTTTTCAAGTAACCAATATTCGATAATCTTCTTTCGAATAAACTATATTCGACTAACACCTTTCTTCGGATAAACTATATTCAATTACTCCTTTCAAATAAACTATATTCGATTACTCCTTTCGAATAAACTATATTCGATTACTCCTTTTTGAATAAACTATATTCAATAATCGAATAACTAATATTCGATAATCCTTTCGAATAACTAATATTCGATAATCCTTTTTTTGAATAACTAATATTCGATAAATTTGTTCAATTAACTAATACTCGACTAAATCTAACTCGATTAACTCTATTTGAATAACTCTAATTCGATTTAACTCAAACTCTAATCGATTAACTCTAATTCTAATCGATTAACTATAATTCGATTAACTCTAATTCTAATCGATTAACTCTAATTCTAATCAATTAACTATAATTCGATTAACTCCTCTAATTCATTTTGATTAACACATTTTGATTAACTCTACTTCCATATTCAATTTCAAATATCGATGTTGAAATTGATTCTTATTTCTTTATATAAAACCTGACTTATATATTCTATTTATCCAATGATAAATATTTTATTTAATTTGCAAAATATTATTTATAAATTAATCTTCCCAATCTATCAGTTTGAACAGATTCCTATTTAAATATTTACTTTAAATCAATATCGTGTTACAACCGTGTGCGAACCACGGGTCTAAACTTTCTTAATGTAAAATTCTATTCGTTTTATAAATATTTCCTTTTCTATTCGTTTTACAAATATTTCCTTTTCTATTAGTTTTACAAATATTTCCTTTTATAATCCTATTTATTTTCCATATAAATATCCCTTATAATATCTTATTTATTTTCTAAATAAATATTCCTTCTATAAAATTCTATGATTTTATAAATATTTCCTTTTCTAAAAATCTTTTTCCTTTTATATATAAAATCCATTGATTTTATATAAATAATTTATTTTCAAAATACACCTTGAAAATCTCCTTTTCTACATTCCTATATTTCTTACGGTATTTAAAATACCATATAACCATGATCAATATCATCCAAACACACATAATCAACAACAGATTATATCACGTCATATATCACAATATATATATATATATGAAAACAAATAGTAATAATATTTGAGGAATCCAGTTGGATCCCTCCAACCTGTTTCCCTGCATCACAGATGTTAAATAATATAATTAACATCGATGTCATTTCAATATGAAATATTCTGCTAAACAGAATCAATATTTGATTAACGATTTATATATATCGTTATCCATAATTTCAATCAATACATAAGCAATTCAACCAAACAGTTAACACATAGCAATCAACAGATAATTATCAGTTCTAAGAATATGTTATAAAAATATAACTATTTAGAGATGGTGAGTTTAACTCACATTGGACGATCATCATTAATAACGATAACCATCGCTTGATTCAGACGGACAATTTATTTTGCTATAAATTGTAACGAGCTCTGATTCACTCCCAGTCAGTTCCATTGGGTAGTGTCCGTCTGTACGATCCTAATGGATCATGTTTTGTTCGATTTCATTTACGTATGAATTAGATATGACATAAACAAGTTTGTACAAATTTAACTAAAATAAAACATGGATTTATTTTATTATAATGGGCTTTAACCTTTTCTTCTGGCCCATCTTCTACCCTAACCCGCTACAAACAACTCTTCTTCCCCAGATGGAAAAACGCAACCTCCTCCTTACATCTCCATTTCCCGAACTTCCAATCCCAACCGCACTTCCATTCTTCAAAAGAAACCCAAACAAATTATACCAACTCTCTCCTCATAAAAATCTCGATCCACTCATATCAATAAGATATAACTCGCACTCGACCCCTTAAATCCGTTCTACAGCTTCATGCGGAAGCTACTATGGACCTCCGAACCTTTTTTCCACCGATCTTCCCCAAAGTACACACACAAGTTCGGTTTTCAACACTGAACTCAAATAAAATACCCATTTCTCGAATCGAACCTCCAACACTCCCTGATTTTCAACCCTAATGCAAACACTGTTCGTGACGTTGTACTTAATCGTGTTCGAACTCCTCACATTTGCTACTGCGATGAAGAGTAAGGCTAGAGGACTACAAATATATAAGCTTTAGGATTTTATGGATTTTATTCGATTTTCTAAGGATTATACATAATCTCGATTTTTGCTGAGGAAAGAAAAGAAGCGGCGGGTTTTGTGTTGACCAGAAAATGAATAAATTAGGTTTAGGAATTTTTGTTAAGGGTTATTTATGGGAAAAATATTATTATTATATTCGTTATTTTATTTGTTTTTAAGTTACCGCTAATTTTATTGTTGAATAAAAATTCCTATAATCACACACAACTTCCAAAAATCACGAAAATGGACATACACCTTCAGTTCGACATTACAGACCCAACGAAACTGGTTTCATCGAATTCCGACTCTATTTGCTCACACAGCGTATTTTTAACCGTCAAAATAACGACTGTTTTTCGCATTAAAATCTGGTACGGCTACATACTGACCCCAAAAATAACGAAAAATTGAAATCTAACAATAATTTAATATTGTGGATCCAACAAACTTAGTTTTATCGAAAACGGAGGTCGTTCGCAAAACTGGCTATTTTTAGAGCTCTAAATAACCCATTTAAATATATAAATATATTTAAAAATAATTAAAGTAAATATTTATAATTAAATATTATCGTATATATTCACAATAGAATATCGTACAACTTCAATTGAATTTATAACTCGATATTTCAAATCCCTATTAAATCGATATTCAATTTATATTTAACGTCCATTTAGAAATTTGAATAAATCGATATAAATTATAAAGGAATTCCATAGCGATTTTTTGAAAATTTGATTTGGACATAACTCAAAATCTACGCGACGAAATACCGAATTTTCTCTTCCATTAGAAAACTATACTTCACCAGCTCCGAACGTTTCTTGTTTCATAGAAATCCGATTTAAAACGGACCCTTTACATTCAATTGAAGTTCGAATCGCCAAATTGCGAACTGCCGCGCCATTACAGGCTCGATTATAATATAATTATACGTTCAAACTTCGTTTAAATAATATATTCATTATTCGAATTCAATTCCAACTGAATTATATATATTTTAAATTGTCCAGTTCACACCATATCGCCATTTCAGCTAATTCTGATTATTTCAGAATTAAATATATTATTCTATTATTTAATTAATTAAATATTCACTATTATTAATTAAACGACCATATAAATCTCTAAACCATTATTTAAATTATTAAATAAATTAATTATTATATCGAAAAATACAGGACATTACATGGATTGTCCAAATTCAATACAAATAAAATATTCAAATACGTTGAATAAGATTTAAAATTTCAAAATAATATTTGTTTTCATTTTTCAAACATATACACTTCACACTCATCCTAGGATACTACTGATTCCATCTCTAACGAGTCATTCTCATTGGATATTACTAATCCAATCTCTGATGAATTCTTTCGTTTGGTTCTAATGTGTCTTGTTCTTGAGCTCTGTAAACCAGAGCTCTGATACCAGATGTAAGACTACCCGAACTTCCCCTGTCTCCAAAGAGAAGAGAAAGCCCGGATTGAATTGAGGACAAGACAAATTAAAATACAAACAGAAGAACATTTCATTTCTTATTACAACAATTTACATCGGAGTACAAGAATATACCGAGTATGAATAAATATTATACATCAGAAAATATCAGAGATTACAATACATTACATAACAGCGGAAAATAATACAATACACAATTGAAAGGGATAAACAGATACAGAGCTTTCCAAACATCATTCCAGTTGTAAACCAGAATCCTGTGAATATAAATCTGCAAAACCAAAACTACTAGTTGCCCGTGTGGAAAATAGAGGCACCCAGAGTTTAGGTTAAAACAGTAAACTCTAGGTCAGTCATGCGACTGGTGTGAGAACTAAAACAGTTATTTAAAACTTTACTTTGAATCAGATATATCAAGGGACCACGCCGTATAACACGGAATGGGTTTCCTCCCAAGAATACCAGTGCATATAACAAAACAGCGCAATGCTTTTTTGGAAAAATGAAGCTATTATAAGACCCAGGTCCTATCACACAATGCAATGCAAGCCGGGGGATAGGGTTTTCCCTTATAATAGCCAAATATGCTTGGTACGTTAAAACAAATCATTTGATAATATTATAAGTGCATAGTGTTTAAAACAACGTCAAATATAAATGTATCAATCCAAGACGGCATGGGTACCATATATCATGTCGCCAATACTAGGCTCTACAATCAAAACCGCAAATGTCACGTATTGGAAGTTGGATTTCCATCTGTGAACCAAGGAAAGGGATCATCCTTACCGCTTCGAGACAATCTAGCCTACCATGTCTCAGGATCAGAGCTCGAGTGACCCTTGGATCGTCATGGCCGGTCCACACGGAGTGGATTAAAATGCCTGAACACTGCGTTTCGCCGCCCTATAGGGCGTAAATGAGACAAATGACTCCATCGGCCCCGGATCGACCGATATAACAGAGGCGCCTCGCAATCCATCATCTACATAAGTAAAATGCCACGGCTAGTAAAACGCTTACACCACTCCTAGCTAGAAAGAAACGCATGTCCTCCATGAAGTCCTCTCCCGTTTCTAGTCCACACCGGGATATGAGGCTCGCGAATTAATGCTACACAAAGCTACGCTATATTAAAGCCGTGCTTTGATCATCAACCACAAGACTCTGCTTTTCAACAGAAGCCTTGATCATTTGCATCTCAGCATGCCACACAAGCAATCCACGCTATGCAACCGATGTCTATCCATCACACAGAGTGAAATCCGATGTCAGACACACATCCATTTACAAGTTCATTCTAGGTCTGAACGAAACCAGAGACACCTTATTCCTCCCCCCGTATGTCCAATACAGGGGAGAGGCCCTCGCATATCCGGTCGATCTCCAAGTACGTTTGGACGATCGCCACTTATTACCTTGTCTTGGGTGTACAGCCCAATCAAGACATCAGTAATCATCCAAACGATGTGAAGACCTCCGGTCTTCAACCACCGTCTTCATCCTCGACATATCGTCGAATCAGTTATTCAGAATGGGATAAACCCGGTCTTTCTGAATAACTCGCGTATATAATAAACAAGTGCTATAAAAACACAACATACGCCTCATTCCAATCTAGAATATTCCTTTATTCAAATATTCTTATACTTTGGGAAAGGTTCCAATTAATTTTATCAAAGATAAATTCTTGAAATTTATTCTTTAATCTTCCTTTGGATATCATTTCAATCTAAATAAAGATGCATTAAAACTCCACTTGGTTTTAATCTTCCCAAAAATCAATATTAATGATTGTTTAACTTGGGAAATCATATCCTGTCTTTAACTGGGTTAAAGAACCAATGTCATTTAAAACACGGTTCACGATAAACCCAAAATCACATTCCATTCCATCAGCCTTTAACCGTAAATTAGCAAGTGAACAATTCCCTAAGTATTAACCCCAAAGGCCGAAACCAACATCAGATCAATACCCAGGAAACCATTTAACTTAACTAATCTCCAGTTAGTTTCTAATTTTTTTAACTCCATTAGGTCTAAGAACAATATTATTAAAGATATCATTCACGACAACCCAAAATCTTATTCCTGCCTTTAACTGGGTTAAAGAACCAATGTCCTTTAAAACACGGTTCACGATAAAACCCAAATCACATTCCATTCCATCAGCCTTTAACCGTAAATTAGCAAGTGAACAATTCCTCAAGGATTAACCCGAAGGCCGAAACCAACATCAGATCAATGCCCAAGAAACCATTCAACTTAACTAATCTCCAGTTAGTTTCTAATTTTCTTAACTCCATTGGGTCTAAGAACATTATTATTAAACATACCATTCACGACAACCCAAAATCTTATTCCATTGTTAATCGGGTTAAATGTAACAACCCGGGGAAAAACTTCGATGCTCGAATTTTCGACAACAATACATAAACCCATATCACTTGCCAAAAACCCAAGTATCAAACCCCAGATTGTTAATAGAAAGAAGTTAGAAGGTGAGAAAAGAAAGAAAGAATATTATAATAGAAGAAAGAAGAAGAACACTTTAGAATCTCACAGCGGAACGAATAAAATATAATATCAAATCTCTTTATACAAAGAACTGTATATATATAACATCCATCAGAGTACAACAGATATCAGACACAGCGGGAAATATAACTTTGTATAACTAGCGGTGAAGCCGCCTGCTTCCAGCTCCTGGAACTCCAAGCGAAACCAAACCTGGAAATACACTCGGTCTGACCCGAGCACATTTGAAGCAAAGCAAATTACACCGGGTCAGTCTGGAATACTTTCAGTGATAAATTTATATAACACACAACTTGTTTAACTATGGAAAATCTTTTATGAAATCAAAGGATGATAGTAAGACTATCCCACACATAAGCATGGACGGTTTTTACCTTACTATAACCCAAAACAGTTTTGAAATGGTAACTTATTCTGATATTATCATAGTGTCTAAATACAAGTAAATAACAAGATAGTGGAACGCTTGCATATCACGCTCCACATATATAGTATACAATCAAAAACCGTGGGCGCTTATTGGATATTGGATTCCAACTTTGACAAGGTATGGGACCACCTGCCAATAGTGTATCTCTAGAGGCGAATACACTGGGTTCAACAAGAACGTCTTGCAACCTGCCCACACATGACCGACCACTCATTTCGCTTGAGTGTATCGAATGTATATCACCGACAGTAGGGATCAGCAACTGCCTCCCAAAAAGGGACAACATCGAATATAGATTAAAGAAGCAAATGGAATTTCACTAGATAGGTGATTATACACCCTAATGGGAGCGACCCACATAGCCATGCTGCCTGCCCGATTTTTGTCATTTCCTGGTTGATGAGGCTTGAGGTTAGAATTTATCTTTAGAACATCTGGCCACTATTCACTTTGAATGCCACATCGTCAGATCCATCAGATATCACTAATTGACGTCAACAAAAATACTCTCATTGTTAAGGTAAGAGGAACGTCGTCCTCCGCCACCAACTATGGTACGTTTGAAGAAATCAACGTACGTGATCCTTTTGGAAATACTCTGTCAGACATCCGTCCATACAAGTCATCCAGGAACAGGATGAACCGAAGGCACCCTCTTGCTGCATCCTTATATAGGAATCACCCCAAGGATCAGTAGCGAGTAGTCCTTGCAAACCCGTAGATTTCAACCACGACAGAATCACAAACCAAATGACTCTGGTTGAAAGCCAGAGAAATTCGACAAGCAGTCCTTCCGCTTATGAAGATCCACGGTCTTCAATTTCTCCATCTTGATCAGCATCTTCGTGTATTTGCTGGTCGGAATGGTTTCCGAATATAAATTCGATCCCGATCTTTCCGTACCAACAATCGTATTGGTCAGGTTTGATAGTCGGTGATTTAACTATCAAATAACAGTCGTGTATATAAAATAAGTTTATTGATTCGGTACTTGGCATGACTTGTCCTGTTTAAAACATATTTAACAAACTGGTTAACAAACTTCTAAATCTTCCCATATATTCCAAACATTTTAATTGTAACGACCCTGATTTTTAGCCATTTATTTTTGAATATTTAAATTGATTTTAAATATTTAGATTAATTTAAATGTTAAATTTGAATAATAAATGGATTTTTTTTTAATAATCGATATACGATTTAATATCAAATACATCGAATTATGGTAGATGGAAACAACAAACACCAGAATTTAGAGTTAACTTAATCAAAACGATTATGTCGAACAATATATATATATATATTCTATATTGAATTAGAACGATAATAATAATTTATTATCAATGAAATTAATTGTTTGAAGTTGATTCATATTTCATGTTAAATTTTATTTAAATCGTTAATTAAAATTATTATCTCTTTTGTACAGTCGGATTAAATTTCATAATTTGTTCCATTGCATTCAGAATAGCGTTATAATCTTGTAAACTTGGTCATTGCGTTAAATTAGCTATTCAGAATGGCATGTTATAAACCACGAGATATTTTGTTTTATTATATATTAAATAAAAGAAAAAAATCACTTTAAATCTTTTTAAAGTAATAATAAAAAAAAACCAGCCGACCTACTTTGTTAAATCACGCAACAGTTCCTTCTCGAGCAACCAACTTTGTCTCTAAGCTTCACGATCAGGCAAACAGGAATTTAATGGCCTTCGTACTTATGTCTGTTCTAGCGTCTATATATATATACATGGCCATCTCTTGTTGATTTCCTCAGAAGAAAATGAAAGCTTTCGAGCTTCAGTTTTAAATAGCCTTCCCAATTCAAAATTCAATCGCAAGCCTCCTTTTCTTTCGAACGCCCAATAAATAAATAAAAGAAATCGCATATTGCGATTGAAGCCAGGGATCCCCTGAAGCTCAGCAACATACTGGAGTCGCGATTACCGTTGTCGGCAGAGGTTACAAAGGCGACTTCGACCTAGATGAGTTGCTCGAGAGAAGTGATCGGGTCGTCGCGATTTCAGAAATGGTGCGAGGGGATTGTGGTAAGGGTTGGCATTCATCCGGAGAAGGTATCGTCCGCGGTTGAGTTGGGGTTCTGAAAGGGGCACATCTGCTATTCGAAGAAGTCGCGTTTTGGTCTTTGAAGCTCGACAGTTCGAGCGCAACAAGGGTTGCAGATCTAGGTCAGTACTGCCATTATTGGTTCGTTCTAAGGTTAGCGTGCCATTTGAGGGAAAGTAGCAAGCTTGTTTTGGCACTCTTCGAACTATTTTCAGGAATCTGGATTGAAATGGTTAGGGTGGTGATACTGTACTGTGGTTAAAAGGTGGCCGGTAAACTGTGTAGACAAGTTTTTGTCATAGAAAGCTGCTGCAACAGTTCGGAGGGGTGGAAATTGTTGATGACGGTATGGTGTTCGATGATATGCCATAATGACTGAAGCAACATTTTGGGGCTGTGTATGGTGAGAGTGGATCGATGAATTATTGAGTTTACTTCATTGTTGATCGAGGCAATAAGGTATAAGTTATTTAGAAGTTTATATTACATAAAATAAATCATTTATGTTAGTAGCTAATCTAAATTAAATTAGTGTTTAATCGAAAAAATAAATAAATCGTAGGTAGTAATTTCTTTCAAGATTCGTCAAGTAGATTTGAAGCTGTAACATTGGAATTTAAAACAGGATATCCAACAAAGGAAAAAATCGAGGTGAGTAAATCTCACTCACCTTTTATTTATAATTATTTTTACTTCGTAAATATAATTGTTGTTGCTTGTTTGGATTTTTCTGCTTATTTTATATATATTAGTTATTTAGGCTATTATATATATATTGGGTTGATTGATTGGTTGGATTCCCGCAGTCTCATTAGCGGATGCCCGCAGTTTCATAGCGGATGATTACCCTATACGCCCCACGCTATGATTAGTGGATGACCTTCTATACCACGATATTCTGCCACGAAGCAGAATGGGTATTATTTATGTGCTAACATCTGTAGATGCAGGAAAACAGGTTGGAGGAATCCAACTGGATTCCTCAAAAATATATTATCTGTTTGTTTATTTGTTTGCATATATATTGTTATATATGATGTGTTAGAAAAATAAATAATTGGTTGCTTTGTGTGTTTAAATATCACTGGGCTTAAGTAATGATATTTAAAAAAATATCATGAAAAAGGATATTTGAGAATTAGAAAGGAAATTCTATTTTTCGGAAATAGAATTGAAATTTGAAATTTGAATATAGAAAAATTCAAATAGATCCAAATAGTATTGAAATGAAATTGAATAATGAAATTCAAATATAGAATTTGAATAAAGAAAATTCAAAGAGGAATTCAAATGGGATTTGAATAGTAGAATTAGAAAAGGAATTTAAATATTGGAATTTTTAAATAGTAAAGAAAAGGAGTTTGAATATTAGAAATTCAAATAGAAGTTCAAATAGAATTTGAATATGCGAAATTAGAATGAAATATAGAATTTGAATTCAAAGGAATTAAAATAGAGTTTGAATCCATTGGAATTCAACTAAAGAAAATTCAAATAGAGATTTGAATATGACAATTCAAATGGAGTTTGAAATGGAAAATTGAAAATAGAAAATTCAAATAAAGATTTGGATATAGAATTCAAATATGGAATTTGAATATAGAAATTCAAATGAATTTGAATATTTAAATTCAAGTATGAATTTCAAATATAGAAATTCAAAAAGGGATTTGAATATAGGAATTAAAGTAGAATTTAAATAAATAAAATTCAAATTGAATTTAAACTATGGAATGTGAATATAGAGAATTCAAACAGAATTGAATATATAATTTGAATCGAGAATTCAAACAGAATTTGAAATAGAATTTTGAATATAGAAATTCATAAAGGAATGTGAATAAAGGAATGTGAATAAAGGAATGTGAATAGAGGAATAAAGGAATTTGAAATATTGAATTTCAAAGAAGAATTGAATTGAATTTGAAATATTGAATTTCAAAGAAGAATTGAATTGAATTTGAAATATTGAATTTCAAAGAAGAATTTAATTGAATTTGAAAATTGAATTTCGAAGAAGAATTGAATTGAATTTGAAATATAGAATTTCAAAGAAGAATTGAAATAGAAATTGAATAATAGAATTCAAATGGAATTTCAAGTATTGAATTTGAATATGAAATTGAAATAGAAATTCAAGTATTGAATTTGAATATAAAATAGAAAAGGAAATTCAACTATAGAATATGAATATAGGAATTTAAATGGGAGTTAAATAAAGGAAATTTAAATATAGAATTTGAATAATAGAAAAGGAAATGGAAATTTGAATTTAGAATTCAAATAGAAAAGGAAATAGAATTTGAACATAGAATTCAAATAGAAAAGGAATTGGAATTTGAATATAGAATTCAAATAAAAGTGAGATTGGAATTTGAATCAAGAAATTCAAATAGAGCTAAAATGGAGTTGAATTCATTTTAACGAAGTTTAAAAGTTTATATATAAATATAATTAAAACGAACTCGCCGCAGCGCTGCAGTTCGTAAATTGGCGGTTCGAACTTCAATTGGATATACAGAACTCAATTGAAGTCGAAATTCTTTGAAACAAGAAACGTCAGGACCAAGTTGATAACAGTTTTCTGATGGAGGAGAAAAATCTGGATTTCGTCGTATAAATTTTGAGATATGTCAAAATCAAATTTTTAAAAGAGCAGCGCCAAAACCATTTAAAAACCATAACGGTTTATTTAATTTTATAAAAGGAATTTAAGAAAATAAAATCCGCATTTTTATTTAAGAAAATCCCAGGTTTTGAGAGGTGAAATATATCTGTACTCAAGTGAAGTAATGAGTTGATTTTTGAAACAGGAATCAGATTTTTGATTTATTGAATAGAATTAACTAATTTGAATAGTAATTAGTTAATGGGATTTTGAATTGATATAGGACTTTGAATAAGGGAATTTGATTTGGAAATTTATATTTGAAGTAAAAAAGGGAAATAAAATGAAATTGAAACGAAATTTGGTTATAAGCAAGTTAAATATTTTGTTTGAAAATGCTATGTTCAAACAAAGGAGTAAAATAGGCAAAATGGCCGATTTAAAGAATAAATGGGCGGAACTGAATTCAAACGATTAGATAGTGTTGAACTGAATTGAAAACAGGTGAACATGTGTTAGACAGGTACATGATGAAGTGTATGAAGATTTTAATTTGTGTGCCCAACAAAAAGGTACATGTTTAATTCATATATGAGATTTTATGCGCCGTATCGGCAAGCCGCTTGGCTTTTCCTTTTTCTTTTGATTGGGGAAGATACCGGGAAGCTATTTGAAATTTCCCGATGCTCCCGATACAGGGGAGGTTATGGCGAAATTTTCCGGAAATTTAAGGAGTTAGAATATTTTTAAGATATTTTGATAGTTAGAAATCATTGTATCGTCGTATAGAATTCGATAGGTAAGTGAATATAAAAATCGAATATTGTAAACAAAAAGGGGAAATCTATAAATTAGAAATAGAAAGCAAACTTTATACATGTTTTAAAAATGAATAATTGGATTGTATAGTGTGTTTATTCGAGGTAAGTGGTTTTGCCGTTTTGAAGTTGAGGATGTTTTCAGTTAAGGTCTGAGAGGTAATTTTACCCCAACTTGATTGATTTCATTTTTAATGGATAAATAGCAAGGTCCAGTCTCGAAGAGAAGTGTTTGAAAAAGAGTTAGTGGAATAAAATATTTTGGGTTGTTGTAACGATGTTTTACACAACATTCATTTTAAACCCAAGTGATGGAATTTTGGAAATATAACAAGTAAATATTTCCTGAGTATAATTAAAATAGTCGGAATAGAGATAAGTGATTGGAATTGTTTTCAATTGCAAATAGAGATATTTTCTAATATATAGAAAATAAAAAAAGTTGATATTGGGAAATGCTTTCCAAATAGCGTAAAGGGCCAATATGGTTATTGAAAATATTTGGTTAACAAATATTGATAGAGAAAATGGAGAAGTGATTTAATTAATGAATATTAATTAAAGAGCCCAGTGATTTGTTTGATATGTTGGATGAACACTTGTTTTTATTCGATAGTTAAATCACAGACTATCGAAGTTTTTACCATCGTTGTCAATATGGAGAGACCGGTTGGATTATTATCCGTGAACCACTCTGTACTGGCAGTAGCGTTGCGAATCAGATTATATCAAGATAATCGAAGATGGAGTGATGTGCAAGGGCTTTTTCTATTAATAGAAATAGTGCCTTCGGTTTCGTTCAGTCCCAGAACGAACGTAAATGGACAAATGTCTGACAAAGTATTTCCAATAATCAAAAGGGTTGGTCTGTATAAATATATATGGTTGCAACGGATTTATTCCCTTAGCATAATATCCAGAATATTGGTGCAAACTCAACTAGTGATTAACGGATCTGACAATGTGGCATTCAAAGTGATTGTGCTATCAATGAATGGTAAGTATTCGTAGCCTCAGGCCTCAACAACCGGGAAAGGACAAAAATCGGGCAGGCAGCATGGCTATGTGGGTCGCACCCATTAGGATGTATAATCACCTATCTAGAGGTTCATTTAATTTCTTATTCTATTCGATGCTGTCCCAGTCGGGAGGCGGTTGCTGATCCCAACCGTTGGTGATATACATTCGATACACTCAAGCGAAATGAGTGGTCGGTCATGTGTGGGCCGGGTTGCAAGATGTTCTTGTTGAACCCAGTGTATTCCTCTCTAGAGATACACTAGCGGAAGGTGGTTCCATACCTTGTCATGTTGGAAATCCAATCTCCAATAAGCGCCATGCGGTTTTTGATTTTTATACTATATATGTGGAGCGTGAGATGCAAGCGTTCTGCTATTTGGTTATTTACTTGATGTAGACATTATTATAATATCACTGGATTTTCGTATCAAAGTATTTTGGGTTATAGTAAGGTAAAAACCGTCCATGTTTATGTGTGGGCTGGTCTTACTGTTACCTTTTCTTTTGAAAGTATTTTTAAAGTTAAACAAGTGGTTGAAGTTTACTCACACCAGTCCCATGACTGACCCAGAGTTTATTTTGTTTTGTTTTCCCTAAACTCTTGGGTGCCCAAATTTGTATGGGAAGTCAAGTAGTCGGGATTTCACAGATTTATTTGAAGGAGCTGGAAGCAGGAGGCTTCACCGGTTAGCTATAGGCTATCATATATTCCGCTGTGGACCTTGTTTGTATCTGGAAACAGGTGTTTATAACTGTTCCAGAAATGACTGTTGTGCTCTGATGATGGTATGTATATAAAGTTACTGATTTGTATTTCAAAAGTTATGTTATATAATATATTTTATTCGTTCCGTTGTGAGATTCGTGTTTACTTTGATTATGCTCAGTTGTGTTCTTCTTCTTCTATTCTATTAGTTCTATCTTTTCTATCTCACCCTCTAATTTCTTTATATTAATGATTCGGTATTTTCGATGTCTGAACAGTCGACGCTGGGTTTTGTGTTGATTTTCGGAGCCGAAAACCCCGTGGTCGTTACAGTGGTATCAGAGCTTAGGTTTAGCGAACACCTAGGCTTTGGTGGGGGTTTACTCATTAGAGATAGGGTCAGTAGTACCCTAGAATGAGTTGAGCATATATATACGAGAGAGCGTATTTGTTAATTGATATAAAGATTGTTTTATATTCTGTTGGCTTGTCTGTTGAGTGGTTTATGAATTCTGATCGAATAGTGGGACGCCACAAAGTCGATAGGAATTTCTGAACACTTAAACAGAGAAATTCAACATAATAATGTTTAAGGTGGGTAGATGAAATAATTTTACCCAAAATTTCTATTTTGATATAGAAGGAATAATTTTCTGAAATTATTATAATATATGGATGTGTTGATTGTTAGGATTATAATCAAACGAGATTATAAAATTGGAATGGTTATTTATAACCAAAATAGAATTTGTATAGAAATTAAATATACAAATGAGATAAATTAGAATTAAATTCAAACCAGAATTAAGAATTCAAAATCCTGGGAAGTTGAAAAATATTTTTCAAAGTATATTAAAATAATATAGATTTGTTTTAGAAGGATTTGAATCGAAATCATATTTGAATGGATTTTGAAAGTGATAAAGCACTGAACTCACTTCAGTGGCTGGGAAATAATTCTGATGATGATCGCGACATCATCAGTGTTCATTTTCGAGTTTCTAAGTGGATGATTGCTACCTTAGAAAAGTTTCTGATGGAAATTTGTTTGAAAGAAAAACAAGTGGTTTGAAAATTCAAATGTTTTGAATTTTAGATGGAAATAAATATAAATATATATTTATGTATTTCAAAGGATTTGAAATGAAAACCCTGGGATTTGAATTCTGGAATTGAAATTTAACTTATGCTAGTTAAATGGATTGAAGTGAATAAATTGACTAAAATCAATATGAATGGATTTAAATACATTTGAATGAAATATGAATTGGTGATAAATCATTCAGAATAAATGAATGTGAGTATAAATGATGTGTTATGTGAATGGAAACCAAATGTTTTGGTAGAATAAAATTTGTTGAAATATGAAGAGGTGAGTTTCAACATAAAGGAGTTTTGAAAAATTAACGGGTTTGTAGCATTTCTTCTGCCTTAGTAATTTCGGGGACGAAATTCTTTTAAGGGGGAAGGAATGTAACGACCCTGATTTTTAGCCATTTATTTTTGAATATTTAAATTGATTTTAAATATTTAGATTAATTTAAATGTTGAATTTGAATAATAAATGGATTTTTTTTTAATAATCGATATACGATTTAATATCAAATACATCGAATTATGGTAGATGGAAACAACAAACACCAGAATTTAGAGTTAACTTAATCAAAACGATTATGTCGAACAATATATATATATTCTATATTGAATTAGAACGATAATAATAATTTATTATCAATGAAATTAATTGTTTGAAGTTGATTCATATTTCATGTTAAATTTTATTTAAATCGTTAATTAAAATTATTATCTCTTTTGTACAGTCGGATTAAATTTCATAATTTGTTCCATTGCATTCAGAATAGCGTTATAATCTTGTAAACTTGGTCATTGCGTTAAATTAGCTATTCAGAATGGCATGTTATAAACCACGAGATATTTTGTTTTATTATATATTAAATAAAAGAAAAAAAATCACTTTAAATCTTTTTAAAGTAATAATAAAAAAAAACAGCCGACCTACTTTGTTAAATCACGCAACAGTTCCTTCTCGAGCAACCAACTTTGTCTCTAAGCTTCACGATCAGGCAAACAGGAATTTAATGGCCTTCGTACTTATGTCTGTTCTAGCGTCTATATATATATACATGGCCATCTCTTGTTGATTTCCTCAGAAGAAAATGAAAGCTTTCGAGCTTCAGTTTTAAATAGCCTTCCCAATTCAAAATTCAATCGCAAGCCTCCTTTTCTTTCGAACGCCCAATAAATAAATAAAAGAAATCGCATATTGCGATTGAAGCCAGGGATCCCCTGAAGCTCAGCAACATACTGGAGTCGCGATTACCGTTGTCGGCAGAGGTTACAAAGGCGACTTCGACCTAGATGAGTTGCTCGAGAGAAGTGACCGGGTCGTCGCGATTTCAGAAATGGTGCGAGGGGATTGTGGTAAGGGTTGGCATTCATCCGGAGAAGGTATCGTCCGCGGTTGAGTTGGGGTTCTGAAAGGGGCACATCTGCTATTCGAAGAAGTCACGTTTTGGTCTTTGAAGCTCGACAGTTCGAGCGCAACAAGGGTTGCAGATCTAGGTCAGTACTGCCATTATTGGTTCGTTCTAAGGTTAGCGTGCCATTTGAGGGAAAGTAGCAAGCTTGTTTTGGCACTCTTCGAACTATTTTCAGGAATCTGGATTGAAATGGTTAGGGTGGTGATACTGTACTGTGGTTAAAAGGTGGCCGGTAAACTGTGTAGACAAGTTTTTGTCATAGAAAGCTGTTGCAACAGTTCGGAGGGGTGGAAATTGTTGATGACGGTATGGTGTTCGATGATATGCCATAATGACTGAAGCAACATTTTGGGGCTGTGTATGGTGAGAGTGGATCGATGAATTATTGAGTTTACTTCATTGTTGATCGAGGCAATAAGGTATAAGTTATTTAGAAGTTTATATTACATAAAATAAATCATTTATGTTAGTAGCTAATCTAAATTAAATTAGTGTTTAATCGAAAAAATAAATAAATCGTAGGTAGTAATTTCTTTCAAGATTCGTCAAGTAGATTTGAAGCTGTAACATTGGAATTTAAAACAGGATATCCAACAAAGGAAAAAATCGAGGTGAGTAAATCTCACTCACCTTTTATTTATAATTATTTTTACTTCGTAAATATAATTGTTGTTGCTTGTTTGGATTTTCTGCTTGTTTTATATATATTAGTTATTTAGGCTATTATATATATATTGGGTTGATTGATTGGTTGGATTCCCGCAGTCTCATTAGCGGATGCCCGCAGTTTCATAGCGGATGATTACCCTATACGGCCCACGCTATGATTAGTGGATGACCTTCTATACCACGATATTCTGCCACGAAGCAGAATGGGTATTATTTATGTGCTAACATCTGTAGATGCAGGAAAACAGGTTGGAGGAATCCAACTGGATTCCTCAAAAATATATTATCTGTTTGTTTATTTGTTTGCATATATATTGTTATATATGATGTGTTAGAAAAATAAATAATTGGTTGCTTTGTGTGTTTAAATATCACTGGGCTTAAGTAATGATATTTAAAAAAATATCATGAAAAAGGATATTTGAGAATTAGAAAGGAAATTCTATTTTTCGGAAATAGAATTGAAATTTGAAATTTGAATATAGAAAAATTCAAATAGATCCAAATAGTATTGAAATGAAATTGAATAATGAAATTCAAATATAGAATTTGAATAAAGAAAATTCAAAGAGGAATTCAAATGGGATTTGAATAGTAGAATTAGAAAAGGAATTTAAATATTGGAATTTTTAAATAGTAAAGAAAAGGAGTTTGAATATTAGAAATTCAAATAGAAGTTCAAATAGAATTTGAATATGCGAAATTAGAATGAAATATAGAATTTGAATTCAAAGGAATTAAAATAGAGTTTGAATCCATTGGAATTCAAATAAAGAAAATTCAAATAGAGATTTGAATATGACAATTCAAATGGAGTTTGAAATGGAAAATTGAAAATAGAAAATTCAAATAAAGATTTGGATATAGAATTCAAATATGGAATTTGAATATAGAAATTCAAATGAATTTGAATATTTAAATTCAAGTATGAATTTCAAATATAGAAATTCAAAAAGGGATTTGAATATAGGAATTAAAGTAGAATTTAAATAAATAAAATTCAAATTGAATTTAAACTATGGAATGTGAATATAGAGAATTCAAACAGAATTGAATATATAATTTGAATCGAGAATTCAAACAGAATTTGAAATAGAATTTTGAATATAGAAATTCATAAAGGAATGTGAATAAAGGAATGTGAATAAAGGAATGTGAATAGAGGAATAAAGGAATTTGAAATATTGAATTTCAAAGAAGAATTGAATTGAATTTGAAATATTGAATTTCAAAGAAGAATTGAATTGAATTTGAAATATTGAATTTCAAAGAAGAATTTAATTGAATTTGAAAATTGAATTTCGAAGAAGAATTGAATTGAATTTGAAATATAGAATTTCAAAGAAGAATTGAAATAGAAATTGAATAATAGAATTCAAATGGAATTTCAAGTATTGAATTTGAATATGAAATTGAAATAGAAATTCAAGTATTGAATTTGAATATAAAATAGAAAAGGAAATTCAACTATAGAATATGAATATAGGAATTTAAATGGGAGTTGAATAAAGGAAATTTAAATATAGAATTTGAATAATAGAAAAGGAAATGGAAATTTGAATTTAGAATTCAAATAGAAAAGGAAATAGAATTTGAACATAGAATTCAAATAGAAAAGGAATTGGAATTTGAATATAGAATTCAAATAAAAGTGAGATTGGAATTTGAATCAAGAAATTCAAATAGAGCTAAAATGGAGTTGAATTCATTTTAACGAAGTTTAAAAGTTTATATATAAATATAATTAAAACGAACTCGCCGCAGCGCTGCAGTTCGTAAATTGGCGGTTCGAACTTCAATTGGATATACAGAACTCAATTGAAGTCGAAATTCTTTGAAACAAGAAACGTCAGGACCAAGTTGATAACAGTTTTCTGATGGAGGAGAAAAATCTGGATTTCGTCGTATAAATTTTGAGATATGTCAAAATCAAATTTTTAAAAGAGCAGCGCCAAAACCATTTAAAAACCATAACGGTTTATTTAATTTTATAAAAGGAATTTAAGAAAATAAAATCCGCATTTTTATTTAAGAAAATCCCAGGTTTTGAGAGGTGAAATATATCTGTACTCAAGTGAAGTAATGAGTTGATTTTTGAAACAGGAATCAGATTTTTGATTTATTGAATAGAATTAACTAATTTGAATAGTAATTAGTTAATGGGATTTTGAATTGATATAGGACTTTGAATAAGGGAATTTGATTTGGAAATTTATATTTGAAGTAAAAAAGGGAAATAAAATGAAATTGAAACGAAATTTGGTTATAAGCAAGTTAAATATTTTGTTTGAAAATGCTATGTTCAAACAAAGGAGTAAAATAGGCAAAATGGCCGATTTAAAGAATAAATGGGCGGAACTGAATTCAAACGATTAGATAGTGTTGAACTGAATTGAAAACAGGTGAACATGTGTTAGACAGGTACATGATGAAGTGTATGAAAATTTTAATTTGTGTGCCCAACAAAAAGGTACATGTTTAATTCATATATGAGATTTTATGCGCCGTATCGGCAAGCCGCTTGGCTTTTCCCTTTTCTTTTGATTGGGGAAGATACCGGGAAGCTATTTGAAATTTCCCGATGCTCCCGATACAGGGGAGGTTATGGCGAAATTTTCCGGAAATTTAAGGAGTTAGAATATTTTTAAGATATTTTGATAGTTAGAAATCATTGTATCGTCGTATAGAATTCGATAGGTAAGTGAATATAAAAATCGAATATTGTAAACAAAAAGGGGAAATCTATAAATTAGAAATAGAAAGCGAACTTTATACATGTTTTAAAAATGAATAATTGGATTGTATAGTGTGTTTATTCGAGGTAAGTGGTTTTGCCGTTTTGAAGTTGAGGATGTTTTCAGTTAAGGTCTGAGAGGTAATTTTACCCCAACTTGATTGATTTCATTTTTAATGGATAAATAGCAAGGTCCAGTCTCGAAGAGAAGTGTTTGAAAAAGAGTTAGTGGAATAAAATATTTTGGGTTGTTGTAACGATGTTTTACACAACATTCGTTTTAAACCCAAGTGATGGAATTTTGGAAATATAACAAGTAAATATTTCCTGAGTATAATTAAAATAGTCGGAATAGAGATAAGTGATTGGAATTGTTTTCAATTGCAAATAGAGATATTTTCTAATATATAGAAAATAAAAAAAGTTGATATTGGGAAATGCTTTCCAAATAGCGTAAAGGGCCAATATGGTTATTGAAAATATTTGGTTAACAAATATTGATAGAGAAAATGGAGAAGTGATTTAATTAATGAATATTAATTAAAGAGCCCAGTGATTTGTTTGATATGCTGGATGAACACTTGTTTTTATTCGATAGTTAAATCACAGACTATCGAAGTTTTTACCATCGTTGTCAATATGGAGAGACCGGTTGGATTATTATCCGTGAACCACTCTGTACTGGCAGTAGCGTTGCGAATCAGATTATATCAAGATAATCGAAGATGGAGTGATGTGCAAGGGCTTTTTCTATTAATAGAAATAGTGCCTTCGGTTTCGTTCAGTCCCAGAACGAACGTAAATGGACAAATGTCTGACAAAGTATTTCCAATAATCAAAAGGGTTGGTCTGTATAAATATATATGGTTGCAACGGATTTATTCCCTTAGCATAATATCCAGAATATTGGTGCAAACTCAACTAGTGATTAACGGATCTGACAATGTGGCATTCAAAGTGATTGTGCTATCAATGAATGGTAAGTATTCGTAGCCTCAGGCCTCAACAACCGGGAAAGGACAAAAATCGGGCAGGCAGCATGGCTATGTGGGTCGCACCCATTAGGATGTATAATCACCTATCTAGAGGTTCATTTAATTTCTTATTCTATTCGATGTTGTCCCAGTCGGGAGGCGGTTGCTGATCCCAACCGTTGGTGATATACATTCGATACACTCAAGCGAAATGAGTGGTCGGTCATGTGTGGGCCGGGTTGCAAGATGTTCTTGTTGAACCCAGTGTATTCCTCTCTAGAGATACACTAGCGGAAGGTGGTTCCATACCTTGTCATGTTGGAAATCCAATCTCCAATAAGCGCCATGCGGTTTTTGATTTTTATACTATATATGTGGAGCGTGAGATGCAAGCGTTCTGCTATTTGGTTATTTACTTGATGTAGACATTATTATAATATCACTGGATTTTCGTATCAAAGTATTTTGGGTTATAGTAAGGTAAAAACCGTCCATGTTTATGTGTGGGCTGGTCTTACTATTACCTTTTCTTTTGAAAGGATTTTTAAAGTTAAACAAGTGGTTGAAGTTTACTCACACCAGTCCCATGACTGACCCAGAGTTTATTTTGTTTTGTTTTCCCTAAACTCTTGGGTGCCCAAATTTGTATGGGCAGTCAAGTAGTCGGGATTTCACAGATTTATTTGAAGGAGCTGGAAGCAGGAGGCTTCACCGGTTAGCTATAGGCTATCATATTTTCCGCTGTGGACCTTGTTTGTATCTGGAAACAGGTGTTTATAACTGTTCCAGAAATGACTGTTGTGCTCTGATGATGGTATGTATATAAAGTTACTGATTTGTATTTCAAAAGTTATGTTATATAATATATTTTATTCGTTCCGCTGTGAGATTCGTGTTTACTTTGATTATGCTCAGTTGTGTTCTTCTTCTTCTATTCTATTAGTTCTATCTTTTCTATCTCACCCTCTAATTTCTTTCTATTAATGATTCGGTATTTTCGATGTCTGAACAGTCGACGCTGGGTTTTGTGTTGATTTTCGGAGCCGAAAACCCCGTGGTCGTTACAGTAATTATCTTAAATTTTATTTATCAAAACTATTTTATACATTTTAGAATATGTATATATATGTATACTCAACTTACCATTACCTTTGGAATAGCGATATATTTCTTCAAACCCCTTTTTCCCTTTTTCTTATTTTCAGATATCTCACGATATATATATATATATACACATATATGTATGTATTATACTACATGGTATAAACAAATTATCGATTTTGATATGGCAAAGCAAATGTCAAACTACATTTTAAAACCAACTACATTTATTTACATTGTAAATAACATTTTGGTATTATTCATATTGCCAAAATCTCGCACTTATATTTGATACTTCTCATATGGGATATCACACCAGTTTACAACACCTTTCACTCGTTTCAAACCAATACCATTCCTCGATAATAATGAACCCGTTCAAGTTGGGGTATTTTATTTACCTCTCAGACCTTGATCGACAATGTTCTTATCTTAGAATAATATCAGTTCGTAACTTAAACCCTTATAAAATATTGTTTACCATCTCGATTTCAAATATGGTTTTATAAATTGTTTCTTACATTTGAAATCCTTATTTCAATTACAACGTTTTGCCCAATTCCATGCTTTAACCCTTAAGGTCCTACTTTTGGTTTAAAAATCCTTTTTAAACTCTTGTTTGGATTTCTTCCCAATCATTTAGTAATCTATTTAGCATTCTAAACGAATTATTATGTTTTATTCCAAAGCTATTACATTTCTTCTTTATCATCTCTCTCGGAAGTTTCATTCCCTTTTGGATTTACTTTACCTAGTTGACAATTAAGTAAAATCCTATTTAAATTTCTGCATTCACTTTCAAATTCTATTTACTAATCTAGTTTAAAACTTGGATTATAAACCCCTTTTGTAAACTCTTACCACCTCCTTGATCAAACCATAAGGCCACTTAATCCTTTCTTAATTGAATTCCAATTGAAAATCATTTCTCTAATTATTATTAATTAAAACAATAATAACTTTAACATTAACTATATAAATATAGTTAACTTTGTTGTTAATTAAAAATAAGATAATTATCACTTTTAAAAGCAGATTAAATAATAATTTACTTTATTAACACTAACCAATTTGATAATTACCTTGGATTATAGTTAATCGAAGATTAACTAATATTTAACACCAACCAATTCAATAATTTTTCTTAATTTATAGTTAATCCGGAATTAACTAATATTTGCATTATTCATTAAATTTAACGAATTTTTTAGAAATTCCAATTAATTCCATTATCACTTTAATTACATTACCAATTCTAATTAAACACGGTTGACTTTGTCAACCGTACATCTCAGTTAATCATTAACTGAATTCCATTTGTCATTTCCCCCTTTAAGTTAATCAAATAACTTAATTAATTTAAAATCACCATTTAATTGTTTTAAAAACAATTATTCTATTTTACCAACCCGTAGGAAATTTCTTTGAATTTTTTGCTTTATAACTTGTTTACATCATAAGAATTTGCTACTCAAACCATTTAAATAATTTTTTTATAAACTTGATTAAAATATTTATTTATAAATTTCTAATTTAATTAATTATATAAAATGACTGAAAAACTTCAATTCAATTATAAAATAATTTATAACTTTAAAACTGCATCGATTCACTGAACGGTAAACCGACGTCTGAAACAACACATTTAAGGCCATTCACTGCCAATTACCCAATCAACACTGTCGATTGATTTTAAACACAACACAGGTGAGCATTTATTCAACCATCACGCTCAAACAGGGTTTTCTACCATATGGGGTTTAATCAGTTCAAATATCAACAATATAAAACAAACAAACAACATATATAATATTTGAGGAATCCGGTCGGATCCCTCCAACCTATTCTTCCCTACATCACAGCTCGTTATACATTTCATAATAATATAAATAATATAACACATTTAAACGACGAAAAACAGCAACTAATCAAACAATCAGTAACGTCCATGGCAACCAATCAACCAATTTATACTTTTAACGGTAAATTATATATTTAATATGAATTTACCACATCACAGGATTCCAGAAGGTGTGAGAATTAACTCGCCAGATTATTCGGTTAGCGGTTGACGCATTTGTTCCTTTAAATTTGAAACGGACATTTAAAATTTGCTGAAATTTCAACTATGTCAGATCAGTGCCTGGTCAGCGCCATCACCTAGGCCTCGTCCCTGCAATCCCAACGGATCCAGTTTCGTTAAATTTCGTTAACGTACGAAAAAGTTATCACAATTCTAAGTTTATAAAAATTAAACGAAAATAAACTAACTAATTATTTAAATAAATTCTTTAAATTACCTTAATTAAAACGCCACGTCATCATGGGTTAAATGAAAAACGTGTTTTCCTGGAGCTGAGTTCTTCTTCCCCGATGGCCATCGTTTCTTTCTTTGAAACAAAAACCCCACGAGCTCGAAACCTTCAAATGTCCGCCACCGTCCATCTCCATTGTCGGAGCAACCCCGGCCTACCCTGACGTCACCGCGCCACCTCAGGCTTCAACCACCAGAAACCCCCGACCCCAAAGCTTCCTCCACCGCCTGAATATTGAAGATGAACGGAAATTGTTCATGCTACTCCTTGCGCCGCCACAGATCACCTTACACCACCGGACCACTGCCATTCTGACCGCCGTGCCACCCAGCACCAGTCCCCCTTCAGACCCGACACCAACTCACCCTCCAGTCGCCGGAAAACTAGCAAATCCGGTCACAACTTTTGAGAACAACCCAAAAATTCATACCTCCGTTCATCTCGGTCCCCACGCCACCACAGACCACCGTAAGACCCGAGGCCACATCCAAATCGAAGCTCTACTCCCCCTCTTCATTTCCCCCAAGGTCCCGTCCCCTCAAATCAACCCAATCTTAGTAATTTTGGCCAAAAACGAAAATCAAAATCTCCGGTTCTAGGCCGATTCCTGCCACCACAGTCGCCCGATGGCCACCAATTTTTATCAGCAAGTAGATACGGACTCGATCTACAAGTTTACTTCAGGTCCCCCTAACCAATTCCTTACAGATCGTGAGAAATAAATTATTTTGTAAATGGGGACTTTTTTTCAAAATTGATGAAGAGAATGAAACTTGGCTGGGGAAAATCTGAGTTTGGGGGATTTATATAAGTGGGATAATTATTATTTTAACTTGACGTGATGTCTGACAATGACCGACGAGTTTTATTTCGTGCTTATCGCTATTTCAAACATCGTTTATTCGCTGCTGCGCTCACATACAAACCCCGTTCGAGATGCGAATGGACAGCATAGTATAATTTGATGATACGGTCCTAATGAAACTTGTTTCGTCTAATTCCGAGTCCGTTTGCTCAAACAGCGCTCGTTCACGTCCAAATGGTCGTTTTCATTTGTATTTTATTTTGCCACGCTCACAAAATAACCCCGATTGACGCGCCACTTGAAATCTAGCAATAATTTACTGTTGCGGTCCCAATAAAATTTGTTTCATCAAAAATAGAGGTCATTTGAATAATGGCCCTTTTATAACTGCCCAATTCAAATAAACTAAACCAATTTTAAAACACCTCAATACAAAAATATAAAATATTGAAATTGGCCATACACGAGCAGAATTTCATACACTACTAAAATAAAATAACCTGAATTGAGTTTGAAGCCAAATCGATATTATAAATATTTAAAAACCCTTTATTTAATATAAATAAACGATAAAATTTATAAAGGAATTCCACAGCGACTATTTTAAAATTTGATTTGGACATAAAATAAATTTTATAACACGAAAACTCGATTTTTCTCTTTCATTAGAAACATATTATCCAACAGATTCGAACGTTTCTTGTTTCAAGAAAATCCGAATCATATTGGGCCCTGTACAGCCGTTTAAAGTTCAAAACGCCAAATTACGAACTGCCGCGCCGTTGTAGCTCGTTTTATAATTAAATTTTAAATCAAACGTTCTAACGTCGGTTTGATAACGAAATCGCTATATAATTTCAATACGAAAGATATAAAACCATTTTAAATTGCCTAATCACATTATACTGCAAATTATATATTTTTCCAAATATTCTGAAATTAAAATATTATTATATTATTAATATAATTAAATATTCAGAATAAAAATGATTAAATCGATTATTTAAACTCAAATTAATATTTTAAATAAATAAAATATTTCTATAAATTGGCTAGAAAATACGGGACATTACATTCCTTCCCCCTTAAAATAATTTCGTCCTCGAAATTGCTTAGGTAGAAAGAACGCTACAACCCATTATCTTTATAAAAATAATAAATTTAAAATTCTATTTAATTCCCAAAACAATTCTAATCGGTCATAAAACCAAATTAATTCAAATAAAAGAATTTCCCAAAAATCTTCAAAACAAAAATTCTAACACCTTAAATTTTCGAAATTTTTTGGCAGAGTCTCCCCTATATGGAGGACATCTGCAATATCGCAGGTTCAAGAAATATATATACATCGACTCGCATAGTCGGAAAAATCAAAATCTAAACTCAAAACCCAAATAAAAATCAAAATTCCATATTTACGTAGGCGTACCTTTTTGCGAGCGTTATTATGCGATAAGCAATATTTTATATTCGAGCTTGCCTAGTTATTATGCAGCTCTATTCAAACTGGATTCAGTTAACTCCATAATTTTCTCTTGGATGGATTTTAAAGCTGAATTGGCACTTCTGCACCTGTTCTCAACAAAAATGAATTTCATTAGTCATCAAACAAATGTTAATTATGTTCAAAACATCCATACCATACATATCATTCACATCAAGAATTATACACACAATTCAATCCACACGAGATTATAATTACGTCTTAGCCATTCATTTATATCTTGATTGTCGTTTCGAATTTATTACATTTGGATTGATTATCCAACTTTTTTTATTTCATTTTGGTTTTCAACCAAGTCGATTCATGTTCAAGTTTATCCATGATATCGAGCACACCATCCAAACATATCATTCAATCAACATTAACAAATCAAAATGATTGCCCATAATATAATAATCATTTCTTTTATTATATTATAAAATAAATTGGGCAAAAATAATTTCAAAAATAATTTTATAATCAAATTTACAAATACGAGCTCTCATATATACACTCAAACTCAATCTAGGGTATTCCTAACCCCATCTCTATTGAGTTACACCACAGAGCCAAGGTTATCACTAAACCAATAGCTCTGATACCACTGTAACGACCCGAGGAAAATCTTCGACGCTCGAATTTTCGACAACAATACATAAACCCATATCACTTGCCAAAACCCCAAGTATCAAACCCCAGATTGTCAATAGAAAGAAGTTAGAGGGTGAGAAAAGAAAGAAAGAATATTAGAATAGAAAGAAGAACACATCAGAATCTCACAGCGGAACGAATAAAATATAATACCAAATCCCTTTAGACAAAGAGCTATATATATATATACCATCCATCAGAGTACAACAGATATTAGACACAGCGGGAAATATAACTTTGTATAACTAGCGGTGAAGCCGCCTGCTTCCAGCTCCTGGAACTCCAAGCGAAACCTAACCTGGAAATACACTCGGTCTAACCCGAGCACATTTGAAGCAAAGCAAAATACACAGGGTCGGTCTGGAATACTTTCAGTGATAAATTCACATAACACACAACTTGTTTAACTATGGAAAATCTTTTATGAAATCAAAGGATAATAGTAAGACCAGCCAACGCATAAACACGGACGGTTTTTACCTTACTATAACCCAAAACAGTTTTGAAATCGTAACTTATTCTGATATTATCATAGTGTCTAAATAAGAAGTAAATAACAAGCTAGTGGAACGCTTGCATCTCACGCTCCACATATATAGTATACAATCAAAAACTGCGGGAGCTTATTGGATATTGGATTCCAACTTTGACAAGGTATGGGACCACCTACCGATAGTGTATCTCTAGAGGCGAATACATTGGGTTCAACAAGAACGTCTTGCAACCCGGCCCACACATGACCGACCACTCATTTCGCTTGAGTGTATCGAATGTATATCACCGACGGTTGGAATCAGCAACCGCCTCCCGAAAAGGGACAACATCGAATATAGATTAAAGAAGCAAATGGAATTTCTCTAGATAGGTGATTATACACCCTAATGGGAGCGACCCACATAGCCATGCTGCCTGCCCGATTTTTGTCATTTCCCGGTTGATGAGGCTTGAGGTTAGAATTTATCTTTAGAACATCTGGCCACTATTCACTTTGAATGCCACATTGTCAGATCCATCAGATATCACTAATTGACGTCCACAAAAATACTCTCGTTGTTAAGCTAAGAGGACCGTCGTCCTCCGCCACCAACTATGGTACGTTTGAAGAAATCAACGTACGTGATCCTTTTGGAAATACTCTGTCAGGCATCCGTCCATACAAGTCATCCAGGAACAGGATGAACCGAAGGCACCCTCCTACTGCATCCTTATATAGGAATCACCCCAAGGATCAGTAGCGAGTAGTCCTTGCAAACCCGTAGATTTCAACCACGACGAAATCACAAACCAAATGACTCTGGTTGCAAGCCAGATAAATTCGACAAGTAGTCCTTCCGCTTATGAAGATCCATGGTCTTCAATTTCTCCATCTTGATCAGCATCTTCACGTATTTGCTAGTCGGAATGGTTTTCGAATATAAATTCGATCCCGGTCTTTCCGTACCAACAACCGTATTGGTTAGGTTTGAAAGTCGGTGATTTAACTATCAAATAACAGTCGTGTATATAAAATAAGTTTATTGATTCGGTACTTGGCATGACTTGGCCTGTTTAAAACATATTTAACAAACTGGTTAACAAACTTCTAAATCTTCCCATATATTCCAAACATTTTAATTATCTTAAAATTTATTTATCAAAACTATTTCATACATTTCAGAATATGTATATATATGTATACTCAACTTACCATTACCTTTGGAATAGCGATATATTTCTTCAACCCCCTTTTTCCCTTTGGAATAGATTATGTCCAGCATCCGCAAGTTGTAGGCCTAATGTGGGAGGTCTAGCCCATTATAAACCATAAATGGACATGGTAATGAATAGGACTATTTAGCCCATTATAAGTTGAAACGCCATTTTAACCCAAACGGATTTATCGATCGTTTTTATTCATTTTATAATGAATAAAATAAAAAGTAGTAATTTCCAAAATCTAATATTTTGAAAACATTATTTTAATAAAGAAATAGAATAAATCTTTAATCAAGATTTAATGGAGTTTTCTAATTAATTAATATTTATTTGGAATTAAATAAAATAAATTCGATTTTGGGTTTGTCATGAATGGTGTTTTAAATAACACTGTTCTCAAAGCCCGTGTGAAAAGAATAAAGCTTTTAATTTAGATTTAGAGAAGTTTACTAATTAAGTAATTATTTAATTAAGCATTAAGATGAAAGTTGATTGAGGGTTTATCGTGAAGTATGTTTTAAATGACATTTGTTCTTCAATCCCAATCAATAGTGAAATTATAATTTTGAATTTATAAAACTTTTATTAAGATTTAAATGGAATTTATAAATCTTTTATTAATATGAAACGATAATTTTCCAAAGTAAAGTTTTCCAATTTAATATATTAAATTGGAATTGAATGGAATTCGATTTAATAATAATCGAGATAAGCTTCCGTAAAAGAAGACCGATACTATATAGGAAATTTAAAAGGCTTTGCCGTTATTCCATTTACATTATTGGTCTGATACAGAAATTTATATCGATTATATATTGATTTGATTTCTGTGAAAATTCCATATTTAATGGAAGACGATTTTGGGTTTACCATGAACTTTGTTTTAAATGACATTAGTTCTTTAACCTAGTTAAAGATAAAATTAATTTCTTAAATTTAAATAATCATTAAATAATGATTTTTGATTTTTAAAACCAAATGGAGTTTTAATAAATCTTTAAAAGAAAGATTTAAGATTAACTTTAAAGAATTTATCTTTGATAGAATAATGTGAATATTTTATTAAAAGAATATTAGAATTGGAATGAGGCGTTTGATGTGTTTTTATAACACTTAATTTTTGATTATAAAATACGCGAGTTATTTGGGAATACCGATTTACCCCATTCTTAATAATTACTGCGACGATTAAAAGTTGAATATGAAGACGGTGGTTGAAGACCGGCGATCTTCACATCGAATGGATGACTATTGATGCCTTTGATAGGAGTTGCTGCCTTTTAAAGGGTTACAGTGGTAGTTGTCCAGACGTACTTGTTGATTGTCTGGATAAGCGAGCACCTCTCTTCCGTATTGGACATATGGGATGAGGAATAAAGTGACTCCGGTTTCGTTTAGACCCAAAACGGACTTGTAAATGGATGTGTGTCTGACATTGGATATCATTCCGTGTAAATTAAATTGATTTCTATTCAATATATATCTATAGTGGCGGAGAATTTATTCTCTTGCTTAACACCCTTCTCTGAGACGCACGAGCTCAGAGGTTATATATTGGTAGTTATCGATTGCATGGCGTGAATTGTCAATGTGGCATGCTAAGATGCAAATGATCAAGGTTTTTGTTGAAAAACAGAGCCTTGTGGGATGATCAAAGCATAGCCTATTTCGGCATAGCTTTGTGTATAACGTTACCTCACGAGCCTCACACCTCGGTAAGAGTCAGAAACGGGACAAGGGAACGCAGGGAGTGCACACGTTTCTTCTAGCTAAAAGTGGTGTTAGGGTTTTTACAAGGCCCGACATTTTTACTTATGTGGTTGATGGATTATGAGGTGCCTCGGATTTATTGGTCGATTGTGACCATTTTATAGGTTCAATAGGACCGGGAAGCGTGTGTTCAGGAATTGCCAATCCACTAAAATATTTGTGGACCGGCCCTGCAGTATCCAAGGGTTCTCCAGCGTCCAAATCCTGAGATATTGCTAGAGTGTCTCGAATCGGTAAGGAGATCGTCCCTAGCCTTGATTCATGATGGAAATCCAACTTCCAGTACGACATCATGCGGTTTTGATTATAGAAATAGTATGGCAACATAATAGGACGGGGTACTATGCCGTCTATGGTTAATACATTATGATTGAAATTGTTTTTGAAAGCATATATACACTGATAATAATATCAAATCCGTTTTTATCGTATCAAGAATTTTTGACCATTATAAGGTAAAACTCTATCCTCCGGTTTGCGTTGCATTGTGTGATGGGACTTGAGTCTTAAATGGTTTAATTTTTCTAAAATGCATTGTGTTGTTTAACGATTTACTTTATTTAAATTATGCACTGGCAATCCAATGGAGTAAACCCGTTCCGCGTTAGCGGCGTGGTCCTGTGATTAGCCTTATTACTAGTTAAATTAAGTAAAGATTTCTCATACCAGTCCCATGACTGACCCATAGTTTGTTTCACTTTGCAAACTCGGGTGCCTTCTTTTCCACACGGGCAGTCGAGTAGCTTATTTTGCAGATATATTGAGCAGGATTCTGGATCGAAGCTTAAAGCTGTGTCCAGAGCATTGATAGACTTCCGTTGTATCAGTTTATTCATTTCCGCTGCAATGTATTAAATTATTGTAAATTATCTTCCGATGTACTCTGATATTCTGTACTCTGATGTAACATTATTGTGATGTAATAAAAGTCTTCTGTTATTTGTTATGATGTGTTGTATTCTCAGAGTTAGCGTATTCGGGTTTTGAACGGTCTTGGTCGATTTTACGATCAATTAGTCCGGCCGAAATCCGTGTCGTTACAATAGTATACTCGAATGACAGATTTGTATTTCCAAGTTTTGTTGTATACTATATTTTATTCGTTCCGCTGTGAGATTCGTGTTACTCTGATTCTGTTGTTGTGATCTTCTTCTTCTTCTGTTCTAATTTTCTGTCTTATCTATTCTCACCCTCTAACTTCTTTCTATTAACTATCCGGTATTTCCGATGCTTGGATAGTCGACATCGAGTTTATGTCGATAACCAGGATCGCGAATTCCCCGAGTCGTTACATGGCTCCGGTCAGTTTGCGCCGCCCATACTGCCTTCCATATTTGGATCTCTTACAATCAGCCCAGTAAACGTGTCCCAACTCCGACCTAGGGCGTAGTACTCATCTGATATTGTTCTATAGGTTACTAACTGAAAGGGGTCCCCGACACAAAATGATACAAGCTCTTCCCCTTGTCTAGTATCCCCACTAGGATTTCCATATGTAATGCTTACCTAACGGTGTCTTTAATTACATAACCCCATCATTTCCACAGGTTATGCTTACCTAACAGTGTCTTTAATTACATAACCCCAATAGGTTAAGTTTATGGGCTTATATATAAATATTCACCTAGGTTATGTATTCCAATTCATTTCCATGTCCATTTATGGTTATAATGTGCTAGACCCCTCACATTAAGCCTACCACTTATGGATGCTGGATATGTCGGTCGGTTCTGGGAAGGCTTCTTCCACAAGTCGGGCTTAACCTCGCGTCTTAGCACGTCTCGTATTTGTGCACCTAGACCCCTCACATTAGATTCACCACTTGTGGTCGCTGGATATGCCGGGTGGTTCCGGTAGACTTCCACCACAAGTGTAATCTAACCTCATGTCTAGGCGCAGTTACAGTTTCTAATTACTGTAATCCTAGGTATTTCATTATTAGCCAATTTTACCTATGTCGTTATAGGTTTTCATGCCTCTTTTCCCCGAATATGTTCATAATGAATTTTATGCCCTAAATTTATATTCATACATTTTATTCCAGTTATTCCCAAATTCCCAATTACAAGTTATGCCCAATTTCAATGTTTTTCCCATCGTTCCCCATTTAACGCATTCGCATATTTCAGTGGCATGCCTAGGCTCGAAAGTAGCCAGGATAAATAAAATAATAAGGGAAAGATGAAGGAAAGATGACATAAATGATTATACTAACAAAACATATAGTGGCATATTGATAAGATCGGCATATAAGAACAGATCTGGTGAATAAGAGATAATAGAATGATTCTAACATAATAGGGATGTCATAATAGGCATGATAAGGTCTAAACAATAATTTCGATGTCCAACTAGTAACAGATCCAATTTAACCACAACATGATAGGTACAAGGTGATCTAAATAGTGAATTAGATCTATAATCAAAGGCAGATCTGACATGATAAAGGTTAAGATCCAAGTCATAGTTATGCCAGAATATCATGGATTCACAAGTTATTACGGATCTGATATGATTAAAGCAGTCACAGGCATAGATCCAATTTACAGTCATATCATGTTTACTTTTTAATTATTTAAATATAAAAGTAACTTAAACTCACAGTGTTTGGATCTATAAAGATAGAAGGAGAATAACAGGGGTTGAATCACAGATCTACATTTGAATAACTTGATTGCAGAAGAAAGAAAAGGTTAGATTCAACTTTGGAACCGATAGCATCTAGTCCTCGGACCTCCATTTTTTTCAAGGGAGAAAACAAGAGAAATGGAGCCATATTTATAGCCGCCAACCCCCAAACCCTAACTGCCACGTCCGCCCTAGGGGGTCGACACCCCCCCTAAGGGGTCGACACCGCTGGGTGGGATTTTTCCCGCACACCCCAATCTGCACGATTTTGATTTTTCTGAACCAAAATTTGAATTTCTAGGCCATATATATTCTCTTGCGTGTATACAAACTTCAAACCTTCATAACTTCTTCATACGGTGTCTATTTTATGCAAACCAAATGCCTATCTTGACCATAATTTCGAGACAGACGTAATGGTGTAGTCTGTTTCCCTTAAATCCGAATATTAAATTAATTATTCTTTAATTTGTCCTTTTTTAGTGTTGTTAAAATTATGGGGTGTTACATTCTCCCTTACTCAAAGGATTTCGTCCCCGAAATCTCCAAGTTAAGAAGAGTGTATATCCTACCATCCACATCCATTTACTCACCCACCAAACACATGCATACATTGTCCTTAAAGATTTCTAATGCTTATATGAACATATGCAATGATGTGTGTATATGTCCCAACACTAGTGCGAAGATCAGGCGGTCTACTGATTCAGTCGACCTCCTTGATGCAATGTATGTTAGCGCCATGAATCCAACATGTATGCAAATAATCCTATTTTAATATTTAAGTTCTATATGGGTGCACAATCATCCATCCAAATTTAACATCCATGTGATGATACATCCATTTCCATCCATTAAAAGAAGAAAAATGCATACATATCCATATGCAGTATGAGAGTGATTAAGCCGATCTAGTGCCTAATGTGTGTGTATATGCATCCACGGGAAACCACTAGCAAACACTTGCATCCACTTGCATCCATCAAACATAACATGTCTCAAACACATGTTTACATCCATGGGATTCCTGCCTAAAGGTCGAAGATTCGATCGATAGGACATACTTAAATGATAGAAACAATCATAAATAAAAGCTTTGGAAAGGAAGTTAAGAACATATTCTCGAAAAGAAAAGGGTACGAAGCGCGAATCTTGTCTTCGGTCTCCCAAGTCGCTCCTCTGTCCCCACTGAACCTTCATTAACTTGACTTCACTATTGCGTAGCTTCTTAACTTCTGATCCAAGAATACGGGTAGGAACTCGTATGACTATCGCCTCCCGTTTCACCTTTACTTCCTCTAGCATACTTGGCTTAGCTACTTTTGTAGTATCATGTAAGCACTTCCACAAATGAGAAAATTGGAAGACATCATGAACACCGGATAGTCTCTCTGGTAGCTTTACTCTATAGGTCATTTGGCCAATCCTTTCTGTTATGGGAAATGGCCCTACGAATCTTGGTGCCAACTTCCCTACAGATCCGAAGCGAACCACATTCCTCAAAGGTTACACCTTAATGAAACCATGTCTCCTACTTCAAATTCAATGTTAGTCCTTCTCTTGTCTGCATAGGATTTCTGCCTATCTTGAGCGGTCTTCATTCATTGTCTAATAAGATCAACCTTTACGGACGTTTCCCTAACCAAATCTGGTCCAAGTAATAGTCTTTTTGTAGATTTTCACCAACAAGTTGGTGACCTTCAGGGTAGTTCGTACAATGCTTTGCAGGGTGCCATACCAATGCTAGCTTGATACTGTTGTTGTAGGCAAACTCTACTAAAGGAAGATCCTCTTCCCAAGTCCCTCCGAAGTCCAGGATACGCAACCTTAAAAGATCCTCTAGAACTCTGTTCACCCTTTCAGTCTATCCATCGGTCTGTGGGTGATAAGCGGTGCCCAAACGCAACTATGTACCTAATGTTTCTTGCAAGCTCCTCCAAAATTCACTAGTGAAAATAGGGTCATGATTACTCACGATGCTAGAAGGTATTCCATAAAGACGGACTATCTCGCGAACGTAAATTACTGCAAACCATGTTGTCGTCCTCTTGTTTTTAACCGGAATGAAATGAGCGCTCTTAGTAAGTCTATCCACCATAACCCAAATACCGGTGTTGCCTTTCTTTGATCTAGGCAAACCATCTATGAAATCCGTAGAGACGCTCTCCTACTTCCACTGTGGAACCTCCAAAGGATGAAGTAAACTATCGGGCTTCTTTTGCTCAGCTTTGACTTGCTGACAAACCAAACATTGAGAAACAAACTCTGCCACATCTTTCTTCATCCCAGCCCAAAAGAAAACCCTCTTCATATCCCTATACATCTTATCACCGCCTGGATGAATAGTCATCTTAGAATGATAGGCTTCTCTAGGATTGCCTTTAACAAACTTCCAGTTTGGGGAACACAAAGCCTTCCATCTCGTTGCACCCACCCTTTATCGTCAATGGAATATCTATTGAGGTGATTAGAAGTCTCCCCTTTACTGAGCCTATCCAAGATGTTTGAAATCTGTGGATCATCTCATTGTGAAGCTCTTATCTGATCCATAAGAGTAGGTTGTATCTCTAACAATGCAAACAAACCAGGCAAAAACTCTGTGGAGGGTCTAAAATCAAAAGTCGATATGAACACCAAGCTTTTCCTTTCCACAAACAGAGGATTTAAGGCCATCCTCTGCCTACTCAGTGTGTCTGCCACCACATTACCCTTGCCAGGGATATAAGCAATCTCAAAATCATAAGAAGCTAGGAACTCCATCCACCTTTGTTGCCTTAAATTAAGATCCTTCTGCTAGAACAAGCACTTGAGAGATTTATGATTGGTGTACAACTCGAACTTCTCTCCAAGAAAATAATGACGCCACATCTTAAGCGTGAATACTATGGCAGCCAGCTCTAAATCATGGGTAGGGTAGTTCTTCTCATGAACCTTTAGCTGTCTACCTCCATAACACTCTACCATTCCCTCTTGCATCAGAACCGCACCAAGCCCTGTACCACATGCATCGGTGTAAACTGTAAACACTTTATTCCCATCAGGAAAGGTCAAGACTGGGGCTGTTGTCAGAGCCCTCTTCAATCGTTGGAAAGCAATATCACAATCTATATCCCCATGAAAACGCCAAATTCTTCTTTGTCACCCTGGTGAGTGGGGCTGATATCTTTGCGAAGTCCTTAATGAACTTCCTATAATAGCCTGCCAATCCGAGGAAGCTTCTCACCTCTGTTACATTTTTCGGAACTTGCCAATCTTGAACTGCAACTACCTTTGCGGGATCTACTGCTTTTCCATCTTTGGAAACCACATGCCCTAGGAATCTTACCTCTCTTCTCCAAAAATGGCATATGTAGAACTTTGCCTTAAGATGATGCGCATGGAGAGTTTTCAAAACTTCTCTCAAATGTTAGGCATGCTCTTCTTCGCTCTTTGAGAAGATCAAGATATCATCAACGAAGACCACGCCAAATTTATTTAGAAACTCCCGAAACACCCTACTCATCAAATCAAAAAAATAGACGGGTGCATTCATCAACCCAAATGGCATAATGTAACAACCCGAAAATCTGGGCCAGTTTAAAATTTTTATTTTGGCAATTTTAGCGAATTTTGAATATTTAAAATAGATTATTTTAAATAATATCGACGGGAAATTTATTTTGAATATAATTCGACGTATATATTATATACGTCGTCGTTAGAATATAAATATTTATTTATATATATAAAAGGAATTGAAAATGGCGCGGTAGTTCGATAATTCGATTTCAAACTTCAATTGAATGTACCAGGTGCAAAACAATCCGGATTTTAGTTAAACCAAAAATAATGGGATCTAATTGATGATATCTTTCCAACGAATCCGAAAAATCAAAATTTCATAGCGGGGATCAAAAGATATGTCCAGTTGAAAATCCTGAATAGTCGCTATGGAATTCAGGCCCTTAAAAATGGACATTTTGCAAATGACCTCGGATTTCGACGAAACCAGTTTTGTTGGGTCCGTGATGTCGAATTATTGCTAGATTCCAAATTTCATAATTTTTCGAATCAATATGTGAGCGTGGCAAAGGAAAATGCGTTTGACCAATTTCAGTTGATTTTAATTGACTGAAAAATGACCATTTTTCAAACGGTCTCAGAATTCGATGAAATTAGTTTTGTTAGGACCGTATCGTGAATACGAAGCTAGAAAATATTTTTATGGAATTTTTCTAGTTAATATGTGGCCCCGGTAATTTAAAATGTACGTTCAAATTGACTATATACGGATTTATATTTTAATTTAAGTGAAAACTGATCGTAACAGCCGAACTAGCCTATGTGACATATCCCATGGTGTTCGGAATGGGGGTATTACTTTAGGGGCGACAGTCGTTGGGCCCAATTTCGAGGTCGGATAAAAATTTCAACTATAAGGACTAAAAATAATAATTAAATAAATTATTTTCATAAAATCCCCCCCCCCATCTCTTTTCCTTCTCCTTCCTCCCTTCACATATCGATTTCCAGATAAAAAAAAAGAAAAAAGAAAAACCTCGTCGAAGTTCCCCGTCGCACCCCCCCTCAGGCGACGTCGCGCCCAACCCCCGGCCGCCAGCCAACCCCGACGGAGCCCTTCCCCCTCCTCTCGAACTCGCCCCGCGTTCCCTCCTGCCCAAAACCTACGAGCACGAAACCCTAGCCCAAATTGGAGCATCCACCCGCCCAGCGCCCCACCTGAGGCCGCGCCACCATGTATCCGCCCCACCGCGCAGACCCACCCCTCCTCCTACCACCTGCATCGAAGACAGCCTCACTCCCCAAACCCCTTAAATCCGCCGCCACTACCCTAAACTGCCACCACCCGACACCCTGCACTTCCACGAACCACCCCCTCCACCTCTAGCAGCTTCCGCTCACTTATCTCCGACCACCAGTGCCGCCCAGTCCCTCCACCAATGAGAATTCGAATTTTACAAGAAGAAAAAGGTGATTTCTTTTATTTTAATTTTGCTAGTTACGTTGTTTAGATAATTTAGATTAGGAAATCTGATCTTTTTCCTCTTATTATTAGGTCAAAGCGTTGATCTTTGTTATCATAAAGATATGATATATAAATAAAAATTGATTTTTACAAAGAATAAAAATTTGGCTTTTATATACTAGCGGAGAGGATTGAGGTTTTTATTCGCTAAAAGTTGAGGTTTTTATTCGCTAAAAGTTGAGGTTTTTATTTGCTAAAAGTTGAGATTTTTATAAGCTAGAAAATATAATTATTATTATATGAGGAGAGGAATAAAAATATAATCTTTACTATATAGAAGTGGTAGAAATGTGATTTTTGTTTAGGTAGAGAATTAAAAATATAATTTTTACATGATAGGAATATTAAAAATATCATCTTTATATGTGTAGGAAAATAAAAATGAGATTTTTTATAAAGATGAAATCTTTAAATTTGAAAAGGCGAAGTCTATGTGTTTATAAAGGCGAAATCTTTATTTTAGAAAAGGTAAAATCTTTATAGTTGAAAAGGCGAAATCTTTTTATGAAGAATAGCGAAGTAAAAATGTGATTTTTATATATTGAATAGCATAATAAAAATGTGATTTTTATATATTGAATAGCATAGTAAAAATGTGATTTTTATATATTGAACAACGAAGTAAAAATTCGATTTTTATATATTGAATAACAAAGTAAAAATTCGATTTTTACATATGTAGAGAATACGGGCAACGAAAGCGACAAAAGATGAGAACAATGAAGATTTCTATAGAAGAAGAGTCAAGGAGTTGGGATAGCTATCGGTGAGAATTTCTCACCTTTCAATTTCATTTTCTAGTTATATATATATACTAGGATGTAGACGGTGCTTAGTAGCACCCGACACAATCGTCCACAGACCATGGACTTGTTTGTTTGGTTGCATAGGTTAGTTATATGATTTGATTTAAATTTGGTTGTTTGGTGATTTTGATTGATGTGTGAATGGCGTGGGCCTTCACTAGACCGGGGATAAGGCTAGGCCTCGTCCCGTTTCTAGTATCGTGCTGTTATGCCGCCGAAATTTTCTAAAATATGTTAGAAAAATGAAAATATCATTTTATTTAAATAATGAACTGAATAGAAATTCATATGTTGGAATAAAATGTTTTATCGTTAAAAATACAATTTTTAACGTGAATGTGACTAAATAAAATATTCATTTACAAACCAGACGGTTTGTTTATGTACACCTATTTGAAGGACATTGATTGGGTCGATAAATTTTACACATCGCCCAACTGCACGAATAAAATATTTGTTTGATTGTTTGAAACCCCACACGGGTGTTGGGATGAAATATGAAGTTCACTCATCCTGATTGATTAAATATGTCGATCGATCGATTGACAGGCTGTTATAAGCGTTAGATATTTATATTTGCTGCTTATACAGTGTAGTGCACTTTGGTTGATGGTTGATTATTTTTCAATGCTATTATATACATGTGTTGTATGGAATCCATATAATTAACTTTATATGGTAATTGATTGGGCCTCATTCCAATTTGAAAAATAAAGAATAATATAAAATAAAAGTTCATGTGTTGACAGTACTCATCCATTGAGATTGGTCATGTGTTGAACAAAATATTTTAGTAATAAAATTTACATCTTTATCAATATAAAATAAAGGTTCATGTGTTGACAGTACTCATCCATTGAGATTGGTCATGTGTTGAACGAAATATTTTGATAATAACAACTATTTTGAAAAAGAAATATTTGAAATAGAATATTTGAAAATAGAAATTTATGAAGCCGTGTTGATTAGATTGACGCCATTTTGACGTGAACGATATTTATATCGATATTAAACGATTTCGAAATGAATTGAATTGAAAACGATTTCGAAATGAATTGAATTGAAAACGATTTCGAAATGAATTGAATTGAAAACGATTTCGAAATGAATTGAATTGAAAACGATTTCGAAATGAATTGAGATGAAAACGATTTCGAAATGAATTGAATTGAAAACGATTTCGAAATGAATTGAATTGAAAACGATTTCGAAATGAATTGAATTGAAAACGATTTCGAAATGAATTGAATTGAAAACGATTTCGAAATGAATTGAATTGAAAACGATTTCGAAATGAAATGAATTGAAAACGATTTCGAAATGAAATGAATTGAAAACGATTTCGAAATGAATTGAAATGAAAGCGAATTGAAATGAATTCAAATTGAATTGAAATTTGAATTGAATGGAAGTGAATTTTAAAACGAATTTATAAAGAAGAATTCAATTTTGATTTGAATTGAAATGGAAGTTGAAATTGCTTTTGAAACGAATTTAAAACTATTTATATAATTCGTTTTAAATAGAAATCGACGAAGTATATATTATATATATAATATAATGGCCTGAATAGAACGCGCTGCGCCGCGGCAGTTCGTAAATTTCGACCATTTATTTCAAACGGACATTACGGGAGATCCGACCGTCGGATTCTCCTAAAACTGGAACCGTTGGGTTCGTATCGAAAAGAGCTTTCTAACGAATATTAGAAATTTGAAATCTAACGGTTGGATTTGGAGTTACGTCCAAATCAAATTTGAAAAAGGTCGCTGTAAGTGCAGTTCGATGGCCATTGATGGAAATCGACTGTACGGGCCTTGATAAAATTATTAAAAATAGTAACAATTTGTATAAAATCACAAGAAATGATTTGTGAAGATTTGGGATGAAAAACTCCATATTTGAAAAGATAAAAATAGATTTTTATCGAAATGAACTAGTTTTGAACTAGAAATATAATTCTATTTATTTTTAAATAAATAAATTGAATTTGAAAAGGGTTTTAAAAATAACCAGAATTTCCAATGATTGCATTGGAGTGGATTTGAATCGAAATTGTCTTCGGAATATTTCGATGTTGGAATTCGGGATTATACAGATGTTGTTATGGAAATTTGAAAGATATATATTTATATCGTTATTTCCAATATGACATTTGTTAATCGTAGAATTTGATATTGAATATAAGCCGATATATTTTCTATTCAGAGCCTTGTATTGAATATCAAATGTGATTTGGGTTTGTCGTGAATGGTGTCTTCACTAACACTGTTCTTGAACCCAGTTGAGAAAAGATTAAATCTTTTTATTTAGATTTAATGAAGTGTACCAATTAAATAATATTTAATTGAAATTGAATTGATATTGATTCTTGGGTTTATCGTGAATGGTGTTTTAAATAACGCTCGTTCTTTAACCCGATAATTAATGGAATGTGATTTTGGGTTTATCGTGAACCGTGTTTTTAAATGACACTGATTCTTTAACCCAGTCACAGATTAAAACTAAGTGGAGTTTTAATGAATCTTTAATTAGATTGAAATAATCGAAATGGAGTATCACCAGTTTTGCTCCAGGCGATAGTTAAATCTTTAATTAGATTTGAACGTGAAATGGTAATTGAATTTACCGATAACACCGTGGTGTTAAATATGAAGTATAACCAGTTTTACTTCATGGGATGAATAGGTTGGGATTGGGGAATTATAACAAATGATTACTTCGGTAAGTTTCGTTAATCCCGACTAGTTTTGAATTGATATTCAAAAATAGATTAAAGAATAAATTCAAGAAATTTATCTTGGATAAAATTAATGGGAACCTTTCCCTATGAATGTGAAATTTAGAAACTGACTGTCGGTTAGCCAAACAGAATGGTTTTCTAGATATTGATCTGATGTTGGTTTCGGCCTTCGGGGTTAATATTGGGGGAATTGTTCTCTTGATTAATTTACGGTTAGTGACTAATGAATTGGAATGAGGCGTATGTTGTGTTTGTGTAACACTTATTTAAAATATACGCGAGTTATTCGGAAAGACCGGGTTTATCCCATTCTGAATAACTGATACGACGACAAGTCGAAGATGAAGACGGTGGTCGAAGACCGGAAGTCTTCACGTTGTTTGGGTGATTACTGATGATCTTGATTGGGCTGTACACCCAAGAAGATGGAAACAGTTGGTGATCGTCCAGACGTACTTGGAGATGGATGGATATGCGAGGAAAGTGCCTCCGGTTTCATTCAGACCCAGAACGGACTTGTAAATGGACGGTGTGTCTGACATTGGATTTTAGTCCGTGTGATTGATCTCTATTAAATATATATCTGTTTGGCGGCGGAGAATTTATTCTCTTGCTTAACGCCCTTCTCTGAGACGTACGAGCTCAGGGGTTATATATTGATGGATATCAATCGCATGGAGTGAATTGCCTGTGTGGCATGCCTAAGTGGCAAATGATCAAGGCTTCTGTTGAAAAGCAAAGTCTTGTGGTTGATGATCGAAGCACGGCCTTTGTGGCGTAGCTTTGTGTAACGTTGATTCGCGAGTATCACACCCGGTATGAACTAAAAACGGGAGACGGACTTCAGGGAGGGCATGCGTTTCTTTCTAGTTAGGAGTGGCGTCAGTGCTTGAACTGGCTGACGAGTTTGACTCATGTGGATGTTACTTATTATTACTTGCTGAAAAGCGAGGCGCCTCGTGATATCGGCTTCGGCCGATGCTTCTGGTCGGCTGACGGGCCAGGCTTACGCCCCAAAGGGCGGAGGAACGTAGTGTTCAGGCATAATAATCCACATCGGTGGACCGGCCCTGACGATCCAAGGCTTGCCTGCGCGCTTGCCTGAGACATGGGCTAGATTGTCTCGAATCGGTTGAGGATCTTGCCCCTAGCCTCGGTTCATACCATAGATGATAACCCAACTTCCAATACGACATTTGCGGTTTTGATTGTAAACTTATATATGGCGACATAGTGTTATGGGCCATTCATGCCGCCTATGATTGATACTTATGATTTGAAGTGTTTTATACACTATGCACTTATAATAGTATCAAATGATTTGTTTTAAACGTATCAAGCATTCTTTGGCTGTTATAAGGGAAAACCCTATCCTCGGCTGCGTTGCATTATGTGATGGGACCTGGGTCTTATAACAGCTTCATTTTCCTTTATTTAGCATTGCGCTATTTGTTTTATGCACTGGTATTCTTGGGAGGAAACTCGTTCCGTGTTATACGGCGTGGTCCCTTGATTTACCTAATGATTTAAAATAAAGATTAATAACTGTTTTAGTTCTCACACCAGTCCCATGACTGACCTGGAGTTTATTGTTTTAACCTAAACTCTGGGTGCCCCTATTTTGACACGGGCAGCTAGTAGTTTTGGTTTTGCAGATTTATATTCACAGGATCCTGATTTTCAGCTGGAACGATATCCGGAAAGCTTTGTATCCGTATATCTCTTCTAGTTGTATATTGTATTATTTTCCGCTGCGATGTATTTAAATGTAATTTAAATCTCTGATATTTCTGTGTAATATTCATTTATACTCTGTATATTCTTGTAATCTGGTGCATTGTTGTAATATACAATGAAATGTTCTTTTATATGCGTTCTGTTGTGGCTTGTTCTCGAACTATCCGACACTTTCCTTTACGGGGAAGTTACGGGTTTTTACAGTTGGTATCAGAGCTTTGGTTTACAAAGCAGAGAATAAGACACATTAGAACCTTACGAAAGAATTCATCAGATATTGGATTAGTAATATCCAATTAGAATGACTCGTTAGAGATAGGATCAGTAGTATCCTAGAACGGGTGTGAAGAGTATATTTTTCAAATGAAAACATTTTTGTTTTGAAAATTTAAATCAACTATTCGTATTTGATTATTTGTTTATATTGATTTTGGACAATTCAGTATATAAAGAATTTGCATATACGCCTTGCAAACGTATATTCAAAGTTTTAATATACTGGATAGATATGGAATCACATTCTAGTCGCCCGGAGATGGTACTGATGATTGTCATGACATCATCAGTATTTATGTTCGTGTTTCGAAGGTGTGATTTTCTATATATTTCCATTAGGCTGGTGTGAGAACCAAAACTTATATATAGCTACAATACATTGTTGTGAATTGGCATCAAAAACATGATTTTTGTATATGTATCAAAATTATGAATTTGAAACTCTAATTCACTAATTGATTGATGTTTGTGTTGTTTGTTTATTTGTTTGCTAATTTTTAGCCATTTAGCCTAACTGAATCACATATTGAATTATATTGAAAATTGGTTGCATTTGCTTGCATATACATATGCTTATATTGAACAGGTCATAGCAAGGAGGCTAGAGCAGAGAATAAAATTTGTTTGCCCGACAAATAGGTACATGTTTACTACATAATTTACTGTTTTGTTTGGGTGATGATGATTTTATGAGCCTATTGGCTAGCCGCTTGGCTTTTTTTTTTTTTTTTTGAGATCTGAAGGACCGGGGAAGCTATTTGAAATTCCCCGATGCTCCCGGTGCAGGGGAGATTATGGCGAATTTTTTCGAAAATTTAGGGTGTTAGCCAAATTTTTGAAATTTTGAAAATTCTCAAAAACTGAAAAGTTGGAGAATGGAAGCCAGATCGAACGTAGAGTTGATTAATCAAACCACTTTCGACTTTGTTCCTTTTCGGGGACGAAAAGTTTTAAGTGGGGGAGATTGTAACAACCCGAAAATCTGGGCCAGTTTAAAATTTTTATTTTGGCAATTTTAGCGAATTTTGAATATTTAAAATAGATTATTTTAAATAATATCGACGGGAAATTTATTTTGAATATAATTCGACGTATATATTATATACGTCGTCGTTAGAATATAAATATTTATTTATATATATAAAAGGAATTGAAAATGGCGCGGTAGTTCGATAATTCGATTTCAAACTTCAATTGAATGTACCGGGTGCAAAACAATCCGGATTTTAGTTAAACCAAAAATAATGGGATCTAATTGATGATATCTTTCCAACGAATCCGAAAAATCAAAATTTCATAGCGGGGATCAAAAGATATGTCCAGTTGAAAATCCTGAATAGTCGCTATGGAATTCAGGCCCTTAAAAATGGACATTTTGCAAATGACCTCGGATTTCGACGAAACCAGTTTTGTTGGGCCCGTGATGTCGAATCAATATGTGAGCGTGGCAAAGGAAAATGCGTTTGACCAATTTCAGTTGATTTTAATTGACTGAAAAATGACCATTTTTCAAACGGTCTCAGAATTCGATGAAATTAGTTTTGTTAGGACCGTATCGTGAATATGAAGCTAGAAAATATTTTTATGGAATTTTTCTAGTTAATATGTGGCCCCGGTAATTTAAAATGTACGTTCAAATTGACTATATACGGATTTATATTTTAATTTAAGTGAAAACTGATCGTAACAGCCGAACTAGCCTATGTGACATATCCCATGGTGTTCGGAATGGGGGTATTACCCTAGGGGCGACAGTCGTTGGGCCCAATTTCGAGGTCGGATAAAAATTTCAACTATAAGGACTAAAAATAATAATTAAATAAATTATTTTCATAAAACCCCCCCATCTCTTTTCCTTCTCCTTCCTCCCTTCACATATCGATTTCCAGATAAAAAAAAAAGAAAAAAAAAACCTCGTCGAAGTTCCCCGTCGCACCCCCCCTCAGGCGACGTCGCGCCCAACCCCCGGCCGCCAGCCAACCCCGACGGAGCCCTTCCCCCTCCTCTCGAACTCGCCCCGCGTTCCCTCCTGCCCAAAACCTACGAGCACGAAAGCCTAGCCCAAATTGGAGCATCCACCCGCCCAGCGCCCCACCTGAGGCCGCGCCACCATGTATCCGCCCCACCGCGCAGACCCACCCCTCCTCCTACCACCTGCATCGAAGACAGCCTCACTCCCCAAACCCCTTAAATCCGCCGCCACTACCCTAAACTGCCACCACCCGACACCCTGCACTTCCACGAACCACCCCCTCCACCTCTAGCAGCTTCCGCTCACTTATCTCCGACCACCAGTGCCGCCCAGTCCCTCCACCAATGAGAATTCGAATTTTACAAGAAGAAAAAGGCGATTTCTTTTATTTTAATTTTGCTAGTTACGTTGTTTAGATAATTTAGATTAGGAAATCTGATCTTTTTCCTCTTATTATTAGGTCAAAGCGTTGATCTTTGTTATCATAAAGATATGATATATAAATAAAAATTGATTTTTACAAAGAATAAAAATTTGGCTTTTATATACTAGCGGAGAGGATTGAGGTTTTTATTCGCTAAAAGTTGAGGTTTTTATTCGCTAAAAGTTGAGGTTTTTATTTGCTAAAAGTTGAGATTTTTATAAGCTAGAAAATATAATTATTATTATATGAGGAGAGGAATAAAAATATAATCTTTACTATATAGAAGTGGTAGAAATATGATTTTTGTTTAGGTAGAGAATTAAAAATATAATTTTTACATGATAGGAATATTAAAAATATCATATTTATATGTGTAGGAAAATAAAAATGAGATTTTTTATAAAGATGAAATCTTTAAATTTGAAAAGGCGAAGTCTATGTGTTTATAAAGGCGAAATCTTTATTTTAGAAAAGGTAAAATCTTTATAGTTGAAAAGGCAAAATCTTTTTATGAAGAATAGCGAAGTAAAAATGTGATTTTTATATATTGAATAGCATAATAAAAATGTGATTTTTATATATTGAATAGCATAGTAAAAATGTGATTTTTATATATTGAACAACGAAGTAAAAATTTGATTTTTATATATTGAATAACAAAGTAAAAATTCGATTTTTACATATGTAGAGAATACGGGCAACGAAAGCGACAAAAGATGAGAACAATGAAGATTTCTATAGAAGAAGAGTCAAGGAGTTGGGATAGCTATCGGTGAGAATTTCTCACCTTTCAATTTCATTTTCTAGTTATATATATATACTAGGATGCAGACGGTGCTTAGTAGCACCCGACACAATCGTCCACAGATCATGGACTTGTTTGTTTGGTTGCATAGGTTAGTTATATGATTTGATTTAAATTTGGTTGTTTGGTGATTTTGATTGATGTGTGAATGGCGTGGGCCTTCACTAGACCGGGGATAAGGCTAGGCCTCGTCCCGTTTCTAGTATCGTGCTGTTATGCCGCCGAAATTTTCTAAAATATGTTAGAAAAATGAAAATATCATTTTATTTAAATAATGAACTGAATAGAAATTCATATGTTGGAATAAAATGTTTTATCGTTAAAAATACAATTTTTAACGTGAATGTGACTAAATAAAATATTCATTTACAAACCAGACGGTTTGTTTATGTACACCTATTTGAAGGACATTGATTGGGTCGATAAATTTTACACATCGCCCAACTGCACGAATAAAATATTTGTTTGATTGTTTGAAACCCCACACGGGTGTTGGGATGAAATATGAAGTTCACTCATCCTGATTGATTAAATATGTCGATCGATCGATTGACAGGCTGTTATAAGCGTTAGATATTTATATTTGCTGCTTATACAGTGTAGTGCACTTTGGTTGATGGTTGATTATTTTTCAATGCTATTATATACATGTGTTGTATGGAATCCATATAATTAACTTTATATGGTAATTGATTGGGCCTCATTCCAATTTGAAAAATAAAGAATAATATAAAATAAAAGTTCATGTGTTGACAGTACTCATCCATTGAGATTGGTCATGTGTTGAACGAAATATTTTAGTAATAAAATTTACATCTTTATCAATATAAAATAAAGGTTCATGTGTTGACAGTACTCATCCATTGAGATTGGTCATGTGTTGAACGAAATATTTTGATAATAACAACTATTTTGAAAAAGAAATATTTGAAATAGAATATTTGAAAATAGAAATTTATGAAGCCGTGTTGATTAGATTGACGCCATTTTGACGTGAACGATATTTATATCGATATTAAACGATTTCGAAATGAATTGAATTGAAAACGATTTCGAAATGAATTGAATTGAAAACGATTTCGAAATGAATTGAATTGAAAACGATTTCGAAATGAATTGAATTGAAAATGATTTCGAAATGAATTGAATTGAAAACGATTTCGAAATGAATTGAGATGAAAACGATTTCGAAATGAATTGAATAGAAAACGATTTCGAAATGAATTGAATTGAAAACGATTTCGAAATGAATTGAATTGAAAACGATTTCGAAATGAATTGAATTGAAAACGATTTCGAAATGAATTGAATTGAAAACGATTTCGAAATGAAATGAATTGAAAACGATTTCGAAATGAAATGAATTGAAAACGATTTCGAAATGAATTGAATTGAAAGCGAATTGAAATGAATTCAAATTGAATTGAAATTTGAATTGAATAGAAGTGAATTTTAAAACGAATTTATAAAGAAGAATTCAATTTTGATTTGAATTGAAATGGAAGTTGAAATTGCTTTTGAAACGAATTTAAAACTATTTATATAATTCGTTTTAAATAGAAATCGACGAAGTATATATTATATATATTATATATATAATATAATGGCCTGAATAGAACGCGCCGCGCCGCGGCAGTTCGTAAATTTCGACCATTTATTTCAAACGGACATTACGGGAGATCCGACCGTCGGATTCTCCTAAAACCGGAACCGTTGGGTTCGTATCGAAAAGAGCTTTCTAACGAATATTAGAAATTTGAAATCTAACGGTTGGATTTGGAGTTACGTCCAAATCAAATTTGAAAAAGGTCGTTGTAAGTGCAGTTCGATGGCCATTGATGGAAATCGACTGTACGGGCCTTGATAAAATTATTAAAAATAGTAACAATTTGTATAAAATCACAAGAAATGATTTGTGAAGATTTAGGATGAAAAACTCCATATTTGAAAAGATAAAAATAGATTTTTATCGAAATGAACTAGTTTTGAACTAGAAATATAATTCTATTTATTTTTAAATAAATAAATTGAATTTGAAAAGGGTTTTAAAAATAACCAGAATTTCCAATGATTGCATTGGAGTGGATTTGAATCGAAATTGTCTTCGGAATATTTCGATGTTGGAATTCGGGATTATACAGATGTTGTTATGGAAATTTGAAAGATATATATTTATATCGTTATTTCCAATATGACATTTGTTAATCGTAGAATTTGATATTGAATATAAGCCGATATATTTTCTATTCAGAGCCTTGTATTGAATATCAAATGTGATTTGGGTTTGTCGTGAATGGTGTCTTCACTAACACTGTTCTTGAACCCAGTTGAGAAAAGATTAAATCTTTTTATTTAGATTTAATGAAGTGTACCAATTAAATAATATTTAGTTGAAATTGAATTGATATTGATTCTTGGGTTTATCGTGAATGGTGTTTTAAATAACGCTCGTTCTTTAACCCGATAATTAATGGAATGTGATTTTGGGTTTATCGTGAACCATGTTTTTAAATGACACTGATTCTTTAACCCAGTCACAGATTAAAACTAAGTGGAGTTTTAATGAATCTTTAATTAGATTGAAATAATCGAAATGGAGTATCACCAGTTTTGCTCCAGGCGATAGTTAAATCTTTAATTAGATTTGAACGTGAAATGGTAATTGAATTTACCGATAACACCGTGGTGTTAAATATGAAGTATAACCAGTTTTACTTCATGGGATGAATAGGTTGGGATTGGGGAATTATAACAAATGATTACTTCGGTAAGTTTCGTTAATCCCGACTAGTTTTGAATTGATATTCAAAAATAGATTAAAGAATAAATTCAAGAAATTTATCTTGGATAAAATTAATGGGAACCTTTCCCTATGAATGTGAAATTTAGAAACTGACTGTCGGTTAGCCAAACAGAATGGTTTTCTAGATATTGATCTGATGTTGGTTTCGGCCTTCGGGGTTAATATTAGGGGAATTGTTCTCTTGATTAATTTACGGTTAGTGACTAATGAATTGGAATGAGGCGTATGTTGTGTTTGTGTAACACTTATTTAAAATATACGCGAGTTATTCGGAAAGACCGGGTTTATCCCATTCTGAATAACTGATACGACGACAAGTCGAAGATGAAGACGGTGGTCGAAGACCGGAAGTCTTCACGTTGTTTGGGTGATTACTGATGATCTTGATTGGGCTGTACACCCAAGAAGATGGAAACAGTTGGTGATCGTCCAGACGTACTTGGAGATGGATGGATATGCGAGGAAAGTGCCTCCGGTTTCGTTCAGACCCAGAACGGACTTGTAATTGGACGGTGTGTCTGACATTGGATTTTAGTCCGTGTGATTGATCTCTATTAAATATATATCTGTTTGGCGGCGGAGAATTTATTCTCTTGCTTAACGCCCTTCTCTGAGACGTACGAGCTCAGGGGTTATATATTGATGGATATCAATCGCATGGAGTGAATTGCCTGTGTGGCATGCCTAAGTGGCAAATGATCAAGGCTTCTGTTGAAAAGCAAAGTCTTGTGGTTGATGATCGAAGCACGGCCTTTGTGGCGTAGCTTTGTGTAACGTTGATTCGCGAGTATCACACCCGGTATGAACTAAAAACGGGAGACGGACTTCAGGGAGGGCATGCGTTTCTTTCTAGTTAGGAGTGGCGTCAGTGCTTGAACTGGCTGACGAGTTTGACTCATGTGGATGTTACTTATTATTACTTGCTGAAAAGCGAGGCGCCTCGTGATATCGGCTTCGGCCGATGCTTCTGGTCGGCTGACGGGCCAGGCTTACGCCCCAAAGGGCGGAGGAACGTAGTGTTCAGGCATAATAATCCACATCGGTGGACCGGCCCTGACGATCCAAGGCTTGCCTGCGCGCTTGCCTGAGACATGGGCTAGATTGTCTCGAATCGGTTGAGGATCTTGCCCTTAGCCTCGGTTCATACCATAGATGATAACCCAACTTCCAATACGACATTTGCGGTTTTGATTGTAAACTTATATATGGCGACATAGTGTTATGGGCCATTCATGCCGCCTATGATTGATACTTATGATTTGAAGTGTTTTATACACTATGCACTTATAATAGTATCAAATGATTTGTTTTAAACGTATCAAGCATTCTTTGGCTGTTATAAGGGAAAACCCTATCCTCGGCTGCGTTGCATTGTGTGATGGGACCTGGGTCTTATAACAGCTTCATTTTCCTTTATTTAGCATTGCGCTGTTTGTTTTATGCACTGGTATTCTTGGGAGGAAACCCGTTCCGTGTTATACGGCGTGGTCCCTTGATTTACCTAATGATTTAAAATAAAGATTAATAACTGTTTTAGTTCTCACACCAGTCCCATGACTGACCTGGAGTTTATTGTTTTAACCTAAACTCTGGGTGCCCCTATTTTGACACGGGCAGCTAGTAGTTTTGGTTTTGCAGATTTATATTCACAGGATCCTGATTTTCAGCTGGAACGATATCCGGAAAGCTTTGTATCCGTATATCTCTTCTAGTTGTATATTGTATTATTTTCCGCTGCGATGTATTTAAATGTAATTTAAATCTCTGATATTTCTGTGTAATATTCATTTATACTCTGTATATTCTTGTAATCTGGTGCATTGTTGTAATATACAATGAAATGTTCTTTTATATGCGTTCTGTTGTGGCTTGTTCTCGAACTATCCGACACTTTCCTTTACGGGGAAGTTACGGGTTTTTACAGTTGGTATCAGAGCTTTGGTTTACAAAGCAGAGAATAAGACACATTAGAACCTTACGAAAGAATTCATCAGATATTGGATTAGTAATATCCAATTAGAATGACTCGTTAGAGATAGGATCAGTAGTATCCTAGAACGGGTGTGAAGAGTATATTTTTCAAATGAAAACATTTTTGTTTTGAAAATTTAAATCAACTATTTGTATTTGATTATTTGTTTATATTGATTTTGGACAATTCAGTATATAAAGAATTTGCATATACGCGTTGCAAACGTATATTCAAAGTTTTAATATACTGGATAGATATGGAATCACATTCTAGTCGCCCGGAGATGGTACTGATGATTGTCATGACATCATCAGTATTTATGTTCGTGTTTCGAAGGTGTGATTTTCTATATATTTCCATTAGGCTGGTGTGAGAACCAAAACTTATATATAGCTACAATACATTGTTGTGAATTGGCATCAAAAACATGATTTTTGTATATGTATCAAAATTATGAATTTGAAACTCTAATTCACTAATTGATTGATGTTTGTGTTGTTTGTTTATTTGTTTGCTAATTTTTAGCCATTTAGCCTAACTGAATCACATATTGAATTATATTGAAAATTGGTTGCATTTGCTTGCATATACATATGCTTATATTGAACAGGTCATAGCAAGGAGGCTAGAGCAGAGAATAAAATTTGTTTGCCCGACAAATAGGTACATGTTTACTACATAATTTACTGTTTTGTTTGGGTGATGATGATTTTATGAGCCTATTGGCTAGCCGCTTGGCTTTTTCTTTTTTTTTGAGATCTGAAGGACCGGGGAAGCTATTTGAAATTCCCCGATGCTCCCGGTGCAGGGGAGATTATGGCGAATTTTTTCGAAAATTTAGGGTGTTAGCCAAATTTTTGAAATTTTGAAAATTCTCAGAAACTGAAAAGTTGGAGAATGGAAGCCAGATCGAACGTAGAGTTGATTAATTAAACCACTTTCGACTTTATTCCTTTTCGGGGACGAAAAGTTTTAAGTGGCGGAGATTGTAACAACCCGAAAATCTGGGCCAGTTTAAAATTTTTATTTTGGCAATTTTAGCGAATTTTGAATATTTAAAATAGATTATTTTAAATAATATCGACGGGAAATTTATTTTGAATATAATTCGACGTATATATTATATACGTCGTCGTTAGAATATAAATATTTATTTATATATATAAAAGGAATTGAAAATGGCGCGGTAGTTCGATAATTCGATTTCAAACTTCAATTGAATGTACCGGGTGCAAAACAATCCGGATTTTAGTTAAACCAAAAATAATGGGATCTAATTGATGATATCTTTCCAACGAATCCGAAAAATCAAAATTTCATAGCGGGGATCAAAAGATATGTCCAGTTGAAAATCCTGAATAGTCGCTATGGAATTCAGGCCCTTAAAAATGGACATTTTGCAAATGACCTCGGATTTCGACGAAACCAGTTTTGTTGGGCCCGTGATGTCGAATTATTGCTAGATTCCAAATTTCATAATTTTTCGAATCGATATGTGAGCGTGGCAAAGGAAAGTGCGTTTGACCAATTTCAGTTGATTTTAATTGACTGAAAAATGACCATTTTTCAAACGGTCTCAGAATTCGATGAAATTAGTTTTGTTAGGACCGTATCGTGAATACGAAGCTAGAAAATATTTTTATGGAATTTTTCTAGTTAATATGTGGCCCCGGTAATTTAAAATGTACGTTCAAATTGACTATATACGGATTTATATTTTAATTTAAGTGAAAACTGATCGTAACAGCCGAACTAGCCTATGTGACATATCCCATGGTGTTCGGAATGGGGGTATTACCCTAGGGGCGACAGTCGTTGGGCCCAATTTCGAGGTCGGATAAAAATTTCAACTATAAGGACTAAAAATAATAATTAAATAAATTATTTTCATAAACCCCCCCCATCTCTTTTACTTCTCCTTCCTCCCTTCACATATCGATTTCCAGATAAAAAAAAACCTCGTCGAAGTTCCCCGTCGCACCCCCCCTCAGGCGACGTCGCGCCCAACCCCCGGCCGCCAGCCAACCCCGACGGAGCCCTTCCCCCTCCTCTCGAACTCGCCCCGCGTTCCCTCCTGCCCAAAACCTACGAGCATGAAACCCTAGCCGAAATTGGAGCATCCACCCGCCCAGCGCCCCACCTGAGGCCGCGCCACCATGTATCCGCCCCACCGCGCAGACCCACCCCTCCTCCTACCACCTACATCGAAGACAGCCTCACTCCCCAAACCCCTTAAATCCGCCGCCACTACCCTAAACTGCCACCACCCGACACCTTGCACTTCCACGAACCACCCCCTCCACCTCTAGCAGCTTCCGCTCACTTATCTCCGACCACCAGTGCCACCCAGTCCCTCCACCAATGAGAATTCGAATTTTACAAGAAGAAAAAGGTGATTTCTTTTATTTTAATTTTGCTAGTTACGTTGTTTAGATAATTTAGATTAGGAAATCTGATCTTTTTCCTCTTATTATTAGGTCAAAGCGTTGATCTTTGTTATCATAAAGATATGATATATAAATAAAAATTGATTTTTACAAAGAATAAAAATTTGGCTTTTATATACTAGCGGAGAGGATTGAGGTTTTTATTCGCTAAAAGTTGAGGTTTTTATTCGCTAAAAGTTGAGGTTTTTATTTGCTAAAAGTTGAGATTTTTATAAGCTAGAAAATATAATTATTATTATATGAGGAGAGGAATAAAAATATAATCTTTACTATATAGAAGTGGTAGAAATATGATTTTTGTTTAGGTAGAGAATTAAAAATATAATTTTTACATGATAGGAATATTAAAAATATCATATTTATATGTGTAGGAAAATAAAAATGAGATTTTTTATAAAGATGAAATCTTTAAATTTGAAAAGGCGAAGTCTATGTGTTTATAAAGGCGAAATCTTTATTTTAGAAAAGGTAAAATCTTTATAGTTGAAAAGGCGAAATCTTTTTATGAAGAATAGCGAAGTAAAAATGTGATTTTTATATATTGAATAGCATAATAAAAATGTGATTTTTATATATTGAATAGCATAGTAAAAATGTGATTTTTATATATTGAACAACGAAGTAAAAATTCGATTTTTATATATTGAATAACAAAGTAAAAATTCGATTTTTACATATGTAGAGAATACGGGCAACGAAAGCGACAAAAGATGAGAACAATGAAGATTTCTATAGAAGAAGAGTCAAGGAGTTGGGATAGCTATCGGTGAGAATTTCTCACCTTTCAATTTCATTTTCTAGTTATATATATATACTAGGATGCAGACGGTGCTTAGTAGCACCCGACACAATCGTCCACAGATCATGGACTTGTTTGTTTGGTTGCATAGGTTAGTTATATGATTTGATTTAAATTTGGTTGTTTGGTGATTTTGATTGATGTGTGAATGGCGTGGGCCTTCACTAGACCGGGGATAAGGCTAGGCCTCGTCCCGTTTCTAGTATCGTGCTGTTATGCCGCCGAAATTTTCTAAAATATGTTAGAAAAATGAAAATATCATTTTATTTAAATAATGAACTGAATAGAAATTCATATGTTGGAATAAAATGTTTTATCGTTAAAAATACAATTTTTAACGTGAATGTGACTAAATAAAATATTCATTTACAAACCAGACGGTTTGTTTATGTACACCTATTTGAAGGACATTGATTGGGTCGATAAATTTTACACATCGCCCAACTGCACGAATAAAATATTTGTTTGATTGTTTGAAACCCCACACGGGTGTTGGGATGAAATATGAAGTTCACTCATCCTGATTGATTAAATATGTCGATCGATCGATTGACAGGCTGTTATAAGCGTTAGATATTTATATTTGCTGCTTATACAGTGTAGTGCACTTTGGTTGATGGTTGATTATTTTTCAATGCTATTATATACATGTGTTGTATGGAATCCATATAATTAACTTTATATGGTAATTGATTGGGCCTCATTCCAATTTGAAAAATAAAGAATAATATAAAATAAAAGTTCATGTGTTGACAGTACTCATCCATTGAGATTGGTCATGTGTTGAACGAAATATTTTAGTAATAAAATTTACATCTTTATCAATATAAAATAAAGGTTCATGTGTTGACAGTACTCATCCATTGAGATTGGTCATGTGTTGAACGAAATATTTTGATAATAACAACTATTTTGAAAAAGAAATATTTGAAATAGAATATTTGAAAATAGAAATTTATGAAGCCGTGTTGATTAGATTGACGCCATTTTGACGTGAACGATATTTATATCGATATTAAACGATTTCGAAATGAATTGAATTGAAAACGATTTCGAAATGAATTGAATTGAAAACGATTTCGAAATGAATTGAATTGAAAACGATTTCGAAATGAATTGAATTGAAAACGATTTCGAAATGAATTGAGATGAAAACGATTTCGAAATGAATTGAATTGAAAACGATTTCGAAATGAATTGAATTGAAAACGATTTCGAAATGAATTGAATTGAAAACGATTTCGAAATGAATTGAATTGAAAACGATTTCGAAATGAATTGAATTGAAAACGATTTCGAAATGAAATGAATTGAAAACGATTTCGAAATGAAATGAATTGAAAACGATTTCGAAATGAATTGAAATGAAAGCGAATTGAAATGAATTCAAATTGAATTGAAATTTGAATTGAATGGAAGTGAATTTTAAAACGAATTTATAAAGAAGAATTCAATTTTGATTTGAATTGAAATGGAAGTTGAAATTGCTTTTGAAACGAATTTAAAACTATTTATATAATTCGTTTTAAATAGAAATCGACGAAGTATATATTATATATATAATATAATGGCCTGAATAGAACGCGCTGCGCCGCGGCAGTTCGTAAATTTCGACCATTTATTTCAAACGGACATTACGGGAGATCCGACCGTCGGATTCTCCTAAAACCGGAACCGTTGGGTTCGTATCGAAAAGAGCTTTCTAACGAATATTAGAAATTTGAAATCTAACGGTTGGATTTGGAGTTACGTCCAAATCAAATTTGAAAAAGGTCGTTGTAAGTGCAGTTCGATGGCCATTGATGGAAATCGACTGTACGGGCCTTGATAAAATTATTAAAAATAGTAACAATTTGTATAAAATCACAAGAAATGATTTGTGAAGATTTAGGATGAAAAACTCCATATTTGAAAAGATAAAAATAGATTTTTATCGAAATGAACTAGTTTTGAACTAGAAATATAATTCTATTTATTTTTAAATAAATAAATTGAATTTGAAAAGGGTTTTAAAAATAACCAGAATTTCCAATGATTGCATTGGAGTGGATTTGAATCGAAATTGTCTTCGGAATATTTCGATGTTGGAATTCGGGATTATACAGATGTTGTTATGGAAATTTGAAAGATATATATTTATATCGTTATTTCCAATATGACATTTGTTAATCGTAGAATTTGATATTGAATATAAGCCGATATATTTTCTATTCAGAGCCTTGTATTGAATATCAAATGTGATTTGGGTTTGTCGTGAATGGTGTCTTCACTAACACTGTTCTTGAACCCAGTTGAGAAAAGATTAAATCTTTTTATTTAGATTTAATGAAGTGTACCAATTAAATAATATTTAATTGAAATTGAATTGATATTGATTCTTGGGTTTATCGTGAATGGTGTTTTAAATAACGCTCGTTCTTTAACCCGATAATTAATGGAATGTGATTTTGGGTTTATCGTGAACCGTGTTTTTAAATGACACTGATTCTTTAACCCAGTCACAGATTAAAACTAAGTGGAGTTTTAATGAATCTTTAATTAGATTGAAATAATCGAAATGGAGTATCACCAGTTTTGCTCCAGGCGATAGTTAAATCTTTAATTAGATTTGAACGTGAAATGGTAATTGAATTTACCGATAACACCGTGGTGTTAAATATGAAGTATAACCAGTTTTACTTCATGGGATGAATAGGTTGGGATTGGGGAATTATAACAAATGATTACTTCGGTAAGTTTCGTTAATCCCGACTAGTTTTGAATTGATATTCAAAAATAGATTAAAGAATAAATTCAAGAAATTTATCTTGGATAAAATTAATGGGAACCTTTCCCTATGAATGTGAAATTTAGAAACTGACTGTCGGTTAGCCAAACAGAATGGTTTTCTAGATATTGATCTGATGTTGGTTTCGGCCTTCGGGGTTAATATTGGGGGAATTGTTCTCTTGATTAATTTACGGTTAGTGACTAATGAATTGGAATGAGGCGTATATTGTGTTTGTGTAACACTTATTTAAAATATACGCGAGTTATTCGGAAAGACCGGGTTTATCCCATTCTGAATAACTGATACGACGACAAGTCGAAGATGAAGACGGTGGTCGAAGACCGGAAGTCTTCACGTTGTTTGGGTGATTACTGATGATCTTGATTGGGCTGTACACCCAAGAAGATGGAAACAGTTGGTGATCGTCCAGACGTACTTGGAGATGGATGGATATGCGAGGAAAGTGCCTCCGGTTTCGTTCAGACCCAGAACGGACTTGTAAATGGACGGTGTGTCTGACATTGGATTTTAGTCCGTGTGATTGATCTCTATTAAATATATATCTGTTTGGCGGCGGAGAATTTATTCTCTTGCTTAACGCCCTTCTCTGAGACGTACGAGCTCAGGGGTTATATATTGATGGATATCAATCGCATGGAGTGAATTGCCTGTGTGGCATGCCTAAGTGGCAAATGATCAAGGCTTCTGTTGAAAAGCAAAGTCTTGTGGTTGATGATCGAAGCACTGCCTTTGTGGCGTAGCTTTGTGTAACGTTGATTCGCGAGTATCACACCCGGTATGAACTAAAAACGGGAGACGGACTTCAGGGAGGGCATGCGTTTCTTTCTAGTTAGGAGTGGCGTCAGTGCTTGAACTGGCTGACGAGTTTGACTCATGTGGATGTTACTTATTATTACTTGCTGAAAAGCGAGGCGCCTCGTGATATCGGCTTCGGCCGATGCTTCTGGTCGGCTGACGGGCCAGGCTTACGCCCCAAAGGGCGGAGGAACGTAGTGTTTAGGCATAATAATCCACATCGGTGGACCGGCCCTGACGATCCAAGGCTTGCCTGCGCGCTTGCCTGAGACATGGGCTAGATTGTCTCGAATCGGTTGAGGATCTTGCCCCTAGCCTCGGTTCATACCATAGATGATAACCCAACTTCCAATACGACATTTGCGGTTTTGATTGTAAACTTATATATGGCGACATAGTGTTATGGGCCATTCATGCCGCCTATGATTGATACTTATGATTTGAAGTGTTTTATACACTATGCACTTATAATAGTATCAAATGATTTGTTTTAAACGTATCAAGCATTCTTTGGCTGTTATAAGGGAAAACCCTATCCTCGGCTGCGTTGCATTGTGTGATGGGACCTGGGTCTTATAACAGCTTCATTTTCCTTTATTTAGCATTGCGCTGTTTGTTTTATGCACTGGTATTCTTGGGAGGAAACCCGTTCCGTGTTATACGGCGTGGTCCCTTGATTTACCTAATGATTTAAAATAAAGATTAATAACTGTTTTAGTTCTCACACCAGTCCCATGACTGACCTGGAGTTTATTGTTTTAACCTAAACTCTGGGTGCCCCTATTTTGACATGGGCAGCTAGTAGTTTTGGTTTTGCAGACTTATATTCACCGGATCCTGGTTTTCAGCTGGAACGATATCCGGAAAGCTTTGTATCCGTATATCTCTTCTAGTTGTATATTGTATTATTTTCCGCTGCGATGTATTTAAATGTAATTTAAATCTCTGATATTTCTGTGTAATATTCATTTATACTCTGTATATTCTTGTAATCTGGTGCATTGTTGTAATATACAATGAAATGTTCTTTTATATGCGTTCTGTTGTGGCTTGTTCTCGAACTATCCGACACTTTCCTTTACGGGGAAGTTACGGGTTTTTACAGTTGGTATCAGAGCTTTGGTTTACAAAGCAGAGAATAAGACACATTAGAACCTTACGAAAGAATTCATCAGATATTGGATTAGTAATATCCAATTAGAATGACTCGTTAGAGATAGGATCAGTAGTATCCTAGAACGGGTGTGAAGAGTATATTTTTCAAATGAAAACATTTTTGTTTTGAAAATTTAAATCAACTATTCGTATTTGATTATTTGTTTATATTGATTTTGGACAATTCAGTATATAAAGAATTTGCATATACGCCTTGCAAACGTATATTCAAAGTTTTAATATACTGGATAGATATGGAATCACATTCTAATCGCCCGGAGATGGTACTGATGATTGTCATGACATCATCAGTATTTATGTTCGTGTTTCGAAGGTGTGATTTTCTATATATTTCCATTAGGCTGGTGTGAGAACCAAAACTTATATATAGCTACAATACATTGTTGTGAATTGGCATCAAAAACATGATTTTTGTATATGTATCAAAATTATGAATTTGAAACTCTAATTCACTAATTGATTGATGTTTGTGTTGTTTGTTTATTTGTTTGCTAATTTTTAGCCATTTAGCCTAACTGAATCACATATTGAATTATATTGAAAATTGGTTGCATTTGCTTGCATATACATATGCTTATATTGAACAGGTCATAGCAAGGAGGCTAGAGCAGAGAATAAAATTTGTTTGCCCGACAAATAGGTACATGTTTACTACATAATTTACTGTTTTGTTTGGGTGATGATGATTTTATGAGCCTATTGGCTAGCCGCTTGGCTTTTTCTTTTTTTTTGAGATCTGAAGGACCGGGGAAGCTATTTGAAATTCCCCGATGCTCCCGGTGCAGGGGAGATTATGGCGAATTTTTTCGAAAATTTAGGGTGTTAGCCAAATTTTTGAAATTTTGAAAATTCTCAGAAACTGAAAAGTTGGAGAATGGAAGCCAGATCGAACGTAGAGTTGATTAATCAAACCACTTTCGACTTTGTTCCTTTTCGGGGACGAAAAGTTTTAAGTGGGGGAGATTGTAACAACCCGAAAATCTGGGCCAGTTTAAAATTTTTATTTTGGCAATTTTAGCGAATTTTGAATATTTAAAATAGATTATTTTAAATAATATCGACGGGAAATTTATTTTGAATATAATTCGACGTATATATTATATACGTCGTCGTTAGAATATAAATATTTATTTATATATATAAAAGGAATTGAAAATGGCGCGGTAGTTCGATAATTCGATTTCAAACTTCAATTGAATGTACCGGGTGCAAAACAATCCGGATTTTAGTTAAACCAAAAATAATGGGATCTAATTGATGATATCTTTCCAACGAATCCGAAAAATCAAAATTTCATAGCGGGGATCAAAAGATATGTCCAGTTGAAAATCCTGAATAGTCGCTATGGAATTCAGGCCCTTAAAAATGGACATTTTGCAAATGACCTCGGATTTCGACGAAACCAGTTTTGTTGGGCCCGTGATGTCGAATTATTGCTAGATTCCAAATTTCATAATTTTTCGAATCAATATGTGAGCGTGGCAAAGGAAAATGCGTTTGACCAATTTCAGTTGATTTTAATTGACTGAAAAATGACCATTTTTCAAACGGTCTCAGAATTCGATGAAATTAGTTTTGTTAGGACCGTATCGTGAATACGAAGCTAGAAAATATTTTTATGGAATTTTTCTAGTTAATATGTGGCCCCGGTAATTTAAAATGTACGTTCAAATTGACTATATACGGATTTATATTTTAATTTAAGTGAAAACTGATCGTAACAGCCGAACTAGCCTATGTGACATATCCCATGGTGTTCGGAATGGGGGTATTACCCTAGGGGCGACAGTCGTTGGGCCCAATTTCGAGGTCGGATAAAAATTTCAACTATAAGGACTAAAAATAATAATTAAATAAATTATTTTCATAAAACCCCCCCATCTCTTTTCCTTCTCCTTCCTCCCTTCACATATCGATTTCCAGATAAAAAAAAAAAGAAAAAAAAAACCTCGTCGAAGTTCCCCGTCGCACCCCCCCTCAGGCGACGTCGCGCCCAACCCCCGGCCGCCAGCCAACCCCGACGGAGCCCTTCCCCCTCATCTCGAACTCGCCCCGCGTTCCCTCCTGCCCAAAACCTACGAGCACGAAAGCCTAGCCCAAATTGGAGCATCCACCCGCCCAGCGCCCCACCTGAGGCCGCGCCACCATGTATCTGCCCCACCGCGCAGACCCACCCCTCCTCCTACCACCTGCATCGAAGACAGCCTCACTCCCCAAACCCCTTAAATCCGCCGCCACTACCCTAAACTGCCACCACCCGACACCCTGCACTTCCACGAACCACCCCCTCCACCTCTAGCAGCTTCCGCTCACTTATCTCCGACCACCAGTGCCGCCCAGTCCCTCCACCAATGAGAATTCGAATTTTACAAGAAGAAAAAGGTGATTTCTTTTATTTTAATTTTGCTAGTTACATTGTTTAGATAATTTAGATTAGGAAATCTGATCTTTTTCCTCTTATTATTAGGTCAAAGCGTTGATCTTTGTTATCATAAAGATATGATATATAATTAAAAATTGATTTTTACAAAGAATAAAAATTTGGCTTTTATATACTAGCGGAGAGGATTGAGGTTTTTATTCGCTAAAATTTGAGGTTTTTATTCGCTAAAAGTTGAGGTTTTTATTTGCTAAAAGTTGAGATTTTTATAAGCTAGAAAATATAATTATTATTATATGAGGAGAGGAATAAAAATATAATCTTTACTATATAGAAGTGGTAGAAATATGATTTTTGTTTAGGTAGAGAATTAAAAATATAATTTTTACATGATAGGAATATTAAAAATATCATATTTATATGTGTAGGAAAATAAAAATGAGATTTTTTATAAAGATGAAATCTTTAAATTTGAAAAGGCGAAGTCTATGTGTTTATAAAGGCGAAATCTTTATTTTAGAAAAGGTAAAATCTTTATAGTTGAAAAGGCGAAATCTTTTTATGAAGAATAGCGAAGTAAAAATGTGATTTTTATATATTGAATAGCATAATAAAAATGTGATTTTTATATATTGAATAGCATAGTAAAAATGTGATTTTTATATATTGAACAACGAAGTAAAAATTTGATTTTTATATATTGAATAACAAAGTAAAAATTCGATTTTTACATATGTAGAGAATACGGGCAACGAAAGCGACAAAAGATGAGAACAATGAAGATTTCTATAGAAGAAGAGTCAAGGAGTTGGGATAGCTATCGGTGAGAATTTCTCACCTTTCAATTTCATTTTCTAGTTATATATATATACTAGGATGCAGACGGTGCTTAGTAGCACCCGACACAATCGTCCACAGACCATGGACTTGTTTGTTTGGTTGCATAGGTTAGTTATATGATTTGATTTAAATTTGGTTGTTTGGTGATTTTGATTGATGTGTGAATGGCGTGGGCCTTCACTAGACCGGGGATAAGGCTAGGCCTCGTCCCGTTTCTAGTATCGTGCTGTTATGCCGCCGAAATTTTCTAAAATATGTTAGAAAAATGAAAATATCATTTTATTTAAATAATGAACTGAATAGAAATTCATATGTTGGAATAAAATGTTTTATCGTTAAAAATACAATTTTTAACGTGAATGTGACTAAATAAAATATTCATTTACAAACCAGACGGTTTGTTTATGTACACCTATTTGAAGGACATTGATTGGGTCGATAAATTTTACACATCGCCCAACTGCACGAATAAAATATTTGTTTGATTGTTTGAAACCCCACACGGGTGTTGGGATGAAATATGAAGTTCACTCATCCTGATTGATTAAATATGTCGATCGATCGATTGACAGGCTGTTATAAGCGTTAGATATTTATATTTGCTGCTTATACAGTGTAGTGCACTTTGGTTGATGGTTGATTATTTTTCAATGCTATTATATACATGTGTTGTATGGAATCCATATAATTAACTTTATATGGTAATTGATTGGGCCTCATTCCAATTTGAAAAATAAAGAATAATATAAAATAAAAGTTCATGTGTTGACAGTACTCATCCATTGAGATTGGTCATGTGTTGAACGAAATATTTTAGTAATAAAATTTACATCTTTATCAATATAAAATAAAGGTTCATGTGTTGACAGTACTCATCCATTGAGATTGGTCATGTGTTGAACGAAATATTTTGATAATAACAACTATTTTGAAAAAGAAATATTTGAAATAGAATATTTGAAAATAGAAATTTATGAAGCCGTGTTGATTAGATTGACGCCATTTTGACGTGAACGATATTTATATCGATATTAAACGATTTCGAAATGAATTGAATTGAAAACGATTTCGAAATGAATTGAATTGAAAACGATTTCGAAATGAATTGAATTGAAAACGATTTCGAAATGAATTGAATTGAAAACGATTTCGAAATGAATTGAATTGAAAACGATTTCGAAATGAATTGAGATGAAAACGATTTCGAAATGAATTGAATTGAAAACGATTTCGAAATGAATTGAATTGAAAACGATTTCGAAATGAATTGAATTGAAAACGATTTCGAAATGAATTGAATTGAAAACGATTTCGAAATGAATTGAATTGAAAATGATTTCGAAATGAATTGAATTGAAAACGATTTCGAAATGAAATGAATTGAAAACGATTTCGAAATGAAATGAATTGAAAACGATTTCGAAATGAATTGAATTGAAAGCGAATTGAAATGAATTCAAATTGAATTGAAATTTGAATTGAATAGAAGTGAATTTTAAAACCAATTTATAAAGAAGAATTCAATTTTGATTTGAATTGAAATGGAAGTTGAAATTGCTTTTGAAACGAATTTAAAACTATTTATATAATTCGTTTTAAATAGAAATCGACGAAGTATATATTATATATATTATATATATAATATAATGGCCTGAATAGAACGCGCCGCGCCGCGGCAGTTCGTAAATTTCGACCATTTATTTCAAACGGACATTACGGGAGATCCGACCGTCGGATTCTCCTAAAACCGGAACCGTTGGGTTCGTATCGAAAAGAGCTTTCTAACGAATATTAGAAATTTGAAATCTAACGGTTGGATTTGGAGTTACGTCCAAATCAAATTTGAAAAAGGTCGTTGTAAGTGCAGTTCGATGGCCATTGATGGAAATCGACTGTACGGGCCTTGATAAAATTATTAAAAATAGTAACAATTTGTATAAAATCACAAGAAATGATTTGTGAAGATTTAGGATGAAAAACTCCATATTTGAAAAGATAAAAATAGATTTTTATCGAAATGAACTAGTTTTGAACTAGAAATATAATTCTATTTATTTTTAAATAAATAAATTGAATTTGAAAAGGGTTTTAAAAATAACCAGAATTTCCAATGATTGCATTGGAGTGGATTTGAATCGAAATTGTCTTCGGAATATTTCGATGTTGGAATTCGGGATTATACAGATGTTGTTATGGAAATTTGAAAGATATATATTTATATCGTTATTTCCAATATGACATTTGTTAATCGTAGAATTTGATATTGAATATAAGCCGATATATTTTCTATTCAGAGCCTTGTATTGAATATCAAATGTGATTTGGGTTTGTCGTGAATGGTGTCTTCACTAACACTGTTCTTGAACCCAGTTGAGAAAAGATTAAATCTTTTTATTTAGATTTAATGAAGTGTACCAATTAAATAATATTTAATTGAAATTGAATTGATATTGATTCTTGGGTTTATCGTGAATGGTGTTTTAAATAACGCTCGTTCTTTAACCCGATAATTAATGGAATGTGATTTTGGGTTTATCGTGAACCGTGTTTTTAAATGACACTGATTCTTTAACCCAGTCACAGATTAAAACTAAGTGGAGTTTTAATGAATCTTTAATTAGATTGAAATAATCGAAATGGAGTATCACCAGTTTTGCTCCAGGCGATAGTTAAATCTTTAATTAGATTTGAACGTGAAATGGTAATTGAATTTACCGATAACACCGTGGTGTTAAATATGAAGTATAACCAGTTTTACTTCATGGGATGAATAGGTTGGGATTGGGGAATTATAACAAATGATTACTTCGGTAAGTTTCGTTAATCCCGACTAGTTTTGAATTGATATTCAAAAATAGATTAAAGAATAAATTCAAGAAATTTATCTTGGATAAAATTAATGGGAACCTTTCCCTATGAATGTGAAATTTAGAAACTGACTGTCGGTTAGCCAAACAGAATGGTTTTCTAGATATTGATCTGATGTTGGTTTCGGCCTTCGGGGTTAATATTGGGGGAATTGTTCTCTTGATTAATTTACGGTTAGTGACTAATGAATTGGAATGAGGCGTATGTTGTGTTTGTGTAACACTTATTTAAAATATACGCGAGTTATTCGGAAAGACCGGGTTTATCCCATTCTGAATAACTGATACGACGACAAGTCGAAGATGAAGACGGTGGTCGAAGACTGGAAGTCTTCACGTTGTTTGGGTGATTACTGATGATCTTGATTGGGCTGTACACCCAAGAAGATGGAAACAGTTGGTGATCGTCCAGACGTACTTGGAGATGGATGGATATGCGAGGAAAGTGCCTCCGGTTTCGTTCAGACCCAGAACGGACTTGTAAATGGACGGTGTGTCTGACATTGGATTTTAGTCCGTGTGATTGATCTCTATTAAATATATATCTGTTTGGCGGCGGAGAATTTATTCTCTTGCTTAACGCCCTTCTCTGAGACGTACGAGCTCAGGGGTTATATATTGATGGATATCAATCGCATGGAGTGAATTGCCTGTGTGGCATGCCTAAGTGGCAAATGATCAAGGCTTCTGTTGAAAAGCAAAGTCTTGTGGTTGATGATCGAAGCACGGCCTTTGTGGCGTAGCTTTGTGTAACGTTGATTCGCGAGTATCACACCCGGTATGAACTAAAAACGGGAGACGGACTTCAGGGAGGGCATGCGTTTCTTTCTAGTTAGGAGTGGCGTCAGTGCTTGAACTGGTTGACGAGTTTGACTCATGTGGATGTTACTTATTATTACTTGCTGAAAAGCGAGGCGCCTCGTGATATCGGCTTCGGCCGATGCTTCTGGTCGGCTGACGGGCCAGGCTTACGCCCCAAAGGGCGGAGGAACGTAGTGTTCAGGCATAATAATCCACATCGGTGGACCGGCCCTGACGATCCAAGGCTTGCCTGCGCGCTTGCCTGAGACATGGGCTAGATTGTCTCGAATCGGTTGAGGATCTTGCCCCTAGCCTCGGTTCATACCATAGATGATAACCCAACTTCCAATACGACATTTGCGGTTTTGATTGTAAACTTATATATGGCGACATAGTGTTATGGGCCATTCATGCCGCCTATGATTGATACTTATGATTTGAAGTGTTTTATACACTATGCACTTATAATAGTATCAAATGATTTGTTTTAAACGTATCAAGCATTCTTTGGCTGTTATAAGGGAAAACCCTATCCTCGGCTGCGTTGCATTGTGTGATGGGACCTGGGTCTTATAACAGCTTCATTTTCCTTTATTTAGCATTGCGCTGTTTGTTTTATGCACTGGTATTCTTGGGAGGAAACCCGTTCCGTGTTATACGACGTGGTCCCTTGATTTACCTAATGATTTAAAATAAAGATTAATAACTGTTTTAGTTCTCACACCAGTCCCATGACTGACCTGGAGTTTATTGTTTTAACCTAAACTCTGGGTGCCCCTATTTTGACACGGGCAGCTAGTAGTTTTGGTTTTGCAGATTTATATTCACAGGATCCTGGTTTTCAGCTGGAACGATATCCGGAAAGCTTTGTATCCGTATATCTCTTCTAGTTGTATATTGTATTATTTTCCGCTGCGATGTATTTAAATGTAATTTAAATCTCTGATATTTCTGTGTAATATTCATTTATACTCTGTATATTCTTGTAATCTGGTGCGTTGTTGTAATATACAATGAAATGTTCTTTTATATGCGTTCTGTTGTGGCTTGTTCTCGAACTATCCGACACTTTCCTTTACGGGGAAGTTACGGGTTTTTACACATAACTAGCCATTCAAAGAAACCATCTAGAGTCCGAAAAGTGGTCTTGTCTATATTGTCCTCAGCCACCCTCAACTGATGAAACCCCGTGGCCAAGTCTAACTTAGAGAATACCGAGGCGCCAACAAGCTGGTAAAATAAGTCATCTATCCTCGGAAGTGGGTGCATGTTCTTCTTAGTGAGTTTATTCAACTCTTTATAGTCCACACGTAAGCAAAGCGAACCATCTGCCTTGGTTACGAATACTACTGGAGCACTCCATTCATATATACTTCGCCTAATAAACCCTTTCTAAAGTAGCTCCCCTACTTGCTTGCTAAGCTCCCTCCTTTCCCTTGGAGCCATGTAGTGCATAAGCAATGCAACCGGCTTTGCATTGTCTGCCAAATATATACGAAAATCGATCTTGCGCCTTGGAGGTAAGCCCTGTACCTCATCAAAAACATCAGAATAATCACGGACTACTGGAACAGATTGTTGATCATCGATAGATGCATCTAAAGACTCTAGGAAACTAAGCATAACAGACCCTTGTGGATCACAAGAAATCTCGAGGGTCCTCCCATGGCAAGTCAAAAGTCTAACGACCCTCTTTTCACAATCTAGAATGGCACCATACATGGTTAGCCAATCCATCCCTAGAATCAAACCATAGCCCATAAAACGGAGAATATATGCGTCGCACTCAAACTCGATGCCTAACACAGATATTCTCAAACCTCAACAAATCTTGGACAAATCAGCCGAACCACCAATGGGGTTGGAGACAACTATGGGATCCACTACCATACTAGTATCTAGGTAAAGAGACTCAAACACATAACTAGATAAAATGAATGCGAAGCGCTAGAATCAAAAAGAGTTCTAATATGATGACTGGAACGAGAAATCAAACCTTCCACGGAAATTTTCCTACCTCTATCTAGAGCACTGGCCGCGAGAGCATGCACCTGCCCTCTAGAAGCATCTGCCCTTTGACCTTGTCCCTGCTTCTTCGGGAACTCCTTAGCAAAGTGTCCGACCACTCCACAATTGAAGCAAGAATTCTTCCTTCTTTTGCAGTCCTTCACCAAGTGACCCTCTTATCCAGAACTGCGACTCTTCCTCTTATCCTTACCCTTGTCATTCTTTCCGCCCTTCTTCTATTTTTGTTGTTGTCCTCTTTTGGGTCATATTTTCTTGTTTTACAATGTTTCCTTAGCCTTCACTTCCTTCTTTTCTCCTTTGTCTTCCTCATGCATCAAGGCCATATCAACAAGCCTTTCAAAAGTAGCTCCCATTGGAATATGGGACATAGATAACCCATGAAGGGGTTCATTCAGCACTTTAGCATACCACAAACCTTTCTTATGTAGAGTATCCACCAGTTCCAATCCAAACCTTGCTACCTGGTTGAATTTGTTTACATATTCTTTAACAGTTATGTTTCCTTATTTGAGCGCCAAAAACCTCTCCATTTGCATGCTTTTCTCAGCTTGAGAAAGAAAATTCATTTCAAACCTCTGTCTAAAATCATCTCATGTTTCCACCAGACGCCCCGCTTGGGTTACTTCCCACCAGAACGAAGCTTCTTCTTTCAGTAGCCAGGCGGCTAGCTGAATCTTCCTACGATCATCCACATCGAAAATTCCAAACATGTCCTCTGTCTCCTTGATCCAATTCTTTGCCTCTACGAACATCTCGGTTCCATGGAATGGCTTTCCTCCCATAGCCCGGAAATCTTTGTACATCTTAGAGAAGTTGTCTGCACGTGGAGGAAGAGGAGGAACGACGGGTGCAGCTGGGGGAGGAACGTTAGCTTAGCCACCGGCAGGCGTCGTGGCCTCTAGATACCTACGGAACTAGCCTGGTATCATAATGCCCTCTGGAATATTAGGTTCCCCAAACATGCTGAAAAGAAAAGGAAAGGGATTCAGACAAAGGATCGAAAGATATTACATATGGATTTGGGGAATATGTTTTTCAAAACAGACTTTTCTTTTTGAAAATAATTTCTTTTAAAATCTTTTTGAAAATAATTTTCAAACACTTATATCTAATCTAGTAACCTTCAACTCTAATACCAAGTATGACACCCCACGTCCGTTAATGTTACTCATTAAGAGAATACATTAAGTTTCGTGAAGCGTTATAGGTAAACAGAAATAGAAACACTACAAGACAGATATGAAAATAGCAGCGGAATAAAAACAAACTTTAATAATTATAAAGCATCATGGTTCAAAACATCATATGTCTGAATTACATAAAAACTAGTACATCATAAAAACTTATGTCTTGTACTTAAACATCATAGTACAAAATAAAAGAAGCAAAATCCCCAGATAAAAACATAGTCATAGTAGCAAAGATAAGAGGTTGAGCAATACATCTAAGCAGCTCCAGTAAATGATAGCAGAATCCTGATCAAGCTTAAGTGTTCCCACCCTGAAAACCTTGGGGGGGGGGCGGAAGAAAGAAGAGGAAATAAAAGGGTCAGACATAAATTCTAAATATTCTAGTTACTTTTAACAAATAAATAAGTAAAAGTATCATGATAGGCATACAAAGTGGATAAGAAAGATAACATCACAAAAGGCAGGTATGATAAAGTGTATATGCTTCTCTAATGATTACTCTGCACTAATACTAGTATGACCATAATAATATGATTCCAACAACTATAAGACGGTAGACCTAGGCGTACTTCTGGTGAGAGGTATTAATCCCATACAATCCATAGGTAGCCCAACCTAACAGGCTCCTAAACTTACTAGAGTCTCTGTGTACCCTAACACTACCCTAATCAATCGGCTCCCTACTCCGTATATACCCTGTGCCGGCCCCATAGTAGGAGGTATCAATTCCCAAAGTGGCAACTCTTCGTTGATGTGCACAACCATATCTACTGGTGTCACGGTTGTCTTATCCCCCTCTGCCCGAACCATGCACGCACATGGCCCCAGTCAGTTTGCGCTGCCCACACCGTCCTCCACGTTTGGATCTCTTACAATCAGCCCAGTAAGCGTGTCCCAACTCCGACCTAGGGCGGAGTACTCGTCTGATACCGTTCTATGGTTTATTGACTGAAACAGATCCCCTACACAAGATGATACAAGCTCTCCCCTTGTCTCATATCCCCTCTAGGATTTCCACAGGTTATGCTTACCTAACAGTGTCTTTAATTACATAACCCCATCATTTCCACAGGTTATGCTTACCTAACAGTGTCTCTAGTTACATAACCCCAATAGGTTAAGTTTGTGGGCCTATATATATATTACCTACCCCACCCAGATTTACTTAACCTTCCCACTGTTTCAACCAAGTTTACTTAACCACTATTCAAGTTCCTATTCATACAATCCCTATAGATTCAACTAGGTTAAGTATTCCAATTCATTACCATGTCCAATTATGGTCATAATGTGCTAGACCCCTCACATTAAGCCTACCACTTGTGGATGTTGAATATGCCGGTCGGTTCCGGGCAGGCTTCTTCCACAAGTCGGGCTTAACCTCGTGTCTTGGCACGTCTCATATTTGTGCACCTAGACCGCTCACATTAGATTCACCACTTGTGGTGGCTGGATATGTCGGGTGGTTCTGGGCAGACTTCCACCACAAGTGTAATCTAACCTCGTGTCTAGGCGCAGTTATAGTTTCTAATTACTGTAATCCTAGGCATTTCATTATTAGCCAATTTTACCTATGTCGTTATAGGTTTTCATGCCCCTTTTCCCCGAATATGTTCATAATGAATTATATGCCCCAAATTTATATTCCTACATTTTATTCAGGTTATGCCCAAATTCCCAATTACAAGTTATGCCCAATTTCAATGATTTTCCTCTCGTTCCCCATTTAACGCGTTTGCATATTTCAGCGGCATGCCTAGGCTCGAAAGTAGCCAGGATAAATAAAACAAAAAGGGAAAGATGAAGGGAAGATGACAGAAATGATTATACTAACAAAACATATAGTGGCATATTGATAAGATCGGCATATAAGAGCAGATTTGGTGAACAAGAGATAATAGAACTGATTCTAACATAATAGGGATGTCATAATAGGCATGATAAGATCTAAACAATAATTTCGATGTCCAACTAGTAACAGATCCAATTTAACCACAACATGATAGGTACAAGGTGATCTAAATAGTGAATTAGATCTATAATCAAGGGTAGATCTGACATGATAAAGGTTAAGATCCAAGTCATAGTTATGCCAGAATATCATGGATTCACAAGTTATTACAAATCTGATATGATTCAAGCAGTCACAGGCATAGATCTAATTTACAGTCATATCAAGTTTACATTCTAATTATTTAAATCTAAAAGTAACTTAAATTCATAATGTTTGGATCTAGAAAGATAGAAGGAGAACAGCAGAGGTTGAATCATAGATCTACACTCGAGTAACTTGATTAACTTGGTTGTAGAAGAAGGAAAAGGTTTGATTCAGTCTCGGCACTGACAGCATCTAGTCCTCTATTATTTTTCAATGTAGAAAACAAGAGAAATGGAGCCATATTTATAGTCGCCAGCCCCTAAACCCTAACTGCCACTTCTACCTTAGGGGTGTTGTCCCTCCTTATGCAGTCGACCCATGGGTTGACACCCCCTTGAGGGGTCGACCCAGGGGTCGACTCCCCTGGGCGGGATTTTTCCCTCTCACCCTAATCTGCGCGATTTTGAATTTTCTGAACCAAATTTTGAATTTCTAGGCCCTATATATATATATATATATATATATATATATATATATATATATATATATTCTTGCACGTATACAAACATCAAACCTTCATAACTTCTTCATACGGTGTCCGTTTTATGCAAACCAAATGTCTATCTTGACCAGAATTTCAAGATGAACGTAATGGCACTGTCTGTTTCCCTTAATTCCGAATATTAAATAATTATTCTTTAATTTGTCCTTTTTTAGTGTTGTTAAAATTACCGGGTGTTACATGTCAATTGCATTCATGTAGTTGCATTAGAACCACAACATAATGCATTTGATTTTGTGGGTAGTATCCACTTAATACCTTCACGAGACACCACTCGTCTTGCTAGGGACACCTAGAGGTTTAACGGCTTGTTGCATATGCTCAATGCAATCGTGTTTCCTACGAAAATTTGACCTATCTAGTTTAGTTTTTCATTATTATTTTTTACGCGAGGACGAGTAAAAGATAATTATGGGGGTATTTGGTTAACATAGAAATGTATTTATTTTATGCTCTTATATTTTATCTTTTGGATAAATAAGTATTACTTTGGGTATTTTTGGTGTGTTTTCATAAGTTGTTCAATAAATGTCTCCTTCATTCAATTAAAGACCAATTCATAAGGAAAGCTACTTTCCCGTATCAACACTATTTCAATAGCAAAGGAAGTTGTAGCAAATTGGTAAAGGCCTGAAAATTTGGATAGAGTGACCTAAGTTCAATCGCTGTCAAGCCCTATTTTTGCTAAAGAAAGAAACATGGATATATACACACCGCCTCCCTTGCTCTGAAGAATATATGGACTAGTGGTATATATTATATATATATATATATTCTTATGTATGTATGTAATATATGCACTAATAAAGATTTAAAGAGTTGGGCATATTCTTCTCATGGAAATCAAATCAAATCATTCATTTTCAACTACCATGTAGAAAAAGATTTGATTGAATTCTATTACCTATATTAGAAAACAAAATGGACAATCTGCTAACGTGGACCGTTTGTTTTCTTTCAAAGCGTACGTGGCAAGCGGCTGTGCAAGACTGTCGATCCTTCGCAATTCCTATCACTACTACCCCATCCTTTTACGCTATCAGCAGTTCGTTTGGGAAAAAAAATTAAAACCGCCCTCAGTTGTGATCCCCCAAATCGAATCACTTTCCCCGTTACTCCGCTTAGATTACTGTCAGTACGGGGAGGAGAACCATACCTTCTGTCCCAAATTCAGTTTTATCATATCGGCGACGCTCCCTTGCAAATTGAATTGCACCCAATAGTTTACCCTAGAATTACTTACCATTCAGCAATCGCCAATTATTTATCCCTTTCCATCTCTTCGTCATCTTCAATGTGCCTACTTTTGGCGAAAATAGGCGGCGTTTCCCACAAGAAAGGCAAGGCTAACTAATTATTATGTATTAAATCAGCCTATCTCAAATCTTTAATCTAATGTCGTTCTGTGATAATGGTGGCAAATATCGAATCTATTTTACATAATTTTGATATTGCTGGTGTCTACTTTGATGACATTCATTCAAAACTGAATTTTGCATTCGAACTTTGTGTTGATTTCCGTAGTTTAGGATAGAATTATCTCCTTCCAATTGCCATGGAACATTTCTTAAACATGTTTTTCAAACAATGCTTTCATGTAAGTTTCCATTAATGATAGTCCTTGAATTCTGTAAACCATTGTAGACATGATTACATAATGCATTTTAAACTAATTTTCATTTCTTTGTTACTAATACAAACGGCTATATATTAGTTTCTTTGCCATTTGAGCATTTGATTAATGCGGAAAGCAGTCCCACGGTGAGATAAATTTTATAGTGGTTGCAATATCATTCATTATTGAAGGAAGCTCCTAAGCCATTTACTTACAGGGGCCGTATGTAATTCATCATCGCAGGTAACATTTCACCCTCGATGTAGTGGAGCATACCATACTCCAGTGGTACATGTTTTTGGCCTGAATCTTACTTATGATTGCAGATTTAAATTGGGTTCCAAGTATAGGTGGTATGAAATCCCCTTCAACTGCTTTTGCTCTCTCCCATAATACATTAATCTACTACTTAAATTGTAAAATAGGATCTTTTCACTGTTTATGCGGACATCTCCCAGCATCTGAATTCAAAAATACAAAGCATGCGTGAATACCCAATTCTTTTTAACAAAATACAGACAGCAAACCACGTCCTCCAGAAAACCAGTTAACGTTCTCTTCCTTTCTTCTCTCCTGAATTGCTTAAATGACATATGCTCCCAAATGCTCATACAATAATTTTGTCACTCCTTCTAAAATCACATTTTCCACGCTTTTTTATGCCAGCCTGAGCAAACAAAATTGAATGGATTGTCAATTTCAGGCTGAATTATCCCAACTCCCTCTAAAGAGGTCATTCAGATTGATTCCGCAGGTGCTTTATTTGGGTTCTAGCACAATTTTTTAGTGAATTGAACAATGAAGAATCATCGGCATGAGAATCGAGACTGATGGAGGTGAAACCAAAGGCGAAGTTTGGAGTGGCAATGGCGATTTAGGAGGACAAAGGATGAACCAAACTGGTTACAGCCACTGGAAAGGCGGACAGCCCTAATTCTAGGCAGAAACGTCTTACTGTGGATTGTTAGGTAAATACTAAACTAACTGTTTTGTATGAATATTAGTCATAAAGCCTTATGGTGGTATTGTTGGAATAAATGTTTAATTATTATCGATTTCGAAATTAATCTATAGTGTCCAACTGGCGCTTTTAACATTTTATGTTTTATGATACTGGGTAAAATTTTTGTTCTATTCTCCTTAGCTATTTGATGCAATTTTCGGCAGGGCTACTGTGTCAAGACACCCTTAGCATCAAGGACAAACTAGCAAGCACATTATGAAATATACTGGTAATTTTGGTCAATTTCGTCCTTATGTTTTCAGGTCAATTTCTACATCCATAAATTTGATTGATAATTTCAATTTTATTCAGATTTTAATATATTGATTTTATAGTTAGCACTAGATTAACTGAGTAGTTTACTATCTGTGTAAATAATATGATTATCTCTTTATCTATATTCTACGTACAGTTTGGAACATCCGTATTCTAGCTATTTTTCTAATGCCGTCGCATATTTCATTAAAGAGCAACTGTTGGTTGGTTATTGTTGAATATATTATTTTGGCTATCACCATCATAGTATGTAGTTAACACTGTTAATTTGTGTTCATCTACCTGATGTTGGAATTATAAGGTCAAGTAAATGTGTTGAAATCTCTATTTATGAGTTGTATCACATTGCTCCTAATTCAATCATAATCACTAATTTGTTGTGGTACTTAATTTATTTATTTTTGATACACCATATAATCGTTTTATTACTTCAGCATAAGACTTGACCATTCAAAACAAACCAATATTTTTGCTGATACCTTTATTTTATATTTTCTTTGAACTTTCTTCATGAATAATATGACATGCATTACAACTTATGACATATATTATTACTATGGTTATAATGCAAATAGAAATAAATGATTACTATTGTATAAGTCTGCGTGTTTAATTATTTTACTGATTTATGTACAACTTTAATAATGAATATTAGGGATGATCCAAAAATATGTTGTTGCCAAAAATGATGTTACTTACCATCCAAAAATATGTTGCTTCCCAATTGATATTGTTGAAACTTCACTTTCTGAACCAAATAATTTCAAATTTATCATCTTTTGAATGGCTAGGTGATATAATTTTCAACAGGACTGACATATTTATACTATAATGGATGAGGACAAACGAGCAAGCTTAATATTAAATCAATTATTTTAATATCGAAGCGTTCTATTTTGCAAATCAAAGCACCCCTATTATTTTGTTTTGCTTCAACGTCATAGAGGTGTGAAGCCAAGTATTTTGCTTCGACAACATAGAGGTGCGGAGCCAAGTCTATTTCACTTTAAAGAACATTGACCTTGTAACTCTTTCGCCCTGAATGATTTCAAATGGCTTCAAACAGAAGTTTATAAATTATCGATTTTCCTTCATTTCGAAGGATTTCAAATTCACCAGCAATGGGCTTTCCTGTTGCGCCACCACCGCCAGAAATCCCCAATGGTCAGCTGACCTCTACGGATGCACCAATAATGTTGGCGACTGTACAGAATATTTCCCTATTAATTCATACATCTTCTTAACATGCCACAAATCAAACACTATCCTTAATATCAAAATATTCTGTGAATTTTTCTAATATTGTTTCTGTATACGCATGCAGACTGCATGACTTGCTGGTGCCTGTGTGTCACGTTAGGCTGTGGTGCAGAGATTGTGGACAATGGTTCTAACCGTAAATCCCTGCTCTTCTTCTCACGTATTTGAGTTTAAATTTGAAATATGATTAGGTAATGACAATCAATTATTGGATTTGTATTACTGAAGCATGTGGCACAAGTGGAGCACCGTATGGCCTGCTATTGTATTTTACAGGATGTCGATGGATATACCCCTGCACTTACCATTCCAATATTTACTGGTTTGAATCTATACTTATTTAGACGGTATGCTATCTGTTTTCAGTATAATTTACTTTTAAACTTGGATTAAGATTACCATTTAATATTCTTTGGTTTTTTTTTTCACGATAAACATTTGTATTTGATTTTTTTTAATAATGAATGTGTTAAAATTTCATTTTTGGCATAATCCGTGATATGTATACATTAGGCATTTCATTAAATATTTGATTCTTATATAGTTTTGAATCAGGCATGTAACTAATTTTGCATCACTAATGGGTTTCATTTTTTTTCCATGTAAGTACCTTACAAATTTAGTTTCAACACTAACATCTTGAGAACCGCATTATATACAGGTAACATGCATGATACTTGCAATCGAGTACTGAAATTGGCGAAATATTGGAACAATTAATTACTGATACAACAAAATTCTGCATTGGGGTGTTAGACCTTTGCCCTTTGCAGGTTTATTCAAAAAAGCAACGTAGTATTTATTCAGGGCCATCACTTTAATTTTTTGCTTATAACTCAATGCATAAAAACTGTCCACGCTCCATTAATAAGCCTGCTTTGCTGCATGTATTTGCTTTTAATATATTCAATCTTAATTCACTTTATATTTTCGAACTACACGCTGAACCATGTATTTTTCTGGCAGGAACAATCACAGACCTGTAAAGTTTTGGGAACCATTCTATGGTCGTATATTGACAGAGATGTGCATTCAATTCTACTTCCAGTAGGAAATCCAACATTATAGTGGTCGGAAATTAATACCCATCTTTTAGGGTTGTATCCATTTGGTTTTCATCTGCATTTGTCCATTGTGTTTCTGTTTTCGACCATGCATACATCTTTTAAGTATCTCATGTATACCACGCATATATTCATCTACATATCATAAAGCATGAAATTATAAGCACTAAAAAGTAGTTTACGATACTGAAGTAACTTGCCCTATTCATGCAGAAAGTTTGGTTGCCTCTCATTTGTTACTCTTCACTATATTTGTCGCCTTATATTTTTATTGAAAAGTTGTTCAATAATCACTTTATAGAGTTTCTTTGAAAACAAAGGCATGTTTGTATTACCACTTAGGTTCTAGGTTATGACATATAAGTGATGCTCAACAATACATGACTAAACATTTTCTTTTGGTCGATAAAGCTGTCTGAACACTTCCCCTCACCCTACATTATGCATTTAGAATGATAAGAGTTCCTGGCTGTTGTTAGCCGATGGCCATTGTTATAAGCTGACTGCCTTAATATAAGAAACTAGCATTCTTGAAGCAATCTGAAGCCACCATTGTTATTAGCTATTATCATTATTAGCTGACTACCGTTATTACCTGGCATTGTTATCAGCTGACTGGCTTTATAAAAGGCTGGTATTCAATTAATAATAGTGTGATTGACTCCATTTTTTCTACCATCATTAGCTTTCCCCATCTTGATTGTAAACTAAAGCCATAACGGCATAGCCCGAAGTTAAACAGAGGTATCAGGCATAACATGCAGCTTATTTTGGCCAGTTTCTTTTGAGATGCGAGTTATGACGAAAATTTTCATTCACTTCATATATAACTTGCATTCTTGCTATTTGATGTGATAATCTTTCATTCCTCCTTTCTTGCTTTTTTGACATATTACAAAAATGGTTATATAAATTAGTTACCTATCAAACGTTGACTAATCACTTTAATAATCCACCGTCCTTTTTCAATTTCCGAGTATGACCAAATGCCCACGTGCAAGCATAGCACGAGTCTCATTCTATTTTTTTTCATGCAATGACTGCTACCTTCATTTTTGCTTCAAGTATTGATATGATATGAAAATAGGTATAAATTATATACATCTTTAGTGTTTTTGACTTACTTCTGGGATATGTATGAATTTAATATTATGATTTAATTTTGATTGTTAGGATGGGAACTGGACATCTATACTATACTATAATTACCGAATTGGAAATGAAGGGCGCTGAAGCCTTTGGCTTATTCTGAACTGAACGGCAGCAATATTTTTCCCTTCTTATATCGCTACTCTCCTTTCTTTCTTCTTTTTCCAATTTGCTTTACCTCAAGGCATCACGCTGCTCTCTCCTTTTCTCAAACCCTACCTGCTCAGATTTGCTCCCACCATTTACATTTAAATAAACTGTTTATACCCTAAACCTCAGTCCAGATACTTTCCATCACCTAAAAACTCACCTTCGCGATTTATTTTCCTTCAATTGTTGTGAATAATTCGTACAATTATTTGGGGTTTTCCCTTCGATTTGAGTCCTTCATAATCCAATGGTGAATGTTTACGTACAGCAAAACATTTTTTCCTCACAGTATTTTTCAGCTTTTCCACATTTTCCCCTGTCAATTGTGATTCCTATTCTACCTAGCTTTCCTTATTCTTCTGCAGTTTAATCATAGTTAAACTGAAATTTCCCAATGAGCGATTTGAAATTTGGAATTCTTTCCACCAGTTAACAAATCATAGAAGCCACTGACCATTGAACTCCTTCCTCTAACCATTCAGTTTTACTTCCACACTAACCCTAGCCGTTAATGATTTTCCCTTCTACCCTCTTTATAACATATTTGCCACTGTCAGACCTACCGCCGTGGCTGCCTAAATCGGTTTTGAAAGCACCAGTCCATGTAATTGATCTGATGTTCAGGTTTGTTTTGAGTATTCGTTCTGCTTTTTTCTGGTTTCCTTCTTTTACAGATTTGCAAGTTCACAGCTTTTCGCTAAAACTACAATCACTATGTTTTTTGGATTATTCTCGGTATGTCGATCAGAGAATTGATTGATCACATCTCATTATTAGTACTGTTTTTCGTTTAGTTATTTTTACAAATGAAAAGTTGTTCTTATTCATATAGTTCATACATGTTCGCTTATCCAACAAATTCTCGGTTCTACTTATATATATGTTAAACTGCTTCTGTTTTATTACTACGTTAGTTGGTTGATCACATCTCATTTTTAGCAATGTTTTTCGTTTAATTATTTTTACAAATGGAAAGTTGTTCTTATTCATATAGTTCGTACTTGATCGGTTATCCAATAAATTTCCGGTTCTAATTATATAAGTTAGCATGCTTCTGTTTTATTACTAAGTTCAATTTCAGATTATTAACTAAATAATTTTTATATGGGTTGCAGACGAGAAGATTATTAACTAAATCATCTTTATATTCTTATGTGTTTGTGTCATCAGATTAAAAAAATAAATCATCTTTGTCATGAGCATAGAAGTTTTTCCAAATACGGAGTATCTGATTATCAAGATACAAAGAATTTGATTGCACGTACATCTGCTGCAGCTGGCAATGACGCTAAATTTATTGAGTAGAGTAACAGATGTCCAATAGTTATTTGCGTTGCAAATACGTATTTTTTTCCTTTATGCATGTAATTGTGATAACATCTTAATAATCTTATGGTAATAGTGTATAGCATCGCATACCAAAAACTATTCTGATGCTTTATGAAATCTCCAGATTTTTAACATGTTAAACATGAAAATATGAATGTATCATGGGTGAAAAGAATCTGATTACGTAAAAAAATTACAAGTTGAAATGCAGAATCACATATGCAGCTTAGCCCATTCATGGAGTTCACAAAATCTAAATTTGTATTTATTTTTTCCTTTCAAAAGACAATTTCAATTTTTGGGAAGAATTTGCTTATGCTCATTATGTTTTTTTATTTATTGTTAGCTCTAAAATTAGACATGATGTGTTGTTTATGCATTTTTTTTATTTTTTTTTGTACATATAAAATGAGTTGAAACATTTATTGCAATAATGCATTATGTTTAAGATGTAAAAATTAAAACAACCAGAAATCCTTTTTACACTTTTTCGTTTACTTGCAGAATGAATGGTTCTTTTATGCCAGCTTCTTCTTGATGGAAAACTCTTTCCCTTGATAATCTATTTAGGTGACAATATTTTTTTATTATTTAACTTAGAGAAAGATCAAACTTTTCGTGAGTTGTCACAACCTGTTAGAAGCATCTAATCAGTTCGGTTGAGTCCATTAATCAGTTTAGAGAATGGCTGAACGTTTTATTCACACATGCAACATTTTTAAAGTTGACATTTGTTTTTGTTTTTGGAGGGGGGGGGGTGTGTGTTGGGGGGGGGGGGTGTGGGGGTGTGTGTGTTGGGGGGGGGGATAATTAGCTGTATAATAGTGGACTGATATTTCAGCTATAGTTCTGAATTTCTAATAAAATTTTATGGTTAGAAAATTGATGTGTTCATAAATCAAAATTAGTAATTTATTGAACTGTTCCAATCGAAATTATTTTGAAATATATTATCTACTACACTAAATAATTGAATTTGCCATGATTTTCTTTCATAAATCATAGCTTCTTTTAACAACTTTATTTTCCTGTGGTCTCTTTTTGTTGGTAATATAGAGGGAAAATGCTAATTCCTTGAGCTATTTTTGTACATCTGATACATACAGAATTCATCATGGTTTGGTTCATAGACGATCTCTGCATGAATTGCTGCCGGACAGATTTTACTTTTGAACAAGGCAAGTCTCTGCAGTATGCTAACCTTGAATAGACTATTAAAGAATTATCACTAAAGCTACAAGGTATGCATTCTTATTTTCCCTGTCTTTTAGTACATAGCTGGCATGTTTATTTTCCATTACTTTTAGTATATAACATTGCTGCTGCTTAGTTCAGATTTAAACGGCAGGTAGTTTGTACTCCCTTATAATAATTTATCTAATGACTTTGAAATGACGCCCCCAAATTTTCATCAACTTTAGCAAATTGGTTATGGAAGCTTTCATATGCAGCCCTAAAAGTTTCTTCTCCAGGTTACAATCTTTGATGCCAGATAATAACTTCTCCTTAGTTTCAATTTACAAAGATGAATTTCAAGTTTCAACTATGATTTTTTGAAAGCCTGATTTCAAATCACTTATAATTGTCATCTTTAATTAAAATGGGAATTGAAATCTGTTATACCTTTTCTAATATATATTTTTAACATTTTATTTGTAATTTCATTCAACATTGATGCTAGCACATGTCAGTTGTTCATAATATTAGTTTCAACCTTAGTAATGTTGGAATGGTAAATGCATATAGTTTCATCCACACGGTTTCAAGATCTATTATATGGAGAGAGATAGAATAAGGACGAAGGTGTAATACCATATAATGTATATAAAATGGATCTATAATCTTTGAACTATGAGTACTGTAATTTAGTGTTTTAATTTTATGGTTGATGAAAGCATCTACCTCCTATGTTCATATGGGTACTCTATCGTTTCTATATTAAATAGATGCAACAATCATGGTCAGTGTTCCTAAAGCTACAGCTTATCACAGCCTCCGTATTTGTGCCCTATATGCTCTCTCCTAACCCCCTTCATTAGGTAATTATCTCTACATTTATTATTATTTACTTCTTACAAGTTCAATTAAGTTATATTTCTTTTCTTTTTAAAAATATTATTTTATACCTGCAATGTTTCAAGTAATATATTTCATGTTTAAACGAGTGATTTTAAAATTATCCCTGGTAATAAATAATCCAACATGTCTGAACTTACAAAATAAATTTGAAATAAAACTATTGTAAATTTCACATTTGTCGTGTACCATGTCCGCAAAAGAAACCTATTACTTATTTGATCATGCCTGCAAAGTAAAAAAATTAAGTTCAAACTTTATATGGCTTGAATCGTACGTGTTTTATTTTTTGTTTTATTTTTTATGATGGCAACTTGCATTCGGAGAGTCGCCACTGAGGTATTTGGGATAACAAGAGGAAGCAAGCGAGAACCCAAGCATTCGTGGTGGTGGAATGACGAGGTGCAAAATGCTGTCAAAGAGAAGAAGGAATGCTACAAACGCATGTACCGTCATAGAAGCGAAGAGAACATGCACATGTACAAAGTGGCAAAGAAGACTGCAAAGAGAGCAGTGAGTGAAGCAAGAGGACGAGCGTACGAAGATTTTTATCAAAGGCTAAGTACAAAGGAGGGCGAAAAAGACGTTTACAGAATAGCTAGGCTACGCGAGAGGAGGACAAGGGACTTCAATCAGGTTAAATGCATTAAGGATGATAATGATAGACTTTTGGTGAAGGAAGATGAGATAAAAAATAGGTGGAGAGAATACTTTGATAAGCTTTTCAATGAAAAAAGTGATAGCTCTTCGATTGAGTTGGAAGACTTAGCCGATAGCAACAATAGACATTTTGTGCGGAGATTTCAAGAAACTGAGGTAAAGGGGGCGTTGAAACGTATGAAATCAGGCAAGTCGGTAGGGCCTGATGATATTCCTATTGAGGTGTGGAGATACTTTGGAGATGCAGGAATAAGATGGCTAACTAAGTTGTTCAACAATATTTTCAAATCAAACAAAATGCCAGATGAGTGGAGGAGAAGCATTTTAGTTCCAATCTTCAAGAATAAAGGAGATATTCAAAGTTGCACAAACTATAGAGGAATTAAGCTTATGAGTTATACAATGAAGCTTTGGGAGAGAGTTTGCGAGCAGCGTTTGAGGAGGTTGACAAGTGTCTCTAGGAATCAATTTGGTTTTATGCTGGGAAGGTCAACCACTGAGGCGATTTTCTTGGTTAGGCAACTTATGGGGAGATACAGGGAGCAGAAGAAAGATCTCCACATGGTTTTTATTGACCTGGAGAAAGCTTATGACAGAGTACCGAGGAGGGTTATGTGGTGGGCGCTAGAAAGGAAGAGAGTGCCATCAAAGTATATTACCCTTATTAAGGATATGTACGAGGGGGTTGTGACTAGTGTTAGGGCATGCGATGGTGAGACTAGAGACTTTCCAATTAACATAGGGTTACATCAAGGTTCGGCTTTGAGCCCCTATATTTTTGCATTAGTGATGGATGAAATCACAAAAGATATACAAAGGGAGATTCCTTGGTGTATGCTCTTTGCCGATGATGTTGTGCTGATTGATGAAAGTAGAATAGGGGTTAATCGACAACTGGAGTTGTGGAGGGAGACCTTGGAATCAAAGGGTTTCAGGCTTAGCAGAACTAAAACAGAGTATATGAAGTGTGAGTTTAGCAGTGTCAGGTCAGATGACGGAGATGTTACCCTGGCTGGTAGAGTAGTACCCAAGAAGGAATCGTTTCGATACTTAGGATCTATGTTGCAGTTTGATGGAGAGATTGATAAGGATGTTAGTTTTAGAATTCAAGCAGGATGGGTGAAATGGCGACTAGCATCTGGCATTCTCTGTGATCGGAAGATTCCTCAGATTCAGAAGCTTAAAGGAAAGTTCTATAGGACAGCAATCAGACCTGCAATGTTATATGGTGCAGAATGTTGGCCTACTAAGAGGCAACACGTCCAGAAGATAAGTATAGCAGAGATGCGAATGCTGCGTTGGAGCTGTGGGCATACCAGACGAGATCAGATTAGAAATGAGGATATTCGGGAAAAACTTGGAGTTGCACCTATTGAAGAGAAGTTAGTCCAATACCGCTTGAGATGGTTTGGACATATCCAACGTAGACCATACGATGCACCTGTACGCGCTGGAATTCTAGGTCGCGCCGAACGCCCAAAGAGAGGTAGAGGTCGACCTAAAATGACATGAGAGGAGATAATAAAGAGAGATTTAAGTAACTGGAGTTTATCGGAAGAGCCGGTAGTTGATAGGAATGCATGGAAATTGGCAATCCATGTACCAGAACCATAGTGTTTCTTTCTTTTTTTTTTTTTTTTTTTTTAGACTTTATTTCACGTTTACTGAACCTTTTTACTTTTTATTTACTATTTTAGATTTTATTTCACTTTTACTGAACATTTTTACTTCTTATTATTATTTAAAAAAAAAACCTTTATCGGACGACTTTTTATTTGATTGGTTATTTTAAACCCTTATATATATATTATTATCATCATTATTAATTTTATTTTAATTTAATTTTGGGTTCCATATCTAGCCAACCCCAACTTGTTTGGGATATATGGCTTTGTTGTTGTTGTATTTTATAGCCAAGATGAAACCAGATTTTTATATATGCATAAGGGAGCCAATAGTCTCTTAATTATGCAACAGGTGCGACCATCATGGTGGCTATTCCTAAATCTGCAACGTATCACCACCTCTACAATTAACGCCTTATATGCTCTCTTCTAATTCCCTCCATTAGGTAATTTTCTCTATATTAGTTATTCTTAGTTTCCCATGAGTTTAATGAACTTGGATTGTATTGATCAAAATGGTACATTTCATACATTTAAAGTCATATGAACATACAAATATTCTCAGAATACCGTCAGGTATGTAGTTTGGGTTACTGCTTAAAAATTTGCATTTTAGGCATGCCAACAACTTAAATGGTCATTATTCCAGTCAGTTGTAACGCATTATGAGTACAGATGCAAGCAAACCATGTTCGGCTTCTGTTTGCTCTATGATATATACACACAATATCAACCTAATTGGAAAGAATCATTAGAGGAGTTGTTGAAGGAAATATGGTTTTGCCTATTGCAAATATTTAATTTGTTCAAGTCAAGTATGTTATTTGATGCACACAAAATAAGTCTGTATGAAATGCAAGTCCACAGTTGAATTGTCGACACATATCCAGCATCTATATAGAAATCAGATTAAGTAATAGATTAATATGGTAACCCTTTGCACCGTGCTTATTTCAAACAGATAAACTTACGTTATGAGCCCAAAAATATCATATAAGTCTGAAAAGATGCTGATTATTTTCGATCAAATTCTACTAATAAAAGAAACCTGTTCTCATAAATTGATTTGGACTGTAAGCATTTGAAAATAATAAAATAAAGACATATACTAAGGACTATAAAATGTTTCCAGATAAGCTATTCATAATGATGAAAATAAGTAATATCTCTAAAATAAAATAAGTAGTTTCTTTTGAAATTATCGTATTCCTTACCATTCATCGAAATTACTACAACATAACTATATATCTGAAATATAACTTATGGAATTTTTTGAAAGAATTTCACTCTCATTTATTGGGTGCAAGCGTGTAACTATTTTAGTACCTGTACATAGTACAAATCACATCATGCATCTACATAACATACCGTGTTCTAAGTTTTTTTTAAAAAAAAAAACTTAATATGGAATATTAGATGAGTAAAAATTATGTCGCACACTGAAAATTTTATTGAATTGGAATAAATATAAAATTCTCTCTAATTTCTTTTGGAACAATAAATGAATATCTTTTCTGTTTTGACTTCAGCATGAGTATGCATATGTGCATTAATAAAAAAAATGAAACAATGCAGGATTTGCCTGAACTAACATAAGCTGCTTCACTTATTAAGGAATTATGATAATACCCTTATTCTCCTTTAGATAACAGGTGTAAAACCCTATTTCTAACTAAATATAATTAAACAAATTATTTAATATTATCATGCAACAAAATGGAGACAATTTCTTTCTGAATTACACATAACTAATGGATGCAGTCTACTTTCCGTAAGATCAAAGTTTGCAAATGCTGACCCGAACTTAATATAAAATCGACGCAAATTTAGCTATTTTCTTCTTTTTTAATTCTTATGTTAACAGATCGACAAAAAAATAAGTAAATGTGATTTTTCCTCAATCCTTTTCAAAATCGCAAGTATTGATTTTTAAGCTGATGCAATACAAAAGGTGGATACCCAGTGCCAAAGGCTCCCGTACTCAAGCGCGAGGACTTCCTAGACCAGTCTCCCGTTCTAGTACTATTCTCACGGCTTTCTGGGCTCTGGGGGCGGTCAGTTAGCGCGCATAGCCTTTCCCTCACATTGTGAAGAGGCCGGGGCTCGAACCTGAGCGCTCCAGATTACCAGCTGGGTAACCTTACCGTTGCGCCAGACACCACCTTATTGATTTGTAGTTGCACCGATGATATTTATGTTACTGCTACTACCTGAAATTGGCAATCCATGTACCAGAACCATATGTTATATATATATATATATATATATATATACACTTTATTTCACGTTTACTTAACCTTTTTACTTTTTATTTACTATTTTAGATTTTATTTCACTTTTATTGAACATTTTTACTTATTATTATTATTATTATTTAAAAAAAAATTGATTGGTTATTTTAAACCCTTTATATATATATATATATATGTATTATCATCATTATTAATTTTATTTCATTTTAATTTTGGGTTCCATATCTAGCCAACCCCAACTTGTTTGGGATATATGGCTTTGTTGTTGTTGTTGTATTTTGCTTCTATAGTTGTCATATGCATTTTTTTTTTCCTGTATGGTGGTTATGCATCATTTTTAGGGCTCGAAATTAAGATGTCAGTGGCTATGAGATAATCAGTTGAACTTGATTAAAATTAGTTGTGGTATTGGAGCTTGAGTTGGTAAGTTGTTTTTTTTTTTTAAAAAAAATTAAGCTGGATTATCTTTTTCAATTTGCAAAGTCATATCATATTTTTATGACTGCTTTGGTAAAGCCATAATTTGAGGTTGTGATATCACACTACAATGTTTGCGGAAGATGTTAATCATGTCTTTTATTTCTTTACAGCTTGATCCTTTTCTTCTTTGTTATTTTTTCATAATGTGGAATTAAACTGTGTTTTGTAACATCAACCGCTATTTATATATCAGTGAGGCATCAACCGTGATGGGAAATTGTGATTTAGATTTTCTAATGCCTTTATTACCAAGTTTTGGCCAACTTTGCAAAATATTCTACGATGAATAGATATTGAGGTTTTGCTTTTACCTACGAATATCTTCTGATTCTAGGAAGTCGATTCTTCTAAAAATTGATTTGCCATGTATTCTGTATAAGGGAAACCTCTTTTTTTTTTTCGTTGTTGTTGTTGTTGTTCGATACAGGCCATGTTTTGTTGCAAGACGAATCTGTTAGATTTTTGGTCGCCTACTCAACTACTCAGTCAACATGAAAAGTATGAAACTTTGTTTCTATATATTTTTCCCCTCTTTATTACTTCTGATTGGATAATAATGTTTATGTTGGGAAGTCGGAATGAGATTCTACTTATGTTGGAAGCTTTGAGGATTATTCCTGGTGCAAACAATGATACAGGATTGTATATATGGATGCGAAGGTTAAGTTTTCTCTCTCTCTTTTATTAAACTAATTTCTTTAGTTATAAAATAGTTGGTGTGTAAATAAAACAAATAAGTGATATTTCTACTTTAAACTATATCAGCATTATTGGTCTACCTAAATAAGTGTAGGCGAATGGTCACCAATTAAATCACAAACAGTTGGCACATAAAAAGCAAATATAATTAGTAACATGAATTGGAATGGAGAGTGATGCTTATCTGAAAGCTGAAATTGTAATACAAATTAAAATTGCAAATCTTTATATAATTAAATAGCCCAATTTCTAAAGATTTTAAGTCGCAAATTCTTGATTGAGATTATTTTGAATTATCATTTAAAAAATACAACATTTTTGAAATGAATATAGGTATGTTAAAATATGAAGACATAGCTGTAGGATTTAGGTTTCAGCTGAGAAGCTGCAACTGAAATGGAATGCTAAATATATCCTATTTTGACCACATTTTTGTTTCAGATCATTCAGGTGCTCCAAAATAACGCTAACTTGCAAGTTATTACCTTTATTTGGTACAAAATACAATAACAATGTTGCTAACGAGTTTTGATTAAAGGCAACACAAATTGCAACAATTGAAGTAGCCGAAATTCTACAACTGCTGGCCAACTCATTATTGACACCACCTGTTAATTTTTCTATCTCATTTCTCCCATCTCATCCAGCGACCAGCATTTATTTATTGATGTTTACCATTTTTGCCTCATGCTGTATGGTGATCATATAATCGAAAATAAGGTTGTAGTATCCATTTTGTATAAATACTGTATTGCTGTTTCAACATTCTCTTGTGGCATATGCTGTAAGGAAAAGATACCTAGGAATTTGTAAGGGATGTAGTAGAGTGATTTTCCTAGATAGGCATAATCTACACTAAGTAGATTAAGTAAAAAAATAGTCGATGGTACATATGTTTCATATGATGACCATAGTAAAAAAAAGAAAAAGAAAAAAAAAAGGTCAGAACTTTTGCTAACTGCTCCATTGTCATTTGGCACACAAACTATGGATTATCCGTTCATCATCCAAGATTTTGGATGTCAACAGAGTACCAGATATGTTAAATATCCTGCATATTGGAAATTTAATATGTATTTTCTAGGTTTAATAAAGTTGGTTATCTTTTTTTCCTTCTTTCCAATTACTTTTTATATTTCTTTGGGTCCATATATTGCAGTAACAGGGAATTGCAGTATGTGTTATATGTGGAAGGAGTACTTATATTGCTATGAAATAAGAACGGCAGAAGTTTGCTTATTTGGGAGACAAATCAAGGAATCGAGCTACCTATTCACCAGGCATATGCTTAGACAATTAGTACGGCTGCTGATTGCATGATAAAAAAATGAAGAAATACCAAATTAAGTCATATTTTAACTCATAACAGCTGAAAATTTAGAGGTTGATGAAACTAAGTGTTGTACTGTCTTTATATTCAAAGGATAGTCCCTTTTCGGGTCAGATTTATATGTATTTTTATTAAAACATAGCGCATCTATTTTATTTTTTGTTTATCTGATTAAATAGTTACTGGGATACAAACGAGTAACGTTAGCTATTTAATCAATGTTTCCAAATTTTATGAAAAGCTTGCAGGAATGGTGAATCATGGTGAATCATGGATCTTTTTCCAGCCAACAATATAATTAAAAAGTTTATAATGAAATGAACAATATGGGTATAAAAACCCTTAAAATTTTCTATGTTATTTTATTTTTATGCATTCTTGATTAACTTCATACTTATGACTTTGTATATGTGGCACGCATCCTTGATTGAGATCCCATCTATGACTGTATTTATGAATGGAAGGCGATGTAAACATTAATGTCAAACAAAAAAATAAACGGCGTGTTAGCATTTAATTATAGTCAGGTTTCAGGTAGATTAGTGATTGGGAATTCAATACGTTTTTGTACAAATAAAAATAATTTTACAAATAAATATTCCAATATAGGGTAAATCAAATCATGATAAAATAATCTTGACAGTTTAGTCTTGCAATATACCATAATTAGATTATCAAAATTGATCTATACTTTGGTTATTATATCTTTTTCCCAACTGACTTTAGTAAGCATGCACGTTAATAGATCATTTTCGCTAAGCAGTTACAAGTTAGATATTTTAGAGAAAACCATAATCTGAAATAAATATATATTATTAGCTGAATTTTTGTTATTGTTGCCATATACATGTACGGTATACAATATTATATAAAAAGAAAGTATACTTACAACTCATGTGCATAGTACTGGTTCACACTTGTGGAGAGGAAAGCACAAGGTGCTTTGCTTGCACCAGTTTATCAAGGCGGATTGGTGCATGCTATTCATTTACCAGTGGCATTTAGCGCATGTCATTGTGGGTGACATACTGATACATAATCATTCAATTTTGAGAGAATAAAATAGTTGTATGTGAAATAAAACATGAATTTGTTTGTATTGTTAACTATATAACCAAACATAACTGATACATAACCAAATACAAACATTACCATGGTAGCGAAAGTTAAAAAAAAAAAAAAACATCCTTAACAATGGCTGAAGCATGAGTTTGATTGTGGTGATTCAAACATTGTACTTGCTGGTTCAACCAAAAAATGTATTTTACTGTGATTCTTTTTGGTCAAGTGGGTAAGTGATGTATGTCTGCATCCATTAGTTCATTTGAAGTACAAAGTGATTAGTCAGCTAATTCAATGCTTGAACAATTTTCAACCAAGAGATCTATAAGTAATTGATATTGGGTAAAATACCATGATTTCGCTTTTCTTAAAGATGCACCGAGACAAGTCCATGAACCACCAACAACTTTATAGGTAATAAACAAGTAGTTTGTAAACTTAAAACCTTTATCAAAATTGAATGACACAAACATCAATCAAGCTTCTAAAACTTTTCAGACTATTTCATATAATTAATATTTAATTTATACATATTTTGAATGACCCGATAATACATTATATGTTATGTTGATATCCAGATTAATAGTCACCTTTTAACATTATCACATTTTTAACCCTTTTCCTTTTTTTTTGTGTGCATACAAGAATATAAATATAATTTTCTGGTTTGACCATAAACTTTAAAATATAACTATAGATAAAATAAGAGGCTAGCAGTTCGAATTAGGGCTGTTATTGGTAATGTTAAATTTACCATTATCATACCATTACCAGTCTGTCAATTAACATTTTTTAAGCGAAACCAGTATATCATTTTGTTTGGTATGATAACGTTAAATTTACTTTTTTTTTAGGGTAAATCATCCGTCATATTTATAATATAGGTATGCTCACGTAACATGCTTTACTACAAATATACAAAATCAAACAGATTGTTGAAAGAGTAACATTAAAAATAGATAAGTAGGGCCAAAAAGGAAGTTCGAGTGTCATGTAAATTATTCGTTATGCATAGCATAATTAGAAATTAAATTTTTCCTCCCCTATCTTCAGCCGTACAATGATTTAAATCTGAACTATTAATTATATACTACTATGAATTCCAACGAGCCATTTATAACTCAAAATAACCGGTATGAACTAAATAATGAAAAAGTTCAACAAAACCAAGCAGTTAATATATTATTTTATATGCATCACTGTAAATGATAAAAAGTTCATGGAAAAAAATCATTCCACTACTTGAATACACTAATCCTCAGTAAATTTCAAGGCTTTGTTACGATGCTATCCGAATTTAAAACTAATTGTATATTCAGTGTCATCGTTGCAAACATGTGCGTGCAGTATTTAGGTTACATGTTTCAACTTCCTTATGTAGTCATTGACCAAGCATATTTTGAAAGGATGATGTGTGATAATTTTTTTTTGTATAATTCTAGCTATTGTAACTGTTTAATAATTGACATCCTATAAGTCGAAACTCGCTGATTTTTCCCAGCTATATAACAAACAATAATTATACCATAGTTTTTTCAATATGCAATAACTACAACAAATATTATACTTCATTTCAGTTGTCTATCTAACATGAAACTTGCATGCTTTCTTTCTATAACAATTTATTTCAGGCCAATGTGAACCATACTTACAATACGGCTGTCAAATTGTCCTTTGGTGGTTTCTTATATCAATATAGAAACTGTTAAACTATACACTTCGACCGAAAACAGACCCGTCATCTACCTCTACTTCACTCTGCCATCAGTTTGTTTTTCCTCGCTAAACATAGGGTCAATACAACCTTTTTTCTTTTTAACCGTATATTTCATGCCACATAAAAAGGTAACTGAACTTTACTATTCTAAAAAACTCAACTTTCCCTCTATTCCAAACAAATACACCACTCTTACACCCATGGTTTTATCTCCCCTCCAACCCCTTCATGCCATAATATCCACATCCTCCCGTGTGCGTAGCACGGGTTCCAACCTAGTATTGCAAAGGAAAAGACAATCAATCTGCCACATGTCACTAATCCGAAAGAGGAAATTTTCATGAACACCTCAAGTCTATCTTCTTGTCTCTTTTATTTGTAAATAGATTATTTCAAGAGATTCATTCTTGGCCTAATTATTCTCATCGAAAGGAGCTGCATCCCCTATAAATACCTATTGTATTCATTGTAAATCGCTAGATCATTTTTCTGTACTTCTTTTCTCCATTAATAAAGCTTTTTTTTATCTGCATTTTTTATTTTCAAGCAACTTGTGTTATCTATACAATTAGATCTGGTAGAGCACAAGTTGTCTTTGCAATGTTAATGTTCATTAGCGATTGACCATCTGATTAGATTTAACAGTAATCCTAATTTTATTTTCCTGTTATTTCTATTCTGCAATTTTATTTCCAGCATTATGTTTTATTTTTAATCATTGAATTTATTATAGATCCGATTAGATTTGAATCTGTAGTGAATTCAATTGCAGTTTTAATTTGTTTTTTTTATTGATAATTGTAATTTGGTTGTCAGTTCATTTAGATTTATTCTGAACCAATTTGCAACTTCAATTTCTATTTCAACAAATCCTCAAAACGTTGTCTAACTCACCCACGAAATATATAAATAATAAAATTTAACTTTCCTCCCTGTGTTCGACCTGCATACTACACATCTGTGCGCTTGCAGTTCATAATAAAATTGCTTTTTTTAATTCATAGAAAAGTGTCAAACAGGTAACATATCTTGTATTATATGTTTTTGGGCCACTCTCAAATCAAAATAGTTGAAGTGGAAATATTAAATTTCCAAGCTATATTTGTTGTACGAAAATTAGCTCAAGTCAGGCTTCAATTTGGCATATCCTAAGTGATATACATTTTAGATTATGCCTGTAGCTACCAATATCATTTCGAATATTGTTGTAGCAAGTTAGGATATGCCTGCAACTACTAATATCATCTAGAATGTTGTTGTAACAAGTTAGGATATGCCTGTAAAAATAATATATGCAACCGATAATATCATTTAGAATATGTTAAGCTTCACTTTGGCTTATATATTAGCAAGTTGGGATATGCCTGTAACAACGATACATGCAACTACTAATACTTGGAATTTCAATCTCTACTTGCTACATGCATATTCTAAAATGTATGTCACCTAACTTGCTATAGGCATATTCTAAAAGCTAATATAAGTTACATGCAACTACCAATATGATTTTTTGTTAGATTTTTTTTTTGTATGGTATTATTCAAAAAATTCTATTTGTCAGAGAATTCTTTTTATTAGTATAAATTTTTGGATCAGTTTGTACCATGGATTTTTATTTTTATTCAACTTGAATTTATACCATGAATTTTTGTTTACACCACAAAAAGAACTTTTTACTTCGATTTGAATGCAATAAAAAATGAACTTGGATCTTTGAATGCAATTAAAAAGTTCTTTTTTGGATCAATTTGGCAATTCTGGAACAACTTAAAAAGAAACTGATGTTTTTTCCTTTTTCTTTTCCAGTCTATTTTTGATGTAAGTTAATTCTTTGTAGAAAATTTAAACAAGCCGGTCCGTAAGCCTCTTATGGCTTCCGAAAGAAATCGACATGTAAAATTAAGAAAACAAAAAGGTAAAAGTGTAGAGGAGGAACCAAGGCAGGACGAGCAAGATATCTAGGAGCAAATTATTGAACAAAATATGGAGGACCAAAATTTAGAGCATAATAACGAACATAAAAATGCCGAAAAGCAACATATTGGTGCTACTAGTGGAACACATGATACACAAATGGTATGCAGTGGACCAAAAACAAATGACGTGATTAGTAGTTATAACACTCATGTTGCTTCACTAATATGGAATGGAAAGGTACATTTGCAAAATTCTACTGAATAAATTATTTTATCAAAATAGTATAATATAATTTCAAGTTATTTTCTAGAAACGTGACACTTTGTTATGTGTTAATCATGGCATAAAGATTCTAAATTGGAAAATTCCGACTAATGCAACAATTTTTAGAGGATATTTGGAATCTTCAGCATTATTTCCTTTAGTGGAGACTTGTTATAGCTCGGCTAATAAATTACTTATATCTTGTTTTGTCGAGCGTTGACATCCTGAATCAAACACACAACACCAAAATGGCTAATTTGAAACGGTAATAAAATATTGCTAAAATTTTTAGAAACACCATTTAAGGGTTGTAGATTAGAATGTTGCAGATTTTTGAAACACTTATAGTATGTTCCAAATAGACAAATTGAAACACTTAGGTAGGTGTTTCAGATTGATAAATTGAAATGCTTAGCAAGTGTTTCAGATTAACGGACTGAAACACTTATTAAGTGTTTCAGATTAATAAACTGCAACACTTAATGAGTGTTTCAGATTAATAAACTGCAACACTTAATAAGTGTTTCAAGTTGATAATCAGCAACACTTAATGGTATTTCAAGGTGACAATCAGCAACACGTAATGAGTGTTTCAAAATGATAACTAGCAACACTTACTAAGTGTCTCAAAGTGACAATGTGAAACACTTATTGTATGTTCAAACTGATAATTTATCACACTAGAATTATATTGCGGATTTGAAAATTATTTTAAAATATACAATTCATACATTCAGTAACATAAATAGTTTCAATCACTATCCAAATTAAAAACTATAAAATATCAAAAGAAATTCCATAATGAAATTTACCATAAACAAATTACTATAAAACAGAGATAAATCATATCTTTTAAGGAACAAAAATTACAAGTATACCACAATAAATCCAGGTTACACAAGTATAAGGTTAACAATATAATATAAGTAATAGATAAAGATAACCAAACATGCTCGTAAACACTTTCTATGCACAATGCTTCATCATATTATCTTGTTGAAATCCAAATCTGCAAAAAGAAAAAAAAATCATATATTGTAATATACTCCCTGTATAATTTTAATCAATAACCCAGTTATAACAACCATGAACGTTAATACATAAAAAACAACTAATGCATTAAATTAAATTAAAACTTGGTTTCAAAACCAAAGTCTATACTCAATTTCAAAACTGAAAATGAGTACCACATTTTCAATTTCGAAAATAAAGTCAAGTCCAGTATTCGGTTCCAGTTTCACTTCAGAAGAGGCCGACTCTAAGAACTGTCAAACCCAACTCTAAATAAAAATGTCAGCAGAATAATTAATATATTCTATGTGAAATCTTTAGCTCTAGCATAAAACTAATTGTATATACTTGCTTTGCACTTCTATTCGTAGTTGCATGTGCTTTTGCACCTATTATAAAAAACGTAAAACTCTCAGTAAATGTACAATATTTTACGAATTCAAGACTCACCTTCTCATTCTTGTAATGTCGTTTGAACATCACTTTGAAGTTGTGCATTTTCTTTGAACTGCAAATATCAATCAATCTTCATGGTTTGAAACATGTTTATCGATCATTGATTAGCAAAAAAGTGCTTAGTTAACTTACTTTTCACTTAATTGTCAACTCGTAACATGTTTAAGTTAAACCTAGACAAACTGAGCAGCATGGCATATCAACCTGCACTACATACTAACAATTATTTACATTTTTTTTGCAAAATACATAGGTGCACAACCATAAAGATATGTACCATGTATTGTCTCTAATGTAATATTATTCTCTAATGTAAGCATTGGCATGTATACTAAACTTCGTAATCCAAATGCTGAAGCCTGTACTTGTTTAGAACAGATATTGAAATGATAAATAGTATATACACACGACTGTGCTTATAAAGGGTAGTAAAAGACAATACCGCTTAACATTGTCATAAGCACTTGCTGGGTTGTAAAATCTACCACCATACCAGTTGCTTTAGACTACACAAAAGCACCAAAAAAGTAATAATAATAATAATAACCATTAAAATGACTGAACAAAAGGTAATGATAATGATATTGTGTTATTATCCACCAACATCAAACGCTATATTACGGAGCCTAAAAAATAAGTTAACTCATGGCTGCAATAGTATTTCGAAATGTTTGTACACAATATCATTACCTTGCTTGTTTGTACACAATATCATTATCATTATCATTATCAAATGCTACATTTCGAAAGGTAATAATAATAATAACTCATGGCTGCAATAGTATTTTGAAACTACAAAGCCTAAAAAAATAAAAAATAAGTTAACCAAGCGCAAAAATAATCTTAAATACTGAAAATATTTTCATGTGTAGAAAATAAGATATCAACTCTTTTGGTATCAAACAATACAAAATGTTGATATTCAGTGGCACCTAATTGCAAAATAGCTCACCTGATACACTTCAAAAAAGTACCCAGATTTGGTCAAAGCAGAAGCGAGCATTAAACTCCAACCATCAAGCCTGACGAAACCAATTGATTTTTAAAATCCCATGGAGTCATGATGAAAAGAATCTGAGATATTTGATAATGTCTTTAATTAAAAGCAAAAGAAAGATTTTTATATGCCAAAACGAATGAGAGGACCATTATGTCATGATTTGTTATGTAGAGCAGAGCTAGAGTGGATAAGTTTCCTGAATGCGTAAAAGGATAACCAGTATATTTTGGTTAGTTGATGTATCCAGAAAAACAACCACAACCTAGTCTTGATTGATTCCAATGATATAAATATGCTATGGGAAGAATTCTAAGAAAACTCGAATGTTCATAACAGAAAGTTGAATTTACAAACTATAGGAATACTTTATTGTATTATCTCAAATAATATTGCATGTTGACTTTTGCTATCATGTGACAAGCTTTAAAAACAGAAATGTAGTTTAAAATATTTTGACCAAAGAGGAAGTTCGCCTGTTTGGAAGTTTATAGGTGTTTATCAAAAAGTACCTTTTCAAAATGTTATCCATCATCTGGGATGCATGCTAGTGAAAAATATAACCATACTAAATGTTTAGAACAAAGCATTACTATTCACAGTAGAGCATGAAGATAAAAAACGATTAGGTTCCTGTAATTCAATAGCATAGAAAAAAAATCAGGAAACTACCCTAAATTCAATGGACCAAAAACCAAACAAATTAAAAAGGAGATATTAGAAATTTACCATATAAAAAATTCAGAAAGCCGATGCCTTAAATTCCTTAAGATCGCTTCATGTACTCTCCGTAAGAATCACAAAGTAAAAGCAATTACTTTAACAGTAGGAGAACATTTGACTTTCATGTCCTTTATATTTTATTTTACATTTAAGTAGTTCATTAGACATCACACATGTAAATAAGAAGTTATTTAAGAGCTAACATAGAGAACAAATGGGTATGGAGTCACCCACATTCATGGAGCTTATATACCTTTTTGAGCAGAACTGGTTGCAGTGTCCCAAAGATTCCCATATTCATGGAGTTTTACACCAGTTTTTTGCTTTTTATTTATAGGCAAAGACTTGAGATTCTGTAGCTATTTTATCTTTAATAACAACATAGTCTGCTTTTTATTGACACACAAAGACTGAAGATTCTGCTAATGTGCTTTCTCTTCTTTAACAAAACAAATTGCATTTTTACTGACAGGCCGAGACTTGAAGTTATGCTCTTGCTTACCTTTCTGTAACAATACATAATATGCTATTATATGGCAGAAAAATCTTGAAGCTATGCCGCTGCTTACAAAAAAAACTTGAAACACCTTATCCACTTATTAATTAGCTTATAAGTTAAAAAATGAGAAAAGTGACAATTTTCTATTTATGACTCATTATCTTATAAGTTAAAAATTAGTTTGTTATAAAATTACACAAATTACTTGCATGATTGATAAAGTTCTGATGTTTGTTGAACTTAACATGTTTAATAAGTCTAACTCTAACAAATACTGCTTGGAAAATCATGCAAACATGGTACACAAGAAGCAAATAATAGTACCTTCTGTCATTGTCTCCACAGATCCAATCATCCTACTTCAGTAAATTTCATCAGAAGAAAGATCGAGCAAATAAAATTGAAATATTAAATCAACTACTGGACCACTTAAATTGTAGTTCATATCTAAATAACAGTACCTTCTGCTACCGTAAATTTCATGGTACATAAGAAATATTAGATCAACTACTGGACCTGTTAAATTGAAATATTAGATTAACATAGTACACAAGAAGCAAATAATAGTACCTTCTGTCATTGTCTCCACAGCAACAATCATCCTACTTCAGTAAATTTCATTAGAAGAAAGATCGAGCAAATAAAATTGAAAATATTAAATCAACTACTGGACCAGTTAAATTGTAGTTCATATCTAAATACTTAGTCTCTGGCAGCGTTAAATAATATCATATACTTGATTCTAATAAAAGAATTTTCATATTCAATTTAACTTCTTTTTAAATAAATTCGAATTAATCAAATTCAAATCATAAATCCTTACGGATTTATTTTAGTTCAATTTATATTTTGAACATCGGAATAAATTCCATCGTTTATTTCTTTAAAACGATTTCCCCATATCTATTTTTAAATTCACATTTGAATTTAAATATTCAAATTATCCAATGATAATTTTTCCCATTTCTATTTATAAACATTGTTTATAAATTCATTTCAATTCCCTGGTTATCCCATGACAATCATTTCATTTTATTTATAACACTGTTTATAAATTCACTGCGTTATCTAATTTATAAACATTGCTTATCAATTCAAAACTTGTTTTTATTTTACAAAACAAGTAAATATTTATAATCCATTCAAAATTCGAATTCTATTTTTGGAAAAATAGATTTCCCTTTTAAATCTCTGAATATCATTTTACGATATTTTATATAAACCAACATTTAGGGCCAGTGACATTTAACCAATCAAAAACAACCAATTATCAAGCACATGTTTTCCAACACATCATATATGATAATATATGTGAAAAAAACAAATAATAATCTTTTTGAGGAATCCAGTCGGATTCCTCCAACCTGTTTTCCCTGCATCCACAAACGTTAGCCAACATAAATAATACCCATCCTGCTTCGAGGCAGGATATCGCGGTATAGAAGGTCATCCACTATCATAACGTGGGGCGTATAGGGTCATCCGCTAAAGGTACTGCGGGAACTATCCAATCACCAATATATATATATATATATAATAACCACAACCACCAATCCTAAATAACTAATATATATTTATTAGCCAGAAAATATTTCAACGCATCCAAACGACCAACGAACAATTGTTTTAACGAATAAAATAGTTATAAATAAAAACAGAGTGAGATTTACTCATCGTGATTTTTGTTTGCTGAAATATCCCGATTAACTTCCAAATCATCTCGGCTATGAATCGTCTTGAATAAATATATACCTACGATTATCTAATTTTATTCATCGATTACAATTTATTTATTTAAATTAACGACTAACAAATAAATAAATTAATTCTTCTATGTATTTTGAATTTGGTTAAAACGTATACCTGCTTCTTTGTAACTAACTTGATCAACTATGAAGCAATCTAACCAATCACCGATTAGCTCCTTCTAACCATTGTCATTTCGAATCACAATTGATCCCCACTGCAACTCCACAATGCCTCAAAATCCATCAAAGTCCATGTCCAGACCAGTCTCTCCATTGACAACCATTCATGTTTGCATCCATCCTCCAATTATCTAACTGCTGAACCCCTTCAATAAAACCTCTCAACATCCAGTTCAACCACCAGACATCGCATTCCAGTCTAGTTTGTTATCTTTGCATCGAACTCACCCCATCACTCCACTGTCTTGCTTCAAACCCTAAGATATCCCACTATCAAAACAGTAGACCAAACTCCTCAAATTAACAGACCTGTATACCTTTTAAAATCAACTAAAAACCCAATTCACTAACGTCATACTCCACCTGCAAAGGCTCCACAAATCTTCCATTCATATCTCCTCATTGTTGCACTATCGACTACTGCTCAAAACCGCGACCTACACCAAAATACAGTCCGCACCCTTTAAATAAATCAATCTGTTTGCACCCCTCTGAAACCCTCTCGCTGAACTCATGAACTCCTCAGATCTAGTCCACACAAAGTGAATACACGCGAAAGGAGGAGGGTTCGATTCCCTGCCTCACTGTTCTCTCTAACTTGATTTCCTCCAAGCCAACACTGCTTCACCAAATTGAGGTAGAAGGCGTGAGTTTTCTGTGATCGATCCCTCCGAAACTTCACCACAGTTCAAACCTCGCACCATCCCAAATTGCATCGCATTCAAGCTCGAACCTCCCAAGCTCGATCGCACTCAACGTTGAGTCTTTAGGAGATCTTGCGCTAAAAATTTGATCGCGATCCCCATCCTTTTCCGATCCAGAACCCTTCGTTCGCGATGTAGATTAGGATCGATTCTTTCTCTTTTTTTTATATACGAGAATGCCTTTGATTTTTAATACTTGCAAAAAAGAATTTATTTTGAAAGGAAGTGACTTGATTTGTTTCATTGAAGGGAAAATGAAAGAATAGAAGAGGGATTTTATTTCTGTTTGGAATGATGGGAGAAATATGGCATGGTTTTATAAAGGGGAGAAGAGGACATCGTTTTCACATTGTACATAATAGGGTAGCGAAAATCAACTTAGGCATTAAGGAAGTAGGTTTGCATAAGGTACACTATATTAAATTGTGATTTGATTTAAAGAGATTTTGTTTCTTTTTAAATAGATATTAATTTGATTTCGAACCTATCCACAATCAAATATCTCGGGGTTCATAATTAAAAATCGTGAACCGCTATTTTAGCATACCGACTGTCGTTCCAATGTAATAACGGTGTTCTAAGCCTAACAGAATATATTCTGAAATTAAATTTGAACGTGTATATATATATATAATAACCATAATAAATTTATATAATATAATTTACATTCAAACAAATAATTTCTCAATAATAAATTATTATTATTACCGTATATATTCAAATAGAATTTATACCGGTCATCTGGATTGTTTTGATTCAGTTTTTAACTCCGATTTCAGTTATATTTCATATTTCGATAATTTAATATATTCGATATTAAATCAAAATCGATATTTAAATCGATAACATAACTATAAAAATTCAAGTATATTATCAAATAAATATTTAAAATGATATTAAATATTTAAAATAAATGGATCAAAAATCCGGGTCGTTACATTCTTCCCCCCTTAAAAGAATTTCGTCCCCGAAATTACTAAGGTAGGAAAAATTCTACAAGCCCATTAACTTTTCAAAAATCCACTTATGTGGAAACTCAACCTTTCATATTTCCACAACTTAAGTTCTACCAAAACATTTGGTTTCCATTTACATTACACATCCTCTATACTGACATTCATTTGTTTCAAATGATTTACAATCAACATATTCACATCCGATTCATATTCCATTCAAATTGATTTTAATCAATTTATTCACATCAATCCATTTAACTTGCTTAAGTTAAATCTAAATTCCATAATTCAAATCCCCGAGTTTTCATTTCAAATCCTTTTGAAATCCCATAAATATAGACAAATATTTATTTCTATCACAAGTTCAAAACATTTGAATATTCAAACCAACTTGTTATATTTTAAACAAACTTTCAACAAAGCTTTTCTAAGGTAGCAATCCATCACTTAGAAACTCGAAAATGAACACTGATGATGCTACAGTCATCATCAGAATTATTTTCTAGCCACTGAAGTGAGCTCAGTGCTTTATACTTTCAAAATCCATCTAAAATGGTTTTTAATCAAATAGCCTTTCAAAACAAAGTTATATTATTTCAATATACTTCAAAAAATATTATTCCAAACACCTAGTATTTTAAATTCTTAATTCTGATTCTGAATTCAATTCCAGTTCATCTCATTTGTATATATCATTCATATACAAATTCTATTTGGTTATATATAACCATTTCAATTTTTATAATCTCATCTGATTATAATAACAACCAACTCATCCATATATTATAATAATTTCAGAAAATTATTCCTTTTATATCAAAGTAGAATTTTGGGTAAAAATTATTTTCATTTACCCACTTAAAAACAATATCGTGTTCAATCTTCTGTTCAAGTATTTACAAACTATTATCGACATCATAGCGCCCCACGATTCGACCAGAATTCATAAACCACTTAACAGATTAGCCAACACAATATAAAATAGTTTTTATATCAACTAACAAATACGCTCTCTTGTATATATACTCAACTCATGCTAGGGTACTACTGACCCTATTTCTAATGAGCACATGCCACCCAAGCCTAGGTATTCTCTCAACCTAAGCTCTGATACAAACTGTAACGGCCCGTATTTTCGTACTATCTGAGTTGACTGATAACACCACACGTCCAACCCAAATGACATAGAAATACGAATGATTAGTAGAAAGAAGTTAGAGGATGAGGAATAGAGAGAAAGAAAAGTTAGAATAGAAGAAAAAAATGAAGAACACAAATCTCACAGCGGAACGAATAAAATATATTAAATAACATAACTTTTGAAATACAAATCAGTAACTGTATATACATACCATTATCAGATCACAACAGTTATTCCTGGAACAGTCATAAACACCTGTTTCCAGATACAATATAGTACACAGCGGAAATATGATAGTCTATAGCTAACAGTGAAGCCTCCTGCTTCAAACTCCTCCAAGTGAATCTGTTAAATCCCAACTACTTGACCGCCCGTACAAATTTGGGCATCCAAGAGTTTAGGGAAAACAAACAAAATAAACTCTGGGTCAGTCATGGGACTGGTGTGAGTAAACTCCAACCATTTGTTTAACTTTCAAAATCCTTTCGAAAGAAATAATAATCGTAAGACTGATCCACACATAAACACAGATGATTTTTACCTTACGATAACCCAAAATATTTTTGAATCAAATCCAGTGATATTAAATAATGTCTACATCAAGTAAATAGAATCTAGCGGAACGCTTGCATCTCGCGCTCCATATATAATATAAAACCAAAAACCGCAGGGCGCTTATTGGACATTGGATTCAGACTATGACAAGGTATGGAACCACCTGCCGATAGTGTATCTCTAGAGGAGAATACACTGGGTTCAAAAAGAACATCTTGCAACCCGGCCCACACATGACCGACCACTCATTTCGCTAGAGTGCATCGAATGTATATCACCAACGGTTGGGATCAGCAACCGTTTCCCGAAAAGGGACAACATCGATAGATTAAAGAAGTAAAAGGAATTTCTCTAGATAGATGATTATACACCCTAATAGGAGCGACCCATATAGCCATGTCGTCTGCCCGATTTTTGTCATTTCCAGGTTGTTGAGGCTTGAGGCTACGATTTCTTATCATTCATTGATAGCACAATCACTTTGAATGCCACATTGTCAGATCCGTAAATCATTAATTGATTTGCACAAATATATTCTGGATATTATGCTAAGAGAATAAATTCTCCGCCACCATATATATCTATACAGACCAACATATGCGATCATTGGAAATACTCTGTCAGACATTCGTCCATACTTTTCGTTCTAGGTCTGAACGAAACCGAAGGCACAATTCTATTAATAGAAAAAGTCCTTGCACTTTACTCCATCTTAGACTATCTTCATATAATCTGATTCGCAACGCTACTACCAATACGGAGTGGTTCACGGATAATAATCCAACCGGTCTCTCCATATTGACAACGATATTGGCAAATACTTTGATAGTCGGTTATTTAACTATCGAAAAAAAAACTCATTCAAACATCAAACAATCGCTGGGCCCCTTAATTAATATTTTTTATTAATTAATCACTTCTCCATTTCCTGATCAATATTTGTTGACCAAATATTTTTAATAATCATCTTGGTCCTTTACGCTATTTGGAAAAACATTTTCATATCTCGCCTTCTTTTATTTTCTATACTTAGAAAATATTTTCTATTTATAACTGGAGAACATTCCAATTACTTATCTCTTGCACGACTCATTTAATTCAACTCTCAGGAAATATATATTATTATATTTCCAAAATTCCACTTATTTGGGTTAAAACGAATGTTGTGTAAAACATCGTTACAAATAACCCAAAATGTTTCATTCAACTATCTTTTATTCAACCATTGATCTTCGAGACTGGATCTTGCTATTTATCGATTAAAAATGAAATCAATCGAGTTGGGGTAAAATTACCTCTCAGACCTTGACTGATAACATTCTTAGCTTCAAAACAGACAAGACCATTATTCCTGAATAATCAACACCATAAAAACCAATTATTCATTTATAAAACACGTATACATTTCTCTTTCTAATTTTTTATTAGATTTAATTATAAATTTCCTTTTTGTTTATAGTATTCTATTTTCAAGTTCATTTCCTTATCGAATTCTATATATATATCGATACATTGATTCTTAACTATCAAAATTTCTTAAAAATATTCTAACTCCTTAAATTTTCGGAAAATTTCGCCATAACCTCCTTTGTACCGGTTGATAGTTCAAACCTCAACTCGCCTCTCTAGGCCCTTTCCATTCAAAAGAAAATCAAAAAGCTAAGCGGCTTGCCGATTTGGCGCATAAAACCTCATATGGAATTTAAACGTGTACCTTTTTGTAGGGCACATAAATTAAAATCTTCATACACTTCACTCCATACCTGTCTAACACATATCCAAATATTTCCATTTGGTTTCAACCCAATCCATTCGTCTTAACCCAATTCGCTAATTTATTTTTTTAATAGCTATATTTGCCTATTTCACTTCTTATTTGAATATATCACATTCAAATATATTTTAATCTACTCATGAACCCAATCTAATTCCCTTTTCAACTTGATTTACATATTCAATTTCGAATAAAAATTCTTAAATCTCTTTCACTTATCCAATGCCCAACTTCGATTCAAATCTCGATTAACTATTTATTCTTCAAACTAGTTAAATCTATTTAATAACTAAAAATCTAATTTTTTTTTGTTTCAAAAATCATTTCACTTACTTCACTGGAGTTCATATTTATTTTATATCTCCAGTCTGCATTTTTCTAATGGAAATTCGGATTTTATTTACTTAAAATCCCTTTATTTATTTAAATAAACCGTTATGGTTTTATAATGGTTATTGCGCTGTTTTTCTGAAAATTTGATTTTGACATAACTCAAAATTTATTCGACGAAATCCGGATTTTTCTCTTTCATTAGAAAACTATTATCAAATCGGTCCTGACGATTCTTGTTTCAAAGAATTCCGACTTGAATTGAGTTCTATCTACTCAATTTAAGTTCAAAACGCCAAATTACGAACTACCGCGCTGCAGCGAGTTTGTTTTAATTATATATATATATATAAATGTTTAAACTTCGTTTATAATAAATTCTAACTCCATTCTGATATATTTATAATATATATATCAAATCAGTTTCCCAATTCAACATAGTATTTTCGATTATCTATAATTGTCGATTTTTCCTTACTCGGTAATATATTTATTTATACTTCGATCCTCTATATTAAATTCCAATTCCTTTTATAAATAAATTATTTATAAAATTAGATATAATCGAATTTCAATTATAACTCCTTTGGATTTTTCTCAATTCAGTTTATATTCTAAATCCTGGAATATAATCAATTATTCTATTTTCAACACGTTTTCCAATTTCACTTTTTAAATTCTTTCTTGAATTTAAACTTTTAAATTATCCAATGATAATTTATTTCCCTATTTTTATAAACATTGTTTATAAATTAATTTTCTAGTTAAAAATTAAAACAAGCTTTCCTTTCAAATACCTATTTGAAACCCAACCCCTTTTATATTCTGAATTTCGGAATAAAAACTATCATTTCCTTTTTTTCGAAATGATTTCAATTTATACTTTTAAATTCATATTTGAATTTAATATTTCAAATTATCTCTTGATAATTAATTCATCATATTTATAAACATCGTTTATAAATTTCCTTGTCTTATATATTTAAACAAGTTCTATTTAGAAATCTATTTACAACCAAAATCTTATTTTGGAAATTTCTATTTATAATAACTTATATATATAACACCCAATTTATTTTCATATTCAATTCAACTTCTTTTTAAATAAATTCGAATTAATCGAATTCAAATCATAAATCCTTACGGATTTATTTTAGTTCAATTTATATTTTGAACATCGGAATAAATTCCATCGTTTATTTCTTTAAAACGATTTCCCCATTTCTATTTTTAAATTCACATTTGAATTTAAATATTCAAATTATCCAATGATAATTTTTCCCATTTCTATTTATAAACATTGTTTATAAATTCATTTCAATTCCCTGGTTATCCCATGATAATCATTTCATTTTATTTATAAACATTGTTTATAAATTCATTGCATTATCTAATTTATAAACATTGCTTATAAATTCAAAACTTGTTTTTATTTTACAAATCAAGTAAATATTTATAATCCATTCAAAATTCGAATTCTATTTTTGGAAAAATAGATTTCCCTTTAAAATCTCTGAATATCATTTTACGATATTTTATATAAACCAACATTTAGGGCCAGTGGCATTTAACCAATCAAAAACAACCAATTATCAAGCACATATTTTCCAACACATCATATATGATAATATATGTGAAACAAACAAATAATAATATTTTTGAGGAATCCAGTCGGATTCCTCCAACCTGTTTTCCCTGCATCCACAAACGTTAGCCAACATAAATAATACCCATCCTGCTTCGAGGAAGGATATCGCGGTATAGAAGGTCATCCACTATCATAGCGTGAGGCGTATAGGGTCATCCGCTAATGATACTGTGGGCATCCGCTAATGGTACTGCGGGAACTATCCAATCACCAATATATATATATATATATAATAACTACAAACACCGATCCTAAATAACTAATATATATTTAATAGCCAGAAAATATTTCAACGCGTCCAAACGACCAACGAACAATTATTTTAACGAATAAAATAATTCTAAATAAAAACAGAGTGAGATTTACTCACCGTGATTTTTGTTTGCTGAAATATCCTGATTAACTTCCAAATCATCTCAGCTATAAATCGTCTTGAAAAAATATATACCTACGATTATCTAATTTTTTTCATCGATTACCATTTATTTTTTAAATCAGCGACTAATAAATAAATAAATAAATTCTTCTTTGTATTTTGAATTTGGTAAAAACGTATATCTGCTTCTTTGTAACTAACTTGATCAACTACGATGCAATCCAACCAATCACCGATTAGCTCCTTCTAACCATTGTCATTTTGAATCACAATTGATCCCCACTGCAACTCCACAGTGCCTCAAAATCCATCATAGTCCATGTCCAGACCAGTCTCTCCATTGACATCCATTCATGTTTGCATCCATCCTCCAATTATCTAACTGCTAAACCCCTTCAATAAAACCTCTCAATATCCAGTTCAACCACCAGACATCGCATTCCAGTCTAGTTTGTTATCTTTGCATCGAACTCCTCCCATCACTCCACTGTCTTGCTTCAAACCCTAAGATATCCCACTTTCAAAACAGTAGACCAAACTCCTCAAATTAACAGACCTGTATTCCTTTTAAAATCAACTAAAACCCAATTCACTAACGTCATACTCCACCTGTAAAGGCTCCACAAATCCTCCATTCAAATCTCCTCATTGTTGCACTATCGACTACTGCTCAAAACCACGACCTACACCAAAATATAGTCCGAACCCTTTAAACAAATCAACCTGTTCGCACCCCTCTGAAACCCTCTCGTTGAACTCACGAACTCCTCAGATTTAGTCCACGCAAATTGAATACACGCGAAAGGATGAGGGTTTGATTCCCTACTTCACTGTTCTCTCTAACTTGATTTCCTCCAAGCCAACGCTGCTTCAGCAAATTAAGGTAGAAGGCGCGAGTTTTCTGTGATCTATCCCTCCGAAACTTCACCACAGTTCAGACCTCGCATCATCCCAAATTGCATCGCATTCAAGCTCGAACCTCCCAAGCTCGATCGCACTCAACGTTGAGGCTTTAGGAGATATTGCGCTAAAAATTTGATCGCGATCCCCATCCTTTTCCGATCCAGAACCCTTCGTTCGCGATGTAGATTAGGATCGATTCTTTCTCTTTTTTTATATACGAGAATGCCTTTGATTTTTAATACTGGCAAAAGAGAATTTATTTTAAAAGGAAGTGACTTGATTTGTTTCACAGAAGGGAAAATGAAAGAATAGAAGAGGGATTTTATTTCTGTTTGGAATGATGGGAGAAATATGGCATGGTTTTATAAAGGGGAGAAGAGGACGTCGTTTTCACGTTGTACAGAATAGGGTAGCGAAAATCAACTTTGGCATTAAGGAAGTAGGTTTGCATAAGGTACACTATATTAAATTGTGATTTGATTTGAAGAGATTTTGTTTCTTTTTAAATAGACACTGATTTGATTTCGAACCTATCCACAATCAAATATCTCGGGGTTCATAATTAAAAATCGTGAACCGCTATTTTAGCATACCGACCGTCGTTCCAATGTAATAACGGTGTTCTTAGCCTAACAGAATATATTCTGAAATTAAATTTGAACGTGTATATATATATATATATAATAACCATAATAAATTTATATAATATAATTTAAATTCAAACAAATAATTTCTCGATAATAAATTATTATTATTATCGTATATATTCAAATAGAATTTATACCGGTCATCTGGATTGTTTTGATTCAGTTTTTAACTCCGATTTCAATTATATTTCGTATTTCGATAATTTAATATATTCGATATTAAATTGAAATCGATATTTAAATCGATAACATAAATATAAAAATTCAAGTATATTATCAAATAAATATTTAAAATGATATTAAATATTTAAAATAAATGGATCAAAAATCCGGGTTGTTACAGTTCGGTAATCGGTATCAAAAGCCCGACATTCGGAACTTTAGCCACATTCGAATTGTCCAACAAGATATTTGACAACCTTATATAACGATGAATAATGGATAGCAAGGCATAGGTGTATAGGTACTCGATTCTTCCAGTGACATCCAAAGCGACTTTGATACGAGCCACCCAAGTGTCGAGCATTGAGCAATCAGATTACTGATTCATTTAATTCAATTTATAAAGTAGTAATAAAGACCTTACTGAGCAATGAAATTAAATCAATAAAAGCTGTGTAATAAAGTAGTCGAGTTTGATCAAGTAACCAAAATAGCAAGTAATTAAATCAATAAGCTGGGAATATAAACAAAAGATAAAGACCTAATTACTAAGCCATCAGCCGTGTTAGAAGTGATCCCTTCTTCACCAACCTTGATCAGCCCCTATAGCCAAATATTTTCAGTAATTAGACCAAAAATTAATTAAAAGAGAACCAGTATTCGAATTCAAGAGTTGCTGGTTAATAACAAAGTTAAACTAAATCAAACACAAGGTTAACCTTAATTATAGTGAACATTTTATTTTATCCAAATGTTATTCAGGAATAAGGTTTACAAGACGTATTAGACTTCCGATCATTCAAACAATCAAAGGTAAAAACCGTTCAAAAAATCAAAGGCAAACCATCCAATTTAAACATCATTGTATATCAAAAAATTACATTCCAGATCCTACCGATGAATTAGATATGAAAAGGACTTTGAGATTTACAAAGATGTATTGCTTTACGGTTTCCTGGAATGATTTATAAAGCAAGATAAGCATGACGATAAGCAGAGAGAATAGCAGCGTAGAGATCGACATTAGATCTCTAATCGAGAAAGAGGCGGCCTATTTGTGGATTTGGGAATGCTATATTTAGTCGTGTTAGATAAGCCAAAGGTTGGGCAAGCCAACGTGTGTTTGAGTTAGAATTGACAATTGATTAATATATAAATAATAATAGAAATAATATTGAAATAGTTTGGCAAATGATGAAACACTGAATAACCATTGCAGTGCTAGAAATGCCTAAAAACCATTTCAAAATAAAAATAGCATGTGTTTCTAATTCATTAATTTGGTGTAGTGACATTTCATCTACCATTTTGTGAAATGACTACAACATTAGACGATGTTGCTTCTCTGTTGCATATTCTGATTGAAGGATTACCGATACAGACATATGATTGTTCTCGGAATGATATAATTGATCTGGTAGTAGTAATTTAGGAATAAGTGACAAAAGTATCATGAATGACAATTGGATATAAATTAACATACACTAAATTATATGAAATATTTGATGGAGTGTCCGATAATTGGGAAGAAGAAAGAATAAAACACGCTGCTTGTGCATATCTTTTGTATTTAGTGGGCAATACACTGTTTGTTGACAAAAGTAAATCAGTGTCCATACAGTACTTGAATCAAATTGGTAATCTAGATGAAGTTCATAGATATTCTTCGGGTTCAGCGACTCTTTGTTGGTTATATAGATAACTTGGTCTTGCTAGAAGAATAGAAGTGAAACAAGTTGCTGGTTTTCTTGGATTATTGGAATCATGGATATATGAACATTTCCTTTATTTGCATACATCGACTAAAATTTATAATGAAAGATCGCCAAGAGCAGTTCGATGGGATCTAGCAAATGATAGTCGTGCATCATATAAGGAATTAAGGGTTTATGTTGATAATATTCAAGAACGTGAGGTATGTTATTAAGTTTGAGTCATGATTTTTTTTTTAATTTGAATGTAATGAAGTCATCAATTTTTTATTGCTATTTTAGGTTGTCTTTGACCCTTACATTCATGCACGAGAATTCCATTCATTTCCACAAATTGCTTGGTATTCGAGTTGTTTATTATGCTTGAATGTAGTAGAACCATATCATCCCACCAGTGTTTTACGGCAATTTGGTAGGGTTCAAAATATTCCACGTCCTATTATTCAATCAACCAGAAAAAAACTCATTGCGGTGCTGCTACTTCAACATATAAAGTGCTTTATGAGTTTGTAGAAAATATATGGAATGAGTGGCCAAATCATATTGTTAGTACGTAATATCATTCCACTCCTTTGCGTGAATCAAATAAAATGGTGACCAGCGATTACTTTGACTGGTATTATTCTTGTACCGCGTTAAGAGTCCATCCGGTTAATGAGCTAATTATTCAATGTAGTAGCCGACCTTCAAATGATCATTTATAGATGGTAATGATCGGTATATTTTTCATTTATATAGTTGCACTACCCTTTTGAATGCTAATCATATTGTCAATTTTTGTTTTAGGGCTATGAAGAACTCAATGATGTGCTTGACGAAGGAATAAGCCTGGCTTTGTCGCAACCGGAGGCTTCACGTTTGATTCATCCTGGTAGAATCTGCAAAGCAGTAAGTAAAGCAAGAAAGATTTGTACTCGTTTTGAGTAGTTTAAACAAATGGTTTTAAGTTAATGTACTTGTTGTTTTAGCATTTTGACTGTAGAACTTGTTTTAACATTGTCCATCTATTACATGTAATCTATGCAATTTATTTTGGCAAAGTAGAACTTGTTTTAATGTCATCTAGCAATTTGTAGAACTTGCTTTAGCAATGTCAAGCTAATATATATATATTTGCATTTATAAAATATATGTACAGTCAAGCAATGTCAAGTTATTATATTTACTGGAAATATATATACTCATCCTGGCAATATATATGCAATGTCAAGCTATTATATTCTGGCAAAGTAAAGAAATTTGATTTGCATGGAACCATTTTTACTGGCAATTTATTCCTTGCAATTTATTCAGTGGTGTTTACATTTCCAGCTCACGTATGCAGTGACATGATTTGCATGGAACCAACATTAAGGCTTGACATTATTTGCAAGGGACCCACGTTCAAGCATAACATGGTTAGTATACGTACATCGTCTCTTCCCAATTCTAAAGCATATAAAGTTCCCCAGTCATTGGGTTGCAATGACCTTGTAACAGACGACGTAACAATTAAACTCTAGGGAACGCTAAGCACGGGTTCCTTCAAGTACTACGTCAGACTGGGACGTGGATTCTAATATATTATCGTTCAGCTTATGCGTGGTGTATGGGAAAACTCTAGGGAAATCACATCCTTGTAAAGGACGGTATTTTGACAAGAACAACGTTACTGTAGGACGTTGTTATTACACAACCATCGTGGATTGTTGGCGTTGGTGATTGAAGCCAATGTTACAGACATTAATTTTACTGATACTTATAATTTCTGAAACACAGTTCAAATCATACAACAAAATATCCACATTTTAGACAATATTTATATATCAAACAACAAAATTAAACAAACCGCAAGATTCATATGAATAACAAGATTGGTAATTTAAGAGAATACAGATATCGTATACCAAGTTTCATACATTAAACAAAAATATAATTAGACAACACTCATATACCAAACAACAAAATTTAATAGTAACAAATTCATTTCTTTTGCATTTCTTTCCAAGATAGTCTTCTATTATGCAACAAATCTTCCCATTGTCCCGATTTCGCATGACGAACGTCACACTATTTTGAATAAATTGGGGGTATTGGATGATTTGACTCCAAAATTACCTGTACAGAAATTAAAGTATACAGAAAGTAAGAAAGTATAATAATAAAAAGATTAAAATTACCTGTACAAAATGACTATTATTTACATGCAGAATTCCAATCTCTACTTGTTGCAACAAAGAAGGTATTTCGCCTCACAATGGTGGTATAGTCAAACTCATTTGTTTGCTAATACTAAAGACTAATACATTGTATCGAGTTGCAGCAATGTATCCAACATCGGGAATAGTCATCCATTCACCCTCACAATCAAGTGAACTAAGCAATTTATCACTTCTACCTCGTTCACAGAATACTTGGTCGTAAAGATCTTGATGCACATAGAGCTCTTGAAACAACTCTCTGCGAACTTGTAACCAATTGTTTTCTCCCATTCCCAATGGGATGGTTATACATCTATAACTGCAATTACCGTCCATTTCAACATCAATGATATCTTTAACAAATATTCTCCAATTCTCCGGTATGTTACTATCATATAATCTGATCATGTTCAGAGCCACTTCAACCTGTAAGATTTTTTATAAAGAAATCAATAAACCAATTATTAATCTACGGGGTATAATTATGAATAAAATACCTTAGTTCGTCTTCGAACTGCTATTTTTTTACACCAATAGGGGAATCGAACTTTTGTTTTTTTACAACACTGCATTTACAGGAAACATTTTCGCACAACTCGAATGCACTAGGAAATCTTTTTGTCGATTTGTATTTTTTATTGTGAGATCTACCATGAGTTTTCACTTTACTAATTGGAGATGCAAGAGATGATGTTTGTGGATAAACAACTTGCTTGATTTTTTTATAAGCCTGCATTTGATGAGGCAATTCAAGTTTCAATACTTCACACAATAATTCTTCCATCTTCTTTTTTATATCCAAGTCTTTGGCTTCTCCTTTTACAATAACGTGCAATTTTGTCCAATGCACGTGAATTAAAATGATAGGTATTTCAGCATTTGGACCTAATTTCTCCATCTCATGTGTACATGGAAGTCTATGTACTTTGCGGATAACACAAGTGCATAAACTATTATTTCTATGCCCACTTGGTGGTATTCTTATAAGCTCGGCATGAATAAGCTCTAAAACCGCAAGAGAAACAACACCACGCAAGGTTTGAACTCCTTTTTATGGAAGACATGAGTCACTTTCAATAAACTTGTTTCAAATGAAGCTTTAAGTTCGGTAAAAGAAAGTTCAAGTAAGGCATGCATGATTTCCCAGCATCTTCCAAAGTTGCCTTGGCTTGTAGCCAAATGTTTTTTTAAATTTAGAATGAGCAGCATCGGCTTTGCAAATTAAAAAAAAAAAGTAAAAAGTCACTTCAAATTAGATCATCGTTCTGAAAAGTAAAATACAAAATGAGTAGTATTACCTATTTGAAGTGTAGTTTCCAAAGTGCGTAAAATTATCAATCCATGCACAAACAAATCGATCCTTCCAAGTATCAAACCAAGCTTCAAGAACATACTTTATTAACTTGTGATATTGTTTGTAATTTGCATGAAAGTCTTATAAATTCAAACTAAAGCTGTCAATGTTCTCCGAAGAACACAACTTTGCCCAATCTTAATAAAGTTGTTCTTCTCTTCTTTCTTCATATTCATTACTTATCTTTGGATAAATGTAAGAATATTTTTTTGAATATGCCATTTGCATAAAATACGAGCCGCTTGCGGGAAAACAATCCCAATAGCATTTATCAAAGCTATTTCTCGATCTGTAACAATAACACTCGGCATCTCAATATTACAATCAAGCATAACCAATTGTAAACATTTTAAAGCCCAAACATAATGATTTTCAAATTCAAATATGAGATATGCTACAGCAATGTAAAATGTCTAGTGCGTAGAAGTGACTCCGTCAATTTCCAACAATGGCATTTTATAATTGTTAGTTCTATATGTGCAGTCCATGACAAGCAATTGCAGGAATGTTCGTATCAAATCAATACTTGTAGGATGAGCCCAAAATATATCTGTAATTATGTCACTTCCATCTAAAGTATTGCGATGCCACTCAAAATATCATTTCTTTCAATTTGCTTAAAAGGAGTTGTATTTGAGAATGCCCAGTGCGATCTCTTTTTTTTTTGGCCAAAACAGTGTAGACTGTCTTTATTGTCATACAATTGGATGAATCAATTTTTTAATGTATGTAAAATAGCTTTTGGCTTCACCATATTTTTATACATATCGGTAGCTATTTGTTTTTCTTCTGTAGTTAATCTACCAATGTATGAATGTCCTTCGGTGCTATAAAGTGCATAATGGTTATAAACACCATATTACACATCTAATCGCCATTCATTTGAGGTAAGAAGTCTAACACCTTTCAATCAAAATGGACAATTGCGCTTTTTTTGTTCCCGTCAATCTAGGATAATTCGATTTTATCTCCTTATATACCTTGTATCTCCCACTTCTTTCACAACCATATAAAATCCTTGGATTTTTATTTATGGAATTAATATCTGATTTTAAGACAACTATAATTAATCTGACTTTTCTGGCTGTGCAATTAATCCACTCTTTCATTTTCTTCCTATTAGGAAATGTATATATAGCAAAAAAATATTAAATTATGTTAATAAACTAATTAAACATGAAATAAAATGAGTTAGAAAAACATACATCATAAATAATGAACTCATTGCTATATAATCCATGATAATTTCTTCATCATCATTTTCATGTAAAGACACAATATAAAAGAGAGAGAAAAATTGATCAATGAATTCCACCTAACACGACAATCTTTGGTAGAAAGCTAGGAATAAGTGGATTGTGAAAGGAGATACGAACTCCAAGTTCTTTCACTCGGTTATTCGTAAGAAGAATAGTCTTCTCACCATCCGTTAGATTTGTCGCCCGGACCTTTCCCTGGCTTCCACTCCTAGTGAAGTCAAAAATACCATTCTCTCCCATTTCCAATCCTTCCTCTCCTTTCCCTCAGTTTTGTCGCCTAACTGGTCCCTGCTTGCTTTCATACCTAGATTGATCCTTCCGTCGGACAGCTCTGACCTAGCCGTACCCCTAACTTAGAAGAACTACCAGCTTGCGTATTTGCTCTAAGCAAGGACAGTGCGAGTTGGTCAGATGGTTTCAACGGAGTTTTTTATAAGAGCGTGTGGCCTATCATTCAGGCGGATTTTTGCATCGCCATTCAGTCCTTCTCGGGTGAAGATCTCCATGCTGGTTGGACTTCCACCAATTTAGTCCTCATCCCAAAGAGTGATCATCCTACCTCTTGCTCAGATTTCAGACCTATCAGCTTGTGTAACTTCTCTAATAAGGTTATATCTAAGGTCCTAACCTCTAGGCTAGCTCCGTTTCTTGAGCGCATTATATCTTCTTCGTAGGCTGGGTTTGTAAAAGGAAGACTTATCACTGATAACGTCCTTTTAGCCCAGGAGTTGATTTCTCAGATTGATAAGAAGGTTTGTGGCTCTAATGTGGTCGTCAAGCTAGACATGGCTAAGGCTTACGACCTCATGTCGTGGTTCTTCATCATCAAGGTCCTCAGGGCTTTTGGTTTCCCGGAACCCCTTATTGATATGATCTGGAGACTTATCTCCAACTGTTGGTTTTTGGTTCTCATCAATTGCTCGGCTACCGGTTATTTCAGGTCCGGTAGAGGTCTCTGGCAAGGAACCCCCTATCCCCTTCCCTTTTTGTCATTGCTGCCGAGGCTATTGTTCGTAGACTCTACTCCCTTTCGATAGCTGGGCAGATTGTGAAAACCCGTAACTTCCCCGGTGAGGAAAGCGCGGATAGTTCGAGAATAAGCCACAACAGAACTCATATAAAAGAACATTTCATTGTATATTACAACAATGCATCAGATTACAAGAATATACATAGTATAAATGAATATTACACAGAAATATCAAAGATTTAAATTACAATTAAATACATAGCAGCGGAAAATAATACAATACACAACTAGAAGAGATATACGGATACAAAGCTTCCCGGATATCGTTCCAGCTGTAAACCAGGATCCTGTGAATATAAATCTGCAAAACCAAAACTACTAGCTGCCCGTGTCAAAATAAGGGCACCCAGAGTTTAGGTTAAAACAATAAACTCCAGGTCAGTCATGGGACTGGTGTGAGAACTAAAACAGTTATTCAAAACTTTATTTTAAATCTAGGCAAATCAAGGGACCACGCCGTATAACACGGAACGGGTTTCCTCCCAAGAATACCAGTGCATAAAACAAACAGCGCAATGCTAAATAAAGAAAAATGAAGCTGTTATAAGACCCAGGTCCTATCACACAATGCAACGCAAGCCGGGGGATAGGGTTTTCCCTTATAACAGCCAAAGAATGCTTGATACGTTTAAAATAGATTATTTGATACTATTATAAGTGCATAGTGTATAAAACAACTTCAAATCATAAGTATCAATCATAGGCGGCATGGGTACCATATATCATGTCGTCATACTAGTTCTACAATTAAAAACCGCAAATGTCACGTATTTGGAAATTGGGTTTCCATCTATGAACCGAGGCAAAAGATAGTCCTCAACCGATTCGAGACGCTCTAGCCCGCCCCTCAGGATCAGAGCTCGAGTGACCCTTGGATCCTCAGGGCCAGTCCACCGATGTGGATTAAACTTAAACCCTGAACATGCGTTTCCCCGCCCTATGGGGCGTAAACGAGCCAACTAAATGACTCCATCGGTTCGAGAACGACCGATCAATCCGAGGCGCCTCGCAACAGCAACAACCACATAAGTCAAACTCGTCAGGGCGTGTAAAACCACTGACGCCACTTCTAGCTAGAAAGAAACGCATGCCCTCCCTGACGTCCTCTCCCATTTTTGGTTCATACCGGGTGGGAAACTCGCGAAGCAAACGTTACACAAAGCTACGCCACAAAGGCCTTGCTTTGATCATCACCACAAGACTTTGCTTTTCAACAGAAGCCTCGATCAATTGCCACTTAGGCATGCCACACAGGCAATTCACTCCATGCGTTTGATATCCATCAATATATAACCCCTGAGCTCGTACGTCTCAGAGAAGGGCGTTAAGCAAGAGAATAAATTCTCCGCCGCCAAACAGATATATATTTAATAGAGATCAATCACACGGACTAAAATCCAATGTCAGACACACAGTCCATTTACAAGTCCGTTCTGGGTCTGAACGAAACCGGAGGCACCTAGTACCCCGCATATCCATCGATCTCCAAGTACGTCTGGACGATCACCAACTGTTTCCATCTTCTTGGGTGTACAACCCAATCAAGATCATCAGTAATTACCCAAACGACGTGAAGACCTCCGGTCTTCGACCATCGTCTTCATCTTCGACTTATCGTCGTATCAGTTATTCAGAATGGGATAAACCCGGTCTTCCCGAATAACTCGCGTATATTTTAAATAAGTGTCACACAAACACAACATACGCCTCATTCCAATTCATCAGTCACTAACAGTAAATTAATCAAGAGAATAATTCCCCAAATATTAACCCCGAAGGCCGAAACCAACATCAGATCAATATCCAGAAAACCATTCTGCTTGGCTAACCGACAGTTAGTTTCTAAATTTCACATTTATAGGGAAAGGTTCCCATAAATTTTATCCAAGATAAATTCTTTAAATTTATTCTTTAATCTATTTTTGAATATCAATTCAAACTAGTCGGGATTAACGAACCTTACCGAAGTAATCATTTGTTTTAATTTCCCAATCCCAACCTATTCATCCCATGAAGTAAAACTGGTTATACTTCATATCTAACACCACGGTGTTATCGGTAAATTCAATTACCATTTCACGTTCAAATCTAATTAAAGATTTAACTATCGCCTGGAGCAAAACTGGTGATACTCCATTTTCGATCTTTTCAATCTAATTAAAGATTCATTAAAACTCCACTTAGTTTTAATCTTTAACTGAGTTAAAGAATCAGTGTCATTTAAAAACACAGTTCACGATAAACCCCAAAATCACATTCATTAATTATCGGGTTAAAGAACGAGTGTTATTTAAAACACTGTCCACGATAAACCCAAAAATCAATATCAATTCAATTCCAATTAAATATCATTTAATTGGTACACTTCATTAAATCTAAATAAAAAGATTTAATCTTTTCTCAACTGGGTTCAAGAACAGTGTTAGTGAAGACACCATTCACGACAAACCCAAATCACATTTGATATTCAATATAAGGCTCTGAATAGAAAATATATCGGCTTATATTCAATATCAAATTCTACGATTAACAAATGTCGTATTGGAAATAACGATATAAATATATATCTTTCAAATTTCCATAACAACATCTGTATAATCACGAATTCCAACATCGAAATATTCCGAAGACAATTTCGATTCAAATCCACTCCAATGCAATCATTGGAAATTCTGGTTATTTTTAAAACCCTTTTCAAATTCAATTTATTTATTTAAAAATAAATAGAATTATATTTCTAGTTCAAAACTAGTTCATTTCGATAAAAATCTATTTTTATCTTTTCAAATATGGAGTTTTTCATCCCAAATCTTCACAAATCATTTCTTATGATTTTACACAAATTATTACTATTTTTAATAATTTTATTAAGGCCCGTACAGTCGATTTCCACCAACGGTCATCGAACTGCACTTACAGCGACCTTTTTCAAATTTGATTTGGACATAATTCCAAATCCAACCGTTAGATTTCTAATTTCTAATATTCTTTAGAAAGCTCTTTTCGATACGAACCCAACGGTTCCGGTTTTAGGAGAATCCGACGGTCGGATCTCCCGTTTTGTCCGTTTGAAATAAATGGTCGAAATTCACGAACTGCCGCGGCGCGGCGCGTTCTATTCAGGCCATTATATTATATATATAATATATATTTCGTCGATTTCTATTTAAAACGAATTATATAAATAGTTTTAAATTCGTTTCAAAAGCAATTTCAACTTCCTTTTCAATTCAAATCAAAATTGAATTCTTCTTTATAAATTCGTTTAAAATTCATTTCTATTCAATTCAAATTTCAATTCAATTTGAATTCATTTCAATTCGCTTTCAATTCAATTTGAATTCGTTTTCAATTCAATTCCTTTCGAAATCGTTTTCAATTCAATTCCTTTCGAAATCGTTTTCAATTCAATTCCTTTCGAAATCGTTTTCAATTCAATTCATTTCGAAATCGTTTTCAATTCAATTCATTTCGAAATGAATAAAATCGATATAAATATCGTTCACGTCAAAATGGCGTCAATCTAATCAACACGGCTTCATAAATTTCTATTTTCAAATATTCTATTTCAAATATTTCTTTTCACTAAAATAGTTGTTATTATCAAAATATTTCGTTCAACACATGACCAATCTCAATGGATGAGTACTGTCAACACATGAACCTTTATTTTATAATATTCTTTATTTTCTAAATTGGAATGAGGCCCAATCAATTACCATATAAAATTAATTATATGGATTTTCATACAACACATGTATATAATAGCACTGAAAAATAATCAACCATCAACCAAAGTGCACTACACTGTATAAGCATCAAATATAGATATCTAACGCTTATAACAGCCTGTCAATCAATCGATCGACATATTTAATCAATCAGGATGAGTGAACTTCAAATTTCATCCCAACACCCGTGTAGGGTTTCAAACAATCAAACACAGATTTTATTTGTGCAGTTGGGCGATGTGTGAAATTTATCGACCCAATCAAAGTCCTTCAAATAGGTGTACATAAACAAACCGTCCGGTTTGTAAATGAATATTTTATTTTATTCACTTCACGTTAAAAATTATATTTTTAACGATAAAACATTTTATTCCAACATATGAATTTCTATTCAGTTCATTCTTTAAATAAAATGATATTATTATTTATCTAACTTATTTTAGAAAATTTCGGCGGCATAACGGCACGATACTAGAAACGGGACAAGGCCCAGCCTTATCCCCGGTCTAGTGAAGGCCCACGCCATTCACACATCAATCAATCCAATTTCATTTCATCAAACAACCAAATTTCAATCAAATACTCTAACTAATTTTTGCAATCAAACAAACAAGTCCATGGTCTGTGGACGATTGTGTCGGGTACTACTAAGCACCGTCTGCATCCTAGTATATATATATAACTAGAAAAAGAAATTGAAAGGTGAGAAATTCTCACCAATAGCTATCCAACTTCCCCGGCACTCCTATTTAGAGATCTTTGTCGTTCTCGCCTTTTCGTCTTCTTCGTTGCCCGTAGCCACTACATATTTAAAAATCACATTTTTACTTCGTTATTCAATATATAAAAATCAAATTTTTACTTTGCTATTCTATATATAAAAATCGAATTTTTACTTTGCTATTCTATATATAAAAATCGAATTTTTACTTTGCTATTTTATATATAAAGTCGAATTTTTACTTTGCTATTCTATATATAAAAATCGAATTTTTACCTTGCTATTCTATATATAAAAATCCTATTTTTACCTTGCTATTCTATATATAAAAATCCTATTTTTACTTTGCTATTCAAAATAGAAAAGATTATATTTTTACAATACTATATACATATGAACAAATAAAACTGAATTTTCATTTCAAGACCATATATATAAAAACTGAGTTTTCATACTATGTTTTCTATTAAATAAATAATAAATAAACAAAACAGGAAAAACTCACTGCATTTTCCTATAGTTGCTCTGCTCGATTTGGAAGGGGGAATCGTGGTGCTGCATGGTCTAGAGGGAGAGCTCGCAGTCGGAGCCAGGGCGGGGGAGGTCTGGCGAGCTGCGGCGGTCATTGGGTGGTCAGGGTGGGCCATGGCGGTGGAGCGACGGTTTGGGCTGTGGAGGGGTTTCGGGTTTGGTTTCCAGAAGAGGGAGAGGGAGCGACGAGGGAGAGGGGGCAGCGGCGGCACGCTGGTGGAGGGTGCGGTGGCGAGGCGTCGGCGATGGGGAGAGAGACAACGGGAATCAAGATCCGATTTTTTTTCTCTACAGACCGATGGGAGGGAGAGAAATAGAAAAGGGGCGTTGACCGGGCTTGTAAGAGGAAAGGGCTTGGCCCATTTTATTTAAATATTTATATTTAATCCCAAAAAGTGCAGTTTTCGTTCTGACTCAGAATCGAACCCAACGACTGTCGCCTCCAGGGTAATACCCCCATTCCGAACACAATGGAATATGTATCGCAAGCTGATTCGACTGTTTCGAATAGTTTCCGTTGAATTTACATTTAAATCACTATATTGAATTTTAAACGTACTTTTCAAATTACCGGGGTCACATAACAACTCTATAAATTCTCGAAAAATATTTTCTAGCTTCGTATTGACGATACGGTCCTAACAAAACTAGTTTCGTCGAATTCTGAGACCGTTTGAAAAATGGCCATTTTCCAGTCGATTAAAATCAACTAAAACCGGTCAAACGCGTTTTCCTTCGCCACGCTCACATATTGATTCTAAAAATTATGAAATTTAAAACCCAGCAATAATTTGACATCACGGACCCAACAAAACTGGTTTCGTCGAATTCTGAGGTCGTTTGCAAAATTCCCATTTTTAAGGGCCTGAATTCCATAGCGACTATTCAGAATTTTCAACTGGACATATCTTTTGATTCCCGCTATGAAATCTTGATTTTTCGGATTCGTTGGAAAGATATTATCAATTAGATCCTAATGTTTTTGGTTTCACTAAAATCCGGATTGTTTTGCACCCGGTACATTCAATTGAAGTTTGAAATCGAATTATCGAACTACCGCGCCATTTTCAATTCCTTTTATAATTATAAATAATTATATATATCCTAACGACCGCGCGTATAATATATACGTTCGAATTATATTCAAAATAAATTTCTCATCAATATTATTTAAAATAATTCATTTTAAATAATCAAAATTCGCTAAAATTGCCAAAATAAAAATTTTAAACTGGCCCAGATTTTCGGGTTGTTACAATCTCCCCCACTTAAAACTTTTCGTCCCCGAAAAGGAACAAAGTCGAAAGTGGTTTGATTAATTAACTCAACGTTCGATCTGGCTTCCGTTCTCCAACTCTTTAGTTTCTGAGAATTTTCAAAATTTCAAAAAATTTGGCTAACACCCTAAATTTTTGAAAAATTTCTCCATAACCTCCCCTGCAATGGGAGCATCGGGAAATCTCAAATAGCTTCCCCGGTCCTTCTAATCTCAAAAAGAAAAAAGAAAAAGCCAAGCGGCTAGCCAATAGGCTCATAAAATCATCATCACCCAAACAAAACAGTAAATTATGTAGTAAACATGTACCTATTTGTCGGGCAAACAAATTTTATTCTCTGCTCTAGCCTCCTTGCTATGACCTGTTCAAGGTAAGTACAAGCATATGCAAGCAAACACAACCAATTTTCAATATAATTCAATATTTGATTCAATTAGGCTAAATGGTTCAAAATTAGCAAACAAATAAACAAACAACCCAAACATCAATCAATTAGTGAATTAGAGTTTCAAATTCATAATTTTGATACATATACAAAAATCATGTTTTTGATACCAAATCACAACAATAGGCCCTATCTAATTTTTGGTTCTCACACCAGTCAATAGGAAATATATAGAAATTCCACCTTCGTCACACGAACATAAATTCTAATGATGGAGCTCCATCATCAAAATCATCTCCGGGCGATTAGAGTGTAATTCTATATCTATCCAGTATATTAAAACTTCAAATACACGTTTGCAAGGCGTATATGCAAAATCTTTATATATTGGATTGTCCCGATCAATATAATATAAATAATCAAATACGAATAATTGATTTTAAATTTTCAAAACAAAATTGGTTTTCATTTTTCTTTTAAAAATTTACTCTTCACACTCGTTCTAGGATACTACTGATCCCATCTCTAACGAGTCATCCTCGTTGGATATTACTAATCCAATATCTGATGAATTCTTTCGTACGGTTCTAATGTGCCTTGTTCTCTAAGCTTTGTAAACCAAAGCTCTGATACCAACTGTGAAAACCCGTAACTTCCCCGGTGAGGAAAGCGCGGATAGTTCGAGAACAAGCCACAACAGAACTCATATAAAAGAACATTTCATTGTATATTACAACAATGCATCAGATTACAAGAATATACAGAGTATAAATGAATATTACACAAAAATATCAGAGATTTAAATTACAATTAAATACATAGCAGCGGAAAATAATACAATACACAACTAGAAGAGATATACGGATACAAAGCTTCCCGGATATCGTTCCAGCTGTAAACCAGGATCCTGTGAATATAAATCTGCAAAACCAAAACTACTAGCTGCCCGTGTCAAAATAAGGGCACCCAGAGTTTAGGTTAAAACAATAAACTCCAAGTCAGTCATGGGACTGGTGTGAGAACTAAAACAGTTATTCAAAACTTTATTTTAAATCTAGGCAAATCAAGGGACCACGCCGTATAACACGGAACGAGTTTCCTCCCAAGAATACCAGTGCATAAAACAAACAGCGCAATGCTAAATAAAGAAAAATGAAGCTGTTATAAGACCCAGGTCCTATCACACAATGCAACGCAAGCCGGGGGATAGGGTTTTCCCTTATAACAGCCAAAGAATGCTTGATACGTTTAAAACAGATTATTTGATACTATTATAAGTGCATAGTGTATAAAACAACTTCAAATCATAAGTATCAATCATAGGCGGCATGGGTACCATATATCATGTCGCCATACTAGTTCTACAATTAAAAACCGCAAATGTCACGTATTTGGAAATTGGGTTTCCATCTATGAACCGAGGCAAAAGATAGTCCTCAACCGATTCGAGACGCTCTAGCCCGCCCCTCAGGATCAGAGCTCGAGTGACCCTTGGATCCTCAGGGCCAGTCCACCGATGTGGATTAAACTTAAACCCTGAACATGCGTTTCCCCGCCCTATGGGGCGTAAACGAGCCAACTAAATGACTCCATCGGTTCGAGAACGACCGATCAATCCGAGGCGCCTCGCAACAGCAACAACCACATAAGTCAAACTCGTCAGGGCGTGTAAAACCACTGACGCCACTTCTAGCTAGAAAGAAACGCATGCCCTCCCTGACGCCCTCTCCCGTTTTTGGTTCATACCGGGTGTGAAACTCGCGAAGCAAACGTTACACAAAGCTACGCCACAAAGGCCTTGCTTTGATCATCACCACAAGACTTTGCTTTTCAACAGAAGCCTCGATCAATTGCCACTTAGGCAATTCACTCCATGCGTTTGATATCCATCAATATATAACCCCTGAGCTCGTACGTCTCAGAGAAGGGCGTTAAGCAAGAGAATAAATTCTCCGCCGCCAAACAGATATATATTTAATAGAGATCAATCACACGGACTAAAATCCAATGTCAGACACACAGTCCATTTACAAGTCCGTTCTGGGTCTGAACGAAACCGGAGGCACCTAGTACCCCGCATATCCATCGATCTCCAAGTACGTCTGGACGATCACCAACTGTTTCCATCTTCTTGGGTGTACAGCCCAATCAAGATCATCAGTAATTACCCAAACGACGTGAAGACCTCCGGTCTTCGACCATTGTCTTCATCTTCGACTTATCGTCGTATCAGTTATTCAGAATGGGATAAACCCGGTCTTCCCGAATAACTCGCGTATATTTTAAATAAGTGTCACACAAACACAACATACGCCTCATTCCAATTCATCAGTCACTAACAGTAAATTAATCAAGAGAATAATTCCCCAAATATTAACCTCGAAGGCCGAAACCAACATCAGATCAATATCCAGAAAACCATTCTGCTTGGCTAACCGACAGTTAGTTTCTAAATTTCACATTTATAGGGAAAGGTTCCCATAAATTTTATCCAAGATAAATTCTTTAAATTTATTCTTTAATCTATTTTTGAATATCAATTCAAACTAGTCGGGATTAACGAACCTTACCGAAGTAATCATTTGTTTTAATTTCCCAATCCCAACCTATTCATCCCATGAAGTAAAACTGGTTATACTTCATATCTAACACCACGGTGTTATCGGTAAATTCAATTACCATTTCACGTTCAAATCTAATTAAAGATTTAACTATCGCCTGGAGCAAAACTGGTGATACTCCATTTTCGATCTTTTCAATCTAATTAAAGATTCATTAAAACTCCACTTAGTTTTAATCTTTAACTGGGTTAAAGAATCAGTGTCATTTAAAAACACAGTTCACGATAAACCCCAAAATCACATTCATTAATTATCGGGTTAAAGAACGAGTGTTATTTAAAACACTGTCCACGATAAACCCAAAAATCAATATCAATTCAATTCCAATTAAATATCATTTAATTGGTACACTTCATTAAATCTAAATAAAAAGATTTAATCTTTTCTCAACTGGGTTCAAGAACAGTGTTAGTGAAGACACCATTCACGACAAACCCAAATCACATTTGATATTCAATATAAGGCTCTGAATAGAAAATATATCGGCTTATATTCAATATCAAATTCTACGATTAACAAATGTCGTATTGGAAATAACGATATAAATATATATCTTTCAAATTTCCATAACAACATCTGTATAATCACGAATTCCAACATCGAAATATTCCGAAGACAATTTCGATTCAAATCCACTCCAATGCAATCATTGGAAATTCTGGTTATTTTTAAAACCCTTTTCAAATTCAATTTATTTATTTAAAAATAAATAGAATTATATTTCTAGTTCAAAACTAGTTCATTTCGATAAAAATCTATTTTTATCTTTTCAAATATGGAGTTTTTCATCCCAAATCTTCACAAATCATTTCTTATGATTTTACACAAATTATTACTATTTTTAATAATTTTATCAAGGCCCGTACAGTCGATTTCCACCAACGGTCATCAAACTGCACTTACAGCGACCTTTTTCAAATTTGATTTGGACATAATTCCAAATCCAACCGTTAGATTTCTAATTTCTAATATTCTTTAGAAAGCTCTTTTCGATACGAACCCAACGGTTCCGGTTTTAGGAGAATCCGACGGTCGGATCTCCCGTTTTGTCCGTTTGAAATAAATGGTCGAAATTCACGAACTGCCGCGGCGCGGCGCATTCTATTCAGGCCATTATATTATATATATAATATATATTTCGTCGATTTCTATTTAAAACGAATTATATAAATAGTTTTAAATTCGTTTCAAAAGCAATTTCAACTTCCTTTTCAATTCAAATCAAAATTGAATTCTTCTTTATAAATTCGTTTAAAATTCATTTCTATTCAATTCAAATTTCAATTCAATTTGAATTCATTTCAGTTCGCTTTCAATTCAATTTGAATTCGTTTTCAATTCAATTCCTTTCGAAATCGTTTTCAATTCAATTCATTTCGAAATCGTTTTCAATTCAATTCCTTTCGAAATCGTTTTCAATTCAATTCATTTCGAAATCGTTTTCAATTCAATTCCTTTCGAAATCGTTTTCAATTCAATTCATTCCGAAATCGTTTTCAATTCAATTCATTTCGAAATGAATAAAATCGATATAAATATCGTTCACGTCAAAATGACGTCAATCTAATCAACACGGCTTCATAAATTTCTATTTTCAAATATTCTATTTCAAATATTTCTTTTCACTAAAATAGTTGTTATTATCAAAATATTTCGTTCAACACATGACCAATCTCAATGGATGAGTACTGTCAACACATGAACCTTTATTTTATAATATTCTTTATTTTCTAAATTGGAATGAGGCCCAATCAATTACCATATAAAATTAATTATATGGATTTTCATACAACACATGTATATAATAACACTGAAAAATAATCAACCATCAACCAAAGTGCACTACACTGTATAAGCATCAAATATAGATATCTAACGCTTATAACAGCCTGTCAATCAATCGATCGACATATTTAATCAATCAGGATGAGTGAACTTCAAATTTCATCCCAACACCCATGTAGGGTTTCAAACAATCAAACACAGATTTTATTTGTGCAGTTGGGCAATGTGTGAAATTTATCGACCCAATCAAAGTCCTTCAAATAGGTGTACATAAACAAACCGTCCGGTTTGTAAATGAATATTTTATTTTATTCACTTCACGTTAAAAATTATATTTTTAACGATAAAACATTTTATTCCAACATATGAATTTCTATTCAGTTCATTCTTTAAATAAAATGATATTTTTATTTATCTTACTTATTTTAGAAAATTTCGGCAGCATAACGGCACGATACTAGAAACGGGACAAGGCCCAGCCTTATCCCCGGTCTAGTGAAGGCCCATGCCATTCACACATCAATCAATCCAATTTCATTTCATCAAACAACCAAATTTCAATCAAATACTCTAACTAATTTTTGCAATCAAACAAACAAGTCCATGGTCTGTGGACGATTGTGTCGGGTACTACTAAGCACCGTCTGCATCCTAGTATATATATATAACTAGAAAAAGAAATTGAAAGGTGAGAAATTCTCACCAATAGCTATCCAACTTCCCCGGCAATCCTATTTAGAGATCTTTGTCGTTCTCGCCTTTTCGTCTTCTTCGTTGCCCGTAGCCACTACATATTTAAAAATCACATTTTTACTTCGTTATTCAATATATAAAAATCGAATTTTTACTTTGCTATTCTATATATAAAAATCGAATTTTTACTTTGCTATTCTATATATAAAAATCGAATTTTTACTTTGCTATTCTATATATAAAAATCGAATTTTTACTTTGCTATTCTATATATAAAAATCGAATTTTTACCTTGCTATTCTATATATAAAAATCCTATTTTTACCTTGCTATTCTATATATAAAAATCCTATTTTTACTTTGCTATTCAAAATAGAAAAGATTATATTTTTACAATACTATATACATATGAACAAATAAAACTGAATTTTCATTTCAAGACCATATATATAAAAACTGAGTTTTCATACTATGTTTTCTATTAAATAAATAATAAATAAACAAAACAGGAAAAACTCACTGCATTTTCCTATAGTTGCTCTGCTCGATTTGGAAGGGGGAATCGTGGTGCTGCATGGTCTGGAGGGAGAGCTCGCAGTCGGAGCCAGGGCGGGGGAGGTCTGGCGACCTGCGGCGGTCATTGGGTGGTCAGGGTGGGCCATGGCGGTGGAGCGACGGTTTGGGTTGTGGAGGGGTTTTGGGTTTGGTTTCCAGAAGAGGGAGAGGGAGCGACGAGGGGGAATTGGTAGCGGCGGCACGCTGGTGGAGGGTGCGGTGGCGAGGCGTCGGCGATGGGGAGAGAGACAACGGGAATCAAGATCCGATTTTTTTTCCTCTACAGACCGATAGGAAGGAGAGAAATAGAAAAGGGGCGTTGACCAGGCTTGTAAGAGGAAAGGGCTTGGCCCATTTTATTTAAATATTTATATTTAATCCCAAAAAGTGCAGTTTTCGTTCCGACTCAGAATCGAACCCAACGACTGTTGCCTCTAGGGTAATACCCCCATTCCGAACACAATGGAATATGTATCGCAAGCTGATTCGACTGTTTCGAATAGTTTCCGTTGAATTTACATTTAAATCACTATATTGAATTTTAAACGTACTTTTCAAATTACCGGGGTCACATAACAACTCTATAAATTCTCGAAAAATATTTTCTAGCTTCGTATTGACGATACGGTCCTAACAAAACTAGTTTCGTCGAATTCTGAGACCGTTTGAAAAATGGCCATTTTCCAGTCGATTAAAATCAACTAAAACCGGTCAAACGCGTTTTCCTTCGCCACGCTCACATATTGATTCTAAAAATTATGAAATTTAAAACCCAGCAATAATTTGACCTCACGGACCCAACAAAACTGGTTTCGTCGAATTCTGAGGTCGTTTGCAAAATTCCCATTTTTAAGGGCCTGAATTCCATAGCGACTATTCAGAATTTTCAACTGGACATATCTTTTGATTCCCGCTATGAAATCTTGATTTTTCGGATTCGTTGGAAAGATATTATCAATTAGATCCTAATGTTTTTTGTTTCACTAAAATCCGGATTGTTTTGCACCCGGTACATTCAATTGAAGTTTGAAATCGAATTATCGAACTACCGCGCCATTTTCAATTCCTTTTATAATTATAAATAATTATATATATTCTAACGACCGCGCGTATAATATATACGTTCGAATTATATTCAAAATAAATTTCTCATCAATATTATTTAAAATAATTCATTTTAAATAATCAAAATTCGCTAAAATTGCCAAAATAAAAATTTTAAACTGGCCCAGATTTTCGGGTTGTTACACAGATCCGAAGGTTTAGTATCTCGAGTGGTTGCCCTATCATCTCCTCCTTAACTTTTGCTGACGACATCATCATTTTCACAAATGGTTCTTGTCGCTCTATCCGCTGTCTTCTAGGTTTTATTAAGCAGTACGAGAGTTGCTCGGGGCAACTCGTGAACACTGACAAAAGCTGCTTTGTGTCTGCTAAAGACCTTTCCTCCATTAGATGCTCCTGGATTGAATCTACCTCTGGCTTTAAGGCTACTTTGCTTCTACTTCGTTATCTTAGCATAGTTCTGTATCGAGGTAGGAAGCTAAATGCCATATTCGATCCCCTGACTGACAAAGTTAGGAGTAAGATTATTAGGTGGAATGCTGCCCTCATCTCTCAGGTTGGCAAAGTTGTTCTCATTAAGTCTGTCCTTGACTCCATGGTTCTCATATCTTTGCTGCTATGACACCCACTGCTTCCTTCTTCCGCTCCTTCCGTTCTTTGGCCTCTTCCTTTTTCTGGGGCAACAAGGACAATGTTACTCGTCATCGCTGGATTTCTTAGAACATCATTTTCCGTCCCAAAGGTGAGGGAGGCCTTGGCCTCCGTAATCCTAAGGACATTTGTTTGGCCTTTTCTTGCAAGCTTTGGGCGAGGTTTGGAGCGAACAACTCCCTTTGGGCGACGTTTCTTCACGCCAAGTACTATAGGCTAGTAACTATGAATTACACAGGTATCCCATTTTACGCTAGTGAGATGTGGAAACATATGCAATTCGTGAAGGCAATAACGGATGGCCATGGGAATATTACCATTTGGGACGGCACTCCTTTCTCTTTCAAGGCAGCGTGAGAATCACTGAGGATGCCTGGTCCACGTCTTCTTGTTTTCAGCTTTATCTGGAATGTTTGAATTCCGCCAAAGGTTTCTCTATTTATGTGGAAAACATTGCACGATGGATTACCAATAGATGATAGCATTCAGCGTATAGGCATCTTGCTCGTGTCCAGATGCAGGTGTTGCAACACTGGATGCTCCGAGTCCTCTTTTCACTTGTTAATCTCTGGTGCCTGTGCCAGAGCTGTCTGGAATTACTTTGGGAACCTAATGGGTTGCCGAGGTAATGCCATCTCGTTGGAAGGTTTGCTAAGTTTCTGGTGGGCTGGGAACTCTAGTAAATCCTTTCGCTCTATTCTACTACATCTAATTCTTTGTCTTATCTGCTGGCACAACTGGTGCTCTAGGAATAAGAAAATTTTCGATGATGTAGCAGTGGATCCTCCTTCGATTATTAGGAAAGTTAGGAATGATGTGTTCCTAGCATTCCGAGGTCGTCCTTTCAGAGGTGTCTTAGGTGGCCGCTCTAGGAGATTGGCCGTTTCGTTTGATATTCTATCGTCAACGAAAAATCTTAGGGCGAGCGTTGGTTGATTTTGGGTTTCCTTTCTATGTTTTTTGTTCTCGGTTTCTGGTTTGCTTTTGTCATCTGCTTTTCTTTTCTTTTTGTTAGGTTCTCCTTTTGTCTTTCCTTTATTTTTCTTTGCTTATACTTAGTATTTCTCCTTTTCCCCTTCCCCTTTTCTCCTCTTTCTCCCCCATAATCCCCCTCCGGCCTTATGATGTTTGTTAGTTGTGCAGGATTTTTTAGGTCACCGGATTAGAGTACTTGTAGCTTGGTGGGAGTTTCTGTCTTAGGATAATGGAGCGGATGCCATTGGAGTTTTGGAAGATCGGACGACTTATGGGTTCTTGGGTCCAATGTATGTGGCATCTTGGAAGCAAACGGATCTTCAATTGTTAGAGTTACTAGGATGACTATGGAGCTCTCTCAGCCTTGGCTTCTTGGCTCTCTAGGAGGGATATCCGTTGCACATGAGCTTTTCTTCTCTTGGAGAGCTGGTCTCATCATTGTTCCTTCGTTTGCTGACGTAACATCTGCTTTGTCAGAGATTAGATTGAAGCTGCTTTTTCCATTGTTTTTGCTTTTTACCTTTGTTGTATTTCAGATTTTTCTCTACTTTGTATGTGCACGTTGTCTGTTATTCAAAATTTGTTTTTGTGAGCCATTGGAGAATGGCTAGATTCTCTCTTTTGGTATGATATTTTCTTTTGTTAAAAAAAATATTGTTTCTAGTGAGGTACACACTAGAATTACAACCATTCCTAGCTACGTATCAACTAGGTTACTCTACTATCATAATCATTACTAAAAACAACAAAAAAACTACGGAGCACATAACGTGAAAATTGATTTGTCACCTCCGAATTCTTTCCTTCCTCAAAATTGCTATCTCCTGATATTAGTAAATCTTCATCTTCAAAATTTTCATTTTTACCTTTATTCATTTCTTTTTTTAAAGCACCATAATTTTGTTGTTGACAGTAGATGAAAAAAGAGATAGATGAAAAAAAGACAGATGAAGAAATATGAATATACTTCATCTTATTTAGCTTGACAACTACAAGTGGTAAAGTTGTCATTTAAATTTTATTTTGGCTGGGTGGAAAAGGAAATCAAGGAGCTGGGAATATAATTTGTTATGATTAAATGGACTATGCTCCTACATTCCTTGCCGCCTTTGTTTTCCTCTCCAATGGTTCATAAAACGAACAATCTTCTTCCCTTACAATTTATCAATGAACTGTTTGCTTAAGATACATGTGGACATTTTATGGAATGCATCTAGGAAATACTAGGTGCATTGGTTGTCTACAGTCTAAAGACAAATATGAGGTGTAACCAAGGCTATGAAATTTTAACACATACTTAGATATTTAATTCATAGAACGATAACTTTTGGTATAGCCTAAAGGCATAACCTACATATTTATCAACCTTGACATCAGTGATTCTTTTGAAGGGAAATATGACAGAGAAACAAGCAAATTGGGTTCTATTATAATAATGAAGTGCACAACTCTAAGATCCTTGTATGTAACCTTTGGCTATCACCTACTCCTATCATCTTCTGCTTTGCTCTTACCTAGTTCATTTACTTAGAAATTTCCTTAGTCTTTCTTAGTTCGTTTATGTTTGGGGAGTCGTAGCTCCAGGATAACACCTTGGGCATAGCCTCTTTCCTTGGAGTTTGTCCCCTTATTACTCAGTCATGAAATTTATATTTTATACACAATTAAATCCCGGTTGTCTCGGTATCTAGTTGTGACAATATAGCTTTCGGTGATAGTTATTCACTATTGTTAAATCACTTATAATATTACCTAAATTTCAATGCACACTTTTACTAATATTTCTATTTTTTTATTTTCCCTTATTTATTTAATACAAGAATTCGTTCTTAAATTCATTACTAGATATTTGATGTGGGCAAATATTCTAATTAAAACCACGATCATTACGGTATGCGCTTTACGCGTGAATTAAAACTTTTATAAATTGTATATGTAACATGAGCGGTGTTTTTTTAATATATGATTTTACATATTCAAAAGAAATGATTTTCATAAATATATTTCGATACGTTTTTGCATTTGGACCATGTGTAGTTAGTTCGAATTTTAATTTCGAAGTTGCAACATTTTTTTTTATTAGTGTGAATTTTTACTTTTGTTATTAAATGCATATGAAGTTTATTTGTAGGATCCTATTTTTAAGTGATATTAAGTTTGGTAATACATGTGAATAAACATTTTGAACTTGTAAAAAAACTCTATCAAATCATAATTTTAAGCAATGTTAACATTTATGTTGATTAATGCTCTTTAATTTAGATGTTACTTAACTTTTTGGGAAGAACTGTACACGAAGGACAATTTTGGACGTTCACGGCCGAATAAAAAATTTGTGCTGTATTATTAATAAAGATTTCTAAAAGGCATGTTTTATTCATTGTTTTAAATTTCATGGTATGTCAAAACCGATATGGCATGGAACTATTGCTGTACAACATCCTGTAAAGCTATATTAACTCAGAGCATTTATTAATCATAACCATATTCAACATATATGAAAATGATGAAAAAGGAAGTGATGTCACTCACCTAAGCCTTAACTAGCTTTACTGTAAGGACCCGTAACTTCCCCGTGAAGGAAAGCCCAGATACTTTGAGAACAACACACAGAAGAACGCAGACAGATGAACATTTCATTGTTATTACAACAATTCCATCAGAATACAAGAATATACAAAGTATGAATAAACAAAATACATTCGATAAATATCAGAGATTACAATAAATTACATAGCAGCGGAAAATAATACAAAACACAACTAGAAGTAATACACGGATACAGAGCTTTCCGAGTACCATTCCAGCTGTAAACCAGGATCCTGTGGATATAAATCTGCAAACCAAAACTACTAGCTGCCCGTGTGGAAAATAGGGGCACCCAGAGTTTAGGTTAAAACAATAAACTCCAAGTCAGTCATGTGACTGGTGTGAGAACTAAAACAGTTATTAATCTTTATTTTAAAGTTCGGTAAATCAAGGGACCACGCCGTATAACACGGAACGGGTTTCCTCCCAAGAATACCAGTGCATAAAACAAACAGCGCAATGCTAAATAAAGAAAATTGAAGCTATTATAAGACCCAGGTCCCATCACACAATGCAACGCAAGCCGGAGGATAGGGTTTCTACCTTATAATAGCCAAAGCATGCTTGATACGTCAAAAACACATTATTTGATATTACTATAAGTGTATAGTATCAAAACAATTTCACATCATAAATATCAATCATAGGCGGCATTAATGACCCATACCACTATGTCGCCATACTAGGTTCTACAAATAAAACCGCAATATCACGTATTGGAAATTGGATTTCCGTCATGAGTCGAGGCAAGGGGCAAGCTCCTCTCCGTTCGAGACACTCTAGCAAATGTCCCGGGACCGCACACAGCAATCCTTGGATCTTCAAGGCCGGTCCTCTCTTACTATTGAGGATTAATTATTCCTGAACACACGTTTCCCGGTCCTAACGGACCTATATCCGAGGCGCCTCGTATGCAACAACCACACAGGTGAAAAGTATATAAATATCAGCCAGTTTTAAGCACTAACACCACCCCTAGCTAGAAAGAAACGTCGTGCTCTCCCTGCAGTCACTATCCCGTTTTTGACTCATACCGAGGTGTGAGGCTCGCGAATTCACGCCATACACAAAGTTGCGCCACACAGGCCATGCTTTGATCATCAACCACAAGACTTTGCTTTTCAACAGAAGCCTTGATCCATTGCCACTTACGCGTGCCACACTAGCAATTCACTCCATGCGACTGATGTCCATCGATATACAACCTCTGAGCTCGTACGTCTCAGAGAAGGGCGTTAAGCAAGAGAATAAATTCTCCGCCGCCAAACAGATGTATATTTAATAGAGATCAATCAACACAGAATAAAATCCAATGTCAGACACACAATCCATTTACAAGTTCGTTTTGGGTCTGAACGAAACCGGAGGCACTTTCCTCGCATATCCATCGATCTCCAAGTACGTCTGGACGATCACTAACTGTTTCTCTCCTCTTGGGTGTACAGCCCAATCAAGATCATCAGTAATCACCCAAACGATGTGAAGACTTCCGGTCTTCAACCACCGTCTTCATCTTTGACATCTCGTCAAATTGATTATTCAGAATGGGTATGAACCCGGCCTTTCTGAATAACCCACGTATATAATAAACAAATGTTACACAAATACAACAAACGCCTCATTCCAATTCAGAATGTTCTTTTATTCACAAAATCACATTCTTAGGGAAAGGTTCCCATTAATTTTATCCAAGATAAATTCTTCTAAATTTATTCTTTAATCTTCCTTTGGATATCATTTCAAACCATATTATGGTTTTCCAAACTAGTCGGGATTACCGAACCACACCGAAGTAATTATTTATTTTATTTCCCAATCCTAACCTATATTCATCCCATGGAGCAAAACTGGTAATACTCCATATCTAACACCACGGTGCTATCGGTAAAGTTAATTATCATTTCACGTTCAAATCTAATTAAAGATTTAACTATCGCTTTGGAGCAAAACTGGTGGTACTCCATCTCGATCACTTCTCAGATTTGATAATTTAAATTATCAATTCACATTTCAATCTAATTAAAGATTCACTAAAACTCCACTTAGTTTTAATCTTTTCAAAAATCAATATCCTGTCTTTAACTGGGTTAAAGAACCAATGTCATCTAAAACACGGTTCACGATAAACCCAAAATCACATTCAAATTCAATTCCAATTAAACATTATTTAATTGGTACACTTCATTAAATCTAAATAGAAAGATTTAATCTATTTCTCAACTGGGCTTAAGAACAGTGTTAATGAAGACACCATTCACGACAAACCCAAATCACATTTAATGTTAAATACAAGGCTCTGAATAGAAAATATACCGACTTATATTCAATATCAAATTCTGAAACCTACAAATATCGTATTGGAAATAACGATATAAAATATATCTTTCAAATTCCCATAACAATATCTGTATAGTCACGAAATCCAACATCGAAATATTCCGAAGATAATTTCGATTCAACTCCAGTCCAGTTCACGCATTGGAAATTCTGATTATTTTCAAAACCACTTTCAAATTCAATTTATTTATTTCAAAAATAAATTGATTTTAATCCTAGTTCAAAACTAGTTCATTTCGATAAAAATCTATTTTTATCTTTTCAAATGTGGAATTTTTCATCCTAGTTTTTCACAAACTATTTCTTATGATTTTACACAAATTATAGATATTTTTAATAATGTTATCAAGGCCCGTACAATCGATTTCCATCAATGGCCATCGAACTGCACTTACAGCTACCTTTTCCAAATTTGATTTGGACATAATTCCAAATCCAACCGTTAGATTTCAAATTTCTAATATTCATTGGAAAGCTCTTTTCGATACGAACCCAACGGTTCCGGTTTTAGGAGAATCCGACGATCGGATCTCCCGTAACGTCAATTCGAAGTCAATGGTCGAAATTCACGAACTGCCGCGGCGCGTTCTATTCAGGCCATTATATATATAATATATATATATTATATATATTTCGTCGACTTCCTTTTAAAACGTATTTTATAAATTGTTTTAAATTCGTTTTCAAAACAAATTCGACTTCATATTCAATTTCAAATCAAAATTGAATGTTTCATATCATTACTATGTAAATGATAATATTTTCAAAACGTTATATTTTGAAATCACTTCTTTTTCTATATTCGTTATAAAAACGAATATAATCGATATAAATATCGCTTACGTCAAAATGGCGCATCTCTAATCAACACGGCTTTATATATTTCAATAAATTCGTTATTCTATTCAACAAATGAATATTTATTCTATTCAACACATGAATATATATTTCTTCTTACTTACAATAAAAAGGTAATTTTTATTGTATAAATATTTTATTCAACACATGAATACACCTTCAACACATGAGCATCGTCAACACATGACTATTTATTCTATTAAACACATGAATTTTCTTTTATAATATTCATTATTTCCCAATTGGAATGAGGCCCAATCAATCACCATATAATGTTAATTATATGGATTCCATACAATACAGATATATAACAGCACTGACAAATAATCAACCATCATCCAAAGTGCACTACACTGTATAAGCATCAAATATAGATATCTAACGCTTATAACAGCCTGTCGATCAATCGATCGACATACAACTAATTATTGGGATTAGTGTATGCCGTACATCATCCCAATACCCGTGTGGAGTTTCAAATCAACAAACACAGATTTTTATTTATTCACCTACTCGTTAAAAAATATATTTATAACGATAAAATATTTTAACTATATAAATATTTTATTTCATTTCACATCACACAATAAATTTTCACCACAACAAACAATCAAACATACAAGCCATCCATGGTCTGTGGATGACGGGTGTCAGGTGCTACTAAGCACCGTCTGCATCCTAGTATATATTTTTAACTAGAAAAGAAAATTTAAAGTGAGAAGTTCTCACCGACTAGCTAATCCAAACTCCACGACTCTTCATATGTAGAAGTCATCGCTGTTCTCGCCTTTTGTCACTTTCGTTGCCCGTAGCCACTACATATATAAAAATCACATTTTTATATTGTTGCTATGTATATAAAAATCATATTTTTATAATCACTCCATATGGATAAAAATTCTACTTTTACATCGCTACTATATAGATAAAAATTCTATTTTTACATCACTACTATATAGATAAAAATTCTATTTTTACAGCAATGTTCATATAATAAAGATTATATTTTTATCACGCTATTCTCTATATAAAGATTTCGCCTTTTGAAATATAAAGATCAAATCTTTTCAAATATAAAGATTTCACCTTTTCAAATATAATAAAAATCATATTTTTAATCTCTACATATAATAAAAATCTTATTTTTAATCTCTACATATAATAAAAATCTTATTTTTATTATCGCCACTATATAAAAATCATATCTTTATTATATCTACTTTATAAAAATCATATATTTTCTTCTTCTTCTTTTTCAACTATAAAAATCGAACCTTTTTAATGTTAAAAATTAAATCTTTGTATGGATAAGAATCACGTTTTTAGTTTCATAAAAATCTCATCTTTATGATGATAAAAATCACATCTTTAGATATTTAAAAATCTAATCTTTATAACTCTTCTTATAAGGTAAAAATCTAATTTTTCCATATAATAACTCTAGTCTTTTTCATATAAAAACTGATTTCATACCATTCTTAATATGTAATGATGATCAATTCTATTCACAATGATATAGTGATAATCAATTCCACTACTTCAGATCACATTAAAAATTGAAAATAAATTATATGATTTATATATAAATAAGGAATAAATAAAAGTAGAAATAAAAAAAAATTAAAATCTTACAGTGTTTGTCGCTTAACGGGGAGGAGTGGGCGCTGCTGCCTTGGAGATGCTCGGAGGGCGAGCAGAAGGCGATGGTGGGGCTTCAGGTGGTGGGGAGGCGGTGGAACCAGGTCACGTCGGCTAGGGTTGGGCTGTGGGAGGTTAGGGTTCGGGTTTTACGGGGGAGAGAGCGGGTGCGAGGCTAGGGGGAGGTCGACTCAGCAAGAGGCGGCGGTGGGAGGAGGTGCGCCCTCGATGGGCGGCGCGTCGATGCCCAGACGGTGGCGATTTGGGTTTTCGTCTTTCATTCATTTCTTTTTTTTCTATTTCAATTTTGAAAGTAAACGGGGGGGGGGGGGGGGTGACTGAGTAAAAGGAGAAAGGGGAAAGGAATATAATATTATATATATTTCTTTTATTTTAATTCCATAAAAAGTATCTTTTTATTTTCAACTCGAAATTGAACCCACCGCCTGTCGCCCCATAGCTAATTACCCCCATTCCGAACACAATGGGATATGTATCGTAAGCTGATTCTATCGTTTCGACCAGTTTTCGTCAAAATCAACATATAACTCTATATATTGAATTTGAACGCACATTTCAATTTACTGGGGTCACATAAGGACTTTAAAAATTCCCGAAAAATATTTTCTAACTTCGTATTGACGATACGGTCCTAACAAAACTAGTTTCGTCGAATTCTGAGACCGTTTGAAAAATGGCCATTTTCCAGTCGATTAAAATCAACTGAAACTGGTCAAACGCATTTTCCTACGCCACGCTTACATATTGATTCGAAAAATTATGAAATTTGAAACCTAACAATAACTTGACATCGCAGATCCAACAAAAGTGGTTTCGTCGAAATCCGAGGTCGTTTGCAAAATGACTATTTTTAAGGGCCGAAATTCCATAGCGACTATTCTGAATTTTCAACTGGACATATCTTTTGATCCCCGCTATGAAATTTCGATTTTTCGGATTCGTTGGAAAGATATTCTCAATTAGATTCTATTATTTTTGGTTTCTCCAAAATCCGGTTTATTTTGCACCCGGTTCATTCATTTGAAGTTTGAAATCGAATTATCGAACTACCGCGCCATTTTCAATTCCTTTTATAATTATAAATAATTATTTATATTCTAACGACGATTCAAATAAATATATACGTTCGAATTCTATTCAATTAAATTTCTCGTCGTTATTATTTAAAATAATTCATTTTAAATATTCAAAATTCATCCAAATTGCCTAAATAAATTTTTTTAAACTGACTCAGATTTTCCGGGTTGTTACAATCTCCCCCACTTAAAACTTTTCATCCCCGAAAAGGAACGAGGCCGATAGTTGCTTAACTAATCAACTCAACTTCCAGTATTTTAATTATGTCTTAAGTTCTTCAACTTTTCAGTTTCTAAGAACTTTTCAGATTTTTCAAAAATTTGGCTAACACCCTAAATTTTCGATTTTTTTTGCAATAACCTCCCCTGCACCAGGGACTTCGGGATATTTCATATAGCCTCCCATGGCCTTCTTCAATCAAAAAAGAAAAAGAAAAAGCCAAGCGGCTAGCCAATCGGCTCATAAAATCATCATCACCCAAACAAAACAGTAAATTATGGTAAACATGTACCTATTTGTCGGGCAAACAATTTTGTTCTTCTGCTCTAGCCTCCTTGCTATGACCTGTTCAATGTAAGTACATGTATATGCAAGCAAATGCGACTAATTTTCAATACAATTCAATATTCGGTTCAATTAGGCTAAATGGTTCAAAATTTCAAACAAATAAACAAACAACACAACCATCAATCAATTAGTGGATTAGAGTTTCAAACTCATAATTTTGATATATATACAGAAAATCATGTTTTTGATGCAAAATCACAACAAATAATCTATATAGTTTTGGTTCTCACACCAGTCTAATGGAAATATATAGATATCTCACTTTCGAAACACGAAAATAATTACTGATGATGACGCGTCAATCATCAGAATCAGGTCTGTGCGACTAGAGTGTGATTCTATATCTATCCAGTATATTAAAACTTCGAATATACGTTCATGACGCGTATATGCAAAACCTTTATATACTCGATTGTCCAAATTCAATATAAATAAATATTCAAATACGTTTAAAACGATTTAAATTTCAAAACAAAATTTGTTTTCATTTTAAAAAATATACTCTTCACACTCGTTCTAGGATACTACTGATCCTATCACTAACGAGTCATTCTAATTGGATATTACTGATCCAATATCTGATGAATTCTTTCGTTCGGTTCTAATGTGTCTTGTTCTCGAGCTCTGTAAACCAAAGCTCTGATACCAAACTGTAAGGACCCGTAACTTCCCCGTGAAGGAAAGCCCGGATACTTTGAGAACAACACACAGAAGAACGCAGACAGAAGAACATTTCATTGTTATTACAACAATACCATCAGAATACAAGAATATATAGAGTATGAATAAACAAAATACATTCGATAAATATCAGAGATTACAATAAATTACATAGCAGCGGAAAATAATACAAAACACAACTAGAAGTAATACACGGATACAGAGCTTTCCGAGTATCGTTCCAGCTGTAAACCAGGATCCTGTGGATATAAATCTGCAAACCAAAACTACTAGCTGCCCGTGTGGAAAATAGGGGCACCCAGAGTTTAGGTTAAAACAATAAACTCCAGGTCAGTCATGTGACTGGTGTGAGAACTAAAACAGTTATTAATCTTTATTTTAAAGTTCAGTAAATCAAGGGACCACGCCGTATAACACGGAAGGGGTTTCCTTCCAAGAATACCAGTGCATAAAACAAACAGCGCAATGCTAAATAAAGAAAAATGAAGCTATTATAAGACCCAGGTCCCATCACACAATGCAACGCAAGCCGGAGGATAGGATTTTTACCTTATAATAGCCAAAGCATGCTTGATACGTAAGAAACACATTATTTGATATTACTATAAGTGTATAGTATCAAAACAATTTCACATCATAAATATCAATCATAGGCGGCATTAATGACCCATACCACTATGTCGCCATACTAGGTTGTACAAATAAAACATCAATATCACGTATTAGAAATTGGATTTCCGTCATGAGTCGAGGCAAGGGGCAAGCTCCTCTCCGTTCGAGACACTCTAGCAAATGTCCCAGGACCGCACACAGCAATCCTTGGATCTTCAGGGCCGATCCTCTCTTACTTTTTAGGATTAATTATTATTGAACACACGTTTCCCGGTCCTAACAGACCTATATCTGAGGTGCCTCGTATCCAACAACCACACAGGTGAAAAGTATATAAATGTCAGCCAGCTTTAAGCACTGACACCACCCCTAGCTAGAAAGAAACGTCGTGCTCTCCCTGCAGTCACTATCCCGTTTTTGACTCATACTGAGGTGTGAGGCTCGCGAATTCACGCCATACACAAAGTTGCGCCACACAGGCCGTGCTTTGATCATCAACCACAAGACTTTGCTTTTCAACAGAAGCCTTGATCCATTGCCACTTACGCGTTCCACACTGGCAATTCACTCCATGCGACTGATGTCCATCGATATACAACCTCTGAGCTCGTACGTCTCAGAGAAGGGCGTTAAGCAAGAGAATAAATTCTCCGCCGCCAAACAGATGTATATTTAATAGAGATCAATCAACACAGCATAAAATCCAATGTCAGACACATAATCCATTTACAAGTTCGTTCTGGGTCTGAACGAAACCGGAGGCACTTTCCTCGCATATCCATCGATCTCCAAGTATGTCTGGACGATCACTAACTGTTTATCTCCTCTTGGGTGTACAGCCCAATCGAGATCATCAGTAATCACCCAAACGATGTGAAGACTTCCGGTCTTCAACCACCCTCTTCATCTTCGACATCTCGTCGAATCAGTTATTCAGAATGGGTATGAACCCGGCCTTTCTGAATAACCCACGTATATAATAAACAAATGTTACACAAACACAACAAACGCCTCATTCCAATTCAGAATGTTCTTTTATTCACAAAATCACATTCTTAGGGAAAGGTTCCCATTAATTTTATCCAAGATAAATTCTTCTAAATTTATTCTTTAATCTTCCTTTGGATATCATTTCAAACCATATTATGGTTTTCCAAACTAGTCGGGATTACCGAACCACACCGAAGTAATTACTTATTTTATTTCCCAATTGTAACGGCCCGGGAAAATTCGACGCTCGAATTTTCAACAACAATACTTAATCCCGTATTACTTGTCAAAAATCCAAGTATCGAACCCCAAACTGTTAATAGAAAGAAGTTAGAGGATGAGAAATAGGAAGAAAGAAATTTTAGAATAGAAGAAAGAAGAAGAACACATCAGAATCTCACAGAGGAACGAGTAAATATAATATAACAAATCTCTTTGAAAAGAAGACTGTATATATACATACCATTTATCAGAGTAAACATACATCAATCACAGCGGAAATACTTGTATGACTAACGGTGAGCCCCCCTGCTTCCAACTCTGAAACTTGTAGCGGAACCTAACCTGTAAATATGCTTGGTCTGACCCGAGCACATTTGATTTAAAACAAAAACACACCGGGTCAGTCTGGAATACTTTCAGTAATAAATTCACAGCACACACAACTTGTTTAACTTTTGAAAATCCTTTCTGAAATAAAAGGATAATAGTAAGACCAGCCCACACATAAACACGGACGGTTTTTACCTTACTATAACCCAAAACATTTTTGAAATCAATATCTTTTTCTGATATTATCATAGTGTCTAAATACAAGTAAATATCAATTTAGAGGAACGCTTGCATCTCACGCTCCCCATATATAGTATACAAACCAAAACCGCGGGCGCTTATTGGATATTGGATTCCAACTTGACAAGGTATGGGTCCACCTTCCGAACGTGTATCTCTAGAGGCGAATACACTGGGTTCAACAAGAACGTCTTGCAACCCGGCCCTCACATGACCGACCACTCATTTCGCTTGAGTGTATCGAATGTATATCACCGACGGTTGGGCTCAAACCACCGTCTCCCGTAAAGGGACAACATCGATAGATTAAAGAAGCAAAAGGAATTTCTCTAGATAGGTGATTATACACCCTAATGGGAGCGACCCACATAGCCATGCTGCCTGCCCGATTTTTTGTCATTTCCCGGTTGATGAGGCTTGAGGCTATGCTTTATCATCACATCAGATTTACTTCGAATGCCACATTGTCAGATCCATCAAAAATCACTAATTGACGTCTACAACAATACATTACGTGTCAGCTAAAGAAGTTTCCTTCTCCGCTTCCACTCTTGGTACGGTTGAAGAAATCAATGTACGTGACCTTTCTAGAAATACTCTGTCAGACATTCATCCATACAAGTCACCCAGGAACAGGATGAACCGAAGGTACTCTCCTACCGCATCCTATATAGGATTCACCCCAAGAATCAGTAGCGAGAAGTCCTTTTAATCCGAAGATTTCAAATCACGACAGAATCACAAGTCATCATAACTCTGGTAGCTAGCCAGAGAAATTTAACGAGTAGTTCTTCCGCTCATGAAGATCACCGGTCTTCAATGCTCCATCTCGACCATCTTCTGATATTTCTACGTTACATATTTGTTGGTCGGAATGGTTTTCGAATGTAGATTCGATCCCGGTCTTTCCGTACCAACAAACGATAAAAGGTCAAACTTTGATAGTCGGTTATTTAACTATCAAATCATAACAGTGTATCCCAGTGAATTGGCAGCTCAGGTCCTTTTTGTTATAAAACCATTCATTTAGCACACCCCATCGATTCTTAGAAATTGATGACATATTCATCTTAATAATCTTCTCATGTTTCGTTACTTTGAAACATTGATTAACTTATAACCGTATTTATCAAACTTCATTAAACAACTTACCCTTGCTTTATAATCTCTTCGTGCAAGTTCATTTATAATTTGGATTATAATAATAATCCGTTCAACAAATTCTTTGCCAAAATCATTAAATATTCATTGTAAACTTAATTTGGATTTAAAATCTTCAATTTCATTCTTCCTTAAAGTCTCAACGTTTACTTAAGTAAACATCGAACAAATATCATCGCCTTTACCTTTGGAAACCTCGCTTTGAACTTAGGTTATACAAACCCTTTTTAAAACCTATATTCTTGAAATACCCTTTTTTCTTGTTACGTTTTACTTAATACGAACGTTTAGTAAGATTCTTGATTTTTAGTTATCACATTCACTAAATATCTCTTTAAATAAATTTATTTACAAAATCTTTATTTCAAAAGTACATTACCAATTAGTTTGGAAACTTCTTCCACACTAAATCCTTTTCTTAATTAAATCACTAGGTAATATCCACTTAAATCTTTCATATTTGATTATAAACCTTTTATTATAACCTTAGTTTGTCACATTCGAGCTTATTACCTAATTCTATAAAAGCCCTTTCCTACGTTCAAGTAGAACTTATAATAACTCGATTTCTCTTTTTAAAAGAGGTTCTTTTAAAAAGAAAATCAACTTAATTAAAATAATTATTAACCTCATCGTTAATCCAATAAAAGTAGCTAACTTGGTCGGTATCTTAAACTAAATTCTTATTATAGAATATTTAATAATTTCTATTGAAACATGATTATAAACTTATAAATATATTTATAAACTCCTTATTCATTTTTAAATAAAATAAACCCAAATCTTTAATCCAGTTATAAAATAAATTTTATAACTAAAAACTGCGTCAGTTCGCCGGACGGCTAAAACGATGTTTTGAAAACAATAGATTTTAGGCCCTCACTGCCAACCACTGTCGGTTTGTTTAAAAATCACATCAACGGTCATACCAATTTAACCCTCAATATTCAACTGGGTTTTGATGTCATTTGGGGTTCAAACAGTTCATGTGCACCCAGTATAAAAATAAACAACACACAAGTTATTTAGAGGAATCCGGTCGGATCCCTCCAACCTGTCCTTCTCTGCATCACAAATGGTTATAACATTATAATAAATAAATTAACGGCAATCATCTAACTCATAGCAACCAATAAATCAACCATAAGCAACCAATGCAGCCAATCAAACAGTATTTATTTTTAAATGGATTTATCACATCATAGTAGTCCAGAAAAGTGTGAGAATTAACTCACCATTTTGTTTTTCGATCAACGGTTAACATTGTTCCGTTTAATTCTTGAATGAGCGAAATTCCCATCGCTTTTGATTCTAACCAAGTCAGAGGGACCGTGTAGCTTCTATTTCTTCGATTCCAACATACCCCGTTTTACGCATTCTGTTCATTTATTATAAGTTATTGTGATTATAAGTTATTGTGATTATTGTTAACTAAAATTAAACCATTATTAACTTAATTGAACAGTTAAATATTTCCTCTAATATACGTCGTACCTTCTTCATGCATTTATGTACATGCTTCATGCGCTGTAGTACCCAGTCACGCTGCCACTTGTTCAAGCAACTTCAGGTTTCTTTTCAACTATGCTCCAAGACCAACATAAAATTAACAGGCCACCTTTAACGTGACTTCTCCTCATGCGTTTCCTCTTTGTTCCACTACAGTAAAAACTCCATGCCTCATGTTCCTACCGTGCTTCACGTCAAGACTAAAATGCCACTCCTCATGTTTACCTTCTTCTTCGTTCTCCCTCTGCCCTTTACTGTTGTTTCACGCAACCATCCCCTCCATCTTTTCATGCCATAATCGATTCTTGTCTTCACAGTCTCCCTTTCATTAGTGTACACGCCAAACATTATCACACTATCCACTCTCACGTATAAAACTTGGCACCTGACATTGGTATCACCTTTCCATCCTCATTTGCCATCACAACAAAAATAATATGCCTGCAGCCTCTCTCTTCCCCCATGCATGCACATGCATGTCCACTTCGACCAGGCCATTTACAAATTTCTTTTTCTTTTTCCTTTTTTTTTTTCGAATGAGAGGGACAAAGTGCCGAGAACGAAGATGGAAAAATGTATATATATATATATATATATACACTCGGTGGAAAGTATGGAGTACGGTGTTTATATAGGAGGAGCAGCTTGGGAACGAAGGAATTGAGAACGTGCATGTCATTTCCGTTCTCAGTTTTGCACATGGATTAGAAGAAAATAGCAGCGGGACAACACGTCAGGGCAGCAGGGATTTGGATAGCATATCATGTGCCGAGATCTTAAAGGAAACATCCTACTTTTATTTTTACTGTTGGGCGAGATATGCTGAGATATACGAAAAGATTAGGATGAGATTTTGTGGCGTATTTCGTTTTTGATTTAACGTTACAGGCTTTCACTGTTTTAAAGTTGTACATACATGTGTATTATTATATGTATTTGCACCTTTGTCTGTATTGAGCCGGACGGTACTCGTTCTTGCTGGCATCTTTCCATGTGCCAATATTTCGTTCAGATTTCAAAAGATTTTGCAATGTTAATTCTATGATTCGCTGAGATTTGTTTAACATGGCAGCATGGTTTTTCTGATACATGCATGTGAAATCAACATATAGGGTAGGCGCGGATGTGAATAGCTTGTACAGGGTATTAAATGGATTAAGACAAGGGATATTTTTAGTATCCAGTCGGAAGGTTGAAAAGTTTAACGAGATGGCCTACGAGGATTTGTCTAAGATTATACAGAGATGCGCTGGGATTTTATATATATAATATATATACACTGCAGTGTGATGTTGCTTTCAGTCAGTAGTGAAATATTGAATTCAAGTAGACAAAATATCTTCAACGAGATTTTTGCCAAATTAGATAGTAATATTCATCGGATTTGTGAAACGATAGGAAAATAATGTGCAGAGACTTAGCTGAGATTTTATGCGATGGAAAAGCGAAGCTGTGTGAAGATTTTGCTCGTACCGTGTATCTTACCCCCTTTTTTTTTTTTTTTTTTTTTTTTTTTTTTTTGAGTTCGGCGTAGGTTTTCAATACACCGGCAAGGCGACAAGAAAACAAGAGTGTGGCGCACAAGGAATATTTGTTTAGTATATGAAGTTTAGCTTACCCCGTCATATAATATTTCGTTTACATACAGACCCCTATGGACAGAAATAAAAATATAGTCGTGTCCAGCGAGGTGTCACTATCCCAAAAATATAATAATATCGGTAGGTTAACTTATATTGTGAAACCCCGAAATGTCGATACAGGGTGCCAAATACTCCAAATAAAAAGTTGCTCGTTAAATTAATTAAAAATTTCCATAAAATTCTAAAAATTTAATTATCACTATTTCCCAAAAGAACCTTGTTTAAATTCACACCCGATATTCAAATATTCTTAAATAACTGTTACGGCCACGAACGAATATACCGCTGTTTCTCTGAATATTTAATTTGGACATAACTTCCAATATATACGACGAAATCTCGATTTTTCTCTTTCACTTAAAAAAATATACTTCACCAGCTCCTAACATTTCTTGTTTCATAGAAATCCGATTTAAAACGGACCCTGTACATTCAGTTGAAGTTCAAAACGCCAAAACGTGAACTACCGCGCCGCTACAGCTCGTTATTTAATTAAATTATAACCATATATATTACGTCGTCGTCAACTAGCCGAAATCGTCGATATAACTCAATATAAACCAATATCAACTCAATTCAAACCGTTTGTTCACTCTATACCGCCCACTCAACATTTTCTGACCGGTTTGGAATTAAAATAATATATTCAAAAGAAAATCGTTAAATTCAATATTTAAATCAGATCCAACATTTAAATAATTAAATAATTACCAGAAAAATGCAGGTCGTTACATTCCTTCCCCCTTAAAATAATTTCGTCCTCGAAATTGCTAAGGCATAAAGAAGGTGTTAAACTTGTTATCTTTACGAAAATATATTTAATTAAACTCTGTTTCAAATTTCAAAGCTAATCCAAACGGTTTTAAAAACAATTTATTTCAAATAACGAAATTTCCCACAAATTTCAAAAATTTGCTAACACTCAAAATTCTGGAAAAATTCCGACAGAGTCTCCCCTGTACGGAAGGACATCTGCAATATCGCAGGTTCAAAAAATATCTATATATCGACCAACAGGGTCGGAAAAATCCAAAAATCCAAATCTAAAACCCAAACAAAAACCAAAATTCTATATTTGCGTTGGCGTACCTTTTGCGAGTGCTATTACGCGATAAGTGATAAAGATATTCGGCCTTGCTTAATTAACATGCCAACTGGATTCAAATTTCTCCAGAGTTTGCTTGGATTAACTCTGTACCTTCTCTCAACTTCAATGAAATCCGTTAGTTCCCAAACAAATGTCAGTCAGACCCAAATGTCCATATCATCCATCTCATTTACTCCAAACAGTTGAAAAGAGTCATATCACTTTATTCAACTCTGATGGATTTAACTATGACCAAAACTCGGCAATCAATTGATTTGTTTATTTATCCATTCAAATTAATTAATCTTGGTTTAATTCATTTGCTTGATCATTTTAGATTGGTTTTCCATCAACAGTTGGTGAATTCTATACAAACCATCCAATACATAACAACAACCAAAGCATAACAATACAACCAAACCATTTTGGTTCACATTTCTCGTTTGCTTTTACTTTTACTTGAGTTTCACATTAGTTGATTAACATTGGATTAATTTCCATCCAATTTTCATTTATTCGATTTCACAAGTGAAATTTCTTTTCATTATATTAATCTATTCTAGTTTAATATTTCAATTTGAATTCTTATTCAAGTTACTCAAACAAATCCATATTATAATCATTTGTGAAAAATATATTTATATATAAATATAATCCGAGCAACACTATATAAAAATAATTTTATAGTAAATTACAAATACGCGCTCTCACATAATCAAACTAAATCTGAGGTTTTACTAACCCCATCTCTATTGAGTTACACCACAGAGCCAAGGTTATCTCTAAACCATTGCTCTGATACCAACTGTAACGGCCCGGGAAAATTCGACGCTCGAATTTTCAACAACAATACTTAATCCCGTATTACTTGTCAAAAATCCAAGTATCGAACCCCAAACTGTTAATAGAAAGAAGTTAGAGGATGAGAAATAGGAAGAAAGAAATTTTAGAATAGAAGAAAGAAGAAGAACACATCAGAATCTCACAGCGGAACGAGTAAATATAATATAACAAATCTCTTTGAAAAGAAGACTGTATATATACATACCATTTATCAGAGTAAACATACATCAATCACAGCGGAAATACTTGTATGACTAACGGTGAGCCCCCCTGCTTCCAACTCTGAAACTTGTAGCGGAACCTAACCTGTAAATATGCTTGGTCTGACCCGAGCACATTTGATTTAAAACAAAAACACACCGGGTCAGTCTGGAATACTTTCAGTAATAAATTCACAGCACACACAACTTGTTTAACTTTTGAAAATCCTTTCTGAAATAAAAGGATAATAGTAAGACCAGCCCACACATAAACACGGACGGTTTTTACCTTACTATAACCCAAAACATTTTTGAAATCAATATCTTTTTCTGATATTATCATAGTGTCTAAATACAAGTAAATATCAATTTAGAGGAACGCTTGCATCTCACGCTCCCCATATATAGTATACAAACCAAAACCGCGGGCGCTTATTGGATATTGGATTCCAACTTGACAAGGTATGGGTCCACCTTCCGAACGTGTATCTCTAGAGGCGAATACACTGGGTTCAACAAGAACGTCTTGCAACCCGGCCCTCACATGACCGACCACTCATTTCGCTTGAGTGTATCGAATGTATATCACCGACGGTTGGGCTCAAACCACCGTCTCCCGTAAAGGGACAGCATCGATAGATTAAAGAAGCAAAAGGAATTTCTCTAGATAGGTGATTATACACCCTAATGGGAGCGACCCACATAGCCATGCTGCCTGCCCGATTTTTTGTCATTTCCCGGTTGATGAGGCTTGAGGCTATGCTTTATCATCACATCAGATTTACTTCGAATGCCACATTGTCAGATCCATCAAAAATCACTATTTGACGTCTACAACAATACATTACGTGTCAGCTAAAGAAGTTTCCTTCTCCGCTTCCACTCTTGGTACGGTTGAAGAAATTAATGTACGTGACCTTTCTAGAAATACTCTGTCAGACATTCATCCATACAAGTCACCCAGGAACAGGATAAACCGAAGGTACTCTCCTACCGCATCCTATATAGGAGTCACCCCAAGAATCAGTAGCGAGAAGTCCTTTTAATCCGAAGATTTCAAATCACGACAGAATCACAAGTCATCATAACTCTGGTAGCTAGCCAGAGAAATTTAACGAGTAGTTCTTCCGCTCATGAAGATCACCGGTCTTCAATGCTCCATCTCGACCATCTTCTGATATTTCTACGTTACATATTTGTTGGTCGGAATGGTTTTCGAATGTAGAATCGATCCCGGTCTTTCCGTACCAACAAACGATAAAAGGTCAAACTTTGATAGTCGGTTATTTAACTATCAAATCATAACAGTGTATCCCAGTGAATTGGCAGCTCAGGTCCTTTTTGTTATAAAACCATTCATTTAGCACACCCCATCGATTCTTAGAAATTGATGACATATTCATCTTAATAATCTTCTCATGTTTCGTTACTTTGAAACATTGATTAACTTATAACCGTATTTATCAAACTTCATTAAACAACTTACCCTTGCTTTATAATCTCTTCGTGCAAGTTCATTTATAATTTGGATTATAATAATAATCCGTTCAACAAATTCTTTGCCAAAATCATTAAATATTCATTGTAAACTTAATTTGGATTTAAAATCTTCAATTTCATTCTTCCTTAAAGTCTCAACGTTTACTTAAGTAAACATCGAACAAATATCATCGCCTTTACCTTTGGAAACCTCGCTTTGAACTTAGGTTATACAAACCCTTTTTAAAACCTATATTCTTGAAATACCCTTTTTTCTTGTTACGTTTTACTTAATACGAACGTTTAGTAAGATTCTTGATTTTTAGTTATCACATTCACTAAATATCTCTTTAAATAAATTTATTTACAAAATCTTTATTTCAAAAGTACATTACCAATTAGTTTGGAAACTTCTTCCACACTAAATCCTTTTCTTAATTAAATCACTAGGTAATATCCACTTAAATCTTTCATATTTGATTATAAACCTTTTATTATAACCTTAGTTTGTCACATTCGAGCTTATTACCTAATTCTATAAAACCCCTTTCCTACGTTCAAGTAGAACTTATAATAACTCGATTTCTCTTTTTAAAAGAGGTTCTTTTAAAAAGAAAATCAACTTAATTAAAATAATTATTAACCTTATCGTTAATCCAATAAAAGTAGCTAACTTGGTCGGTATCTTAAACTAAATTCTTATTATAGAATATTTAATAATTTCTATTGAAACATGATTATAAACTTATAAATATATTTATAAACTCCTTATTCATTTTTAAATAAAATAAACCCAAATCTTTAATCCAGTTATAAAATAAATTTTATAACTAAAAACTGCGTCAGTTCGCCGGACGGCTAAAACGATGTTTTGAAAACAATAGATTTTAGGCCCTCACTGCCAACCACTGTCGGTTTGTTTAAAAATCACATCAACGGTCATACCAATTTAACCCTCAATATTCAACTGGGTTTTGATGTCATTTGGGGTTCAAACAGTTCATGTGCACCCAGTATAAAAATAAACAACACACAAGTTATTTAGAGGAATCCGGTCGGATCCCTCCAACCTGTCCTTCTCTGCATCACAAATGGTTATAACATTATAATAAATAAATTAACGGCAATCATCTAACTCATAGCAACCAATAAATCAACCATAAGCAACCAATGCAGCCAATCAAACAGTATTTATTTTTAAATGGATTTATCACATCATAGTAGTCCAGAAAAGTGTGAGAATTAACTCACCATTTTGTTTTTCGATCAACGGTTAACATTGTTCCGTTTAATTCTTGAATGAGCGAAATTCCCATCGCTTTTGATTCTAACCAAGTCAGAGGGACCGTGTAGCTTCTATTTCTTCGATTCCAACATACCCCGTTTTACGCATTCTGTTCATTTATTATAAGTTATTGTGATTATAAGTTATTGTGATTATTGTTAACTAAAATTAAACCATTATTAACTTAATTGAACAGTTAAATATTTCCTCTAATATACGTCGTACCTTCTTCATGCATTTATGTACATGCTTCATGCGCTGTAGTACCCAGTCACGCTGCCACTTGTTCAAGCAACTTCAGGTTTCTTTTCAACTATGCTCCAGGACCAACATAAAATTAATAGGCCACCTTTAACGTGAATTCTCCTCATGCGTTTCCTCTTTGTTCCACTACAGTAAAAACTCCATGCTTCATGTTCCTACTGTGCTTCACGTCAAGACTAAAATGCCACTCCTCATGTTTACCTTCTTCTTCGTTCTCCCTCTGCCCTTTACTGTTGTTTCACGCAACCATCCCCTCCATCTTTTCATGCCATAATCGATTCTTGTCTTCACAGTCTCCCTTTCATTAGTGTACACGCCAAACATTATCACACTATCCACTCTCACGTATAAAACTTGGCACCTGACATTGGTATCACCTTTCCATCCTCATTTGCCATCACAACAAAAATAATATGCCTGCAGCCTCTCTCTTCCCCCATGCATGCACATGCATGTCCACTTCGACCAGGCCATTTACAAATTTCTTTTTCTTTTTCCTTTTTTTTTTCGAATGAGAGGGACAAAGTGCCGAGAACGAAGATGGAAAAATGTATATATATATATACACTCGGTGGAAAGTATGGAGTACGGTGTTTATATAGGAGGAGCAGCTTGGGAACGAAGGAATTGAGAACGTGCATGTCATTTCCGTTCTCAGTTTTGCACATGGATTAGAAGAAAATAGCAGCGGGACAACACGTCAGGGCAGCAGGGATTTGGATAGCATATCATGTGCCGAGATCTTAAAGGAAACAGCCTACTTTTATTTTTACTGTTGGGCGAGATATGCTGAGATATACGAAAAGATTAGGATGAGATTTTGTGGCGTATTTCGTTTTTGATTTAACGTTACAGGCTTTCACTGTTTTAAAGTTGTACATACATGTGTATTATTATATGTATTTGCACCTTTGTCTGTATTGAGCCGGACGGTACTCGTTCTTGCTGGCATCTTTCCATGTGCCAATATTTCGTTCAGATTTCAAAAGATTTTGCAATGTTAATTCTATGATTCGCTGAGATTTGTTTAACATGGCAGCATGGTTTTTCTGATACATGCATGTGAAATCAACATATAGGGTAGGCGCGGATGTGAATAGCTTGTACAGGGTATTAAATGGATTAAGACAAGGGATATTTTTAGTATCCAGTCGGAAGGTTGAAAAGTTTAACGAGATGGCCTACGAGGATTTGTCTAAGATTATACAAAGATGCGCTGGGATTTTATATATATAATATATATACACTGCAGTGTGATGTTGCTTTCAGTCAGTAGTGAAATATTGAATTCAAGTAGACAAAATATCTTCAACGAGATTTTTGCCAAATTAGATAGTAATATTCATCGGATTTGTGAAACGATAGGAAAATAATGTGCAGAGACTTAGCTGAGATTTTATGCGATGGAAAAGCGAAGCTGTGTGAAGATTTTGCTCGTACCGTGTATCTTACCCCCTTTTTCTGTTTTTTTTTTTTTTTTTTTTTTTTTTTTGAGTTCGGCGTAGGTTTTCAATACACCGGCAAGGCGACAAGAAAACAAGAGTGTGGCGCACAAGGAATATTTGTTTAGTATATGAAGTTTAGCTTACCCCGTCATATAATATTTCGTTTACATACAGACCCCTATGGACAGAAATAAAAATATAGTCGTGTCCAGCGAGGTGTCACTATCCCAAAAATATAATAATATCGGTAGGTTAACTTATATTGTGAAACCCCGAAATGTCGATACAGGGTGCCAAATACTCCAAATAAAAAGTTGCTCGTTAAATTAATTAAAAATTTCCATAAAATTCTAAAAATTTAATTATCACTATTTCCCAAAAGAACCTTGTTTAAATTCACACCCGATATTCAAATATTCTTAAATAACTGTTACGGCCACGAACGAATATACCGCTGTTTCTCTGAATATTTAATTTGGACATAACTTCCAATATATACGACGAAATCTCGATTTTTCTCTTTCACTTAAAAAAATATACTTCACCAGCTCCTAACATTTCTTGTTTCATAGAAATCCGATTTAAAACGGACCCTGTACATTCAGTTGAAGTTCAAAACGCCAAAACGTGAACTACCGCGCCGCTACAGCTCGTTATTTAATTAAATTATAACCATATATATTACGTCGTCGTCAACTAGCCGAAATCGTCGATATAACTCAATATAAACCAATATCAACTCAATTCAAACCGTTTGTTCACTCTATACCGCCCACTCAACATTTTCTGACCGGTTTGGAATTAAAATAATATATTCAAAAGAAAATCGTTAAATTCAATATTTAAATCAAATCCAACATTTAAATAATTAAATAATTACCAGAAAAATGCAGGTCGTTACATTCCTTCCCCCTTAAAATAATTTCGTCCTCGAAATTGCTAAGGCATAAAGAAGGTGTTAAACTTGTTATCTTTACGAAAATATATTTAATTAAACTCTGTTTCAAATTTCAAAGCTAATCCAAACGGTTTTAAAAACAATTTATTTCAAATAACGAAATTTCCCACAAATTTCAAAAATTTGCTAACACTCAAAATTCTGGAAAAATTCCGACAGAGTCTCCCCTGTACGGAAGGACATCTGCAATATCGCAGGTTCAAAAAATATCTATATATCGACCAACAGGGTCGGAAAAATCCAAAAATCCAAATCTAAAACCCAAACAAAAACCAAAATTCTATATTTGCGTTGGCGTACCTTTTGCGAGTGCTATTACGCGATAAGTGATAAAGATATTCGGCCTTGCTTAATTAACATGCCAACTGGATTCAAATTTCTCCAGAGTTTGCTTGGATTAACTCTGTACCTGCTCTCAACTTCAATGAAATCCGTTAGTTCCCAAACAAATGTCAGTCAGACCCAAATGTCCATATCATCCATCTCATTTACTCCAAACAGTTGAAAAGAGTCATATCACTTTATTCAACTCTGATGGATTTAACTATGACCAAAACTCGGCAATCAATTGATTTGTTTATTTATCCATTCAAATTAATTAATCTTGGTTTAATTCATTTGCTTGATCATTTTAGATTGGTTTTCCATCAACAGTTGGTGAATTCTATACAAACCATCCAATACATAACAACAACCAAAGCATAACAATACAACCAAACCATTTTGATTCACATTTCTCGTTTGCTTTTACTTTTACTTGAGTTTCACATTAGTTGATTAACATTGGATTAATTTCCATCCAATTTTCATTTATTCGATTTCACAAGTGAAATTTCTTTTCATTATATTAATCTATTCTAGTTTAATATTTCAATTTGAATTCTTATTCAAGTTACTCAAACAAATCCATATTATAATCATTTGTGAAAAATATATTTATATATAAATATAATCCGAGCAACACTATATAAAAATAATTTTATAGTAAATTACAAATACGCGCTCTCACATAATCAAACTAAATCTGAGGTTTTACTAACCCCATCTCTATTGAGTTACACCACAGAGCCAAGGTTATCTCTAAACCATTGCTCTGATACCAACTGTAACGGCCCGGGAAAATTCGACGCTCGAATTTTCAACAACAATACTTAATCCCGTATTACTTGTCAAAAATCCAAGTATCGAACCCCAAACTGTTAATAGAAAGAAGTTAGAGGATGAGAAATAGGAAGAAAGAAATTTTAGAATAGAAGAAAGAAGAAGAACACATCAGAATCTCACAGCGGAACGAGTAAATATAATATAACAAATCTCTTTGAAAAGAAGACTGTATATATACATACCATTTATCAGAGTAAACATACATCAATCACAGCGGAAATACTTGTATGACTAACGGTGAGCCCCCCTGCTTCCAACTCTGAAACTTGTAGCGGAACCTAACCTGTAAATATGCTTGGTCTGACCCGAGCACATTTGATTTAAAACAAAAACACACCGGGTCAGTCTGGAATACTTTCAGTAATAAATTCACAGCACACACAACTTGTTTAACTTTTGAAAATCCTTTCTGAAATAAAAGGATAATAGTAAGACCAGCCCACACATAAACACGGACGGTTTTTACCTTACTATAACCCAAAACATTTTTGAAATCAATATCTTTTTCTGATATTATCATAGTGTCTAAATACAAGTAAATATCAATTTAGAGGAACGCTTGCATCTCACGCTCCCCATATATAGTATACAAACCAAAACCGCGGGCGCTTATTGGATATTGGATTCCAACTTGACAAGGTATGGGTCCACCTTCCGAACGTGTATCTCTAGAGGCGAATACACTGGGTTCAACAAGAACGTCTTGCAACCCGGCCCTCACATGACCGACCACTCATTTCGCTTGAGTGTATCGAATGTATATCACCGACGGTTGGGCTCAAACCACCGTCTCCCGTAAAGGGACAGCATCGATAGATTAAAGAAGCAAAAGGAATTTCTCTAGATAGGTGATTATACACCCTAATGGGAGCGACCCACATAGCCATGCTGCCTGCCCGATTTTTTGTCATTTCCCGGTTGATGAGGCTTGAGGCTATGCTTTATCATCACATCAGATTTACTTCGAATGCCACATTGTCAGATCCATCAAAAATCACTATTTGACGTCTACAACAATACATTACGTGTCAGCTAAAGAAGTTTCCTTCTCCGCTTCCACTCTTGGTACGGTTGAAGAAATTAATGTACGTGACCTTTCTAGAAATACTCTGTCAGACATTCATCCATACAAGTCACCCAGGAACAGGATAAACCGAAGGTACTCTCCTACCGCATCCTATATAGGAGTCACCCCAAGAATCAGTAGCGAGAAGTCCTTTTAATCCGAAGATTTCAAATCACGACAGAATCACAAGTCATCATAACTCTGGTAGCTAGCCAGAGAAATTTAACGAGTAGTTCTTCCGCTCATGAAGATCACCGGTCTTCAATGCTCCATCTCGACCATCTTCTGATATTTCTACGTTACATATTTGTTGGTCGGAATGGTTTTCGAATGTAGATTCGATCCCGGTCTTTCCGTACCAACAAACGATAAAAGGTCAAACTTTGATAGTCGGTTATTTAACTATCAAATCATAACAGTGTATCCCAGTGAATTGGCAGCTCAGGTCCTTTTTGTTATAAAACCATTCATTTAGCACACCCCATCGATTCTTAGAAATTGATGACATATTCATCTTAATAATCTTCTCATGTTTCGTTACTTTGAAACATTGATTAACTTATAACCGTATTTATCAAACTTCATTAAACAACTTACCCTTGCTTTATAATCTCTTCGTGCAAGTTCATTTATAATTTGGATTATAATAATAATCCGTTCAACAAATTCTTTGCCAAAATCATTAAATATTCATTGTAAACTTAATTTGGATTTAAAATCTTCAATTTCATTCTTCCTTAAAGTCTCAACGTTTACTTAAGTAAACATCGAACAAATATCATCGCCTTTACCTTTGGAAACCTCGCTTTGAACTTAGGTTATACAAACCCTTTTTAAAACCTATATTCTTGAAATACCCTTTTTTCTTGTTACGTTTTACTTAATACGAACGTTTAGTAAGATTCTTGATTTTTAGTTATCACATTCACTAAATATCTCTTTAAATAAATTTATTTACAAAATCTTTATTTCAAAAGTACATTACCAATTAGTTTGGAAACTTCTTCCACACTAAATCCTTTTCTTAATTAAATCACTAGGTAATATCCACTTAAATCTTTCATATTTGATTATAAACCTTTTATTATAACCTTAGTTTGTCACATTCGAGCTTATTACCTAATTCTATAAAACCCCTTTCCTACGTTCAAGTAGAACTTATAATAACTCGATTTCTCTTTTTAAAAGAGGTTCTTTTAAAAAGAAAATCAACTTAATTAAAATAATTATTAACCTTATCGTTAATCCAATAAAAGTAGCTAACTTGGTCGGTATCTTAAACTAAATTCTTATTATAGAATATTTAATAATTTCTATTGAAACATGATTATAAACTTATAAATATATTTATAAACTCCTTATTCATTTTTAAATAAAATAAACCCAAATCTTTAATCCAGTTATAAAATAAATTTTATAACTAAAAACTGCGTCAGTTCGCCGGACGGCTAAAACGATGTTTTGAAAACAATAGATTTTAGGCCCTCACTGCCAACCACTGTCGGTTTGTTTAAAAATCACATCAACGGTCATACCAATTTAACCCTCAATATTCAACTGGGTTTTGATGTCATTTGGGGTTCAAACAGTTCATGTGCACCCAGTATAAAAATAAACAACACACAAGTTATTTAGAGGAATCCGGTCGGATCCCTCCAACCTGTCCTTCTCTGCATCACAAATGGTTATAACATTATAATAAATAAATTAACGGCAATCATCTAACTCATAGCAACCAATAAATCAACCATAAGCAACCAATGCAGCCAATCAAACAGTATTTATTTTTAAATGGATTTATCACATCATAGTAGTCCAGAAAAGTGTGAGAATTAACTCACCATTTTGTTTTTCGATCAACGGTTAACATTGTTCCGTTTAATTCTTGAATGAGCGAAATTCCCATCGCTTTTGATTCTAACCAAGTCAGAGGGACCGTGTAGCTTCTATTTCTTCGATTCCAACATACCCCGTTTTACGCATTCTTTTCATTTATTATAAGTTATTGTGATTATAAGTTATTGTGATTATTGTTAACTAAAATTAAACCATTATTAACTTAATTGAACAGTTAAATATTTCCTCTAATATACGTCGTACCTTCTTCATGCATTTATGTACATGCTTCATGCGCTGTAGTACCCAGTCACGCTGCCACTTGTTCAAGCAACTTCAGGTTTCTTTTCAACTATGCTCCAAGACCAACATAAAATTAACAGGCCACCTTTAACGTGACTTCTCCTCATGCGTTTCCTCTTTGTTCCACTACAGTAAAAACTCCATGCCTCATGTTCCTACCGTGCTTCACGTCAAGACTAAAATGCCACTCCTCATGTTTACCTTCTTCTTCGTTCTCCCTCTGCCCTTTACTGTTGTTTCACGCAACCATCCCCTCCATCTTTTCATGCCATAATCGATTCTTGTCTTCACAGTCTCCCTTTCATTAGTGTACACGCCAAACATTATCACACTATCCACTCTCACGTATAAAACTTGGCACCTGACATTGGTATCACCTTTCCATCCTCATTTGCCATCACAACAAAAATAATATGCCTGCAGCCTCTCTCTTCCCCCATGCATGCACATGCATGTCCACTTCGACCAGGCCATTTACAAATTTCTTTTTCTTTTTCCTTTTTTTTTTCGAATGAGAGGGACAAAGTGCCGAGAACGAAGATGGAAAAATGTATATATATATATATATACACTCGGTGGAAAGTATGGAGTACGGTGTTTATATAGGAGCAGCAGCTTGGGAACGAAGGAATTGAGAACGTGCATGTCATTTCCGTTCTCAGTTTTGCACATGGATTAGAAGAAAATAGCAGCGGGACAACACGTCAGGGCAGCAGGGATTTGGATAGCATATCATGTGCCGAGATCTTAAAGGAAACAGCCTACTTTTATTTTTACTGTTGGGCGAGATATGCTGAGATATACGAAAAGATTAGGATGAGATTTTGTGGCGTATTTCGTTTTTGATTTAACGTTACAGGCTTTCACTGTTTTAAAGTTGTACATACATGTGTATTATTATATGTATTTGCACCTTTGTCTGTATTGAGCCGGACGGTACTCGTTCTTGCTGGCATCTTTCCATGTGCCAATATTTCGTTCAGATTTCAAAAGATTTTGCAATGTTAATTCTATGATTCGCTGAGATTTGTTTAACATGGCAGCATGGTTTTTCTGATACATGCATGTGAAATCAACATATAGGGTAGGCGCGGATGTGAATAGCTTGTACAGGGTATTAAATGGATTAAGACAAGGGATATTTTTAGTATCCAGTCGGAAGGTTGAAAAGTTTAACGAGATGGCCTACGAGGATTTGTCTAAGATTATACAGAGATGCGCTGGGATTTTATATATATAATATATATACACTGCAGTGTGATGTTGCTTTCAGTCAGTAGTGAAATATTGAATTCAAGTAGACAAAATATCTTCAACGAGATTTTTGCCAAATTAGATAGTAATATTCATCGGATTTGTGAAACGATAGGAAAATAATGTGCAGAGACTTAGCTGAGATTTTATGCGATGGAAAAGCGAAGCTGTGTGAAGATTTTGCTCGTACCGTGTATCTTACCCCCTTTTTTTGTTTTTTGTTTTTTGTTTTTTTTTTTTGAGTTCGGCGTAGGTTTTCAATACACCGGCAAGGCGACAAGAAAACAAGAGTGTGGCGCACAAGGAATATTTGTTTAGTATATGAAGTTTAGCTTACCCCGTCATATAATATTTCGTTTACATACAGACCCCTATGGACAGAAATAAAAATATAGTCGTGTCCAGCGAGGTGTCACTATCCCAAAAATATAATAATATCGGTAGGTTAACTTATATTGTGAAACCCCGAAATGTCGATACAGGGTGCCAAATACTCCAAATAAAAAGTTGCTCGTTAAATTAATTAAAAATTTCCATAAAATTCTAAAAATTTAATTATCACTATTTCCCAAAAGAACCTTGTTTAAATTCACACCCGATATTCAAATATTCTTAAATAACTGTTACGGCCACGAACGAATATACCGCTGTTTCTCTGAATATTTAATTTGGACATAACTTCCAATATATACGACGAAATCTCAATTTTTCTCTTTCACTTAAAAAAATATACTTCACCAGCTCCTAACATTTCTTGTTTCATAGAAATCCGATTTAAAACGGACCCTGTACATTCAGTTGAAGTTCAAAACGCCAAAACGTGAACTGCCGCACCGCTACAGCTCGTTATTTAATTAAATTATAACCATATATATTACGTCGTCGTCAACTAGCCGAAATCGTCGATATAACTCAATATAAACCAATATCAACTCAATTCAAACCGTTTGTTCACTCTATACCGCCCACTCAACATTTTCTGACCGGTTTGGAATTAAAATAATATATTCAAAAGAAAATCGTTAAATTCAATATTTAAATCAAATCCAACATTTAAATAATTAAATAATTACCAGAAAAATGCAGGTCGTTACACCAATCCCAACCTATTCATCCCATGGAGCAAAACTGGTAATATTCCATATCTAACACCACGGTGCTATCGGTAAAGTTAATTACCATTTCACGTTCAAATCTAATTAAAAATTTAACTATCGCTTTGGAGAAAAACTGGTGGTACTCCATCTCGATCACTTCTTAGATTTGATAATTTAAATTATCAATTCACATTTCAATCTAATTAAAGATTCATTAAAACTCCACTTAGTTTTAATCTTTTCAAAAATCAATATCCTGTCTTTAACTGGGTTAAAGAACCAATGTCATCTAAAACACGGTTCACGAGAAACCCAAAATCACATTCAAATTCAATTCCAATTAAACATTATTTAAATGGTACACTTCATTAAATCTAAATAGAAAGATTTAATCTTTTTCTCAACTGGGCTTAAGAACAGTGTTAATGAAGACACCATTCACGACAAACCCAAATCACATTTAATGTTAAATACAAGGCTCTAAATAGAAAATATACCGGCTTATATTCAATATCAAATTCTGAAACCTACAAATATCGTATTGGAAATAACGATATAAAATATATCTTTCAAATTCCCATAACAATATCTGTATAGTCACGAAATCCAACATCGAAATATTCCGAAGATAATTTCGATTCAACTCCAGTCCAGTTCACGCATTGGAAATTCTGATTATTTTCAAAACCACTTTCAAATTCAATTTATTTATTTCAAAAATAAATTGATTTTAATCCTAGTTCAAAACTAGTTCATTTCGATAAAAATCTATTTTTATCTTTTCAAATGTGGAATTTTTCATCCCAATTCTTCACAAACTATTTCTTATGATTTTACACAAATTATAGATATTTTTAATAATTTTATCAAGGCCCGTACAGTCGATTTCCATCAACGGCCATCGAACTGCACTTACAACGACCTTTTCCAAATTTGTTTTGGACATAATTCCAAATCCAACCGTTAGATTTCAAATTTCTAATATTCATTGGAAAGCTCTTTTCAATACGAACCCAACGGTTCCAGTTTCAGGAGAATCCGACGATCGGATCTCCCGTAACGTCAATTCGAAGTCAATGGTCGAAATTCAAGAACTGCCGCGGCACGGTGCGTTCTATTCAGGCCATTATATATAATATATATATATATATATTATATATATTTCGTCGATTTTCTTTTAAAACGTATTTTATAAATCGTTTTAAATTCGTTTTCAAAACAAATTCGACTTCATATTCAATTTCAAATCAAAATTGAATGTTTCATATCATTACTATATAAATGATAATATTTTCAAAACTATATATTTTGAAATCACTTCTTTTTCTATATTCGTTATAAAAACGAATATAATCGATATAAATATCGCTTACGTCAAAATGGCGCATCTCTAATCAACACGGCTTTATATATTTCAATAAATTCGTTATTCTATTCAACAAATGAATATTTATTCTATTCAACACATGAATATATATATTTCTTCTTACTTACAATAAAAAGGTAAATTTTATATTATAAATATTTTATTCAACACATGAATACACCTTCAACACATGAGCATCGTCAACACATGACTATTTATTCTATTCAACACATGAATTTTCTTTTATAATATTCATTATTTCCCAATTGGAATGAGGCCCAATCAATCACCATATAATGTTAATTATATGGATTCCATACAATACAGATATATAACAGCACTGACAAATAATCAACCATCATCCAAAGTGCACTACACTGTATAAGCATCAAATATAGATATCTAACGCTTATAACAGCCTGTCGATCAATCGATCGACATACAACTAATTATTGGGATTAGTGTATGCCGTACATCATCCCAATACCCGTGTGGAGTTTCAAATCAACAAACACAGATTTTTATTTATTCACCTACTCGTTAAAAAATATATTTTTAACGATAAAATATTTTAACTATATAAATATTTTATTTCATTTCACATCACACAATAAATTTTCACCACAACAAACAATCAAACATACAAGCCATCCATGGTCTGTGGATGACGGGTGTCGGGTGCTACTAAGCACCGTCTGCATCCTAGTATATATTTTTAACTAGAAAAGAAAATTTAAAGTGAGAAGTTCTCACCGACTAGCTAATCCAAACTCCACGACTCTTCATATGTAGAAGTCATCGCTGTTCTCGCCTTTTGTCACTTTCGTTGCCCGTAGCCACTACATATATAAAAATCACATTTTTATATTGTTGCTATGTATATAAAAATCATATTTTTATAATCACTCCATATGGATAAAAATTCTATTTTTACATCGCTACTATATAGATAAAAATTCTATTTTTACATCGCTACTATATAGATAAAAATTCTATTTTTACAACAATGTTCATATAATAAAGAATATATTTTTATCACGCTATTCTTTATATAAAGATTTCGCCTTTTGAAATATAAAGATCAAATCTTTTCAAATATAATAAAAATCATATTTTTAATCTCTACATATAATAAAAATCTTATTTTTAATCTCTACATATAATTAAAATTTTATTTTTATTATCGCCACTATATAAAAATCATATCTTTATTATATCTACTTTATAAAAATCATATATTTTCTTTTTTTTCCACTATAAAAATCGAACCTTTTTAATGTTAAAAATTAAATCTTTGTATGGATAAGAATCACGTTTTTAGTTTCATAAAAATCTCATCTTTATGATGATAAAAATCACATCTTTAGATATTTAAAAATCTAATCTTTATAACTCTTCTTATAAGGTAAAAATCTAATTTTTCCATATAATAACTCTAGTCTTTTTCATATAAAAACTGATTTCATACCATTCTTAATATGTAATAATGATCAATTCTATTCACAATGATATAGTGATAATCAATTCCATTACTTTATATCACATTAAAAATTGAAAATAAATTATATGATTTATATATAAATAAGGAATAAATAAAAGTAGAAATAAAAAAAATTAAAATCTTACAGTGTTTGTCGCTTAACGGGGAGGAGTGGGCGCTGCTGCCTTGGAGATGCTCGGAGGGCGAGCAGGAGGTGATGGTGGGGAGGCGGTGGAACCGGGTCACGGCGGCTAGGGTTGGGCTGTGGGAGGTTAGGGTTCGGGTTTTACGGGGGAGAGAGGGGGGGTGCGAGGCTAGGGGGAGGTCGACTCAGCAAGAGGCGGCGGTGGGAGGAGGTGCGCCCTCGATGCCCGGACGGTGGCGATTTGGGTTTCCGTCTTTCATTCGTTTCTTTTTTTTTTCTATTTCAATTTTGAAAGTAAACGGGGGGGGGGGGGGGGGTGACTGAGTAAAAGGAGAAAGGGGAGAGGAATATAATATTATATATATTTCTTTTATTTTAATGAAAATAAAAAGTAACTTTTTATTTTCAACTCGAAATTGAACCCACCGCCTGTCGCCCATAGCTAATTACCCCCATTCCGAATACAATGGGATATGTATCGTAAGCTGATTCTATCGTTTCGACCAGTTTTCGTCAAAATCAACATATAACTCTATATATTGAATTTGAACGCACATTTCAATTTACTGGGGTCACATAAGGACTTTAAAAATTCCCGAAAAATATTTTCTAACTTTGTATTGACGATACGGTCCTAACAAAACTAGTTTCGTCGAATTCTGAGACCGTTTGAAAAATGGCCATTTTCCAGTCGATTAAAATCAACTGAAACTGGTCAAACGCATTTTCCTACGCCACGCTTACATATTGATTCGAAAAATTATGAAATTTGAAACCTAACAATAACTTGACATCGCAGATCCAACAAAAGTGGTTTCGTCGAAATCCGAGGTCGTTTGCAAAATGGCTATTTTTAAGGGCCGAAATTCCATAGCGACTATTCTGAATTTTCAACTGGACATATCTTTTGATCCCCGCTATGAAATTTCGATTTTTCGGATTCGTTGGAAAGATATTCTCAATTAGATTCTATTATTTTTGGTTTTGCCAAAATCCGGTTTATTTTGCACCCAGTTCATTCATTTGAAGTTTGAAATCGAATTATCGAACTACCGCGCCATTTTCAATTCCTTTTATAATTATAAATAATTATTTATATTCGAACGACGATTCAAATAAATATATACGTTCGAATTCTATTCAAATTAAATTTCTCGTCGTTATTATTTAAAATAATTCATTTTAAATATTCAAAATTCATCCAAATTGCCTAAATAATTTTTTTTAAACTGGCTCAGATTTTCCGGGTTGTTACATTTAATTTATAACAGATTCAAGTTTGATTAGTTTTTTTTATCTTCTTGTTCCTTTTTTCCCTTCTAATCCATCGCTACCATTGACGAGTTTTGTATTTGTTTTCTAAATGAAGAAAGCATGAATGGATACTATGATATATTTAGGGGTGTGTATGTGTGGGTGTGGGTGTCTATGAGCGTTCAATAGCACTCAAACAGTGCTAGCACCCCCTTAGTCTTCCTGTTTTCCACCATACATTTGGTTTCTCTCTCACTCCATTAATTCTCTCTTCGTCCACTATTTTAATTTACTATAAAAGAAAGATGGGAATAGAGGGGCTATTGATTTGTAACCCATATTTGATCATGGTTCCAACTCCTATACAGTTATTTTCCTTTATATACTAGTCTCGAAATATTGATGAAGCTTGTAGAAATCATATGGTTATTTAGGGGGATCTGCAGTTTATAAGAAGCATTCTGGGTTGGTTTTATTTTGTAATGGGTTACTGTCATACAGAAATTGGTTGTGGAGTTGATGAAGCGGCATGTCTTTCGTGTAGTTCATAGATTGTAACAATTCGAAAGCATGTTCAGTCGTGGCTATTAGATTCAAGTCAATATGTTTTTCGACGTGAAAGATATAGTCTGGGAGATGAATTGTGCCAGTTTTATTTTCCAAATCTTCTTCAGAATGCATACTGTTTTAAATGGGTTAACAGTTCACCCAGATTTGCTGCTTGGGTTGATTTTTAATTTCACTGATCATTTCATTGCTAATCGATCTCTGAAATCATGTAAACCCTTTTATGGTTTCTATAGATAGCCTGAAATTTGATCAGTGTATTCTGAATGTTTACAAACTCTGAATATTTGTCCAAGGGCCTGCGATCGAAAGGGGAGTTGGAATTTTGTGATCATCGACGCACTCATCTGCTGGAGGATAGTTTAGATTTGTTAATGGAATTGAAGACGTGATTACTGCTTTCTATTCTGAACTAAACATGTTGTTGTGGATTTTATTTTTTGGTGTATCTTTTATGGGTGATGATCGGTATGCTCAAAAGGAGCCTTTGGCTCGAGTGAGGTGAAGAGAGTTGCACGCAAGTGGGATGGTGGCCTCATCATGGGTCGCTATATGTTAGTTAGGTTTATAGTCAGTTTTTTACGCTTTTAGTTTGTAATGGTTAGTACGCTAACCTTTCTTTTGTACAGTTTTTAGTAGATAATAAAGTGTACCAATTTTCAATATATATATACACACACACACACACACATGTGTGTGTATGTATGGAAATTGGGAAATCCTTGCTTGATTTCATTCATTTATTTACCTTGATAGGAAATCACCTTCATTCAAAATATTTTATTTTCCGTTTAATGCATATGTAACCAAATTTAACCATCTTAAACACTCTTCGTCCATCTGCTTAGCCATATTTAAGTGTCCTACATGTAATTATCCAAACTATTAAGTGTTGGAAATGAATGAACAAAGAAAGAGGAAATTGGAAAGAAGAAGAGATAGCAACATTTAAAGTCCCACATCATGGAAATATTAGCACAATCTCTCCTAATATATTAGAAGTCAAATAGGTTTATGTAAAATAGAAAGGAGAGGGATGATATGAGGATATGAGTTTGGCCATGACACAATAATACATTAAAATGTCAAAGATAAGGGCCTTGGGTCCCTTGAGATCTCTTGATTTTAAAGGTGTGTCCATTCTCTCCAGAATTCGAAAGGAATGTCTGTTAGCTAAATGAGTACAACCATTTGAATTCTCAACGTACGCATATTAATAACCGGGTGGTTAAAAGGTCGCAACCTTTCCTATTCTGACGGTTACTAATGCATGCGAACAGGCATTCCTCCTTGCCTATAAATACACTGCCCAAAACAAGACAGAAATAATTTTTCTACTCACATTACTTCTTCTTCTTCAAAGTAATCCTCTGATCTAGTTTCTGTAATCTACTTTAGCTCGTCAGAACTCCGTTTTTTGACACTACGTTGCGGAGTTGGTCCATTTTATCTTGGGAAACAAATTGCAACTACGTCAATAAGTGCATACGACGGCAACATTATTTCAAGAAAACAGAATATTTCTAGACTTGGACATTACTTTCTGCATATCTTTAATCTGTTGCACAAACGGTTGCGCTTTCTGTGGTTATTGTAAACACAGTTTGACGTGACAATTGTGGCATAATTGAATAATATTGATTGTTGCTATTATCTGTTTGTAATACAATTGTGTATTTACAAAAGTTCTAACATTAAGTAATTTGTTTAATTCAATTTTCTTAGTTATCAGTTAATAACTCCTTATTATTAATTCAAATAAGTAAATAGTGGCCTACCGAATATGTACTTTGCTTACTACACATATTTCCTTACTTAATTCCATAACTACATCTATTAGATTTTTAATTTAGTAATTAATTGCCTGTTGATTTGGGAGGCGTCACAAGCTCGCCGAAGGGTGGGCACGGATGATTAACCAAAACAGTTGGTTACTTAATTAATTTAATCGACCAAAAGATATGATTTGGTTACCAAACCGAACATAATACTAGGCAATTCATACCGACTAGATGTTGAGTTTTAACCGCTGGCTGAAGAAGATAATTGTCGATCATTTTGTTTCAACAGGTTGTTAACCATCATTTTAATGGTTCAGGTTATCTGATACCAACTCCAAATATCCTATGTTAAGGAGCACAAAACTGTTTCTACACAAATCACTTCAAGGGATCGTCAGTTCATCAAATGAATACATGAATCGCATCCATGCAAGGCATCCAGAAATTGCAATACATGAATATAAAGCTCTGCTACACCACAGATTCACTTATAGAGCAAAGCAATAACACAAAGTGCATCAACTAAAATAACAAGAAAATGACAATTGACAAGCATTTTTTGTTTCAGCTGGTTAAAGCATTGGGATAAAACGCAAGATTCGAATTGATTGGGTCCTTTTGTCATGGTAGTATGGTAAATGCTATCAAAATTTGTATATACTAGTATTACCGTACAACGGTGGGAAAAACCAACCGTTAAGTTGTCTGATATCAAAAAAACAAATTCTATTAACTATAATTTTAAACAAAAAATTAATGAAAAATTCAATGTGTTAGTTAAAAAAATAAAAAATAGTGCAAATATGTAAATTATATTAATTAATATGTTTTGAATCATTACCAATTTTATATAATGAAGTGAGAAATCAAACAAATGTTTGCTTACAACACATCTTTATATTTGTGAATTGTCAATTAAAGAAGATAAATAATGCAATAATAAAAGTAATAAATTAATCACATATCAACGAAGTATATTATTAAAATAAATACCTAAAAGTAGCATTGTTAACTACAGAAACTAAAATTCTGAGATGACTAAACTAATATTGCAGAAATACATAAGTAATTAAACTGAAGAATCTGTCATTCTTGATATTTCTTCCAACAAAAAGTTTGTTTCAGCTGAGTAATCAACAATGGACTGTGACATAGCAGTGATTTTTTGCTTTTTCTCGTTCATATAATCAATTTGAGCAACGCCAAGCTTGAAAAGATGAGGTATCCATAGCAACTCCTTCAGTTTTTGTTCATATAGATCCTCGCCTTCGTCATTCTTAATCTTGCAAAGATCATCAGCGCTGCAACCTATAATTTCCTCTGCTATTTCATTGAAAGCGCTAATCCATGCTTTGTCAGTTGTATCCTTAATTTTCATTACAATTGTATATTTGCATTTAAAAAGCATATTATTGCATACATTAACACTTGGTATAATAGTTAATTATATATATATATATATATATATATATATACACACCTCAAAACACAAGTATTTTCACTATGTTGGCATGTCTCACACCAATAGCTTGATTTAGTAGCTTGTATAACCTTTTTGTTGCACTTTTCACAAGTTTCGTACCATAGTTTTTTACTTTTAATGTAAGTTAAGTACACGAGTACGCTCAAGAATACACATTGCATATTGAAAAATAACAATCAACATATATGAAATTATTAGTTTACAATATAATTTGAAAAAAGGAGGACTAACCTTGTCCTCACCCAATGTCGTATTGCTTGTTATTTGAGAAAGCATTACTTTGTCGTAAGTAGTAGGGGATATTTTCACATTTTTGCCCTCTTGATTGTACCAACATCTGAGATTTTTAACTTGTAAAATGTCCGGATTTATGGCTACATTGGTTTTACTCAATGTTGATAAAGATAAACCTATGATAGCATCAAATAATATTAAAAATTGATGGACCAAATAATATTAAAAAATGGTGGCATGATAAAATTTAAAAATATTAAACATTTTTACCTTCAAAATCTCCAACTCTTGCATTTTTAATAGCTACTATTGGAGCTTCATCAACAATTTCCACCAATTCAGAACCTACTCCCGTAGCAAGCTCTCCCCAAAATGTTACATTCACAGTTTTGGTTCTGCAATTTAAATCTAATCATTAGTATTTCAATTTTGAAAAAAAAAGTTTAATATTTTTACTTACGAATCATCTGCAAGAAGTACATCCCGCTTTAGAAGGGTCTTACTGTTTTGTCTTCGAATTTTTTTAATTGGTGAGACACTTTGAACAAGCCCGACTACATCTGAAAGGCACTTATGATAAGTAAACACACAATAAGATTTTAAAAATTAATAATGTAAATGCATTACCTATTACTTCCTTTTTGGAAGGTACTTTAGAGCTGATTAATCTTTACAGATTATACATAGTCTTCGGTATAGAGGAGCTCGCGTCATCCACCATTTCGACTGCTGAGTTCTCATTTAGAATAATCTCATAATTATTTTTATGGTGTTGAAATCTTTATTTGTTGGTCTAATAGTTCCTTTTGAAATGTTATAAATCTTTTCACATTCAAATATATGATAAAACTTGTTTGCAGCTTTGTCAAACATCGTTGCTTGGACTTGTGAACCCTGTTAATTTTTTTCAAAAAAAAGAACAAGTATTGTAATAACATTTTAATAATAGTAACGCAAGAGAAAATATAATTGAAAGGATAAAGTTTAAAAAAAGTTACCTCTTCATCCGTGAGTTCTATGCTAAACACACATCCTTCACCCCTAATATTTTTGTAAGATCTCATATTGCTTTGTTTGTTACTCGAACTTTGATCCTCCAGTTGCTTTGGTATGGATTCAGTTACGTAACAGGAGTAAAATTTCTGGACATATCCATTTGGCTGATAGAGCTGACATAAATCCTAATCATATTCAAATTAAATTTTTTTTTTAAAAAACTCGTTTTTTTAAAATCAACTTTCAATACAAAGATTATGCTTTGCTGAAGTTAGGCACATTAGTGAAAGCTATGAATATTAAAGAATCATGCAAACTCAGACAAATCATGCATACAAATAATAGTTAGCTTGAAAAGAGAAACACCACAAAAAGTGCGGAAGAGAGATCATGGAATGGATATTAGAGCATAATCATATTGTGGGGACCTACTGCATTTTATTTTGTACATATGTTGCAGCTTTGCACCACACTGAAGGCTAAAACAGCAAATACAAATGCGTTAGCAACTGTTTACAAAGGAAATATGCATATGGCGTGGCTTTTATAGCTTTGCACCTGAGAATTTATGAAAACTAGTTTTTTGTGGGAAATAATTTTTATATCATGTATTCTCTAACCATTCTTTGAACTGAATGGCCTTGCTATCTCAAAACCGGTTGATTCTATGTAAGAACAATACTAATATATATCATATGATATAACTTTAATGTGTAGTAACCTGTCAGTTTTTATATAGTGCTCACGTTATTTACAACATGGATGCCAAAGTATAACGATGTCAAATTCATAAAGAAAAGCAATGTAAACAGTTTACCTAAACTCAGAAGTTTTTTTAAAGTAGTTAGAAGAATGAACGGAAGGAGAGTACTTCTGACTTCTGTGCGTTTGATTAAAGAAAAAAAAAAGAGTTAGTATTTATAGATGAGTATTATGAGATCCTCATAGAGATATTGACTTAAAAATAGGAAGACCTGTTATTAAAGAAGAATAGCAGCACTTGAATTGAAATATTGAGGGAAAAAAGGAGCTGGCCCGATATTTAAGGATCAATACTCATTAAAAATTAAAAAAAAAATAGTAAAAGAATACACGTTAAAAAGCATCAATGACTTGAAAAATAAGCAACGAACTTAAATGCTATGCACTTACATGACCAACGCATGCACTTACATGGTAAACATGGAATATTTGAGAAACTCATTTGTAAAAAGGAGTAAGATTTGAACTGCAACCTCAGTGGAAGAGATTTTTAGTCATATCAAAATCACTGGAAAAAAGTTGACAAGAGAGTAAATTAAATCAGCAGTTACATGTTGGTGACAACAGTTAAAACTGCTTAATTTCCGAAGTGCGACAGAAACAGAAGATTGTATCATTTTCTAACCTTAACAAGTTGAGCAGCAACTGTCATAATCCTTCTTCATGTTTCCGTACTCCCGGTAAAAGCAATCTGAATAAGCAAATACGATATATACATATTTAGAGGCAAGTAACAAAGATATACCAAAAGCGAAATCAAATATAGCCATAAGAGGAATAAAAAAACAAACCTTGTCTACTTTAGGATGAGATGCTAAAGGAGCACCAGCTTCAATCCCAAGTCCTGTTACTACATTCAAAACATCAGCAGGTAAGGTAGATTCACTTCCTTGCATATGTCAGCAAGTTACAAGCACGTCCTGATAGAAAATAACATATTGCAACAAACAGTTTAGTAAAAAAAATCCAAAAAAAAGGAAATAAGAAAGATATTGATAAGTAAGATTCTATCACAAGATTACACTGATGCTAGTTCAGAATGTTTTATAATGGCCATACACCCAGCAGCCAAAGCAGGAGCAACCTTCCATGTTGCCATTAATAATGGATAATTCCTACACTCAAATCATAGGAAATAAAACATAATTCATCAAGAAATCTGAGGCAGTCCCTAAAAAATAGATAGAATGTTTTATATATTCAGGGTCTACCTAGAGATTCATAAATGTGAAATGTCATATGTAATTTATGGTGTTTAATCCAACATTATGTTGCATGTGTAGCCAATAATATATTTTGCATCTTTCTTAATGCTATGGTCTATATTTGTAATCATGTACCAGGGGGTAATCAAGTGATTCTAGCTTAGCCAATAAAGGCTTCTTCTCCGTCACCTGAAACCCAAAATGTAAAATGAGCAGATCAATTACCATTGAGTTTTTAATTGAATTAATAAGCATCTGGCAACCAGCAATGCATAGTATTAAGAACAGGTTTGAAGCTTCACTACAAGGGAACAATTTTGAATCTGAACATGTTTTTGTTACGTGTGGGGGACAATTTATCTACAAGCTGTCATACAAATGATTTTTTTATTTATAGTAAAAACAATATACCATAATCATCAACCTCCTCTGCCTTTAATCAGGCTGCACATTTGAACAAACCATTAAATGAATTATTTACACAAATGCTCAATTGTGATATCAAGAAACATATAACTATACCCTCATATTTAGAAGAACAAATTTTCTCTTAAGGCTTGTTTTGAAAACTATTTCGTGTTTAAGGCAGATTTGCAAACTTATTATCAAAAGGGGCTTGTTTTTGCCAACTCAGCTGCCACATCAGCTTTTTTTAACTGTCGGATCCAGCGCAACTTTGAGTTGCTCTACCTTTTTTTTTTCCACTGGGCGCAAGTATAAGTTGCGCTATTAACAAATTTGTTTTTTTAATTTCCCAAGGGCCAAAGTTTATTTTGAAGTTTTTCCCAACAACGCAAGTCTTGGTTGCGCTGGGAACAAATTTTCTCTAGCGCGACTAATACTTGCGCTTTTTTTTTATTAAAACCCCGCAGCGCCACTCTTACCTGCGCTAGGTTTTTTAAATTAAAACCTCCCAGCGCGACTAATAGTTGCGCTAGTTCCTGCTGCTGTTTTAAACAGCGGCCTTCTTTCCTTCCTTCTCTCACTTTCTCCAAACAGTTTTTCCCAACCAAAAATGACCGAACCCAACAACTCTAAACCCCAAATACTCTAATTTCTTTTCAAATTCATCCCAAATTACTCAATTTCTTCATCGTTCTTCACATAATACAAATCTACTACTAATGGAAGCCGGATCTTCTTCTACAAGCCATGATTTTGGTAAGTTCTAAAATCCTAAATTTTGATTTTTGTATGTATTTGCTTCCAAATTTGTTTATAACTGAACATATTTCATTTGTTGATGAATTTATAGAACCGGAGAGCGGACCGGTTGATACTAGCGTCTTATACTTACAGCAAGAGCATCGTAGCAACTCGGAAGTCACGATGAGGGTATGTTGTATTGATTGTTTTTTAAAATTTTCATCTTGTGTAGCTAAATTAAGATTTACCCTGTTAATGTAGAGTACAGCAGTTCTAGATTGTTTGGACCATTCACAAAATTTTGACCAGCTAATGGAGAGGGTCAAGGATATTCGAGTGCAGCAATTACTTCAACAGGCTGGATTTTGGTCTTTTATGCAAATAAAGTATATTAGATTTGATAGGTCTTTGCTGACGGCATTATGCGATAGATGGAGGCCAGAGACTAGCACGTTTCATTTCTCCGTTGGTGAAATGACAATTACATCACAAGACATGTCTATTTTGTTAGGTCTTCCTGTTGATGGCCCTGTCGTTGCATATTCTGGCAATATTGATGTACCAAATACTTGCATTCAATTGCTTGGTCAAGTTCCACCGCCCGATGCAATCGTATATGGTAGAGAGCTTAAAGTATCGTGGATTCATGAGTTTATAACCTCTCGAGAGATTACTGATGATAGTTCAGTTGAGGAGATTGAACAATTCACTCGAGCGGTAATATTGATGCTTATTGCTTCTAGGCTTTTTGCGAACCATACGAAGGGTCGAGTTAGCATTAAGTGGTTATACCTTCTAGAGGACTTCACTACTATTGGAGATTATTCATGGGGTAGTGCGGTTTTATGTGCACTGTATAAAGAGTTAGATAATGTGACGCTTAAAAAGTCGAATGGTTTAGGTGGTTGTTTAACTCTTCTCCAGGTATGATGTTGGTTACATATTTAATTTTTCATTTCTGTACGAACTTTTATTAAACATTGGGGTGCTATAGGTATGGACGTGGACACGTATTTCCGTTGGTCGTCCAAACGTTCGTGTCGGCGAGGTAGTTGGATTACCATATGGTGCAAGGTATAATTCCTTATTAATTCCTATTGGAATTATTACTTTTAGTAAATTACTGGAACTGTAAATTCTCTTTATTGTATGTAGGTGGTCATTATATAGGCATTGGAGAGATAATCCATCCCGCCACCCAACATTATATCGTAATGAGTTGGATGTCATGGAGGAACATCAGGTTGAGTGGATTCCTTACACGAATGATGTTTTAGACGATCTTCCGCAAGTATGTTTGGAAGGGCAACAATCATGGTTTGCACGGACTACCCTTATATGCTTGCAAAGTGTTTCTATGCATTATCCTGATAGAGTGATGAGACAATTTGGTCTTAGTCAACATATACCGGATGCGGCGGAGATTATTTTTCCTAATGGTTGGAGTCGAGAATTGTATAACACTTATGTGTATAGATGAGAGCACCGCTTGGATTATGTACAAGTCGAACGCATTCCTAGAACTTCTATACAAGAGTACCGCAGTTGGTATTGGCATATCACGAAACGATTTGTTCTTAAAGAGTCGTCTACTAGATTGGCTAGATATGCTCCATGAGGACCTGTAGAACGTGACTTGGTATGATTATTATTTGTTCTCAATTAATGTTTGTGTTTCAAGTACCGTAAACTCATGCAAATTTTTTTTGGTTACTATAATTTTAGGTTCAAGGCATGTATATGATTTCAAATGAGGTTGTTGATATATTGGCCGATCCCGCAGATGAAACACGTGTTAAAAGCAGGTGCATAAGTATTAAACAGATCATCGACACAATACTTGGACGTCATAAAATTGAACGACCACCATCTTATCGTGCTCGTCCACCGGGAGCATTTGGTGTTACTTACCATCGTAGAGGTAGAAGAGGACAAGGTATCTGCATAGATGAGCCCGGACAATCTCAACCAGCCCAGGACATTATTGACGTCGGACCATCTCAACCACCTACCACGCAAACACAAACAACAGGACGAGAAAGATACAATCTTCGACGACACGACGAGCATAGGAATGATTGATTAGTATTTGAACTTAGTATTGAGGTGAATGACGACGAGCTTTAATGTATGTGTAATTTGGTAGCTTTAATTGTATTTGAACTTGGTATTCTAGCTTTAATGTATGTGTACTTTGTTAGCTTTAATGTATTTGAACTTGGTATTTCAAACGTTAATGTATGCGTATTTTGTTATCTGTGTATCTGTACTTTGTAAGCATTAATGTAACTTTACTTTATGCGTATTTTCTTATCTTTGTATTTAAAATTGCCAGTAGCGCAACTTTGAGTTGCTTTAATTTGTTGTGCTATAGCGCAAATATTACATGCACTTATGCGCGCAACTTAAAGTTGCGCTAGGCCAATTTTAACAATAGCGCAACTTGCAGTTGCTCTAAAGCAGTACTGCAGTCCATAGCCAGTACATGGGCTGAAGCCCACTTGAAAACATGATGATATACCCCATAACCCTAGTCTCTAGCACACTAAATCTTCATTTTCATCATTGTTCAGAAATTACAACATACTCTCCAATTCGTTTTTGAAGTCAACAAATCGCAAAGACTGCAACTCAAAGGTAAGGCCTTGAAACCCTAGCTGATTCAAAATTCCTTTTTCTGATTCAGATCTGGATTGTAATCGTCTCAAATTTGTTATTTCTGTAGATCTATGACTACCGTTCCTTTAATATGTCATTTTAATGGCGAGTTACTCATCGATGACAATAACAAGCCTAGCTATGTTGGTGCCAAACATAAAGGATCCAAAGTACGAAAAGGTTGCAATCATCAAGAGTTGAAAACCGCAATTTATGTTGCTACGAAGATTAGTTCTAACGAATTCGATATATCGATAGTGAGTAAATGGGTTACGGATGATAAACCATCTGCAATTGAGGTGAATGACGACGACGATGTTGATTCAATGTTTTGTGTGGGAATGAAAGTAATTGATTTGTACATCAAGAAAGAAAGAGTTGTAAATACATCTCAGCCACAACCTAACGTCGTTGAGTATTCGTATTATTCTTCTCAACCGCCGAATGTTTACACGCAACCCCCTGGCTACGGTTACATGCCATATCCATCGCAAACACCAGGCTACAGTTTGACACCATATCCTCCACCATCATTTCCAACTCAGGTTTCAGGCGAGTATTTACAACAAACAGAATACAACGATGTTGAAACTGAAAATATGGAAGGTGGACATTCGGATAATGACGCACCACACTTGGATAACATGGAAATTGCTGTGTCTCTTGACGAAGATGATATGTGGGTCGACTCTATGAATGTTAACAATGATGATCCGTTAGGAGATATTCCTGAAGAAGAAGCTGAGGCCGCTAAAGATGATGAAGATGTTGAAACTGATGAGCAAGTACAGATGGAAGAACCATTAGAAGACGACCAATGCAACGATGTTATAATGAATACTTCTGTAATGCAAGAGGTTCAATTCAGAGACGAAATGTTTGGCGTAGAATGTGTAGAGAAAGGCCCCCGAGTTGGCATGATTTTCAGATCAAAGGCATCTCTAATTGAACATGTAAGTGAATGGTCGATAAAATGTTCTGTTTCATTTAAATAAATCAAGTCAAAAGCCAGAGAATTCACCGTCGCCTGCGATGTAGATGATAACTGTCCATGGAGGCTACATGCTATTATTTCTAAAAGAGATCACGCTGGCTGGTGGATAGTACAGAAATATGGTGGTGATCATACATGTTCGAATCCTATCATCAATTCCAATCACAAACAAGCAACCGCAAAGTTTATATGTACCAATGTCCTTCCGCATGTTCGTTCGAACCCAAGTTACACTGCCAAATCCGTCCAGGAGCTAATGGCAACCACGTACAAAATTCAAATAAGTTACATGAGGGCTTGGAAGGGTCTTAGCAAAGCCGTGTCCAAAATTTTTGGTGATTGGGAGTCATCGTATAATGAGTTGTCGCAATATCTTCGTGCAATACAGAAAAGTAATCCAGGAACAGTTTATCATACTCATATAGATGGCCTTCAGTTTTGGGGAGCTTTCTGGGCTTTTGGACCGAGCATAGAAGTTTTTAAGCATTGTCGTCCCGTTCTATCTATTGATGGAACACATCTATACGGTAAATATCAAGGTACATTACTTGTAGCTACCGGAGTTGATGCAAACAACTCTCTATTCCCATTAGCTTTTGCTATTGTTAGAGCTGAATCGACGGAGACGTGGGGATGGTTTTTTTCATGCATGGGACATTTAATCCCATCTGTAAGAAGAAGATGCATTACATTCATTTCAGATAGAATGAAAGGAACTCCAACAGCCTTACAAGAAAAATGGAGAGTATCTCATCATCATCGCTTCTGCCTTCGCCATTTGAAAGCAAACTTCAAAAAAGGAGGTTTTGGTAGTCAAATCTTGCAGAACTTATTCCATGCATGTGCTGAAGCTACAGACCAGGTAACACATAAAAAAATACGGAATCAACTGAAAAATGTTAGTTCGGAAGCTGATAAATGGATAAACAAAAGTCTTAAGAAAAATGATGAACATTGGGCTCTTTATAAAGACGACGGCGCAAGATTTTGTATGATGACTACAAATGCTTCCGAGAGTTTCAATGGGGTTCTAAAAGGTGCAAGATCACTTCCAGTAAAGGCTTTAGTAGCACGTACATTTCATCGACTCAATAGTTACTTCTACAGAAGACGAACAGATGGAGTACATTACACTACCGCACTAACACCAACTTATGAGAAAATGATGGAAAAACATGCAGAAGAGGCACGAAGCATGAGCATTACAAGGTATAGCATGGAGAAGTGGGAAGTAACAGACACAAGTGCATGCACCTATACGGTAATTATTACAAATGACAACTGCAGTTGTACTTGTAATATTCCTGTTCTAGGCCACTTTCCTTGTCCTCATGTTTTGGCTGCATGTGCACGTTGTACAGACGGTGCAAATCTATCTTTTCATGATCTTATTTCGCCATGGTTCATGGCAGATAGCTATAGACAGACTTATTCTCCTATTTTCAATCCAGTTCCAGATAGCAGATATTGGGATGAACATGACGGTCCTATCATACAGCCGACGCCTACGCGTAGAAATACCGGAAGACCAAGATCAACAAGAATAAGAGGAGTCATGGATGAGATGGGCGGACGAAAACAAGACAGATGTGGACAATGCGGTAACTTGGGTCATAAGAGAAGAACGTGTGGAAAACCATAGCTCATTTATTCTGCTTCACTTTTATTTTTAGCTCGTATGTAGTTTTGAATTTGAGAAAGTCTGTAATATGTTCTAGTTCACTTTTATTTTTAGTTCTTATGTAGCTTTGAATTTGTGGAAGTCTGTAATATGGAACTTTAATGTTAGTTGTTATGTTATTGGATTGCATCTTATTTTGTATGCATATGTATTTCATATTTAGTATATGCATAGAACAATTAATTAGCACCAAAGTAATGCATAAATCAATTTAAACACTAAGATCTTGCATTAATTACGGTAGTACAATAGCTAAGTAATACAACAAACAAGAAACACACAAAATACAAATGACAAAATAAAACAAATAAGGACAACATCATCCCCAAGCAATGAATTGCTTCAGTCTGTTGTGATACCAAGTAGACTACTGTTTTCTGCCTCCAAACGTCGAACTTTGGCTTCCAATTGTTTAACGGTGGCCTCCAATCCATCAACTTTGCATTGCATTTCTCGGGCATAATTAGCTCCTCTAATGCACATCTCAGGATCAATCCACTCCAAATATTGACAAAATGTTACATCATATATATTCGAGCCTTCAGCTGGATACTCCGGACATCCAAAATAACGACGCCCTGCCTCTCCTCCTTTCTTAGCAACAAGCTTATAACACTTATATCCACAATGACAAGTAGGCCAAGATGGATCTACGAAATTGTAATCGTTTGCAAGTGGTGGCCAAGGACGACGGTTTGTAGGTGTTACGCGGAAATCACTCTCCAAATTAATATCTCCAACGTCAATGCTATCAACAACTGTTTGAAATTGAGTTTCAGGAGCAACATCAATCCCAGCACTAGCATTACCTATTTCAAATTGCGTTTCGAACTGGATTTCGAGAACGAATCCAAATTCTGCTTCCCATTGTTCAGCATATTGCTCTAACAGATCACCAGGAATAGTGAAATTGTCCATATCTATTCTGCTAGCAAATATTGTAAATTTAGCATAGCCAAAATCAACACATTTGATTTTGTATAAACTAGGGTTTCATTAGAATTGATTAAAGTGAAGAGATTGATATACCTGAACTTAAATCAAGTATCGGCGCTAAAATGATGGATAATTTGGAGTTTTTTTTGAACCAAATTTAGAAATTTTTGAGTTTGAAGGAAATGGTTTCGGCCATTTTTGAAAGAAAGTGAAGTGCTTGAAGAAAGAGAAATAGGTTGAGGGATGGAAAGAGGGGTGCTGCTTTTAATACAGCAACAACTTTAGCGCAACTATAAGTTGCTCTAAAGTATATATCTTTTAATGCAGCAACAACTTTAGCGCAACTATAAGTGGCGCTAGAGTTGTTAAATTAAAAAAAATTAGCGCGAGTATAAGTTGCGCTAGACCAAATTTGTTAATAGCGCAACTTATACTTGCGCCCAGTGGAAATAAAAAAAAAGGTAGAGCAACTCAAAGTTGCGCTGGATCCGACAGTTAAAAAAAGTTGATGTGGCAGCTGAGTTGGCAGAAACAAGCCCCTTTTGATAATAAGTTTGCAAACCAGCCTTAAACGCGAAATAGTTTTCAAAACAAGCCTTAAGAGAAAATTTGTCCTATTTAGAATCGTGCCTTACATCAAAAACAGTGTGCGAATATAAATCGACATCAGTCTTACTCTGTAAAAGTAGCACGCAAGTTTTGGAAATGCAAATAGAGGCAACCCATGTAAAATGCATCCAAAGCTCAGCTCACCTCAGGTGGACAACTGACCCTGCAGGACTATGGTTTTATGAAAGATATGGTTTTATGAAAGATAATGGAAATTCACAGCCAATAATATGTTCCTACATGTGATTCCCTACTTAAAAATGTTTCTTGACTATGAAGTATATTTTGCATTAGATTCGAATAACCTGCAATATTTGACATTTTATTGTAATCTAGTCTATCATATGAAATTTTGCATATCTATGATTTGTTTGAGTTATACCTCGCATTTTTTTCATGTTGAAGTACTTGTCTGTCTTCCAAATTTATTTCTTTTTCTTGGATTTCTTTCTTCTTTGAACTGTAAAACGAATACATTATTTCTTTCACCTATTAAATAGTTATTATTGCTATATTGTTGTTTTATTATGCATAGAAACTTTTTTCCCTCCTAAAGACTTGCTTTCAAATTAATACAATAATTGCTATTAAATATTTCAGTGTAACATGTTTAACCATTGATTTGTTTATATATAGAAAATAACATAATAGTAAAATAGTGATAATACATATGGAATCAGTAATTAGAATGTTGGTGCAAGTTAACACTACTGGCTAAAATAAATAAACAAGCCAGCAGCAATTAGAAAAAAAAGAGCCACAAAATATTAAATAGAATTACAAATATTGAGTACCCTGCCTTTATGTGACACTAATATAACATGCACGAAATGAGGATATGGCTGTAAGACTCACATTACATATTTAAAAATCACTTTGAAAACAGTTCAACGGTCTTTTAAAACAAGTAAAATTTAACCAGCTGATTCAATCATTATTAGCATGTTGAAAGAATTCATGTTTATTTTTCAGTTGTCATTTAGTTAAGTGCTTTGAAAGTACATAATTCTAGTAGAAAATTATTTATATGTACTTGAGGACGTTGATGAAATTTGGGATTGAAAGGATCTCCGACCACCCAACATTTTGTTGTTAATAGTATATAAATTCTATCTCTTGTGCATGCATAAGAATCCACAATCAAAATTTCTACTGCACTTGAAACCCAGCAAATAAATGATCACTTGCATTTACAGAAAACCTGTTATAATAGGAAGCTAATGCCTCGGTTTAAGAATATGGTAACTTACGTAAGTTCAGCAATAATATAAAATCAGAATCATCAAGATAATTACTTTTAAAGCATGTTATTCAGTGTGACTTATGATATATATCATAAATGTTGTCCAAATAATTAAAGCATCATGTTTTGGAGAGAAATATGATGTGAAACTACTACTGTGAATATCCAAAACTAAGAGAATTTAGTTAGCTGAAATAACTATATGAATCCGGACATAACTATGATGTCGGAGAAACATGGGAAACCATAAGATGATATTTTTACCTTATCGGCTGTTGTAGTAGTACCAATTCACACTGATGATGCAGTAAGATGTTGGTTTAACCATTCAGACCTGCGGTTGAATTTGTAATTTTAGTTTATGTGAGATTATTGTTTTTTTTTTAAATCATTCTGGAATATACACCTTGATTATGCTTATTACATACTGAGCTTTTGAAAAAGCAATAAGGGAAAAAATAGAACTACTGAATAACTTGGATCAGGCAGACCAGAAAGCAATTCAAACTAAAGAAATCAAACAGTACAACTCGATTTTACCCTGGTCAAAGCATATGATTCTTACATGGATAAAAGTTGCAAAAAAGAAAACTTTTAAAATGAGGTACAAAATATTTATATCAAATAATTGAGACCACATGTGGATGATCTACCTCATTTCTGATATATCGAAATTAAACAATGTTTTAAACAATAAGATGAGTTTCTTGATTACCAATTCTATAACAAGCGGGTCCAATATATTTTTATAAGAAAAGAGGCATTGTTCCATTTGAACTACAAAACTATAGTAATGGATATTACATGAGTTAAAATTTAAGGTAGTTATTAAAGTTCAATTGTATGCCAATGAGATGATATAAGTCAAACGTTGCATATTCTTCTAGAGATGTGTCTACATGTCGCACTAAAAAGCTTTGTACAAAATTAGTTTGATTAGTTAAAACCAAAAAACATGTATTTCTTAACATTCAACGGTTATTTCCTCGTACAAAGGAAATATAATCTGGCAGGAAAAAAAGCACAAAGAAAAAATAATGTTACCTTTAAAGAAGTTGCAATAGCAGCTCATCTTTATCAGATTTGGCATCAGGTTCATGAGAATGTTCCTACAAAGATGTTAACAGAAGGATCAGAGTACTCCAGCTTATTCTCATCTAACCCGAAGGGCCAAGGAGTGAATTTTTTATCATCAAAAGACACCCATGATATTTGAAATAAAGACTTGGTAATGCAGGTCTATATAGATTTTAACGCCAAATTTTGGTGATGCTATTTTATACAGATTTTATTGTCAAATTTGCAAGGAATTAAATATCCTTGAGTGTAACATATCACAGAATGGTAAAAGGTTAGTAAACGAAATAATAGCTAACATGTTAGAATATTTCACCTTTGGATGAATAAATGCTTCTTCTCTCTTCCATTTATTTTCACCTACTTTTGCAACATGTTTCTCATGTTTTTCCTTCTGCCTCTTTGCATCCTTCGATTGGTCACTTAAGAAATACTCACCGCTTTTTGATTGAAGGTCAAGTTGTAAATTTGCAAGTGCACTTGATTAGCATCTAGCCTATTTACATGTTGAGAAGCAGTTTTATAGTCACAGAATAACATTCTGCAAGTATCATGCATTGCTTACATGAAAAATAACACAATTAAAAAAAAATACATTGGTGCACTAAAACTGTAAATGGGCTGCATACCTGGATCATATACCACATACAACGCCATGCCGATATGGAGAACACTGGTGCCATCATTCCAACCCACCTACAACAACATATATAAGCTCAGCCATGAAATGATCCACTATAGAGCAAGCTCACCTGTTTGTTTAAATTATATTCATGAGTATAAGTTTCACAATATAATTTTTAAAAGTACAGACTAAACCATAAAGTTGGAAATTTTAATTGAGAAACTGACATTACCTTCCTTGAATCAGGCAGGCGTAAAGAACACACAAACTATTTAGAAATTATATTAATATCATGGAAAGCTTGGAATTGCGATACAGGGTGACTCTTCAGTAAAATGTGTAGCAAGATTTTGGCTAACAAAGCTTCTAAGTTAAAGTTTGTTTGTAATAAATTAAAGTTAGAAATTCTTGCAAATCAAAAATTACCTTGTTAAACATAATATAAAAACAACGAATTTAACTTACAACACCAAGCAAGTGTAAGACAAAATAAAAACAACTTAAATCTTTTTGTGCCAAATCGAAATAAAGTTAATCCATGTGTAGAACGAAATTAGGTTCAACCATGAAAATATGAAGGCAAAATCCTAGGAATTATTTTGTTCACCGGTTATGTAATTTGACATCTTCAATCTTTTGTACTCGGCTCCGCTATCCTATTTTCTACACAAAATCGATCACTAAGAAAAGCAGTCATGTAAAGTGATGAAATCAAATTTGTCGACTTTGAACAGATGATAAGCTTCCTCAAATTCAATTAGGCCTATCATGGACACTATGATAATTGCAAATAAAGCCACAAGTGGAGTGTACTTAAAAAATGATGCTAAGAATAGGAGAACCAGCATCACTATGAAGGCTTCTACCATGTTTTACATTTGTGATTTGCTTCTAAAATGTGCATTAACTGCCGACTTGGATAATGGACCTGCATGCACACTAAGTATCTTATTTTATTTTATGACAATTTAACAACTATGTATACAACTTTTTTTTTTGGGTGTAAACTACGAAGAGAGTGTGATGCTATAATAACTTGAAACTTCAGACTGCTAATGAAGAATCATGTTACTGTTGCAAAAATTTTAACCTTGTGTAAATTTAATTTGAAATCATACTAGTTGTTAGCAAGAAGTGAAAGAACCAGTAATATTCATGAGACCATAAGCTATCAACTCTTTATTTACATCAACTTGATCATTTGAATGTGCAAGGCTTCAACCAAATGTTATACCTTCGTACATAATCAGATCAAAGTGATATCTGTATAATTACTTCATCCATATAAATGAATCATCACATTAAAATATGCAAACATGTATATTAAAGAAAAAAATCCATCAGTACCGCTAGTGCAATAAATCCTGTAATTATTCCTACTTGGAATGCAAGACCAAAATGTTCTGATTTGAATTACAGTCGTCAAATGGAAATTGGGTTCGGCCCTTTCTTCAAATCACCAACCTATATATAAACAAATCTAAATAAACTAAACCCGCATAAAATTTTGTTTTTCGAAAATAAATTTTTTATTAACAGGAACATGAATTATACATTTTAGTACCTAAAGATATGAATGCAATTTCAAATGAGTGAATAGTGATTTATCCACCATTTATTCAAGAGACATTTTATGCATCCGTTCTTCCTCCATTAATCTTGAATGTAAGCCTTTGCATTTCCCAATGTGCGCAAGTCTTTCAAAAGTGAACATAGGGTTGAAAGCAACATCCTCTAATCTCCTAGTTCATGATATTGCAACAAAAGTTAAACCAAGACTTTCACGATCATCAATATTAATGATTGCTCGATCAAGTGTGAGTCCTTGGCTTTTATGTATCGTTATTGCCCAACATAAGACCAAAGGTAATTGAGTCTCATACATGATGTACCAGAAGAAGTTTTCCAATGTACCATTTGAGGAATTATTGGAATAATGTTTGTTCCCTCATGAAATCGACTACCATGATAATTATCAAAATCCACCATCACTGCCAGCGGTTGATCATTAGGAGAGCTTGATGAATGAGAATACACGATATCCACAATAGTTTCTGTTGCACCGTTGACTAACCCATTTTGCACTGAAAGATTTGACCGCAACATCATTCGTATATCTACTAAGAGAAACATATTTTTCTAAACCTTTTGCATCATCAGAAGAAGCGTTAGATGCTGTTTCAAAATTATTTATTGAAGGAACACGTGCAATGGGTTTTCCAAGTTCAATTAGACGATTTTTGTTGTGTTCATTAGCAGTCGTCTTTGTCGGAAAAAGATGAAGAGCGTTCTTAAAAGTTTCTTTAACTTCGTTTGATAGCAATGCCCAATCTCTTGTTTTAAATAGTTTTCAATAATCTAAAGTAGATGCACCTCTACTTAATCTTTCTAAAGCATGCCGTAAAGGTAGCTGTTTATCTCCAGCTTGGAGGAATATATATGATAGTCTTATACACTTATTGAAACTTGAATATGCAACTCCTCCACGTTGTTGTAAGAGATTTCCACCTTTCACGTACGATGAACTATCATACACAGGAGGCAGTTGTCGCATATCACCAACTAAGACAACCGAAACACCACCAAACAAGTCATTCACTGAAAAAATATCACGTCGATGTAAATCAACATTCGCAATCATTGTTCTACCAAGCATGCTATGTTCGTCAATTATAATCAACTTGGTATCTTTAAATTCTTCTTACATACGACGACACTGCTCTCCTGAAATTTCTTTATAGCATGACTTTCTTTCTGTAGAGATTGAAAGTTCATGATGGATAGTACTGCCACCAATGTTGAATGCGGCCACCTCGGTTGGAGCCATAATGCTAACCGCTTTACTACTTCCAAAGTGAGTAACAATTGTACGAACAATGGCATTTATAAGCATTGATTTTCCTGTAACAGCTCCACGACATATGATAATTCGAATTGACTTTCCTTCCAATATAGTTTTATATACTATATCATGCGCAATTCGTTGTTTGTTTGATAACATGTCTAAAGGAATGTCAGTACAATTGTTCATAGTTTCATTTGCATGTTTAGTAGTCGAACGCAAATTGAAATGTATAAAATTACGTTAAACATCTATATTAGGATATCGTTGAAGTGATTCATTCCAATTATGCGAAGTATCAAAATCTCGTAAACCCATTTCTACCTCTCCTCCAACAACAAATAGAGGTCCCATCGATGCTGCAATCATCCATTCCTCTTGCTCATTTTCTTCATTATCATTTGTAATACCATCATCAACTTCAAACTCGTCTTCAATAACATTTGGAAATGCATCGGGTTGAATTATACCCAAATCAACATATCTTTGAGACCATTTCTCGATCCTTCCTTTTGCTTCAATTAGATTTCGATAATGATGATGCAATAGCACTTGTATGTAAAAATTAGCAGTAACAGTAATAATCCAGAATTGTTTAAATATTTTGAATTATAAACCATGATTAACTGTGTGACATAAAAGTAAAAATATATGATATTTCAAGAAGAATTCATAAAAAGTTGAAAAGCTGAATTAACAAAGAATATAAATGCAGTAAATAATAAATACCTGTTGTTCACAGAAAAGTTCCCATTTATCGCTAAGTGGAGAAATTTTACTACTTAGATCTGGAATAATTTGAACCACCGCCTCAGTTCGAAGCTTATGCCAACCTTTATTATTGTAGCGATAGTTTTTTGCCATATCAAAAAGTGAAAGATTTTTATATTCCCTTGGCCGATCCATATATCTTGCATTAAAATTTGGATCTGATTCGACCGTATCTTCATCTGTGGCACCATTTCGACGTCGTATAATTGTTGATAACATGCTTTTCTCACTAACTGTAAGTTGCACCATGGTTCTAGATGAATGTACAAGTGGGTAAGACATCAAAAGATGACATACCTCTTGTGCAAAAATATCTCGTTCTGATACACTTTTAAGTAGAAGTTTTTTTTATTGCAGACGTAGAAGTTTAACATGGACGATGAATGTTTTCGACTATTGCTCTGAACGTATCTGTGAAAGTCTTTGATACTGGCTCTGCTTTTGCCGCATATTTTCCAGTATAATTTACCACTGCATAAACAGATAGGACCGGAGACCAATCAATGTTCGCACGCCAAACTTGAAGGATTTTTCTGTTATGTGAACACACAAAAGATCATTCCATTTTGATTGAAATCGAAAGTTTTTACTATTCGAAGGATCTTTATCATTTGTTTAGTTGTTTTATGTAACTGTAAACAATGATTTCCACACCTAGAATGACGCATAACCCAAGTTATCAAGTTTGCATAGTCATCATCATCGATATCTAAATGTGCATCAATCGGAACAACTCTTGCACAAGGATGTTCTTGTTCATGTAAAGTTTCTAACATATGGGGGTTTGTTGTGCAAACAAGATGATCAAAATACTCGACAATGATATCATTATTAAGTAAATTTCCATTATTATAAGAAGATAGGTCTGGTGCACCGTGGAGCCAAAGAAAGCCATGAACATGTCCTCTTCCACGATTTTTCCATTCAAATCGATACCAATAGTCTTTAATAGAAAACTCAGGTGTTAGGTAATCTTTTATGAACATATGAACCCTCGCTTGGAAAAACCACGCAACAACAAGTGGGTTCTCATTTAAACTCATCAATAGCATTAGAAGAAATAGGCATTTCAACTGCCGTTTCTTTATTTTCTTGACATTCTAGAACGGATAGTACACAGGCTTGTTGGTTGGGCTGTACCATATTCGTTATTGCACCTGATGATTCAAATTCTTCAATGTCGGTTATTTCATATTCATACTCTAGGGTCCCTGCTGGATACGAGATATATTTATGTGTTGGAATGTTTTCTGAATCATCTTGAATATGTGGAAGTGTAGAGGGTACGCGGTCTTCAGGTAATTCATTGAAAGATATTTCATTAATGTGTACGTCAGCATAAAAAATATTATGGGCTTTAAGCCAAAGTAGTGCTTGTCTTACGTTTTCATGTCTTACTCGAAACTCCTTGTTTTCATATACTCCACTTCTATTAATAACTAAGACCGCCGATAAATCATCTAGCTTATAAGGGAGAGAATATGCAATTGCATTGACGTCTTGTGGAAAGTTAATAACATTTCCGTTGTATTTATATTGTTGTTCTCTAAAGCGATAAACTGACATCATCGGATGAATGCGTGCTATAAGTATCTGCTCCAAGCTTGTAAGTCTAGATAATTCAGGTGGAACATGCCCAGGTTCCATTAAATTTTGAGAACTAAACATGGATGGAAGGTCATGCTGCGTTCTATCATTGTGACAATCAGAACATGAAGATGAAGAAACAATTAGATCGGGAAAATACTGAGCGCAAGCTTGACAATATCTCCATTGCATATCTTGGCATGATTTTCTAAATTTGTGTGCATTGGTAATTTTTACAATTGAAGATAATGATACTGAAGGAGGAAGAATGAGTTTTCCATGTTTGAATTTTTACGTTGAGCTCCGGTTTGCCTTTGTCATGCAGCTTCCATGGATTTTCATTGTTGTTCTTCATTAGTTTCTCTTGTTGGATCTAGATTAACCCTAGAGGGGGGTTGAATAGGGTTTATCACAATTTATTGCTGAATTAAAAACCTAACGGGATATTAAATAATAAACAAATCATAGAATATAGCAGAAATAAAAATGCAGAAAGAAAATATCACACAGAGATACCCGCTTCGGCAAAATCCTGCCTACTACTGCATTCCTAAGGTTTCTACTAGGTGATAGAACAGATCCCGCATACAATACCATGTACACTCACAAACCCTGCTCCTATTCTAAGCCTATGCTCAAAACCCTAAACTGACCGAAATCCCCTCGATCAGATTTCCCCTGATTACGACCTCGTAACCAGTAACCTAGATTTTACAGACTCTAGCAACTGTCAGTCAACACCCTGACTGATTCCCCTAGTTTTTACAGACACTGGAAAAACTGTTTGATCGTTTACAAAAACAAAAAACAATACAAAAATTAAAAACAATTAAGAAAACCCTAGAACTTAAGAATAAAAGGGTCATCCCCTTTTAAAATTAAAACAAAACTTGGTTAAGCCAAGGCCGACCATTCTTCAATTTATCTGGCTCGATCTCTTTTGCAATTCTTCAATAGAAATGGCGGTAACTACTAACTAGGGTTTCTCTGCTTTCCCAAATCGATCAATGATTTTTGCTTCTGAAATAAAATCTACGATGCTTCGAAACTGTGGTGATTTGGGGTTTTTTTGCGATCGAAACTCTGGTATGTAATTTTGATTTTGAGTTTCTGCTTGAAATTGCTTGGTAGAGGATTCTACGGTTTTCGATTCAATTGTTTGTGTTTTTTTTATGCTAATAGCCGATGATGAGATGGTGATTATATAGGGTAAAATAGAAAACCCTACAACTCTGATTTCGTATATCTGACTCGATCTGATTTGAATTGTTCGATCTAATTTGAATTATTTCCTCTTTTGCTTTATTGCCTGATTTTGCTCATCTTTGAATTGCTGCGAGATTTACTTGCGTGACTGATTCCTGACACTGAATTCTTGGATGATCCCGTCACTTGAATATAATGAAAATTCCTTGAATGAATTCAATAAGTTTATCTTGAGTTATATTCCAGATTTATTCAAAACAAGAAACATTTAATATGATTTTTTTGGATTGAAATCGGTTTTGAAATGTTGCCTTTTATTATAATGCTTTGCTCGGCACTTAATTCTAATTTGCAGAAATTTCTCTCCAAAACTTTTCTGCCTTGAAAAACTTTACTGACTTGATTAAAAGATGTTTATTTCAAGAAAGTCTCCAAATATCTCTTGCCCAAAAACTGCGATAGTATTTCTGGAAACTGTTAAATTAATTTTCAGAAGAAAAAGATTTTCCATATATGAATGAGATGCTAACAACATCCCATATGTGATTAAAGTCCATTAATCCTGTTGTCCATTGGGTGTGTATATCATATAATCCATGCTGTAGTCTTGTTGCACTGTCACAATGCTAGATTTCTTTGAGACAGTATACACATGCAACATTGCATTTGTTCCTGTGTCACTTGAACATGTTGCACCACCATGCTTGCTGAAAAATGCTGCTTGACTGCTATCACCATTGTAAAACTGAAATTCATGATTTTGTAACTTGTTCTGGCTTGTTGTGATGTTCATGCATTTAGGCTGATATGTTATTTACTGCTGCATACACTTGGTCGAGTTGTCTTGACTTTGTTGCTCGACATCTTTGTTGAACTGCTTCTTGACACTGTATATTTGAACCATGCCAATACTTGTGTTTGAGCTAATCCATTAGCATGCATCATGTTGCACCATCTATATGCAGTCTTGCAATTTGGCATGCTCACTTTAACAAATGTTGGACCATGCTACCATACTGCTTCACTGTTATTTGATCTTGTGCATGGCTGTTTTGTTGCACCAACCTAGTATGTCTTTGTGACTTTGAACTTTGTGAAACACCTGAGTTTCATCACTTTGCTGACTGGCTTGAACTTGAGTCTGAACTGACCATACTTGTGCTGTGTATACATGCATATATATATATATATATATATATATAATCATATATGTATATATGTGTATGAAAGTACTTCCTTGGATCATTTGCATTGAGCATGAATTTTCTATTTTATTATACATTGACCTGAAATGGCTTGAATCATGAAATTTGTTGGTGAACCAGTCTTGAAAAATTTGAGCAGCTTTGACCTTTTGTTCGACCACTGAAAATGCTATACACTCGTTTGAAATTCATGATATTGCCCATAAACTTGTCATCATATATGCTCGGCCATTTGTACTGATTCATTTGTGATTTGTCAGGTGCTGAGTCGAGTTGGTCCACGTGGCTACTCCTCAGTTGCTCGCTGATTGGCAAGGCAGTGCACACGTGTGTATATGCAGTCATCAGACTGAGTTTACCTGTCCCTGCATTGAGATATATATATATATATATGTTGTCTGCCTTGTGGTATTTACAGTGTATCACTGTGAATATCACAAACTGTCTAGACACAGTCGGATAAATCAGATCGAGTCAAAAAAATGATGAGAAAACACACCAGAAAGCTGAGGCAAATAAAATTTTAAAATTAGAATTTATATTCGCTAAAATTTAGAATATTATTTCTGTTCCATATACTCTGTGTGTGTTTCTATATATGACAGGTATGAAGACTGGACTGACAGTGAAGATGCTGTGAAGATAGAAGATAGAAGACAAGAACAGAGTGTCAATGTGTGTGTCTGTATATGAATTGTGAATTGTATAACTGGGTGACAGTGTTGTAGTGAGGAGCCGAGTAATGAGAGAATTGTATTGGCATTTGTAATAAACAAATTTGTTTGAAATAAAAAAAATTATTTTATTGTTGTCAAACAAACTTGTCTATCGTATTCAGTCAATTTACAAGTACAAATATTATGTGAATGCATTTAAATAGTGGAGTATTAAATAGCTGTACAGTTTGAATGTTGAAATAGAATATTCAATATAAATAAAATATTGTATGAATATATGAATGTCTGTACAGTCGTATTCTATTTAAATATAAATATTATATTCCTTTCTGTGATGTATATATGAAACAGTACAGTAACAAACACATTTAAAATAAAATATATTTGTTTGTTATCATCAAACAAAAATCATATAATTGTGTATACAACACCGTTGTATACAACATCTCTCAAACGTTTAGCTTGCTGCTTAGATGTACGATTTCTATTGTACTTAGCAGTCCTTTCGTCACGGTCTTTCGACGTAGAGAAAGTCTCTATTTACAAAATGATTATCGTTTACAAGCAAGTGAAAAATAATATACGAGACAGAATAAAAAAAACAAATTTGTACATAAATGACGCACGAGGAATATTTAGTTTCTAATGTATTAGTACGAGAAAAATGTGATATTATCCATGAATGTGATGCATAGTTTCGCATAAATATAATAAAATCTTAAAATGATCACAAACAAGCATATGCCATGGAATGTCGTGAAATAAATATATACTTTTGATAAAATTGCATATACCTGTGCGAGGAACATGGTAGATGAAGTGTAGGCAGAGCACCCGGAATGTTCTCAAGACTAAATGCACTAGAAGTTTCACTCATAACTTCATACGACCTCTACAAACACATGCACAGTATAAAAATATTTAGTGATTATGAATAATTTGGATATATTTATCTGTAGCATTGTTGGATGCATTACAAGCCTAATTTTGGAAAAGCATAACATAGAAGTCATAAGAAACAGAACACGCTTGTTTAAGATTGATAAGCTTGTATGTTTACCTTATGCGAAACAGTCATATTCTTTGGGGATCTTTGTACATAATATATTAAATTCTCAAACGATAGTGCGTCATCAACAGAAGATGGTAAGATGTTCAAATCAAAATTACACCTACCTGCAATTATGATGATCGAAAGATGTCAATTTTTTGCAATCTTGTTAAAAGTTCAAACGATATAATGATACTTATAAAAGAGTAACCTTGAACAGGGTCTTGTGTTTTATGTTGAGCCTCTTCAAATAATGAAACGTTTGTGAATGATTTTGACCCTTGTAACATAGTAGGTTCATTCATTTTTTCACATGGAATCTAAAAATAAAGTGAAAACAAAATCATGTAAGAATGTCAAATCAAGAAAATTAGAAAGTATACAATAAATATTTTATTGCGTTTATATTCAAATCATAACTTTAACTCATTTTAATAAAAAATTAAAAAGTAAGTTAAAACGTAGAATGAAAATTAATCACCGTATGTGAAAGGCACGATATTGACGATGGTTGCACATAAGGAACTTCAAATGATTGGTCGACGCTGTTAGACAAAGGTAATACATTTAAATTGAATGTACACCTGATGCCTGCATTATATACATATATAAGATATAACTTTTTTTTAAATTAAATAAAGAAAATTTGATTTACATACTTAGGAAAAATCCAATACTTATTCGAAAAAAAGAAAGCAAAAAATGTTTTTGAGAAAAAGTAATCGGCTGGTTCGAAAGACTACCTTGACTAGTACATTTTGTTGTTGCAGCTCCTTGCATATGACTGACATGTTTCTCACATTGTTGCTATTTATTGGTAGGCAAAAGTCATGCATCCAAAACAATATGATTTATATTAGGAGTATGATAAATGTATAAAACGTAAAATAGGTTAATTTGAGAAAATTAGTTAACTACAATGTGGACACCGGTGTAGGATCAACATGATGCTCGAATGTTTGCTCATCATTGTCGGATAAAGGCATATCATTTAAATCAATATGAACCATTTTAGATGTTTTGCCTTTCTGCACTTGCCAAAAATCATGCACACATCATTTGCAAGATGTTCTTATGTGCGCGCTTGATATAAAAATGCAATCAAATACTTAAGATTGAGATGACATGTTAGTAAAGTTAAAACACCGTTAAATCCTATACAATCAATTCCATGTATTGCTGGATGAGATGAGCCTTGGCATATATATTCATGATAAGTAATACATGGAATTGATTGTGCCATTATTTTGGATTAATAGTCACAGTCATCTGGATGGCTATATTGCGATCCTGATCCATTGTTTAAAATCAGTTGAAGATATGCTTAGCATATAAAAAAAAAATCTCTTTATTCAAATCATACAACTTTTGGTAAATATTATTCATTCTAAATCAGTATTCATGTAATTTTATAAATACCAACTTCAGTAAACATTTGATATGGTTACCGTCTATAACCTACATTCAAAAAAATATTACAAGGGTATAAAAATGCAATTCAGTGTGTTATACTGTGGCTGTGATACTGTAAATTAGTACCATGATAGCATTTCATATCTTCTCTATGAAGCCTTAGTTTTAGACTGAAGTTGCACCAAATGAGTTTTTTGTTTTTGCAGTACAACCAGCATATAATAGTGTTATTTGAAAAAAAAATCAAGGATGTGGACAACCAATCCAAAGTTTCTAAACCTAAATTACTATTGAAAAATATAACAAAATCACTACAGTTATTACGTCAACAAGAATATTACATTAGTGAAACAAACCAACTAGACAAGAAATTCGGATTCGATGTGAACACCAGTTCACTGTAAAGACTTTCAAACTGCAGCAAAACTCCTCAATCCTCTGAAATATAGCGCAGAACATCACTAAACTCAAGCTAACCATTTTGAATCCATAAAATGAATTTAACATCAATTAACCTAGAGGCTTATTACCAAATCAACAAGAGGCAAATGCTTCAAAACTGTGCAACAATACTGTGCAAAACTGCTATACGAATACTTAAAAGTCACCACTATAACAGCCAAAAACCAAAAATTCCTGCTTTGAATTCCACTCAGAACAGTACCAAAGCCAAGAAAACCATTACTTTTATGTTTAATAACAATTATTTTGATTCTGTTGGAAAATGAATGAGCAAAGAAAGAGAAAAGTGGGAAGAAGAAGAGATAGGGGTGGCAACATTTAAAGTCCCACATCATAAGAATATTAGCACAATCTCTCCTTATATATTAGAAGCCAAATAGGCTTATGTAAAATAAATAAGAGAGGGATGATAAAAGGATGTGGACTTGGCTATATTAAATACATTAAAAAGTCATAGATAAGGGCCTTGGGCCTTGGGGCTCTTGGGGTCTCCTGATTGGATATGGCCGACGTTGTTGATTGGGCTAGTGCACTGACATGAGAATATTTTTTCTCAGAATTTTAAAAGGTGTGTCTGTTCAGTCCAGAATTCGAAAGGAATGTCTGTTAACTGAACGAGTACAACCATTTGAATTCTCAGCATATGCATATTAATAACAGAGCGGTTAAAGGGTCGCAACCTTTCCTGTTCTGACGGTTACTGATGCATGCGAACAGGCACTCCTCCTTGCCTATATATACACTGCCCAAAAAACAAAGACAGAATTCACTTTTTCTGCTGCATTATTCCTTCTTCTTCAACGTAATTCTCTGATCTAGTTTCTATAACCAACTTCAGTTCGTCAGAGCTCCGTTTGCTCGCACTAAGCTACGGAGTTGGTCCGTTTTATCCTGGGAAACAAATTGCAACTACGTCGATTGGTGTATACGACGGCAATATTGTTTCAAGGAAACAGAAAAGTTCTGGACTCGGACATTATTTAAACAGAATACTTTCTGTTTATCTTTGATTTTATGTACAAATTGGTTACGCTTTCTATGATTATTGTAAACATAGTTTGACGTGACAATTGTGACATAATTGGTTAACAGTGATTGTTGTTGCTGTCTGTTTGTAATACAATTGTGTAATTACAAAAGTTCTAACAATCTTGAAACAATATTTTGTTGCAGATGACGAAAAACAGCAGCACTGATTCTGCACCGATTCAGACGGTGAAAACTGCTCAGCCAGCGCCTGTGCTTCCGACAATGGCTCTGTCTCATGGCGAAAGGCCAGAGAAGTTCAATGGAATCAATTTCAAGCGCTGGCAACAAAAAATGTTGTTTTATTTAACAACACTAAGCCTTGCAAAGTTTCTGACTGAAGAGGCTCCTGTGGTAGACGAACTCGAACCTGATGCTACTAAAGTAGAGGCACTTAATATCTGGACAAATTCAGATTTCATGTGCAAAAACTATATTCTGAATGGTCTGGATGATAGCCTCTACAATGTTTATTGTACTTTTGCAACGTCCAAACAACTCTGGTTGGCTCTGGAAAAGAAGTACAAAACTGAAGATGCAGGCATGAAGAAATTCATTGCTGGAAAATTTCTAGACTTCAAAATGGTTGACTCAAAGACGGTGATAAGTCAAGCTCAAGAACTGCAACTTATCATCCGTCAATTAGAAGATGAAAAGATGACTCTTAGCGAGACTTTTCAAGTTGCTGCAACTATTGAGAAATTGCCTCCTTCTTGGAAGGATTTTAAAAATTACCTTAAGCACAAGCGTAAGGAAATGACAATGGAAGATCTCATAGTTCGGCTTCGCATTGAGGAAGATAACAGGAATTCTGAGAAAAAGATTTCTCAGAATATTGCTGCCAAAGCAAATGTTGTTGAGTCAGACAAAACTAACAAAAGAAAAAGGGAGAACGCTCCTAAGAAGTCAAAGAGATTTTTGGGTTCTTGCCACAACTGTGGAAAGAAGGGGCACAAAGCAGCCGAATGTCGTGCGCCTAAAAAGAAGAAGTTGGAAGCAAATACGGCTGATGTTTCGAAAGGCATTTCTGATCTTGATTTATGTGCAGTAATATCAGAATGCAACCTTATTGGCAACTCAAAGGAATGGTTTGTAGACACTGGAGCCACTCGACACATATGTGCTAACAAGTGGATGTTTACAACCTATAAAACTGCAACTGATGCTGAACAACTTTTTATGGGCAATTCTTCCACTTCCAAGGTCGAAGGCAAAGGAAAAGTTGTGCTGAAACTGACTTCTGGAAAGGAACTGACTTTAAATGATGTTCTCCATGTTCCAGAAATTCGCAAGAACCTGATTTCAGGATCGTTGCTGAGCAAGCATGGCTTCAAATTGATCTTTGAAGCTGACAAATTTGTTCTTTCCAAGAATGGGGTGTATGTTGGAAGAGGTTATGTGTGTGATGGTTTATTTAAAGCAAATGTAACCACTATTGTACCACGCACTGAAATGAATGAAAGTGAATCTTCTGCTTATATCGTTGAATCTTCTAACATATGGCATTCTAGATTAGGGCATGTAAACTTTGATACATTGCGAAAATTGATTAATCTAGAATTTATACCAAAATGCAATATAGATTCCAACTATAAATGTCAAGTTTGTGCAGAAGCAAAATTGACAAGAACCTCGTTTCATCATGTTGAACGAGTGACAGAACCTCTAGACTTAATACATACTGATGTATGCGATTTGAAAATGTGTCAAACTAGAGGTGGAAAAAGGTACTTTATTACATTCATTGATGATTGTAACAGATACTGTCATGTGTATCTCCTTAGAAGTAAGGACGAAGCATTCGAAATGTTTAAACAGTATAAGGCAGAAGTTGAGAATCAACTCAACAAGAAAATAAAATCTTTAAGAAGTGATAGAGGAGGAGAATATGAGTCTCCATTTGAGGAATTCTGTGCTGAACATGGAATTATACATCAAACTACAGCCCCGTATTCACCTCAATCCAACGGTATAGCCGAACGGAAAAATAGAACTCTTAAAGAAATGATGAATGCCTTACTAATTAGCTCTGGCTTGCCAGATAACTATTGGGGAGAAGCTATTCTTTCGGCAAATCATATTTTAAATAAAATACCCCGAAAGAAAATATCTAAATCTCCTCATGAACTTTGGAAAAACAGACCACCATCCTACAAATACCTAAAAGTGTGGGGGTGTCTTGCCAAAGTAGAGGTACCAAAACCAAAGAAGGTCAAAATTGGACCAAAAACAATTGATTGTGTATTCATTGGATATGCACAAAACAGTGCTGCATATCGATTTTTGGTACACAAATCTGAAATTGATGATATTCATGAAAATACCATCATTGAGTCGAGAAATGCTAGATTTTTCGAACATATATTTCCCTTGAAACATGGTACTGAAAATCATGCACCTAAGAGACCAAGGGAAATTGAAGTTCCTTACTCTGTTGAGGACGCCGAACAAAATAACACTCAGCAAAGTAGTGTTGAGCAGCAAGTGGAGGAACCAAGAAAAAGTAAAAGGTCAAGGACTTTAAAAACCTTTGGACCGGACTTCTATACATTTATGTTAGAAGATGATCCATTGACATACAAACAAGCTATGTCTTCCAATGATGCCCCTTATTGGAAGGAGGCAATTAACAATGAAATTGAATCCATTATGTCAAATCATACATGGGAATTGGTTGATTTACCTCAAGGATGTAAGGCCTTAGGTAATAAATGGATATTTAAAAAGAAATTGAAACCTGATGGTTCAATAGACAAGTACAAAGCTCGTCTGGTAGTCCAAGGATTTAGACAAAAGGAAGACCTGGACTACTTCGATACATATTCACCTGTAACGAGGATAACATCAATTAGAATGCTCATTGCAATTGCATCCGTACATGACTTGGAAATACATCAAATGGATGTTAAAACTGCATTCTTGAATGGTGAACTAGAGGAGGAAATCTATATGAAACAACCTGAAGGATTTCTAAGCTCAGAAAATGAGCATAAAGTTTGCAAACTGGTAAAATCACTTTATGGCCTTAAGCAAGCTCCAAAACAGTGGCATGAGAAGTTTGACAATACTATGTTATCAAATGGATTCACGATAAATGAATCAGATAAATGTGTGTACATAAAACATACACACATTGGATATGTCATTGTTTGTCTTTATGTTGATGACCTATTGATCCTAGGCAACAACAAGGCCATAATAACATCTACAAAGGATATGTTATCCTCTAGATTCGATATGAAAGACCTAGGACTGGCTGATGTAATATTGGGTGTAAAAATTCTGAGAACACCACAGGGATATGCATTATCCCAATCGCATTACATCACCAAAATACTTGAGAAATTCAAGCAATATAATGTAACCATTGCAAAATCACCAGTAGATATGAACCAAAATTGGGTAAAGAACACTGGTGACAGTATTTACCAATTGGAATACTCTCGTATACTAGGAAGTATCATGTATGTTATGAACTGTACTAGGCCTGATATCGCATATGCTGTAAGCAAACTAAGTAGATTTACCAGCAATCCTGGTAAACATCATTGGAAAGCGATAATTAGAGTTCTAGGATATCTAAAGTATACACAGAGTTATGGTCTATACTATACAAACTATCCTTCAATAGTGGAAGGATACAGTGATGCAAATTGGATCACTGGATCAAATGATACAAAGTCTACAAGTGGATACGTGTTCACATTAGGAAATGGAGCAATTTCATGGAAATCATCCAAACAGACTTGTATCGCTAGATCTACGATGGAATCAGAGTTTATTGCACTAGATAAGACTGCAGAAGAAGCAGAATGGATTCGAAGCTTCTTGGAAGACATTCCTAATTGGAGCAAACCTATGCCTCCAATATGTATACATTGTGATAGTCAATCAGCTATTGGAAGAGCTAATAGTACACTATACAATGGTAAATCTAGGCATATTCGTCGTAGACATAAAACGATAAGACAACTTCTCTCTAATGGGGTTATCACAATAGATTACATTCGATCTATAGATAACTTAGCGGATCCACTTACAAAAGGCTTGCCAAGAGAGAAAGTTCAAACCTTATCGAAGGGAATGGGGCTAAGGCCTATAGACTAAAGGTTTTTCTGAAATGGAAACCCCACCTAGTTGACTGGAGATCCCAAGATCTAGGTTCAAAGGGACAACGAAGTTTTAGAGAAACTTGATGGCACTGTTATACACAAACCATTCCTATGATAAGTCAGTGCATTATATGTTGAATAAGGATAAGTATTAATACTTTTAATGATGTCTGTATTTGAGGAATTAAAGAATACCCTTTACAGCATCACCTACGTAAGTGTGAAGGCGCCGCTTCAAAGAGAATTATGAGGCCAAATTCTCTAAGCACTTATGAGACCAGGCAGGTGTTCAAGGCAAAAACGAACACATACAGAGAACGAAGGGTTATAAGAAACATTTATCGTGTGTTATCTACTTTGGAATTACACAAAAGGCTTACAGTTCAAGGACAGTCTATGTCTACTGATTCGCCGGTGATTCAAATAGGTAATCACTAGGAAAGTTCAAAGCCCTTGTGCTACTTTAACCGATGCGATAAATGGTTCGTGAAACTAAGATCGATTGCTCATTCATGTGGGGGATTGTTGGAAAATGAATGAGCAAAGAAAGAGAAAAGTGGGAAGAAGAAGAGATAGGGGTGGCAACATTTAAAGTCCCACATCATAAGAATATTAGCACAATCTCTCCTTATATATTAGAAGCCAAATAGGCTTATGTAAAATAAATAAGAGAGGGATGATAAAAGGATGTGGACTTGGCTATATTAAATACATTAAAAAGTCATAGATAAGGGCCTTGGGCCTTGGGGCTCTTGGGGTCTCCTGATTGGATATGGCCGACGTTGTTGATTGGGCTAGTGCACTGACATGAGAATATTTTTTCTCAGAATTTTAAAAGGTGTGTCTGTTCAGTCCAGAATTCGAAAGGAATGTCTGTTAACTGAACGAGTACAACCATTTGAATTCTCAGCATATGCATATTAATAACAGAGCGGTTAAAGGGTCGCAACCTTTCCTGTTCTGACGGTTACTGATGCATGCGAACAGGCACTCCTCCTTGCCTATATATACACTGCCCAAAAAACAAAGACAGAATTCACTTTTTCTGCTGCATTATTCCTTCTTCTTCAACGTAATTCTCTGATCTAGTTTCTATAACCAACTTCAGTTCGTCGGAGCTCCGTTTGCTCGCACTAAGCTACGGAGTTGGTCCGTTTTATCCTGGGAAACAAATTGCAACTACGTCGATTGGTGTATACGACGGCAATATTGTTTCAAGGAAACAGAAAAGTTCTGGACTCGGACATTATTTAAACAGAATACTTTCTGTTTATCTTTGATTTTATGTACAAATTGGTTACGCTTTCTATGATTATTGTAAACATAGTTTGACGTGACAATTGTGACATAATTGGTTAACAGTGATTGTTGTTGCTGTCTGTTTGTAATACAATTGTGTAATTACAAAAGTTCTAACAGATTCTTCTCGGATGCACCTCCATATTGAGTTACACCAAAATTTGTAATTGATGACGTTACCTCAAATACAATGGAGCCACGTACCACACTTGCTTCTCGGTGATGAAGATGAGATACAAAAACAACTAATTTTCAAAGAACATATTTCAAATGTTGAAAAAAAAATGAATTTTGAAATCAGCCTAACAAAAAATTTTGAAAAAAGAAAAAATATGCATACCTAGAGGATCTAAATTTGCGGAATAGAAGCAGGCGAAATCTAAGTGGTACTCTTTTAATTGATTAACTTTGGTTCAACATCAGCTTTCAATTTGTCATTTGTGGTTGAAGATCAGCTTTTTTTTAGAGTCAATATTTGCGAATTGATTTGCATAGAAGAGGAAGAAACAGAGCAGAGAAGAGAGGAGAATGACTCAGAATCAGAATTTAGATTGTGAACGAATCGGTTAAAAAAAATCAGCCTTTCTTGATAAATGGAGGGATTTGCGTTTTGGATAGAGGTGGAATTCGCGTAGAAGAGAAAGAAACGGAGCAGACTGAATAAGGCGGAAAGTAGATTTTAGTGCCGAATTTCATTAGCATGTACAATTTATTTTTTGCTTTTACAGTAAGAAAACCTTCTTAACGTCGGTTTGATAAGTGTAAAATTAAGAAAAAAACTGCAAAATTGTAACAGTAATTAATAGTTTTGCCAGCGCATTGCTTTCCGTTTCATGTACATATTACAATTTTTGTTAGCTGCAGGCACATATATTATAACATGTACATGGCCACAGATATTCCCATGTACGTAAGATGCATATTACATGCATGTAAGGCATGCAGGAGGTAAATTATAATGCAAATCAAATGTTATTGGTTGAACTGGGTATTAATTTTGTAGAAGGTTCAGCCAGAAAAATCATGCAAGCAACCTTGTTCATTTCGCTGCTCTTAATTTTGCTAGCTCCACCCAGGTTTGATTCCGGGCATCCATGTGTTTATAATTTTTCCCCTACCTTTTCTTCTTTTGACGTATTCTCACTTTGCCTAGGGCAGCCTGCTTGCTTGGGCTGGCACTGGTTCTAAAGTGCATTGATTTTAATGAACAATCCAAAGAAACCATTGATTAACATCTTACGTCAACTCAATTATAATCGGAAAATAAAAGAACAAGTTTGAATAGAATATCTTCTTATATCCCATACAACGTCTTATTCCAGAGCAGCAAGATGGTAGCATACGCTAGTCCTTGGGTTTCCAATCAACTTGGAAAACTACCTAAGCATATAAGCATGATGATATTTGAATCAACCATATAAGCATGATGATTGCCCTTCAACTTAGCATTCGCACTCTTCTTAATCTTCACAACAAGTTGTTTGTTTGAAAAAAATAAACAATCAAGATGCTAAAATTGAACAAACGATGAATATGATCAAGGAACCGATGAGAAGTAATGAAAAATGAAAATCTCCTAGTCAACCAGAAGTAGATCCATACTATAATTCTCAATGTATAAATTCTTATGACGATGGAAATTGTAGTCCATTTAACATTATCATAACTCTTAGGTTTGAAAAAACGCGACTGAATACAATGTCGGCATTCTCGACAACCCTTCAAATTCAACTTCAACTCAAAATCTCAATACCTGTCCAATGACTACTAATGTTGATTCTTGTCTTCTTTGAATGTTGGAAATCCCAACGTTTCTTCATATAACGTCGACAAGACAACTAATGTGGGAGATGCCAAAACCTCATCCTCTACACCTTTACCACGCTTCATAGATTCAACAATAAGGGGAATGACGCAAATTTTGACAAAATTCCTGAAATTTTCGAACAAATTCGTGTCACGATTCTACTCTTGGATGCCACCGAGAAATTACTCGATATTCCAAATGACTCAAGGTCTTAAAAATGCTTCAAATAGTTCTAAAACTTCGTTTTGACTATGAAAACTGGCTCCATTTTTTCAAATTCCACCCTAAATCATATACAAAGGGTCCAAAATGACCTATGATAGGTAACAAAATAGGCAACACCTATATCTATCATGCCATGCTTTATCTTGGCACAAGTGCCTTACACTATCTACTGCCAAAAAGGACTCCGGAATTAAAACAACTGACTAATAATTCAGTTAGCAAACCAATTTGTAAAAAATCACTACGCACTATTATATATGTTTTAATTCAAATCAAACAATTTTATTTCCTCGGCGATATTATTGTCTTAGAGATTCAACTTATTTCAAATCCAAAAGGACAATTCTCTTCATATTAGGTCAATCCTTCTTAGCAACCTCAAATGATATCCTATTGTAGGAATAATTGTTCGACGACGAATATTCTATGAATTAGAATACCGTCGCGAATATTGAAATAAACCGCAAGCGCACGGCGTACAATTATTAGTACGTGGCAAATACGAGTCGATCCACAGCGAAAGAAGCAATTCTAATTTTATTCAATCAAATTAAACCGAATTCGAGTGAAGATTTAATTAATAAAAGCTAATGAAAAAAAACTATAACTAAGTTGAGAGCTGAATATGAAATGAAAACAATTTAGAGGCAACTACACCCTTATGACCACATAAATCAACATACAATGATTTCATTATCTCTCATTTGATCTTTCATTTGATCTTTTGTGTAATTAGTTGGTGCATTTATCATAAGCACGGCCTAATGTGTCATTAGAGAACACACTTAAACCGTCAAACTCTAACACACTCTCTAATCCACAATTATACATTCATGAAATGACAACAAAAATGAAACTAAAATTTACTTTAAGCATATTCTATTTACTATTAATTTAGTAACATAGAATATCAAATTTTAAATTTCAGTCACACTTTAATTACCATATTCATATATAGATGAAGAGGCAATCTTGTGTTTATGTTGACTAAGCATAGCCTATTTTGTTGTCAACAAACATAGACTATCAAAACCAAAACTCAACAACAATGTAATTACTACTTCAATCATTCCATTAAGCTTAACAAGAGATCATAAAAACCAAAATATGTTGCATCAACATAATCAAGAAAGCTTCATTACCCCTAAATCAAAGGATTTAGCCTCTCATGTTTGCTATTCTAACAACAGAAGTAGATTCCAACATAGAACAAAAAGAAAAGAAAAAGAAAAGCAAAATAAAGTACAAATCTATTCTATTTGCATAAAAGAAGAGAACATCTAAATAAAAGATAACTAATTGAAATTGCAAAAGAGAAATTACACAAAAAATTACTAAGAAGCCATTGAGAAAAAAGAAAGAACTTTTTTTTTCTAATCCTAAAAACTAACTAAAGATAAGGATAGAGAAGGAGAGAGAAATTAGAGAGGATTTACATCACATAAAAGGGGTATATATACACATGTTCTAAACCCTAAAATCCTAGTTACATTTGTTGGGGACTACCAAAAGTACCCCCTTCATGAAGCTACAATTTTGTTTTCATCCTCTAATGAGTCATGTAAATTGCATGAGGCCTTTAATTGCACCATTAAGGAAGGAGAGATAATAGGTAGGTGGGGTTCTCCATTAAGTAGTGAATGAATTAATTCCATCTCCTCTTGTATATATGCATGCTTTTCTTTATAACTTCATATGCAACCATCATTTTTGCTCCAAATTTCCTATAAGAGACAACAACATGGACCAAGTAAATGATATCACAAATCAAAACAAGCACAATTTACCGTTTTACACTTTAAATGAGGACGAATGCATGGTAATTTGAGAATTTTAGATTTTTGGTTTAAAACATGTAAAAATATCCCTTTATGTTATTTAATTAATTAAAATAAGAATAAATGTGAGAATATAAATTTGCATATTTACGTGCACATCAAATACCCCCACACTTATCTTTTTATTCGTCCTCGAATAAAAAAAACTAAGATATGTCACACTTTCGTAGGAAACACGATTGCATTTAGCGTATGCAACAAGCCGTTAAACCTCTGGGTGTCCCCAGTAGGACGAGTGTTGTCTCGTGAGGGTTTTCAGTGGATACTACCCACAAAATCCAAATGTTAAATGCAAAAATATTTACAAAATGCAAGATTAGAAAATATTTACAAGACGAATGCAAGCTTTTAAAGGACTATTTACAAATGGATAATTTACTTTTAAATATTACACGAATGAGTTAACACAAATTTGGGTCGTCACTATGAAATTTAAGTCCATTACTAATCAAAACTTCAAACAACAGTCATGTTATCATCACAAACTCCTCCAGCTTGGCCAGTTGTTTTGGTAGAAACATAATGCAAATATGAAATGAATTCTATAATCGATATCAACAATCGTAAAACGGCATCTCAACTTCCTTTTTGTTAACACGTTAGGTCGAATAAGTGAAGAGTGTGCTTGGATTTCAAGTGCTTACTCTCTCTTTATTACAAAATATTTACATTATTAGTATTTACAAACACCTAACCGAAAAGACCAAGGTATACCACCCGTGAGAGTTTGGGACAGAGCTTGGTGGATTGTGCAGACCGACGCTGACTTTGTCAACAAGATGTCGGTAATCCTTAGGTGTCCAACTCATAAAATGAGACCAAGATATACCGATGCTGACTTTGTCAACAAGGTGTCGGAAAGAGCTTGGCGGGTTTGCACACCAACGCCAGATGTACCAGCAATGTTGGATACCCTTGGATAATTATTAATATATATACACTTTTTTTCTTCTTCTTTTTTTTTTACATAAGAGAGAGAGAGAGTTAAGCGAGAATTTCTTAGCACAACTTCACTTAAATGATCTAAAATGTTATCGCAAGTAGTCTAAATCAACCATTCATTTAATCGGATTACAATTTAGAACACATTTCATACTCATCACCTACGAATTTCCCAATATACCAGTTACACCAAATTTGCTCATAATTCAAACTTTCCTTTCATTATCCGCTAAGAGAAGTAAATTTCCAAATATTTAAATCGAACGACCAAAATTATATACTAACTCCATCATGTCTTATTTAAAAGTAAATAAAAGTGCAAAACTTTTACTTTTTTTCTGTTTTTTTTTTGAAAAAGAAAGAAAAAAATGCAAAAAGAGAAAGGAAAAAAAATGCTAACTTAAACTATGCAAAACAGAATGAAAATGAAACTCCCCCCACACTTGATTTCGACTGTGTCCTCACAGTCAATGCATGACACAATGAGTTGAACAGAAGAGAAATATTTACATATTTACAAAGAAAAAAAAGGTTTGTGCGACTTACCAAATATGTGTGTAGAAAATATGTAGTCATCGAATAGATGAACCGGTCCACAATGGACCAATGGATCAGCCTCGTAAGGATTATGAGACACAGATTAAGCACAGAAAACCAAATCATAAAGAATTTTATATCACATTTCAGATTTGGAAAAACAAATTTTGTTTTTTCAAAAGTTTGAGTTGCTAATTTTAAAATTTTGAGCTTACAATTGATCCGAAAATCAAATTGAATTTCTATAGCAACTACAGAGAGGTCAGTGAACCGAGGTTCAGAAAAAGTTTCAAAAACAAAGTTTGACTTGTTTAATGATGTATAAATTGAGAGATATGTGCGTCATTCTCCCCCCCACACTTGTTTTGAGAAGTATTGTTTAGTTTTGCTTTGATATTTGAAATTTTGTTAACTAAAGGTTCATTCGTAAACCTAAAGTTAAAACCAAACAAATGAATTTCCAGTAAATTTCGAAATTGTGTTTTCTCAAAAACAGTGTTATTCCAAAAAGAGTTCATATACTGCAGAAATTTATCATTGAAAAAAAAATGATCACGGCGAGATTCAGTTGAAACGATCAAGTCGCAAGGAGTTTCAACACTTTCATAAAAATCGTTATTGTGCTTAAGATCACATTCAGCAGTATCATTGTTTTCAACCTCAAGAATTTCAAAGTTATCAAATTTTTCATTTTCAGATTCAGACCCAACAACATTATCGTCAATCAAGTTAAGAAGTTTTCGTTCATCAAAGTCATCTTCACTTAAACAAGTGTTAACAACTTCATCATTTTTGTCATGTTGACAATCTAAAGTTGCTAAATTTTTAAAATTTTCAGAATCTGAGAGAGGAAGATCAAATTGAAGATTGATGTCTGCGTTTTCAAGAGAATTCAGATCAATTACAGAGCTTTCAACAACTTCATTAAGATTGTCATCAATTTCAAAAGTTGTTATTTGAAAATCGTCGATTGTGGGCAAAGGTGGATTTTTATTCGAATCGTCACAAGTTTGGATTCGATTTTGTTTCTCACGAAACTTCAAGTAATCGTCAAGTATGTTCGTTTGCTCAACAAAATCAAATTTATAATTTTTTACATGAGAATTTTCAATTTGAAATTGTTGAGAACAAAAGTTTTCAGTAGCATCACAAATGAAATTATTCCCATTGCCAAAATCATTTGAAAAGTGATTTACATTTCCATTTTGAATTTGAAACTCATTTTGGAGTTCAAAATTGAATTGACAAGGGTTATAATCAGAATTATTTGAATTTGGAGGTGAAATCGAATTTTAATTATTTTGAAAGCTTCCACTTGAATTGTTGCATATGTATAAATTACACAATTCATTTATTTCTTTATTTTGTTGTATGCTCATTTCAAGTAAAGTTTCAACATGTATTTCAAGAGTTGAGGGCTGATCGTCATTTTGAAAATTTGGTGGTGTATAAACGAGATTATCTTGAAATTTTTGAAAAGTTGGTGGCGTAAAATCCAAATTGTTTGTACAATAGTTGTTATTAAAATATCCATATGAATTTGGTGTAAAATTATATGGATTATATTGATTTTCACAACTATCGTAAAATCCGTAGGAATAAGGGAATTGGGACATTTTCAAGAAAAGCTCTTAAAAAATATGTTCAAATTAACACTTTGGATTATATGAATACAAGTCTAGGCCAGGTTCGGACAGGGATTATCAGTGTGCCACGAATCACCGTAGAAACACGACTGAAGGTTTAAGAACCTGTTTGAGTTCTAGACTCTACCGTTCCTTAGACACCTTAGAGAGTATCAATCCTAATTGTCAATTTAACGAATATTTTGTCCTATGAGCTTTGAGGAATCCTCGATTTGATTTCAAAAATAATGTATTCCACGTTTGTTTTAAAATTTCCAGCCACAAATCAACAGGCAAAATAATCCATCACAGACAGTCACAGAATAATAATTGCAGAAATAAAAAAAATACAAGCAAGCCGATGCTCTGCAGAAGATTTTTACAAGCAATTTCAATATATTTTTCTTTGCAGCAGAGCACCTGTAGAGTTTAGGAATCACTCACAGTGGGGTATGGATGTCCTTCCAGAGCTATGAGACTTTACTGTTTGCTTCGTTTGACCCTAGAACTTTGTTAGCTTTGCTTGAACAATTTTCTTCACTATTGGTTCTTTGATTCAATTTTTGGAGATTTCACTTTTTCATCCGCTGAGTTCTGCAATACCTAGAAATCACACTCCCAAATAAAAGTCTACAAGCACAAATCAGGCACATCCAAATTGAAATCAGAGCGTGTAAAATTGTTAGCAATTATTTTTTTTAAGCAGCAATTTTATTTATTAGCAAGCGCGGCAAAGCGGCGTTGTTCCTTCTTGATCTTGCAACCTGAAACGGATTCAAACACAATATATACACAATAAAAAGGATTTTTTTTTATTTTTTTTAAAGAGGAACAACAAAATAAAACAAACACACAAGATAAACAAAAAACAAAGTGACACAAAACACAACAACAAGTGAACAAACACTAAATACAAGAACAAGATTTTTTTTTTAATAATAAGAACAAGAAAACTAGCACCCACAAAAAACAAATAAACAAAAGTGAAAACAAACAACAAAAGTGGAGGAAGAGTTTGTTTGCGTGGTGAATGATTTGGATAAGAGGAAGGGGAGAGGGCCATGAAAAGGTAAGGTGAAGGGACAGAGAAGAAGTATATGGTGGTGGATGGGAGAAGAGTTATGAATTGAGGAAAGAAGTTTTGAAGATGGAGTGAGTGATTTTTGGTGAGGATGTTGGGGTATATTAAGGCAGAAAGGGGAAAAATTACAGAGGAAGGAAGAAACAAAAATATGGCAAGCAATAAATTGGTTTTTTTTTATTTGTGAAGAAAGGAATTTTTTTTGGATAAAAGTTGGAAAGAAATCAAAGAAAGGATGGAAATAAAAAAAAAATGGAAAGATTTTTATTATGTGTAAGAATTGAAAGTGGATAGAAAGGGAAAAGAAATAAATTAGAGAAAGGGAAGGAATAAATGAGTGTGGGGGTATTAAGGCAGAAAACAGAAAGACAATTAATGAGAGAGGAAAAAGGAAAGAAATAAAGGAAAACAATTGGAGAGAAGATTGAGAAATAAATTAGAAAAGAAATGGCAAGTAATAAGTAAGGAAAGGGAAGGAAAGAAATAAGTGAGAGGAAAAGAAAGGGAAAGAAATAAAGGAAATTGGCAAAAGATTTTTTTTTTTTAAAAAAAAAGACAAAATAAAAACACACACACAAACAAAAGTAAAACAAACCACAAACACAAAATGGAAAAAAACACACAACTCTTTTTTTGTTTTCTTTTTTTTAGTGAACACAAAAACAAGCACACACAAAATGAAACAACAAAAGATCAAAACAAAACAGAAAACTATGAACAACACAATTTTTTTTTAGAAAAACAACAAATAAGAAAATTAACTCGAAGAATAAAACTAAAATTAAATTCTTTCCCCGGCAAAGGCGCCAAAAACTTGTTCGACGACGAATATTCTATGAATTAGAATACTGTCGCGAATATTGAAATAAACCGCAAGCGCACGGCGTACAATTATTAGTACGTGGCGAATACGAGTCGATCCACAGGGAAAGAAGCAATTCTAATTTTATTCAATCAAATTAAACTGAATTCGAGTGAAGATTTAATTAATAAAAGCTAATGAAAAAAACTATAACTAAGTTGAGAGCTGAATATGAAATGAAAACAATTTAGAGGCAACTTCACCCTTATGACCACATAAATCAACATACAATGATTTCATGATCTCTCATTTGATCTTTAGTGTAATTAATTGGTGCATTTATCATAAGCACGGCCTAATGTGTCATTAGAGAACACACTTAAATCGTCAAACTCTAACACACTCTCTAATCCACAATTATACATTCATGAAATGACAACAAAAATGAAACTAAAATTTACTTTAAGCATATTCTATTTACTATTAATTTAGTAACATAGAATATCAAATTTTGAATTTCAGTCACACTTTAATTACCATATTCATATATAGATGAAGAGGCAATCTTGTGTTTATGTTGACTAAGCATAGCCTATTTTGTTGTCAACAAACATAGACTATCAAAACCAAAACTCAACAACAATGTAATTACTACTTCAATCATTCCATTAAGCTTAACAAGACATCATAAAAACCAAAATATGTTGCATCAACATAATCAAGAAAGCTTCATTACCCCTAAATCAAAGGATTTAGCCTCTCATGTTTGTTATTCTAACAACAGAAGTAGATTCCAACATAGAACAAAAAGAAAAGAAAAAGAAAAGCAAAATAAAGTACAAATCTATTATATTTGCATAAAAGAAGAGAACATCTAAATAAAAGATAACTAATTGAAATTGCAAAAGAGAAATTACACAAAAAATTACTAAGAAGCCATTGAGGAAAAAGAAAGAACTTTTTTTTTCTAATCCTAAAAACTAACTAAAGATAAGGATAGAGAAGGAGAGAGAAATTAGAGAGGATTTACATCACATAAAAGGGGTATATATACACATGTTCTAAACCCTAAAATCCTAGTTACATTTGTTGGGGACTACCAAAAGTACCCCCTTCATGAAGCTACAATTTTGTTTCCATCCTCTAATGAGTCATGTAAATTGCATGAGGCCTTTAATTGCACCATTAAGGAAGGAGAGATAATAGGTAGGTGGGGTCCTCCATTAAGTAGTGAATGAATTAATTCCATCTCCTCTTGTATATATGCATGCTTTTCTTTATAACTTCATATGCAACCATCATTTTTGCTCCAAATTTCCTATAAGAGACAACAACATGGACCAAGTAAATGATATCACAAATCAAAACAAGCACAATTTACCGTTTTACACTTTAAATGAGGATGAATGCATGGTAATTTGAGAATTTTAGATTTTTGGTTTAAAACATGTAAAAATATCCCTTTATGTTATTTAATTAATTAAAATAAGAATAAATGTGAGAATATAAATTTGCATATTTACGTGCACATCAATAATCAGCTTTAGCTTTTTTGTTGGGTATCTAACCATTGAGCTGAATATTTTGATATTAAAAAGCAACTAAGAGATTCTCAACAAAAGAAGTCAACATTATACAAACAATTGTAAATGATAAATTGTCCATAAAACTTCATTTATTCTTTTTGAAGGATAGCGATCCTCTCTAAAAGAAGAGTACTCACGTTTGAGAAAAAAGAATAAAATATAGTTAAACCAAGTTCCAGTTAACTAGTAAACTAATAAGGTCAAGAAATGGTGAAACCAAGTTCTAACTTATCAAAATATGGTAGGTTTCACAAATGAAATGTTAAGAAAAAGAATAAATTAAAAAAGTTAATGAGATGGGAAATGGGTGTAAAAAGGGAATGTAACGGACCATATTTTAACAATTGAATATATAAATAATAATCATTAATTAATTGATGGTTCGAAAATACGATTTTTCACATTATTGAATCAAGACTTGAAACCAGTTTCATTGAATTTGGATTGTTTGTTATACGAAGATAAATTATAAAGATCGCCATACTACGAGATCAGACATTTCCAGGGCAAAACGATCTCTATGTGCGCGAAATTATCGTTATATGGTGTTGTTTCGGATTATGACAAAATTTATTTTTTCGAAACCTTAGTTGTGAGGTGATGCAACCATCATCGTAGCGATTGAATGTACTGTTTGATCGTACGAGCTTCAAATGCTCATTTATTTCATTGGAGAACTCAAATAGAAATATATTATAATATTAATGTAACACCCATACTTTTCTGAGCCCGAACCTCATTAAAAATCGAAACTCAAACCCATCCAAGGATGGAGAGTGTATATATGGTACCTGCAAATAATGAGCATGAGCATAATCAGAGTAAAATAAAACTAACTCACAGCGGAAACATAATAAGATAACTAATACCGACTAAGGTGACTACCTTAAAGCATATCGCCATATCAACGAGCATGAAAGAACGAGAACAAGAACCGAACTGAAAACCTGCTAAGACCTGTCTTCCATGAGATAAAACTGAGAGTTGTTATAAGGAGGGGGGTCGAAACAACAAGTCCCGGTGAGTAAAAAATGTATAACACTATCTACAATACATGAATGTATCTCATTTGGTTAGAACCAAAATATATGTCTAACAAGGCTAGTAATTCTAACATAACCTTGTAAAGATTTATGCACAACGACAGACTACAATACCCGAGGTAGTATCCCAAACTCAACAATAACGCAATACTGAAAAGTTTACGCATAAATATAAAGCCTTTAAACCACCATTCAACTAATTACCAAAAACTAAGATGTGGGCTCTCAACTGCTCACTATTCCATAAGGAGGTTAATTATTATTTCTATACAGCTACTTAAGACCTCATTATCTATATAAGATAGGGGTGTATCCATTCGATCACTTTAGACTCTATTGCCAATACAAGATAAGGGTGGATCCTTTCGATCACTTAAGACCCAAGGCAGACCTATCGATCATTTAATACCTTATTCAGAGGTTTATTCTGCACTAATATAAATTAAAGGACACTAGCTACAAATTCTACTAATTTAAGGCATTCGTCTTTCATGCATATACTCATGCCCCCACATAAGGCAAGAGATAGTAAGAAATCCCTTATTACCTACAGGATAGGCAGACGACATCCTGTCATTCATGACCTTCCCTCGACGGACCCCCCCCCCCCCCCGTGTTACTATCTAGTCGGCCTTATTAGATAATCTCCTAGCCAATTACGACTTTACGCAGGATAGGAAGACTTGTGGTACCTCCGTAGCTGTCATTTAATACCTAATTCCAAGACGGACTCTCACCACAGTCACTTCTACCTAGACAAAATGAACTAATGTTGGGATTACCAAGCTCTACCCAATAGTCATTTAATACTTCTCGATTATGGGGAGGTAAGCTACGCGATCACTTAGTACCATTTTAAGGGTGGATCTAACTACTTAATACCTCTATCCCGAAGCAGGCTTATGCTTGTAAATTATTTCCCCTTTATAAGGTTTCCTCTTTTGGGTAGGAGGCGGGTCCTACAACCACTTAATACCTCACACTTGAAATAATCCTCAATTCAGGGAATAATCTTCGCTACACAATTAGCTATTGTCACAGATTCCTATTGTTAATGATATCCCACATCAGTTGTACATATATCCGACTACTAGAAAGTGCATATTTCTGTCGAATAAGGCAACTGACCTCGCATCATTAACCAACTAAGTCCAATTTTGATTTTTAATTATATTAGTTCTAGATTAACTAGAAATAGATAAGGAAAACTTATAACTTCCTATCTTAGAATGTTTATTTATTTATTTCATTGTCGGACTTAGCATTTACTACGTCAATCAATCCCCAATAATTCCTTTCTATTCTTTTTATTGTTATTAATTAGGTAGCCAGTCACTAGTGACCCTATCATATTTCCTTATGCAACAATTAATATATTTAATGTCATTTGTGACATTAACGGTCATATTTTCCTAGGGCATCGATTAACCTATTCATATCAGTACCATTTTGAATTTTAATCTAACTATTGTAACCCCTGAATATTACTATAAATTTAATTCCATTTAATTCTTACGTGAATATATATATATATATATATATATATATATATATATATATATATATGTATGTATGTATGTATGTATAGGTTATTACTTATTTGTTTCCATAGTTGAAGTTACAATCCTTATTCCTTAATACCATTTAAATTGTAATCATTTAGGCATTCATTTCCTAATAAAGCCATTTCCCTCAAAACAAACATGGTTACAATATTTATTACTTTACTTATGACATTTTATTTAGCAAGTCAATCAACATTCATTGCTACAACAGTCATAATATTTAATTCCATTCAAAATGGGTTATATTTCCATATACATCCCCATAAAACCAGAAACTATTCAAACACAAACAACAAAAATTGCTAATAAAACATATTAGGGTTGTTTACGTAGATTTGGACGGATAAGAATAATTTATTTATTTATTTATGTTTTAAGCGTAGTTAACGTAGTTGCTAAGTTTTATTTTATTATAAATAGTTATTGTTTATGTTTTGGTCCAAATTAACGAACAAAACAATCCTTTTTATGTTTAATATTGTTTAAGATTCAGAATCTTACAAAATGTCAATAACTGTAATTCTTGCAAATCTTGCCTCAAAATATTTGAAAGAGGGATATGGCATATCTCAAATAATCACAAGAAATAAAGAATATTTAATTTTGAATAGAAAATGTAAATTTTGTGCAAACATACACAAATTTACATTTTCTTTCCTATTATTTTATTCATATTTCTGGCTGCTTTCAAATAACGCCATTTTTATTTAAGAGAAACAAAAAGGTATATTTACAATAACCAAGTAAAAACCCCAAACAATATCACACATAGATAGGATTTCTATTTTAAATCAAAAACTACACAAATTCTAAATCAACGCCCAAATCTAAGGATCTAGAAAAATGCTACAATTCTAATATTGGTTTGGGATTGATCTCCAGATTCAAGGTTTTCACAATAACCACAACAACCTAAGAACAATTGTAGGCAATAAAATTGTATTAACCAAAAAAGCCCACAAGTTCAATATTCAAACCACAAACTATTATTTCAGATTTGATAAAAACAAACAAATAAATCTCATAACTTTTAGGCATATAATTTAGATCTACACAAATGAATTAAATAAGTTATTATAAATGATGTATATAATTTCCCACTCACCTGAAAGTTACCCGAATCTGAATCTGAACAAATCTTTTAGGCCTACAATTCTCAAATCTTACAGATCTACAATTATTTCAAAAGGGGAATCTTTTAGATTTGCAGATCTACAAGAAAATAGCAAATTGGAAGGAAATCTGAATGGAAGAACGCCTATTCATACCACTGTCTCTTTTGCACATGAATTTGATTTCAATCTTCTCAAATCTATGTTTATTTAATTTGTATTTGTTTATATTTTGTTTTAGAAGAGATTTGGAACAAGAGAAATTGACAGAGCCTCGCTACTGCTATCAGAATTATACGTAAAAGAATGGAGGTCTAATCCTTTATCTATAGGCTTAGAAATGCCCTTGGACCGTTAAATTTAATTTAATAAAGATCTATCCATATATTTAAGTTTTATACATAAAATTATACCACCAACCCTAGCCATCACTGAGCAAATTCACGCCTATAGGGTCGATCTCCCGGTCAACCGCTATGGACGACTGCCCATTCGGCTGCCTTGGGTCATTTTCGCCTAGTGAAGGAAGATTATAAATGGTATTTAATTATTATAGAATCCCTTTTTTGTTTCAAAATAAAGGAAGAACACAAGAAATAAGGGAAGAAGAGGACATTTTTATTCATTCAGATAACTTTACAACATACATGATCTCTCTATTTATAGACTTCACATGTCCTTGCAATTACAATAATGTCTCTTGCATTAAGCGTATTCACCCTTAATAAATATATATTACAACACTCCCCCTTGAATATGCGTATGCAAAGATGATAAGATTAATTACCTCATTAAAAACCTTTTTATGAAAAACTCTATGGGAAAAATCATAAACAAAGAAAAAAGTACAATTTTTATTTCATCTCTAGGTAACTTATTGACAACATTCCAATGAGGGTTGATACTTCTGGATCAAAATAATGCCTCACTAAAAATCTTACTAACAAAAACCCAGTAGGAAAAATATTAGTGAAGGAAAAGAGTACATTACAACATAATATATGCTCCCCCTGATTCGTAACGCATTATTCAAATAGTTTGGTGATGAAAGTGGCGCATACCAATTTTATATATCATCTTCTAAAATGTTGATTGGAAGTGCCTTCGTGAATAGATCTGCTGGATTTTCTTGAGACTAGTTTTGCTTCACTTCTATCTTATTGTCTTTTTGAAGTTCATGTATAAAGAAGAATTTGGGAGAAATGTGTTTCGTCCTATCACTCTTGATGTATCCTGCTTGAATCTGAGCTACGCATGCGGCATTGTCTTCATAAATGATGGTTGGTCTTTCTGTTGTTGAGGGAAGTTGACATGTATTTCGAATATGCTCGATTAATGATTTCAACCAAATACATTCTCGACTTGCTTCATGTAGTGTGTGACGGCCCGCCCCGCACCAGCCTGCATTTCCTCCAAAAGTGCGCTGTACACATGTCCGACTAGCACAAGACGGTCGTCATAAGAAAGAAAAGAAGAGAGTGAACTAATCAAGAAACCTGCAGAATGTCTCACAGCGCATGGAATAAAATATAATAATAACATACTTGACACAAAACAGGCGAGACAGTGCATAAGCTGATAACTGAAATCAACATCAATCATCAAAGCAGCGGAAATCCAAATACAGCTTATTACAATTTTCCAAATTTACTGTCTCTAAACAAAGAAAGCTGAAGTAGAAGATACACCAACAATGCCCAAGCAGTGATCTTCAACAACACAGGGAGAATACTATATATATTACGTGGAAGCCTCCTGCTCGTCTCCGGATCATCTACCCGTGCATCACCAGCTAACCTGTCTCTAGTCTGCTCGTGTGAGCACCCAGAGTAATAAGAGGAGACATAAAACTCTGGGTCAGACATAAAGCCTGGTATGAGCGATAAGCATCTAAACAGAATAATGACAGGTATACTAAACCATACCTGAACCTGGACCTGCAACCAAAGAGTTAGTACCACATACCGTACAATACTCCAAGGTGCCAAAATAAATAGTGTAAGAATACGGGGGTGGGGTGTGTATGTCACAAACAAATCATCCATAGCAACCATCCTCACATCTCTCACTCAATGCGTAAAGCGTACGACATCTACCACTTTGGAACACTAGACAAACTGAGGCAACGACGAATCCCGACTTGTAGAAACCCTGCTGTGACCAAGCCAAACACTTGGAGCCATGACCAAACATTTCAATGACTCACTTCATTGGTCATAGCCCTTGGTTCTACCGATGCCATAATGGCCCTGAATCCGCCTTCGTACCCCCTACCATAGTGGTCCAAAGCTATAGGTGTCGATAACTCCTTGGCACGCGTCCCGCAGCAAAGCCCAATCATGAAGTGAACTCGTTGATTCCCATCTGAATCTTAAGCTCTAACTTCTCATTTGGACTTCCTTTGCATCTCGGGTTTGGTCGAATTGGAGTGGGTCTTCAGAAAAGTTGTCGTGCAGTAGCAGCTCTAGAATTCGGTTCGGTTCGGTCACCCATGCTCGGTTCGGTTCGGAGTGCCACCTTCCTCTGGGTTCGGGTCCTTCTCCTTGTCTTCTTTCATTCGATTCGGGTCGGGTACTTCGCTCCGGGTCGGGTCGGGGTCCTCCTCCAGGTCGGGTCGGGTGTCCTTCCTTCCAGCGCTCCGATCCCTAGCTTATTGCTTCACGTATTCCGATCCGATCCCTCCTTGCCATCTGATCCGCGTGGCTTTCCCTCTTGCTAGTTCTCCCGAGTGTTTGCATCCGATCCGAGCCCTGCATCTCCAAGTCGATCCGATCTGGCCTCCAGTCACTCTTCCGATCCGATCCGCTCCGCTCCCTAGCTTACTCCGATCCGATCCCCTTGTCCACCCCAACTCTAAGTAAACAGCCTTCCTTTTTGCCAAGCCTTCTCCAGCGACAAGTTCCAATCCAGTTCGAATCCCCTTGGTCAGTTCACAAATCCGATCCGACCCCCTTTCTCCGATCCGAACCGGTTCGGAACCTGCACACTTCTGCAATTTTCCAGCAAGCTTTCTACGCCATTCGACGACGTTTTCGAGCAATTTAACTATTCTCATCAATCATGAAACATACCACAGAGTCATAGCAACATGTAATAACAACCACAAACAACATCCAACAATTCAAATGAATCAAAATGGATCAAAAGTAGCTAAAACTTCATATTTTCCCTAAGCACTCTTAATCATGTTTAGGCATACAATTAGCAAAACACATCGAAATTATCTCAAATTTCTAACAGAGCCTTAAAACATTATTTTAGAATTTTAAGAATTTTTCCAGAATTTATTTACGTATAAATTCGCTAATCTTCACTAATCACCCTAAATTAACTGTAATTAGTGTCAAAATGATGCTATCACTCACCTTGGCCACAAATGAAACACCAAATCTGAAATACTCTCTGTTTGGGTCGAATTCCTATGTATAGCAGCAGCTCCAACCTTGCTTTGGTGCTTTTTCTCCTTAATTTGGTGTTGCTAAGCCTAATCTTCAATTAGAGAGTGATTTGGGGTGTTTTAGATGTAGGAAGCCATTACTAAGGTCTCAAGGAGGTTTGTGGCGGCTCAAAACTGAAATGAAAGTGATAACCTAACCCTAATCAGTCCTCCTATACCTCTAAACCCGAAATTCCCCTTGGGCCTAACTGCTAATCACCCGGTTAAGCCCAATTAAGCTGTCTTTCACCATCTGAAACTTGTTTCAGCCATATCTCCCAAACGGTGAGTCCGTTTGGCTAATGTGACCACTCTACGGAAAGAGAAACTATCATTCAAAGCCAATGGAAGTGGTTTCAGGTCAAAATTCATTTCCAGTCAAAAGTTATGGCCAAAACAGTGCCAACTAGGGGTAAAATGGTCATTTAAAAATCGAGAAAAATCATGAACATGGGAAATGACCCCAATAGTCGTCTCCCAAAGTTACATGACCATACGACTTCGTATGTGAAAGAAATAAATATCCTACGATCCTATGATGCGTAGAACGCGGGTCGTTACACTCTCCCCCCCTTAAGAAATTTCGCCCCCGAAATTCCTTAACTCAAAACATACACAGGATCCCGCATGCCTAACACCCACATACAACAATCAAACATGCAAAGCAAGCAACAAGTCTATCCTAGCATGCGAAAAACTAAATCGCTAATAAAATCTTACCAGACAAAGAGTTCTGGATACTTCTTCCTTATGTCCTCTTCTGTTTCCCAAGTACAATCATTCTCGTCTTCGCTCCACTGTACCTTGACTAGCTTCACCGACTTCCTTCGAAGTTGCTTCATGTCGTGTGCGACAATACGGGCCGGCTTGCGGTTTCCAACCGCCTCGGGTTCTACTTCGAAGTCTTCCAACTGATCAGGTGAGATAGTCATATCTGAGTCGTGAACGAACTTCCTTAGTTGGGAAACATGAAATACGTTGTGAACTCCCGCCATCTTCTCCGGTAAGTCAATTCTATATGCCAAATTCCCGACTAGTTCAAGAACAGGGAATGGGCCAACAAATCTTGGTGCTAATTTACCTCTCCTGCCAAATCGTATTACGCTCTTCAACGGAGAAATCTTGACAAACACCAAGTCACCAACGGAGAATTTTAAGTCTCTTCTTCTCTTATCTGCATAACTCTTCTGCCTATCTTGGGCTGCCTTCATTCGTTGCTGAATGATCTTGATTTTATCTGAAGTTTCCCTCACCACATCTGGTCCAAGCATAAACTTCTCGCCAGTTTCTATCCAACATGATGGTGAGTTGCACGGTCTTCCATACAAAGCTTCAAATGGAGCCATACCGATACTGGATTGGTAGCTATTATTATATGCAAACTCTACTAGATGCAAATGGTCATCCCATGATCCACCAAAATCCAATATACATGCTCTCAAGAGATCTTCTAAAATACGATTCACCCTTTCCGTCTGACCGTCGGTCTGAGGATGGTATGCGGTACTGAGATGTAACTCTGACCCTAGCGCCTCTTGCAAGCTCCTCCAAAACCCACTAGTGAACAACGGGTCTCGGTCGCTCACAATGCTTTTAGGTACTCCATGAAATCTCACTACCCACTCCATATACAATTCTGCTAACTTAGCTGCCGTTCTAGTCGATTTGACTGGTATAAACCTTGCACTTTTAGTCAGTCGATCTACAATTACCCAAATGCTGTCATATCCCGATCTAGTCCTTGGTAATCCATCGATGAAATCCATCGAGACTTGCTCCCATTTCCATTCGGGGATTTCTAAGGGCTGTAACAACCCACTAGGCTTCTTTTGCTCGGCTTTAACTAGCTGGCAATTCATGCACTTGGATATAAATTTCCCAACGTCTCTTTTCATTCCTTCCCAGTAGTAGGTTTGCTTCATATCTCGATACATCTTATTACCACCGGGGTGTATAGTCAGCTTTGAGTGATGACATTCTCTAAGCACTTCATCTCTCAATCCATTGACATTGGGTACAACAAGCTTTCCATTCTTTCTAAGCCATCTATCTCGATCAAGCCCATACTTGTTCATCTCCTCATCGACTCCCATCTCTAACTTGGAGATGATTTCCAATAGGTTAGGATCGTCCCTCTGACTAGAGCCGATCCGCTCAATCAAAGTGGGTCTGATCGTCAAACTCGCTAACATTTCTGGATCCAATTCGCACTTTGGTCTGAAATCAAACCCCGCGATAAACTCCAGTTGCTTCCATTCAAGGAACATAGCCCCTAAGCTGGCATGTCTTCTACTCAATGCATCAGCCACCGCATTGCCCTTTCCCGGTGTGTATGCGATGTTAAAATCATAGGAAGCTAAGAACTCTAACCATCTCTGCTGACGGAGATTTAAATCCTTCTGGGAGAATAGATACTTTAACGACTTATGATCTGTAAATAGCTCAAATCTTTCTCCCAAGAGATAGTGTCTCCACATCTTTAACGCGAACACGATCGCTGCCAATTCTAAATCATGGGTAGGGTATCTTCTCTCGTGCGGTTTCAATTGCCGACTTGCATAAGCTACAACCCTACCGCCTTGCATCAATACAGCACCCAGCCCGGTACCACAGGCATCCGTGTATACCGTCATCTCTTCATCCCCCTTAGGAATGACTAACACTGGTGCGCTTGTCAACTTGTCCTTTAGACTTTTAAATGCATTCTCGCACCTCTCATCCCAGACAAAAGCTTGATTCTTCTTGGTCAACTGGGTCAATGGTGCTGCTATCTTGGAGAAACCTTGGATAAACTTACGATAATATCCCGCTAATCCCAAGAAACTTCTTACATCTGTTGCATTCTTGGGCGTAGGCCAATCTTGTACCGTAGCCACCTTTGCTGGGTCCACGGCAATACCACTCTCTGATACAACATGGCCCAAGAACCTCACTTCCCTCTTCCAGAAGTGACACTTAGAAAACTTTGCTTTCAATTGGTGTTTTCTCAACACCTCCATCGCTACTCTTAAATGTTCCTTGTGTTCCTCCTCTGTCCTCGAATAGACCAAAATATCATCAACGAACACAAGGACAGACTTATTCAGCTGATCTCTGAATACCCTATTCATAAGGTCCACAAAATATGCCGGGGCATTAGTCAGTCCAAATGGCATAACCAACCATTCATAAAATCCAGACGGCGTTCGAAATGCCGTTTTAGCTATACTCTCAGCTTCCACTCTAAGCTGATGAAAACCTGTCGCGAGATCCAACTGAGAAAATACTCTCGCGCCACTCAACTGATCAAACAAATCATCTATCCGCGGTAGAGGATACTTGTTCTTCCTCGTCACTTTATTCAACTCGCGGTAGTCTACACACAAACGAAGGGAACCATCCGCCTTGGTAGCAAACACAACTGGTGCTCCCCATTCAGAAACACTCCTTCTGATAAATCCCTTCCTCAAAAGATCGCTGACTTGCACCTCGAGCTCTCGCTGCTCCCTTGGTGCCATACGACGAAGTGGCATCACTATAGGTCTGGCATCTTTTACCAAATCAATACGAAACTCAATCTCTCGGTGTGGTGGAAGTCCGGTCACTTCTTCGAAAACATCCGGATACTGGCCAACCACGGGCAAACCTGACAACTCACTATGCGAAATGTCGAGGGAGTTTAGAAAACTAGCCAATACCCCCTTACTGGGTAGACCACCAAACACTATCCTCCGCCCATCATCCGCTCTAGCTGTCACCAACAAGCCCTCACAGTCTACCACCACCCCGTATCTTTGGAGCCAATCAACTCCCAAAATAATGCCAAACCCAGTAAAGCCCAAAACAAAGCAATCACAAACAAACATGCATCCATGACTCGATAGAACCACATTACGACAAATCATGCTAAGGCTAGTTGAACCACCAATCGGGTTCGTCACTACTAAAGGTCTATCGACAATCTCGGGCTCCAATCCCAACCTATCTACCAGGTCACTAGATATGAAAGAACTGGAAGCTCCGGTATCAAACAAAACTCTAACAGGAACATCATAAACAGAAAGCATACCTTGAATGACGACATTCTTTCCCTTCTCCGCCGCAGTTGGGGCATTCGACGAAGAAGGAATAGCATTAAGAGCATATGCTTTCACCATTTGCTTTTCCTTAGGGGGCTGTGGACACTTGTCCTTGTGATGTCCCATTTGGCCACAGTTGAAGCACTTCCTATCCGCTGGCTTGGCCCGACAATTACTAGCATAATGGCCCTTCTTACCACAGCTGAAGCACTCCACATCCTGCTTATTCTTTTTCTTCTGGCCATCCTTAGCCTGATTCTGCTTTCTCTTATTCTGGGAACCACCTTTGCCTCCACCACTTGCTTGTGGCTTTGGCTCATCTGCGGAAGCAACCTCAGTCTTCGGCTTAGGGTAGAGACTTTCTGACCTTAACGCTTTCCCCACAATCGATTCAAACGTCTCATCGATGTGGTTAATAAGTTTTTCCCCCAAGTACTGATCCAATCCAGTTATGAATTTCTCATTCTTTTTCTCGGCAGTATCTATAAGAGATAACCCATATTTTGACAAAGTGTCAAATTCAGCAATATACTCCGAGACAGCCCTGCCATTCTGCTTGAGCTCCAAGAATTTCTTAAACAACATTGACTTCTGAGCAGCTGGGATGAACTTCTCGCTAAAGCGAGCCTTAAACTGCTCCCAAGTAATCTGATCTTCAGGAGTAGCTGCTTTTATAGCATTCCACCAATTCATTGCCCGCCCTTGCAGCTGACGGGACGCTAACTTTCTCTTCATCGCATCCTCGATACCCAAATCCTCGAAGATACGTTCGCAACTATCCACCCAATCCTGAACATCCGTAGCCGACTCCGTTCCGTGGAACGGCTTCCCACCAAGGCTAGTATAATCCTTATTCAGCTTGGCGAAGTCGACTCTTGGCGCCTGCACCATTGGACCACCACCATTTCCACCATTGGGAGCTGCCCTCTGAACATCTCTAAGCATCTCTCTCATGAGGTCAGTAAACATCGCCCTCATGTCAGTAGCATTCCCATTATTGGCCCCCCTACCAGCACCTCTAGTATATCGGCTCATCGTCAATCTGAAAAAGGAAATGATTAACGACGCCATAGTGGTGCTAGTGCAGTACGACTTCATCCTTATACTAGTAATAGTACATATATATAGCTTTTAAAAACCAAAGTAATCACAAATACGCTCTCTCGTATACGTATAATATCTCTCCCTGATAACTTCCCTAGGTTAACTACGCAACCTAGAGCTCTGATACCACGTGTGACGGCCCGCCCCGCACCAGCCTGCATTTCCTCCAAAAGTGCGCTGTACACATGTCCGACTAGCACAAGACGGTCGTCATAAGAAAGAAAAGAAGAGAGTGAACTAATCAAGAAACCTGCAGAATGTCTCACAGCGCATGGAATAAAATATAATAATAACATACTTGACACAAAACAGGCGAGACAGTGCATAAGCTGATAACTGAAATCAACATCAATCATCAAAGCAGCGGAAATCCAAATACAGCTTATTACAATTTTCCAAATTTACTGTCTCTAAACAAAGAAAGCTGAAGTAGAAGATACACCAACAATGCCCAAGCAGTGATCTTCAACAACACAGGGAGAATACTATATATATTACGTGGAAGCCTCCTGCTCGTCTCCGGATCATCTACCCGTGCATCACCAGCTAACCTGTCTCTAGTCTGCTCGTGTGAGCACCCAGAGTAATAAGAGGAGACATAAAACTCTGGGTCAGACATAAAGCCTGGTATGAGCGATAAGCATCTAAACAGAATAATGACAGGTATACTAAACCATACCTGAACCTGGACCTGCAACCAAAGAGTTAGTACCACATACCGTACAATACTCCAAGGTGCCAAAATAAATAGTGTAAGAATACGGGGGTGGGGTGTGTATGTCACAGTGATAGCAAACAAATCATCCATAGCAACCATCCTCACATCTCTCACTCAATGCGTAAAGCGTACGACATCTACCACTTTGGAACACTAGACAAACTGAGGCAACGACGAATCCCGACTTGTAGAAACCCTGCTGTGACCAAGCCAAACACTTGGAGTCATGACCAAACATTTCAATGACTCACTTCATTGGTCATAGCCCTTGGTTCTACCGATGCCATAATGGCCCTGAATCCGCCTTCGTACCCCCTACCATAGTGGTCCAAAGCTATAGGTGTCGATAACTCCTTGGCACGCGTCCCGCAGCAAAGCCCAATCATGAAGTGAACTCGTTGATTCCCATCTGAATCTTAAGCTCTAACTTCTCATTTGGACTTCCTTTGCATCTCGGGTTTGGTCGAATTGGAGTGGGTCTTCAGAAAAGTTGTCGTGCAGTAGCAGCTCTAGAATTCGGTTCGGTTCGGTCACCCATGCTCGGTTCGGTTCGGAGTGCCACCTTCCTCTGGGTTCGGGTCCTTCTCCTTGTCTTCTTTCATTCGATTCGGGTCGGGTACTTCGCTCCGGGTCGGGTCGGGGTCCTCCTCCAGGTCGGGTCGGGTGTCCTTCCTTCCAGCGCTCCGATCCCTAGCTTATTGCTTCACGTATTCCGATCCGATCCCTCCTTGCCATCTGATCCGCGTGGCTTTCCCTCTTGCTAGTTCTCCCGAGTGTTTGCATCCGATCCGAGCCCTGCATCTCCAAGTCGATCCGATCTGGCCTCCAGTCACTCTTCCGATCCGATCCGCTCCGCTCCCTAGCTTACTCCGATCCGATCCCCTTGTCCACCCCAACTCTAAGTAAACAACCTTCCTTTTTGCCAAGCCTTCTCCAGCGACAAGTTCGAATCCCCTTGGTCAGTTCACAAATCCGATCCGACCCCCTTTCTCCGATCCGAACCGGTTCGGAACCTGCACACTTCTGCAATTTTCCAGCAAGCTTTCTACGCCATTCGACGACGTTTTCGAGCAATTTAACTATTCTCATCAATCATGAAACATACCACAGAGTCATAGCAACATGTAATAACAACCACAAACAACATCCAACAATTCAAATGAATCAAAATGGATCAAAAGTAGCTAAAACTTCATATTTTCCCTTAAGCACTCTTAATCATGTTTAGGCATACAATTAGCAAAACACATCGAAATTATCTCAAATTTCTAACAGAGCCTTAAAACATTATTTTAGAATTTTAAGAATTTTTCCAGAATTTATTTACGTATAAATTCGCTAATCTTCACTAATCACCCTAAATTAACTGTAATTAGTGTCAAAATGATGCTATCACTCACCTTGGCCACAAATGAAACACCAAATCTGAAATACTCTTTGTTTGGGTCGAATTCCTATGTATAGCAGTAGCTCCAACCTTGCTTTGGTGCTTTTTCTCCTTAATTTGGTGTTGCTAAGCCTAATCTTCAATTAGAGAGTGATTTGGGGTGTTTTAGATGTAGGAAGCCATTACTAAGGTCTCAAGGAGGTTTGTGGCGGCTCAAAACTGAAATGAAAGTGATAACCTAACCCTAATCAGTCCTCCTATACCTCTAAACCCGAAATTCCCCTTGGGCCTAACTGCTAATCACCCGGTTAAGCCCAATTAAGCTGTCTTTCACCATCTGAAACTTGTTTCAGCCATATCTCCCAAACGGTGAGTCCGTTTGGCTAATGTGACCACTCTACGGAAAGAGAAACTATCATTCAAAGCCAATGGAAGTGGTTTCAGGTCAAAATTCATTTCCAGTCAAAAGTTATGGCCAAAACAGTGCCAACTAGGGGTAAAATGGTCATTTAAAAATCGAGAAAAATCATGAACATGGGAAATGACCCCAATAGTCGTCTCCCAAAGTTACATGACCATACGACTTCGTATGTGAAAGAAATAAATATCCTACGATCCTATGATGCGTAGAACGCGGGTCGTTACATAGTGCTAGTATTTCAGAATTATTGCATGATGTTGCTACCAATGTTTGCTTTGTAGATCGCCATGAAACAGCTGCATTGCTGTTAGTAAACACATATTTTGTTTGTGATCTTGCTTAATGTGGATCAGAAAGACAACCTGCATTATCATAACCAACTAGAATCAGATTATTGCCTATGTTAGAATAAAATAAGCCTAAATCAGTGGTTCTTCACAAATATCTCATGATATGTTTTATGCCATTCCAGTGTCTTTTAGTTGGTGCAGAACTATATCTTGCTAGAAGATTGACTGAAAATGCAATATCTGGTCTCGTGCATCGGGCTAAATATAACAATGCACCAATTGCACTGAGATATGGCACTTCTGGACTAAGTATGTTTTCATCATCTTCTTTTGGTCGGTAAAAGTCCTTTTTAATATCTAGTGATCTGACAATCATAGGTGTACTAAGTAGATATGTTTTATCCATTTGAAAACGCTTCAGGATTTTCTCAGTGTAATTTGATTGATGAATTAGTATGCCATTTTTACTGTGCTTAATCTGTAGACCAAGACAATATTTGGTTTTGCCAAGATCTTTCATTCCAAATTCATGTTTTAGGTAATCTGTTGTTTCATTGATCTCTTCTGGAGTTCCAATCAAATTTATATCATCAATGTATACCGCTAAAACAACAAATCCATTTACCGATTTCTTTACAAAGATACATGGACAGATCAGATTGTTTTTATACCCAGTTTTTATTAAATACTCACTAAGACGGCTATACCACATTCTTCCGAATTATTTCAAACCGTATAATGATCGTCTCAATTTTAATGAATACATTGACTTTGATTTTGCTTCAGGCATTTTATATCCATCTGGGATTTTCATGTAAGTATCGGTATCCAAACCGTATAGATAGGTCGTCACAACATCAGCCAATCTTATATCAAGCTTCTCAGAAACTACAAGGCTTATTACATATTGAAATGTTATAACATCCATAACGGGAGAGTACGTTTCTTTGAAGTCAAAACCCGGTCTCTGTAGGAAACCTTGTGCAACAAGCTTTGCCTTGTATCTCACGACTTCATTTTTATCATTTCGTTTTCTAACGAATACCCATTTGTAACCGACTGGTTTAACACCTTCTGATGTTTTCTCTATTGGTCCAAATACACCATGTTTTTGGAGTCACTACAACAAAATGACCCTATTACAAAGGTGGAAAACAGCTGTAAAAGACCTTTTACAATGGTGTGGCAACCGTCGTCTATTAAGAAGTTGTAATAGACTAAAATATTTTACAACTATTTTGCACCGTTGCAACACCATTGTGAAATGTATATTTTATTCCACCATTGTAATAAAAGCTATTACAACTTTTTTGCACCGTTGTAGTAAAAGCTATTACAACTGTTATGCACCGTTGTGACTGTTGAATACCACAATATGATTTTTGTTTGATTATACGTTACATCTCATATAGAAATAAATATTTATATTGAATAAAATGTTATTGCATAGAATTTGATACTCAAACGATTATTTTATTCAATTATTATTTTGTTTCAATATTATAAAGAGTAAATTAGTTTAAAGGAAAAAGTTTATATTAATTTTTAAATTAAGAACGCAACTTTTAAAATTTAGAGAGAAAGACAAACGCAAATTTTCCATCAGCCGATTCAATCGTCTCCACCAACGCGTTCGTAGCCGCCGCCGTCTTCATAGCAGCCGTCGTCATCCTCATAGTTGTCGCATTCCAAGCCGTCGCCTTCAACTTAACCTCCACTCCACTTCCGTCGCTGACCACATGCCCTAACCAATTCAAGTCGTCGCTGTCATCCACGTGTCTTAGCCGCAGTTCAACTCATACCTATCATTGCCATCCAGGTGCCTTAATCATTGCCATTCAAGTCTTCCAACGCGTTGCAGCTGTTGATTTCTTTTGTTTAAAAATGTTATGCTATATTCTCATAGCATTTCGTATTCTGTTTGTGCAATACATTCTAATGTATTTAATAAAATTCAAATGTAATATTTAGATATCATTCTATGTATGCAATACATACTATTTATGTAAAAAATTCAAATAATATAATCAGTTATCATTCTTCATATGAAATGCATAAATTTGTAATTCAAAATCTGAAATGGTATATGCACCTATCATTTTTCATATACAATGCATGTTGCAATATTTCAACAATTATAATGCTATATTCATATAACATTCTTCGTTTGCAACACATGCTCATGTATTTGACAAAAAATGCAAATGCTATATACAACTATTATTTGAAATAATTTACACAATCTAGTCCACTTTAAAAAAATTACAATGCTAAGTTCAACTGCGTTTATTATATTCTATACACGCTTGTTCATTTTACTAATATAATGCTATATTCAAACATTATTTTGCAAACTCAACACGTACTAATTCACTTCAAAAATACAAATGATAAATTCAACTATCATTTATTATATTTTATACATGGTAGCTCACTTAAAATATACAATGCTATATTCAACTATCATTTAACATATTGTAAATATGTTATTTCACTTTAAAAAATACAATGTTAAATTGAACTATCATTTATCATATTTTATGCGTGCTAGTTCACTTTACAAATATGATTTTATATACAACTATCATTTTTCATATTCTATACATGTAATTCATTTCAAAAATATAATGCTATATTTAACTGTCATGCAACGTATTCTACACATGTTATTTCAATTTAAAAAATACAATGCTAAATTCAACTATCATTTATTATACTTCATACATGTTATTTCATTTTTTTATACATAATGCTATATTCAACCATTATTTAACTTACTATACATGATGCTCTAGTCAATTTTATAATATAATGTTATATACATGCGAGTTCTTTTCTTAATATAGTCATATACAACTATTATAATGCTAGTTCACCGTAAAAGATGCAATGCTAAATTCAACTATCATTCATCATATTCTATATACAGTACTAGCTTGATTTACGAATATAATGTTATATCCAACTATCATTACAACAAATGAATGGTAATTAAAAATATTTTAAGAATGAATGAAATATAACGAATGATAGGTAAGAATATTATTTATATTTTTTAATGCATTATAATATATTGAAAATACAAAATGATAGTTTAATATAGTATTTAAGTGATGAAGTCCAACCTTACATTTAATATAGCATTTGAGTAATGATAGACACACATATCATTGAAAAAAATGATGGACAAACATAGCATGACATAGTTACAATCTATACCCAATGATAAAAAAATATCATTTTTAATTTTAAAGTGCATTACAGTACATCAAATGTGCTGAATGATAAGTAAAAATTTCATTTCTATTTTTAAAATGTATTAGAACGTATTGAATGTGGCGAATGATAAATAAAATAGTTTAATGTAGTGTTTTACTTATGAAGTTCACTGTCATGTTTTAAAGATTTAAAATTATATTTTATTAACCAAGTCCATTATCATGTTTATAATAAGCAAATCTATAGTTTGATGTAACATTTTAATTATGAAGTTCACCACCATGTGTATGATATTAAAAAAATAGTTTAGTGTAGCATTTTTAACAAAGTGCACTAGTATGTTTAGAATATTTAAAATGATAGTTTAGTATAGCATTTTAGTTATGAAGTACATTACTATTTGATCTATGATATCTGCAATATTCAAAATAAAGCAACTCAATGAGAAAGGAAAAGAGCAACTGATGCATTATACTTTATGCACAATTTATGATTTTTTGAAACATAAGTAATTTTATCACATCAAAGTCAAATGTATACATAACAAAAGAGCACAATCATCATAGAACAACATGATGGAGCAGTGACATAAGTGATGCAACAACAACAAAACCGAATATAACGTTCACTTATACATTATACATATATAATCAAAATGATAAGTTCGTATAGCATTTGTTTCTTAGTTCATTTCAAAACAACATAGTTAATCGTCATCGTTACCTGTAGCACCACCACCATCGACCTTAACCTCCAGTCAACTGCCGTTGTTCATCTGAAATCGGTCATCAACATCATCGCTTGAGTAGTCGTCGTCCTCTAATGCAGTCGCCACCACCTACAGCCCATCGTCGTCTTCACCTGAAGGAGCACCGCTGACTCATGTGGTTGCGCCGTCGTCGCCTGTTCTTCTGATGCGCCGCCGCATGTTCGATTGAAGCCACCACCTCCTTTACGATTGATTTGAGAAGAGATTTGAGCTGCGCAATTATTTTGAGAAGAATTTCCTTCAGGTGGAAAAACGGAAGTTACGTCCTTGAAATATAAAAAAAATAACCGTGTCCTTCAATCCAAAAAGAACGCAAACTTTTACCTCCAGCCGATTTTCCTGTATTATAAATAGTACAACTTTCTGACCTCATTATTATACAACTTATTACTACATAATACAGTCAATCACATATACATTCCTCACCATAGACTGATTACTCAGCACACTCAATTACATATGCACTTCCATATAAATATACATACACACTTTCATATAAATATACATGCACACTGTGCACACATCGAGTTTTTATATGCTTCAACATCCTGTCTAGTCGCCTGTATACCAATCACAAAATTTCTCACAGTAAACTAAAACAAAAATATATTTAATTCAAATAAGGATGAAAAATATAACTGTGTATTATGTGATACATTAATTCCAATTTCCCATATTAAGCATAAATCAACAAAATTGAAAAACAAACATGATGTCACGGGTCACCTGGTTAGTTTTTTGCCAAAGAAGAATTGCCACCAACCCCTTGGTCTAGTTTTCGACATGCGAATGAAATCAGTTTGCTTTCTTAACTTTCTTCTCTGATTTCTGAAATGATAATGTTTGCCTTCCTTAATATACATGCTAAGTATATGTTAGAAGAGTGTATTGTAAACGTATCAAACATTTAAGAAAAAGACAAAATCAAGTATAAGAGAAAATGATACTCTCAAACACTTTCAAACCGGGGAGAAGATCTTGAAATGTTACTTCAGTTTTATATGCCGAATCCAAAATGGATTATATATTATCTCTTCCGCCTGTAATTTTTTCAAATACAACATGAAATTCAAATCAAGATCAACCACTGCAGACTATATACATGTGTTAGCAGTATCTACGAAACCTTTCCCACATTTTAAAGAAGTTTCTAAATTAGTTTAATGATCTTGCATGAATATGTCCTAACATTGCTTGGAATGCAGGATGCACAAGCTGTAAAAGTTATGAAAGCAAACAAGAAATCAATCTTCTTAATTATGGGCAATGAATAACTGAATGCATGTTGTTTGAAGAGTTACTTGCAATGCTCTTGTTTCTAACTGCTGTATTTTTGCAGTCTTAACAATTTCATCAAAGTATGCAGCTTCAGCATCATACCTGTAAGAAAATCAATATTATTCAGTTTAGTTCATTTTTCATAAACATCATTATGTATACAAATGAAAGATTTGTTTTTGAACGTTAAGAGTTATAATTTAGAAATTTACCAGTTCATATGAAAGTTCAAGCATACTTTTTGGATGTTTATGAAATGTTGTATTATAGCACAAAGTCAGTACAATATGTACTTACTTTTTTTTAGCCAAATATTTTCATTCTCTTGAATGCAACTTGTAAATGCTCATGGTAAATTATTAACAAGATACAAGAAAGAATACCTCATACATTAATGGTTGTGAATATCCATTTAAAAATTCAAGGCTGCAACATATAATTTTCATCTGAAAAATCCAAAACTAGTTCTTTCATGATTGATAAAACTTTTCTAGCCAATTTTTCATCCTTTAGTGACCAACTGCAGCAAAAATACTCAAAGCCATTTGCAAAATCTACCAGCAAGAGAAAATCAATAGATCTTTATTTATTAAGATAATTTATCTCGGCAGCAAGAGAAATTTGATTATTTATTATGTAGTTGTGCCAAATCGATTATACCGTTGAGAATAACCAAACTTGGATCCAAACTTAGTAAGATAATGAAAGATACTAAAGATTGGTAAAAATAGGGATGCTCTTACCATTGTTTGCACGATATACATTAATTTGGGTATACAAAACAGTTGGAGGTTCCATGACTTTATCGTGAAGGTTAGGAGTTGGTTCTTGGCACCTAAATTCATAAATAATCAAAACTTAATAAGTAGAACTTGAAGTGAAGGCTACGATCCCACAACTCACCCCCTGTGAAATGACAGAGTAAGCGTAACCCTGATGCTATCATTTGGTCACCTCGCTACCATGTTGGTTACGTTGTCTTGAAAATGAAAGCTGTGAAAGTGAAAACTTTACAGTTTGGAGTAGCATCTCCTTCCAATTCATATATGAGTTGTTTGCTATCCTAAATATTACCAAATCGTAATCCACCATTGCAGATCTACGAATACGATATAAACTATTTCATAATAGTCTAAAATTTGTAAAGCACCACCTCGTTTACCCTTACAGAAGTTTTTAAAATGATTTGTGTATAGTTTACAAAAACCAAGTTTTACTGCAAGTGACCCTATAATTCATTAACTTACACCATGTTGAAGCAGACAGATGGGATGTGAACTGAAATACTGTAACCAATGCTTATCAATTTTGGCAGATAAATTGCACTTAGTCAAAATGCGCATATTTCATATTTAGGATGTGAGTTATATTCCAATGTGTGACCAAAACATACGAAAGTATGAGATGCAGCAATTCTGGGGTATTGTTAAGACAACTGCACTGCCCTACACAAGTTCACTTACAGTAGCAACTCATATGCTTCCAAACAAAAAGGCAGCAACATGTACAGAATAATAGTTTCAAAAGTAATATTACTCTATGAAACATGTTTACGGAGACAGTGATAACTGGCCATGAGGAACAAAACTAAATAAGGGGCAATTCATATGAAATTCTAACCAAAAACAAAATTAACCTTTCAAAACCTCTTTAGGCGAAGTGGAAACAACAAGAGGCATCGATCATGAGGATAAGGGGTGGCGACAAGGCATCATCTGAGAACCTAGGACTGTCTCCGACCAACGCGAGGAGTAGAAAATAAGTTGGAACCCTAATTATCAGATTCACGAAAACCATGATTATAATCATTTGCGCGTGACTTATGTTTAAAGCAATCGATAAACCATTGAAATTACTTGATTTTGAATGCTTCTGGGATAAAATGGAGGAAGAATGCGACAGCAAATCTAGAGGTGAATGGCAATTCCAGGAAAAATGGTAGATGACCGGAGGTAGGCCAAAGCAAATTAAATCATGGATTTGCTCCATCGCCATCAAATCACTAAATCAATGGATCGGAAGTAGCAATTGCAGTTTGTTAAGGCGTAAGGTTTTTTTAGGAAGAGAATTTGGGGACCAATTTTGACATATGGTAGAGAACATGAGAGGTCGACCCTCGGAATGCACTAGAAATACAAGACGCGATTATTTTGGAGCCAAAATTTCAGTTTTACCTCCTTTCATCGTTTTGCGTTAATATAGACAGTGAGACAACCCGAACTTCCCCGTGTAGGAAAGCACGGATTGACTTAAGGACAAGACAAATCAGAACACAAACAGAAGAATATTTCATTGCTTATTACAACAATTCCATCAGAATACAAGAATATACAGAGTATGAAACAAATAATATACATGAAAATATCAGAGATTTACAATACATTACATAGCAGCGCAAAAAACAATACAAAACACAACTGAAAGTAATACACGGATACAGAGCTTTCTGGATATCGCTTCAGCTGTAAATCAGGATCTTGTGAATCTAAATCTGCAAAACCAAAACTACTAGCTGCCCATGCGGAAAATAGGGGCACCCAGAGTTTAGGTTAAAACAATAAACTCCAGGCCAGTCATGTGACTGGTGTGAGAACTAAAATAGTTATTTAAAACTTTACTTTAAATCAGATATATCAAGGGACCACGCCCGTATAACACGGAATGGGTTTCCTCCCAAGAATACCAGTGCATATAACAAAACAATGCAATGCTTTTTAGAAAAATGAAGCTATTATAAGATCAGTCCTATCACACAATGCAACGCAAGCCGGGGGATATAATTTTCCCTTATAATAGCCAAACATGCTTAGTATGTTAAAACAAATCATTTGATACTATTATAAGTGCATAGTGTATAAAACAACTTCAAATATAAATGTATCAATCCTAGACGGCAAGGGTACCATATATCATGTCGCCAATACTAGGCTCTACAATCAAAACCGCAATTGTCACGTATTGGAAGTTGGATTTCCATATGTGAACCAAGGCAAGGGATCGTCCTTACCGCTTCGAGATGCTCTAGCCCGTGTCTCAAGAGCAGCCGCAACTACACCTTGGATCTTCAGGGCCGGTTCACACGGAGTGGATTAAAATGCCTGAACAATGCGTTTCCCCGCCCTATGGGGCGTCAATGAGCCAAATGACTCCATCGGTCCCAGATCGACCGATATAACCGAGGCGCCTCGCTATCCATCATCCACATAAGTAAAATGTCAGGGCTTGTAAAACGCTGACACCACTCCTAGCTAGAAGGAAACACATGCCCTTCCTGCAGTCCTCTCCCTTTTATGGTTTACACCCGGCTGTGAGGCTCGTGAATTAACGCTACTCAAAGCTACGCTATATTAAAGTCGTGCTTTGATCATCAACCACAAGACTCTGCTTTTCAACAAAAGCCTTGATCATTTGCATCTCAGCATGCCACACAGGCACTTCACGCTATGCAACCGATGTATATCAATCACACAGAATGAAATCCGATGTCAGACACACATCCATTTACAAATTTGTTCTGGGTCTGAACGAAACCGGAGGAACCTTATTCCTCCCCCATATGTCCAATACAGGGAAGAGGTCCTCGTATATCCGTCGATCTCCAAGTACGCCATGACGATCACCACTTATTACCTTGCCTTAGATGTACAGCCCAACCAAGACATCAGTAATCATCCAAATGATGTGAAGACCTCCAGTCTTCAACCACCGTCTTCATCCTCGATACATCGTCGAATCAGTTATTCAGAATGGGATAAACCTGGTCTTTCTGAATAACTCGCATATATAATAAACAAGTGCTATAAAAACAAAACATACGCCTCATTCCAATCCAGAATATTCCTTTATTCAAATATTCTTATACTTTGGGAAATGTCCCCATTAATTTTATAAAAGATAAATTCTTTAAACTAATTCTTTAATCATCCTTTGGATATCATTTCAATCTAATTAAAGATGCATTAAAACTCCACTTGGTTATAATCTTCCCAAAAATCAATATTAATGATTGTTTAACTTGGGAAATCATATCCTGTCTTTAATTGGGTTAAAGAACCAATGTCCTTTAAAACACGGTTCACGATAAACCCAAAATCACATTCCATTCCATCAGCCTTTAAACGTAAATTAGCATGTGAACAATTCCCTAAGTATTAACCCTGAAGGCTGAAACCAACATCAGATTAATACCCAGGAAACCATTCAACTTAACTAATCTCCAATTAGCTTCTGATTTATTTAACTCCGTCGGGTCTAAGAACAATATTATTAAAGATACCATTTACGACAACCCAAAATCACATTCCATTAACAATGGAATCTTCATGGAAAACAAATCGATGTATATAATCGATATAAACTTCCATATCCAACCGATAATATAAATGGAATAACGACAAGGCCTTTTAAATTCCATATATATTAACTGTCTTCCTCTATAAAACTTCCTTCGATTATTACCAAATCGAATTCCATTCAATTCCAATTTAATATTTTAGATTGGAAAACTTTACTTTGGAAAATCTCCTTTAAATCTTAACAAAAGATTTACAAATTCCAAATCCTATTTCACTGTAAAACGGGTTAAAGAACTAATGTCGCTAAAACACAGTTCACAACAAACCCAATTCACATTCCATCAGTCTCTAACCGTAAATTAGTAAGGGAACAATTCCCTAAGTGTTAACCTCGATGACCGAAACCAACATCAGATCAATACCCAGGAAACCATTCAACTTAACTAATCTCCAGTCAGTTTCTAATTTTCTTAACTCTATGTGACGACCGCCCATAACCCCCACACTAAATAAGTGGAAAAAATGCGCTGAAAGGTGTGCCAGGCTGCTATGGACGATCATCAGAGTAGGTAAACACATCGAAACCTGTCGTAGAGCTCACAGCGCAAGGATAAAATATAATAGAACATATACAACAGGTAATAGTAATGAGGTATCATATAACAAACTTTTGAAACTTTCTCAACATCTAGAAAGATTATCCAAACTGATATCAAAGTTTGTACATAAGGCCTCACCACGACTCTCAAAGCAACTCAAACAGCGGAAACAGAAATACTAGATAGTAATAAAACTGGTACGCCAGCCTCCTGCTCGTCTTCGCTCAGCTTCCCCGTCTCACTAAGCTCCATTACCTGTAACCTGCTACTTAGTCTGCCCATCCACAACCGGATGAACAGCCCAAGGTAATAAGAGGAGACATAAAACCTTGAGTCAGACAATAGTCTTAGTGAGCGATAAAACAGCTAACAAACTTTAACAAGAAAGTATATGAGAATGGGTAAATGAACAACTTATCTACCCACATCACCATAGAAGAACTCAACCTTATCTTCCGCACATCGGATAGTGATAGCCTTTACACCAAGCATTTCAACCATTAATCCATAGAAACCAGAACAACCATTTGTTCATAGCAAACAGAAACAACCAACAATAGCAATCATGGCATCCAGATTATATATATCTCACGCAAATCATCCTAGTCGAATTCAACATCCCTCGAATACAAGCCCCAGAGGCCGAAACCAATATCAGACAAGCACTCAAGGAACATCTACTTCGATGTTGGATAACCTACGTGAGATGGCACAAGCAAAACATCCAGCATACATGACAGACTCTGGCTATCACCGCCAATCCTGCTTTTAAACCATCATTATCGTATGACGGCCAACCTTGCCATATGTCAAGGGCTAATGGTAACCCCAGTTCTAGCATGAACTCCATATGTCCAACCTTAACAATGTCCAACCTTGACACTAGGCCTTTCCCCAAGACCCAGCTCGACCAGCAACCTTCTGATCTTTTGGGTGCCCCCATCGTACCCCTGCTTTGAGCCTGCTAGAACTTACAACAATGATGACCTCTCGGTCTCCGCATCTCTAGTCCTCCAACCTTGACGATGTTTCATAGCTCAAGCAACCTTCTCGAGCCACCATTATCCATCAACTCACGACCTTTGAGTTGTCACTTCATTCGTTGTTCCACCTTGATCAACGAACACATTCAACACTTCGAACATTCCCACTTGAACTACTTCGAAGTTATAACATCACTTGAAGTGTCCGATCAGAAATTTCCACTAGAAATGCCGACCAGACCCATTCTGGACCGACCAGACCCCTTCTGAACCGACCCGACCTCCCTCGGCTCCTTCTGGACCGACCAGAATCCTTCTGAACCGACCAGACTCCCTTCTCAACCTTCTGGACCGATCAGACCGACCAGCTCCAAGACCGAGCAGCCTTTATCACCTGAGACCGACCGACCACCTGCTCGACCAACCACCCTAGAGCGACCCAACCTGATCACCACCTTCCTGGAACATGACCGACCTGCATGCTCCAAATCAGAACTCCAGATCTGCTCGACCCGACCAGTATGGACCGACCGACCAGACCGCTTCACCACCCAGTCTTCACGATCGACCTGGTTGCACCCATACGACCGATCCGACCAGCCTGCTCCCTCTTAGTTGACCCAATCCCTGTCTTGCTTCCCAAGCCACGATTTGGCCGACCATGCTAGGACCGACCCAATTCCTGCACAGCTCCATTTCGACTTCGATTTCGACCAAAACTTCGCCAAACGACGAAACCGACTTATCCGATTCATCCAAACGCAACCACAAACATGTTATGCAACCAACAATATCATCAATCTAACAATTTCCATCAAAACACATAAATTTCCCAAACATGATAAGTGAACATATGAATATAAAAACGGATCTAATTTGCATAAACTTGAAAGAAATCATGAAATTAACCATTTAAATTATCTAGATCAGATCCTAAGGTGATTCATATGTAAAATGGACTTAGCATGGTGTAGATCTAAGGAAAATAACATGGAAAATGATGAAATTAACATCCTATAACTCACACACTTTCATGAATCCGAATGAGAGATGCAAATCACTCACCGATTATCCAAAACAAATCAAAAGCGATGAAAAAGCAATCCGGACAGCGAACACTTCGAATCAAACCCTTCAATCCGATGAATTCACCCTTGAACGATGTTGATCTAGCCTTGAATGGTATAGATCTTCGATTTCCTTCCTTGGATTTGGAATTTTAATGGTGGAAAGGTGTTAGAAGAAGAAGGAGATCAAAGCCTCCCCATAAGAGAATGGAAAATCCAACCTTTCCCCACATCCCTTACCCTCTATTTATAGCCTCCACCAACCCCTTAATGGGCCTTCTCCAAATCAGCCCATTAGCCTTCCAAAACCTGAACAGCCAACTGAAAAACCTTAAAACAGCGATTTCTCCCAAACCACTGAACCAAATCTTTCATGTAACCACTCTACGGAAAGAGAATCATCAATTCCTTTCCAATGGCACAGGTCTCAACCTCTGATTCGACCTGAGTCAAAAGTTATGCCATGTACAAGACTGACAAGGGCAAAATGGTCACAAACAAAATCGGTAAAATTTATGGACATGTCTCACATCCCCGTAAGCAACATACCAAAAGATGAGAATGATCTAACCCTCAGGGAATAAAATAAAAATATTTTACGATCTTCCGATACGTAAAATGCGGGCTGTTACATTCTCCCCCTCCCCCCCCCTAAGAATTTCACCCCCGAAATTCCAAGCAACCACAAGCAACCACAACAATTCCGCATGCCTATCATCCATGAGAAGCCAATCCTATCATCCAAACTAGCAACCATCAAGCCATGCATCCATAGCCTTATCCTAGCACGCGGAATTCTATCAAACAACAACAAGATACAACGATATAACGACGATACAATCAAAGGGTTCTACCGATTAAAAGTTCTGGATGAGTCGCCCTCATGCTCTTTTCCGTCTCCCATGTACAATCGTCGCCATCTTCACCCCATTGTACCTTGACTAGCTTTACCGTCTTCCTCCTAAGCTGTTTCGTGTCATTCCCCACAACACGAAGTGGCCTATGAGGTTTCGCAACTGCGGTCTCGACTTCTAAATCTTCATACTGTTCTGGAGATACCACCACATTCGAGTCGTGCACAAACTTCCGTAGAAACGACACATGGAAAATATTATGCACACTCGACATCTTCTCGGGTAACTCCAACCTATATGCGAGCTTTCCTATTCGCTCGACTATCGGAAACGGTCCAACAAACCTAGGAGCCAACTTCCCTTTACTTCCGAATCGAACCACATGCTTCAACGGTGAAATCTTCACAAAAACCATATCTCCTACGTCGAATTCCAAATCCTTACGACGCTTATCGGCATAACTTTTCTGACGATCTTGGGCCGCCTTCATTCGTTGTCGAACAATCTCGATACAATCCGAGGTTTCTCTAATCATTTCAGGCCCAAGTACCAACTTATCTCCGGTTTCTAACCAGCAAGCTGGAGAATTGCACGACCTTCCATACAACGCCTCGTATGGTGCCATTCCAATACTCGACTGGTAGCTATTATTATATGTAAATTCAACTAGATGTAGATGGTCCTCCCATGATCCTCCGAAGTCTAACACACAAGCCCTCAGCAGATCTTCTAAAACTCGGTTGACTCTCTCGGTCTGACCATCAGTTTGGGGATGATATGTCGTACTTAAGCACAATTCGGTTCCCAAAGCTTCTTGCAAACTTTTCCAAAATCCACTTGTGAACAATGGATCCCGGTCACTTACTATACTCTTTGGGACACCATGTAATCGAACTATCCATTTCACATCAAGCTCAGCCAATTTTGATGCTGTCCTAGTCGTCTTGATAGGAATGAACCTTGCACTTTTGGTCAAACGATCCACAATGACCCAAATCCCTTCATTGCCTGCCCTGGTTCTAGGTAGTCCATCGATAAAATCCATCGATATTTGCTCCCACTTCCATGTAGGAACTTCTAATGGCTGAAGCAAACCACTCGGCTTTTTCTGTTCAGCTTTCACCAACTAACAGTTCATACACTTGGAAATGAACTTTCCAATATCTCTTTTCATCCCTTCCCAGTAGTAGGCTCGCTTCATGTCCTGATACATTTTATTACCACCGGGATGAATCGTTAGCTTCAAGTGATGACATTCTCTCAGAACCTCATCCCTCAGTCCGTCGATATCAGGAACAACTAATCGTCCTTGCTTTAGAAGCCAACCTTCTCGATCGACCTTGAACTCTTTATCCTCTGGTTCCAGTTTCTGAATGAACTCGACAAGCTTCGCATCTTTCTTTTGGCCCTCGCCAATCCTTTCGATAAGAGTAGGCCTTATCGACAAGCTTGCCAACATTTCAGGTTCCAACTCGCACCTTGGCCTGAAATCGAACCCTGCCAAGTACTCGAGGCTCTTCCATTCTGAAAACATCGCTCCCAAACTTGCGTGTCTTCGAATCAATGCATCTGCAACTGCATTGCCTTTGCCAGGAGTATAGGCTATACCAAAATCATACAATGCCAGAAACTCTAACCATCGTTGCTGCCGAAGATTCAAATCCTTTTGGGAGAAAAGATACTTCAACGACTTGTGATCCGTAAACAACTCGAATCGTACCCCCAACAGGTAATGTCTCCACATCTTCAGAGCAAACACAATCGCTGCCAACTCCAAATCATGAGTTGGATATTTTCTCTCATGCGGCTTTAGCTGTCGACTTGCGTAAGCCACTACCATATCCTTCTGCATTAGCACTGCTCCAAGTCTAGTAGCACATGCATCAGTATACACCACCATCTCTTCATTCCCACTTGGAATGGTCAACACAGGTGCACTCGTCAATCTCTCCTTCAAAATTCTGAACGCTTGTTCACACTTCGCATCCCATGCGAATACTTGATTCTTCTTCGTCAATCCTGTTAATGGTGCAGCTATCTTGGAGAAATCCTTGATAAACCTTCGGTAATAACCAGCCAACCCAAGGAAACTCCGAACATCCGTCGCATTCTTAGGTCTATCCCAATCCTGGATTGCTGCAACTTTAGCGGGGTCAACCGCTATACCTTTTCCAGAAACAACATGACCTAAGAACCTCACTTCATCCTTCCAGAAGTGATACTTTGAGAACTTAGCCTTAAGCTGATGCTTTCGCAAGATCTCTAACACAACTCTCAAGTGATTCTTATGTTCTTCCACATTTTTGGAGTAAACCAGTATATCATCCACGAATACCAGCACGAACTTACTCAACTGATCTCTGAACACTCTATTCATAAGATCCACAAAATACGCTGGCGCGTTAGTCAACCCGAATGGCATCACCAACTACTCGAAAAACCCGGACGGTGTCCTAAAAGCAGTCTTTGGCACACTATCCTTAGCCACTCTCAACTGGCGAAATCCCGTTGCCAAATCCATCTGAGAAAACACTTTGGCTTCGTGAAGCTGATCGAACAAGTCATCAATCCTTGGCAACGGATACTTGTTCTTCTTAGTCGCCTTTTTTAGCTCACGATAGTCGACACACAATCTTAACGAGCCATCTGCCTTAGTTGCAAACACGACTGGTGCACCCCACTCAGAAACACTCCTCCAAATGAATCCTTTTCCCAAAAGGTCACGAACTTGCACCTCTAACTATCGCTGTTCCCTAGGCACCATCCGCCTAAGGGGCATAACAATTGGTCTAGCACCTTCGACCAAATTGATCCTAAACTCGATCTCACGATGCGGTGGTAACCCTTTGACCTCATCAAAGACATCTACATACTCATTAGCGATCAACACTGATGACAGGTCTTCCTGTGGAATCCCAAGCGAATATAGATAACTCACGAAGACCCCGTCTTTGCGCTTACATCTAATCAACACCTTTCGCCCTTCCACATCCCCGACCCTCACCTCTAGCTTCTCGCAATTCACCCTTGCCGCATATCTCTTGAGCCAATCCATGCCCAAGATGATCCCATACCCAGCGAAGTTAAGAACAAAGCAATCACACATAAAAGAGCAACCATGACTCGATAACACTAGACCACGACAAATCATGCACAAAATGGACGAACCCCCAACTGGATTAGTCTCGATCAAAGGTCTATCACAAATCTCGGGTTCCAAACCCAAGCGACATACAAGCTCATTGCAGATGAATGAATGTGATGCTCCAGTATCAAACAAAACTCGAACTGAAACACCGTTAACGGAAAAAGTACCTTGCACCATGACACCCTTTCCCTTCTCCTCTACAGTAGGAGTTCTTAAAGTAGATGGCACGGCTTCCAAAGCATATGCCTTCACAATCTGTTTGCCCTTAGCTGATTCTGGACAACCTTTCTTCTCATGCCCAGGCTTTCCACACTTGAAGCACTTCTTCTCAGCTTTGGGATTCTTGCACTCATTTGAATAATGACCCTTCTGTTGGCAGTTAAAGCAAACCACCTCACTCTTGGGTTTCTTTTGGCCATCCTTTCCTCTCTGTTGTTGCTGCTTCCTCTTTTTATTACCACCATGCTGTGGTTTCTGAGGTTCCTTGGTTGCAGCGACAACATTTGCTTCCTTGGGAAACAAGCACTCATGGCGAATAGCTTTTTCCACAATTTTCTCAAATGAATCATCAAGATGGTCCACAAGCGGTTTTCCAATATGAGCATCCAAACCCAAGACAAACTTCTCGTTCTTCTGATAGGTTGTATCAATGTATGAACGAGCATATCTAGACAAAGCCTCAAAATTAGAAATGTAGTCAAGAACTGATCTGCCATTCTGCTTCAACTCTACGAACTTCTTGAAGAGAACGGACTTCTGAGCAATGGAGATAAACTTTGCTTCAAACTTAGCTTGGAATTGCTCCCATGAAATCTCCTCTTCCGGAGTCTCGAGTATAACAGAATTTCACCATTCCATAGCCCTGCTCTGCAGCTGCCTTGATGCAAGCTTTCTCTTCATTGCATCCTCAATACCCAAGTCTCCAAAGATTTGAACACATGAATCCATCCACCTCTGAACCTCTTCAGCTGGTTCAGTTCCCTTGAATGGTTTCCCTCCTAGAGATGTAAAGTCCTTGCACATCTTTGCAAAATCTACTCTATGAACTCGCACACCTACATCTACCGTAGCCGCCACTGGAGCGGGTACCCTTCACATAATTGCTTCTGCCATGGCTTCAAACATGGCCGGGTAATCTGGTTCGTCACCATTTCCCCCTCCAGTATTAGCTCTCCTAGCAGCGTGTCTTGATGGTCGTCTACTCATTCTAAATCTGCAATCTAGAATAATTATCCACTTCCAAGAAAACTGCTAAAGAGATACAACTGCTACTACTATATATGTTAATATACATATAGTAAACATCCAAAAAAATCTACAAATACGTCTCTCCTACGTAATTACGTCTTTGAACTTTGGCCAAAATCGTTGACCAGAGCTCTGATACCAAATGTGACGACCGCCCATAATCCCCGCACTAAACAAGTGGAAAAAAATGCGCTGAAAGGTGTGTCAGGCTGCTGGGGACGATCATCGGAGTAGGTAAACACATCGAAACCTGTCGTAGAGCTCACAGCGCAAGGATAAAATATAATAGAACATATATAACAGGTAATAGTAATGAGGTATCATATAACAAACTTTTGAAACTTTCTCAACATCCAGAAAGATTATCCAAACTGATATCAAAGTTTGTACATAAGGCCTCACCACGACTCTCAAAGCAACTCAAACAGCGGAAACAGAAATACTAGATAGTAATAAAACTGGTACGCCAGCCTCCTGCTCGTCTTCGCTCAGCTTCCCCGTCTCACTAAGCTCCATTACCTGTAACCTGCTACTTAGTCTGCCCATCCACAACCGGATGAACAACCCAAGGTAATAAGAGGAGACATAAAACCTTGAGTCAGACAATAGTCTTAGTGAGCGATAAAACAGCTAACAATCTTCAACAAGAAAGTATATGAGAATGGGTAAATGAACAACTTATCTACCCACATCACCAGAGAAGAACTCAACCTTATCTTCCCCACATCGGACAGTGATAACCTTTACACCAAGCATTTCAACCATTAATCCATAGAAACCAGAACAACCATTTGTTCATAGCAAACAGAAACAACCAACAATAACAATCATGGCATCCAGATTATATATATCTCACGCAAATCATCCTAGTCGAATTCAACATCCCTCGAATACAAGCCCCAGAGGCCGAAACCAATATCAGACAAGCACTCAAGGAACATCTACTTCGATGTTGGATAACCCACGTGAGATGGCACAAGCAAAACATCCAGCATACATGACAGACTCTGGCTATCACCGCCAATCCTGCTTCGAAACCATCATTATCGTATGACGGCCAACCTTGCCATATGTCAAGGGCTAATGGTAACCCCAGTTCTAGCATGAACTCCATATGTCCAACCTTGACAATGTCCAACCTTGACACTAGGCCTTTCCCCAAGACCCAGGGTACTCGACCAGCAACCTTCTGATCTTTTGGGTGCCCCCATCGTACCCCTGCTTTGAGTCTGCTAGAACTTACGACAATGATGACCTCTCGGCCTTCGCATCTCTAGTCGTCCAACCTTGACGATGTTTCATAGCTCGAGCAACCTTCTCGAGCCACCATTATCCATCAACTCACGACCTTTGAGTTGTCACCTCATTCGTTGTTCCACCTTGATCAACGAACACATTCAACACTTCGAGCCTTCCCACTTGAACTACTTCGAAGTTATAACATCACTTGAAGTGTCCGATCAGAAATTTCCACTAGAAATGCCGACCAGACCCATTTTGGACCGACCAGACCCCTTCTGAACCGACCCGACTTCCCTCAGCTCCTTCTGGACCGACCAGAATCCTTCTGAACCGACCAGACTCCCTTCTCAACCTTCTGGACCGATCAGACCGACCAACTCCAAGACCGACCAGCCTTTATCACCTGAGACCGACCGACCACCTGCTCGACCAACCACCCTAGAGCGACCCAACCTGATCACCCCCTTCCTGGAACATGACCGACCTGCCTGCTCCAAATCAGAACTCCAGATCTGCTCGACCCGACCAGTATGGACCGACCGACCAGACTGCTTCACCACCCAGTCTTCACGATCGACCTGGTTGCACCCATACGACCGATCCGACCAGCCTGCTCCCTCTTAGTTGACCCAATCCCTGTCTTGCTTCCCAAGCCACGATTTGGCCGACCATGCTAGGACCGACCCAATTCCTGCACAGCTCCATTTCGACTTCGATTTCGACCAAAACTTCGCCAAACGACGAAACCGACTTATCCGATTCATCCAAACGCAACCACAAACATGTTATGCAACCAACAATATCATCAATCTAACAATTTCCATCAAAACACATAAATTTCCCAAACATGATAAGTGAACATATGAATATAAAAACGGATCTAATTTGCATAAACTTGAGAGAAATCATGAAATTAACCATTTAAATTATCTAGATCAGATCCTAAGGTGATTCATATGTAAAATGGACTTAGCATGGTGTAGATCTAAGGAAAATAACATGGAAAATGATGAAATTAACATCCTATAACTCACACACTTTCATGAATCCGAATGAGAGATGCAAATCACTCACCGATTATCCAAAACAAAGCAAAAGCGATGAAAAAGCAATCCGGACAGCGAACACTTCGAATCAAACCCTTCAATCCGATGAATTCGCCCTTGAACGATGTTGATCTAGCCTTGAATGGTATAGATCTTCGATTTCCTTCCTTGGATTTGGAATTTTAATGGTGGAAAGGTGTTAGAGGAAGAAGGAGATCAAAGCCTCCCCATAAGAGAATGGAAAATCCAACCTTTCCCCATATCCCTTACCCTCTATTTATAGCCTCCACCAACCCCTTAATGGGCCTTCTCCAAATCAGCCCTATGCCTTCCAAAACCTGAACAGCCAACTAATCGAAGAGAATGGAGCAGGGGGGTCAGTGAAAAGGTTTTTTTTATATATTTTATTATTTAATTTCAAAAAGTACCTTTTTATTTTGAACTCGAAATCAAACCCACCGACTGTCGTCCATAACTAATTACCACCATTCCGAATACAACGGGATATGTATCGTAAGCCAGTTTGTCTGTTTCGATTGGTTTTCATAAAAATCAAAATATAAATCTACATATTGAATTTGAACGCACCTTTCAATTTATCGGGGCCACATACGGACTCAAAAAATTCCCGAAAAATATTTTCTAGCTTCGTATTGACGATATGGTTCTAACAAAACTAATTTCGTCAAATTTGGAGACTGTTTGAAAAATGGTCATTTTTTTGTCGTTCCAAATTGACTAAAACTGACAAAACATGCTTTCTTTTGCCACGCTCACATATTGATTCAGAAAATTATGATTTTTGGAATCTAGCAATAACTTGACATCCCGGATCCAAAAAAAGTAGTTTCGTCGAAAACGGAGGTCATTTGCAAAATTTCCATCTTTAAGGGCTATATTTTCCATAGCGACTATTATGAAATTTCAACTGGGCAGAACTTTTTATTCCCGCTATGAAATTTCAATTTTTTGGATTTGTTGGAAAGATATTCTCAAATAGATTCTTATATTTTTGATTTCGCTAAAATCCGGTTTATTTTGAATCCTGTACATTCATTTGAAATTTGAAATCGAATTTTCAAACTACCGCGCCATTTTCCAATTCCTTTTATAATTAAAATAAATATTTATTTTCTAACGTCGATTCATATAAATATATACGTTTTAATTCTATTCAAAATAAATTTCTCGTCGTTATTATTTAAAATAATTCATTTTAAATATTCAAAATTCACTAAAATTGCCAAAATAAAAAATTTTAATTGGCTCGGATTTTCCGGGTTGTTACAATCTCCCCCACTTAAAATCTTTTCGTCCTCGAAAAGGAACGGAGCTGAAAGTTGTTTAACTAATCAACTCAACTTTCATTATTTTCATTATGGCTTAAGTTCTTCAACTTTTCAGTTTCTAAGAACTTTTCAAATTTTTCAGAAATTTGGCTAACACCCTAAATTTTCGAAAAATTTCGCCATAACCTCCCCTGTACAGGAGCACCGAGAAAATCCTGAAATTGCCATACAGGCCTTTCCAACCCAAAAAGAAAGAGAAATAGCCAAGCGGCTAGCCAATCGTCTCATAAAATCATCAAAAACCCCAAGAAATACAATAAATATGTACCTATTTGTCGGGCAAACAATTTTATTCCTCTGCTCTAGCCTCTTTGCAATGACCTGTTCAATGGATACACATGTATATGCATGCAATTTCAAACAATTTTCAATGCAGTTCAATATTGGTTCAATTTGGCCTAAATTTACCTTACATCTGTATGTTGGTTTAAATGAATAATCACCCCCACACAATCATCAATCAATTAGTGAATTAACGTTTCAAATTCATAATTTTGATACATATATAGAAAATCATGTTTTTGAAGACAGTTCACAATAATAAGCCCTATCTAGTTTTGGTTCTCACACCAGTCAATTGGAAACATATAGACATCCCACTTTTGAAACTCGAGCATAAATACTGATGATGAGATCTCAATCATCAGTACCATCTTCGGGCGACTAGAGTGTGGTTCTATATTTATCCAATATATTAAAACTTCGAACACACGTTTGCAAGGCGTATATGCAAAATCTTTATATATTGGATTGTCCAAATTCAATATAAATAAATATTCAAATACGTATAAATGGTTTAAATTTTCAAAACAAAATTTGTTTTCATTTTTTACTTTTCAAAACAACACTCTTTACACTTGTACTAGGATACTACCGATCCCATCTCTAACGAGTCATTCTTATTGGATATTACTAATCCAAACTCTGATGAATTCTTTTGTATGGTTCTAATGTGTCTTGTTCTCGAGCTCAGATACCAAAATGAGACAACCCAAACTTCCCCGTGAAGGAAAGCACAGATTGAGTTGATGACAAGACGAATTAGAACAAAACAGAAGAACATTTCGTTGCTTATAACAACAATTCCATCAGAATACAAGAATATACAGAGTATGAAACAATTAATATACATCAGAAAATATCAGAGATTTACAATACATTACATAGCAGCGCAAAAAACAATACAAAACACAACTGAAAGTAATACACGGATACAGAGCTTTCCGGATATCGCTTCAGCTGTGAATCTAAATCTGCAAAACCAAAACTACTAGCTGCCCGTGCGGAAAATAGGGGCACCCAAAGTTTAGGTTAAAACAATAAACTCTAGGTCAGTCATGTGATGGGTGTGAGAACTAAAACAGTTATTTATAACTTTACTTTAAATCAGATATATCAAGGTACCACGCCGTATAACGCGGAACGGGTTTCCTCCCAAGAATACCAGTGCTTATAACAAAACATCGCAATGCTTTTTGGAAAAATGAAGCTATCATAAGACCCAGGTCCTATCACACAATGCAACGCAAGCCGGGGGATATGGTTTCCCTTATAATAGCCAAACATGCTTGGTACGTTAAAACAAATCATTTGATACTATTATAAGTGCATAGTGTATAAAACAACTTCAAATACAAATGTATCAATCCTAGACGGCATGGGTACTATATATCATGTCGCCAATACTAGGCTCAACAATCAAAACTGCAATTGTCACGTATTGGAAGTTGGATTTCAATCTGTGAACCAAGGCAAGGGATCGTCCTTACCGGTTGGAGACGCTCTAGCCCGTGTCTCAGGAACAGCCGCAACTGCACCTTGGATCTTCAGGGCCGGTCCACATGGAGTGGATTAAAATGCCTGAATAATGTGTTTCCCCGCCCTATGGGGCGTCAATGAGCCAAATGACTCTATCGGTCCCGGATCGACCGATATAACCAAGGCGCCTCGCTATCCATCATCCACATAAGTAAAATGTCAGGGCTTGTAAAATGCTGACACCACTCCTATCTAGAAGGAAACGCATGCCCTCCTTGCAGTCTTCTCCCGTTTTTGGTTCACACCGGGCTGTGAGGCTCGCGAATTAACGCTACAAAAAGCTACGCGATATTAAAGCTCTGCTTTGATCATCAACCACAAGACTCTGCTTTTCAACAAAAGCCTTGATCATTTGCATCTCAGCATGCCACACAGGCACTTCACGCTATGCAACCGATGTATACCAATCACACAGAATGAAATCCGATGTCATACACACATCCATTTAAAAGTTCGTTCTGGGTCTGAACGAAACCGGAGGCACCTTATTCCTCCCTCATATGTCCAATACAAGGGAGTGGTCCTCGTATATCCGTCGATCTCGAAGTACGCCTGGACGATCACCACTTATTACCTTGCCTCGGGTGTACATCCCAACCAAAACATCAGTAATCATCCAAATGATGTGAAGACCTCCGGTCATCAACCACCGTCTTCATCCTCGACACATCGTCGAATCAGTTATTCAGAATGGGATAAACCCGGCCTTTCTGAATAACTTGCGTATATAATAAACAAGTGCTATAAAAACACAACATGCGCCTCATTCCAATCCAGAATATTTCTTTATTCAAATACTCTTATACTTTGGGAAAGGTCCCCATTAATTTTATCAAAGATAAATTCTTTAAATTTATTCTTTAATCTTCCTTTGGATATCATTTCAATCTAATTAAAGACGCATTAAAAATCCACTTGGTTTTAATCTTCCCAAATATCAATATTAACGATTGTTTAACTTAGGAAATCATATCCTGTCTTTAACTGGGTTAAAGAACCAATGTCCTTTAAAACACGGTTCACGATAAACCCAAAATCACATTCCATTCCATCAGCCTTTAACCATAAATTAGCAAGTGAACAATTCCCTAAGTATTAACCCTGAAGGCCGAACCAACATCAGATCAATACCCAGGAAACCATTCAACTTAACTAATCTCCAATTAGCTTCTGATTTTCATAACTCCGTCGGGTCTAAGATCAGTATTATTAAAGATACCATTCACGACAACCCAAAATCACATTCCATTAACAATGGAATTTTCATGGAAAACAAATCGATATAAACTTCCAAATCCAACCGATAATATAAATGGAATAACGACAAGGCCTTTTAAATTCCATATATATTAATTGTCTTCCTCAACAGAAACTTCCTTCGATTATTACCAAATCGAATTCCATTCAATTCCAATTTAATATGTTAAATTGGAAAACTTTACTTTGGAAAATCTCCTTTAAATCTTAACAAAATATTTATAAATTCCAAGTCCCATTTCACTGTAAATCGGGTTAAAGAACGAATGTCGCTAAAACACAGTTCACAACAAACCCAATTCACATTCCATCAGTCTCTAACCGTAAATTAGTAAGGGAACAATTCCCTAAGTGTTAACCTCGATGGCCGAAACCAACATCAGATCAATACCCAGGAAACCATTCAACTTAACTAATCTCCAGTCAGTTTCTAATTTTCTTAACTCGATTGGCTTTAAAAACGGTATTATTAAAGATACCATTCACGATAACCCAAAATCCAATTTGATATTAAATACAAAGTCTATGAATAGAAAATATATCGGCTTATATTCAATATCAAATTCTGAAATCAACAAATATCGTATTGGAAATAGCGATATATATATATATATTTTAAAAATATTTGGATTATGATTCTAGTTCATAACTAGTTCATTTTGATAAAAATCTATTTTTATCTTTTCAAATATAGGATTTTTCACCCCAATTCTTTCCAAATCATTTCTTATGATTTTACACTAATTATTGATATTTTTAATAATTTTATCAACGTCCATACAGTCGATTTCCATAAACGGCCATCGAACTGCACTTACAACGACCTTTTCCAAATTTGATTTGGACATAATTCCAAATCCAACCATTAGATTTCAAATCTCTAATATTCGTTAGAAAGCTCTTTTCGATACGAACCCAACGGTTCCGGTTTTAGGAGAATCCGACGGTCGGATCTCCCATAACGTCCGTTCGAACTCAACGGTCGAAATTCGCGAACTACCGCAGAGTGACGCATTCTATTCGGGCAATTATATTATATAAATAATATATATAATATATATTTCATCAATTTTCATTTAAAACGTATTTTATAAATCATTTTAATTTTGTTTTCAAAACGATTTTAACTTCATATTCAATTTCAAATCAAAATTGAATATTCCATATCATCGATGTATAAATGATAGTATTTTCAAAACATTAGATTTTGAAATCAATTCCTTTTCGATATTCACTGTAAAAATGAATAAAATCGATATAAATATCGTTCACGTCCAAATGGCGTTAATCTAATCAACACGGCTTTATATATTTAAATATTTTCGTGTCCATCCCAAATCGGACATCAAAATCATATTTTGATTCTTTTCTGAATATTATTTGAAAATATTCGTTATTTTAAAATAGTCGTTATTTTAAAATATTCATTCTTTCTGAACTGGAATCAGACACAGTTAATTACCATATAATTTGATTTATATGGATTTCATACACACATGTACACAACAACCATGAAACACAGTCTACCATCATCTAAAGTGCGTTCTACACTGCATAAGCATCAAATATAAATATTTAATACTTACAACAACCTGTCAATTCATCGATCGACATACAACTAATTATTGTGACTAGTGTATGTCATATATCATCCCAATACCCATGTGGGATTTCAATCAACAAATACAGATTTATTTGTGCAGTTGGGCGATGTGTAAAATTTATCGTCTCAATCAATATCAGTCGAATGTGTGTACATAAACAAATCGTCCGGTTTTTTTATAAATATTTATTTTATTCATATATACTTTAAAAATTATATTTTTAACTATAAAATATTTATTTCCATTCCACATCACATAATCAATTTTCACAACACATCAATCAAACAAACAAGTCATTCGTGGTCTGTGGACGACGGGTGTCGGGTGCTTCTAAGCACCGTATGCATCCTAGTATATATTTTAACTAGAAAATAAAATAAAAGTGAGAAGTTCTCACCTTTGGGATCCACTCCGCCGTTCTTTAACGGACAATGGTTTGGATCATGTTCTAAATTCCAACGCTATCTTCTTCACGCTGTTCATAGTAAAAATCACATTTTTATTTCAATGCTAAAAATTATATTTTTACTTCGCTAAAAAATATACTTTTACTATCTCTATAATATAAAAATTATATTTTTATTATCTCTACAAATATAAAAATCATATTGTTATTACTCTACAAATATAAAAATCATATTTTTATTACTCTACAAATATAAAAATCATATTTTTTTTATTTCGCTACTCGTTTAAAAATTATAGCTTTACATACATAAAAATCATTGCTTTATATATAATGAAATTTATTGCCTTATATATAATATAATTTATAGCTTTATATATAATAAAAATAGGTAAAGAAAAATAAAAAAATAAATAAAAGCTTACCGTTGCAACTTGGAGAGAGGTGGCTGACGTTGATAGAGGAAGCGGAGGTAGGCGGATTGCAGTGGAGGGTGTCGACCAGTCGTAGGTCGGAGGAGGGCGCAGTCGGTCGGAGGTGGTCCCACTGGGACTGGCGACGGATTTCTTCCTCAATTTGGGGGATTGGAGATTGAAGGAGAGTGGAGGGTGGCTGGCGTTGGCTGTGGTGCCAAGGAGGGGCAGTGCTCGCGGTGGGGCAGCAGCAAGAAGAGGGGCGGCGGCACTAAGGGGGTGACGGGTCTGGTGGGGTTCGATGTTTCTTCTTCTTTTATTTCCTTCGCGATCTGATCGAAGAGAATGGAGCATGGGGGTTAGTGAAAAGTTTTTTTATATATATTTTATTATTTAATTTCAAAAAGTACCTTTTTATTTTGAACTCGAAATCAAACACACCGACTGTCGTCCATAACTAACTACCCCCATTTGGAACACAATGAGATATGTATCGTAAGCCAGTTTGGCTGTTTCGATCGGTTTTCGTCAAAATCAAAATATAAATCTATATATTGAATTTGAACGCAACTTTCAATTTATCGGGGCCACATACGGACTCTAAAAATTCCTGAAAAATATTTTCTAGCTTTGCATTGACGATACGGTTCTAATAAAACTAATTTAATCAAATTTGGAGATCGTTTGAAAAATTGCCATTTTCTGGTCGTTCCAAATTGACCGAAACTGACAAAACACGTTTTCTTTTGCTACGCTCAGATATTGATTAAGAAAATTATGATTTTTTTGAATATAGCAATAACTTTACATCCCGGATCCAACAAAAGTGGTTTTGTCGAAAACGGAGGTCGTTTGCAAAATTTCCATCTTTAAGGGCTATATTTTCCATAGCGACTATTCTGAAATTTCAACTAGGCAAAACTTTTTTATCCCGCAATGAAATTTCAATTTTTCGGATTCTTTGGAAAGATACTCTCAAATAGATTCTAATATTTTTGATTTCGCTAAATTTCGGTTTATTTTGAATCATGTACATTCATTTGAAATTTGAAATCGAATTTTCAAACTACCGCGCCATTTTCCAATTCCTTTTACAATTAAAATAAATATTTATTTTCTAACGTCGATTCATATAAATATATACATTGTAATTCTATTCAAAATAAATTTCTCGTCGTTATTATTTAAAATAATTCATTTTAAATATTCAAAATTCACTAAAATTGCCAAAATAAAAATTTTAAATTGGCTCGGATTTTCCGGGTTGTTACAGACAGCCACTTTTCCACCATTTTTCATAAAAATGTTTTCTCTTTTCTACCAAAAAAAATTAAGAATATTACTAACTATTAAATGTTAATTACTAGTACATGTTACTGATTATTTACTATTAAATATTTTACATGTTACTGATTATTTACTATTAAATATTTAATAGTAAACATTTAAAAATAACTACTATTTATTAATTATATAATAGCTATTAATAATAATTAGTATTAATTTATAAAACTATTATTGAATATTAATTATTTATTATTCTTAAATGTTAATATTACTAACTATTAAATATTTGTTTATTTTAAAATAAAAAACAAATAAGATATACAGTGACATACGCTAATTCATTGCAATTCAATGATGGAAAATTCGTTGTAATTCAATGATGCAAAATTCCATCATAAAAAACAGTGTCACTAAATTCAGTAATTCTGGTATATTTATTAAAACTGCTAAAATAGTTAATACCAAATCAAATATTACTTATTAATAATAGTTATTAATTAACTTTTACTTATTTCTACTTAGTTAATTATAACCGAGAGTAATAATTATTAAAAGCTTATATTACTATTAATTAATAAGTAGTTAACATACATTAACTATTAAAAATAAATTACTACTTATTAATTATTTAATAATAATTGATAAATATTATTGATTCCCAAGTTTATTATTAATTATTATTATATATTAATATAATTAGTTATTAAATATAGATATTATAAACATGAAGTTTGTAATAGGCATCAATTACAAGTAATAAAATGAAAAGTTGTGATATATATGTTTACTACAACTTTAGAGAGCTAACAGTTGTAAAAAACATTAATTACAACTGTGCTTTGTGCACAGTTGTAAAAAACCATTTATTACAACCGTAATTTTCGCACAGTTGTAAAATTAAAGTTGCAATATGGTGTTTTTGTTGTAGTGAGTGAATCTAGCTCAACTTGAATAGCATCTTTCCATTTTGGCCAATTATGTCTTTTCGACATTCATTTATGCTAGTTAGTTCATTACCATTATCCTCATTATAGTCATGACTTTTAGTTATTTCAGTAGCTACTGCGATTGAGAATACATTATCAATTGTTATTTTATTTCGATCCCATATTTCTCCTTAATTCGTATAAAACATTGAGATCTCATTATTATTAGGTACCATTTTATTTTCGCATGCTTCTATTATTTTTTCTGGGATAATAGTTCCTTCATTGATTTTAGGAGAATTGAGATTTTCTTTTGAGTTATCCTTTGGATCATTTATAACCTCTTCGGGAGGTTTGCTAATTGTTGATTTTTCATTAGACTTTCTTTTTCTAGACGCCAAGTCTTTTGAACCTATCGGTCTTTGATGTTTTTGTCTAGCTTTAGATTCATTTGCTACTATTGGTACTTCGGGGATTTCAATTCTAGCTGGTGTATTTGCTGCTGGAGTATGAAATTTAGTTATTTTTGTAGCATCATTAAATGCATCTGCCATTTGATTTGCAATATTTTGAATATGCAAAATTTTTTGTACCTCGTATTGATATTGTTTGGTACGTGGATCCAAATGAAACATAGAGGGATTATTCCATGAAATTTCACACCGTTCTAGTGGAACGGTCTTTTCTCCTCCTAACGGCAGGAAATTTGACTCATCAAATTTGCAATCTACAAATCTTGCGATAAATACATTACTCGTAAGAGGTTCAAGATAACGAATTATTGAAGGTGAGTCAAATCCCACATAAATTCCCAACCTTCTTTGAGGACCCATTTTAGTACGAAGTGGGGGCTAATGGGTATATGCACATTGCAACCAAATTTTCGTAGATGTGCAATATTTTGTTGGGATCCAGTTAAAAGCTGTGATGGTGAAAACTGATGATAAGTCATTGGTCTAATTTTAATCAATTTGGATGCATGCAAAATTGCATGTTCCCAAGCTGTAACAGGCAACTTTGATTGCATAAACAATGGTCTTGCAATTAGTTGCAAATGCTTAATTAATGATTCTGCCAGACCATTTTGAGTGTGAACATGAGCTACTGGATGTTCAACTTCAATTCCCAGTGATAAACAATAATCATCAAATACTTAAGAAGTAAATTCTCCTGCATTATCTAGTCTGATAGATTTAATTTGATGATCTAGGAAGTGTGCTCTTAATTTAATTATTTGAGCAAGTAATTGGCAAATGCCATGTTTCTTGTAGAAAGCAAATATACATGTGACCAATGAGTTGATGCATCAATTAATACCATAAATATCTAAATGGTCCGGAAGCGGGATGAATTGGACTACATATATCACCTTGAATTCTTTGCAAAATGCTGGAGATTCAGAAGTGATTTTACTGTATGAAGGTGGAGTAATTAATTTTACTTGTGCACACGAGGTACACATGTAAGCACTTGGTAAATTCAATTGATTTGATAAATCATGTCCATTTGAGGATTTAGCAATTTTACGCATCATAGTTGATCCAGGATGACCTAAACGATCATGCCAAAGAATCAATTTCTTTGTATCTGTGAGCTTCTGGCTCATGTTTATCAAATGAGATTCAACTATGCCAATTTTGGTAAAGTATAATCTAGTTGATATTGTACCAAATTTTTCTAAAATAAGCTTTTGGCTTTCAATTTTAGAAATAACACAAAGATATTCTTTGTTGTTTTCATTTATAGTTTCAATATGATATCCATTCATTCTTATATCTTTGATGCTAAGCTAATTTCTTTTATAATTGCTTGAATATAGTACATTTTGAATGAATATATGTGTACCATTTGGTAACAGTATATGGGCTCTTACATACCCTTCAATTATATTGGCTGAACCAACAATAGTTGAAAATTTATATGAAATATTTTTGGATAATTCAAAGAAAAACTTCGGGTTTTTCAATATCGTATGAGTAGTTCCACTATCGACCAGACATATATCATCGTTTAAACACTGTCGATCCATACCTTAAGAATTAAAAACAATACATCTAGTCAATAACTGAAAAAACTTATAAATATAAATAAATGTCCATGAGAATAAACTAATTATCATGTCCAACATTACACATTATTTCCGCAATTCCATAAGAATAAACTAAAAGGGAATCAAATAAACAAAAGTTTCAAACTAATACATGCTGAAAGGAAATGTAATAAAATAAAAATCACATGATAAGCTTTAGGCTACTTATTGGTTGGTTCGATCATGTCTTCAAATATAGCATTTAAATTTTCATCGCTAAATAAATTCCATCATAGTCTTCAAAGAAATCATCTAACTTCAGGTCAGTATTATCGGACAATCCCTCAACATTATTTATCTTAATATTCTTTGATTATTTTTTTGATGATCTACAAGTGCGTGAGTAGTGACTAGTGCGCCCGCATCTATAGCAAACTTCCTCAAAATGCTTTTTATTTTCAATAGCTGAATTATTTCTATTTTCAGGCTGCTTTTTAAAATCAGTAGTTTTGTTGCATCAAAAACCACTATAACCACCTCTACTGGGGTTGTATCCACGTCCACGTCCATGACTATGTCCTCTACCTCTTCCTCCGCCTCAACCTCTTCTGGAGTAGGCAAAGTTAGCATTAACGTCAGGTAATGCAGCTGAACCAGTTGGCCTTGAGGAGTGGTTTTTAAAAAGCAATTCATTGTTTTGTTCAGCAATCAACAAACATTCAATGAGTTCAGAATATTTTGTAAAATGATGCTCTCGATATTGCTTTGTCCTGCTAGGACATATTATTGCCATTTTTATTGGCGTTCTCTAAGCATTGAGATTGTAAATGGATCTCAGCATCCAGTATCCATGATAAATAATTGTCTCTAGAAATGTCCAATGCTTTGAATTCAAGCTTAGCAATGTTCGACATTTTGTGAACTACACATGAAACAAATTGCAGATACTCAATTAAACAAAACTCAAGAGAAACGAAAAATGTATAAAATAAAACAATTCGCATTTTTAACACTTCCTTCCTGAAGTACAAATATAATCAACCAACATAAAAGAGATAATTCTTCCATATACACAGATCAACATATATTCACAAATGAACATACATGTTCTAAAGTGCAAATAATTGCATGCATATAATATCATGGATGACATTAATGTGTAGCATTACATTGCATGGTTGTGGCCATGTTGAATAGTTGGATACAATGCAAGCTGTAAACGTAGTAGCAACATAATATATTTTATTATAAAGGATGAAAAATAAATAAAATAAAAACCATTTTTATGTGCCTACATACCAACATGTCAGCTTTCAGTAGAGAAATGACGCAGAGCGGTATAAAATATAAAAGTAGAAAGCTACAGTGAACTATGTATAGAATGTTTACAATATTCAATGATATAAAACCTACACTTACCTTCTTTTATGGAAACAAAAAGTTTAGCAGGAAGCAGAAAGCAGTGTGAATAGAAATGGATGATAAGAAAAAAAAACAGCCATCCTACATGACATATAAATAGTATAGATACATTCACCGGAAAAAAAATGAAAAGCTCGGCATCCCTTGATACCAGCTCTACATATGAATAGGTAAAATATCTTATGCTAAAAAGATATGTAGACTCAGTATACACAAAATTGCCGATCGAATATATAATATTATAATATAGAGTCTTACATTAAAAAAAATCTATAATAATCTATATGTATATGTAAATGTAATAAACAAACCGAACGAGGCTTCCGTTAAAAAAATGAAAGAGTTAGTATCCCTTAATACTAGGTCCGCAAAAGGAAAGATATTTTCTAGTTTTAAATAATAAAAAATGCTAGATCTGCATATGCAGCTAGTTAACGTGGATCAAGTTTGTGTATGAAAAACCATCAACCTAATTTATATATTATCATAATATAGAACATCGTGCTAATAACGTGTTACAAAATAAAAGAAGAACACAAGAAATAAGGGAAGAAGAGGACATTTTTATTCATTCAAATAACTTTACAACATACATGAGCTCTCTATTTATAGACTTTACATGTCCTTGCAATTACAATAATGTCTCTTGCATTAAGCGTATTCACACTTAACAAATATATATTACAACATTTTATTTATTTTCTGTTCATTTCATCTGTAACTTTTTATAAGGACTCCGTTCACGAAGTTTCAAACAAGAAAATTAACCAGAATTCCATCGCGAACGCGACGTTGCAAGTTTCACAGTCAAATTCCATCATTTGCAAAAAAAAAAAAAAAAAAAAAAAATCATTTTTAGAATCTAATTTAGTAACTAAATTAAGTATCGCCAAAATTCCTGGTCATTACATTCTTCCATCCTTAAAATAATTTTGTCCTAAAATTTTACCAACGACAAAGTCATAGCGCTATGGCCTAATTATCCTAAACTACGCAACAAATTAGTGTACATCCAATTTCGCAACCAACGTGCGCATGTGCACAGTGTACATAATGAATTGCAACCATAAAAATTTGCATGCATAATGATTCAAAATCGGACCCTCCTATCAGCATGCAGTTTATTTTTGAAAATACTTTGAAAACATGATGCAAACATCCTAAAATATAATTCATTACACATGAATGCAAATTTTCGAAAACATTTTTCATCCATAGCCCTCACAAACTATGAGTAGAAGTGTGAAGCAACCAATTTTGCATCCAAATCCTACCATCTAACACATTAACGCATTTAAACTGTTTCCTATTAGTTTCTCCTTAGCTAGAAAAAGGAGATCAAAACAGAGAAATTCAACGTTCTTTCCACTTATAATTGTTCCAGTTCTCATCCTACATTGAAATTTTACCTCAATAGTCCCAAAATACTTCGAAAAATTCCAACTGTAGACTGCCAAGGAGGCCTAAAACAAGCTCTAAAACGTAAAACGAGTTAATTAAGAACTCGCGTGCATCATGAACAAGGTATGGAAATAATGTTTCCACGGCTAAACCAGTCTTTTTCTTGTTTTCGTTAACATCTATTCACATTGTCGTCCTAATGCATCGCTAAAACGTGTAAACAAATCATCCAAAACCTTCCTTGCATTTTATACGTAACTATAAAAATAAAAAATTTCCATAAAAGTAAATTTCCACTTTAAAAATTTTATGTAAAGTTTTGAAATTACTTCTTAATATGATTCTAGTTCCCTTATCAGATTTTCATAAAAACAAAATTTTAGTAACGTGCACTTTACTATATTTAAACCATCTATTTTATACAAAACAGATGCTTAAACATACGTAAACTATCGTACCCAAATCTATATTTTTACATAAATTAGACTAAAAGAAAGTAAATCAGAGAAATATTAAATTTAAAAGGATTTCTTTTTCAAACAGCATTTGCCAAAAAAAAAAGTTTCAAAAATATATTTTGCGGAAATTTAAACGATTCAAGTCACATGTTGGCGTCGAAGGAAGTCGGTCATGCAAAAGCGCGAAAACCGAAACCACACACAAAACTCAAAAATAAATTTTAACTCAAAATGGAACAGGTGACAAATGATAAATACCCGTGACGAAATAATGCCAAAACCTGTTCTTAACAAAAATTTACCCACTATAAAATTCCATACTTTCCAACTCTAAAACAACTGTTAGTTAGATAAGAAAATGAGATTTCATTTCTAACTCAAATACAACAAAACATGAAAGAAATACACACATGAAATCCCATTACATCGTCACACGATTTACAAGACCAACAACACTAACAATTACAAGTACGAACCACCACATAGCCAAGAGAAAATTGCTGGAAAGAGAAAAGATAAAAGGCAAGAACAAAACAACACCAATACATTGCCTATAAACAACGAGATGTCTTTCTTCGCAACTGGCTCAACCCATTTCCACGGCCTTCGACTAGTCATATCATAGTAGCAAAATGCTCAGTCTCGTATTGTAGAAATTGCTGGTGTTATTGGAGGTTCCCACATCACCATTTCTTCTAAGAGAGAATTTTGCAATGACAAAAGAAACCCGCCACAAAACTGGCATTCACGGAGATTTACCTAACATTTCCTAAAGACAAATGTGGATAGGTGAAAATACAGAAAGCAACTTTGCGAAACAACACAAAAGGACAACCATTTGAATCAAATATGATGCGTACTAAATGATGGTTGTGCCATCAATAAAAGAAAAGATTGATTCTCGCATCATAAGACAAATCTATTCGTAACTTCCCATCTATGGATTAATGTGCTAAATGAATCACACATCTATATGGGTAGTCCAAACATAGTTTTTCAAACTCAAAAACCGACATTTAGGAAGATGAGATCTGCTGCAAAATCTCCAACTCAGTCGAATCAAAGACTATTCAAGTCCGCGTACAACATTGATGCCTCTAAAAGCTCATCGAGATCTTCCTCCGTAAGACCATCTAAAGGCACACCAACCTTCATCTCCGAAACAACAATTGCCTTCATCAAAAACCTATTCCAGATATGGAAAAGGCAGATGCAGCACCAACAATGACCCTACATAAAAAAATTTGAACCAAAGGACCGCTGCAAGTCCAACTGCTACGACTAATTCTCTTAGCCCTAAAGCGATGAAACCTTACGCTCAATCCGATCCAACCAAATGGCATCTCTCCCTAAGAATGAGACTTAAACGACAAGAGAAAGATTGAATAGTGCAGTAGGTGTTATAGGATAAGAAATGATCGAAGAGAAGAAATTGTGGGCTAGATCTTAAAATCATAGTGATGCGAGATCTACTGTGCAAACTAAAGCAGAAAAAAGGAGGAGATGAGGCGACGACAACGAAATTAAAGAAGAATAAAATATGGTTTGGTTAGATGAGGAAGGAAGGACGATAGAAAGAAGTTTATGGAAGTAAATTCAAACATACTTTAATGGCTGGTACTAGGTTCAAGATGTACCAAAACTCGTCAACTAGTTGACAACTCTAGGTAAAAGGTCAACTATTAAACGGGCTTTGGACAAAGGTCGGATCTTAACCCTATATGGGTCAGATTAAAATATTAATCGTTCCACGTCTTCTCTTAGGATTTGAAAAAAATCCGTAAAATACTTGTCATCACCACGGCGGTATCGTAAACCGTAGTCAAACTCCGAACCATCTCCAAAGATTCGATGTAGTCCCAAAAAAAGGCTGTGACCACAAAACAACTAATTCTCGAAAAGAAACTCAGCTAGAAAACTGAAATAAATAAAACGGATTTTCCCCTTACCTAGTTGACAAACAAACCGAAAGATTTACGAAATCAAACATCTCAACATGAGTAGAAATTTATTTAATCTTCTTTTTCGAGATAAATATTTTGAAAACCTTTTATATTAATGTTTTATTATTTTAACCGAAGGTCTCACAATGTAATTATATACATAATTTTATATTCCAGTTTACTGTACAGACTGGAACATCTTTTCCATGTTTTGGATTATCGAGATTTTTAATCTCTGAAAAGATTAATTGTGATGATTTCTATAAATCATCCAAAATATTTTAAAAGAGGAATATTAGAAATCGCAAGGAATGAGTAATTATAATTTTTGAATTTCGAGGCTTATTTCTTGTCATTTGAAATTCCTTCTTTTACCAAGATGGATTATTTACTAAAATTACTCAAAACCCAACGGTTCGAAACATGGTTAGACTTAAATTCATGAGATCATATCTTGTTTTACTCAAATTTTATTCATTAAACAATTTCTCAAAAACCATAATTTAAATTTCTGAAAACCCTCTTTAATTTCAAAAACAATTTTAAAAATTGAAATCTCTCCGATCATAAGTCTAAGGATTCAAATGATTAATTCTATCAAAAGAATATTCGAATTTACGAATGATCATAATTACATTTCCAGACTATAGCAACACGAAAACGTGAATTTTTCATTTCAAGACCAAAATATGCTCATCGACTGGAACTCCCAAATGAAACCAAAAACAAGAAATCGCGACTATCATAGTTGTAGCTAGCTTTTCGTCCAATCATCAAGTTCAAATCCACATGATTCAAAATATGTCTTCCACATGCTCTTCACAACAAAATCACCAAATACACCATGGGGTAAATTGGGGTTGGCTGAATACTGAGCTTAATATACTTCTAACGCCTAGTCGTTTAAAACCTATCTTAATTAAATAGTCCCACGACAGTCTCATTGTCGAAGTAATTTAAACTCAGGTAAGAAAGATGAAAGACGATATAAAATAAATTCGAATACGTTCTCTTACTAATCCTAATTTATTAATTCCTCTAATTATATAAACCTAAGCTCTGATATAAATGTAACACCCCACACTTTTCCGAACCCTAATATCAAAAGAATTGAAACTCAAACTCATCGAAGCATGGAGAGTAGATATCCGGTACCTACAAATAATGAGCATGAGCACATTCATAGTTAAAGAAAACTAAATCACAACAGATATAGAATATGATAACTAATACCAACTAAGGCGACTACCTTAAAGCTTATCGCCATATCGATATCAAGCATGAGAGAACGAGAACAGAAAACCAAACTTAACACCTGCTAAGACATGTCTTCCCCGAGCCAAACCTAAGCGTTGTTATGAGAGGGGTCAGAATAACAAGTCATGGTGGGTAAAAAATGTATAACACTATCTACAATACACAAATGTATCCCTTTTGGTCAGAACTAAAACATATGTCTAACAAGGTTAGTCATTCTAACATAACCTTGTAAATATTTACGCACGACGATAGACTAAAATACCCGAGTTAGTATCCAAAGCACGGCGATATCGCAATACTGAGATAGAATGTTTATGCATAAATATGATGCCTTAAAATCACCATTCAGCCAATTACCAAAAACTAATATTTGAGTTCTCAACTGCTCATTATTCCATAAGGAGGTTAATTATTCTTTCTATATAGCCACTTAAGACCTCACTATGTACATAAGATAAGGGTGGATCTTTACGATCACTTAAGTCCCTTTTACCAATATAAGATAAAGGTGGATCCTTTCGATCACTTAAGACCCAAGGCGAACATATTGATCAATTAATACCTTATTCAGTGGTTTATTCTACAATAATATAAGTTAGAGGGTGCTAGCTGCAAATCCTACTAATTTAAGGCTTCCGTCTTTCATGCATATACCCATGCCCTGCATAAGGCAAGAGATAGTAAGCAATCACTTATTACTTATAGGATAGGTAGACGACATTGTAACGACCTGAACTTCCCCGCGAAGGAAAGCCCGGATTGCTTTAAGGACAAGACGAATCAGAATACAAACAGAAGAACATTTCATTTCTAATTACAACAATTCCATCAGAATACAAGAATATATAGAGTATGAATAATTATAATACAACAGAAAAATATCAGAGATTACAATACATTACATAGCAGCGGAAAAATAATACAATACACAACTGAAAGAGATAAACGGATACAGAGCTTTCCGAATATCGTTCCAGCTGTAAACCAGGATCCTGTGAATATAAATCTGCAAAACCAGAACTACTAGCTGCCCGTGTCGAAAATAAGGGCACCCAGAGTTTAGGTTAAAACAATAAACTCCAGGCCAGTCATGTGACAGGTGTGAGAACTAAAACAGTTATTTAAAACTTTGCTTTAAATAAGATATATCAAGGGACCACGCCGTATAACACGGAACGGGTTTCTTCCCAAGAATACCAGTGCATTTATCAAAACAGTGCAATGCTTTTTGGAGAAATGAAGCTATTATAAGACCCACGTCCCACCACACAATGCAACGCAAGCCGGAGGATAGGGTTTTCCCTTATAATAGCCAAACATGCTTGGTAAGTTAAAACAAATAATTTGATACTATTACAAGTGCTTAGTGTATAAAACAACTTCAAATATAAATGTATCAATCCTAGACGGCATGGGTACCATATATCATGTCGCCAATACTAGGTTCTACAATCAAAACCGCAATTGTCACGTATTCGAAGTTGGATTTCCATCTGTGAACCAAGACAAGGGATCGTCCTTACTGCTTCGAGACTCTCTAGGCCGAGCCTCAGGACCCAGACTCAGGTGGGTCCTTGGATCGTCAGGGCCGGTCCACACGGAGTGGATTAAAATGCCTGAACATGCGTTTCCCCACCCTATGGGGCGTAAACGAGCCAAATGACTCCATCGGTCCCGGATCGACCGATATAACCGAGGCGCCTCGCAATCCATCATCCACATAAGTAAAATGTCCAGGCGAAACGCATGCCCTCCCTGATGTCCTCTCCCGTTTCTGGTTCACACCGGGGTGTGAGGCTCGCGAATTAACGCTACACAAAGGTACGCTGTATTAAAGCCGTGCTTTGATCATCAACCACAAGACTCTACTTTTCAACAGAATCCTTGATCATTTGCATCTCAGCATGCCACACAGGCAATTCATGCCATGCGACTGATATCTATCGATATATAACCTCTGAGCTCATACGTCTCTGAGAAGGGCGTTAAGCAAGAGAATAAATTCTCCGCCGCCAAACAGATATATATTTAATAGAAATGTCCATTTACAAGTCCGTTCTGGGTCTGAATGAAACCGAAGGAACCTTATTCCTCGCATATCCATCGATCTCCAAGTACGTCTGGGCGATCACCAACTAATTCCCTCCTCTTAGGTGTATAGCCCAATCAAGATCATCAGTAATTATCCAAACGATGTGAAGACCTCCGGTCTTCGACCACCATCTTCATCCTCGACACCTCGTCGAATCAGTTATTTAGAATGGGATAAACCCGGCCTTGCCGAATAACTCGCGTATATAATAAATAAGTTTTATAAAAACACAACATACGCCTTATTTCAATTGAAAATATTCCTTTATTCAAATATTCTTTTACTTTGGGAAAGGTTCCCATTAATTTTATCAAAGATAAATTCTTTAAATTTATTCTTTAATCTTTCTTTGAATATCAATTCAAACCAAATTATGGTTTATCCAAACTAGTCGGAATTAACGAACCTTACCGAAGTAATCATTTGTTTTAATGTCCCAACCCCAACCTATTCATCCCATGAAGTAAAACTGGTAATACTTCATATCTAACACCACAGTGTTATCGGTAAATTCAATTACCATTTCACATTCAAATCTAATTAAAGATTTAACTATTGCCTGGAGCAAAAGTGGTGATACTCCATTCTCGATCATTTCAATCTAATTAAATATTCATTAAAACTCCACTTGGTTTTAATCTTCCCAAAAATCAATATTAATGATTGTTTAACTTGGGAAATCATATCCTGTCTTTAACTGGGTTAAAGAACCAATGTCATTTATAACACGGTTCACGATAAACCCAAAATCACATTTTATTCCATCAGCCTTTATCCGTAAATTAGCAAGTGAATAATTACCTAAGTGTTAACCCTGAAGGCCGAAACCAACATCAGATCAATACCCAAGAAACTATCCAACTTAACTAATCTCCAGTAGTTTCTGATTTTCTTAACTCCGTTGGGTCCAAGAATAGTATCATTAAAGATACCATTCACGACAACCCAAAATCACATTCCATTAACCATGGAATCTTCATGGAAAACAAATCGATAAATATAATCGATATAAACTTCCATATCCGACTAACAATATAAATGGAATAACGGCAAAGCCTTTTAAATTCCATATATATTAGCAGTCCTCATCCACAGAAATTCACTTCGATTATTACTAAATTGAATTCCATTCCATTCCAATTTATTTTATTTAAATTGGAAAACTTTACTTTTGAAAATCTCCTTTAAATCTTAACAAAAGATTTATAAATTCCAAATCACATTTCACTGTGAATCGGGTTAAAGAACGAATGTCGTTAAAACACAGTTCACAACAAACCCAATTCACATTCCATAAATTATCGGGTTAAAGAACAAATGTTATTTAAAACACCGTTCACGATAAACCCCTAAATCAATTCCAATTCGATTCCAATTAAATATTATTTAATTGGTATACTTCATTAAATCTAAATAAAAAGATTTAATCCTTTTTCTCAACTGGGTTTAAGAACAGTGTTAATGAAGACACCATTCACGACAAACCCAAATCCCATTTGATATTAAATACAAGGCTTTGAATAGAAAATATATCGGCTTATATTCAATATCAAATTCTACGACCAACAAATATCATGTTGGAAATAACGATATAAATATATCTTTCAAATTTCCATAAAAATATATGTATAATCACGAAATCCAACATCGAAAAATTCTGAAGACAATTTTGATTCAAATCCATTTCCACTTTATATATTGGAAATTCTGGTTATTTTCAAAACCATTTCAAATCCAATTTATTTATTTTAAAAATAAATGGATTATAATAATAGTTCAAAACTAGTTCATTTCGATAATAATCTATTTTTATCTTTTCAAATATGGGATTTTTCATCCCAACTCTTTCCAAATCATTTCTTATGATTTTACACTAATTATTGATATTTTTAATAATTTTATCAAGGCCCGTACAGTCGATTTCCATCAACGGCCATCGAACTGCACTTACAACGACCTTTTCCAAATTTGATTTGGACATAATTCCAAATCCAACCGTTAGATTTCTTATTTCTTGTATTCGTTAGAAAGCTCTTTTCGATACAAACCCATCGGTTCTGATTCTAGGAGAATCTGACGGTCGGATCTCCCGTAATATCCATTCGAAGTCAATGGTCGAAATTCGCGAACTGCCGCAGCGCGGCGCATTCTATTCAGGCCATTATATATAATATATATATATATATTATATTTCGTCGATTTCCTTTTTAAAACATATTTTATAAATCATTTTAAATTCGTTTTCAAAACGATTTCAACTTCATATTTAATTTCTAATCAAAATTGAATATTCCATATCATCGATATATAAATGATAATATTTTCGAAACATTAGATGTTGAAATCAATTCCTTTTCGATATTCATTATAAAAATGAATAAAATCGATATAAATACTGTTCACGTCAAAATGGCGCCAGTCAAATCAACACGACTTTATATATTTAAATATATTCGTGTCCATCCCAAATCAGACATCAAAATCATATTTTGATTCCTTTCTGAATATTGTTTGAAAATATTCGTTATTTTAAAACAATCGTTATTTCAAAATCTTCATCCTTTCTGAACTGGAATCAGACACAATCAATTACCATATAATGTTGATTGTATGGATTTCACACAACCAATGTGTATAACAACAATGAAAATAACAATCCATCATCCAGAGTGCATTCTACACTGTATAAGCATTAAATATAAATATTTAAGGCTTACAACAGCTTGTCGATCAATCGATCGGCATACCACTAATTATTGGGATTATTGTATGCCTAATATCATCCCAATACCCGTGTGGGGTTTCAATCAACAAACACTGAATATTATTTGTGCAGTTGGGCGATGTGTAAAATTTATCATCTCAATCAATATCAGTCAAATCAGTGTACATAAACAAATCGTCTGATTTATAAATGAGTATTTATTTTATTCACATACACGTTAAAAATTATATTTTTTACGATAAAATATTTATTCGGTTCATTTACACGATAAAAATGATATTTTTATTGTTCTAACATATTTCAGAAAATTTTGACGGCATAACGGCTCGATACTAGAAAAGGGATAAGGCCTAGCCTTATCCCCAGTCCAATAATGGCCTGCGCCATACGCCTACCAATCTAATCCATTACATTCTATTTTCCAAACCTTATCAATCAACACAACAAACCAAACAATCAAACAAGTCGTCCATGGTTTGTGGACGACGGGGAACAGTTCATATATGCAGTTAAAAAATAAATAACTGTATAGGAAAATTATAGTGAGGAGTTCTCACCTTTGGGATCCACTCCTCCATTCTTTCAATGCAAAGAAGGTGAACACCTCGTCGACTACAACCTTAAGCGAACATGATATCCTACATGATTGATTTTTATTAATAACATTTATAAGCTAAAAAACATATTTTTAACCCGCCACTTCATATATAAAAATCAAGTTTTTATATTCTTCTCTTCATGATAAAATCATACTTTTATCACTCTATTACGTATATAAAAATCGTATTTTTATATCTCCAACTTCATAATAAAAATCATATTTTTAACCCACCACTTCATATATACAAATCTAATTTTTATATTCTTCTCTTCATGATAAAATCATACTTTTATCACTCTATTACGTATACGAAAATTGTATTTTTATATCTCCAACTTTATAATAAAAATCATATTTTTATTATATAACTTCATATATAAAAATCGCTACTTTATGTTATATAAAAATCTAAACTTTCTCGCTACTATATATAATAAAGATTGCATTTTTATTATGTTAACATATATATAAAAATCACTACTTTTGTATGCTATTCGTATATAAAAAATCCTAATCCTTTTTTATAGCTATTATTTAATAAAAATGATTTTTATTTACTTACACAAATTTATTTAAACTAAATAAAAAAAAACTCACCTTTAATTTCAATTTTCTTGAGAAGGGGGTCTTGCGGTTCTAGGGTTGCGGTTGGCGGCTGTGAAGGCGATGCAGGGGTCGGGGAGGGGTGTAGGGGGGTGCGGCCAGTCGGGGTGTAGGGCTAAGTGGTGCTCAGGTGCGGTTTCTGGCGGGTCTGGGGTGCTGTGGGATCGGGTTCGCGAATGGCCATGGGGAGAGAGGGGGAAGGCCGGAGGGGAAGGATCGGAGAAGGGGGGAGGGCGCGCCATCGACCGGCGGCGGGCTGGGTGGGGGCGGCGCTGATGTAAGGTATCGGGATTTTTTTTCTTTTTCTTTTATTTTTAAAACTAAGGAAAAGAAGTGTGAGGGGCGAGAGAGAGAGATAGCATAGGGGGTTGACCAATTATTATAATTTATTTTATTTTATACCCATAAAGTAACTTTTTCTTTCAAACTCAAAATCGAACCCACCAACCGTCGTTCCTAGCTAATTACCCCCATTTCGAAAATAATGGGACATGTTTCGTAACCCAATTCGGCTGTTACAATTAGTTTCCGTCAAAATCAAAATATAAATCTATATATTGAATTTGAACGCACATTTCAATTTACCGGGGCCACATACGAACTCTGAAAATTCCCAAAAAATATTTTCTAGCTTCGTATTTACGATACGGTCCTAACAAAACTAATTTCGTCAAATTCTGAGACCGTTTGAAAAATGGCCATTTTCTGATCGATCGAAATTGATGAAACTGTCAAAACACGTTTTACTTCACCACGCTCACATATTGATTCAGAAAATTACGAATTTTGGAATCTAGCAATAAATTGACATCCTGAATCCAACAAAAGTGGTTTCGTCGAAAACAGAGGTCGTTTGCAAAATGACTATTTTTAAGGGCCAAAATTCCATAGCGACTATTCTGAATTTTCAACTGGACATATCTTTTTATTCCCGCTATGAAATTTCAGTTTTTCGGATTCCTTGGAAAGATATTTTCAATTAGATTCCAATATTTTTGGTTTCGCTAAAATCTGATTTATTTTGAATCTTGTACATTCATTTGAATTTTGAAATTGAATTTTCAAACTACCGCGCCATTTTCAATTTCTTTTATAATTTAAAATAAATATTTATATTCTAACGATGATTCAAATAATATACACGTTCTAATTCTATTCAAAATAAATTTCTCCTCGCCATTATTTAAAATAATTCATTTTAAATACTCAAAATTCGCTAAAATTGCCAAAATAATTTTTTTAAATTGGCTCGGATTTTCCGGGTTATTACAGACATCTTGTCATTTATGACCTTCCCTCGGTGGACCCCCGTGTTACTATCTAGATGGCCTTATTAATTAATACCCTAGCCACTTACTACTTCTCGCAGGATAGGCAAACCTATGGTATCTCCGTAGCGGTCATTTAATACCTACTTCCAAGGCGGATTCTCACTCCAGTCACTTACTATATAGAGGAAGCGAACTAATGCAGGGATTACCAAGCTCGTATCCAATAAACATTTAATATTTCTTGATTATGGGGTAGTGAGATACACAATCACTTAATACTTTTTAAAGTGTGGATCTAACTACTTAATGCCTCTCCCGAAGTAGGCTTACGCTTGTAAATTATTTCCCTTTTTAAAGGTTTCCTCTTTTGAACAGAAGGCAGGTTCTACAACCACTTAATACCTCACACTTGGAATAAACCTCAATTCAGAAAATAATCCTCGCTACGCAATTAACTATCGTCACGGATTCCTATGGTTAATGATATCTCACATTAGTTATACATATATTTGGTTTTTGAAAAGTGCAGATATCTGTCGAATAAGTCAATTGACCTTGCACCATTAACCTACTGAATCCAATTTTGATTCTTAATTATATTACTCTCGATTAACTAGAAATATATAAGGAAAACTTATAACTTTCTATCCTAGAATGTTTATTTATTAGTTTCCTTGTTGGACTTAGTATTTACTACGTTAATCAATCCCCATTATTTCATTTCTATTCCTTTTATTGTTATTAATTAGGTTGTCCGCCACTAATGACCCTAACAGTCATATTTCCTTAGGCGTCAACTAATCTATTTAATTCCATTTATGACACTGATGGTCATGTTTTCCTAAGGCATCAATTAACCTATTCATATCTGTCCCTTTTTGAATTATAATCTTACTATTATTGCCCCTAGATATTACTATAAATTTTATTCAATTTAATTCTTACTTGAAAATATATATATATATATATATATGTTATTCATTATTTATTTCCCTAGTTGGAGTTACAATCCCTATTCCTGAATATCATTTAAATTGTAACCATTTAGGCATTCGTTCCCTAGTTAATTCATTTTCTCTAAAACAAATATGGTTACAATATTTATTACTTTACTTATGACCTTTTATTTATGGCAAGTCAATCAGCATTCATCGCTACAACGGTCATATTATTTAATTCCATTCAATATGGGTTATATTTCCATATACCTCCCTATAAAACGGAAATTATTCAAACACAAACAACAAACATTATTAATATAATATATTAGCGTTGTTTACGTAGATTTGGATGGATAAGAATAATATATATATTTATTTATTTATGCTTTAAGCACAGTTAACGTAGTTACTAAGCTTTATTTTATTACTAATAGTTATTGTTTTTGCTCTGGTCTGAACTAATGACCAAAACAATCCTTTTTGTGTTATCTTGTTTAAGATTCAAAATCTTATAAAATGTTAATAACTATAATTATTGCAAATCTTGCCCCAAAATATTGGAAAGAGGAATATCGGCATACTTCAAATCAAAAGAAATAAGGAATATTCAATTTGGAATAGCAAATGTAAATTTCGTACAAACATACACAAATTTACGTTTCCTTTCCTATTTATTTTATTCCTATTTTTGGCTGATCTTAAATAATGCCTTTTTTATTTAAGAGAAACAAAAAGGCAAATTTACAATAAACCCAAACATTATCACATAAAAATATGATTTCTAATTTAAATCAAAAACTACACAAATTCTAAATCAAGACCCAAATCTAAGGATCTGGAAAAATGTTACAATTCTAACAAAGGTTTCGGGACTGATTTCCACATCCAAGGTGTTCACAATAACCACAACAACCTAAGAACCATTGTAGGCAATAAAATTGTGTTAACTAAAAATTCCTACAAATTCAATGTTCAAACCACAACCTATTATTTTAGATTTGATAAAAATAAACAAATAAATCTGATTACTTTTATGCATATATTTCAGGTCTACACAAACAAATTAAATAAGTTATTATAAACAATTTATGTAATTTTCCACTCACCAGAAAGCTATCCAAATTTGAATCTGAACAAAATTTTTAGGCCTATAATTACTAGATCTTATAGATCTATAATTATTTTAAAAAGAGGATTCTTTTAGATTTGTAGATTTACAAGAAAATAAGAAAAAGGAAGGAAATCTGAATGGATGAATACCTATTTATAGCACCATCTCTTTCGCATAGGAATATGATTTCAGTCTTCTCTGGTCTATGCTAATTTAATTTGTATATGTTTTTGTTTTAGAAGGGACTGAGAAGAAGAGAAAATGGCATGCCTCGCTACAGCTTTCAGAATTGTGTGCAAAAGAATAAGGGTCTAACCATTTATTTATAGGCGTAGAAATTCCCCTGGACTGTTAAATTTAATTTAATAAAGATTCATTCATATATATAAGTTTCATATACGAAATTATACCGTCAACCCTAGCCATCACTGGACGAAATCACGTCTAGGGTTTCGACTGCCCGGTCGACCGCCCTGGGTCGCTTTTACCCAGTGAAGGTGGGTTATAAATGGTATTTAATTATTATAGATTCCCTTATATATATTTTCCATTCGTTTTCATATTTCGTCCATAATTTTTCATAAGACTTCATTTGTAAAGTTCCAAACATGAAAGTTAACCAGAATTTCGTCGCGAACGCAATGGTGAAAGTTTCATGGTCAAATTCCAGTATTTATGAAAATTCCATTTTTGGAATCTAATTAAATAAGTAAATCAACTATCGCCAAAATTCTGGGTTCTTACAATTTTGCTTCTAATTTCGTCCCATAATTTTACCAATGATAAAGTCATGGCGTTGGCGCCTAATTATCCTAAACTATGCAACCAATTAGTGTACATCCAATTTCCCAACCAACGTGCATTTGTGCATAGTGTACATAGTGAATTGCAATTATAATTGTTCCAATTCCCATCTTATATTAGAATTTTACCTCAATAGCCCCAAAATACTCCTAAAATTTTCAATTGTAGACTACCTAGGAGGCCTAAAATAAGATCTAAAGCATAAAACGAGTAAACTAATAACTCACATGCATCCGCAACAAAGTATGGAAACAACGTTTCCAAGGCTAAAACAACATTTCCCTTTCTATCATTAACGTCTATTCACATCGTCGTCCCTAATGCACCACTAAAACGCGCAAATAAATCAATCAAAACCTTCCTTGCGCTTTACATATGACTATAAAAATCGAAATTTTTCCATAAAGGTAAATTTCCGCTTTAATATTTTTTATATAATTTTTTGAAATTCCTTCTTGATACCATTCTACTTCCTTTATCATATTTTCATTAAAACAGAATTTTGATAACGTGCATTTTATTTAAACCATCTATTTTATACAAAACAGATGTTTAAACATCGTAAACTACCGTACCTAAATATATGTTCTTACATAAATCAGATTAAAAGAAAGTAGATCAGAGAAATGTAAATTTTAAAAGGGTTTTTTTCGAACAACATTTGCAAAAAAGTTTCAAAAATATATTTTGTGGAAGCTTAAACGATTCAAGTCACATGTTGGCGTCGAAGGAAGTCGGCCACGCAAAAGTGCGAAAATCGAAACCATGCACAAAACACAAAACAAATTTTAGCTCAAAAAGGAACAGGTAAGATAAATGCGCATGAAATCCCATTACATCGGCATGCGATTTACAGGAACAACAACACTAAAAGTTACAAGCATGAACTGACAAGAGAAACCTGCTGGAATGAGAAAAAGAACAAAGATAACAACAAAACAACACCAAACTATTGCTTATAAACAATAGGATGTCTTTCTCCGCAACCGGCTCAACCCATTTCCATGACCTTCAACTAGTCATACAAGGTAGCAAAATGCTCAGTTTTGTGTTGCAGGCATTGCTGGTGTTGTTGGAGGTTCCCACATCACCATCCCTTCTAAGAGAGAATTTTGCAATGACAAAAGAAACCAACCACAAGGCTGGCATTCACGGAGATTTACCTAACATTGCCTAAAGACAAAAATGGATAGTGAAAATACAAAAGGCAACTCCGCGAAACAACACAGAAGGACAATAAGCTGAGTCAAATATGATGCGTACTAAATGTTGGTTACGCCATCGATCAAAGAAAAGATTGATTCCCACATCATGAGACAAATCTAGTCGTAACTTCCCATTTTTGGATTAATGTGCTAAATGAATCACATCTATATGGGTAGTCCAAATATAGATTTCCGAACTCAAAAACCGATATTTAGGAAGAGGAGATATGTTGCGAAATCGCCAAACTCGGTCAAACCAAAGACCATTCAAGTCTGCGTACAACACTGATGCCTCTAAAATCTCATCGAGATCTTCCTTCGAAAGACCATCCAAAGACAGCTCAACCTTCACCTCTGAAACGACGATTGCCTCTGTCAAAAACCTATTTCAGATATGGCAAAGGTAGATGCAGTACAAACAACGACCCTACACAAAAATTTCGAAGCAAAGGACAGATGCAAGTCCAACTGCTACGACTAATTATCTTAGCCCTAAAACGTTTAAACTTTATGCTCAATCCGATCTAACTAAATGGCCTCTCTCCCTAAGAATGAGACTTAAACGACATGAGAAAGATTTGATATATCAGTAGGTACAAAGAAATGATCAAAGAGAAGAATTTGCAGGCTATATCTTGGAATCATAGTGGGGTAATGCGCAAATTAGCACACAAAAAGGAGGAGATGAGGTGGCAACAAAGAAAGGGAAGAAGAATAAAATATGGTTTGGCTAGATTATGAAGGAAGGATGAAAGAAAGAAGTCTATAAAGGGAAACTCGGACGCAACTTTATGATTGAGTCCCAGGTTCAAGCTGTGCGAAAAGTCATCAACTAGTCGACCAATATAGGTAAACGGTCAACTATTATACGAGCTTTGGACAAAGGTTGAACCTTAACCCTGTAGGGGTCAGATTAAATTATTGATTGCCTGACATCGTTTTTTAAGATTTGATGTGAATCCGAAGAATACTTATCTCACCACGGCGAGATCATAGACCGCAGTCAAACTCTGAACCGTCTCCAAAGATTCAAACTAGTCACAACGAAAGGTAGCGACTACACAACAACAAATTCTCGAAAAGAAAATTCAGCTAGAAATCCAAAATAAATAAAAACAGATTTCTTCCTTACCTAGCTGATAAACAAACCGAATGATTTACAAAATCAAATAACTCAAGCTGAATATAAATTTCCTTAGTCTTCTTTTTCGAGAGAAAATTTTCAAATACCTTCAATATTAAATTTCTGTTATTTTAACCGAGGGTCTCCCAATATAAGTATATATTTAAAATTTTGTATTCAAGTTTATTCTACTAACTTGAATAATCTATCCATGTTTTGGATTATCGAGATTTTAAATCATTAAAAAGGTTCATTGTCATAATTTCTATAAATCATCCAAAACATTTGAAAAGTGGAATATAATAAATCGTAAGGAACAGATAGTTATAGTTTTTGAATTTCGACGCTTATTCCTTATCATTTCAAATTCCTTCTTTTACCAAGATGGATTATTTACTAAAATTACACAAAACAACGATTCGAAACATGATTAGATTTAAAAATTTGAGACTATATTTTATTCTACTCAAATCTTTATTCATTAAATAATTTCTTGAAAATTATAATTTAAATTTCTGAAAACCCTCTTTAATTTCAAAAACAGTTTTAAAAACTGATATCTCTCTGAACGAAGGACTAAGGAATCAAATGATTAATTCTATCAAAAGAATATCCAGATTTACGAATTGATATGTTTATTAATTATATTCCTGGACTATAACGACATGCTAACGTGAATTTCCTATTCAAGACCAAAATAAGGTCATCGATTACAACTCCCAAACGAAACCAAAAACTAGGAATCGTGACTATCTCGATTATAGCTAGCTTTTCGTTTATTCATCAAGTTCAAATCCACAAGATTCGAAATATGTCATCCTCGTGTTGTCCACAACGAAATCGCCAGATGCACCATGGGGTAAATTGGGGTTGGCTGGATGTTGAACTCAAAATACTTTAAACTCTTAGCCATTCAGAACCTATCTTAGTTAAATAAGCCTATGACTATCTCATCATTGAAGTAATATAAAGTCAAGTTAGAAAGACAGAAGATAATAGAAAATAAAGTTGAAAACGTTCTCACTAATCCTAATTTATTAATTCCTCTGATTATCTAAACCTAAGCTTTGATACCAAATGTAACACCGCACACTTTTCTAAGCCCAAATTTCAACAAAAAATGAAAATGAAACCCATCCAAGCATGGAGAGTATATATCTTGCAAATAATAAGCATGAGCATAATTAGAGTAAAATAACTAATACTGACTAAGGCGACTACCTTAAAGCATATCGCCACATCGATATCGAGCATGAGAGAATGAGAACATAAAACTAAACTATACACCTACTAATACCAGTCTTCTTCGAGATAAACCCGAGAGTTGTTATGAGGAGGGGGGTCAGAACAAGAAGCCCTGGTGAGTAGAAAATGTACGACATTACCAGCAATAACAAATGTACTCCGTTTGGTCAGAACTAAAACATATGACTAACAATGCTAGTAATTCTAACCTAACCTTGTAAATATTTACGCACAACGACAACCTGCCATACCCTAAATAGAATCCTAAACACAACGATATCGCAATACTAAGATAGAATGTTTACGCATAAATATAAAGCCTTTAAACCACCATTCAAACAATTATCAAAATCTAAGAGGTGGGCTCTCAACCGCTCACTATTCCATAAGGAGGTTAATTATTATTTCTATATAGCCACTTAAGACCTCACTATCTATATAAGATAAGGGTGGATCATTTCGATTACTTAAGACCCCACTACCAATATAAGATAAGGGTGGATTTTTCGATCACTTAAGAACCAAGGACGGCTTATCAATCACTTAATATTTTATTCGATGGTTTATTCTACAATAATATAAATTAGAGGACACTAGCTATAAGTCCTACTAATTTAATGATTCTTTCTTTCATGCATATACCCTTACCCCGTATAAGGAAAGAGATAGTAAGAAGTCACTTATTACCTATAGGATAGGCAGACGATATCTTGTCATTTGTAAGCTTCCCCCTGCGGACCCCCATGTTACTATCTAGCTGGCCTTATTAGATATTCTCCTAGCCACTTACTACTTCTCACAGGATAGACAGACCTATGGTACCCTCATGGAGACCATTTAATACCTAATCCTAAGACGGGCTCTCACCACAATCACTTACTACCTAGACGAAGCAGACTAATGTAGGGATTACCAAGCTCGTGCCTAATAGCCATTTAATACTTCTTGATTATGGGGTGGTGAGCTATGCGATCACTTAATACCGTTTTAAGGGTGGATCTAATTACATAATGCCTCTATGCCGAAGTAGGCTTACGCTTGTAAATTGTTTCCTATTTTTAAGGTTTCCTCTTTTGTGTAGGAGGCAGGTCCTATAACCGCTTAATACCTCACAATTGGAATAAACCTCAATTCAAGAAATAATCCTATCCTCGCTATGCAATTAAAAATCGTCATGGGTTCCTATGGTTAATGATATCTCACATCAGTTGTATATATATCTGATTATTGGAAAGTGCATATTTTTGTCAAATAAGGCAACTGACCTCGCATCATTAATCTACTAAGTCCAGTTTTGATTCTTAATTATATTAATTCTAGATTAACTAAAAATAGATAAGGAAAACTTATAACTTCCTATCCTAGAATGTTTATTTGTTAATTTCCTTGTTGGACTTAGTATTTAATATGCTAATCAATCCCTATTAATTCATTTTTATTCCTTTATTAGTATTAATTATGTTGTCAGCCACTAATGACCCTAACGGTTATATTTCCTTAGGCATCAATTTTTCTATTTAAGTCATTTATGACACTAACAGTAATATTTTCCAAAGGGATCGATTAACCTATAATATCAGTCCCTTTTGAATTCTAATCTCACTATTGTAACCTCTGGATATTACTATAAATTAAATTCCATTTAATTCTTCCGAGAATGTATATATATATACACACACACGTATAGGTTATTACTTATTTATTTACCTAGTTGGAGTTAAAATCCCTATTCCTGAATACCATTTAAATTGTAAACATTTAGGCATTCATTTCCTAATTAATTCATTTTCCCCAAAACAAACATGGTTACAATATTAATGCTTTACTTATGACCTTTTATTAATAGCAAATCAATCAACATTCATTACTATAACGTTCATAATATCTAATTCCATTCAATATGGTTTATATTTCCATATACATCCTCATAAAATCGAAAACTATTCAAACACAAACAACGAACATTATTAATATAATATATTACCGTTGTTTACGTAGATCTGGATGGATAAGAATAATATATTTATTTATTTTTGTTTTAAGCACAATTAACGTAGTTGCTAAGCTTTATTTTATTATTGATAGTTATTGTTTATGTTCTGGTCCAAATTAACGACCAAAACAATCCTTTTTGTATTTAATACTGTTTATGATTAAAAATCTTATAAAAGGTTAATAACTATAATTATTGCAAACCTTGCACCAAAATATTTGAAAGAGGAATATTAGCATATTTCAAATAACAAGAAATAAGGAATATTTAATTTGAATAGCAAATGTAAATTTCGTACAACCATACATAAGTCTACATTTTCATTTCCAAATTATTTTATTCCTATTTCTAGCTGATTTCAAATTATGCCTTTTTTATTTAAGAGAAACAAAAAGGTAGATCTACACTAACTAATTAAAAACCCCAAACAATATCACACAAAAATAGGATTCCCATTTCAAATCAAAACCTACACAAATTCTAAATCAACACCCAAATCTAAGGATCTGGAAAATGCTACAATTCTAAAATGGTTTTGGGATTGACTTATACATCCAACGTGTTCACAGTAACCACAACAACCTAAGAACAATTGTAGGCAATAAAATTGAATTAACCAAAAAGGCCTATAAATTCAATATTCAATCCACAACCTATTATTTTAGATTCGATAAAAACAAACAAATCTGGTAACTTTTGAGCATTTAATTAAGATATAAACAAACAAATTAAATAAGTTATTATAAATGATGTATGTTGTTACGAACGACAATCTTTATTTAATTTTTAATTTAAATTTTGATTTTTATTACATTTTATTTGTTTAAAACTCAAATTTGTTTGAATATTCTAGAATAACTAATTTTATTTATAATTTAAAACTAAATCTATTTTGGGTTTTATTGATTAATCCTTTGTTACCATATGATTTATTTTTCCATATTTATATATATAAAAAAATTATCGTTAAATTTAATTTAAAAAATTTCACTTATTGATCAATCGTTCGTTTTGATTTTTGTTCTCGCAAACATCGTTCGAATTCTATTTTCCGGATTCATTTTCTTTTGACATTTCGAACCCGTTCTTCTCTAATTTGTTAATCTCGTTTATCTATTCATTGTTCCTATATCAAGCAAATTTCGTTTGATATTGTCCACTTCTGATTCGCAAAAGTCGTTAGTTATATATATTCAAAATAGTTCGTTCATTTTATTTCCAACTCTATTTAATATTAGGTCTGTTCTAATATTATATTATTTGTTCTTTATCCAAAAATATCAGTTCATCTTTTATTTGTTGTCAAGACCGTTCGTTCATTTTATTTCTAAACCTCTTCTTTTCCTTTCTAATTAAACTGTTCATTTTAGTTTCATTCCCAAGTGCATCGGTTTTTTTTTTTTGAATTTTGAAACCACTGATTCCAGCTGTCATCAGCGTTTCCAAGATTTGCATGTTTCCAATGCATACACACTACCTTACTGAATATGTGTATATATATATATATATATAACGAACGGGCACTTCACGTTCTCTCTTTCCATTCCTTCACACTTACCCTTCCATCTTCTTTTATTTTCGCACAGCAGCTTCTCCCATGTTTTCTATCATCGGTTTTATTTCCCCATTGTCTCCATTCCATCACCAACAACCGAAGACGACCCCAACGTCGCCACCATAGCAGCGCCTCCCACCTGATCCGCCATGACCCAACGCCACATCCCTCCACTTCAGGCGACTTCGCCGCAATAGTCCTGAAGCCAACCCTCCGTCGTCCGCCCATAGCCCTTGCCCTCCGTCCAGATTCCGGCGCTGCCACTGAGCTATCCCCGATCTGCTTTTCCTACGGCCTCCGACATGAGCTGTCACTTCCGACCCAAGTTCCTCTGATCCTCGCTACCCGATGAACTATGCAGACCCCAAAGCCTCTGCCCACTTTTCCTCACCCACGTCTGTTGACCTCGCCTCCGTCCCCTCATCCTGAAAATGCTCGCAACTCCCATTCCGACCCTCCCCCTTTGACTGCGTCCACCTTTGCCATGTTCAGCCATGCCGAGCTTCATCTCCCCAACATCCCACTACGACTTTGTTTTGTACCGTTTTATATGGAGTGCCCTGTGATCAACCTCCAGTTTACGGAGGAATTGCGGTACTGTATATACTATGGGAATATATAAATGGCGTAAGGGTAATCATGGTAATCCCGCTTACGCTATGTTGATATTTTACTTTTCTGATAGACATTATTATATATAGTGTATTATACTATATAGTATTAGTTTGACGAATCCTTAGAGGACGGTGATCCCAAACATCCTCTAAGCTACTGATTGCATTTCATCGAACATTTCATTTGAGTTGATTTACTTCCATGAGAATGTTAGTCCTGATCTGAGTTGTTTTGTTTTTGCATTATTGCTCGGGTCAGATTGATTATCACAACTTTCGAGATTCACTATTGGAGTTGGAGTTTATTTTGGGATTTTCTCACCTGTATCTACTTATTCTGTTGTTCCAGTCATCCAGTTATTTCTGTCGTCTTTGTTTCAAATTGTTATCATTTATTTATGTATCTGAAATTCATTGTTTAAGACTTCCGCTGTATCATTTACGTAAACTCTGATGTAAATTTATTTAGTAGCTTCATGAACTATTATTATATTTTAATTTTTCCGCTGCGAAATATTATATTGCTCTGTAACTGTGTCTGTGATCTGTGATTTTATGATTTATTCTATTTACCTCAGAAGCTAATCTGTTGTTTTGGACATTTCGAGTTGACATGTTTTGTTGATTCGGCACAGTAAAATGGCGGGTCATTACATGTAGTATCATAGCTTTGGTTTATCAAAGCTTTAGACTATCGTGTAAAAGCTCATTAGAGATAGGGTAATGATACCCTAGAATGAGCAGGATCAGTCGTAGAATCCTTCTTGAAAGAGCATATTTTTGAAAGTATAAATAGTTTTAAAATGGTTTTAATGTTTTAAAACAAATATTTTCAGATATAAATTTTGGTTAATATTTAAATCTTCTTTTTAAATTTCCTCTCCATTCGAATCCATCTGCCTTCGTAGATCCTCTTTGATTAGGTTCTTTCGTTCATTTAGCTTTTAACTCGAATTCTATAACTTATCTTTCCCATAACAAGGTAAGAAGTAGAAGGAGAATATAAGTCCTCTAACAAGTCCATTTTTATTTAATATTGATTTGAAAATTGTTAGGGTATATAATATAAGATCTTCTTATTGCAATATTGAAGTTTTGATATATGGTGTAAATAACATTTTGATTTGGTAATACCAATATTTTGAAAAGATTTTATATTTATACTTCAAGATTTTATATTTTATAAACTACATATTTTGAAAAATATTTAAAGATGTAGATTTTGTACTAAAATGATTTTATCTCGGTTGAAATCTATAATGATATTGCTTATAGATGTATATATATATATTGGAATTTATAAATTTTAAATGGGTTTATAAAGATTTTAATTTGTGTCGTATATATATATATATACATACACACACATGTTAAACCTTTGAAATTAAACTAGTTTTATAAGTTCTAAATATTGATAATTTAGTTTTGAAAATATTTAGGTATTGTATAGAAAAATATTGTTATATATTTGATTTAATAATAATATTTTTGTACATTTAATAGGATTGAGTTGAATTTTAATAAATAAAATGAGTGGAGGATAGATATAAAATTTTCCTTACTTAAATTTTTAATGATTTGAAATATATTATTTATAATATATTATTTGAAAATTTGGTATATATTTCATTTAAATATAGGAAAGATGTTTTGAGTACTTACTGGACGTTAAAATTGGCATATCGAGTACTTAGTAATTTGGGTATACGTCTGATCAACGTATATGTTAAATCCTATGTGTATTTGATAGATATTGAGTCACACTCTAGTCGCATGAAAATGATTCGAGTGATGACCGCGGCATCATCGATATCTATTTTCAGGTTTCGAAAGTGGGATAGAAATATATCGCCAATCGAGACGTCGAGTGAATACTTGAAACTATTTCAAAATGTTTGAAATATTTTAACTTTTGATTATATATATATATATATATCAAATTATATATATGTATGATATAAGTATGAACCTTTGGTCTATTATATTAATTATTCAATTAACAGTTACACTACCTCATTCCTTTTCGGGGACGAAAAGGTTTGAGAAGGAGAGATTGTAACGACCGACATTTTAAGTGTTATTTTATTTAATTATTTTAGTTTCTATTTTATTTTTGTTTATTTAAAACTCTATTTGTTGTATTTTATTTGAATAAAATACAACAAATAGAGTTTTAAATAAACAAAAATAAAATAGAAACCAAAATAATTAAATAAAATAACACTTAAAATATCGGTCGTTACATATGTAATTTCCCACTCACCTAAAAGCTATCCAAATCTGAATCTAAATAAAACTTTAGGCCTATAATTCCCAAATCTTACAGATCTACAATTATTTCAAAAAGGTGATTCTTTTGTATTTGTATATGTGCAAGAAAATAGGAAAGAAGAACGAAATCTAAATGGAAAAACACCAATTCGTAGCACCACCTCTTTTGCATAGGAATCTGATTTCAATCTTCTAAAATTTATGTTTATTTAATTTGTGTATGTTTATATTTGATTTTAGGAGATATTTGATAGAATAGAAAATGACAGAGCCTCGCTACTGCTTTCAGAATTATGTGCATAAAATAGGGGTCTAACCCTTTATTTATATGTGTAGAAATGTCCCTGGACCGCTAGATTTAATCTAATAAAGATCCATCCGTATATATAAGTTTTTTATATATAATAACATCAACCTTAGGCGTCACTGGATGAATTCACGTCCAGGGGGTCGATCGCTAGGTCGACCGCCTGTCGGCCGCTATAATCAACCGCCTAGGGTTGTCTTCGCCCAGTGCAGGGGGGTTATAAATGGTATATAATTATTATAGATTCCTTTATATTTATTTTCTGTTCGTTTTTGTATTTTGTCCGTAATTTTTTCATACAAACTCCGTTTACAAAGTTCCAAACATGAAAGTTAACCAGAATTCCATCGCGAACGCAGTGATGAAAGTTTCATGGTCGAATTCCATCATATGCGAAATTTCCATTTATTAAATCTAACTAAATTAATTATCACCAAATTTTCGGGTTGTTAGAATTAATAAATAAACCCTCATTACCTACAAAACCTAAATCCTTCTGCCCATTCAATCTTTTAATCAATAGTCCCATTATCCCCATCGAAATTCCATGGTTTCCTCTTTCGTTTTCCTTAAAAAAAATATGAATCTCATCACTCATTCAATGATAAAATCTTTAATCGGTTGCATCTTGCTTGGTTTGAAGAGATCTCCACACTCACACCCATTTAATGCGACTCAATCATGTCAGCTAAGGATGACTCTTAAGGTAGCAAACTAAGTTAGATATTGGAGGGGATGTCCCCTTTCTCTTATCGAGTAGTATCTCTCATACCCTCAAAGTGAAATTTGGTCAACTATAGGGAGTTGCGACAACTGGTGTGACGTTACAAGAGGTGCATGGCATGTTTTGATAGGACTCAATTTCTGTAATGCCCGGCCTCCAGACCCATGCTCAACAAGAGCAATACTAAGTATTACTGTCATAAAGCACAAAGAATGAGACTCGATAGGGATAATCTTGTGCTCATTCCCTTGAACTGTTACTGTCAGGAAAAAAATTAAAACTTTTTAACTTACCATTCGTGCTCAGTCTGGGTTCAAAGCAATGGCACAACAAAATTTTCCTTAGTTTTATAGTACAAAACATAATAGAATCAGTCACTGCATAACAGTAACAACAGAATTCATAATACATATCATAATAGTGATGTCCGTAATACATAGACCATCATACATAATGCATAATACCACTCCCAAAATACAAAATAGAATTCATACCATAACAAACTATTAGCTACTAGTAGGTCCAAAGCTGCATAGTCCAAAACCCCAAAACATGGAGAATGGTAAGAGTGATGTTACAGTCCCTGCCAAAAATCCTCAACCTGACCCGAGGATTGTAAAACAAATCACAAGGGTTAGACTATGTCTAGTATGAGTGAAGTAGAATCTATAAATAGTGAACAATAATGCTTATCATGTAGAACAACACGATAGAAAAGAATGAAACCAAGTGTCGAATATACAGATCACTATGACGCGTAATTCAAATAGTCATATATAAAAGAATAGATCAATAAATAAATCCAGTCATGGTATCATATATAATTCAATATATTACCATCAATTTGCAAAATGATAAAAGTAAATTAAGGCATGATATCGTATATAAATCAATATGATACTAACACAATCACCAGAAAAAATGATAACAATAAATCTATGCAGAGCATCGTATACAAACCAAAATTATACCCGCAATAAATATTATTTATAAAAAGACGGTAATGGTAAATCAAATCAGAGTATTATATATAAACCAACATAATACTCATAATAAACATCATATATAAACCAACATGACAATTAATAAAGTTAGAATATCCTATATAAACCAATATGATACTCATAACAATTATTTTATATAAAACAATATGATGATAACAAATCAAGTCAGAGTATCGTGTATAAACCAATACGGTACTCATAACAATTCTCATATAAAAGCAATATGATAAAAGTAAATCAGCTCAGAGTATCATATATAATCCGATATGATACCCATACAAATATCATATATAAAATCATATAAAATCCATACTAATAAATCATGTATAAAAAAACTATGACAACAATCATACTCATAACAATTATCATATATAAACAATACGATAATAATAAATAAACACAGAGTATCATACATAAAGAAACAATACTCATAACATTTATCATATATAAAACAATATGGTAATAATAAATCAACATGGAGTATCATACATAAAGCAATACGATACTTATAACAATTATCATATATAAAACAATATGATAATAATAAATCAACGCATAATATCATACATAAAGAAATGGTACTCGTAACAATTATCATATATAAAACAATATGATAATAATAAATCAACACAGAGTATCATACATAAAGCAATACGATACTCATAACAATAATCACATATAAAACAATATGATAATAATAAATCAACACAGAGTATCATACATAAAGCAATACGATACTCATAACAATTATCACATATAAAACGATATGATAATAATAAATCAACACAGAGTATCATACATAAAGCAATATGATACTCATAACAATTATCATATAAAAAACAATATGATAATAATAAATCAACACAGAGTATCATACATAAAGCAGTACGATACTCATAACAATCTATCTATTACCTATAATAGAAAGTAGAATATGCAAAAAGCTGAGTTGGATCAATCTTTTTTCTTTAAAACCGACGTGGCATTCAAAGGAAGCGGCCTCCTACTTCCAAATTATTATTGAATATAGATATAAACGGTTACCAAAAAAGCAGTGTCATCTCCCAAATTCAACTTTTCCACGCCTTCCTATTATTCACTTTCTCTGTTTTTCGACTTTCTACCCCCAAATCGTACTTCTGCTCATTGTAGTCCGGCCGTGAATATATTACCCGATTTTTTCTCTAACGACGTTCCAGTTTGTGGAGTACAGTCAGATCCAGAATCAAAGACTATTTTGCCAATTTTATTTCCGGCGATCTTCTTCAATCTGCAACAGTAGGACGATTTCCACCAGTATTTGCAAATCAGATTTTGGTGGACCCTATTTTTTTCGTTGATTCAAAGTATGTTACATTTTTTCCCCTTTTTTATAATTTCTCTGTAACTATATGGATTCGATTTTTATAACCATAAGTTGAAGTAGTGAGTCGATTTCTATAAAGGCGAAATTGTATAACTCATTTGGATGATTTTGTATGTCCTATCTTCATATTTGTCTCACGATAGTAAATTGTTGCCTTAGATTGGCGACCTCCCCATTTGAAACATTGGTGCATGCTTTCCGTATGAGATCGTGTACTGTTACTATGTTTAGTATAAACCTATTAATGTTTTCAAATTTATATCCCTACTCTTTCATCAGTTCTCTCAAATCTTTAGTGAAAAAAATTAGGTTTCCATGATTATTTACTCCTCTTCTTCATATATTGTAGGTCGAAGGATAATTAGGTGGCTCATAAAGATCGATTTTATGCATCAGGTAAATATAATTTAAACGTTAATTAAGATTACAAATTGCTTTTTGTTTAATCACTTATTCGAAATTTGGGAGATTTTATTTGCGACTATTGATCCGACTACATAGTTGTTGAAGAATATTAAATTGCTTAAGTACTTAATGGTCGTCATGTATTATATATAGTCATTAGTCCTGCCACTTTTGCTGCTGATACTTAGTTTGGATGCTTCACAATACGTATTCCTCAATTTTATGATAAAGAAAGACTATATGCAAATCCATAACTTTTACAAACAGTCTACTTATGGTCTTCGTATTGTCTCCGAAACGTAAATTGTTTTGCCAGATTGGTGATGTCCCCATTTGAACCATCGGTGCGTGCTTTCTTTATAAAATCATGTGTTGTTAATATGTTTAGTATGTACATATTAATGGTTTAAAATTTTGATTTTCGCCGTTTTCACCTGAATTACAACTGTGAATTCATATTAGCCTGTTTAAAAACTTTTCATTTACCGGGGGTAGTAATCAGATTCATTCCAATTAAAAAGGTCTTCTTGCATATACTAATGTTTGTATCCTTATTCAATGAATTGTTCCGATAATTGACCGTAAACAGGTTTGGTTAGTACCATGAGTTAAAGTGGTAAACCATGTATTCACTATCTGTTTAAATTGGTTATATCTTTCGCACTTTAAGTTGAATTGTAGCATCAGTTAGAATTAAGTTGAACATGGTTATAAATGTTAATTGTGCGGTAGATATATGTTCAATGGTCTGGTGTATGTGATAGGGAGAGATACATGTACTTGATCGGTTTATCTGTAAGATTATGGAATGTTGGGTTTGTCTTCTTTCTTTGTATTAATGAGACATAGATGTCTGTTGACAACGTGATAGTGCTTTTTAGTCTCTCTTCCAATTTAATTTAATACTATTTTGTAATGTATTAATGTTATACTTTACCACGTGAAAATGATAGATGTGGACGGTTTGGACAACATGCTAACCTGTTAAGCCTTGAAGTTGAATTCATTAAGTTTGAATTAATATACGATTTTCATACAAAACTGTTAAGCGAAATGATATATATTAAAATAAATTTTTCTTGAGCTACGTTTTTGTATAATCATAGGATATATTGAAATCTCAGTTCTATTTATTTGTACCTAATTTTACCTTATAACATAATTTATTTTCAGTTTCCATATCTTCAATGCGCTCATGTAAGTGTGGCACATGAGACGACTATGCAATTTTGCAGCAATACGAAAACATATGTGCAAGGTGATATCTTCTTTGTTTAAATTATCTTCACAACCAGAAATGTTTGGATCATCTATGAAGTGCAACTAAAATAATTAGTCATAAGTCACTTGAAAACATAATAGTATACTTTTCCAATCAATTATTTCTACTTCACTAATTTTATTACCGTTGTAGTTTTCTTTGTGGAAATATGACAACCTTTTCGATAACTAAGATATAGCATATGATAATTTTAGCTTTATAGAATGGAAAGGTTGTTTATATTTTACTGCTGAAATTCCCTATCAAAAAGTAAGTCCATTGAAAACTATAGTTTCTTTCTGAAAACAATTCTTCGTGATATTAAACTGAAGATTTTATATAAATATGTGTACAGTTATTGCCAAATGATACCACTTTGGCATAGGGTAGTCATATATGTTTACATGTCTGATAGAAACTAATATTTGCATTCGGTAAATTATTTAATTTGACTGCAGTTCTACGTTATCATCTATGACATAGTGGTGCTTTGGAAAACAAACACTCCTATGTATGTGAAAGCGATCAGACTTGGTTATCATCATTTCTATATAAAAGATTTACTGCACCAAAAGATGTACAAGCTTGGCTTATATGATTGCAGGATTTTCATTCTGTTCGCATATTTAATACTTGATGTTTACGTAATATTCTTTCTTCTTTGAAGCCTCATGTTTATAAAAGAGTACGGATAAATTAATCAGCTGCACAATAATTATTTTCTACGGGTAAAAGAAGAAGGGTAAAAATGTACTACCATAAGGGAACTCCTCCTTGAGTTATGGAAATTACGGATAATGATTTTGATCCTTAGTCACATATTCTGTTTCTTCGGTTCAGAAAGGCCTGACCAACATCATTTTATATACTTATGATAAAATACTCGATTCCCTTCCTTAAATATTGGAATTAATTAATAAGATTACAAAATGAAATCGGAAGCAAAAATATAAAAGACAAATAAATGGGCATAGATTTGTTAAATGATGCATATGATTACTTTGTCAGTAATAACAATATATGTGGAATCTGTCTGAAAATGGGTGAAGAAAAACAATCCAACTTCACATATGTAGACTTAGATTTAATTTTAACCCTCCTTCATTATTGAAACATTTAATCAACATTGAAAAGGGGGCCAATGACGCTAGCGTAAAGATATTCTACTGCAAAATGTGTCATATCCTATGTATAAAATCAGTGGGGAGGTCACCAATTATCGCATTATAACGGAGTATATATATACCACTAGATGCTCTACTGTGTTTCCATTACAATCTGTTACCTATAATAGAAAGTAGAATATGTGAAATGCTGATGTGGAACCCTTCTTTTCTTCACATATCCGACGTGTCCCACTCTAGCGTCTCCTCGGATTATCGACAAATTCAATTTTTCTTCGCTACTACTCGCTATCGTTAAAATTTTAGCCTTTCCCAAAACTAAACTTTTCCCAACCGCCAAACCTAATTTCTTTGATTGTGTTCTATGTATCCCCAAATCGTATAACCACATAAATCGTATTTCGACCAGATTTCGTTTTCACGATTAAATCGTGGAGGATTTCCCGATCTGAACACCTGCCGTTGATCTTCAAATCTACCTCGCTTTTCTTCACTATGTATGTTCGGGTGAGCCGTTCTTGGTGTAACTATGCTGTTCCATCGTCTTCCAAGTCGTGCCGAAGTTTATCACACATATGAATTGTGGGGCGAACTGGTAATTGTATATTCCTGTTTATTTCTTCCCCCATCTGTTTAACGCTGTTTGTTCCGATTTAAAAATGTTAACATATGTGTCAACATACATTATTTTCAAGTATTTGTCGCTGAAGGAACGATTACATCCACAGGTTGAAATCTCAGTCCGTAGCTACTCCGCTATGTAATACCGGCCCAGGTCGATCAATTCTAATTCATTATATAAGCTGACAGAGAATGCTTAGGTAACAAAATGGTCATACAATGTCTGAACTTGCTTGAATTTGTTTTTCAAACGTTGTACCAAAACTTTAGTACACTTTAACTTTCTGCTCGACAGCATAAGCTTGTGTTTGGAGGGTCCTGTTATGCATGTGATACACACACACGCCACACACACACACACTTTGTTATGTTAACTTCGCCGATAAGGTGGGCAACCAGTCTGTGTAAATCTGTGACGGTTGAAATGTATATAAATATATAGTTGTGTAGCGTGCACACCATGAATAGTATGGCTACATCTCAACGTGTATGGTCCTAATAACTTTAAATCTACTTGAAAAATTCTATTTTACTTACACGTATATGTCTATATGTTTTACTGTCAGTTCGCTATTTAGTTATTATATGTTTATATGTTTTACAAGGTGTGCAGCTGAATATTTCTTTGATTTTTGAAACTATTGTGTTTAGTGCACTTTAAGTGAGCCAAAGTAAAAAAGAACTTCTGTATCATATATAGAGTTTCAAAATTATGAAATAACTTCAAATCTAACAGCATCAAACACTATATTTAACTAAGTACAATATTAGGCAATAGGTGATTCCCGAATTCATTATGCTACTTTGTGTATAAGATTTTAACACCAGAGATGATGTATTGACAATGAAGATGAGAACAACTACAATGAAATTTCTTCCGTGAAGAAGAGAAATAATATATATGTGTATATATATGTATGTATATATATGTGTGTGTGTATATATATATATAAAATTATATATCAATAAAATACCACCAAGCACTATATACATATTACTCCAATATAAAATGCATTATTTTGTTTTAATTTTTGGACCATTTACCTAGGTACCACATATTGAAAATAGCTTAAGGAAATAATTATCATAGATGTACCAGGAAAGCAAAATCTCTCTCTGTCTTATCCAGAATTTATTATTTATTTCAACATCACCTTTTTTTTCTTTGAATTTATTGAAAATCTTGCCAACCAAGCATAGGATTCATGGAACGTGGTAACTGATAAATTTTGCTGAATCAAATATAGGAGGTATCGTTCATAGAAATAAAGTGTGCAGTCATAGTTGTATTGGACCATTGGTGCAGACTGCAGACGTAATATGGTGGAAGTGTGAATAAATTAATTTGTTGGTTAAGGAAAGATATTAACCAAATCAGCTTTAGTCTTGATTGCTATTAATCGAAATCATTTTGGGCGTTAGTTTAGATAGCAAATCAGCATCCACTTATAGTTTAATTTGCATTTACCATACTATAACATGTTAACAAATTGCATGTTTATATAAATATTTTGAATTAGAAGTCAAATCTTGATTAACAACTATGGCCAAAACCATTGTACTAAATATTTTTCAAGCCGTGAGAATTGTATTGCAAAGCTTCACAAATTTATTGTGGTATATTTGTTTCTATCCATTCTTAACTATTTCTAAGATTCCCTTTGCTATTTATTTTTTCGCATACAATCATTTTGGACATGGAGTAGTGAAATTAAAATCATATCATGGTATTGCTTTTTTTATTTTTCTTCTTACAGTCGAAGTCAGTTGAGGAATCATTTGCCTACATGCCGTTTAAATAATTTTTGATCTTTAGCTCATCTTTTACTGATGATATATCACTCATTTAACTTATACATAATTTCTACTATTTGGAGGCCTGTGAATTTTTATTCGTATCAACAAATTAAATGATATCACAATCCTTTCATTATTTTTTCCAAGTCTTATGGCCATTGTTACACCACTGTATTCCTTTGTTCTATGAATTATTTTTTTTCAAATTAATTAAATACCACATTATTTTTAGTTCGCCTACTGTCCACCTTTGGTTACAACTAAAATATATTCATGTGAAGTTAGCTAGCAGGAATGTTATTCTATAGATCTTCTATTTGCATTATGTGCATAACTATGTTGCATTATCTCCATCGTATTGAAGTGGGAAAACTGTTGAACAATTCACTGCTTCATCTATTTTTTCTTGTGATGCATCCTCCACTATCGTTGGCATTAAAAGTGTAAGTTTATGCATATAAATTGTGACGGCCTGGAATTTCGCTCGATCCGAATCAGTCGTTAAACCGATCTAGACCGTTCGAAACCCCTGATCGTTTGAGAACAGGACAAATCAGAACACAAACAGAAGAACATTTCATTGCTATTACAACAATTCCATCAGATACAAGAATATACAGAGTATAATTGAATAAATTACATTCGATAAATATCAGAGATTACAATAAATTACATAGCAGCGGAAAATAATACAAAGCACAACTGAAGGTGATATACGGATACAAAGCTTTCCAGATATCATTCCAGCTGTAAACCAGGATCCTGTGAATATAAATCTGCAAAACCAAAACTACTAGCTGCCCGTGCGGAAAATAGGGGCACCCAGAGTTTAGGTTAAAACAATAAACTCCACGTCAGTCATGTGACTGGTGTGAGAACTAAAACAGTTATTTAAAACTTTACTTTGAAAGAGAGTAATTCAAGGGACCACGCCGTGTAACACGGAATGGGTTTCCTCCCAAGAATACCAGTGCATAGAATAAACAGCGCAATGCTTTTTCGAAAAATGAAGCTATTATAAGACCCAGGTCCCATCACACAATGCAACGCAAGCCGGAGGATAGGGTTTTCCTTTATAATAGCCAAACATGTTTGGTACATTTAAAACAAATCATTTGATACTATAATAAGTGTATAGTGTCAAAACAACTTCAATCATAAATATAAATCATAGACGACATGGGTACCATATATCATGTCGCCATACTAGTTCTACAATTAAAACCGCAATACACGTATTGGAAATTGGATTTCCGTCATGAGTCGAGGCAAGGGGCAAGCTCCTCTCCGCTTTCGAGACACTCTAGCAAATGTCTCAGGGCTACGCACTCTGGGCAACCCTGGATCTTCAGGGCCGGTCCTCACTTACGTTAGAGGATTGGCAATTCCTGAACACACGTTTCCCGGTCCTTACAGACCTAAAATCGAGGCGCCTCATCCAACAACCACATAGGTGAAAAGTATATAAATGTCAGGGCCGGTAAGTCACTGACACCACCAAAGCAAGAAAGAAACGTCATGCTCTCCCTGCAGTCTGTATCCCGTTTTTAACTCATACCGAGGTGTGAGGCTCGCGAATTCACGTTATACACAAAGCTGCCACGTAGGCCGTGCTTTGATCATCAACCACAAGACTTTGCTTTTCAACAGAAGTCTTGATCTATGCAACTCAGCGTGCCACACAGGCAATTCATGCCATGCGATTGATATCTATCGATATATAACCCCTAAGCTCGTATGTCTCAGAGAAGGGCGTTAAGCAAGAGAATAAATTCTCCGCCGCCAAACAGATATATATTTAACAGAAATCAATCAACACAGAATAAAATCCAATGTCAGACACACAATCCATTTACAAGTTCGTTCTGGGTCTGAACGAAACCGGAGGCACTTTCCTCGCATACCCATCGATCTCCAAGTACGTCTGGACGACCACTAACTGATTCCCTCATCTTGGGTGTACAGCCCAATCAAGATCATCAGTAATCACCCAAACGATGTGAAGACTTCCGGTCTTCAACCACCGTCTTCATCTTCGACATATCGTCGAATCGGTTATTCAGAATGGGTATAAACCCGGCCTTTCCGAACAACCCGCGCATATTAAAAACAAATGTTACACAAACACAACATACGCCTCATTCCAATTCAGTAGTCACTAACCGTAAATCAGTAAGAGAGCAATTCCCCAAATATTAACCCCGAAGGCCGAAACCAACATCAGATCAATACCCAGGAAACCATTCTTCTTAACTAACCTTCAGCTAGTTTCTAAATTTCAATTCTTAGGGAAAGGTTCCCATTAATTTTATCCAAGATAAATTCTTTAAAATTTATCCTTTAATCTTCCTTTGGATGTCATTTCAAACCAAATTATGGTTTTTCCTAAACTAGTCGAGATTAGCGAACCACACCGAAGTAATTATTTATTTTATTTCCCAATCCCAACCTATTCATCCCGTGAAGCAAAACTGGTGATACTCCATATCTAACACCACAGTGTTGTCGGTAAAACTAATTACCATTTCACGTTCAAATCTAATTAAAGATTTAACTATCGCTTTGGAGCAAAAACTGGTGATACTCCATTCTCGCTCATTTTCTAAATTTGATAATTTAGATTATAAATTCACATTTCAATCTAATTGCAGATTCGTTAAAACTCCTTTTACTGGGTTAAAGAACTAGTGTTATTTAAAACACAGTTCACGACAAACCCAAGTCACATTTTATTTAAACCCATTTCAAATCCAATTTATTTATTTAAAAATAAATGGGTTTTAATTTTAGTTTAAAACTAGTTCATTTCGATAAAAATCTATTTTTATCTTTTCAAATGTGGAGATTTTCATCCCAAATTTTCTCAAATCATTTCTTATGATTTTACACAAATTATTGATATTTTTAATAATTTTATCAAGGTCCGTACAGTCGATTTCCAACAACGGCCATCGAACTGCACCTATAGCGACCTTTTTCGAATTTGATTTGGACGTATCTCCAAATCCAACCGTTAGATTTCAAATTTCTAATATTCGTTAGAAAGTTCTTTTCGATACGAACCCAACGGTTCCGGTTTTAGGAGGATCCGACGGTCGGATCTCCCGTAATGTCCATTCGAAGTCAATGGTCGAAATTTACGAACTGCCGCGGCGCGGCGCGTTCTATTCTGGCCATTATATTATATATATATATATAATATATATAATATATATTTCGTCGATTACTACTTAAGAATGAATTTTATAAATAGTTTTAAATTCGTTTCAAAAACAATTTCAACCTTTATTTCAAATTCAAATCAAAATTGAATTCCCTATTATAAATCCTTTTTACTTTCATTTCTATTTGATTTCAATTCAAATCGATTTTTAATTCGATTCGAGTTCATTTCGTTTTCTATTCAATTTAAATTCAACTCGTTTTCTATTCAATTCGTTTTCTATTCAATTCGAACTCAAATTGGTTTTCTATTCAATTCAAATCAAATTCGTTTTATATTCAATTCATTTCGAAATCGTTTTATACTCAATTCATTTCGAAATCGTTTTATATTCAATTCATTTCGAAATCGTTTTATATTCAATTCATTTCGAAATCGTTTTATATTCAATTCATTTCGAAATCACTTTTCAATATTCATTTTAAAATGAATAAAATCGATATAAATATCGTTCACGTCAAAATGGCGTCAATCTAATCAACACGGCTTCATATACTTCTATTTTCAAATATTCTATTTCAAATGTTTCTTTTTCAAATATTTCCTATTCAAATATTTCTATTTCAAAAATTTTTATTATTAAAATGTTTCGTTCAACACATGACTAATCTCAACGGATGAGTACGGTCAACACATGAACCTTTATTTTATAATATCCTTTATTTTCTAAATTGGAATGAGGCCCAATCAATCACCATATAATATTAATTACATGGATTTTTATACATCACACGTATATAATAGCATTGAAAAATAATCAACCATCAACCAAAGTGCACTACACTATATAAGCATCAAATATAGATATCTAACGCTTATAACAGCCTGTCAATCAATCGATCGACATATTTAATCAATCAGGATGAGTGAACTTCAAATTTCATCCCAACACCCGTGTGGGGTTTCAAACAATCAAACACAGATTTTATTTGTGCAGTTGGGCGATGTGTAAAATTTATCGTCCCAATCAATGTCCTTCAAATAGGTGTACATAAACAAACCGTCCGGTTTGTAAATGAATATTTTATTCACTTCTACGTTAAAAATTATATTTTTAACGATAAAATATTTTATTTCAACACATGAATTTCTATTCAGTTTATTTACACAATAAAAATGATATTTTTATTTTTCTAACATATTTTAGAAAATTTCGGCGGCGTAACGGCATGATACTAGAAACGGGACAAGGCCTAGCCTTATCCCCGGTCTAGTGAAGGCCCACGCCATTCACACATCAATCGAATCCATTCATTTCACCAAACAATTCAATTCAAACCAAATAGTCTAACTAACTACACAACCAAACAATTTAACAAACAAGCCATCCATGGTCTGTGGATGACGGGTGTCGGGTGCTACTAAACACCGTCTGCATCCTAGTATAAATATATAACTAGAAAATGAAATTGAAAGGTGAGAAATTCTCACAAATAGCTATTCCAACTTCACGACACTTCTTCTATAGAAATCTTCATCGTTCTCGCCTTTTTGTCACCTTCGTTGCCCGTATTCACTACATACATAAAAATCGAATTTTTACTTCGCTATTCAATATATAAAAATCGAATTTTTACTTTGCTATTCAATATATAAAAATCAAATTTTGACTTCGCTATTCAATATATAAAAATCGAATTTTGACTTCGCTATTTAATATATAAAAATCGAGTTTTGATTATGCTATTCAATATATAAAAATCCTATTTTGATTATGCTATTCAATATATAAAAATCGAATTTTGACTTCGCTATTCAATATATAAAAATCGAATTTTGATTATGCTATTCAATATATAAAAATCCTATTTTTATAATCACGCTATATGGATAAAATTTTATTTTTACATCGTTATTCTCTATATAAAGACCTCGCCCTTTCAACTATAAAGATTTCTCCTTTTCAAATATAAAGATTTCTCCTTTTCAAATATAAAGATTTTGCCTTTTCAAATATAAAGATTTCTCCTTTTCAAATATAAAGATTTCGCCTTTTCAAATTGAAAGATTTCACCTTTTCAATTATGAAGATTTCTAATTTTCCTATCATGTAAAAATTATATTTTTTTTAATTCTCTACATAAACAAAAATCACATTTTTACATCTTCTATATAATAAAGATTAAATTTTTAATACTTTAAAAATATAAAAATCATATTTTTATTACATTAAAAATATAAAAATCCTATCTTTAACTGAATAAAATCTTTTCTATTTTAAAATCTATGTTATTTACATATAAACACCGATCTAATCTATGTCATTTACACATAAATTAGTTAAACTAAAAATAAATACAAAGAAGAAAACTCACCGTGTTCTTTCAGGGGGGGGCTCACGGTGGTCGGCGCCGCTAGGGGGGCTCGCGGTTTCGATCCTTTTCTCCCTTTTTTTATTTTTTATTTTTCTTTAATCTGAACTGAATGAACGAGGGAAAGGGGGGCCAACGGGTTAAGTGGGAGAGAGAGTGTTTTATTTTATATTTTTAATTATTTAATTTCAAAAAAAGGTTTACTTTTTATTTTGACCTCGAAACGAGGCCCACCGCCTGTCGTCCATAGCGTTTTACCCCCATTCCGAACACAATGGGATATGTATCGCAGGCTGATTCGGTCGTTACGATCAGTTTTCGTCAAAATCAACATATAACTCTATATATTGAATTTGAACGCGCATTTCAATTTACTGGGGTCACATACTAACTCGAAAAATTTCCAGAAAAATATTTTCTGGCTTCGTATTGATGATACGGTCCTAACAAAACTAGTTTCGTCAAATTCTGAGACCGTTGGAAAAATGGCCATTTTCCAGTCGATTAAAATCAACTGAAACTGGTCAAACGCGTTTTCCTTCGCCACGCTCACTTATTAATTCGAAAAATTATGAAATTTGGAATCTAACAATAATTTGACATCACGGATCCAACAAAAGTGGTTTCGTCGAAATCCGAGGTCGTTTGCAAAATGGCTATTTTTAAGGGCCTGAATTCCATAGCGACTATTCAGAATTTTCAACTGGACATATCTTTTGATTCCCGCTATGAAATTTCAATCTTTTGGATTCGTTGGAAAGATATCATAAATTAGATCCTAATGTTTTTGGTTTCGCTAAAATCCGGATTGTTTTGCACCCGGTATGTTCACTTGAAGTTTGAAATCGAATTATCGAACTACCGCGCCATTTTCAATTCTATTTATAATTATATATAATTATTTAAATTCTAACGACGACGCATATAAATATATACGTTCGAATTATATTCAAAATAAATTTCTCGTCGATTTTATTTAAAATAATTCATTTTAAATATTCAAAACTCGCTAAAATTGCCAAAATAAAAATTTTAAACTGGTTAAGAATTTCTGGGTTATTACAATCACCCCCACTTAAAACTTTTCGTCCCCGAAAAGGAACAAAGTCGAAAGTGGTTTGATTAATCAACTCTACGTTCGATCTGGCTTCCATTCTCCAACTTTTCAGTTTCTGAGAATTTTCTAATTTTCAAAAATTTGGCTAACACCCTAAATTTTCGAAAAATTTCGCCATAACCTCCCCTGCACCGGGAGCCACGGGAAAATCCCAAAATTGCCATACAGGCCTTCTGATCTCAAAAAGAAAAAGAAAAGGCCAATCGGCTCATAAAATCATCATCACCCAAACAAAACAGTAAATTATAGTAAACATGTACCTATTTGTCGGGCAAACAAATTTTATTCTCTGCTCTAGCCTCCTTGCTATGACCTGTTCAATGTAAGTATATGTATATGCAAGCAAATACGCCTAATTTTTAATATAATTCAATATTTGACACAATTAGGCATAATGGTTCAAAATTATCAACCAAATAAACAAACAACACAAACATCAATCAATTAGTGAATTAGAGTTTCAAATTCATAAATTTTGATATATATACTGAAAATCTTGTTTTTGATGCCAATTCACAACAATGTATTCTAGCTATATTAGTTTTGGTTCTCACACCAGTCTAATGGAAATATATAGATATCACACCTTTGAAACACGAACATAAATACTGATGATGTCATGACAATTATCAGTACCATCTCCGGGCGACTAGAATGTAATTCTATATCTATCCAATATATTAAAACTTCGAATATACGTTCATGACGCGTATATGCAAAATCTTTATACATTGGATTGTCCAAATTCAATACAAATAAAATATTCAAATACGTGTAAAACGATTTAATTTTTAAAACAAAATTGTTTTCATTTGAAAAATATACTCTTCACACTCGTTCTAGGATACTACTGATCCTATCTCTAACGAGTCATTCTAATTGGATATTGCTAATCCAATATCTGATGAATTCTTTCGTATGGTTCTAATGTGCCTTGTTCTCGAGCTCTGTAAACCAAAGCTCTGATACCAAATGTGACGGCCTGGAATTTCGCTCGATCCGAATCAGTCGTTAAACCGATCTAGACCGTTCGAAACCCCTGATCGTTTGAGAACAGGACAAATCAGAACACAAACAGAAGAACATTTCATTGCTATTACAACAATTCCATCAGATACAAGAATATACAGAGTATAATTGAATAAATTACATTCGATAAATATCAGAGATTACAATAAATTACATAGCAGCGGAAAATAATACAAAGCACAACTGAAGGTGATATACGGATACAGAGCTTTCCGGATATCATTCCAGCTGTAAACCAGGATCCTGTGAATATAAATCTGCAAAACCAAAACTACTAGCTGCCCGTGCGGAAAATAGGGGCACCCAGAGTTTAGGTTATAACAATAAACTCCAGGTCAGTCATGTGACTGGTGTGAGAACTAAAACAGTTATTTAAAACTTTACTTTGAAAGAGAGTAATTCAAGGAACCACGCCGTGTAACACGGAACGGGTTTCCTCCCAAGAATACCAGTGCATAGAATAAACAGCGCAATGCTTTTTCGAAAAATGAAGCTATTATAAGACCCAGGTCCCATCACACAATGCAACGCAAGCCGGAGGATAGGGTTTTCCCTTATAATAGCCAAACATGTTTGGTACGTTTAAAACAAATCATTTGATACTATAATAAGTGTATAGTGTCAAAACAACTTCAATCATAAATATAAATCATAGACGGCATGGGTACCATATATCATGTCGCCATACTAGTTCTACAATTAAAACCGCAATACACGTATTGGAAATTGGATTTCCGTCATGAGTCGAGGCAAGGGGCAAGCTCCTCTCCACTTTCGAGACACTCTAGCAAATGTCTCAGGGCTACGCACTCTGGGCAACCCTGGATCTTCAGGGCCGGTCCTCACTTACGTTAGAGGATTGGCAATTCCTGAACACACGTTTTCCGGTCCTTACAGACCTAAAATCGAGGCGCCTCATCCAACAACCACATAGGTGAAAAGTATATAAATGTCAGGGCTGGTAAGTCACTGACACCACCAAAGCTAGAAAGAAACGTCGTGCTCTCCCTGCAGTCCGTATCCCGTTTTTAACTCATACCGAGGTGTGAGGCTCGCGAATTCACGTTATACACAAAGCTGCCACGTAGGCCGTGCTTTGATCATCAACCACAAGACTTTTCTTTTCAACAGAAGTCTTGATCTATGCAACTCAACGTGCCACACAGGCAATTCATGCCATGCGATTGATATCTATCGATATATAACCCCTAAGCTCGTATGTCTCAGAGAAGGGCGTTAAGCAAGAGAATAAATTCTCCGCCGCCAAACAGATATATATTTAACAGAAATCAATCAACACAGAATAAAATCCAATGTCAGACACACAATCCATTTACAAGTTCGTTCTGGGTCTGAACGAAACCGGAGGCACTTTCCTCGCATACCCATCGATCTCCAAGTACGTCTGGACGACCACTAACTGATTCCCTCATCTTGGGTGTACAGCCCAATCAAGATCATCAGTAATCACCCAAACGATGTGAAGACTTCCGGTCTTCAACCACCGTCTTCATCTTCGACAAATCGTCGAATTGGTTATTCAGAATGGGTATAAACCCGACCTTTCCGAACAAACCGCGCATATTAAAAACAAATGTTACACAAACACAACATATGCCTCATTCCAATTCATTAGTCACTAACCGTAAATTAGTAAGAGAGCAATTCCCCAAATATTAACCCCGAAGGCCGAAACCAACATCAGATCAATACCCAGGAAACCATTCTTCTTAACTAACCTTCAGCTAGTTTCTAAATTTCAATTCTTAGGGAAAGGTTCCCATTAATTTTATCCAAGATAAATTCTTTAAAATTTATCCTTTAATCTTCCTTTGGATGTCATTTCAAACCAAATTATGGTTTTTCCTAAAATAGTCGAGATTAGCGAACCACACCGAAGTAATTATTTATTTTATTTCCCAATCCCAACCTATTCATCCCATGAAGCAAAACTGGTGATACTCCATATCTAACACCACAGTGTTGTCGGTAAAACTAATTACCATTTCACGTTCAAATCTAATTAAAGATTTAACTATCGCTTTGGAGCAAAAACTGGTGATACTCCATTCTCGCTCATTTTCTAAATTTGATAATTTAGATTATAAATTCACATTTCAATCTAATTGCAGATTCGTTAAAACTCCTTTTACTGGGTTAAAGAACTAGTGTTATTTAAAACACAGTTCACGACAAACCCAAGTCACATTTTATTTAAACCCATTTCAAATCCAATTTATTTATTTAAAAATAAATGGGTTTTAATTTTAGTTCAAAACTAGTTCATTTCGATAAAAATCTATTTTTATCTTTTCAAATGTGGAGATTTTCATCCCAAATTTTCTCAAATCATTTCTTATGATTTTACACAAATTATTGGTATTTTTAATAATTTTATCAAGGTCCGTACAGTCGATTTCCAACAACGGCCATCGAACTGCACCTATAGCGACCTTTTTCGAATTTGATTTGGACGTATCTCCAAATCCAACCATTAGATTTCAAATTTCTAATATTCGTTAGAAAGTTCTTTTCGATACAAACCCAACGGTTCCGGTTTTAGGAGGATCCGAAGGTCGGATCTCCCGTAATGTCCATTCGAAGTCAATGGTCGAAATTTACGAATTGCCGCGGCGCGGCGCGTTCTATTCAGGCCATTATATAATATATATAATATATATTTCGTCGATTACTACTTAAAAACGAATTTTATAAATAGTTTTAAATTCGTTTCAAAAACAATTTCAACCTTTATTTCAAATTCAAATCAAAATTGAATTCCCTATTATAAATCCTTTTTACTTTCATTTCTATTTGATTTCAATTCAAATCGATTTTTAGTTCGATTCGAATTCATTTCGTTTTATATTCAATTTAAATTCAATTCGTTTTCTATTCAATTCGAATTCAATTCTTTATCTATTCAATTCGAATTCAAATTGGTTTTCTATTCAATTCAAATCAAATTCGTTTTATATTCAATTCATTTCGAAATCGTTTTATATTCAATTCATTTCGAAATCGTTTTATATTCAATTCATTTCGAAATCGTTTTATATTCAATTCATTTCGAAATCGTTTTATATTCAATTCATTTCGAAATCGTTTTATATTCAATTCATTTCGAAATCGTTTTATATTCAATTCATTTCAAAATCGTTTTATATTCAATTCATTTCGAAATCACTTTTCAATATTCATTTTAAAATGAATAAAATCGATATAAATATCGTTCACGTCAAAATGGCGTCAATCTAATCAACACGGCTTCATATACTTCTATTTTCAAATATTCTATTTCAAATGTTTCTTTTTCAAATATTTCCTATTCAAATATTTCTATTTCAAATATTTTTATTATTAAAATATTTCGTTCAACACATGACTAATCTCAACGGATGAGTACGGTCAACACATGAACCTTTATTTTATAATATCCTTTATTTTCTAAATTGGAATGAGGCCCAGTCAATCACCATATAATATTAATTACATGGATTTTTATACATCACACGTATATAATAGCATTGAAAAATAATCAACCATCAACCAAAGTGCACTACACTGTATAAGCATCAAATATAGATATCTAACGCTTATAACAGCCTGTCAATCAATCGATCGACATATTTAATCAATCAGGATGAGTGAACTTCAAATTTCATCCCAACACCCGTGTGGGGTTTCAAACAATCAAACACAGATTTTATTTGTGCAGTTGGGCGATGTGTAAAATTTATCGTCCCAATCAATGTCCTTCAAATAGGTGTACATAAACAAACCGTCCGGTTTGTAAATGAATATTTTATTCACTTCTACGTTAAAAATTATATTTTTAACGATAAAATATTTTATTTCAACACATGAATTTCTATTCAGTTTATTTACACAATAAAAATGATATTTTTATTTTTCTAACATATTTTAGAAAATTTCGGCGGCGTAACGGCACGATACTAGAAACGGGACAAGGCCTAGCCTTATCCCCGGTCTAGTGAAGGCCCACGCCATTCACACATCAATCGAATCCATTCATTTCACCAAACAATTCAATTCAAACCAAATAGTCTAACTAACTACACAACCAAACAATTTAACAAACAAGCCATCCATGGTCTGTGGATGACGGGTGTCGGGTGCTACTAAACACCGTCTGCATCCTAGTATAAATATATAACTAGAAAATGAAATTGAAAAGTGAGAAATTCTCACAAATAGCTATTCCAACTTCACGACACTTCTTCTATAGAAATCTTCATCGTTCTCGCCTTTTTGTCACCTTCGTTGCCCGTATTCACTACATACATAAAAATCGAATTTTCACTTTGCTATTCAATATATAAAAATCGAATTTTTACTTCGCTATTCAATATATAAAAATCGAATTTTGACTTCGCTATTCAATATATAAAAATCGAATTTTGACTTCGCTATTTAATATATAAAAATCGAGTTTTGATTATGCTATTCAATATATAAAAATCCTATTTTGATTATGCTATTCAATATATAAAAATTGAATTTTGACTTCGCTATTCAATATATAAAAATCGAATTTTGATTATGCTATTCAATATATAAAAATCGAATTTTGATTATGCTATTCAATATATAAAAATCGAATTTTTACTTCGCTATTTAATATATAAAAATCGAGTTTTCACTTCGCTATTCAATATATAAAAATCCTATTTTTATAATCACGCTATATAGATAAAATTTTATTTTACATCGTTATTCTCTATATAAAGACCTCGCCCTTTCAACTATAAAGACTTCTCCTTTTCAAATATAAAGATTTCTCCTTTTCAAATATAAAGATTTCTCCTTTTCAAATATAAAGATTTCGCCTTTTCAAATATAAAGATTTCTCCTTTTCAAATATAAAGATTTCGCCTTTTCAAATTGAAAGATTTCACCTTTTCAATTATGAAGTTTTCTAATACTCCTATCATGTAAAAAAATTATTTTTTTAATTCTCTACATAAACAAAAATCACATTTTTACATCTTCTATATAATAAAGATTATATTTTTAATACTTTAAAAATATAAAAATCATATTTTTATTACTTTAAAAATATAAAAATCCTATCTTTTACTGAATAAAATCTTTTCTATTTTAAAATCTATGTTATTTACATATAAACACCGATCTAATCTATGTCATTTACACATAAATTAGTTAAACTAAAAATAAATACAAAGAAGAAAACTCACCGTGTTCTTTCAGGGGGGGTTGGACTGCTGTGGAGAGGGGGGGGGTCGATCGCGAGCGCATAGGGTAGGGGGGGTCTTCGATCTGACGAGGGGGGGCTCTTCGCGTCGGTCGGAGGCTGTCTTCGATGGAAGTGGGGGCTCTTGGTGGTCGGTGCCGCTGGGGGGGCTCGCGGTGGTCGGCGCCGCTGGGGGGGGGGAGGGGGGGCTCGCGGTTTCGATCCTTTTCTCCCTTTTTTTTCTTTAATCTGAACTGAATGAACGAGGGAAAGGGGGGCCAACGGGTTAAGGGGGAGAGAGAGTGTTTTATTTTATATTTTTAATTATTTAATTTCAAAAAAAGGTTGACTTTTTATTTCGACCTCGAAACGAGGCCCACCGCCTGTCGTCCATAGCATTTTACCCCCATTCCGAACACAATGGGATATGTATCGCAGGCTGATTCGGTCGTTACGATCAGTTTTCGTCAAAATCAACATATAACTCTATATATTGAATTTGAACGCGCATTTCAATTTACTGGGGTCACATACTAACTCGAAAAATTTCCAAAAAAATATTTTCTGGCTTCGTATTGACGATACGGTCCTAACAAAACTAGTTTCGTCAAATTCTGAGACCGTTGGAAAAATGGCCATTTTCCAGTCGATTAAAATCAACTAAAACTGGTCAAACGTGTTTTCCTTCTCCACGCTCACATATTAATTCAAAAAATTATGAAATTTGGAATCTAACAATAATTTGACATCACGGATCCAACAAAAGTGGTTTCGTCGAAATCCGAGGTCGTTTGCAAAATGGCTATTTTTAAGGGCCTGAATTCCATAGCGACTATTCAGAATTTTCAACTAGACATATCTTTTGATTCCCGCTACGAAATTTCAATCTTTCGGATTCGTTGGAAAGATATCATAAATTAGATCCTAATATTTTTGGTTTCGCTAAAATCCGGATTGTTTTGCACCCGGTATGTTCACTTGAAGTTTGAAATCGAATTATCGAACTACCGCGCCATTTTCAATTCTATTTATAATTATATATAATTATTTAAATTCTAACGACAACGCGTATAAATATATATGTTCGAATTATATTCAAAATAAATTTCTCGTCGATTTTATTTAAAATAATTCATTTTAAATATTCAAAATTCGCTAAAATTGCCAAAATAAAAATTTTAAACTAGTTCAGAATTTCCGGGTTATTACATAAATTGTATGGAAAGATAGTGATGGTGATGACTTTATGGTTTCTTGCTTATGTTATTCAGAAGAAAAATAACAGATTGAGCTATGTTATCCAAAAATAGTCTACATTGTCTTTGTTTGTATACCGTTATATGTTTAAGGCTTAAATTTTAGTTATATACATGATCATGAATTATTATTTTACTCATACTTATAATTATTTAATTACGTTAAAGAAAAATCGTAATACAATCTAATTATATTGCAAACTATTATCTTTGTTGTGCACTATGCAATTAGATAACCATTTTATTAGTAGGCTGAAATAAAATTTCTGTTCAAACTACTTAGTTTACTATCTATATTTTTTGCTAAGTAGATACGACCATCTACCCATGTTTGTGGAGAAGATATCAACTTATTTACTAGAAAAACTGAAATACGTTAGTTTGCAAACAAAAAACAGCGGATTAGACATAGACAGTGACATGGAAAAGTACTAAACTTGACAATGTAAAAGAAAAACTGGAAACTGTCAAGGTACTTTCAACTTACCATCTCTTTAGCCTTGATTTTTCTTACAATTTCACTAGAATTTAACTAAAAATAATGATAAGAGCTGGTTAAACTTAATTTATGGGCATTTCTGTGAAATTAAACATAGTTTTCAAACTTTGACAAATTGTTCTATATTTTACTTCTGAACTGATTTAGAATCTGCAACTGGTTGATTAACGTACTCAATTTTTATTCAGTAACGTACCATGTTACGTTTCACTTCCAGTATCACATATTTTAAGTCAATAGTGTAATAGAAGATGATCTTGATATAGACAATTGCCATGTTAAAAATGTGGCAGCTGCTAACATATCAATAATTTAAGCTTTGTTTCAACCATGCGTATTTTATTGTCCTATTACATTGTTAACTGATTATTTCAGTTCGCAGTCTTTTTATATTAGTTCGTAGTCTTTTTATATTAGTTCGCAGTCTACTCTCTTTGACGCCAGTTGCCTGTGTACATAGTTGCGAATTATTGATGGAGCTTCAATGTTTGCATACACAATATATTTATTTGATGAAACTTCATGTTTATGATATAACTGTCTCATATATTAGTATACTTTTTCAGTGAATAACAATTAATGTATGTAATTGCAACTACATATTCTGATTAAAAATTGGATGCATGTTATCCTGATAAACGTCAATGTCAACTGTTTCGGGGATGATAGTGAGTGAAAGATGCATAGCATAGTATGATGAGTATATGCAAAGGAGAATGGAGCAAGTGAAGGAAAATGCAATGGGGGCCTTTTACAAGACTTAAGTGCGTGTGTATCAGCGCAGGTGAAAATTATTTATTAGTGTATGAATTTTTGCTGAGACAGTTGATTTTTTTTTAGGTGTATGCGTAATATGTTATGGATAAATTTGGCAATAACTAATGTAGGCAAACATGCTAATTTTTCTTATCTATTATCTATTACTTGAACAATAAAACAGGAACTCATCTCTGTTGTTGCTTACAGTCTACCAGCCCAGTATTTTAAAATAGGGAACAACGACCGTGTTCATTTTTTATTTTAAATGTAACAAGCACTTAAAGCCACGTTTTCCCCAAATCTTCAACTACCAAATCATCGCCACATTTGTTTACCCCTATTTAGCCCCAACTTCTCCTCTTTCGATTTTTCCTACTTCTCCACAATAAACCTCTTCAGCAACACTGAACTAAACGATGATCTTCAAAGTTACAAATTATCGAAACTATCCTCTTGATGTTGATATCTATTAATGGTGATTCGCTCAACATTGTAACACCCCACACCCGCTAAGGTCACTCACTAAGGGAATGCCTTAACTTTGGTGGAGTATTTTAAGTGAATATAGAACAGAAAAATTACAACAAGACAGATATAAGTAATACTTGAAATTTAAAACATCATTTCATTGCAGCAGAAGGTAAACATGTTTGGTTACATATCAAAAACCAACAAGAGTCAAGTACAAAATATCCATCTCGGTAAAAACATAAGTACATAATCCCACTGCATACTAATAGCCATAATAGAAAAGATAAGCTGGGCTTTACATCAACGGTCCAAGCTCCAAAAGATAGATAAAGCAATCTGATCAAAGCCCACTAGTGCTAGGCCCAACCTGAGGACCTGAGGGGGGGAAAAGATAAAAACAACGGGGTCAGACATAAGTCTGAGCGAGTCCTATACTTTAACAATACAATCATTAAAGTAATTAGGGTATGATATAAACTTGGTACGGTAACGACTGGGGATAAATGACTACACTAAGCAGCCAACTAGACATAGGAAGAACCAAGATAACGGTAAAGACGCATCTACCCACCCAAGGATAATTACTAAACTGCACCACACCAGTCATTCCTAACTTAAAGGTTGATCCCACCCAAGGACTTAGAAAATTTAACTAGTAGTTTCGTGTACCCCTAGCTGACCACATAGGTGCCGTCTGCCCCTATCTCCACTAGGTGTACCCACTACTCCCCAAGCGATCGGCTCCCTAATGTAGATATCCGTGCTGGTACCACAGTGGGGTGTATCATTCCCCAAAGTGGCAACCCGATACCAACACCGATGCACGGCTTATACCTACATGATGCAACAACGTCTTACCTACCAGCCCGGGTCCACACACGCATATGAAACCCGTTGGACTTGCGTTGCCACCGCTAACCCGTTTTGGCCTCTTATAGTCAAGCCCAGTATGCGTGTCCCGTCCTCGACATGGGTCGAGCCCACAAAGATACATATGGGTTACTGGTTGAAATGGGCCCCCACAAGCTACCCACCTAAGCTTGTCCCTTTTCTAGTGCATCCCACTTAACCCTTTAATCATGTTTAATTACATGTTTCCACTTGGTTAAGTATTCTAATCGTATTTTCTATTGCCACCCAAGGCAACCACTAGATTTCCACATGCCACCCAAGGCACCCACTTAACCCCTCATGCCCCACTACATGCTTATCTGGTTAAGTGTTTCTTAATTGATTAAGACCGTAACCTTTGTAAAGACCTCTCACATTAGATTGTCTTTTATGGCAGCTGGATTTGCCGTTCGGGTCTGGGCAGCCTTACGCCATAACAGAGTCTAACCTCGTGTCCTTACACTTGTCACGTATTTAGTTTATGCCTAAGACCTCTCACATTGGGCTAATCATTTGTAGCCGCTGGATTTGCCGGTCGGGTCCGGGCAGTCTTATGCTACAAAAGGGTCCAACCTCGTGTCTTAGTCGATTAATTACACCTAATTAATCACCCCCATATTTTGAATTAATTTTCCCTAATTAATTCCAATTTAATGATGTACATAATTGACTCAATTATGTTCATCCACTTATGGTATGCAACATCATACCAATTTCACTACAATTTTGTTAACATGAATATTAACCCCATCGTTCCCCACGTAATACGCTAACATGACATACTTAAAAGGGAAGATTCATCACAAACACAATGGGTTCAACTTAGCATAACATTAGCATCAACATGGGTTTTAAAGGTGTCAACTTGCATATATGACCATAGCATCAAACTCAACTAGCATAAATAATCAACCCAAACTTGCATGAATCACATATGTCATAAAGAGGGTAACTTGCATAGATGTTCATGTCATAGACCTATCATAAAGGGATAAACTTGCATACATGTCATAGGTCTAAAAAGGGATAAACTTGCATATGTTACTCATATCATAAAAAGGGGTAAACATGCATATATATGCATGACATACAAAGGGGGTAAACTTGCATATGTATGCATATCATACAAAGGTGAAACTTGCACATGTTACTTGCATATAATCAAACACCAAACTTGCATAACATGTCATATATGAACTTGCATATAATCAAACACCAAACTTGCATAACATGTCATATATGAACTTGCATATAATCAAACACCAAACTTGCATAACATGTCATATATGAACTTGCATATAATCAAACACCAAACTTGCATAACATGGTGTCATAATGGATCAATGTTTATCATAGTGATTTGCATAACTAGCATCATGAACATATAGCATAAAACTTGCATAACTAGCATCATGGATATATAGCATAAAACTTGCATAACTAACATCATGAGCACATAGCATATGACAACATAACTTGCATTGATCCACATTCATAACCATAACCTCATTACATCCTATCATAGTTAGTTTAGCAATTGCTTGCTAAAGGCATAGAAACTCACAACTTGTTGATTAGCAATTCTATGAAGAAGATTTAGTTGCTAGAGTTGATTAGAAGTTGATTTGAGGAGCTATCTTCCTCTCTAATTTGTGGAGGCTCCTTCTAAGTTGCATTTTGACGGCATGATGACGTTGTATCTATTATTAGTATGGATTAGGCTAGTCTTAGGGTGTATTTATAGATTTAAGATGTAGTTTAGGCCCTTAGATTAACCCTAGATTAGTTTAGAGCCATCAGATCTCGTCACAAGCCCCAAAACACAGCCCAAACCCCCTTCAGACTGCACCCAGGCCAACCTGGCCGAGCACCCAGGTCGACACCCGTGTCGACGGGGCAGTCGACATGGGTTGGGGCGGTGTCGACTGAGCAGTCGACACCCATGTCGACTTGGCCTGCGCGGGAATTTTCCCGCCTTCCCCGTGTGTTGAATTTCGAATTTGGCTTTAGTTTTAAACTGTTTTTAAACTTGAATTTTCTAAAAACTTACATGGTCCATAACTGGGTCATACGGACTCCAATTTACAAAAACTCGGACTCTATTTCGCATATTTTTCCGAGACGAACGCAATGGCATAGCCCGTTTCCCCTGATTCAGATCTTAAAATTTAATTCTGCCCTGATTTATATTATAACAAGTTATTCAACATACGGGGTGTTACATTCTCCCCTACTTAAAGGATTTCGTCCCCGAAATCTCTAAGTCAAGAAGAACGTATCCTACCAACCAAACAACCATCTACTAAACCATCAAACATTGGCATCCATTGTCCTTAAAGTTTCTAATGCTGTATGAACATATGCAAAAAGTGTGTGTACATGTTCCCTGTCTAATGCAAAATCAGGCGGTCTACTGATTCAGTTGACCTCCTTAATGCAAACCATGATAGTGCCATGCATCCAATATGTATGCGAAAGAACCCTATCGACACATACTATCTCTACATGTGTGCACAACCATACACCAAAATGCATCATCCATATGATAACACAACCATTATACATCCATTAATATAGCTACCTACACACAATTATATGCAATATGCAATATGAAGTGACTGAGCCGATCTAGTGTCTAAAGTGTGTGTATATGCATCCACGAGCAACCATTAGCAAACACTTGCATCCACATGCATCCATCAAGCATAACATGTTTCAAACACATGTTTCAACCATAGGTTTACCCTATATAAAGGTCAAAGGTACTAATGAGAGGACATACTAAAGATAAGATAAGTACTAGACAAACGATAAAGGAGAAGTTAAAAGACATACCCTCAAAAAGAAATGGGTACAGTGAACGCATCTTCACTTCTGTCTCCCAAGTAGCGTTGCTCTCCTCATCTCCCCATTGCACTTTGACTAGTTGAACCTCTCTGTTTCTCAACTTCCTAATCTCTGACCCAAGGATGCGAGTAGGAGCTCGTCGAATCGTCGCATCACGCTCTACCTCCACTTCTCTAAGCAAGCTCGGCTCTACCACCTCTGCGGTCTCATGTAGGCACTTCCTCAAATGTGACACATGGAATACGTCATGTACACCACTAAGTCTCTCGGGTAAATCCACTCTATACGCCATCTGTCCAATCCTTTCCTTAATAGGAAATGGTCCTACAAACCTTGGTGCTAACTTTCCAACGGACCCAAAGCGAACAACATTCCGTAATGGAGATACTTTAACAAAGACCATGTCCCCAACATCAAACTCAAGATCCGTCCTCCTCTTATCCGCGTAAGATTTCTGCCTATCTTGCGCTGCTTTCATCCTTCTTCGAACCAAATCAATCTTTTCCGAAGTCTCTCTAACCATATCAGGCCCAAGCAAGATCTTATCCGTAGACTCCCACCAACATGTAGGTGATCGACAAGGCCTTCCATAAAGAGCTTCGAAAGGAGCCATGCCAATACTAGACTGAAAGCTGTTATTATACGCGAACTCCACCAATGGAAGATGCTCTTCCCATGTACCTCCAAAATCTAAGATACATAGCCTCAAAAGGTCTTCAAGAATACAGTTCACCCTCTCGGTCTGGCCGTCCGTCCGAGGATGATATGCGGTGCTCAAACACAACTGAGTCCCTACCGCCTCTTGCAAACTCTTCCAAAACTCGCTAGTGAAGATAGGATCTCGATCGCTCACTATGCTAGAAGGTACACCATGCAACCGAACTATATCTCGAAGGTAAACTGAAGCTAGCCATGGAGCAGTCCTCTTACTCTTCACGGGTATGGAATGGGCGCTCTTAGTAAGTCTGTCTACCACAACCCAAATTCCCGTATTACCCTTCCTCGATCTCGGTAACCCATCAATAAAATCCATCGAGATGCTATCCCACTTCCATTGCGGAACTTCCAGTGGGTGAAGCAACCCACCGGGTTTCTTTTGCTCCGCTTTCACTTGTTGGCACACCAAGCATCTGGCGACATACTCGGCCACATCTTTCTTCATACCGGCCCAAAAGAAAACTCGCTTCATGTCTTGGTACATCTTGTCCCCACCGGGATGAATGGTCATCTTCGAACGATGTGCATCATCAAGAACAGCCTTCTTCAAACCCTCGTCTCGCGGTACACAAAGTCTACCGTCTCTACGCAACCACCTCTTATCATCTAGGGTGTACCTACTCAAATGGCTGGACGACTCCCCCCTTATGAGCCTCTCTACCAACTCAACCAACTGTGGGTCGTCCCGCTGTGCCTCGCCAATCCGTCTCAAAAGAGTAGGTCTGACCTCTAAGGATGCTAGCAAACCGGGTACAAAGTCAACGGAAGGTCTGAAGTCAAACATCGAGATAAATTCCAAGCTTCGTTGTAACACCCCACCTCCGCCAGGGTAACTCTTGCAAGCACTCTGACTTTGGAGGGGCGTTTGAATCAGGTAAACATGCATAATGATATATCAAGGCAGAACAAGAACATATGTATATATGTAAACAGAGTAAATAACATAGATAAAACAGCGGAAGATTTTAAACCATTTCAAAACAAGTCTGGTACAACATAATATCAACTTTCCAAATAAACAAGTCTAGATAAAACAACATCATCTGAAAACTGAAATACATAAGTGCTATCCCCAAAATAAATGATAACCATAGCTAGCTTCATGTCAAGACTGTACATGAGCTAATCCCACAAGCAAGCGATCAGAAATCCAGCTAAGCTCCAATATTCCCTCCCTGAGAACCTGGGGGGGGGGGGAACGGAAGAAAAGAGGCGAAAGAAAACAGGTCAGTCAAAAAGACTGAGTAAGCCCTACTACAATCAATGTAAACTGATAAAGTTAACTGGCATGAGCAGCAGGGATGAACATAAGGATAACAACATACTAGCATGATGATTAATTAACAAGGTAGATAAAGGTGTCATCGCATAATCAGGTTTAAGGTTTTGCACCACAGGTGTATCAGCATTCTAACATGTCATGTATAATCAAGAATTTATCCCTTGGCCTAAACTTGGCCCAGTATCAGGTGTTTGACTCAAATCAAGATCCAACTTCTTGGTACCAATCCTAGTATAACAGGATTAGGTGTTACCCCAATGTTCACATCGAAACAGGACGGAACAGAATGGTCCATACAGAAATAGAACTTGGGAAAAATGGTCTCTTACCATCCCAACAGATAAAGTACAGAAACGGAATGCTAACAATAATGGGCCTTAACCACCCTAACAGATAAAGTACAGAAATGGAATACTAACTATAATGGGCCTTTACCACCCTAACAGAACGGTACCACGCAGAAACAGACGGGTGTTGCCACCCAACAGAACAGACGGTACCAACAGAATCAGACAGAACTAAGTGTACCCTAAATCCTACCCAAGCGATCGGCTCCCTAATACATAAATACCCTGTGTCGGCCCCACGATAGGGTGTATCACCCCCTAAAGTGGCAACCAATTGGCACAGGCATATTTATAGATGTCACGGCGTCTTACATCCTCAGAGGCAGACCGGGATCCATGCACGCACATGACCCGGTTGGAACGCACCATCAACACCCATCGCCATTATCAGAATGAACCACTTATAATTAGTTCAGTAAGCGTGCCCGGACCCTACCTACAGTTGGGTCAAAGTTTTGATACCAGAAAGGGTTACTGACTAATATGGGTCCCAAACAACAGATGACACAAGTATTCCCCCTTGTGTCCCCAGACTATCAGATTCAGATTAACTTATTAACAGAGTTCAGACATACAAAGTTCAGACGATTAGTTTTCAGACTAACGGATCAGATAACAGATTTACAAACCTGCCTAACTTAGTGTGGGTCCTACAGATCCGCAAAGCAGGTTCGTTTAACTTATCAATCAAGTTAGTTTATCCAGACCAGGTATCAAATCGGTTCTCAGCCTTATCAAATTACTGAGTTGGATTGGTATAGTTCAACTTAACCCCGTGAAATTACCGAGTTCAGATTGGTTAAGTGTAGGTTAACTCAACCCCGTTAATCTACCAAGCCCAAATTGGTTAAGTATTAAATGGACCATGACTTAACCCTAATCATGAGGCATTAATTAATTAATGCGCCTTAACCTCTCACATTAGACTTTGTTGTGGTTACTAGTTAGGCCGGGCGGGTCCGGGTAGCTTTACACCACAACTTGGTCTAACCTCGGGTCCAAGGTACAACATGACCAACTTCTCACATTGGGTCCTATCGTTTGTAGCAACTAGTTAGGCCGGTCGGTTCCGGGTAGGTTTACGCTACAAACTCAACCCAACCTCGAGTTGGCCACACCTATCTTTTCTAAGTGTCATGTCCATCATGTTTCCAAAACATGTTACAAATTTTCAAGCAATTGGGTAGACCTAACTTAATAGGTAAATTCCCAATGGGTAGACCTAACTTAATAGGTAAATTCCCAAGCTTATGTTTTTATGTCTTTTAAGTTTACCCAACCCCAAACGCAATCCCATCGCTTACATATCGCAATAGCGCATAAAGGATAGAAAGAGGGAACTTGGCATAATCATGACATAAAAATGTTAAAGCCACAAGTTCAACATGGTGGCATATGAAAGGTTCATGTGTTCATACACTTGCATATTACATTTTTAGGCCCAAAAAGCATGCATAAAACCAAACTTGGCATATTCATGATACATGGTGCTAAATGACATGTAAGAATGGCCACAAGTTCGCATTTAGCCTCACATGCAAGTTATCATAAGTGATATGATAACTTACATGTTGCCAAAATGCAACCTTTGGCATAAAGCTTGAAGCTTTATGTTCACATACTCAAAATAAGCTTGCATAACATGATAACATGAACCATATGACCATCCCCAAACTTGCATAACATACTTGCATATCATATGACACTTGCATAACAAACTTGCATAATAAAACTTGCATAATATATGACAACTTGCATATCAAACTTGCATAAACAAACTTGCATAACATATGACAACTTGCATATCATACTTGCATAAACAAACTTGCATAACATATGACAACTTGCATATCATACTTGCATAAACAAACTTGCATAACATATGATAACTTGCATATCATACATTTAACTTTAGAGTTTAAGTATGAAAGGAATAGGGCTTACAATGCTTATGCGGACTCAAATGAGTATAGCAAATGTAAGAAAACCCTTATGCAACCAATTAAACCCCAAAATGCAAGCAAAATAGATCAAAACTCTCTCTTTATGATGCAAAGATAGAAACTTGACTTGAATGCAAGCTAATGATGATCATACAAGTCTAAAAACACTTGTATGCATGGAAAATCTCATAAGAATTTGTTTAGGAATTTATGAAGAGAGTGGAGGCCATGAGAGGATTGATTTTGCCATAGTTTAGTTGCTAGAATGAATAATGATGATTTAGAGTAGGTTAGGGTCTTATTTATAGATTAGGCAAGTGTTTTAGGCCATAGGATTAACCCTAGATTCAATCCAATCCATCAAAGCATGTCTTGGGGAAGAAGTCAAGTGTAGGAACCATCTAGGGCCTTTAGATTAAAGATGGACCATGAGAACCATTCAAATGCAAAATCTGCATTTGAGCGAATCGGCCCACGGGTTGACAGCCAAACACCCTGGATTAACCCCTAGTCGACCCAGCGGGCTTGGGTCGACCTCAAAAATCGGCCGGTTCGGTTATTCCCCTCTCCCAATTCGCTGTTTTGAACATTTTTGCATATTTATTTATTAAATTTTCAATTATATATATATATATATACATATATATCAATATATATATATTTCTCTGCGCAACCCATTTCACTTAATTAAGTATACTTTAATTAGGGAATTTTTCATGAAACTTCGCGAGGCCATATCTTGGTCATACGGACTCCGATTTTCGAAAACTCGGACTCTATTTCGCGTATTTTTCCGAAATGAACGCAATGGCATAGCCCGTTTCCCTTGATTCAGATTTTACAGTTTAATTCTGCCTCCATTTATGTTATAACATGTTATTCAAAAATACGGGTTGTTACATTCCTCCCTCCTTAAAGGATTTCGTCCCCGAAATCTCCAAGTTAGGAAGAACGTATCCTACCATCCAATCATCCATCTACTCAAAACATCACCCACGAGCAATCATTGTCCTTACAAGATTCTAATGCGGTATGAACATATGCAAAAGGTGTGTGTATATGTTCTTATCTAATGCAAAGACCATCAATGCAAAGTATGTCAGTGAAATGAATCCATTATGTATGCAAATAGTCCTAATCATATAATACTATATGTGTGCACAAACATTCATCCATATGCAACATCCATGTGCCGCATTAACCATCTTGCAACCATAAGAATTGAAAATATACACACGTCCATATGCAATATGAGAGTGTATTTCAAGCCGATCTAGTGCCTAGTGTGTGTTTATGCATCCACGAGCAACCACTAGCAACCACTTGCATCCACTTGCAACCATCAAACATAACATGTCTCAAACACATGTTTACATCCATAGGATTCCTATCTTAACAAGACACAGTCGAGTGATGGAAGCGAGTACAGATAAAACAAAAACTTGGTACATATACTTACAGACTACTAGTACAGATCAGATTTTCCCCAAATGATTCTTAGGAAACTAAGCATGGTAGAAACCCAGAATGTATTCGTCATAGTCACCCTCATGCCCAACACAGATACTCTCAAATCCCAATTTATCACAAACAGATGAGTTATAACTCTCAGGGAGTTTGAGACTATTACCAGATCAGAAGCAAGACTAGCATTAAAGTACTGAGTTTCCATTTCAGAATCAAAATACCAGAAAAAGAGTTTCAAACTGAAAATTAGACAAGGAAAATTAAACATCCTACAGACAAATTATTCTAGCCCTAATCTATTCACCCGCCATGCGAGTATTCACCGTTCCTTCCGATGTAGTCCCTTTCTTCTTCGGGCAGTCCCTAGTGAAGTGTCCCATCTCTCCACAGTTAAAGCAAGTGCCCTTCCTCTTTCTGCAATCCTTGTTTAGATGGGTTGAGCTTCCACAAGTAAAGCACTTCTTTTCCTTCTTATCTTCAGACTTCTCCTCCTTCTTTTGCATTTCCTTTTTGGGCCCCGTTTTCTTGTTTTGAGACTCATTCACCTTGACCTCCTTCTTTGCACTCTTGTTCTCTTCATGGAGTAGGGCCATATCTACCAAACTCTCAAACGTGGCCCCCATGGGCACATGAGACATAGCTAACTCCTGTAACGGCTCATTCAATCCTCTAGCAAAACGAAGAGCCTTCTTCTGAGTAGTACTCACCATATCCAAGCCAAAACGAGCTAACTGATTGAACTTGTTCACATATTCTTTAACAGACATGTCTCCTTGCTTCAAAGCAATAAACCTTTCCATTTGCAAGTTCTCTTCAGTAGAAGACATAAACTTAAGCCCGAATCTTGTCCTGAAATCGACCCATGTCTCAACGGGCCTAGTCGCGGTGGTGATCTCCCACCAATAAGCGGCTTCATCCTTCATAAGCCAAACCGCCAACAAGATCTTTCTCTGATCATCTAATCCAAAGATAGCGAATAAATCCTCGGTCTCTTTCAACCAATTTCTGGCCTCTACAAAGGTCTCAGTGCCTTGAAAGTTCTTGCCACCCATTGCTTTGAAATCCTTGCAAGTCTTTGCGAAGTCAGCCTGAGGATGCTGAGGGGGAGGAGGAACCTCAGCGACAGGAGGAGGAGGAACATTAGCGACAGGAGGAGGAATATTAACTACTGGAGGAGGAGGAGGAGGGACATCTGCGGGGCCGGCTTCGGTCGCCCTAGCCTCCAAAAGTCTCCTATACCAAACAGGTACGTGTACTCCCTCCGGAATAGCAAGGTTATCGGCCATACTGAAAACGAAGAAAAAGACAGATTCAGAATAGAGAAAAACGAAGGGATTTTTGCTAATGGCTTTTTGGGGAATAGCCTTCAAAATAAACTAGACTTTTCTTTGGAAAATAATTTATACTTGGTTTTGAAAATAGGTTTCTAAAAGTTTTCTAAAAACCTTTTTGTTCCTTCTCGTAAACCATATGCTCTGATACCAAATGTAACACCCCACCTCCGCCAGGGTAACTCTTGCAAGCACTCTGACTTTGGAGGGGCGTTTGAATCAGGTAAACATGCATAATGATATATCAAGGCAGAACAAGAACATATGTATATATGTAAACATAGTAAATAACATAGATAAAACAGCGGAAGATTTTAAACCATTTCAAAACAAGTCTGGTACAACATAATATCAACTTTCCAAATAAACAAGTCTAGATAAAACAACATCATCTGAAAACTGAAATACATAAGTGCTATCCCCAAAATAAATGATAACCATAGCTAGCTTCATGTCAAGACTGTACATGAGCTAATCCCACAAGCAAGCGATCAGAAATCCAGCTAAGCTCCAATATTCCCTCCCTGAGAACCTGGGGGGGGGGGGGGGGGGAACGGAAGAAAAGAGGCGAAAGAAAACAGGTCAGTCAAAAAGACTGAGTAAGCCCTACTACAATCAATGTAAACTGATAAAGTTAACTGGCATGAGCAGCAGGGATGAACATAAGGATAACAACATACTAGCATGATGATTAATTAACAAGGTAGATAAAGGTGTCATCGCATAATCAGGTTTAAGGTTTTGCACCACAGGTGTATCAGCATTCTAACATGTCATGTATAATCAAGAATTTATCCCTTGGCCTAAACTTGGCCCAGTATCAGGTGTTTGACTCAAATCAAGATCCAACTTCTTGGTACCAATCCTAGTATAACAGGATTAGGTGTTACCCCAATGTTCACATCGAAACAGGACGGAACAGAATGGTCCATACAGAAATAGAACTTGGGAAAAATGGTCTCTTACCATCCCAACAGATAAAGTACAGAAACGGAATGCTAACAATAATGGGCCTTAACCACCCTAACAGATAAAGTACAGAAATGGAATACTAACTATAATGGGCCTTTACCACCCTAACAGAACGGTACCACGCAGAAACAGACGGGTGTTGCCACCCAACAGAACAGACGGTACCAACAGAATCAGACAGAACTAAGTGTACCCTAAATCCTACCCAAGCGATCGGCTCCCTAATACATAAATACCCTGTGTCGGCCCCACGATAGGGTGTATCACCCCCTAAAGTGGCAACCAATTGGCACAGGCATATTTATAGATGTCACGGCGTCTTACATCCTCAGAGGCAGACCGGGATCCATGCACGCACATGACCCGGTTGGAACGCACCATCAACACCCATCGCCATTATCAGAATGAACCACTTATAATTAGTTCAGTAAGCGTGCCCGGACCCTACCTACAGTTGGGTCAAAGTTTTGATACCAGAAAGGGTTACTGACTAATATGGGTCCCAAACAACAGATGACACAAGTATTCCCCCTTGTGTCCCCAGACTATCAGATTCAGATTAACTTATTAACAGAGTTCAGACATACAAAGTTCAGACGATTAGTTTTCAGACTAACGGATCAGATAACAGATTTACAAACCTGCCTAACTTAGTGTGGGTCCTACAGATCCGCAAAGCAGGTTCGTTTAACTTATCAATCAAGTTAGTTTATCTAGACCAGGTATCAAATCGGTTCTCAGCCTTATCAAATTACTGAGTTGGATTGGTATAGTTCAACTTAACCCCGTGAAATTACCGAGTTCAGATTGGTTAAGTGTAGGTTAACTCAACCCCGTTAATCTACCAAGCCCAAATTGATTAAGTATTAAATGGACCATGACTTAACCCTAATCATGAGGCATTAATTAATTAATGCGCCTTAACCTCTCACATTAGACTTTGTTGTGGTTACTAGTTAGGCCGGGCGGGTCCGGGTAGCTTTACACCACAACTTGGTCTAACCTCGGGTCCAAGGTACAACATGACCAACTTCTCACATTGGGTCCTATCGTTTGTAGCAACTCGTTAGGCCGGTCGGTTCCGGGTAGGTTTACGCTACAAACTCAACCCAACCTCGAGTTGGCCACACCTATCTTTTCTAAGTGTCATGTCCATCATGTTTCCAAAACATGTTACAAATTTTCAAGCAATTGGGTAGACCTAACTTAATAGGTAAATTCCCAATGGGTAGACCTAACTTAATAGGTAAATTCCCAAGCTTATGTTTTTATGTCTTTTAAGTTTACCCAACCCCAAACGCAATCCCATCGCTTACATATCGCAATAGCGCATAAAGGATAGAAAGAGGGAACTTGGCATAATCATGACATAAAAATGTTAAAGCCACAAGTTCAACATGGTGGCATATGAAAGGTTCATGTGTTCATACACTTGCATATTACATTTTTAGGCCCAAAAAGCATGCATAAAACCAAACTTGGCATATTCATGATACATGGTGCTAAATGACATGTAAGAATGGCCACAAGTTCGCATTTAGCCTCACATGCAAGTTATCATAAGTGATATGATAACTTACATGTTGCCAAAATGCAACCTTTGGCATAAAGCTTGAAGCTTTATGTTCACATACTCAAAATAAGCTTGCATAACATGATAACATGAACCATATGACCATCCCCAAACTTGCATAACATACTTGCATATCATATGACACTTGCATAACAAACTTGCATAATAAAACTTGCATAATATATGACAACTTGCATATCAAACTTGCATAAACAAACTTGCATAACATATGACAACTTGCATATCATACTTGCATAAACAAACTTGCATAACATATGACAACTTGCATATCATACTTGCATAAACAAACTTGCATAACATATGATAACTTGCATATCATACATTTAACTTTAGAGTTTAAGTATGAAAGGAATAGGGCTTACAATGCTTATGCGGACTCAAATGAGTATAGCAAATGTAAGAAAACCCTTATGCAACCAATTAAACCCCAAAATGCAAGCAAAATAGATCAAAACTCTCTCTTTATGATGCAAAGATAGAAACTTGACTTGAATGCAAGCTAATGATGATCATACAAGTCTAAAAACACTTGTATGCATGGAAAATCTCATAAGAATTTGTTTAGGAATTTATGAAGAGAGTGGAGGCCATGAGAGGATTGATTTTGCCATAGTTTAGTTGCTAGAATGAATAATGATGATTTAGAGTAGGTTAGGGTCTTATTTATAGATTAGGCAAGTGTTTTAGGCCATAGGATTAACCCTAGATTCAATCCAATCCATCAAAGCATGTCTTGGGGAAGAAGTCAAGTGTAGGAACCATCTAGGGCCTTTATATTAAAGATGGACCATGAGAACCATTCAAATGCAAAATCTGCATTTGAGCGAATCGGCCCACGGGTTGACAGCCAAACACCCTGGATTAACCCCTAGTCGACCCAGCGGGCTTGGGTCGACCTCAAAAATCGGCCGGTTCGGTTATTCCCCTCTCCCAATTCGCTGTTTTGAACATTTTTGCATATTTATTTATTAAATTTTCAATTATATATATATATACATATATATCAATATATATATATTTCTCTGCGCAACCCATTTCACTTAATTAAGTATACTTTAATTAGGGAATTTTTCGTGAAACTTCGCGAGGCCATATCTTGGTCATACGGACTCCGATTTTCGAAAACTCGGACTCTATTTCGCGTATTTTTCCGAAATGAACGCAATGGCATAGCCCGTTTCCCTTGATTCAGATTTTACAGTTTAATTCTGCCTCCATTTATGTTATAACATGTTATTCAAAAATACGGGTTGTTACATTCGTCGTTCCACGAACAATGGACTCAAGGACAACTTTTTTCTGCTTAAGGCGTCCGCCACCACGTTACCCTTGCCAGGGGTATACGCTATCTCAAAATTATAGGATGCTAAGAACTCCATCCACCTTTGCTGCCTTAAGTTCAAATCCTTTTGAGAAAACAAGTACTTCAAAGATTTATGGTCGGTGAACAATTCGAACCTCTCGCCAAGAAGATAATGGCGCCAAGTCTTAAGCGCAAAAACAATAGCGGCCAACTCTAGATCATGTGTAGGGTAATTTTTCTCATGCTCTCTCAACTGCCTTCCCCCATAGGCTATTACCCTTCCCTCTTGCATTAAGACTGCGCCTAGTCCTGTCCCACAAGCATCGGTATAAACAACAAATGGCTTACTCCCATCTGGCAACACTAAGACTGGAGCTGTGGTTAAAGCTCTCTTTAACCGTTGGAACGCATCATCACAATCTACGTCCCATGTGAAAACTAGATTCTTCTTCGTCAAGCGAGTTAATGGGGCTGATATCTTCGCGAAGTCCTTGATAAACTTCCTATAGTAGCCATCCAACCCTAAGAAACTCCTCACCTCGGTAGCATTCTTCGGAACCTTCCAATCTTGGATGGACACTACCTTCGCGGGATCCACAACTATCCCTTCCTTGGAGACCACGTGCCCTAAGAACCGCACTTCCTTCCTCCAAAAGTGACATTTAGAGAATTTAGCCTTAAGGCTATGCGCTCGTAGAGTCTCCAACACTTCCCTAAGATGTAGGGCATGCTCTTCTTCACTCTTAGAAAAGACCAAGATGTCATCCACAAAGACCACCACGAACTTATTAAGGTACTCCCTGAACATCCTACTCATCAAATCAACAAAGTATGCAGGGGCATTCGTCAAACCAAAGGGCATCACCAGCCACTCATAGAAACCATCCGGAGTCCTAAAGGCAGTCTTCTCTATACTATCCTCAGCCACTCTCAACTGATGAAACCCCGTGGCAAAGTCCTACTGCGAAAACACTGAGGCGCCAACCAATTGATCAAAGAGATCATCAATCCTCGGCAATGGGTGTCTATTCTTCTTTGTAAGCTTGTTGAGTTTTCTATAGTCTACACAAAGTCTGAGGGACCCATCCGCCTTCGTGGCAAAAACCACTGGAGCACCCCACTCTGATATACTTCGTCTTATGAACCCCTTCTCAAGCAACTCCCCTACTTGCTTATGGAGTTCCCTCCTCTCACGAGGAGCCATGTGGCGCACTGGCAAAGATACTGGCTTAGCATTGTCCACCAGATATATTCGGAAGTCGATCTCCCGCTTCGGAGGTAAGCCCTTCACCTCCTCAAACACATCCGAGTATTCTCGGACCACTCTAACAGATCGCAAACTCTCGACCGAAGCGTCAAGCGATTCAAGATAACTTAGCATAACAGAATTCATGGGATTACAAGAGATCTCGAGAGTGTTCCCCAAGCGGGTCATGAGCCTAACAACTCTCCTTTCACAATCAAGAACGGCACCATTACTGGATAACCAGTCCAGGCCCAAAATTAACCCATAGCCCGTGAAGCCCAAAACAAAAGCATCACATCTAAACTCAACGCTAAGTATAGAAATCTTCAAACCCAAACATATCATGGACAAATAAGTGGAGCCCCCAATTGGGTTTGAAACAACCAAGGGATCATCTACTAGACTGGTGTCTAAGTGCAGTGACTCAACTAATGATGATGAGATAAACGAATGCGATGCGCCAGAGTCAAACAAAGTACGGACAGGATGATCAAACAGAAAAACCAGACTTTCAACGGAAATAGTTCTACCTCTTTCCTGAATTGGTGGAACCGCGAGTGCCTGAACTTGCCCCCTTGCCTGACCTGGTGCCATAAGAGCCTGCACCTGTCCTCCTGAGGTAGATCCCGTCCTCTGCCCTTCTTAGGGCAGTCCTTCACTAGATGCCCTGCTTCGCCACAGTGGAAGCAACCAGTCTTCTTCTTCTTCCGACAATCTTTGCTTAGGTGGCCTGGTGTCCCACAATTGAAGCACTTCTTCTTTCCCTTGCCACCGTTGCCTTTCCCACCCTTGTTTTGCTGTTGCTGTTGAGGTCTCTTCTGATCTCCTTTCTTCTCGGGTGCCTTATTAGCATTGGAACCCTTCTCTTCCTCATGCATGAGTGCCATGTCTACTAGCTTCTCAAAGGTGGCCCCCATAGGGATGTGAGTCATAGCCAATCCATGCATCGGTTCATTCAAGCCTTTAACGAACATCAAAGCCTTCTTCTCCGGTGTATTCACCATGTCAATGCCAAACCTTGCCAACTGATTAAACTTGTTGACATATTCCTTCACTGATAGGTTTCCTTGCTTTAGAATCAAGAACCTTTCCATATACATATTTTCTTCCGCCCTTGAGAGAAACTTTGCCACAAACCTTTGTCTGAAATCCGCCCAAGAGTCAACAGGGCGCTCTCCATTAGTGACCTCCCACCAGAACGAGGCCTCTCCCTTCATTAACCAAGCAGCTAACTTGACTTTCTTTCCTTCTTCCATCTCAAAGATGTCTATCAACTCTTCCGTTTCCTTAAGTCAATCCCTAGCTTCCACAAAAGTTTCTGATCCTTGAAAAGGTTTCCCTCCCATAGCCTTAAATTCCTTGCAAGTCTTAGCAAAAGTATCCGCGCGAGGAGGAGGAGGAGGAGGAAGATCGGGTGCAACTGGTGGTGGAGGAACATTTGCTGGACCCGCAGCGGTGGCCCTAGCCTCCATCAATCTCCTATACCATACTGGTATCGCTACACCCTCCGGAAAGTTAAGATCTTCAGCCATGCTGAAACGAAAAAGGAAAGATTCAAAATGGAGAATTCGAAAGATAAAGATATGGCTATTGGGGATTATGCTTTTCTTTCAAAAAAATTTCTCTTAAAAGACATGTTTTTGAAAATACTTCTTCCAAAATGTTTTTAGAAAAATAATTTTTCTAAAAGTCTTATCTGTTCTGGTAACCTTCAGCTCTGATACCACGTGTAACACCCCACACCCGCTAAGGTCACTCACTAAGGGAATGCCTCAACTTTGGTGGAGTATTTTAAGTGAATATAGAACAGAAAAATTACAACAAGACAGATATAAGTAATACTTGAAATTTAAAACATCATTTCATTGCAGCAGAAGGTAAACATGTTTGGTTACATATCAAAAACCAACAAGAGTCAAGTACAAAATATCCATCTCGGTAAAAACATAAGTACATAATCCCACTACATACTAATAGCCATAATAGAAAAGATAAGCTGGGCTTTACATCAACGGTCCAAGCTCCAAAAGATAGATAAAGCAATCTGATCAAAGCCCACTAGTGTTAGGCCCAACCTGAGGACCTGAGGGGGGGAAAGATAAAAACAACGGGGTCAGACATAAGTCTGAGCGAGTCCTATACTTTAACAATACAATCATTAAAGTAATTAGGGTATGATATAAACTTGGTACGGTAACGACTGGGGATAAATGACTACACTAAGCAGCCAACTAGACATAGGAAGAACCAAGATAACGGTAAAGACGCATCTACCCACCCAAGGATAATTACTAAACTGCACCACACCAGTCATTCCTAACTTAAAGGTTGATCCCACCCAAGGACTTAGAAAATTTAACTAGTAGTTTCGTGTACCCCTAGCTGACCACATAGGTGTCGTCTGCCCCTATCTCCACTAGGTGTACCCACTACTCCCCAAGCGATCGGCTCCCTAACGTAGATATCCGTGCTGGTCCCACAGTGGGGTGTATCATTCCCCAAAGTGGCAACCCGATACCAACACTGATGCACGGCTTATACCTACACGATGCAACAACGTCTTACCTACCAGCCCGGGTCCACACACGCATATGAAACCCGTTGGACTTGCGTTGCCACCGCTAACCCGTTTTGGCCTCTTATAGTCAAGCCCAGTATGCGTGTCCCGTCCTCGACATGGGTCGAGCCCACAAAGATACATATGGGTTACTGGTTGAAATGGGCCCCCACAAGCTACCCACCTAAGCTTGTCCCTTTTCTAGTGCATCCCACTTAACCCTTTAATCATGTTTAATTACATGTTTCCACTTGGTTAAGTATTCTAATCGTATTTTCTATTGCCACCCAAGGCAACCACTAGATTTCCACATGCCACCCAAGGCACCCACTTAACCCCTCATGCCCCACTACATGCTTATCTGGTTAAGTGTTTCTTAATTGATTAAGACCGTAACCTTTGTAAAGACCTCTCACATTAGACTGTCTTTTATGGCAGCTAGATTTGCCGGTCGGGTCCGGGCAGCCTTACGCCATAACAGAGTCTAACCTCGTGTCTTTACACTTGTCACGTATTTAGTTTATGCCTAAGACCTCTCACATTGGGCTAATCATTTGTAGCCGCTGGATTTGCCGGTCGGGTCCGGGCAGTCTTATGCTACAAAAGGGTCCAACCTCGTGTCTTAGTCGATTAATTACACCTAATTAATCACCCCCATATTTTGAATTAATTTTCCCTAATTAATTCCAATTTAATGATGTACATAATTGACTCAATTATGTTCATCCACTTATGGTATGCAACATCATACCAATTTCACCACAATTTTGTTAACATGAATATTAACCCCATCGTTCCCCACGTAATACGCTAACATGACATACTTAAAAGGGAAGATTCATCACAAACACAATGGGTTCAACTTAGCATAACATTAGCATCAACATGGGTTTTAAAGGTGTCAACTTGCATATATGACCATAGCATCAAACTCAACTAGCATAAATAATCAACCCAAACTTGCATGAATCACATATGTCATAAAGAGGGTAACTTGCATAGATGTTCATGTCATAGACCTATCATAAAGGGATAAACTTGCATACATGTCATAGGTCTAAAAAGGGATGAACTTGCATATGTTACTCATATCATAAAAAGGGGTGAACATGCATATATATGCATGACATACAAAGGGGTAAACTTGCATATGTATGCATATCATACAAAGGTGAAACTTGCACATGTTACTTGCATATAATCAAACACCAAACTTGCATAACATGTCGTATATGAACTTGCATATAATCAAACACCAAACTTGCATAACATGTCATATATGAACTTGCATATAATCAAACACCAAACTTGCATAACATGTCATATATGAACTTGCATATAATCAAACACCAAACTTGCATAACATGGTGTCATAATGGATCAATGTTTATCATAGTGATTTGCATAACTAGCATCATGAACATATAGCATAAAACTTGCATAACTAGCATCATGGACATATAGCATAAAACTTGCATAACTAACATCATGAGCACATAGCATATGACAACATAACTTGCATTGATCCACATTCATTACCATAACCTCATTACATCCTATCATAATTAGTTTAGCAATTGCTTGCTAAAGGCATAGAAACTCACAACTTGTTGATTAGCAATTCTATGAAGAAGATTTAGTTGCTAGAGTTGATTAGAAGTTGATTTGAGAAGCTATCTTCCTCTCTAATTTGTGGAGGCTCCTTCTAAGTTGCATTTTGACGGCATGATGACGTTGTATCTATTTTTAGTATGGATTAGGGTAGTCTTAGGGTGTATTTATAGATTTAGGATGTAGTTTAGGCCCTTAGATTAACCCTAGATTAGTTTAGAGCCATCAGATCTCGTCACAAGCCCCAAAACACAGCCCAAACCCCCTTCAGACTGCACCCAGGCCAACCTGGCCGAGCACTCAGGTCGACACCCGTGTCGACTGAGCAGTCGACATGGGTTGGGGCGGTGTCGACTGGGCAGTCGACACCCCTGTCGACTTGGCCTGCGCGGGAATTTTCCCGCCTTCCCCCTGTGTGTTGAATTTCGAATTTGGCTTTAGTTTTAAACTGTTTTTAAACTTGAATTTTCTGAAAACTTACATGGTCCATAACTGGGTCATACAGACTCCGATTTACAAAAACTCAGACTCTATTTCGCGTATTTTTCCGAGACGAACGCAATGGCATAGCCCGTTTCCCCTGATTCAGATCTTAAAATTTAATTCTGCCCTGATTTATATTATAACAAGTTATTCAACATACGGGGTGTTACAAACATCTCATCAACAATGACAATTTTAGGTAGAAAAATCTTGCTTCAAAGAATGGGTAGTTGTTAACTTTTCTCTTCTCTGCATTATGAATTTAACGCATTAATTTGATCACATTGCTATTTCGATGGATTTTTTTATGATTACAGTAATTTTACATAAACATATTGATATAATTTGTAGGAGTATGTAAATGAATGGCCACCACAATCATCAAGAAGTTTCCACTACCTCTACTTCAATAAAGCGTTGACCTATCGTTCCTGCTTAATGTAGGTAATAAAATTACATATGTGATTTTGCTGAAATTTCAGTCGAGATTTGGGTTTTGATGTAGATTTTGTAAGATAGTTAGTTTTTGCCTTTTTCAGTTTCGCTTTAAATTGACGTTGTTCGTACGCGCCGGACAACGGACGGACAAGGTTCGGACAATAAAAAACATCAAACATTTTCGGACGGACATATTTTCGTGAATAAGTTGGTGGAATGAAATATAAAAATAGTTATTCTGATATAACACAGCTGCATATTATTTCAAAATGCATAATCGATACAATTAAATAAAAATCATGCAATACTTACATGTAGATGATTTTGCCTTGAGTTCAGTAAGTAAAATATAAACCAAGCTATGTTGGAGGATTTCATTAACAAAATAGGCATGAATACAGAAAACAATAGAGATTAACAAATACCATTTCTGAATGTGTGGGACCTTTGGATAAATTTCTTCAGTGGTAACTATGTTTATAACATTAATATTTTTAAAACTACATAAAAGTCAGTAAAAGTCTCTGGGTAATATTTTTAAACAAAACGAATTTTAGTACAACTATCATGTGAAAGTATAATATTGAACTAATGAAGATTTCATATAACCAAGACGATATAAAATGATGTTTAATGGTGAAATTAGGAAGCCTGCATTAAATAATTGCAGCAGGAACAAAAACCAAGGTAGCAGATGTGATCAATAAAATTAATTTGTAGTTAGATGACTTAAAATTAAGTTATGATACTCATTATATAAAAATAGCAATTGTATTATGAAATTATTAGGGAAAGTGAAACTTGCCTCGGATCTGTGAGTGGAATCCTTTATCAGTTACTTATAAATCTCTGTGTATCCCTTTCAGCATCAATGACATATATAACCGGATATTACATAAAATAGGTATTCATACCGTGGACTAAGAATTTGTGGCTACTGGATGATCAACAATAACAAAAGAAACAAATATATTCTATAATCGTATAAGAAAGGTCGATGTTTTCGGGTATCAATTATAAACCGAAGTAAATTTGTATGGGAAACCGGATGTACGAAGAAAATTGGGAATCTGAAAATGAAAGCATACATAAAATCGGATGGAACTAACCACTATAAAAGAATCATAACCTGTATCCAGAATTCAAAGCCACTGGGATAGCCTGATTATAATCAATAACCGTTTGTTTGATTGTGTTGGTTACTGAAAAAATTGGCAAGTAATCAGCAAGAGTTTTAAAAGGGGACAGAACATATTTGAGGAGGCGACAGATTAAAGGGGAAGAAGTAATTTTAGAGAAAAGATGGAGGCTGGTAGGCAGGAAATGGAAATAAATCTTTAACTGAGAAGCAATTACAAATTGAGATATGTATATTTTTTGGTTTTTAATTATTAACCATTTTATTGCCAAGATCAGTTTCTCATTACCATGAATCCATTACTATCATTGTATTAACACAACAGATGTTTTGCATGCTCCTGGTATCCTTCGTCATTTATATTTTATTTTCCAATCATACCAAAAAAAATCTATGTTCACTGTCTCAATGGCATGTGCTCTCATACTGTTTAGTTATAATTTTGCTCTTCCTTGACTATTACGTTCTTACATATCTTATTAATGATGATTACTTTGTAGACTCCCCACTCGATCTGTGCTCTTCTCATTTCATTGTTCCCTTATTATGTATCTAAACGTTGTGGCATTTGGTTTGATATCGTTTTCAGTTACAGTAAGTCACAAGGTTCTATGTATTCTCCTCTTCACAGCTTCTAACTTTCACCATTATAGTTCTGTAAATAACCTAATTATCATGTTTTCAAATCATATTACAATTTTGTTTTCCACAAAAGTTATACTCATGTGTTATATTTTCTCTATAGTGTCAAAATTCATATTATTGCTCAAGCATTACTGATTTTTTTTCCTTTTACTTTGCTACATGGAGAAGTTTGACTTAATATGCTCCAGAATCCCTTCTATCATTTTTTTTGGGGCCAAATAGTAAGATTCCTGCTATTAACAAAATTCAAACTACAAAAGATAAACTGAATTGCGTAATAATGGTTTGAACAACTCCTGTCCATTAAAAAAAGGAAAGAAAATAAAAATAAAAATAAAAAACCAGACAAGAGCTCAAACCATAACTAACTCCAGCTTTAGTTTCATAATAATGTTCATTTAGTAATATAGCTGCAACTTCTATGAGGTAAACTATCCGGAGGTGAAGGACATTGCTTTTTTCAAATCAAACGATTTCATGGGTGAACTGAATTAGGAAGCCAAATTTTACCAATCTTCTATCGATATTTGATTTCATGCTAATATGTCTTTTGTTATCAGCAACTAAACGATATTATTGTCAGGTTTTATATACAAAACAAGGTAGTGTACTTGATGGCAATTTCTTCGTCTGCTGGCAAAACAGAGGTAATCATTTTGTTTAATTTCAAACTGTGTGTTGCTTTAATATTTCATTTTCTTCCTGTATATCTTTATGTTACTATAGTGAATGTGGGTTGTAACTATTAGATAAAAGAACTGGAAATAAATATTGTACATGCCAAATATTTCACGATGAGAACAAAGTTCAATACATAGAAATTCTTATTGAAAACAATGGGTTTGGTTGGTTTTTTTCCTAGGTTTAAGTTATATTTAATCTAACAAATGTTGATCATTTCACTTTGCGGCCCAGGTTTGGTTCAAATCCAAATTCTTTTTTTAAAATAACGGGTTGCGTTATTTATTCCTAATTTATGTACAGTTAAATTTAGTTCAATTTATTCCTTTTGAGCCAGCTATGTGTTCAGTAATTAGTTAAACCATTATCATGGATTTTCATACTGCTAATATTAATAACTTGATTCTTGATTTAGCTTGTGTACCAAAAGGATTAAAGTTCCATAAGTAGATAATGTAACAAGTAAGATTATAGTTAGTTTCCACCTTTTCTTTGTTATTCATCACTGACTACTGACTTGAATCGTTTGCATTTACAGGTTAATGCCTCTCATATGATACATGGACGCTCTTCATATCTTGACCAACATTACACTTTTCTAATAGCAATGGGTCTAAAAGGAACATGACAGGCAATAATGGGTGTACAAAGAAGTGAAAATCAAAGTAAGTATATACTTCCACCTTTAAACCTGCTGATATTGAGTGCTGTAGGATTAAACTGCCCCGCATATATCAACAATTTGAAACAGTATTTATCTTTATAGAGTTAATGTCATAACAACTTCAAGCATAGGCCAATGTCATTGAAAATGTGAGAATTTAGATGACTACTTACCATTTTTAAGCTACCGAACTGGCTGCAAGGCTTGATGAAGAAGCTAACATCAATCCACCAGTTCCTGGGCAAATTTATTTCACCAATCCTTGAGGTCAGGTTGGAAAACAAAAGGTTAGTTTGATATGATAACTTTATTTCTCTATTGGCTATGCATGAGAAGTAATACTCTGTAGTTTACGAAGTTAAACACTATTCTATGTTTTTCTGTATATTTCTAGGACATATCTTTACAGATTTTTTTTTTTTATAGTTTTACACCCATCGGTAAAATGCATGCATTTTGACAGAAATTGGGGTATTAAAGTCCTTTTTTTTAGTCTTTAAGTTTTACTCCACCAAATGTGTTAACATTTAAGAGTCAGTATTAGCCGTGTCATAAGAAGTAGTGATGGCGAAGTCAATTATTTGTTTTCCAACGTTGTAAACCTTAACCTAAATGGCCACTTCCACTAGATATTATGCATAATATAAAATGTTATATTATTTTATCTTTTGTAATCTTTGTATTGCTATATGCTCAGGTAAGATTTGGCATAGCAGAGGCAGTGAATCTCTATCAAGAAACAAGCATTTAAATAGGCAAGAATAAATATTATCTGAATGAGCAGAGCTGCTGCACGTATTTCAGTTGTTCAGTTTTTACGTTGGACAAAGAATTGCAAAATAAAACTGTTCTTTTGTTAGTACTAAGGATTTGGCTGTGTTATCTGTATTTTTTTTTTCTCTATGTTATTTCGTACAATACTTTGTTAGCATATACTAAGCAACTTCAGTTATCAATGAGAGTAAATGAAATGTTACTTGCTTTAATATTAATGTGCTATTAGCGCCATGTGTAACAGTTGTATTGTTGTAACCTGGTGCACAAGTAGCACGGATGATAAATATTGAGCTTTTTGATTTTCCAGCTGACGTAATAGTTCTCATAGAACTCATTATATTTTTCAACTTTACCAAACCAAACATGCTCAGTCCAAACTATCGTATAAAGTGACAGATATTGCCTGCAGGTGAGTATTTCTTTACACAATATTGATGAATCTTTCGCCTTTCACAAAATATATTTCTTGCAGGTGAATATTTGTTGACTACACAAGATTAGTGAATGTATTTGCTTTTTACAAAATACACTGGACTTAGTTTGAACCATGCTACTTTCAAACTGACATCATGCACACGGGATGATTTAGAAAACAGGGTTGATTTTCCAAGTGATTGAAATAAATATATTTTTTTACGTTGGTTTTAATACGAATGTATCGTTTTTTATGTTTTTCTAATTTACATAAACCTCTGTATTATACCATATTCATTATAATGTAACTATAGTTACTAGAGGTTGTTAAATATTTTTCAAGTGTACTATTTACACGCTTAGTCGTCAGTCTTTAACATTTTTGCTCTAAAACTTTTCTCCTTATTTACTTATTACTTTGGAAATTTGAGTTACTTAGAAATATCAGTTCAATTGTTATTGGAATTCTCTTCCTTTGCTTTTTTAACGCATCGCAGATGTATGAGTATTGAGCCTTTTTGTTTATTCAAGCCCGTTTAGTTTTATTTTAATTGACACTATAGTTTGCATACTCATATATATAGGGAAAGTCTATTTAGACATAAAATGTTGACATAAACTTAGACATAAGCAATCTCAACTACAAGATCTTCTCCTGAATTCCACCTCACACATAAAGACAAACAAATCCTACGGTTTAGATTTTGTCTCTAATTCTGTGTTTAATTTTGTGTTCCAATAACCGCACCTATATATATATATATATATATATATATATATATATATATGAGGAGCGATCAGGGGCACCCCTGTTGCACCCCTACTCTACCGTGGGTTACGACGATCCAAGTTCAACGAGAATTTGTAAATGTTCAATCCGCACATATATAATGATCTATCCAAAATTTGAGCTCATTCCGACATTCGTATAATAATATATTTGATGTTTAAATTTAACGGTTTGAATAAATGTCTGAACGGTGAATAATTGAGCTATGATTTTGAAAATGTTACGAATGTCGGAACGAGCTTAAACTTTGGATAGATCATTATATATGTGTGGATTGAACATCTGCAAATTCTCATTGTATTTGGATCGCCGTAGCTCACGAACGGATATGGGGTTCAACAGGGGTGCTGCAAAACAGGGGTGCCTCATCGCTCCTTATATATATATATATATATATATATATATATATATATATACACACACACACACACACACACACCAAGATAATTATAATGTTTTGGTAATATGGGACTAATATTACAATCTTTTTAAAATGTTGTCACTCACATAAGAAACATGAATTAAAATTAGAAGCATAAATAAATACCCTATTCAAATACAACACTTAAATACCCCGTTCGTAACAAAAAACGCATTCCCCGTTTACAACGGTGTCACGCTCAAATAAAACGTTACCATTCGTCAAAAACACACCCTAAATTCAATAGTTAATTGATCCGCTAAAAATACTAAATGAATTTTCTTTTAAATCAAAAAAGTACATTAAATCAATCAAACAACATAAAAAGCTTTATAGCATTTACCCCACTGATTTCCATATCACAACTTTAATTACTTTTTTTCATGACCCCTTCACAAACCCAAATTAACCTACATACGCACTTCCATCTACTGTTTTGTCCATGTTTGCATGACACACTTAAATCGATGCTTAACTGTACCACAAACTTTGGGTGCGCAAGCACCATGAGCTACTTTTATGGCCCATCATGTTACCGGCCTTCCCTTTTACATATGACACATACCTACATATTTCCAGCAATTACCAATTTGATAACCAAGATCAAATACTTTTTAACTTTTGTTGCAACAAACTAATTTTGTCACGACCATATACTGTTTTCTTCCACACGCCACCTACTCTAATCTACGCTTTTGCGACCTCTTTTCATGTCAACCCAAACACAACAACAAACACCAAATTCCAACTCCACTTTGTTGCTCCTTTAAACCTACTATTCCTTACCTGCCCGTGTGCGAAGCACGGGTTCACAACTAGTTATCATATATAAAACAATGTGATAAAAATGAATCAAGTCAGAGTACTGCACATAAACCAATATGGTACTCATAGCCATTACCATATGTAAAACAATATGATAGTAATAACCAATAATGAAAATGTAATAAGGTAACATGGGACTTTGGATAAATATAACCCGACTCCTAATATGTACCAAATAAACAGATGCTAGTATTGTAAAATCACAATGGTAGAGCTCCAGCGCGCATCGAGGCATCAGCACCGCAATCTACTCATAATGCCATAACACCTGGCGATCAACCCAGGATAACCAAGACGGTCTAAGGCGATGGTAGTAAGCTACCCGTTCATGGCACAACACGTGGGACCCCCCATGCCTCTATCTAATGTAGTCTGTGACCCTCCGATTGGGGATCCCAATCAAAATAAAAATGCCCAATGTAGCAGACCGTTGACATTTGGTGGTTGGTGGGCGAATGGGAAACCACCGATTCAGGTAGCAAACCTGAATCAGGTCGGTCAAGATGGAGTTTTGGCCCATTGATACAACAGAGTCCAATCTATCCCAACCCAAAATCAAAAGTGTTTCTAAAAGTTATTTGATAAGACATGCCATAAAATTCAAAAGTGCTTATAACATCAAAACACTTTATAGAATTAATCATGACAATATCCTATAAAAAATCCAACCTCAAAAGTAGTATATTTAATATGAATTAAGTAAAGTTTGTAAAAATAACAATCAATAGATCAAAATCTCAGTTTCGTTCTACCACAAGTATCCCATACTACTTATGTATAAGAACGAAACATAACAACTTTACTTATTTGGCGAGTAATACAAAAACTAATATTCAATATGAGAAGTCAAGAGAGTAATCAGAAAAGTATTACCAAACGTCCCATACCTTCTAGTATTACCAAACTGTTTACTTAAGATCCTCATCATATTGAATAACACATAAATCTATATAGAAATCATATTTATTTCAAATTATATTTATATTTATGGAAAGATATATCTTAAAGTAAAAATGTAATGACCCGTATCCTACGTATCGGGGGATCGTAGAATATTTATTTCTTTCCCGTATGATGTCGTATGGTCGTGTAACTTTGGGAAATATCCATTAGAGTCATTTCCCATGTTCATGATTTTTGTTGATTTTTAAATGACCATCTTGCCCCTAGTTGGTACTGTTTTGGCCATAACTTTTGATTGGAAAGGAATTTTGACCTGAAACCACTTCCATTTGATTCGTTTGATGGTTTACCTTTCCGTAGAGTGGTCATAATAGTCAAACGGACTTACCGTTTGGGAGATATGGCTGAAACAAGGTTTGGAGGGTGAAAAACTGCTTAACCGGGCCAAATCGGGTGATTAGCGAGTAGGCCTATAACCCATTTCGGGATTAGGGTTATGGGAGGGCTGAAATGAGATGGAGAATCATTCCATTTCAGTTTTCTAGCCTCCACTTATCACCAAGGATCCCTAAAAATGGCCTCTAACCTCTAAATCACCTCCAAATCATCTTTTGGTCAAGGATTTGGCTTAGCAACCCATAATTAAGGAAGATCATCACCAAATCAACCTTAGAGCTTTTGTTTGGCATTGAAATTCACATCAAATCAGAGAATTATTTCAGATCCTAGTTTATTTGTGGCTAAGGTGAGTGATTTGCATAGTTTTACACTAATTATGGCTAATTAGGAGTGATTAGTGTTAATTAGTGAATTTAAGCATGATAAAATTCGGGAAAAATGTTCATAAATTCTTAAATGATGTTTTAGACCTCTGATATGAATTTGGGTTAATTTGGTTAAGTTTTGCTAATCCTATCATTAGTTTCACCTAAACATGCTTAAGGGGAAATATGGGATTTTGGGTATGTTTGATCCATTTTAACCTATGATATTGATGTGAATGATGTTTGTGGTTGATTATGCATGTTGCTATGACTGTATGAAATGCTTTGTGATTGATTCCAATAGTTAGAATGGTCGAAAACGTCGTCGAATGGCATAAACACTTGCTGGAATAGTTTCAGAAAACAGTGCAGGGTTCGGATCGGATCGGATAAGGGGGCTCGGATCGGATATGTTGAACTGAGCAAAGAATCTGATCGGATCGGAACCCAACACTTGGGAAAAGTGGCAAAAAGGAAGGCCACGCTATCTGAACTGGGATCGGATCGGATAGAGGAAAACGGATCGGATCGAGAAGGACGGATCGGATCGAGGAGGACGGATCGGATCGGAAGCACGAAGACGAATCAGAGAAGGAGCACGGAAGCGGATCGGATAGGAGCATATGAAGGGAGCATGAAGACGGATCGAAAATGCGAACCAAGAAGGGACACCCGACCCGACCCGAAGTGAAGCACCCGACCTGACCCGAAGAGAAGCATCTGACTCGAACACAAAGGAGTACCCGACCCGAACCGCACCAGAAGGAGACCCGACCCGAACGGATGAAGGACACCGACCCGAACCGATAACTTGAGGAGGAACCCGACCCGACCCAGTATTGACCAATAACCTGAGATGCAAAGGTAGTCCAATAGGGGAAGTTAGAGCTCAGGATCCCGGAACCAGTTGGGAACCAAGGAGTTCACTTCATGGTTGGACTTTGCTGCGGGACGTGTGCTAAGGAGTTGTCGACGTTCATAACTTCGATTCACCACTAAGAATGAATGATGGGCTACTTATCAGTGCAGTAGGGTTATTATGACCTGAGGGGCAAAGTGATGGTAGCAAGACTACGTTATCAGTGCAGTAGGGTCATTATGACCTGAGGGGCAAGGTGATGCGTAGTAAGACTATGAGCCAGCGCAGATGGGGTGAATAACTCCTGGGGCAAGTGGACATAGTAAGGATTAGTAAGACTATGAGCCAGTGCAGTGGGGTTCTTGTGACTCCATGGGGCAAAGTGGACATAGTAAGGATTGGTAAGGCTATGAGCCAATGCAGTGGGGTTCTTGTGACTCCATGGGGCAAAGTGGACATAGCAAATGATTAGTGGCTACGTTATCAGTGCAGTGAAGCCATTTATGACTTCATGGGGCAGAGTGATCGTAGCAAGGTATGTTGGGTGATCGAAGTGGTGAATATCGTATGCTTTACGCACTGAGTGAGAGATGTGAGGATGGATGCTATGTTTGATTGTTTGCCATCCCTATGACATGCACACCTCCCCCACCTCCGTATCTTTATATTGTTTGATATGATACCTTAGAGTGTTGTACAGTATGTAGTGCTAACTCTTTGGTTGCAGGTCCAGGTTCAGGTATGTTTTAGTCTACCTGTTATTGTTCACTTTAGATGCTTATCGCTCATACCAGGCTTTATGTCTGACCCAGAGTTTTATGTCTCCTCTTATTACTCTGGGTGCTCACACGAGCAGACTAGAGACAGGTTAGCTGGTGGTGCGCGAGTAGTTGATTCGGAGGCGGGCAGGAGGCTTCCACGTATGATATATATATACACATTCTCCCTGTGTCGTTGGTGGTCGCTACTTGGGCATTAGTAGTGTACCTCATTTATCTTGCTTTTGCTTGAGACAGTTTGAAAGTTGTAATAAGCTGTATTTTGGATTTCCGCTGCTATGATGTTTAGTTCTGATTTTCAGCTTATGCACTGTCTCTCCTGTTTTATGTCAAGTATGTTATTATTATATTTTGTTCTATGCGCTGTGAGACATTCTACAGGTTCTTTGTATGTTCATTTCCTTCTTCCTTTTCCTTCTGACGACCCGTTCCGTGCTAACTGGACATGTGTACAGCGCACTTTTGGAGTAAATGTCGGTTGGTGCGGGGCGGGCCGTCACACTTGGTATCAGAGCTCTAGGTTGCGTAGTTAACCTAGGGAAAGACACTAGGGAGAGTTAGTACGTATATGAGAGCGCGTATTTGTGATTACTTTGGTTTTCAAAAGCTATGTATATATATACTATTGGTAGTATAAATGAAGTCGTACTGCACTAGCACCACTATGGGGTCGTTAATCATTTCCCTTTTTCAGATTGACGATGAGCCGAGACACGAGGGGTGCTGGTAGAGGGACCAACCAAGGGAATGCCGCTGACATGAGGGCGATGTTTACTAACCTCATGAGAGACATGCTTAGAGAAGTGCAAGGGGCAGTTCCCAATCCCGGAGTTGGTGTTGGCCGAGTAGTGCAGGCGCCTAGGGTCGATTTTGCCAAGTTGTGCAAGGATTACACTAATCTTAGTGGAAAGCCGTTCCACGGGACGGAGTCAGCCACAGATGTTCAAGATTGGATGGATAGCTGTGACCGTATCTTTGATGACTTGGGTCTTGAGGATGCGATGAAGAGAAGGCTAGCGTCTCGTCAGCTGCAAGGGCGAGCGATGAATTGGTGTAATGCCATTAGAACAGCTACTCCAGAGGATCAGGTTACTTGGGTTCAGTTCAAGGCTCGCTTTAGCGAGAAGTTCATTCCAGCTGCCCAGAAGTCAGTGTTGTTCAAGAGGTTCTTTGAACTCAAGCAGAACGGAAGGGCAGTTTCTGATTATATTGCTGAGTTCGACACTTTGTCGAAGTATGGACTGTCTCTCATTGATACTCCTGAGAAGAAGAATGAGAAGTTCATTACTGGTTTAGATGGATACTTAGGGGAAAGGCTTATCAACCACATCGATGAGACTTTTGAATCGATCGTGGGGAAAGCTTTGAGATCAGAGAGTCTTTACCCTAAGTCAAAGAATGAGGCTGCATCTGCAGAAGGGCCAAAGCCGCAAGCAGGCGGTGGAGGCAAGAATAATTCTCAGAATAAGAGGAAGCAGAACCAATCTAAAGGTAGCCAGAAAAAGAGCAAGAAGGATGTTGAGTGCTTCAGCTGTGGAAAGAAGGGCCATTATGCTAAAGAATGTCGGGCCAAGCCAGCGGAAAGGAAGTGCTACAACTGTGGTCAAGTGGGACATCAGAAGGATAAGTGTCCGCAACCTCTTAAGGAGAGGCAGATTGTGAAAGCATATGCTCTTGATGCTGTTCCTTCTTCGTCGAATGCCCCAACTGCGGCGGAGAAAGGAAAGAATGTTGTTATTCAAGGTATGCTTTCTATTTATGATGTACCAGTTCGAGTTTTGTTTGATACTGGGGCTTCCCGTTCCTTCATATCTAGTGACCTGGTAGATAGGTTGGGACTGGAACCCGAGATAGTCAATAGACCATTGGTTGTGACGAACCCGATTGGTGGTTCGACTAGCCTTAGTATGATTTGCAGGAATTTGGTCTTATCGAGTCATGGATGTATGTTTGTATGTGATTGCTTTGTTTTGGGCTTTACTGGGTATGGCATTATATTGGGAGTCGATTGGCTCCAAAGATACGGGGTGGTGGTAGACTGTGAGGGCTTTTTGGTGACAGTGAGGGCGGATGATGGGCGGAGGGTAGTGTTTGGTAGTCTACCTAGTGATGGGGTTATGGCTAGTTTTGTAAATTCCCTCGACATCCCGCAGGATGAGTTGTCAGATGTGCCCGTGGTTGGCCAGTATCCGGACGTCTTCGAGGAGGTGACCGGACTTCCACCACACCGAGAGATTGAGTTCCGTATTGATTTAGTGAAAGATGCCAAACCTATAGTGATGCCACTTCGTCGTATGGCACCAAGGGAGCAGCGTGAGCTCGGGGTGCAAGTCAGCAATCTTTTGAAGAAGGGACTTATTAGAAGAAGTGTCTCCGAGTGGGGAGCACCAGTTGTGTTTGCCACTAAGGCAGATGGTTCCCTTCGTTTGTGTGTGGACTATCGCGAGTTGAATAAGGTAACGAGGAAGAATAAGTATCCTCTACCGCGGATAGATGATTTGTTTGATCAGCTGGAAGGAGCAAGAGTGTTCTCCCAGTTGGACCTCGCGACAGGATTTCATCAGCTTCGAGTAGCGGATGAGAGTGTTCCGAAAACGACATTTAGGACGCCGTCTGGATTTTATGAGTGGTTGGTCATGCCATTTGGGTTGACCAATGCACCAGCCTATTTTGTGGATCTTATGAATCGAGTATTCAGAGATCAGTTGAATAAGTTTGTTCTTGTGTTCGTGGATGATATCCTTGTTTACTCAAGGACAGAGGAGGAACACAAGGGGCACTTGAGGATAGTGATGGAGGTGTTGAGGAAACACCAATTGAAAGCGAAATTCTCTAAGTGTCATTTTTGGAGAAGGGAAGTGAGATTCTTGGGTCATGTTGTTTCAGAGAGTGGTATTGCCGTGGACCCTGCGAAGGTGGCTACGGTACAGGATTGGACTACACCCAAGAATGCAACGGATGTAAGAAGTTTCTTGGGATTAGCTGGATATTATCGTAAGTTTATCCAGGACTTCTCCAAGATAGCAGCACCGTTGACTCAGTTGACTAAGAAGAAACAGTCCTTCATCTGGGACGGAGTGTGTGAGGATGCCTTCAAAAGTCTAAAGGAGAGGTTGACGCGTGCGCCAGTATTAGTCATTCCTAAAGGGAATAAAGAGATGACGGTATACACAGATGCTTGTGGTACCGGACTGGGTGCTGTATTGATGCAAGGAGGTAGGGTTGTAACTTATGCTAGTCGACAGCTAAAGCCGCATGAGAAGAAGTATCCTACCCATGATTTGGAATTGGCAGCGATTGTATTTGCGCTGAAGATGTGGAGACACTATCTCTTGGGAGAAAGATTTGAGTTGTTTACCGATCATAAATCGTTAAAGTATCTCTTCTCTCAGAAAGATCTGAATCTCCGTCAGCAGAGATGGTTAGAGTTCTTGGCTTCGTATGATTTTGATATCGCATACACACCTGGGAAAGGTAATGCGGTAGCCGATGCCTTGAGTAGGAGACATGCCAGCTTAGGGGCAATGTTTCTTGAATGGAAGCAACTGGAGTATATCGCGGGGTTTGATTTCAGACCAAAGTGCGAGTTGGATCCAGTTATGCTAGCTAGTTTGACGATCAGACCCACTTTGATAGAGCGGATAGGTTCTAGCCAAAGGGACGATCCTAATCTATTAGAAATCATCTCCAAGTTAGAGATGGGTATCGATGAGGAGATGAATGTGTATGGGCTTGATCGAGATGGATGGCTTCGGAAGAATGGAAGACTAGTTGTGCCCAACGTGAATGGTTTGAGAGATGAAGTGCTTAGAGAATGTCATCACTCAAAACTGACTATACATCCCGGTGGTAATAAGATGTATCGAGACATGAGACGGACTTACTACTGGGAAGGGATGAAAAGAGACGTTGGGAAGTTTATATCCAAATGCATAATTGCCAGCTAGTTAAAGCCGAGCAAAAGAAGCCTAGTGGGTTGTTGCAACCATTAGAAATTCCCGAATGGAAATGGGAGCAAGTCTCGATGGATTTCATCGATGGTTTACCAAGGACTAGATCGGGATATGATAGCATTTGGGTAATTGTGGATCGATTGACTAAGAGTGCAAGATTTATACCAGTCAAATCGACCAGAACGGCAGCCAAGTTGGCAGAATTGTATATGAAGTGGGTAGTGAGATTTCATGGTGTACCCAAAAGCATTGTGAGTGACCGAGACCCGTTGTTCACTAGTGGGTTTTGGAAGAGCTTACAAGAGGCTCTAGGGTCAGGATTACATCTCAGTACCGCATATCATCCTCAGACCGACGGTCAGACGGAGAGGGTGAATCGTATATTGGAGGATCTCTTGAGAGCTTGTATATTGGATTTTGGTGGATCATGGGATGACCATTTGCATCTAGTAGAGTTTGCATATAATAATAGCTACCAATCCAGTATCGGTATGGCTTCATATGAAGCTTTGTACGGAAGACCGTGCAACTCACCATCATGTTGGATAGAGACTGGCGAGAAGTTTGTGCTTGGACCAGATGTGGTGAGAGAAACTTCCGATAAGATCAAGATCATTCAGCAACGAATGAAAGCTGCCCAAGATAGGCAGAAGAGTTATGCTGATAAGAGGAGAAGAGACTTGAAATTCTCCGTTGGTGACTTGGTGTTTGTCAAGATCTCTCCGTTGAAGAGCGTGATTCGATTTGGCAGGAGAGGCAAGTTGGCACCAAGATTTGTTGGCCCATTACCTATTCTTGAACTAGTCGGGAATTTGGCGTATAGAGTTGGCTTACCAGAGAAAATGGCGGGAGTTCACGATGTATTTCATGTTTCCCAACTAAGGAAGTTCGTTCACGACTCAGATATGACTATTTCACCTGATCAGTTAGAGGACTTCGAAGTAGAACCAGAGGCGGTTGGGAACCGCAAGCCGATTCGTATTGTGGGGCACGATACGAAGCAACTTCGAAGGAAGTCGGTGAAGCTAGTCAAGGTTCAGTGGGGCGAGGACGAGAATGATTGTACTTGGGAGACAGAGGAGAGCATTAGGAAGGCATACCCGGAACTCTTTGTCTGGTAAGATTTACTTTGCAATTTAGTTATTCCGCATGCTAGGATAGACTTATTTTACTTGCTTTGCATGATTGATGGTTGTTTTATGGTTGATAGGCATGCGGGAACCTTTGTGTATGTTTTGATTAGGGAATTTCGGGGGCAAAATTTCTTAAGGGGGGGAGAGTGTAATGACCCGTATCCTACGTATCGGGGGATCGTAGAATATTTATTTCTTTCCCGTATGATGTCGTATGGTCGTGTAACTTTGGGAAATATCCATTAGAGTCATTTCCCATGTTCATGATTTTTGTTGATTTTTAAATGACCATCTTGCCCCTAGTTGGTACTGTTTTGGCCATAACTTTTGATTGGAAAGGAATTTTGACCTGAAACCACTTCCATTTGATTCGTTTGATGGTTTACCTTTCCGTAGAGTGGTCATAATAGTCAAACGGACTTACCGTTTGGGAGATATGGCTGAAACAAGGTTTGGAGGGTGAAAAACTGCTTAACCGGGTCAAATCGGGTGATTAGCGAGTAGGCCCATAACCCATTTTGGGATTAGGGTTATGGGAGGGCTGAAATGAGATGGAGAATCATTCCATTTCAGTTTTCTAGCCTCCACTTATCACCAAGGATCCCTAAAAATGGCATCTAACCTCTAAATCACCTCCAAATCATCTTTTGGTCAAGGATTTGGCTTAGCAACCCCTAATTAAGGAAGATCTTCACCAAATCAACCTTAGAGCTGCTATTTGGCATTGAAATTCACATCAAATCAGAGAATTATTTAAGATCCTAGTTTATTTGTGGCTAAGGTGAGTGATTTGCATAGTTTTACACTAATTATGGCTAATTAGGAGTGATTAGTGTTAATTAGCGAATTTAAGCATGATAAAATTTGGGAAAAATGTTCATAAATTCTTAAATGATGTTTTAGACCTCTGATATGAATTTGGGTTAATTTGGTTAAGTTTTGTTAATCCTATCATTAGTTTCACCTAAACATGCTTAAGGGGAAATATGGGATTTTGGGTATGTTTGATCCATTTTAACCTATGATATTGATGTGAATCATGTTTGTGGTTGATTATGCATGTTGCTATGACTATATGAAATGCTTTGTGATTGATTCCAATAGTTAGAATGGTCGAAAACGTCGTCGAATGGCGTAAACACTTGCTGGAATAGTTTCAGAAAACAGTGCAGGTTTCGGATCGGATCGGATAAGGGGGCTCGGATCGGATATGTTGAACTGAGCAAAGAATCTGATCGGATCGGAACCCAACACTTGGGAAAAGTGGCAAAATGGAAGGCCACGCTAGCTGAACTGGGATCGGATCGGATAGAGGAAAACGGATCGGATCGAGAAGGACGGATCAGATCGAGGAGGACGGATCGGATCGGAAGCACGAAGACGAATCAGAGCAGGAGCACGGAAGCGGATCGGATAGGAGCATATGAAGGGAGCATGAAGACGGATCGAAAATGCGAACCAAGAAGGGACACCCGACTCGACCCGAAGTGAAGCACCCGACCCGACCCGAAGAGAAGCATCTGACTCGAACACAAAGGAGTACCCGACCCGAACCGCACCAGAAGGAGACCCGACCCGAACGGATGAAGGACACCGACCCGAACCGATAACTTGAGGAGGAACCCGACCCGACCCAGTATTGGCCAATAACCCGAGATGCAAAGGTAGTCCAATAGGGGAAGTTAGAGCTCACGATCCCGGAACCAGTTGGGAACCAAGGAGTTCACTTCATGGTTGGACTTTGCTGCGGGACGTGTGCTAAGGAGTTGTCGACGTTCATAACTTCGATTCACCACTAAGAATGAATGATCGGCTACTTATCAGTGCAGTAGGGTTATTATGACCTGAGGGGCAAAGTGATGGTAGCAAGACTACGTTATCAGTGCAGTAGGGTCATTATGACCTGAGGGGCAAGGTGATGCGTAGTAAGACTATGAGCCAGCGCAGATGGGGTGAATAACTCCATGGGGCAAGTGGACATAGTAAGGATTAGTAAGACTATGAGCCAGTGCAGTGGGGTTCTTGTGACTCCATGGGGCAAAGTGGACATAGTAAGGATTGGTAAGGCTATGAGCCAGTGCAGTGGGGTTCTTGTGACTCCATGGGGCAAAGTGGACATAGCAAATGATTAGTGGCTACGTTATCAGTGCAGTGAAGCCATTTATGACTTCATGGGGCAGAGTGATCGTAGCAAGGTATGTTGGGTGATCGAAGTGGTGAATATCGTATGCTTTACGCACTGAGTGAGAGATGTGAGGATGGATGCTATGTTTGATTGTTTGCCATCCCTATGACATGCACACCTCCCCCACCTCCGTATCTTTATATTGTTTGATATGATACCTTAGAGTGTTGTACAGTATGTAGTGCTAACTCTTTGGTTGCAGGTCCAGGTTCAGGTATGTTTTAGTCTACCTGTTATTGTTCACTTTAGATGCTTATCGCTCATACCAGGCTTTATGTCTGACCCAGAGTTTTATGTCTCCTCTTATTACTCTGGGTGCTCACACGAGCAGACTAGAGACAGGTTAGCTGGTGGTGCGCGAGTAGTTGATTCGGAGGCGGGCAGGAGGCTTCCACGTATGATATATATATACACATTCTCCCTGTGTCGTTGGTGGTCGCTACTTGGGCATTAGTAGTGTACCTCATTTATCTTGCTTTTGCTTGAGACAGTTTGAAAGTTGTAATAAGCTGTATTTTGGATTTCCGCTGCTATGATGTTTAGTTCTGATTTTCAGCTTATGCACTGTCTCTCCTGTTTTATGTCAAGTATGTTATTATTATATTTTGTTCTATGCGCTGTGAGACATTCTACAGGTTCTTTGTATGTTCATTTCCTTCTTCCTTTTCCTTCTGACGACCCGTTCCGTGCTAACTGGACATGTGTACAACGCACTTTTGGAGTAAATGTCGGTTGGTGCGGGGCAGGCCGTCACAAAAACATTTTGAAAGAGAGTAAGAATCACGCGAAAGAACTTACGAATTCTAAAACTCTAAACCTAATTTGAAGAATCAAAAAAATTCAAAAATTTAGCATTTTCAATCAAAATTTATACAGTAGCTTCCTCCTCTTATAAAAATTTTGCATACAAAATTTCATAGCCAATTTCATTACCAAATGGTACAAATTTATTGTTCTTCATCAACCATTTTCAGCTTTAGTTTATGAATCTCATTTTACATACACCAATTTTGAAAAATCATATATATTCAAAAATGAATATGAGAAGTAGTATTATGAATGTTACTACTCAGCTGATATTACCTGGTAGGACGCCTATGACACTTAAGACTTCCCTTAGATAGTTGATGAGCATGCGATGACCACATATTCTTCAATTACCAATATGTCCCTAGTTGATCTCTTACAAGCTTCCAGAGGAAGTGGACATCCCCCATGAACTACCCTACTCCGTTAACTGTTTTTGCCTAACCATTTTTAAAGGAGGACCCAAAGACTTACCTTAATACTAATAAGGGTGGATCGCATGACTTCGGTTCTTAAAGAATTGAAGCAAATAGCACTATTTGCTTCAACTCACGTAGAACCGATGCAAATAGATCAATTTACTTCGGTGGTAAGTAAAGACAATCAAAGCAAATGACATTATTTGCTTCGGTGCATTTGCTTCAGTTGTTAGCACAACCGAAGCAAATGATTTTATTTGCTTCGGTTGTCAGCGAAACCGAAGCAAAAACACTATGTGCTTCTATGCTTTTGTTTCGGTTGCTAGCACGACCGAAGCTAATTATACTATTTGCTTCAGTTGTAAGCACAATCGATACAAATGAGGTGAAGCAACAGACATATTTTGTACCAGTGTGTGCACTTTGGACTTTTTCTATTAGTGTAGGTCTAATTATCATATCCCCAAGAAAACCATTGAAAGTGGTTGTTGAGGGTTGCATATTAAAATTTGCGAGGAACTCTAATTGTTTCGATTCTGTCATCGCATTTAATGTCGCATATTTCCTACTTAAAGCATTTTCCACAACATTCCCCTTGTCTGGGGTATACTGAATCGTAAAGTCAAATGAGGCAACATATTCCATCCATCTTTGTTGTCTCAAGTTCAAGTCACGTTGAGAAATAAATACTTAAGGGATTTATGGTCGGTAAACAATTCAAACTTCTCCCCTAAGAGATAATGCCTCCACATCTTAAGGGCGAACACTACTGCGGCTAACTCATGGTCATGCACTGGATATCTTTTCTCTGGATCCTTGAGTTGCCTACTAGCATAGGAAACTATTCTTCCTTCTTGCATAAGGACTGCTCCTAAACCGGTCCTACATGCATCAGTGTAAACGGTGAAAAACTTTGAACCGTCAGGTATAATTAGGACTGGTGCACTAGTTAATGCTTCCTTTAATTTCTTAAAGGCTATATTACTTTTATTACTCCAAGTGAATACCAAATTCTTTCTCGTTAATTGGGTTAATGGAGTAGCAATCTTTGCGAAGTCCTTAATGAATTTCCTATAATATCCGGCCAATCCAAGGAAACTTCTTACCTCTATAGCATTTCGAGGTATCCTCTATTCCTTGATTGCCTGATCTTCACGGGGTCTACGGACAAGCCTTTACTCGACACAATATGTCCTAGAACTCTCACTTCTTCCCTCCAGAAATGACACTTTGAGAATTTCACTTTCAGTTGGTTCTTTCTTAATATCCCTAACACTTGTCTCAAGTGTTTTTCGTGCTCTTCACGGTCTTTTGAAAATATAAGGATATCATCTACAAATACTACCATAATTTTATATAGAATGCCCCTAAACACTCTACTCATGAGGTCTACAAAGAAAGCGGGTGCATTTGTTAAACCGAAGGGAATAACTTCCCATTGGAACAATCCGTCTGGCGTCCTAAATGAGGTATTGTCCTTGCTATCTCCCGCAATTCACAACTGGTGAAATCCAGTAGCAAGGTCTAATTGGGAAAATACTCGGGTTCCACCCAAGTGGTCAAAAATGTCATCGCTTCTTGGTAAAGGGTGCCTGTTCTTTTTGGTCAATTTATTAAGTTCTCTATAGTCCACACAAAGTCTCAAAGATCCATCTACTTTGGTGGCAAATACAATAGGTGCACCCCATTCTGGGGTACTTTGGCGAATAAAACCTTTTTGCAACAACTCTGAAATGTCCTTATCTTACTTCTTTCTTTCCTTAGGTGCCATATGCCTCAAGAGCAGTGCTACAGGTCTAGCGTCCTTCTCTTGGTCAATACGAAAGGAGATTTCTCTGTGGGGCGGAAGTCCCGTGACTTCCTAAAAAACTTCCAAGGACTCACAAACTATAGGGACCGAAGATGGTCCTTCAGAACTAGGAGATAAGGAATATAATAAGGCTTTGCCCTTGTTTCTAACATTATAAGGAATATTTAGGCTGCATCTTCCTCGGCTCCTAAGACGAACAAGTCTCTTATCACAATCTAGGACGGCCCCATAAAACGATAGCTAGTCCATTCTAAGATAAGGTCATACCCGATAAAATCCAACGCATACGCTTCGCAATGGAACTCGACATTGTTAACCTCCAATACTAGGTCTTTACACAACAGATTAAGATACTTAGTGTAACAACCCGTATTCTTTGTATCGGAGGATCGTAAGTATTTATTTTATTTTCATACAAAGTCATATGGTCGTGTAATTTTGGGAAACGACTATTAGGGTCATTTCCCACATTAACGATATTTGCTGAACTTTAAATGATCATTTTGCACCTAACAAATCTTGTTTCGCCTATAACTTTTGATTAGTAACGTGTATTGACCTGAAACCACTTCCATTGGATTCAGATAATGGTTTCCCATTCCATAGAGTGGTCACATTAATCAAACGGACTTACCATTTGGGAGATATGGTTGAAATAAGATTTGAGGACAGAAAAACAGCCTAATTGGGGTTAATTAAGTGATTAGCAGCTAGGCCCATAATCCATTTCGGGATTAGGGTTATGGGAGGGCTGGAAGGAGTTGGAGAATCATCTCCTTTCATTTTTCTAGCCGCTACAAACATTTCTCTAATCTTAATCATGGCTTCCATCTTCCAAATTTCTCTCTAATCACTTTCTAATCACTAATTGATCAAATCTACAACAAATCAAGCTGAATTAACACCAAATTAGAGTTGGAACTGCTGCACAACATTGTAATCTGAGCCAAATCAGTAAAAGTTCCAGATCTAACATTTATTTTCGGCTAAGGTGAGTGATTTGCATGTTTATCACTAATTGTGGCTAATTAGGGGTGATTAGTGAAATTATACATCATAAAAATTCTAAAATCATATTTTACGTCGCTGGTATGAATTTGGGTTAATTTGGATTAAGTTTTCTAATCCTATAGTTAGACATGGTTAAGGGGAAAATCACATGGTCAAGGGGAAAATCATGGTTTTGGGTATGTTTGATCTAAATTAACATATGAAATCATTGTTTTGATGTTTTTGGTTGATTCTATATGTTACTTCTGTTGTTTGGTATGTTTTACGATTGCATAGGAAAGTTAGGATGGTTGAAAATGTCGTCGTTTGGCGAAACTAGCTTGTTGGAAAAATTGTAGGGTTTCGGTTCCTAACGGTGGCTATGGTCACAAACCGCCAGTAGGAGAAGATCACGAACTGCCATGAGGGGGTGTCATGAACCGCTAGGAGGAGAAGGTCACGAACCGTCAGGAGGGGGTGCCACGAACCGCCAGGAGGGGAAGGTCACGAACCGCCAGGAGGAGAAGGTCACAAACCGCCAGGAGGGGGTGTCACAAGCCGATGGCGACCAGGAGCCGATGGCGACCACGAGCCGATGGCGACCACTAGCTGATGGTGACGACAAGACGATGATGACGACGAGTAGATTGTGACAGCAGATGGTGACCATGACCCCAAGGTGACCACGACCCTAAGGTGACCATGACCCCGTGGTGACCATGACCCCAGGGTGACCACGACCTCATGGTGACTACGACCCCAGGGTGGAAACGACCCCATGGTGACCACGACTCCAGGGTGAGGAGGACCCCATGGTGACCATGAGTGATGGTGATCACGAGCCGATGATGACCACGAACCGAGCCATGATGGTGACTCCGAACTGAACTGGATTTGAGCTTCTACCACGTGACGACGATCGTGAACTCTTGTGAAGACCAACTCTAATTGGACCAAAACCCGAGATGCTAAGGAAGTCCAAGTGGGAAGTTATCGCTCAAGATCCATATGGGAACGAACGAATTAAATTCTAGAGTTGGGCTTTGCTGCAGAACGTGTGCAAAGGGGTTATCGATATCTATAACTTTGGTTCACCGTTGAGAGAGGGGGCATGTAGACGAACCAGAGCCATGGATGTGTAAACTAGTTGACCCGCACCCCAGAGCTAGGGAAGTTTGGATTGGGTAGGGTAATTGACTATAGACCAGAAGGGCATGTTCATGGCAATAGTTGTACGGAGTCCAGTGTGGCATGGACCCGTCATGGCCGCAAATGGATTTGGTGATCAAAGCGGTGGATATCGTATTCTTTACGCACTAAGTGAGAGATGTGAGGATGATTGTTATGTTTGATGTTTGCTATCACCATGACATGCAAACTTCCATTTTACACTCTGTGTTATTGTTTACCTTAGAGTATTGTACATCTTGTTGTGCTAACTCTTTGGTTGCAGGTCCAGGTCAGGTATGATTATTTATACCTGTTATTGCTTTATTTAGTGGTATAGATTTGTTATCGCTCACACCAGACTTTCATCTGACCCACGGTTTTATGTCTCTTCTTATTACTCTGGGTGCTCCTAAACGAGCAGACTAGAGGCAAGTTAGGTGGTTATGCATGAGTAGCTAGTAGGAGACTTCCACGTACTATATATTTTCTCTCTGTGTTGTTGTTGGTCACTGCTTTGGGCATTAGTAGTGTACCTCTTTTATTTCCTTTTGGAGACAGTATTTTGAAGTTGTAATAATTGGATATGAATCTATGTTTTGGATTCCGCTACTCTGATGGATTTGATTTAGTTTTCAGCTTACATATTGTCTCGCCTGTTTTATATCAATTTATGTTATTATTATACTTTATTGCATGCGCTGTGAGATATACTACAGGTTCTTTGGTAATTCATCAATTCAACCCTTTTGACGACCATCTCGTGCTAGTCGGGCATTGGCATAGTGCATTTAGGGGAAATGTCTGATTAGTTCTAGGTGGGTCGTCATACTTGGTATCAAAACCTATGTTGCATTGTTTAACCTAGGAGAAGACACCAGGGAGAGATAATATACGTATATGAGAGCACGTATTTGTGACATTTTGGTTTTCAGAAACTATATATATGTACTATTAGTATATCTAAGGATGAAGTCGCACTGCACGGGCACCACTAAGGAGACGGTTAATCGTTTTCTCTTTGCAGATTGAACGACAAGCCGAAATACGAGGAGTACGATGAGGAACCCCGCATCGAGATTTGAAGAGGGAGCGGGTTCAGGGGCCAATAATGGGAATGTCCCTGATATGAGAACTTTGTTTACTGCCTTCATGCGAGAGATGCTTAGGGATGCTCAGGGAGCAATTCCTAATGCTGCTAATGGTGGTGGTGCAGTAGTGCAGGCGGTGACAGCCGATTTCGCCAAGCTTGACAAGGATTATACTCGTCTTGGTGGGAAGCCGTTCCACGGAACAGAATCGGCAACGGAGGTTTGGGATTGGCTTGATAGTCGTGAGTGCATCTTCGAGGATTTGGAGATCGATGATGCAAATAAAGAGAAAGCTAGCATCACGTCAGCTTCAAGGATGGGCAATGAATTGGTGGAACGCTATTAAAGCGGCTACTCCCCAGGATCAAGTTACTTGGGATCAATTTAAGACTCGCTTCAGTGAAAAGTTTATTCCAACTACTCAGAAATCAGAATTGTTTAGGAAATTTTTGGAACTTAAGCAAAATGTTAGGGCAGTCTTGGAATATATTGTTGAATTCGATACCTTATCGAAATATGGATCATCTCTTATCCATACTATCGAGAAGAAGAACGAGAACTTCATAACTGGCCTAAATGAGTACCTGGGGGAAAGACTTATAAACCATATCGATGAGGCATTCAAATCTATTATGGGAAAGGCATTGAGATCAGAGAGCCTTTACCCTAAGACAAAGACCGAGGTTACTATTACATTTGCAGAGGAGCCAAAATCGCAGGCAAGTGGTGAAGGCAAGAAGAATTCCCAGAATAAGAGGAAACGGAACTAGGCCAAGGATGGTCAGAAAAAGAAGAATAAGAGAGATATCCAGTGCTTTGGCTATAGCAAGAAGGGTCACTATGTCAGAGATTGTCGAGGAAAGCCAAGAGATAGGAAGTGCTTCAACTGTGACTAAGTGGGACATTTTAAGAATGAATGTCTGCAACCCCCTAAGGAGAAGCAGATCGTGAAAGCATATGCTATCAACTTTGTTCCTTCTTCGTCGAATTCCCCCAACTTCGGTGGAGAAGGGAAAGGGTGTCGTTATTCAAGGTACGCTTTCTATTTATGATGTTCCTATTTGAGTATTGTTTGATATCGGGGCTTCTCATTCCTTCATATCCAGTGACCTGGTAGATAAGTTGGAATTGGAACCAGAGATTGTCGATAGACCTTTAGTTGTGACGAACCCGATCGGTGGTTCGACTAGCCTTTGAATGATTTATCGTAATTTGGTCTTATCGAGTCATGGAAGTGTGTTTGCTTGTGATTGCTTTGGTTTGGGCTTTACTTGGTATGGCATTATTTTGGGATTCGATTGGCTCTAAAGGTATGGGGTGGTGGTAGACTGTGAGGGGTCTTCAGTGACCATTAGAGCGGATGATGGGCGGAGGGTGGTATTGGGTTGCCTACCTAGTTATGAGGTGATGTCTAGTTTTCTAAATTCCCTCGACATCACACATGATGAGTTATCAGATGTGCCTATTGCTGGTGAGTATCTGGACATCTTTGAGGGAGTGACCATACTTCCACCACACTGAGAGATCGAGTTTCAGATTGATTTAGTGAAAGATGCCAGACCTATAATGATGCCACTTCGTCGTATGGCGCCAAGGGAGAAGCGAGAGCTCGAAGTGCAAGTAGGCGATCTTTTGAAGAATGGATTTATCCAAAGATGTGTTTCCGAGTGGGGAGCACCAGTTGAATTGCTACTAAGGCCGATGGTTCCTTCCGCTATGTGTGAACTACTGCGAGTTGAACAAGGTGACTAGGAAGAATAAGTATCCTCTTCCATGGATAGATGACTAGTTTGATCAACTAGATGGAACAAAACTGCTTTCCCAATTGGATCTCACGATAGGATTTCATCAGCTTCGAGTAGCAGCTGGGAGTATACCTAAAATGACATTTTGGACGGCATCTGGATTCTATGAGTGGTTGGTCGTGCCATTCGGGTTGTTCAATGCACCCGCATATTTTGTGGATCTTATGAATAGGGTATTCACGGATCAATCAAATAAGTTTGTTCTTGTGTTCGTGGATGATATCTTGATTTACTCGAGGACAAAGGAAGAACACAAGGAACGTTTGAGGACAGTGATGGAGGTGTTGAGGAAACACCAATTGAAAGCAAAATTTTCTAAGTGTCACTTCTGGAGGAGGGAAGTGAGATATTTGGGCCAAGTTGTTTCAAAGAATGGTATTGTTGTGGATCCTGTGAAGGTGGCTACAGTGCAAGATTGCTCTACACCCAAGAATGCAACGGACGCGAGGAGTTTCTTCGGGTTAGCTGGATATTTACGTAAGTTATATTCAAGAATTCTCTAAGATAGCGGCACCATTAACTCAGTTGACCAAGAAGAATCAATCTTTTGATTGGGACGAAAGGTGTGAGAATGCATTTAAGAGCCTGAAGGAGAAGCTAACGTGCACACCAGTGTTAGTTATTCCTAAAGGGAACGAAGAGATGACGGTATACATGGATGCCTGTGGTACCGGACTAGGTGTTGTACTGATGCAAGGAGGTAGGTTTATAGCTTATGCTAGTCGGCCACTGAAACCGCATGAGAAAAGATATCCTACCTATGATTTGGAATTGGCTGCGATCATGTTCATGTTAAAGATGTGGAGACACTATCTCTTGGGAGAAAGATTCGAGTTGTTTATCGATCATAAGTCATTAAAGTATATTTTCTCTCAAAAGGATTTAAATCTTCATCAGCGGAGATGGTTAGAGTTTTTGACTTCATATGATTTCAATATCGCATACACACCCGAGAAGGGCAATGCAGTAGCTGATGCATTGAGTAGGAGACATGCTAATTTGGGGGATATGTTGTTGGAATGGAAGCAACTAGAGTACATCGCTGGATATGATTTTAGACCTAAGTGCATGAATTGCCAGTTAGTTAAAGCGGAGCAAAAGAAGCCTAGTGGTCTGTTACAACCATTGGAAATTCCCGAATGGAAAGGGAACAAGTCTCAATGGATTTCATTGATGGTTTACCAAGGAATAAATCGGGTCATGATAGTATTTAGGTGATTGTGGATCGATTGACCAAAAGTGCACAATCTATTTCATGTTTCTCAGTTAAGGAAGTTCGTGCATGATTCTGATATAACTATTTCACCAGATCAGTTGGATGATATCGAGGTAGAATCCGAGGTAGTTGGAAACCACAGACAAGTTCGTATTGTTGGGCACGACACAAAGAAACTTCGGAGGAAGTCAGTGAAACTGGTTAACGTCCAATGGGGTGATAATGAGAATGACTGTACTTGGGAAACCGAGGAGAGCATAAGGAAGTCATATCCCAAACTATTTACCTGGTAAGATTTTGATCGCGCTATAGTTATTCCCTTATTAGTAAACTGCATGCTAGGATATGCTTGTTGTGGTTATTATGTATGTTTGATTGTTTGTAAATGGTAGATAGGCATGCGGGACACCATTGTCTGTTTTGATTGGTTAAGGAATTTCGGGGGTGAAATTTCTTAAGGGGTGAGAGTGTAATGACCCGCATTGTACGTATCAGAGGATCGTAGAATATTTATTTCATTTTCATACAAAGTGATATGGTCGTGTAACTTTGGGAAACGACTATTGGGGTTATTTCCCACATTCACGATTTTTGCCGAATTTTAAATGATCATTTTGCCTCTAGCGAATTTTGTTTCACTTAAAACTTTTAATTGGTAAGGAGTTTTGACCTAAACTGCTTCCATTGGATTCGGATGATGGTTTACCATTCCGTAGAGTGGTCACACTAACCAAACGGACTTACCGTTTGGAAGATATGGCTGAAATAAGATTTGAAGATGAAAAAACACCTAGTTGGGCTTAATTAAGTTATTAGCAGCTAGGCCCATAACCACTTCGGGACTAGAGTTATGGGAGGGCTGAAAGGAGTTGGAGAATCATCTCCTTTCATTTTTCTAGCCACCACAAACATTTCTCTAACCCTAATCTTGGCTTCCATCTTCAAAAACTCTCTTTAATCACTAGTTGATCAAATCTACAATAAATCAAGCCGAAGTAACACCAAATTAGAGTTAGAGTTGCTGCACCATATTGGAATCCAAGCCAAATCAGGAAAAGTTTCAGATCAAACATTTATTTTTGGTTAAGGTGAGCGATTTACATGTTTATGCACTAATTGTGGCTAAATAGGGGTGATTAGTGATAATTAGCGAAATTATACATCAAAAAATATGGGAAAATATGTAGAATTATAAAATCATATTTTACGTCGTTGGTGTGAATTTGGGTTAATTTGGATTAAGTTTGCTAATCCTATAGTTAGACATGGTCAAGGGGAAAATCACATGGTCAAGGGGAAAATCACGGTTTTGGGTATGTTTGATCAAAATTAACATATGAAATCATTATTTTGATATTTTTGGTTGATTCTACATGTTACTACTGTTTTTTGGTATGTTTTGTGATTGCATAGGAAAGTTAGAATGGTGGAAGACGTCGTTGTTTGGCGAAATTAGCTTACTGGAAAAACTGCAGGGATTCGGTTCCTGATGGTGGCCGCGGTCACGAACCGCCGAGGAGAAGGTCACGAACCGCCAGGAGGGGTTGTCACGAACCCCAAGAGGAGAAGGCCACGAACCTCCAGGAGGGGGTGTCACGAACCGCTAGGAGGGGAAGGTCACGAACCGCCAGGAGGAGAAGGTCACGAACTGCCGAAAGGGGTGTCACAAGTCGATGGCGACCATGAGCCGATGGTGACCACGAGCCGATGGTGAGCACAAGCCGATGACGACGATGAGAAGATGGTGACCATGAGAAGATGGTGACCACGACCCCAGGGTGACCATGACCCCATGGTGACCATGACCTCATGGTAACCATGAGCGATGCTGATCACGAACTGATGATGACCACGAACCGAGCTGCGATGGTGACCTCGAACCGAACTGGATTTGAGCTTTTACCACCTGGCGACGATTCGTGAACTCTTCTGAAGACCAACTCCAATTGGACCAAAACCCGAGATGCAAAGGAAGTCCAAGTGGGAAGTTATCGCTCAGGATCCAGATGGGAACCAACGAGCTAAATTCTAGAGTTGGGCTTTGCTGCGGGACGTGTGCAAAGGGGTTATCGATATCTATAACTTTGGTTCACCATTGAGAGAGGGGGTATGTAGACGAACCAGAGCCAGGGATGTGTGGACTGGTTGACCCGCACCCCAGAGCTAGGGAAGTTTGGACTGGGTAGGGTTATTGACTATAGACCAGAAGGGCATGATCATTGCAATAGTTGTACGGAGTCCAGTGCAACATTGACCCGTCATGGCCCCAAATGGATTTGGTGATCAAAGCGGTGGATATCGTATGCTTTACGCACTGAGTGAGAGATGTGAGGATGGTTACTATGTTTGATGTTTGTTATCACCATGACACACACACTTCTATTTTACACTTTATGTTAGTGTTTACCTTAGAGTATTGTACATCTTGTTGTGCTAACTCTTTGGTTGCAGGTCCAGGTCAGGTATGATTATTTATACATGTTATTGCTTTATTTAGTGGTATAGATTTGTTATCACTCACAGCATACTTTCGTCTGACCCGGAGTTTTATGTCTCTTCTTATTACTCTAGGTGCTCCTAAACTAGCAGACTAGAGGCAGGTTAGGTGGTTATGCATGAGTAGCTGTCCGAAGACGAGCAGGAGGCTTCCATATACTATATATATTATCCATGTGTTGTTGCTGGTCATTGCTTTGGCAATTGTAGTGTACCTCTTTTATTTCCTTTTGGAGACAGTATTTTGAAGTTGTAATAATTGGATATGAAGCTATGTTTTGGACTCTGCTACTCTGATGGATATGGTTTAGTTTTCAGCTTATATACCATCTCGCCTATTTTATATCAAGTTATGTTGTTACAATATTTTATTCCAGGCATTTTGAGATATACTGTAGGTTCTTTGGTAATTCATCATTCCAACCCTTTTGACGACCATCTCGTGCTACTCGGGCATTGGCACAGCGCATTTCGGGGAAATGTCTTATTAGTTCGGGGTGGGCCATCACACTTAGATCCTCTGATAGGGTTGGCCACCTCTATCGTACTATCCGAGATATATACAGAATGGTTCAACGGATTATCTAATCGCCTGGAGATAAAAGAATGGGTAGCTCCAGAATCAAACAGGGTATATGAAACACCCCACCTCCGTTAAGGTCACTCATAAAGGGAAAGCCTTAACTTCGGTGAAGCGCTTTAGGTAAAAGATGCAGATAGATTACAAAACAGACAAATAAAACAGCGAAAAATAAAGTCATTTTATAAACAACTTAATTCAGTCAACCTTTTACAACAATTTCCTCAATCATACTTAATTGTAATACATAGAAATTTTGTCTTGATTTAAGAACTTCCAGGAATAAAAGAAGCATAAAAACAATGATATTCCCCGATAAAGCATGAACCAGCCATAGCAGTGGAAGAGAGAGAGTCCAAAGCGATACACCAACTAATCTTCAAGCCTGGAAAGAGAAGAGGTCCAAGTTAGGCTGAGCTCTTCCCTCCCTGACTAATTGGGGGGGAGGGAACGGAAGAAAAGAGGCAAAAAACAAACAAGGTCAGACATAAGTTTGGTAAGTCCAGTGATCTTTCAGCATGCAAACAAGATAAAGGATCATGACATGAATAAACCGAAAATAAGACAACACCATAAAAACAAGGTAACTAAAGACAAGATAAGTGCAAGGTGAATTTAATGTGCTTCTACTTTTGTTCTGCTTCGCTACTACGCTGTTGATCTGATTTCTATATTTATCTCTGCACCACCTAATTAGTGCCCCAACTAGTAATCTGTATAAAATGATAATCGTGATCCCAACCCCCGTAATTGTGTTAGCCTTCAAGTGTACATCTATCGTGAGGATTCCACCTCAACCAGCCTAATTTCCATGAACATGTTAGATGTACCCTTACTACCCTATCGATCGGCTCCCTACTTGTATTCATGTTCCATGTGTCTATGTCAATCGGCCCTCTCTTGTGTGTAGATACCCTGTGCTGGTCCCACCATAAGGTGTATCAATCCTTATGATAGCGACCCGACACGATTCAAGATGCACAGTGTATAACTAATGGTACCCAGTGACTGCTTTTTCCCACTCTGGAGTACGTGCACGCCTATAAACCGTCAAAACCTACACTGAGGTACCCCCTGCCACTGCTTTGACTGCTTATAATCAGCCCAGTAATCGTGCCCCACAAGGCCTAGTTCAGGGTACCGTGATACATCCATGTGGGTTACTGCTGAAATGGGTCCCCGTTACTAGGGTTTCCTATTGGTTAAGTTCGTGGGCCTATATTTACTAATATTACCCACCAACCCGATATGTACTTAACCCTCCCATCGATTCAAGCATTTTTAATAAACGGTTAAGTTTTGTGGGCCTATATGTACTAATATTACCCACCTACACGAGATGTACTTAACCCTTCCATCGATTCAAGCATGTTTATTTAATAGTTAAGTTTGTGGGCCTATATGTACTGATATTACCCACCTATACGAGATATACTTAACCCTCCCACTGATTCAAGCATGTTTATTTAATGGTTAAGTTTGTGGGCCTATATTTACCAATATTACCCACCAATCCGATATGTACTTAACCCTCCCACTGATTCAAGCATGTTTATTTAATGGTTAAGTTTTTGTAGGCCTATATTTACTAATATTACCGACCAACCCAATATGTACTTAACCCTTCTACTGATTCAAGCATGTTTATTTAATGGTTAAGCTTTGTGGGCCTATATTTACTAATATTACCCACCAACCCGATATGTACTTAACCCTCCCGCACATTACGCCATATTAGTTAAGTGTTGCCCGCCCATGTTAACTTAACCCACTCATTCATCATGTCATGTTGGTTAAACATTTCTTATTAACTTGATCTTCCTTACTTACCATGTTGGATCGGTTAAGTGTTTTCTATTAGCTTAACCCCGTTCGTTCATCAAGTTATATTGGTCAAGTGTTTCTTGTTAACTTAACCTCACGTATTCATCTTGTTGTATTGGTTAAGTGTCATCAATCAATTCAAGTAAACTTAACCCACCTACGTGTCATTTTACTTTGGTTAAGTGTTGCCTTCTTGTGCTAACTTAACCCTACCACAAATCAAGTTATATTGGTTAAGTGTTGCCCTCTTATTTTAACTTAACCTTTCCATAAATCAAGTTATATTGGTTAAGTGTTTCTAAATTTACTTAACCTCATCCACTCGTCTAATTAACATGTTATAAAGGTTAAGTGTTCTAAATTTACTCAACCTAACCCACTTGTCTAATTAACATGTTATAACGGTTAAGTGTTCTAAATTTACTTAACCTCACCCACTTGTTCAATTAACATGTTATAACGGTCAAGTGTTCTAAAGTTACTTAACCTCACTCACTTGTCTAATTAACATGTTATAACGGTTAAGTGTTCTAAATTTACTTAAACTCACCCATCAATTTAGTTAACATGTTGAATTGGTTAAGTGTTTCCTTAATTGACTTAACCCTACCAATCTTGACTTAGCTTTTTTAAAGCACCATCCACTCACATTAGACAAGTATTGTTGTGGTCACTGGATGTGCCGGTCGGTTCCGGGAAGTTTTATACCACAACTCAGTATAACCTCGGGTCCTTTTTGGGCTCAATGAACTAATCACCCACATTAGACAGGTATTGTTGTGGTCACTGGATGTGCTGGTCGGTTCCGGGCAGTTTTACACCACAACTTAGTCTAACCTCGGGTTAGGCATATGTCTTTTCTAAATTTACATATTTCTTATTTATGACAAATTCCATATGTAAATTATTCCCAATTTAATTATTCCATAATTATCCTTTTAATTATGCTCACAATTAATGGTATACTAAATATACCATTTCATGAACCAATCTATGCCATGTAATTTTTCATGTTTATCATACATATTTACATGTAAATTATAAATCAATTATTGACATGGCCAACTTTCCTTCTAAATCACGTTCAAAATTTTAGGTATATAGATTATACCATTTTCATGTCACTTATCTTGCTTATGTGTCAAACATGCCAAATACATGTAATTTCATGTTTTCCACAACGTTACCCCCGTTGTACGTTCGCAAAATTACATAGAATGTTAGGCTCGATATTTTTGCCTAACTTATAAAATAAAAAGGGGAAAAGAGGAATTTTGCAAAATTCCAACATCATACAAAAGTATGGATCTAACTACACATATGTCACATGGATTTGGCATAGAACAATATACTTTTAACTATGAACTTGCAAATTTGATCTATGCAACATAAACCACAAGCATATGAATTTATATAAAATTATACAAGTTAAACTTGGCATGTAGAGGTGAACTTGCGAATTAGATCTATCATAAAGGCATATAGATCTAACATATAAAGTTGTAGATCTAAACATATAAGGTCGTAGATCTAAACATGTATGCATAATGGCTCTAAACAATTAGGCATAAACGACATGACTTAGCCTATAACTTGTATGTATCATAATATCACCAAACCTACATATGATAGTTTCATTCCCAAATTCCTATACAACATCATAGATTTACTCACCAATTTCCCCATAACATGATAGGTTCGATAGATCACAGTAGTTCATAGGCATATATGATAGAAAAGACATGAATAAACATGAATCAGCATCACATACAACTTGATACAATTCTATTTTACAATTCATTACAAATCATGTCTTTAATTTATTCACGTCTGAAAGATAACTACACTTACAATCAAAAGGAAAAACTTGATTTTAGGGATCTGTATTCTAAAACTGAATTGCTCGCCTTTGATGTAGATCGTTGAATTCTCTTAGTTGAATTAGATTAGATTTTATTTTGACTTTGGTTTTAGTGGCGGCTAGGTTTAGATGAGAGTGAATAATAGAATTACGTTTTAGGTTTAGGATCCTTATATAGTTGTAGAGAGCGTTTTAGGACATTAGATTAACCCTGAACCATGAGAACCAATCAGATGCCATATCTGCCTTAGAGCGAATCGGCCCACGGGTTGACAGCCAAACACCCTAAATCAACCCCTAGTCGACCCAGCAGGGCTTGGGTCGACCTCAAAAATGGGCCGGTTCGGTTATTCCCCCTCCCGATTCGTTGTTTTGAACTTTTTTGCATATTTATTTATTTAATTTTTATATATATCTATATATATATTTTTCTCGTATGCATACAAACTTCAAGGCTTAATACTTCTTCATAAGGTATCCGTTTTATGCAAACCAAATGTCTATCTTGACCAAAATTTTGAGATGAACGTAACAGCGCAACCCATTTCACTTAATTCTTCTTCTAAAAATTAAGTGTTCTTGAATTTGTTAATTTTAATATTCTCAGAAAATTCGGGGTGTTACATTCTCCCCTCCTTAAAGGGTTTCGTCCCCGAAAACTTCATGTTAAGAAGAATGCATCTTAACATCCAATCATCCTTCTACTCATCCATCATCCACAAGCATCCATTGTCCTTAAAAGACTTCTAATGCCATATGAACATATGCATAGTGTGTGTATATATCTCTTATTTAGTGCAAAATCAGGCGGTCTACTGATCCAATTGACCTCCTTAATGCAAATCATGAGAGTGTCATGCGTCCAATATGTATGCAAATATCTCTAATCATGTAAATACTATATGTGTGCATATTCACTCATCCATATGCAACATCCATATGATAACACATCAAGTTTCAATCCATATACAAATACATTCATATGCATATGAAATATGAAAGTGACTGAGCCGATCTAGTGTCTAATGTGTGTATATGCATCCACGAGTAAGCACTAGCAAACACTTGCAACCACTTGCAACCATCATTCATAGCATGTCTCAAACACATGTTTTCATCCATTGGCTTCTACCTAAGGATCGAGGATAGGACCGAGAGGATATACTTAAAAGATAAAGACTAGCATGCAAATAAATATTACAGAAAAAGGAGGAATCAAGGATATACCCTCAAAAAGGGTATGATGCGCGTATCTAGTCTTCAGTCTTCTAAGTCGCATCTTCTTTGAGCTTCACCCACTGTACCTTAACTAATTTAACTTCACGATTGTGAAGCTTCTTGACCTCCATTTCCAAAACCCACTGGTAAAGATAGGACCTCGATCATTTACCATGCTAGAGGGTATCCAATGTTATCGAACTATCTTTCAAAGATAAACAGAAGTTAACCATGATACCAAGTGTATATACTAAGATGATTAGAGGTCTCTCCTCTACTTAGCTTATCCATCATGTCACAAATCTGAGGGTCTAAAGCTAAAGGTTGCTATGAACTTTTTACCTCTCTTAAGGTTAGTTTTTTTTCTACTTAGGGTGCCCGCCACAACTATTTATCTCTCACGCAAACCATCCTAGTCGAACTCGACATCCCTCAAGTACAAGCCCCAAAGGCCTAAACCAATATCAGACAAGCACCCAAGGAATACCTCCTCCGAATTTGGATGATCTATGTGAGGTGATACTAGAAAAACAACCAAACAATTGAGCACTTAACCGACTCTGGCTATCCTCGCCAATCTTGCTCCAAAACTATCGTTGATCGCATAACTGGCTTTGTATTGTCAACTGGATATATGCGGAATTCTATCTCAAGTTTTTAGGGGGAAAACTCCTAACCTTAATCAGAAACATCTGAGTACTCATGGACTACTCTAACAGATCGAAAATCGTCGATAAATATATAAAGTGATTCTAGGTAGCTAAGACAAACTGATCCCTTAGGATCGCATGAAATTTCGAGGGTATTCCCAAGGAAAGTAGAAAGTTTAACTATCCTCCTTTCACAATTACTAGCTAACTAATCCATGCCTAGAATCAACCCATAGCCCATGAAACCAAAAACATAAGTATCTCAAATCCTTACAAACTAAAGATAAATGAGACGAACCACAAATTGGACTTGAGACAATAATGGGATCCTCTACTAGACAAGCTCTAGGGTGCAGAGACTCAACTATGGAAGCAGATATAAATGAATGCGAAGCGCAAAAATCAAAAAGAGTACTAGCAGGATAATCAAGAAGAAAAACTAAACTTTTCAATAGAAACCTTACTACCTCTCTCTTAGGTATGCTGGTGGTGAGAGCATGCACTTGCCTTTCAGAAAATCCTGCCTTTTGTTCTTGCCCTTGCCCTTAATTATACGACCCGTTATACCAAAATAAAGATACTTCCTCTTGTTTTAGGTTTTACTATTCTTTCCTCCCCTCCTTTGTGAACCAAGTCCATATCCATGAGTTCTTCATCCTTGTGTTGTGGTCCTTAGCCAAACTCCCTCATTCTTATCTTTGCCATCCTTGTGTAACTTGTTGACAGGTCTTTTGAAAGTTGCCTCCATCGCATGGAGAATCCTACAAAGCTCGAAAGAAAATTAGCTGTAGGTGAAACAACTACGGCTATAGATGGAAGTTAGGCACTTGTTTGCCCTTTGACAAGTGTCGTAGTCTCGTCGAGCCTACGGAACCATGTCGTGATGAGGTTACCTCCCAGAAAGCCAGGAGCCCCGGAGACTCAGGAAAGAAGGAAACAAGGATTCAAATAGAGGATCAAAAAGATAGTGCATATGGCTTTGGGGAATATGCCTTTAAAACAAAACTTTTCTTTTGAAAATGCTTCTTTTAAAATCGTTTCGAAAATAATTTTTCAAATCTTTTATCTGATCCAGTAACCTTCAGCTCTGATACCAAGTGAAACAACCCACCTCCGTTAAGATCACTCACAAAGGGAATGTCTTAACTTCAGTGAAGCGCTTTAGGTAAAAGATGCAGATAAATTACAAGACAGAAAAATAAAACAGTGGAAAATAAAGTCATTCTATAAACAACTTAATTCAGTCAAGCTTTTACAACAATTTCCTGGATCATACTTAATTGTAATACATAGAACTTCTATCTTGATTTAAAAACTTCCAGGAATAAAAGAAGCATAAAAAACAACGATATTCCCCGATAAAACATGAACCAGCCATAACAGTGGAAGAGAGAGAGTCCAAAGCGATACACTAACTAATCTTCAAGCTTGGAAAGAGAAGAGGTCCAAGTTAGGCTGAGCTATTCCCTCCCTGACTACCTAGGGGGGAAACGGAAGAAAAGAGGCAAAAAACAAACTAGGTCAGACATAAGTCTGGTAAGTCCAGTGATCTTTCAGCATGCAAACAAGATAAAGGATCATGACATGAATAAACCGAAAATAAGACAACACCATAAAAACAAGGTAACTAAAGACAAGATAAGCGCAAGGTGAACAGAATGCGCTTCTACTTTTTCTCTGCTTCGCTACTACTCTGTTAATCTGATTTCTATATTTATCTCTACACCACCTAACTAGTTTCCCAACTAGTAATCTGTATAAAATGATAATCGTGATCCCAACCCCCGTAATTGTGGTAGCCTTCAGGTGTACATCTATCATGAGGATTCCACCTCAATCAGCCTAATTGCCAAGAACAAATTAGATATACCCTTACTACCCTGTTGATCGGCTCCCTACTTGTATTCATGTTCCATGTGTATGTGTCAATCGGCCCTCTCTTACGTGTAGATAACCTGTGTTGGTCCCACCATAAGGTGTATCAATCCTTATGATAGCGACTCGACACGATTCAAGATGCACGGTGTATGACTACTGGTACCCAGTGCCTGCTTTTTCCCACTCCGGAGTACGTGCACGCCCGTAAACCGTCAGAACCTACACTGGCGTACCCCCCTATCGCTGCTTTGACCGCTTATAATCAGCCCATTAATCGTGCCCAACCCTGCCTAGTTCAGGGTACCGTGATACATCCATGTGGGTTACTGCTGAAATGGGTCCCCGTTACTAGGGTTTCCTATTGGTTAAGTTAGTGGGCCTATATTTACTAATATTACCCACCAACCCGATATGTACTTAACCCTCCCATCGATTCAAGCATTTTTAATAAATGGTTAAGTTTTGTGGGCCTATATGTACTAATATTACCCACCTACACGAGATGTACTTAACCCTCCCATCGATTCAAGCATGTTTATTTAATAGTTAAGTTTGTGGGCCTATATGTACTGATATTACCCACCTATATGAGATGTACTTAACCCTCCAACTGATTCAAGCATGTTTATTTAATGGTTAAGTTTGTGGGCCTATATTTACCAATATTACCCACCAACCCGATATGTGCTTAACCCTCCCACTGATTCATGCATGTTTATTTAATGGTTAAGTTTTGTGGGCTTATATTTACTAATATTACCCACCAACCCAATATGTACTTAACCCTTCTACTGATTCAAGCATGTTTATTTAATGGTTAAGTTTTGTGGGCCTATATTTACTAATATTACCCACCAACTCGATATGTACTTAACCCTCCCGCACATTGCGCCATATTAGTTAAGTGTTGTCCGCTCATGTTAACTTAACCCACTCATTCATCATGTCATGTTGGTTAAGCATTTCTTATTAACTTGACCCTTCTTACTTAACATGTTGGATCGGTTAAGTGTTTCCTATTAACTTAACCCCGTTCGTTCATCAAGTTATATTGGTCAAGTGTTTCTTGTTAACTTAACCTCACGTATTTATCTTGTTGTATTGGTTAAGTGTCATCAATCAATTCAAGTTAACTTAACTCACCAACATGTCATGTTACTTTGGTTAAGTGTTGCCTTCTTATGTTAACTTAACCCTACTACAAATCAAGTTATATTGGTTAAGTGTTGCCCTCCTATTTTAACTTAACCTTTCCATAAATCAAGTTATATTGGTTAAGTGTTTCTAAATTTACTTAACCTCACCCACTTGTCTAATTAACATGTTATAAAGGTTAAGTGTTCTAAATTTACTTAACCTCACCCACTTGTCTAATTAACATGTTATAACGGTTAAGTGTTCTAAATTTACTTAACCTCACCCACTTGTCTAATTAACATGTTATAACGGTTAAGTGTTCTAAATTTACTTAACCTCACCCACTTGTCTAATTAACATGTTATAACGGTTAAGTGTTCTTAACCTCACCCATCAGTTTAGTTAACATGTTGAATTGGTTAAGTGTTTCCTTAATTGACTTAACCCTACCAATCTTGACTTAGCTTTGTTAAAGCACCGACCACTCACATTAGACAGGTATTGTTGTGGTCACTGGATGTGTCGGTCGGTTCTGGGCAGTTTTACATCATAACTCAGTCTAACCTCGGGTCCTTTTTGGGCTCAGTGCACTAACCACCCACATTAGACAGGTATTGTTGTGGTCACTGGATGTGCCGGTCAGTTCCGGGCAATTTTACACCACAACTTAGTCTAACCTCGGGTTAGGCATATTCGTCTTTTCTAAATTTACATATTTCTTATTTATGACAAATTCCATATGTAAATTATTCCCAAATTAATTATGCCATAATTATCCTTTTAATTATGCTCACAATTAATGGTATACTAAATATACCATTTCATGAATCAATCTATGCCATGTAATTTTTCATGTTTATCATACATATTTACATGTAAATTATAAATCAATTATTGACATGGCCCACTTTCCTTCTAAATCACGTTCAAAATTTTAGAGATATAGATTATACCATTTTCATGCCACTTATCATGCTTATGTGTCAAACATGCCAATTACGTGTAATTTCATGTTTTCCCCAATGTTACCCCCGTTGTACGTTCGCAAAATTACATAGAATGTTAGGCTCGATATTTTAGCCTAACTTATAAAACAAAAAGGGGAAAAGAGGAACTTTGCAACTTTCCAAGATCATAAAAAAGTATGGATCAAACTACACATATGTCACATGAATTTGTCATAGGATAATATACTTTTAACTATGAACTTGCAAATTTGATCTATGCAACATGAACCACAAGCATATGAATTTACATAAAACTATACAAGTTAAACTTGGCATGTAGTGGTGAACTTGCAAATTAGATCTATCATAAAGGCATATGGATCTAACATATAAAGTTGTAGATCTAAACATATAAGGTCGTAGATCTAAACATGTATGCATAATGGCTCTAAACAATTAGGCATAAACGATATGACTTAGCCTAAAACTTGTATGTATCATAATATCACCAAACTTACATACGACAATTTCATTCCCAAATTCCTATACAACATCATAGGTTTACTCACCAATTTCCACATAACATGATAGGTTCGATAGACCACAATAGTTCATAGGAAAATATGATATAATAGACATGAATAAACATGAATCGGCATCACATACAACTTGATACAATTCTATTTTACAATTCATAACAAATCATGTCTTTAATTTATTCACATCTAAAAGATAACTACACTTACAATCAAAAGGAAAAACTTGATTTCAGGGATCTGTATTCTGAAACTGAATTGCTCGCCTTTGATGTAGATCGTTGAATTCTCTTAGTTGAATTAGATTAGATTTTATTTTGACTTAGGTTTTAGTGGCGGCTAGGTTTAGATGAGAGTGAATAATAGAATTAGGTTTTAGGTTTAGGGTCCTTATATAGTTGTAGAGAGTGTTTTAGGACTATTAGATTAACCCTGAACCATGAGAACCAATCAGATGCCACATCTGCCTTAGAGCGAATCGGCCCACGGGTTGACAGCCAAACACATTGAATCAACCCCTAGCCGACCCAGCAGGGCTCGGGTCGACCTCAAAAATGGGCCGGTTCGGTTATTTCCCCTCCCGATTCGCTATTTCGAACTTTTTTGCATATTTTTTTTGTTTAATTTATATATATATATATATTTCTCATATGCATACCAACTTCAAGGCTTAATAACTTCTTTATAAGGTATCCATTTTATGAAAACCAAATGTCTATCTTGACCAAAATTTTGAGACGAACGTAATAGCACAACCCATTTCACTTAATTCTTCATCTAAAAATTAAGTGTTCCTGAATTTGTTAATTTTAATATTCTCAGAAAATTCGGGGTGTTACAGTATATGCAGAATTTCCTAAAATAGAGATTATACCTTCAAGTGCGGGCTGCCCTTGGTCTCTTGGGGTTGGCTTTGAATTGGGGTTGCTTCAGTCGCATAGTTCTGGCCACTTTTGGCAGCTTTGTGCTTTGGGCAGTCTTTGGACATATGTCCTTCTTCGTGACAGTTGTATCATTTTTCCTTGAACTCCTTCTTTGCCAATGAGACCCTATAATCCTTGGCCTCATGCCCTTGTTGTTGCACCTCGTGCAAGTCATTTTATCCTTTTTGTAGTTCTTTTTCTTCTTGTATTTCCACCATTTTTTCTTCTTATTCTTGTTGGAGCTTTCTTCTTTCTCACCCTCCTTAACCTCCTTGGAGCTTTCAACCATGTAGAGGGTACCTGTCTCAACTAGAGTCTTAAAAGTCGCCCCTACTGCTACTTGGGATAATAAGGTTTCCTTTAATGGGGATTTAAGTCCTTTCACAAATCTAAGGGCTTTGTTTATGTGGGTGTCTACCAATCCCCTACCAAACTTACATAATTCAGTGAATTTGGAAACGTATTCTTGCAGACTCAAGCTTCCTTGAATCATTTTTACCTTTGGCAAAAATTTCACTTCAAAACAGGTCTTGAATTCGGCCCATGTGAAGTTTCAACCCTCGTTCTCCATTGATAGTAAGTTCCACCACTCTAAGGCTTCATCCTTCAAATGCCTGACTGTTATCCTTCTTCTTATTTCATCGGGAAAGGCAGTAGCCTCAAAGAATTTTTCACAGTCCATAACCCAAGATTGGGCACTAGTAAAGCCTTCCTTTCTAGAAAATGGTTTCCCTCAAAATTCATAAATATTACATAAGCGAGAAAAAATCAAAGGCCACATCAGCGGTAGGAGCTGCGGGAGCCGCAGGGGAAGAATTAGCTACAAGGACCTGCTCCATAGTATGAAGGTACTGCTGGAACCATTATGGCAAGTAAGGAGTTCTTTCCTGGTTGGCCCGCTCGTTAGGATTTTCGGCCATTCTACTATCTGAAAAGAAAAGGAAGAAACCCTTAATGGATAATCCTGAGATAGTATTTAAGATGGAAAAAAGGAAGAAACGATAAAGGTGTCTAGTATAAGTGTGTATGATTATTGGGGTATACATATATTATATATGTATACATAGTTTGAAAAATCTTTTCAAATTACAAATACGCCTCTCATATGTATATTTCTCTTATAATCGGGTAACCTATGCTCTGATACCAAATGCAACAACCCACAGCCTAAATTTCGACCCAGAAAAGGCCCATCGAAACTTAGAGCCATTCTAAATGGGTCGTTGGTTCCTGTAAGGATTACATTTGCACAGATAACAATAAGATATACTTCAAATGGAACTCTCACACAACAGAAAGAGAAAATATAATAAAAAAATTAAGATGTACCATTTATTTCAAAATCACAGAAATAAATAGTCACAATTACGTTTACTCAAAAAGGTACATCGAAAAGTTTATGATCGTAAGATTCCAAAAGAAGCAGAGCAATAATAGCTAATAATATCATAATAACTTTGTCTTCTTCGTCGTCTTCAATCAGGACTTCATTCATGGCTTTACCCTATCTACTGACTTATTGGATGTTAATGAGAGGGAGTCAGAACATAAAGTCTATGTGACTGGAATATAGTGTTACTTAATGTAACACCCCACGCCCGCTAAGGTCACTCATACCAGGGGAATGCCTTAGTTTCGGTGAAGTATTTTAAGTGAATATAGAACAGTAAAATTACAGCAAGACAGATATAAATAATACTTGAAAATTTAAATCATCATTTCATTGCAACGGAAAGTAATACATGTTTGGTTACATCACAAAACCATAAACCAGAGTCAAGTACATAATATCCATCTTGATAAAATAGAAGTACATAATCCCACTACATAACTAATAGCCATAAAAGGAAAGATAAGCTCGGCTTCACTTCAGAGGTCCAAGCTCCATAGGATAGATACAGCAATCAGATCAAAGCCCACTAGCACCAGGCCCACTCTAATAACCTGGGGTTGGGGGAAAAGATAAAAACAACGGGGTCAGACATAAGTCTGAGTGAGTCCTATAACCCTAACAATACAATCATTAAAATAACCAGAGAAGACATAAGTTGATATACGGTAACGACTGGGGATGAATGGCTACACTAAGCAGCTTGGTAAACTTAGGATAAACTAAGATCACCGTAAAGACGCATTTATCCACCCAAGGATAATTACTAGATTACACCGCCCCAGACTTATCCACCCAAAAGTAATTCCTACACTGCACCACACCAGTTTTACCTACCTAAGATTAATTCCTACTTAAAGGTTGATCCCACTAAATGTATTTAGTAATTTTTACCCAGTAGTTTCTAGTACCCCTACATAGGTGTCGTCTGCCCCTATCATTACTAGGTGTACCCACTACTCCCAAGCGATCGGCTCCCTAACGTAGATACCCGTGCTGGTCCCACAATGGGGTGTATCATTTCCCCAAGTGGCAACCTGATAATATCAACGGTGCACGGCTTTATACCTACACGATGCAACAACGATTTACTAACCAGCCCGGGTCCACACACGCATATGAAACCCGTTGGTCCTACGTTGCCACCGCTAACCCGTTTTTGGCCTCTTATAGTCAAGCCCAATATGCGTGTCCCGTCACTCGACTTGGGTCGAGCCCACAAAGATACGTTTGGGATATTGGTTGAGATGGGCCCCCACAAGCTACCACCTAAGCTTGTTAATTTTATCTAGTGTATCCCACTTAACCCCTTTAACCATGTCTACTTACATGTTATAAATACTTTGGTTAAGTCATTAATCATATTTTAATTACCTTTCAAGGCACCCACTAGATTTCCACATGACACCCAAGTCCTTTACTTAATTCCCACATGCCACCCGAGGCACTTACTTAACCCCTTAATCATGTTTAATTACATGTTCCACTTTGGTTAAGTATTCTAATCGTGTTTTCTATTGCCACCCAAGGCAACCCACTAGTTTTCTCATGCCACCCAAGGCACCCACTTAACCCTCAAGCCCCACTACATGCTTATATGGTTAAGTGTTTCTTAATTAATTAAGACCGTGATCCTCATAAAGACCTCTCACATTAGACTATCTTTTATGACCGCTGGTTAAGCCGGTTGGGTCCGGGCAGCCTTATGTCATAACCGAGTCTAACCTCGTGTCTTTACATTAATCACGTATTTAGTTTGTGCCTAAGACCTCTCACATTGGGCTAACATTTGTAGCAACTGGTTAAGCCGGTTGGGTCCGGGCAGTTTTACGCTACAACTGAGTCCAACCTCGTGTCTTAGTCGATTAATTACACCTAATTAATCACCCTCATAATTTATATTAATTATCCCTAATTAATATCAAGTTTTTCATAACATGGGTAGACCTAACTCAATAGGTAAATTCCCATGGGGTAGACCTAACTCAATAGGTAAATTCCCACTTATGTTAATTTATTTATTTTTATGGTATGCTTAATCATACCCAATCATACTTTAATTAACATATTTATTAACCCCATCGTTCCCCACGCAAATCGTTCTCATTTCACGACATAAATAAAGGGAAGATCCATCGCAAATATCATGGGTTTAACCAAATCTTAGTATATAACTTTGTCATGGGTTAAGAGGATGTCAACTTGCATATATGAGCATATATTAACCCAACTACATTTAACCCAAACTTGCATATTATCGCACATGACTTGCATAACATATCGCATATGAACTGGCATATTATTATACACATATCTTGCATAACATGTTGAACTTGCATATAAGCATTCACATAACTTACATAAGCACACATAACTTGCATAACATGTTGAACTTGCATATAAGCATTCACATACTTGCATATTAACAAACATGCAACTTGCATAGCATATCTTGCATATTAACATACATGTAACTTGCATAGCATATCTTGCATATTAACATACATGTAACTTGCATAGCATATATTATCATACATGTAACTTGCATATGAACTTGTTAAACATGCATAAACCCACTTGTTAAATATGCATAAAACAACTTATTAATCATGCATATTATCACATACTTAGCATGCATAGAATCACATACTAAACTTGCATAATATCATATACTTAGCATGCATAGAATCACATACTAAACTTGCATAATATCATATACTTAGCATGCATAGAATCACATACTCATTATGCATAATATCACCTACTTAGCATGCATAGAATCACATACTCATTATGCATAATATCACCTACTTAGCATGCATAGAATCACATACTCATCATGCATAAACCACATACTTAACTTGCATAAAATCAATTACTTATTATGCATAAACCCACATATCCAACTTGCATAAACTCTCATATAAACTTACATATTCAACATGCATAAACTCACATATTCAACTTGCATAAACTTACATATTCAACATAGGATTAATATTATACATAGATTAGCATATCATTACAAATGATTCAAACTCACAAATCCGCATTCAAGACCATAAGTCTCATTACACCTAATCTACTTATCTTAACAATTGATCATCAAAGTGATAGAAACTCACCACTAGCAATTTTGCACTCCAAATGAAGAAGATTAAGATGCTTAGAATGGATTAGAAGTTGATTAGAGAGGTTGATTAGCTTGCTTTCCTCTTCATTGATTTGTGGAGGCCATGACCAAGTTTCATTTTGCCATAGTTTAGTTACTAGGTTTAATTATGAATGAATTAGGGTAGGGTTGTGGTCTTATTTATAGGATTAGGTTGCATTTTAGACCCTTAGATTAACCCTAGATTAGATTAGGACCCTTAGATCTCAGAACTCTCCAGAAATCAGCCCTAAGACCAAGCCCAAACCCCAAACTGGTGCACCCAACCACAGAACTCTCTAGAAACTGTGCAGGTTTCTTGGCTCGGCACGGGCGCACTTCCCAAGTGCGCCAGTCTATTTTTGTACTGGCGCACTTCACAAGTGCGCCAGTGCATTTTTGTTCTGGCGCACTTCACAAGTGCGCCAGTGCATTTCTGGCCTGTTCCGGGTTCTTCTGCCTAACTTCGTTCGTCCATATCTCTTTCATACGGACTCCGATTCTCGAAAACTCGGACTCTATTTCGCGTATTTTTCCGAGACGAACGCAATGACGCAACCCGTTACCCTTGATTCCCACATCTGGGATTAGTTATTCTGTAATTAGTGAATTTTAGCATTAACCGAAATTCGGGGTGTTACATTCTCCCCTCCTTAAAGGATTTCGTCCCCGAAATCTCTAAGCTAAGGAGAATGCATATCCTACCATCCAAACAACCATCTACTCAATCCATCAAACACGGGCATCCATTGTCCTTAAACAATTTCTAATGATGTATGAGCATATGCGAAAAGTGTGTGTATATGTTCCCTATCTAATGTACGAACATATGCAAACCATGATAGTGCCATGCATCCAATATGTATGCGAGATAACCCTATCGACACATACAGTATCTATATGAGTGCACAATCATTCACCAAAATGCATCATCCATATGATAACACAATCATTATACATCCATAAATATAGCTAACTACACACAATTTTATGCAATATGCAATATGAAGTGATTGAGCCGATCTAGTGCCTAGAGTGTGTATATATGCATCCACGAGCAACCACTAGCAAACACTTGCATCCACTTGCATCCATCAACCATAACATGTCTCAAACACATGTTTCAACCATAGGTTTTCCCTATCTAAAGGTCAAACAGGACTAACGAGAGGACCTACTAAAGATAAGATAAGTACTAGGCAAGCGATAAAGGAGAAGTTAAAAGACATACTCTCCAAAAGAAATGGATACAAAGAACGCATCTTCGCTTCCGTCTCCCTAGTAGCATTTCTTTCGTCATCTCCCCATTGCACTCTAGCTAGCTGAACTTCTTTGTTCCTCAACTTCCTAGTCTCTGACCCAATGATGCGAGTAGGAGCTCGTCGAATAGTCTCATCGCGCTCTAAGCAAACTCGGCTCTACCACCTCAGCGGTCTTATGTAAGCACTTCCTCAAATGGGACACATGAAATACATCCGGTACACCACTAAGTCTGTCAGGCAACTCCACTCTATATGCTATCCGTCCAATTCTTTCCTTAATGGGAAATGGCCCTACAAACCTTGGTACTCACTTCCTAACAGATCCAAAGTGAACCATATTCCGTAACGGAGATACCTTGATAAAAAGCATGTCCTAATATCAAACTCAAGCTCTGTTCTCCTCTTATCCGCATAAGATTCCGCCGCTTTCATCCTTCTTCAAACCAAACCAATCTTCTCTGAAGTCTCTCTAACCATATCTGGCCCAAGTAAGATCTTATCCGTAGATTCCCACCAACATGTAGGTGATCAACAAGGCCTTCCATAAAGAGCTTCGAAAGGAGCCATACCAATACTGGACTGAAAGCTGCCATTATATGCGAACTCCACCAATGGAAGATGCTCTTCCCATGTACCTCCAAAATCCAAAATACATAACCTCAAAAGGTCTTCTAAAATACGATTCACCCTCTCGGTCTGGCCATCCGTCTGAGGATGATATGCGGTACTCAAACACAACTGAGTCCCTACCGCCTCTTGCAAACTTCTCCAAAACTCACTAGTGAAGATAGAATCTCGATCGCTCACTATACTGGAAGGTACACTATGCAATCTAATAATCTCTCGAAGGTAAACTGAAGCTAGACATGTAATAGTCCTCTTGCTCTTCACGGGCATGAAATGGGCACACTTAGTAAGTCTATCTACCATAAGCCCAATCCCCGTATTACCCTTCCTTGATTTTGGTAATCCAACGAGACACTATCCCACTTCCCATTACGGAACCTCCAACGGGTGAAGCAACCCTCCGGGTTTCTTCTGTTCCGCTTTCACTTGTTAGCACACCAAGCATCTAGCGACATACTTGGCCGCGTCTTCCTTCATATTGGCCCAAAAGAAAACTTGCTTCATGTCTTGGTACATCTTGTCCCTACTGGGTTGAATGGTCATCTTCGATCGATGTGCATCATCAAGTATAGCCTTCCTCAAATCCTCGTCTTGCGGTACACAAAGTCCACCGTCTCTACGCAACCACCCCTTACCATCTAGGGTGTACCTACTCAAATGGCTGGACGACTCCCCTCCTTATGAGCTTCTCTACTAACTCAACCAATTGTGGGTCGTCCCGCTGTGCTCTGCCAATACGCCCCAAAAGAGTAGGCCTAACCTCCAAGGAGGCTAGCAAACCGGATACAGAATCAACGGAAGGTCTAAGTCAAACATAGAAATAAATTCTAAACTCTATAGTTCAACGGACAACCTTTTTCTTCTTAAGACGTCTGCTACCATGTTTCCCTTGTTAGGGGTATACGCTATCTCAAACTCATAAGATGCTAAGAATCCTATCCAAAATCGTCACAACTGTCCATCTCTCACGCAGACCACCCTAGTCGAATTCGACATCCCCCAAATGCAAGCCCCAAAGGCCGAAACCAATATCAGACAAACACCCAAGGGACATCTCCTTCGAGTTCAGGCAACCTACGTGAGATGATACTAAAAATAATAATAATAATGGCTAAACAATTAAGCCTTTGACCAACTTTGGATGTCCTCGCCAGTCTCGCTCCAAAACCACCGTTTATCCTATAACTGGCTTTGCTCACCCTATTGAGCACATACGAAAACTTATTACGCTCCTTGAAAAGACCAAGATGTCATTTACAAAGGCCATCACAAACTTATTTAGGTACTCCCTGAACACCCTTCTCTTCCAATCAACAAAGTATGCAGGGGCGTTCGTCAAACCAAATAGCATCACCAGCCACTCATAAAACCATCCGGAGTCCTAAAGACAATCTTCTCTATACTATCGTCAGCCACTCTCAACTGACGAAACCATGTGGCTTAGTCCAACTGCGAAAATACTGAGGCGCCAACCAACTGATCAAAGAGATCATCAATCTTTGGCAATGGGTGTCTATTCTTCTTTGTGAGTTTATTTAGTTCTCTTTAGCCTACACAAAGTCTGAGGGACCCATCCGCCTTCATGGCAAAAACTACTGGAGCGCCCCACTCCGATATACTTCTTCTTATGAACCCCTTCTCAAGCAATCGCCTACTTACTTATGGAGTTCCCTCCTCTCACGAGGAGCCTTGTGGCACACTGGCCAAGTCACTGGTTTGGCATTGTTTACCAGATATATTCGGAAGTCAATCTCCCGCTCCGGAGGTAAGCCCTTCACCTTCTCAAACACATCCGAGTGTTCCCGGACCACTTCTAACAGATCGCAAACTCTCGACCGACGTGTCAAGCGATTCTAGATAACTTAGCATAACAGATTCTATGGGATTACAAGAGATCTGGAGAGTGTTACCCAAGCGGGTCATAAGCCTAACAACTCTCCCTTCAAAATCAAGAACGGCCCCCTACTGGATAACCAGTCCATGCCCCAAAACTAACCCATAGTCCGTGAAGCCCAACAAGCATCACATCCAAACTCAACGCTAAGTATAGAAACTTTCAAACCCAAACACATCATGGAGCCCCAATTGGGTTTGAAACAACTAAGGGATCATCTACCAAACTGGTGTCTAAGTGCAGTGACTCAACTAACAATGATGAGATAAACGAACTCGATGCGTCAGAATCAAATAAAGTTCGAATCAGATAATATAGAAATCCCAAATTCCAACCTAGACGGTCCTATCCCCATCTGGTACACTAGCCGTGAGGGAATACAACCACCCTCCAGGAGATTCCGAACCTTGCCTTTGCCCCTTTGGATAATCCTAATAAAATGTCCTATTCCTCCCAAAAGGATAACGACTAGCCTTCTTCTTCTTCCCATTCTCCACTCGTAACCTCCCACCAATGAGGTTTCGTCCTTCATTAAACAAACAACTATTAGAGCCTTCCTCCCATCGTCCATCCAATAAGTACTTACAAGTCCTCCTCCTTCTTGAACCAACTTCTAATCTGATTTACGTCTAAGTCCCTTGAAGCGGTTTTCCATTCTTATCTATCTTAGAAAGATCATCTACACACGGAGGGGAAACTCAAACCGAGAGAGAAAGAGATTCAAACGGAGAATTCGAAAGATAAAGATATGGCTATCGGGGATTACGCTTTTCTCTCAAAAACTTTTCTCTTAAAAGACATGTTTTTGAAAATACTCCTTCAAAAATTTTCTTAGAAAAATAGTTTTTCTAAAAATTTTATCTGTTCTGGTAACCTTAAGCTCTGATACCACGTGTAACACCCCACGCCCGCTAAGGTCACTCATACCAGGGGAATGCCTTAGTTTCGGTGAAGTATTTTAAGTGAATATAGAACAGTAAAATTACAGCAAGACAGATATAAATAATACTTGAAAATTTAAATCATCATTTCATTGCAACGGAAAGTAATACATGTTTGGTTACATCACAAAACCATAAACCAGAGTCAAGTACATAATATCCATCTTGATAAAATAGAAGTACATAATCCCACTACATAACTAATAGCCATAAAAGGAAAGATAAGCTCGGCTTCACTTCAGAGGTCCAAGCTCCATAGGATAGATACAGCAATCAGATCAAAGCCCACTAGCACCAGGCCCACTCTAATAACCTGGGGTTGGGGGAAAAAGATAAAAACAACGGGGTCAGACATAAGTCTGAGTGAGTCCTATAACCCTAACAATACAATCATTAAAATAACCAGAGAAGACATAAGTTGATATACGGTAACGACTGGGGATGAATGGCTACACTAAGCAGCTTGGTAAACTTAGGATAAACTAAGATCACCGTAAAGACGCATTTATCCACCCAAGGATAATTACTAGATTACACCGCCCCAGACTTATCCACCCAAAAGTAATTCCTACACTGCACCACACCAGTTTTACCTACCTAAGATTAATTCCTACTTAAAGGTTGATCCCACTAAATGTATTTAGTAATTTTTACCCAGTAGTTTCTAGTACCCCTACATAGGTGTCGTCTGCCCCTATCATTACTAGGTGTACCCACTACTCCCAAGCGATCGGCTCCCTAACGTAGATACCCGTGCTGGTCCCACAATGGGGCGTATCATTTCCCCAAGTGGCAACCTGATAATATCAACGGTGCACGACTTTATACCTACACGATGCAACAACGATTTACTAACCAGCCCGGGTCCACACACGCATATGAAACCCGTTGGTCCTACGTTGCCACCGCTAACCCGTTTTTGGCCTCTTATAGTCAAGCCCAATATGCGTGTCCCGTCACTCGACTTGGGTCGAGCCCACAAAGATACGTTTGGGATATTGGTTGAGATGGGCCCCCACAAGCTACCACCTAAGCTTGTTAATTTTATCTAGTGTATCCCACTTAACCCCTTTAACCATGTCTACTTACATGTTATAAATACTTTGGTTAAGTCATTAATCATATTTTAATTACCTTTCAAGGCACCCACTAGATTTCCACATGACACCCAAGTCCTTTACTTAATTCCCACATGCCACCCGAGGCACTTACTTAACCCCTTAATCATGTTTAATTACATGTTCCACTTTGGTTAAGTATTCTAATCGTGTTTTCTATTGCCACCCAAGGCAACCCACTAGTTTTCTCATGCCACCCAAGGCACCCACTTAACCCTCAAGCCCCACTACATGCTTATATGGTTAAGTGTTTCTTAATTAATTAAGACCGTGATCCTCATAAAGACCTCTCACATTAGACTATCTTTTATGACCGCTGGTTAAGCCGGTTGGGTCCGGGCAGCCTTATGTCATAACCGAGTCTAACCTCGTGTCTTTACATTAATCACGTATTTAGTTTGTGCCTAAGACCTCTCACATTGGGCTAACATTTGTAGCAACTGGTTAAGCCGGTTGGGTCCGGGCAGTTTTACGCTACAACTGAGTCCAACCTCGTGTCTTAGTCGATTAATTACACCTAATTAATCACCCTTATAATTTATATTAATTATCCCTAATTAATATCAAGTTTTTCATAACATGGGTAGACCTAACTCAATAGGTAAATTCCCATGGGGTAGACCTAACTCAATAGGTAAATTCCCACTTATGTTAATTTATTTATTTTTATGGTATGCTTAATCATACCCAATCATACTTTAATTAACATATTTATTAACCCCATCGTTCCCCACGCAAATCGTTCTCATTTCACGACATAAATAAAGGGAAGATCCATCGCAAATATCATGGGTTTAACCAAATCTTAGTATATAACTTTGTCATGGGTTAAGAGGATGTCAACTTGCATATATGAGCATATATTAACCCAACTACATTTAACCCAAACTTGCATATTATCGCACATGACTTGCATAACATATCGCATATGAACTGGCATATTATTATACACATATCTTGCATAACATGTTGAACTTGCATATAAGCATTCACATAACTTACATAAGCACACATAACTTGCATAACATGTTGAACTTGCATATAAGCATTCACATACTTGCATATTAACAAACATGCAACTTGCATAGCATATCTTGCATATTAACATACATGTAACTTGCATAGCATATCTTGCATATTAACATACATGTAACTTGCATAGCATATATTATCATACATGTAACTTGCATATGAACTTGTTAAACATGCATAAACCCACTTGTTAAATATGCATAAAACAACTTATTAATCATGCATATTATCACATACTTAGCATGCATAGAATCACATACTAAACTTGCATAATATCATATACTTAGCATGCATAGAATCACATACTAAACTTTCATAATATCATATACTTAGCATGCATAGAATCACATACTCATTATGCATAATATCACCTACTTAGCATGCATAGAATCACATACTCATTATGCATAATATCACCTACTTAGCATGCATAGAATCACATACTCATCATGCATAAACCACATACTTAACTTGCATAAAATCAATTACTTATTATGCATAAACCCACATATCCAACTTGCATAAACTCTCATATAAACTTACATATTCAACATGCATAAACTCACATATTCAACTTGCATAAACTTACATATTCAACATAGGATTAATATTATACATAGATTAGCATATCATTACAAATGATTCAAACTCACAAATCCGCATTCAAGACCATAAGTCTCATTACACCTAATCTACTTATCTTAACAATTGATCATCAAAGTGATAGAAACTCACCACTAGCAATTTTGCACTCCAAATGAAGAAGATTAAGATGCTTAGAATGGATTAGAAGTTGATTAGAGAGGTTGATTAGCTTGCTTTCCTCTTCATTGATTTGTGGAGGCCATGACCAAGTTTCATTTTGCCATAGTTTAGTTACTAGGTTTAATTATGAATGAATTAGGGTAGGGTTGTGGTCTTATTTATAGGATTAGGTTGCATTTTAGACCCTTAGATTAACCCTAGATTAGATTAAGACCCTTAGATCTCGGAACTCTCCAGAAATCAGCCCTAAGACCAAGCCCAAACCCCAAACCCCAAACTGGTGCACCCAACCACAGAACTCTCTAGAAACTGTGCAGGTTTCTTGGCTCGGCACGGGCGCACTTCCCAAGTGCGCCAGTCTATTTTTGTACTGGCGCACTTCACAAGTGCGCCAGTGCATTTTTGTTCTGGCGCACTTCACAAGTGCGCCAGTGCATTTCTGGCCTGTTCCGGGTTCTTCTGCCTAACTTCGTTCGTCCATATCTCTTTCATACGGACTCCGATTCTCGAAAACTCGGACTCTATTTCGCGTATTTTTCCGAGACGAACGCAATGACGCAACCCGTTACCCTTGATTCCCACATCTGGGATTAGTTATTCTGTAATTAGTGAATTTTAGCATTAACCGAAATTCGGGGTGTTACACTTAATGTCCATACCCTATATTTTTAGCGGGTTACATATGTCAAGGTATGTCTACGCGACACACAAGCTTTCACACAAACATAAATATCTAACTAATGGGGTGGATATCCAAGTCAATCGCCCATTAGTGTCTTAGGGTAAAGGCCCATCGAGGTGGCATTCTTGGTCACTTATGGCCCTATTAAAGGTGGATTTTAATAATCTCTTATAACCCTGATGTGGACCCCTAGCCCTTTAAGAAACCCATCCTAGTACATTAATGTTCTTAAGTCTAATATCTCATTTGTAATATGAGAAATATATTTCGAGCGTTGCTACTTAACTGATATTACCCGGTAGGACACCTATGTTACTTAAGACTTCCCTTAGACAGTTGGTGAGCATGCGATGGCCACATATCCTTCAATTACCAATCTGTCCCTAGTTGAGCCCTTACAAGCTTCTAGAGGAAGTGGACATCTCCCGTGAACTACCCTATTCCATTAACCGTTTTATGCCTAACCACTTTTAAAGAAGGAGGACCCAAACACTTAACTTAATACTAATAAGGTTGGGTCCCATGACTTGGGTTCCTCTCCAAGGAATAAACCTTCAGAGGGATCCTTGTCTAACCACTTAAGACCCAAATTAGATAAAAGGTGAGTCAAACACTTAAGACCTTCTTAAGGCGTAATAAGCCTATTTGTTTTCACACATCAACTTATATATATATATATAGTTTTATATATATACGCACTAGATCTCTCACATTAACCATATACATGTAGAAGTTGGGTATGCCGGTCTGTTCCGGGCAGGCTTCTACTATAAGTCGGTTTAACCTCGTGTCTAGTGTACTAAGTTTATGAATGGCCCATGGAACATAGACATATTATATTAGTTGGGCCCACTTATCGGTGTTGGATATGTCGGTCCATTCCGGGCAGGCTTCTACCACAAATGGCAACTAACCTCATGTCAATGTGTCATTTATGTGTATATATATATAAGCCATTCTATATATACGCACACACAAGCAAACAGATATATATGTATATTTGTTAAGGGGACATTTCAATTTCAAACTCTAACTTAATCGTATTTATTACGCTAATATAATGTTAATTACATTATACATTTAAAGAATTAATATAATAATAGCGCCTAATTAACGTAACATTCATATAAACGGGAAACGTTCTAATCGGGATGACAATTGTCATTTATCCAAATTAAGACATACAAGTCTAAATCTTTCCATATTTTACCGCTACAACATAACATGATGGCATAATGAACATATAGCAAATAACAGTAATGGAAAACATACACATGCATATCAATTACAACTTGTATCCTAGGCATACAGAAAAGCTTTCAATATTAAGTTAAAAGTAGAGTATTTCATACAATCAATCTATATTTCACCCAATCAGCCCTTTTGTGGTGTTATACACCCAAAAATGTTAGCATTTGACTTATTCCAATTTATGAATGCATTTACACCTAAACTAAGATCCAAATCCAATTCAATTATGAAACAATTCAAATCCCAACCTTTTTAGGCCAAATCAAATGATAATAGCGGTGAATTGCATAAAATATAGATAATAATACAATACTCTTGTTTATCTTTAATTCAATACAAAAACCACAATTCTACCAAATTAATATTACATGATAATCTCCTACGTGATTACAAAGTAGAAGATTTGGGGATTTTTCATGGTTTATTATCGCATAACGAAATCTTCATAGGCATAACAACTCATATAGCAAATTGATAATAATATGAATATGCCTTTAAGCAAAACTAGATTCCACTCACAAATCAAGTGGCGATGTGGGTTCTCAACGTTTAAGCGGGCTCTGATTGATCTCCTAACAATATAAATATAAGAAACATATAATCACTACAACAAAAAGACCCTATTACAACGGTGGAAAACCATTGTAAATTACATTTTACAATGGTGGCATAACCGTCGTATATTAAGAAGTGTAATAGACTAAAATCCTTTACAACTTTTTTGCACTGTTGCGACACCATTGTAATATGTATAATTTACAACTGTTTTTCACCGTTGTAATAAACCGTGTTACAACTTATATGCCCCGTTGTTGTTATAATTTTTACATCTGTTTATAACCGTTGTGATATATTTTATTACAACTATACTTTATCGCTGCTATAATTGAATACATTTTGCAACAAGAGTTAGATAAACGAAAAACAAATTGACATATATTCAAAGCATCAGATCCATTCATACAAAAAACGTTACAACTTTATATTCAAAATACAAAACTAATGAATCATACATTTTTATTACATTCATTATGTTTCACAATCAACTACTACAACTTTATATTCTTATTTTTGTTTACAAACTTTTAGCATTCCAGAAAACGAAACATTTGCATTTACATTTCAATTGATTTCAAACCTGCCTTTTAAATTTTTTTGTTCTTTGGTTTCAGTCAATTTCGATCGACCAGAAAATGACCATTTTTCTAACGGTCTCAGAAATTGACGAAATTTGTTTTGTTAGAACCGTATCGTCAATACTAAGCTAGAAAATATTATTCGGCAATTTTTAGAGTCCGTATGTGGCCCTGGTAAATTGAAATGCACATTCAAATTCAATATATAGATTTATATTTTGATTTTGATGAAAACTAATCGAAATGGTCGAATCAGCTTACGATACATATCCCATTGTGTTCGGAATGGGGGTAATTAGCTATGGACGACAGTCGGTGGGTTTGATTTCGAGTTCGAAATAAAAAGTTGCTTTTTGGAATTTAAATATAATTAAATATATAAATAATTAAACCTAGTCAACCTCTTTATCTCTTCCCTCTCCCCCACGTTCCATGTCAGTCCAGACCCGAAGTAAAATATAAAAAAATCGCGCCTCTCGTTCGACGCGCCGCCCAGGCGATTGCCCCACGCCGCCACCGCACGGTCTGTCGCCACTGCGCGGTCTGCCGCCCCACTCCCCCAGCTCCGCTACCCTCCCCTTCGACTCCTTCCTCCTCCACCTCGCAAGACCCATGAACCCCCAGAAACCCCCCCCCCCCAAACCCGAAGCTATAGCCCCCCTTTGTTAGTAGTCATCGCCGCCACGTGATCCACCACCAGACCCCCTTTGAGCAACCGCAGCCCTCCTCCTCGCTGAAAACAGGCGCCGCCATTCAGTCGCGAAGGTGAACCAACAGCAGTGAGTTCTTTTTGCTTACTGAATTTAATTAAATAACATAGCTTAAATCTGAAATATTTATATATATTTTGTGTATATATATATAAAAACAATGTTTTAAAATCTGATTTTTTTAAATATGTAAAGTGGTGATAAAAATATGATTTTTATGATGTTTTCACAGTAATAAAAATATGATTTTTATATAGTAGAGATAATAAAAATATGATTTTTATATAGTAGAGATGATAAAAATATGATTTTTATATAGTAGAGATTATAAAAATAGATTTTTTATAAGATAGAGAATATAAAAATATAATTTTTATTTATGTAGTGAAATAAAAATCTGATTTTTGTTATATATATATATAGTGAAATAAAAAGGTGATTTTTATAGCGTTGAAATAAAAATGTGATTTTTTAATATATGAACAGCGTAGAGAAGACCGCGTAGAAATTGCGGGCAAATCCAGACTATTCTGAATTTCAAAAATGAAATGGAGGAGTGGAACCCAAAGGTGAGAACTTCTCACTTTTAATTTGTCTTCTAGTTGAAATATATACTAGGATGCAGACGGTGCTTAACAGCACCCGACACCCGTTGTCCACAGACCATGGATGACTTGTTTGTTTAATTGATGTGTTGTGAAAGTTGATTGTGTGATGTGGGATGGAATAAAATATTTTATAGTTGAAAATATTTAATAGTTAAAAATATAATTTTTAACGTGTATATAAATATTATTTATAAACAAATCGGATGATTTGTTTATATACACACATTTGACTGATATAGATTAGGACGATAAATTTTACACATCGCCCAACTGCACAAATAAAACCTGTGTTTGATTGTTTGAAACCCCACATGGGTATTAGGATGATATTGGACATACACTAATCCCAATAATTAGTTGTATGTCAATCGATTGATTGACAGGCTGTTATAAGCATTAAATATTTATATTTGATGCTTATACAGTGTAGAATGCACTCTGGATGATGGATTGTTGTTTTCATTGTGGTTATACACATTTGTTGTATGAAATCCATATAATCATATTATATGGTAATTGACTGTGTCTGATTCCAGTTCAGAAGAAAAGAATATTTTAAAATAACGATTATTTTAAAATAACGAATATTTTTCGAATAATATTCAGAAGAGAATCAAAATATGATTTTGATGTCCGATTTGGGATGGTCATGAATATATTTAAATATATAAAGCCTTCTTGATTAGATTGACGCCATTTTGACGTGAATGATATTTATATCGATTTTATTCATTTTTATAATGAATATCGAAGAGGAATTGATTCCAAAATATAATGTTTTGAAAATATTATCATTTATATATCGATGGTATGGAATATTCAATTTTGATTTGAAATTGAATATGAAGCTGAAATCGTTTTGAAAACGAATTTAAAATGATTTATAAAATACGTTTTAAAAGGAAATCGACGAAATATAATATATATATATTATGTATATATATAATGGCCTGAATAGAACGCACCGCACTGTGGCAGTTCGCGAATTTCGACCATTGACTTCGAATGGACATTACGGGAGACCCGACAGTCGGATTCTTCTAAAACCAGAACCGTCGGGTTCGTATCGAAAAGAGATTTCTAACGAATATTAGAAATTAGAAATCTAACGGTTGGATTTGGAATTATGTCTATATCAAATTTGGAAAAGGTCGTTGTAAGTGCAGTTCGATGGCCGTTGATGGAAATCGACTGTACGAGCCTTGATAAAATTATTTAAAATAGCAATAATTTGTGTAAAATCATAATAAATGATTTGGAAAGAATTGGGATGAAAAATTCCATATTTTAAAAGATAAAAATAGATTTTTTTATCGAAATGAACTAGTTTTGAACTAGAATTATAATCCATTTATTTTTGAAATAAATAAATTGGATTTGAAAGGGTTTTAAAAGTAACCAGTATTTCCAATAATTGAATTCGGATGGATTTGAATCGAAATTGTCTTTGGAATATTTCGATGTTGGATTTCGTGATTATACAGATATTGTTATGGAAATTTGAAAGATATATTTATATCGTTATTTCCAATACGATATTTGTTGGTCATAGAATTTGATATTGAATATAAGCCGGTATATTTTCTATTCAGAGCCTTGTATTTAATATCAAATGGGATTTGGGTTTGTCGTGAATGGTGTCTTCATTAACACTGTTCTTAAACCCAGTTGAGAAAAAGATTAAATCTTTTTGTTTAGATTTAATGAAGTATACCAATTAAATGGTATTTAATTGGAATTGAATTTGAATTGATTTTTGGGTTTATCGTGAACGGTGTTTTTAAATAACACTTGTTCTTTAACCTGATAATTAATGGAATGTTAATTGGGTTTATCATGAACTGTGTTTGAATGACATTCGTTCTTTAACCCGATTTACAGTGAAATGTGATTTGGAATTTATAAATCTTTTGTTAAGATTTAAAGGAGATTTTCAAAAGTAAAGTTTTCCAATTTAATAAAATAAATTGGAATGGAATGGAATTCGATTTGGTAATAATCGAAGTAAATTTCTGTGGAGGAAGACAACTAATATATTTGGAATTTAAAAGGCTTTGCCGTTATTCCATTTATATTATTAGTCGGATATGGAAGTTTATATCGATTTGTTTTCCATGAAGATTCCATTGTAAATGGAATGTGATTTTGGGTTGTCGTGAATGGTTTCTTTAATAATACTGTTCTTAGACCTAAAGGAGTTAAGAAAATTAGAAACTAACTGGAGATTAGTTAAGTTGAATGGTTTCTTGGGTATTGATCTGATGTTGGTTTCGGCCTTCGGGGTTAATACTTAGGGAATTGTTCACTTGCTAATTTATGGTTAAAGGCTGATGGAATGGAATGTGATTTTGGGTTTATAGTGAACCGTGTTTTAAATGACAATGGTTCTTTTACCCAGTTAAAGCAAGATATGATTTCCCAAGTTAAACAATCATTAATGTTGATTTTTGGGAAGATTAAAACCAAGTGGAGTTTTAATGAATTTTTATTTAGACTGAAATGATCGAGAATGGAGTATCACCAGTTTTGCTCCGAGCGATAGTTAAATCTTTAATTAGATTTGAACGTGAAATGGTAATTGAATTTGCCGATAACACCATGGTATTAGATATGAAGTATGACCAGTTTTACTGCATGGGATGAATAGGTTGGGGTTGGGAAATTTAACAAGTGATTACTTCGGTAAGGTTCGCTAATCCCGACTAGTTTGGATAAACCATAATTTGGTTTGAATTGATATTCAAAAGAAGATTAAAGAATAAATTTAAAGAATTTATCTTTGATAAAATTAATGGGAACCTTTCCCAAAGTATAAGAATATTTGAATAAAAGAATATTCTGAATTGGAATGTAGCGTATGTTGTGTAACACTTGTTGATTATATACGCGAGTTATTCAGAAAAACCGGGTTTATCCCATTCTGAATAACTGATTCGACGATGTGTTGTGGATGAAGACGGTGGTTGAAGACCGGAGGTCTTCACATCGTTTGGATAATTACTGATGATCTTGATTGGGCTGTACACCCAAGAGGAGGGAATCAGTTGGTGATCGACCAGACGTACTTGGAGATCGATGGATATGCGAGGAATAAGGTTCCTCCGGTTTCGTTCAGACCCAGAACGGACTTGTAAATGGATGTGTGTCTGACATCGGATTTCATTTTGTGTGATTGATATCAGTTGCATAGCATGAATTACCTGTGTGGCATGCTGAGATGCAAATGATCAAGGCTTTTGTTGAAAAGCAAAGTCTTGTGGTTGATGATCAAAGCACCGTCTGTGTGGCATAACTTTGTGTAGCATTAATTCGCAAGCCTCACACCCCGATTGTGAACCAGAAATGGGAGAGAACATCAGGGAGGGCATGCGTTTCTTTCTGGCTAGGGTGGTGTCAGTGACCTACCAGCCCTGACATTTATATTATTTTCACCTGTGTGGTTGTTGGATTGCGAGGCGCCTCGGATATATCGGTGACAACGTGGAGCCGATGGAGTCATAGGACTCATTTACGCCCCCAAAGGGCGGGGAAACGCAGTGTTCAGGCATTATAATCCGCATCGAGTGGACCGGCCCTGACGATCCATGGGGCAGTTGCATCTGTTCCTGAGACTCGGGCTAGACAGTCTCGAAGTGGTAAGGACGATCCCTTGCCTTGGTTCACAGATGGAAATCCAACTTCTAATACGTGACAATTGCGGTTTTGATTGTAGAGCCTAGTATTGGCGACATGATATATGGTACCCATGCCGTCTAGGATTGATACATTTATATTTTAAATTGTTTTATACTTTATGCACTTATAATAGTATCAAATGATTTGTTTTAACGTACAAAGCATGTTTGGCTATTATAAGGTAAAACCCTATCCCCCAGCTTGCGTTGCATTGTGTGATAGGACCTGGGTCTTATAATAGCTTCATTTTTCCAAAAAACATTGCGTTGTTTTGTTATATGCACTGGTATTCTTAGGAGGAAACCCGTTCCGTGTTATACGGCGTGGTCCCTTGATATATCTGATTTAAAATAAAGTTTTAATAACTGTTTTATTTCTCACACCAGTCACATGACTGACCTGGAGTTTATTGTTTTAACCTAAACTCTGTGTGCCCCTATTTTCCGCACGGGCAGCTAGTAGTTTTGGTTTTGCATATTTATATTCACAGGATCCTGGTTTGCAGCTGGAATGATATTCGGAAAGCTTTGTATCCGTATATTCTTTTCAGTTGTGTTTTGTATTATTTTCCACTGCTATGTAATGTATTGTAAATTTCTGATATTTATTGAATGTATTTTATTCATTCATACTCTATATATTCTTGTATTCTGATGAAATTGTCGTAATAAACAATAAATGTTCTTCTGTTTGTGTCCCGATGTGGCTTGTTCTCAACTTAATTCGTGCTTTACTTTACGGGGAAGTTCGGGTCGTCTCACCATCATTAACATAATGAACAACAGAAACTTGTCACTTCTTGAGTATATGATGTTGAGATTTCACTTGAGCTATTGATAGAGGTCTGGGATTCTATTCTGTAAACATACATTGAAAGGCAATATGTATCAACTAATGAAAATTAAATATACCTGAGCAAAATGGAATCCAGTTTTGTAAGTGAAGGGGCCCAAGACTCCTGTGCAATAGAAATGAAGGTATTCAAAACATTCTCTTATTTGAGAACCTAGTCCATGTCAGCCTAAGAGGAGAGGGAGTGACATCTAATTTATAAAAGGAAATTCGACATGAAGGAATTTAAGTAAAGAGCGAAGACAAGTAAAAGAAGTATAAACCCACCTACGATTGCTATAGACTTACACATGACCATAGTGAACATTGGCATATGCCTTTTGAATAATATCAAAACATTTCAGCCATTTCTTAGAATCTTAAAATAGTTAAATAAATGTATTTACAACATCAATATTCGTGTTGGCACAATTGTCGAGACTTGTGGGAACACACTAGAACTCACTATTTCTGGGCACCATGCACTCAGCTCAACCAAAAAACAACCCTCGGTTGAATTATATTGATCACTTTGGTATATATAATGAGTTTAGTGTAAAGTACTATACTTTTTTTTCTGACCTATGTTCTTTTGTTGCATATACTTTCTAGCATAGTTAATCTTTGATTTATTCACTTAAAAAGTCTACTTGTTTCAAATTAAATGTTCCCTGATGTTTGATCAACTTAACTATACTATAGTAACTTTAGGAATCAACTTAACTATACTATATTAACTTTAGGAATCAAAACACTTTGAGGTATTATTGAGAATACATGAATTTTTCATTTCACTAGGTTGCATTGTTTACTTAGAACTTCTAGGTCCAAGGAATTACAATATCCCTCAGACTTCCAAATTAGTATAATAGATAGTTTGGAGAAATATGCTCACAAATGTTGTCCTGTTCCACTGGTATTATTGGTAAAAAAAGTTTGATCAACTATCTCGGTATTTGAAGATCACCCATTAATTTGGTGATGGATGCAAGAAAATGAAAGCATCACAATACCCTGTTCCTGGGAAAGCAGTGGTCTTTTTTTGTTTAGAATTTAAAAAGATGGAATAAGAGTGGAAAAATATGCAAAAAAATAAGTAGGCCTAAGTTTCAAAATCATAACTGATATAATCAAGATAAGAATGAGAAAGTCCAGACATTAGTATAGAACATGCAGCACAGATGATCATATCAAATTGGTCATCACAGCTCACTTCAGACGGGAATTGATTAATGTTATTGGATTCACCAAGATAAACAACACAGGACCTCTCAAAGTAGCTTCCTCTTATCTTGAATCACGTACGTTTCTGCTAGCGCTTTCAGTAGTAATGATAATGATAGTAATAAAAATGAAAACCAAAAGAAGAAAATCACCTTCTGTGATTTCTTGTTGTCGTGAGTATTTCTGAGCGATAATCACCTGCATGATAATTAACACAATCAGTATATATATTGGACCGGCAATTAGTAATCTCAATAAAATTTGCAAAAAAACATGAAATTACAAAAGCAAGCGGTCTGCTAACAAACCCGATTCTCATATGAATATTTATTACCATTAAACACCGCAGAAGACAATCCTTTCCCCCACAAGATGCTAACAAACCCGATTCGCGATAAACTACATCCAGGTCGAAAAGCAAGCAGTCAACATCAGATAAAATCAAACCATCACCATTCACCAGCAACAAATTGGTTAACATATTGGGGAGCCGAAGAAGCATCCTCTTCAACAACACTAAAAACACCCTCTCCCAAACCAGAATACTAAACAATAAAACCACTCACAGAGTCATTTGTAGGGAAAAGATCAGAATTAAAATTAACTTTGTCTAAATATATTTTATATTATATCCACTATTTTCGTATGGACAACTTTAGTTTCTCTGTGTGAAATTTCCAGTAACACGAGAAATTTTGAAAGAAGGTCTAAAAGTGAACTGAATAATATTTATGTCTATTCATCAATGTGAACCAAAAAAAAATTAAAAATGTAAACAACGCAAGAACTTTACATAATCCATTTAATTTGGGTTATCAAACATTTGGACTTCACTCTTCTCTTCCCTTTTACATTTCTTTCGGAGTTCAAACATCTGTACTTGACACTTCAAATTCAACGGTAGAAAAAGAAAGAAAGAAATCTTACCTGACCCTTGACCTTGAGATTGACATAAGTCCCCTGATCGGCTGGCTTCTTGTCTTCGTCTTGACCAGCGGCAAACATTCTACTAACCCTGAATTAGTAAAAAAACTAAAATTTGTCTAGAGTTTTGAGTTGAAAATTTTTCTATGGAGAATTCGGTACCTTGATTTAGAAGCATATGAAAATAGCCTAGATATTCAACGTAGACGCACCAGTGACGAATGAAGCGATTGGGGATTGACGACTGTTCTATTCAGAATTTTTTCCATCGAAATTGAACGGGACTTCCCTAAACAGTTGGTGGCTCGACTTGGTCGAAAAAGGGGGAAAATGGATTGATTTGATTTAGGGAGGAATAAGGGAAGATTTGGGATATAGTTGAGTTGGGAAAGAATACGATTATTGTAACGATCCCAAAACCCCGTGACACAGTGTTAAGGATAATCATTGGAATATAACACATTAATCATCATCAGCAGATCATAGATAATAGCATAAACATAAAATAGAACAATTTACACACATATGACGGCGGAATCATATAGATATCACCACATCAGAGAGCACAGTGCAGGATACAACTTAGTGCATAATAATACATAATCAGTCACCATCGCCAGAGGCAGAATCATACATAAAGAGTACACAAAATAAATATTAGTCTACATCGCCAATGGCGGAATCATAATACATATACTATAATGGCGGAAAGAGTTAAAGTCAGCACGGTGTAGTCAAGCCTCGCCATGAGCCAAAAGTGCACTAGATTCCTGTAACTAGGCTGCCCGTGAGAAAATGAGGGCACTCGAGTTTGCAAGGTGAAACAAACTACGAGTCAGTCATGGGACGGGTATGAGAAATCTTCTTACTTATTAACAGCAATAATAAGACAAATCAAAGGACCACGCCACTTTCGCGGAACGGGTTTACTCCAATGAGTGCTAGTGCATGAAATAAAGTAAATGATTAAATCATAGCAATGCTTTTTATAAAATGAAGCCATTATAAGACTCAGGTCCCATCACACAATGCAACGCAAGCCGGAGGATAAAGTTTTACCTTATAATGGCCAAAAATGCTTCATACGAATAAAACAAAAGTGTTTGATATTATTACTAGTGCATATATGTTTCAAAAGCGATTTCAATCATAAATATCAATCCTAGGCGGCATAAATGACCCATACCACTATGTCGCCGTACTAGTAATACAATCACATCCGAAATCTCGTATTGGAAATTGGATTCCTTCATGAGTCGAGGCAAGGGGCAAGCTCCTCTCCGTTCGAGACACTCTAGCAAATGCCTCGGGACCGCACATAGCAATCCCTGGATCCTCCAAGGCCGGTCCTCTCTTACTTCTGAGAATTGGAAATTCCTGAACACACGTTTCCCGGTCCTTACAGACCTATAATCGAGGCGCCTCGTATTTCAACAACCACACAGGTGAAAAGTAGATATAAATGTCAGGGCTGGGAGGTCATTGACACCACCATAGCTAGAAAGAAACGTCGTGCACTCCTTGAGTCCTTCTCCCGTTTTTGACTCATACTGGGGTGTGAGGCTCGCGAATTCACGTTATACACAAAGCTACGTCACACAGACCATGCTTTGATCATCAACCACAAGACTTTGCTTTGCAATAGAAGCCTTGATCATATGCCACTTAGGCGTGCCACACAGGCAATCCACTCCATGCGGCTGATTTCTATCAATACATAGCCTCTGAGCTCGTACGTCTCAGAGAAGGGCGTTAAGCAAGAGAATAAATTCTATGCCGCCAAACAGATATATATTTAACAGAGATCAATCAGCACAGAACAAAATCCAATGTCAGACACACAGTCCATTTACAAGTTCGTTCTAGGTTTGAACGAAACCGAAGGCACCAATTTCTTCATATATCCGTACAATCAACAGTATGTCTGGACGGCTACTACTTCAGCTCCTTCAAGGTAGCTACTCCAATCACGAGCATCAGTAGTGCCCATCCATCCAATGTGGAGATCGTCGGTCTTCAACCGTCTTCGACTCTTCGACTTCTCAACGTCGATCGATTATTTGAAATGAGATGAACTCGGCCTTTTCAAATAACCCACGTATATTTAGATTTTCAAATCAATTTATCACATGGTTAGACTATTCAACATTCACATTTCAGTTCTTTAGTTATAATTTTCATGTTAAATACATTCAACCATCACATATCAAGCAAACACAACAAAATTGGTTTATTTCCACTCTATATCGTCTATAGTATTTTATAACGATATATCGCCATTTTTATTTATTTAAAACGGCCATATTTAATTAAACGACGTTTCAGGTCGTGCCGAGGCATTGGCGTTGTTTTTCACTAAATTTGTTTTACACATATCTGAAAATCTAACCGTTGGATCTTCACAAATTTTATATCATTAGAAATATCATTTCGAAACGAATCCAACGGTTTCAGTTTCGGGAAAATCCGATGGTCGGATTTTCCACACTAGTCGTTTGTAGTTACGATTTCAAATTACGAACTACAGCGTCGTTATTCGATTTAATTTAATTATATTTATATTTATATATAAATATAATCGTTTCTAGCGCTGTTTTTCTTTAGATTTGAATTAAACATTCCAGACAATCCAATCGTCGGATCTTCACAAAGTTGGTGCCGTTGGAAAGATATTTCCAAGGCGAACCCAACGGTTGCGGTTTGGGGAAAATCCAACGGTCGGATTTCCCGCACAAGTCATTTAAAATCACGGTTTCAAAATACGAACTGCACGTCCACGATTCGTTTTAATTTAATTATATTTATATATTTATATAAATACAGTTCATTCGACGATTTCAATATCGTTTTCACTTCAAATATTTCACTAACGCCTTTAAATTTCGGAAAATTTCACCATAACCTCCTTTGTACGGGAGGGGCTGGGAAAATTCCCAAATAGCCACACGGGCGTCTCATCTCAAAAAGAAAAAGAAAAAGCCAAGCGGCTAGCCAACAGGCTCATAAAATCATCACCCAAACAAAATAGTAAACGTGTACCTATTTGTTGGGCACAAAATTTTATTCCTCTTCTCTAGCCTCTTTGTTATAACCTGTTCAATAAATATGCATGTACATAGATACAATTCTTATCCCTTCTCATTTTCCATTCAACTTCATATTTGATTCACTTTGGTTTAAAGACACCATTCATTCTAATGTGGCATGCATAGGCAAAAATCATATCATTAGCTAATTAATGGATATTTCAACTCATGCATATTTATTTGAACAAGTGGTCATTTTTAACACTTCACATTTCAAAGATGATAATTTTGGCGAACTAAAATATATTTCAACACATGACTATTTTATTTAGTTCCTATACATGTTAAAAGTAATATTTCTTTCACAAATATTTATTTCAACGCTCGCATATCTTTAGCATATCACATATATAATAAAAATAATATTTTCATCATTTAAAATATTTGTTCAACAAATGAATGTTTTTAACACTTTATAATTTCAATAAAAATGTAATTTTTATTGTTCAATCTTTTTATTCAACACATGAACTTTTCCAATACACACACTTCTCAACACATGAGCACCTCCACACATGGATATTTTATATATGTTGTTCATATAAGAAAGATGAAATTTTTATTGTTGAAACTATTTATATATATAGTGAATATTTTACATACTTCATATATATTATAAAAATGTGATTTTTATTGTTTAAACACTTCATTCATTCACACATGAATTTAATTTTCACACATCACTTCTCCACACATGAGCATTTCCACACATGGATATAGTTTCAACACATGACTTTAATTTCAACGCATGAAGATAATTTCAACATATGAAAATAATTCTAACATATGAATATTATTCAAAATTTCGGCAGCATAACGGCAGGGTAGTTAAAACCGGCACCGTCCCTAGTACGGCTCCTCGCTCTACCTTAAAACCTCGCGGTTTTTGACAATGGGGATTCATGCATCTAATTCGCACGCAGGCGGCAAGTTTTATTTTTATTTCCACAATTATTTCCAATTCATTTCAATCACCAATGGGTATTTTTCAACCACAACCAATCAATATCATCCACAAACAATTATTCAACCATTCGCATTTTTCATCCAATGTTTCACACCAATACACAACAATAAATATCGTCCATGGTTTGTGGACGAGGGGAGTATATATATATAATTATAATTTCTATATTTCACTTGCATTTCAACACATATATCAATTATACTATGCATGTATAATTCATACTTCGCTTATATAGCTTATACAACGCATGTACATGAGGTATACAACACGTGTGTAATTTATATTTCGCTTATATAATTTATACACGACATTTTCCATTCAAATTCATTTAATTTAGATTTCTAACTTTGGTTTTCGGGGTGCTAAAAATCGTAGATGACTCAGAAAAATCCGCGGTCTCTTCTATGTGGTAGAGAGCTTCCTTGCGGTCCTGATGTTTCCTGTTTCATCGAATTTCGTCAACACACCATAAAGATATGATTTTTCAAAGATCAAACATCAAAAAGGACTCACCTTTCACGATGGTTAAAAACTAGGGTTGCAGTTTTCGCGAGAACCGAGGCACGATAGGATGATCAGAGGGTACAGCGTGGAAGAGGAAGGAAAGGGGAGTCGATCGGTGGTGGTCGGAGGTGGTTCGGTGGTCTCTGGCGATCGGGGCGGCGCTGGGACGTCGCGGGGTTTGGGTCGACGATTCTGGCGATGGAGGTGGCGTTAGGGGTCAGAGGTTGGTCGGATTTGAAGAGGGGAGGGAAACGCGTAGACTGCTAGTGGTGGCGGAGGCTGGAGATGGCCGAGGCGGCGGCGATTGGCCAGGGAAGGATCGAAAACGTGGATCGTCGGTGGGAGAGAGAAAACGAGGGTTTTCAGCGTTTTTTTATTTTTAAAAATAATGAAAGAAAAATTCTGATTGGCCAAGGATTTTATTAAATTTTTAAATAGTGTTTCTCCACACGGACACCAATTCAAACCCAACGACTATCGTCCCTAGCTAAATATCCTCATCCCGGACACAATGGGATATGTTTCGTTGGCCAATTCGACTGTTACAGTCAGTTATTTTTTAAATTAAAGTATAAAACATTTAATTTTAACTTTGAACGTACATTTCAATTTGCCAGGGCCACACACTGATTCGAAAAATTCCAGAAAAATAAATCTAGCTATGTTTTGACGCTACGGTCCCAACAAAACTAGTTTCGTCGAATTCTGAGATTGTTTGAAAAATGGCCATTTTCTGGTCGATCCAATTTAACAAAAATTGACCAAACACATTTTCTTTTGCCACGCTCACATACTAGCTTCAAAAATTATGAAATTTGAAACCTAGCAATAGTTTGACATCCCGGACCCAACAAAAGTGGTTTCGTCGAATTCCGAGGTCATTTGCATAATATCTATTTTCCAGGGCTATATATTCCATATAGCGACCTTTCTGAAAATTCATTCGGCCATAACTTTTGATTCCCGCTATGAAACTTCGATTTTTCAGATTCGTTAGAAAGGTATTGATAAACAGATTTAAATATTTTTGGTTTCACTAAAATCCGTTATATTTTCCACCCTGCACAGTTAGTCAAAGTTTGAATTCAAATTTTCAAACTGACTCACTATTTCTAATTCACTATTTTATTGAAATTTTCTATTTCAATTGTTCAAATTCCTTTGAAATGACCAATTTAAAATTTTTTAATTGGCTCGTATTTTCCGGGTTGTTACAATTATAGAGCGCCGAAGACTTTGGAGCTAAATTTTCGCTTTTCCCTCCATAAGTTTCGTACGTCGCCACTGATGTTAAATAGCTTGACATTAGTTTTTCATGGGTTATAGTCAAAATTGCACCAAATATTATAAAAATAAATATTATAAGTTAGAATCATAATTGAATTTTTATTTTGAATATGACATGAATTTCTTGAAAATTAACTTATATTAAAATATTAGATATTATTTTTTAATTATTATTAACTATTACTTTTGATTTTTGAATAAATTATTAAAAGATAATTATTATGTGTATAAAACCAATAAGTAATTATTAAATATTGAATTCCAATTATTATAAACTAATTATCATTGAATATTATTAATTATAACCCATTAACTAAATATTGAAAATAAGTTTATTACAACTAGTAGAATAAAAGAGTTGTTGAAAATAAGTGTTTTACAACTTTTTGGAAAAAATGTTATAAAAAACCTTTATTACAACTGTCATTTTGTGACAGTTATAAACTTAGTTGTAATAAAGTACTTTTGTTGTAGTGAATTAGATTCTTATGCATATTGTTTGTGCGAAATTCCAACTTCCTAAACTTATATAAATTGAAATAGAGAGATATAGGAATGGAGGTAGAGAAATAAAAGAACCTTCACTCTTTTTCTCTTTATTTTTCTGTGGAATTCAACATCATAGAGGCAAAGGTTTAGAAGATTAGGTTTTCTAGTGTGAGGTTTGAGTGGTTATTTATACTAGCTCGTGTGAGCGGGAACCGTCGAATTTATAAAAAATAATTAATCTGAACCATCCAAATAAGCATAACCACATTAGAAAACTCTAATTACATAGCCTTATTGGGCTGTTCATTTTTTATTTACTAATTACATTCTTTATTTGCTTAATTTTGCTTGCCTTTTATTACTAATCCTTTTCCTTATGTAACACATTCATTGTCCTCTTGTCTTTATCTATTTATTTGGATTTCAAATCCACCTAAAGGAGAGTTATTGTTGTCCAAACATGCAGTTTATCCCTTAGATATTATCAATTCAAAATAATTCTAATTACATCTTTCCATATATCCAATATTCTCTGTTTCCTTGATATTATCTTATCTCCAATTTCAAATTTTGAATTTCCCTCTTTTTATTTATTTAATTTAAATTATTATTTGGAAAATATATATAATATTCACATAATTATTTATACATATAATTTCTGCGTACACTATCCAAATTCAACCGTTCATAACTTCTTCATACGTTAACCGTTTTCGGTATATTATATATGAAAATGATGTAGAATTTCGCCACGAATCCAAATAAAAGAGTTTCATAGCCAAATTCCTAAAGCTTCAATAATTCCATTTTCCAGCCATATCATTTAATTGCTTGTTTTAATTATTTAATTTATTAGTTAATACTTATGAATTTTACGAGGCGTTACATATTGTGTATAATTTTTCATACGAAATTCTTTTTGAATGTTATTTCTTGTGTTAGACTCATGATGCCAATCTCTGCACTTTTATCTTGCTTTGGATTGATTTAGCTAACGTGAGTGATATAGTTTTTCACTGAATTGTAATTATCTATATAATACAAAATTAACATTTGTAGGTTATTTCCAAACTTAAAATATAATTTGTAGGATAGTTTAACTTGGTAAATAATAAATAAAATAATTAAAAAGTAATTTGGATATGTTTAACTTGAATATCAATTTTTTTTACTCATTTGGCACTCTTACGCACTTTTTGATACCTATATTAGATTTGAACTACTTTGACATCACGTAATAATCCGTGTTTAACGTATTAGAGGATCATAAAATAATTATATTTAATTCCCTTATGGTCGGATCATTCTCGAATTTTAATATGTTGTTCATGGGGATCTGAGACAAGTAAATGATTTTTGTCAAACTTAAATGTGACAATTTTGCCCTCGTGAATATTGTTTTACCAATAACTTTTGATGAGGACCAAATCAAGTGCTAAAATCGGTCTCATTGGATCGGAATAGTGGTTGGCGATTTTGTAGTGGTCACATTAAGGATTTGGCTCGGCAGTTTTGGAGAAATTGTTGTTTTAAATTTTAATTTCTGTTAGGAAGATTAATTAGCTGCTAATGGGCTGAATATTGAAGCCCATTAGGCTAATGACCTACTGCTATAAATAGAGGGATTTGGAAAGAGAATTAAGGTTTCTCTCTTCATTCAAGCATTAGGAATGTGTCCATGATTCTCCGGATACAGTCTAAAACCCTAATTTCTTCATATATTCTTTCTAGTACATCCTAAGTCGCCATCTAGAGGCTAGATCTACATCTGGGAAGATTAGATCTCATCATATTTAGGATGTCAACGAGTACCCGAAAAATCCGATATACGTCCACATTCATATTTGAAATACGGAATATATCTGTTATCCGAGATGCGGATACGAATATCTGATATCCGAAAATCCATCCGGATACGGATATGGTTATATTGGTATCTATATCCGAAAAATATCCATCTGAATTTCTGATGTGTATGTGTATGTGTGTGTCTATATATATATATATATATATATATATATATATATACACACTAATTTACACTTAAGCTTATATTAATATATAAATTTTCTTAAAATAGCTAAACTAATCTCAACTATTGTATTAGAAAAGAATGTTGTATTTGGTATTATGCAACATGTTAAATCATGTACTCATTTTATTGTGTGGTATGGTAATAATTAAGATATACTTGGGTAAGGTGGTTTATTTCATAATTTATACACTTTCTCTTAAAATATTTATTGTATGAAATTTATTTGATCGAAGTCTTACTTGTAGTTTTTAATTAGATGTATTCATATCTTCAAAAAATATTTAATGAACCAAATTTGCATGTGACTGATGTGTATGTAATCTTTAATTAATTTATTTTCGGATATTTGATGGATACTTTTCAAATATTTTCGGATAACCGCATCCAATGTACATTTTTAAGTTTTGGATACCGATATTTTCGGATATCCGTATTTGCTAAGGCAGATACGAATATTTTGGATATCCGAAAATATCCATGGATACGAATACAGATATTCTTAAATGGATATCCACGGATATCAGATATGGATATGGATTTTCATTTTTGGATATGGATTCGGATACAGCACTACCTGTATCCGCCTACATCCGTTTATAGCCCTAATTATATTGCATTGATTTTGGGGATTTTCATTGCTGTCTAGATTTGGGTTCATCGGATTTGCATCGGATCAAGGTTTTGATGAGTGATCGATATCTCTCACACGGAAACTATGGATTATATACGTAGATTAGGATTAATTCATGTCGTATATGTTAATTTTACTATAAATCTAATCATATATGTTTAATTTAGAATTAGACGTTCTAGAATAAACTAATTTTACCATATAAACAGGCAAATTGTTAGATGTAACACCCCGAATTTCAGTTAACACTGATATTCACTAATTACAGAATTAATAATCTCAGATGTGAGAATCAGGGGAAACGGGTTACGTCATTGTGTTCGTCTCGGAAAAATACGCGAAATAGAGTCCGAAATTTTGTAAATCGGAGTCCGTATGACCCGGTTAAGGCCCAAAGAAGTTTTCGGGAAATTTGAATTTCGAAACATGCAGAAATGGGGGCCAGGCGGGAAAACTCCCGCCCAGCCAAGTCGACTTGGCTGTCGACAGGGCTGTCGACTTGCCTGTCGACATGCCTGTCGACAGGGCTGTCGACTTGCCCTGTCGGCTGATTCTGGCCTGGGTGCACCTGGTTGAGTTTTGGACTTGGTTGGAGGGCTTGGGACGAAATCTGACGGACCTAAACTAACCTAGGGTTAATCTAAGGGTCTAAAACACAACCTAGTCCTATAAATACACCCTAAGACTACCCTAATCCATACTAAAAATAGAATCTATGCCATCATGCCGCCAAAATGCAACTTAGAAGGAGCCTCCACTAATTAGAGAAGAGGATTGCAAGCTAATCAACTACTAATCCACCTCTACTTCAACTCTAGCAACTATCTAAGGAGCTAATCTTGGAGTTTGTGAGTTTCTATCACTTTAATGACCAATTGCTAAACTAAGTAGATGAGATGTGATGAGATCATATGGTTTTGCTTGCGGATCAATGGGTTTTAGGTCATATGTTATGATGCTAGTTTGCTAATCACTATGTTTAACACTTATTCATGATGACACTATGTTTATGCAAGTTAAGTGTTTGGGTTTATGCATGTTAAGTGGTGGGTTTTATGCATGCTAAGTATTTGGTTTTATGCATGCTAAGTGTTTGGGTTTATGCATGTTAAGTGGTGGGTTTTATGCATGCTAAGTATTTGGTTTTATGCATGCTAAGTGTTTGGTTTTATGCAAGTTAAATGCTTGGTTTTATGCTAGAATCATGTGTGAAATAAGTGACATGACATGCAAGTTTAACCTATGAGTTTGGATCTATAATATGCATAATCTATGCAAGTCGTTTGGATTAGTGATATGCATAACATATGCGAGTTTACCTTTGTATGTCATACATACATATGCAAGTTCATATGTAACATGTTATGCAAGTTTGGTGGTTGATTATATGCAAGTTCATATGTAACATGTTATGCAAGTTTGGTGTTTGATTATATGCAAGTCTATATATGACATGTTATGCAAGTTTGGTGGTTGATTATATGCAAGTAACATGTGCAAGTTTACACCTTTGTATGTCATACATACATATGCAAGTTTACCCCTTTGTATGACATAAGTACATGTGCAAGTTCATCCCTTTTAGACCTATGACATGTATGCAAGTTGACACCTTTATGATAGGTCTATGACATGAACATTTATGCAAGTAACCATCTTTATGACATATGTGATTCATGCAAGTTTGGGTTGGTTATTTATGCAAGTTGGGTTTATGGTCATATATGCAAGTTGACACCTTTTAAACCCATGATAATGCTAATGATATGCTAAGTTGAACCCATTGTGTGTATGTGAATCTCCTCTTTTAAAGTATGTCATGTTAACGTATTTACGTGGGGACGATGGGGTAAAAATTAATGAACACATAAAATTGTGTGAAGTTGGTATGATTAAACATACCATAAAGTGGATGGACATAATTGGGAATTTACCTATTAAGTTAGGTCTACCCATATTATGGAATTGGGAATTTACCTATTGAGTTAGGTCTACCCATATTTTTAAATATTTGTAATTAATTAGGGATAATTAATACAAATTATGGGGTGATTAATTAGGTGTAATTAATCGACTAAGACACGAGGTTGGACCCTTTTGTAGCATAAGACTGCCCGGAACCGACCGGCAAATCCAGCGGCTACAAATGATTGGCCCAATGTGAGAGGTCTTAGTCATAAACTAAATACGTGACAAGTGTAAAGACACGAGGTTAGACTCTGTTATGGTGTAAGGCTGCCCGGAACCAACCGGCATATCCAGCTGCCATAAAAGACAGTCTAATGTGAGAGGTCTTTACAAAGGTTACGGTCTTAATTAATTAAGAAACACTTAACCAAATTAGCATGTAGTGGGGCATGAGGGGTTAAGTGGGTGCCTTGGGTAGCATGTAGTAACTAGTGGGGGTGCCTTGGGTGGCATGAGGAAACTAGTGGGTTGCCTTGGGTGGCAATAGAAAATACGATTAGAATACTTAACCAAAGTGGAACATGTAATTAAACATGATTAAAGGGTTAAGTAAGTGCCTTGGGTGGCATGTGGGAATCAAGTAAGTGCCTTGGGTGGCATGTGGAAATCTAGTGGGTGCCTTGAGTGGCAATTAAAATATGATTAAAAGACTTAACCAAAATTTATAACATGTAAGTGGACATGGTTAAAGGGTTAAGTGGGATTCACTAGAAATGACAAGCTTAGGTGGGTAGCTTGTGGGGGCCCATTTCAACCAATATCCCAAACGTATCTTTGTGGGCTCGACCCAAGTCGAGGACGGGACACGCATATTGGGCTTGACTGTAAGAGGCCAAAACGGGTTAGCGGTGGCAACGCAAGTCCAACGGGTTTCATATGCGTGTGTGGACCCGGGCTGGTAAGTAAGACGTTGTTGCATCGTGTAGGTATAAGCCGTGCACCGTTGATATTATCAGGTTGCCACTTTGGGGGATGATACACCCCACTGTGGGGCCAGCACGGGTATCTACGTTAAGGAGCCGATCGAATGGGGGGTAGTGGGTACACCTAGTGGAGATAGGGGCAGACGACACCTATGTAGTCAGCTAGGGGTACACGAAACTACCATTAAGTTTTACTAAGTACTCTTAGTGGGATCAACCTTTAAGTTAGTAATGACTGGTGTGGTGCAGTGTAGTAATTATCCTTGGGTGGGTAGATGCGTCTTTACGGTTATCTTAGTTCATCCTAAGTCTAGTTGGCTGCTTAGTGTAGCCATTTATCCCCAGTCGTTACCGTATATCAAGCTTATGTCTTACTCTGGTTACTTTAATGATTGTATTGTTAAAGTTATAGGACTCGCTCAGACTTATGTCTGACCCCGTTGTTTTTATCTTTTTCCCAACCCTCAGGTTATCAGAGTGGGCCTAGCACTAGTGGGCTTTGATCAGACTTCTTTATCTATCTTTTGGAGCTTGGACCGTGGATGTAAAGCTCAGTTTATCTTTTCTATTATGGCTATTAAGTTATGCAGTGGGATTATGTACTTTTGTTTTATCAGGATGGATATTATGTACTTGACTCTTGTTTATGGTTTTGGTGTAACCAAACATGTTTTACTTTCCGCTGCAATGAAATGATGTTTTAAATTCTCAAGTATTACTTATATCTGTCTTGTTGTAATTTTTCTGTTCTATATTCACTTAAAATACTCCACCGATGTTATGGCATTCCCTTAGAGAGTGACCGTAGCGGGTGTGGGGTGTTACATTAGATTAATCACGTTCTTGTGTATTTTTAGATCCATATTATGTTAAATCCATTATTTTACGATATATTTAATGTTTTTGTATGTTTCTATGATCAAGATTGGATGAATCGTTATTTGTTTTGATTGAATTGGATGCATTTCTTGAATCGTTTGTTAGAATTGTTTGCCATAGAACGTAGGATTGAAGTTCAGAGCAAATCAGAGGTTCAGATGATTGGGTTCAGACGCAACTTGGCGGAGAAGCTCTGAAGGATACTGGGATGACACTAAGAATTTTTCATGCTAAAATTCTCTTAGTGTATGGAACGGTACGGGTCCATAGCCTATGGATGTGTATCAATCCATAGGGATTGCTCAAAGCATAGTGACATTTACAGCGTAGCTTCTGGAGATAAAAAGCAGGTCATGTGCAAATTTTAGTGTGATTCGTATGGGTCAAATTCAAATTGCTTGATTATTGGTTGATGGACCGACAAGGAAATTCAACGGAAAGGGATTTGGCTTCGAGATTGGAGTAGTAGGAAGTGCTCGAGGATAGTACAGGTGGGATCCAATAGTTAGCCAGTTTTTGGCTAAGTGTATAGACCGGTACTAGTCCATATCCAACCAGTACCGATCCACTAGGGAAGAAGGTGGGGTCGAAACTTTGTGTGTGGAGTGTTATGGCCTCTTGGAATTTTCTAGTGAAATTTGGTGACTAATGGACTTTAGATTTTTGTAGTGAAACTCATGGATGATTAACGCTTTGATTGTGAACTCAATACTAAGTAGTCAAAGTTGAATTGATGTGATTTTGGTCGTTGGATGATGCACGATGTAGTAACATGATAGTTTGACTCGGGTAGGAGTTGATCATGGATGATAGACTGACTAAGGTGGGAGTTGATTATTGAAGATAATGGAGTTGGTTTGAGAAGTGGCTCGAACAAAAGGATGAACTTGTCAATGTAGATAGCTTGTGAGAATGGGAGTGCCAAAGAATCATCAAAAATCGAAGGTCTTAGCAGTATCAAAACCAAGGGTATCATCGAGATGCCCATCAGGATTAGATGGATCGTGTACCGTGGATCAAGACTGATCTAGTTGTCTTAGATGGAGGTAAGCAGACGTAAGGCAACATATGGCAATCTGACTAGAACCGGGGTATACATTATCCCTTGACGAACGACAATGGTCGGTCATTCAATGATTAATGTATTCAAGGATTTGTCCAATGATAGCTAGGATATTGGTTGCTATGGATGTTATTGTCGATTGTTTGTTTTCTTCTTTATTTTTCTGGGTAGCCTATCATAGTAGGTTATTGAAGAGAAGTGGGATTGAGGGATGTCCTTTTCCTATTTTGGAGAGGTATATTATAGATGGTTATCATGTGCCAACTTTATGGTTGCAGAGACAGATCAGATATTGGATTATTTATACTCATATATCATGTGTAATTGTTGGTAGTTATTCTATAACTCACTAAACTATCGTCTGACTCATGGTTTTATCTTTCCTCTTATTACCCTTGTGTTTTTCATCAGCGTTTTTGGTAAGTAGACTGAGATAGCAGGTGACAGGTTAGTGTCGATGATGTTGCATGACGACAAGCAGGATGTTATCGTATTATTTTTATATTATGTAGTTGCTTGTTGATTCCGATGTGTGTTAATGATTATTGATACTCTGAGAGATATGTAGTAAGGCTTGATGAACTGGTATTCATTTACACAGTAGTTTTGTATTAGTAACTCTGAGATGTTATAGAGATTAGATTTTCTGTTATGCTTCACTAATATCATGTTGTATATTTTCTATTATATGTTATCCATGCTTTGTCAGTTATATAACATGCCATGTTTTGAGTTATTCTTCCTTGATAATTGTCCCATATCGGTCTGGCACATCATGCAAAACACTTACCCATTTGTTCAGTGCAGAAGTTATGGGGAAGTCATCACATTTGGTATTAGAGCTTTGGTTAATCAATTTTACCTAAAGTTCGCGAGAATAAAAGCATATGAGAGACATGCTTGAAATTTTTAGTAGATGATTACTATATTATAATATAGTAGGCTACTAAGAACTTGAGCACCGTTGAGGCCTTTCTTTAATGTACACTATATCGTTCATGTCTCAAATAGAGAATGAGTCGTTAAACTCTGAGATACGCTGCTAGGGATGAGCCTGCTAAGGGAGAGGTAGGCGAAGGTAGTCAGCCGGGAGCTGCAGCTACGCCCGATTATCCTTCTATGTTCGAGGCCATGATGACATCGATCATGAGAAAGATGCCCACTCCAGAAGCGGTAATTGAGCGTGGTGTTCCTGTGAAGGCACCTAGGGTTTTTGATTTCTCTAGGCTCTGCAAGGATTATACCTTTCCAGGTGGCAAGTTGTTTGTTCATACGAAACCTACTACTGAGATTCAGAATTGGTTGGATACATGTGTATGCATCTTTGGAGATTTAGGAATTAACGATGCAACTAAGAGGAAGCTTGCATCAAGACAACTGCAAGTACGAGTGATGGATTGGTGGAACACCATTACTTTAAACACTCCAAAGGGCGAAATTTCTTTGGATCAGTTCCAAACTAGGTTCGAGGCCAAATTTATTTCGACAGTCCAGAATTTGATCATCTTTAAAAGGTTTGTTGAGCTTAACCAAGGAGGTAGACCCGTGTTTAAGTATGTGGCCAAGTTTGAAGCTTTATCCAAGTATGCTCATTCGTATATTGAGACTCCTTATCAGAAGAACGATAAATTTATATTGGGTCTGGATGAGTGCATTAGGAAATGACTAATAAATCATATTGAGGATACTTATGAGAAGATGGTCGAGAAGGCTTTAAGGATGGAGAGTTTATTTTAGTCAAAGGTGGAGGTTGTTGTTGAGTATAAGGAGGAATCGAAGCCACAACAAGACGGAGGTAATAAGAAAAAGTGGAATGGAAAAAGGAAACAGCAACAACAAGAGAGAAATGACTAGAAGAAACATAAGGTTGAGGTTATCTGCCGTTATTGCCAATAGAACGACCATTATCCCAAGGATTGTGAGAACCCTAAGGCAAAGAGGAAGTGTAAAAACTATGATAAGCCTGGGCATATATAGAATAATTGTGCAGAACCACCTAAGGTTAAATAGGTTGTGAAAATGTGTGCTTTGGATGTTTTGTCATCTTCCTCAAGGGTCTGACTGCTACGGAAAAGGGGAAGAGTGTTGTTGTTCAAGGGATGCTTTTTATCAGATACGTTTTAGTTCGAGTTTTGTTTGATATTGGAGCAGTGCATTCTTTTATTTGTAATGAGCTTGTTTGCAAGTTGGGTTTGGAACCTGAGATGGTTGGTTGACCATTGGTTGTGACTAATCCAGTAGGCGAATCTTCTAGTCTTTGTATGATTTGTCGTAGTCTATTCCTATCGAGTCACGGTTGCTTTTTTTGTTTGCGATTTCTATTTTTGGAACTTCATTGGGTTTGAGACCATTTTGGGTATGGATTGGCCCAAGATTATGCAACTATTGTGGATTGCGAGAGGCTCGAGGTGACAATCAGTAATTTGGAAGGGTGAACATTTGTGATACGTTGTTTACCGAAGGATGGGTTTTGTTCATCTTTTTATATTCAGTTGTGATTTCATTGGAAGGATTTTCATCAATAACAATTGCAAGTGAGTTTTTGGATGTCTTTGAAGAGGTCAAAGGACTGCTGCCATATCGAGAGATCGAGTTTAGGATTGATTTGATAGACGCAGCCAAACCTATTATTATGCCTCTTTGGCGTATTTGAAAAAACGGCAACTTTTCTCCCATTTCTTATTACAATGTTAATAGGATTTGGGCTTCTACTAAATCCTGCAGCAACAAAAAATATTCGATTTTGTTATCAATACCTCTACGTGTGATTCGGTGGAACATTATTATTTTCCCTCTTTTCTAGAACTTGGAATAGAATAAAGAATTCATTTGGAGAAGTGTATCTGAATGGGGTGTACTAGTTGTGTTTGCGACCAAGGTTGATGGATCGTTGCGATTATGTGTGGATTATCATGAGCTAAATAAGGTAACCAAGAGAACAAGTATCCATTGTTGAGAATCGATAACTTGTTTGATTAGCTTCATGGAGCCAAGGTGTTTTCCAAATGGATTTGGCAATGGGATTTTCATCAACTAAGAGTGGCCAGGGATAGTGTGCCGAAGATGACTTTTAGGACACCATCTGGATTTTATGAATGAACGGTGATGCTGTTCGGATTGACCAACATGCCGCATATTTTGTGGATCTTATGAATTGAGGTTTCAGAGATCAGTTGAATAAGTTTGTGCTTGTATTCTTGGATGATATATTAGTTTATTCCAGGACAGAAGAGGAATACAAGATGCACTTGAGGATTGTTTTCGAAATCTCGCGGAAGCATTAATTGGGAGCTAAGTTTCAAAATGTCACTTCTAGAAGGAATAAGTAGGATTCTTGGGTCATGTCGTGTCGAGACAAGGAAAAATGGTGGATCCTGCTAAGGTGGCGGCAATCCAGATTGGGATCAACCCAACAATGATTTATCGATGATTTCTTGGTTTAGGAGTTTCCATGGTTTAGCAGGATATTACCGATGATTTATCAATGATTTCTTGAAGATTGTTGCATCCTTAACTGGATTAACGAAGAACTAGAATCAGATCTTCACATGGAATGCGAAGTGCAAGCTTACGGAATTTTGAAAAAGAAATTGACGAGTGCTCTTGTGTTGACTATCTGAGTGGAAATGGTGGTATACACAGACGCATGTGGTACTGGACTAGGAGTAGTGCTAATGTAGAAGGATAGAGTTATGGCTTATGCGAGTCGACAATTGAAGCCGCATGAAAGAAATTACCTGACTCACGATTTGGAGTTAGCGACGACAGTGTATGCTGTGAAGATTTAGAGATATTACCTTCTGTGTTAGATTCAAGTTGTTTATGGATCATATGTCGCTGATGTACATTTTCTCCCAAAAGGATTTGAATCTCTAGCAACAGCGGTGGTTAGAGTTTTTGGCATCGTATGACTTTGGTATAGCCTGTATTCCAAGAAAAGATAATGCGGTGGCTGACACGTTAAGTAGAAGACATGCAAGTTTAGGAGCCATGTTTATGGAATAAAAGCATCTTGAGTATTTGGATGGATTTGATTTCAAGCCTTATTGTGAGATTGTGCCTAAAATATTAGCAAGCTTATCGATTAGACTAACCTTCATCGTAAGGATTAGCAAGAGCCAAAAGCAAAACACTATGCTTGTAGAAGTCATTCAGAGGTTAGGGATGAGAGTGGATAAGGAAATTAAGGATTTAAAAGTTAATTGAAATGGTTGGATTTGCAAGAGGGACGACTAGTTGCTTCTAATATAGATAGGTTGAGAGATGAGGTTCTCAGGGAATGTCATCACTCTAGAATGAGGATTCATCCTAGTGGTAATAAGCTGTATCGATATATGAAGCAAGTTTACTACCAGGAAAGGGACGACGAGGGATGTCTGGGAATTTATCTCAAAATGTATGAACTGTTAATTAGGTAAAGCTAAGCAGAAGGAGCCGAGTGTATTTTAATAGCCATTTGAAGTTTCTACATGGAAATAGGAGTAAGTGTTGAAGGATTTTATCCATGGATTAGCTAGGACGAGGGTAGGAAATGATGGAATATGGGTCATCATGGATCGTTTGACCAAGAGTGCAAGGTTTATTCCTGTCAGATCGACAAGGACTGCATTGAAGTCGGCTGAGTTATATTAAGTCGATAGCTAGATTCCATGGGGTACCAAAGAGTATTGTTAGAGATCAAGATATGTTGTTTACCAGTGGATTCTGGAAGAGTTTGCAAGGTATGTTGGGAACCGGGCTACATATAAGTACAACTTATCATCCCAAGACAGATAGTTAGAAAGAGAGGGTTAACCAAGTAATGGATAATCTTCTTAGAGCATGTATATTAGATTTTGGAGGAACATGGGAAAACCATTTCCATTTAGTTGAGTTTGCTTATAATAACAACTACCGATCGAATATTGGAATGGCGCTGTATGAAGCGTTATATGGTAGACCATGTAATTTTTCATCCTGCTAGTTAGAGTCTGGAGAGAAATTAGTGCTTGGGCCTGAGATGATAAGAGAAACATCAAATATTATTGAGGTCATTCAGCAACAAATGAAGGCAGCCCAAGATCCTCAGAAGAGTTATCCCGATAAGTGACAAAAATATTTGGAATTCTTAGTCAGAGATTTAGTATTTATTAAGGTTTCACCTCTAAGGAATGTTGTTTGTTTTAGAAGTAAAGGAAAGTTAGCATTAAGGTTTGTTGGGCCATTTCCGATTGTCGAGCATACTGGAAAGCTCGCGTATAGAATGGATTTTCCTAAGAAGATGGCAGGTGTGCACAATGTGTTTCACGTGTCATTTATACGGAAGTTTATGCATGACTCGAATGTTGTGATATCTCGTGATTAGATTGAATATTTAGAGGTCGAGCCTGAAGTTTTTGGGCCTCATAAGTCGCTTTGCGTCTTAAGGAATGACATGAAACGGCTTAGGAGGAAGGTTGTTAAACTAGACAAAGTACAATGGGGTGAGGACGATTACACATATGAAACGGAAGAGAGTACGAGGTCGACCCATCTAGAACTCTTTAAGTGGTATTCCCATATATTGTATCCTACTTGTACCATTGTGTCTTGCACTTTTAGAGTTCCACATGCTAGGGTAGGATTTTGGTTGTATGGATTATAAGATGCTAGATTGGATACTTGTGGATGGTAGGCATGCAGAATACATTGATTATTCGCGTTTTCTTGGAATTTCAAGGGCGAAATTCCTAAAGGGGGGAGAATGTAACATCCCGTATTTTACGTATCAAAGGATCGTAAAATAATTATATTTATTTCCCTTATGGTCGGATCATTCTCAAATATTAATATGTTGTTCATGGGGATGTGAGACACGTCCATGATTTTTACCAAACTTAGTTATGACCATTTTCCCTTATGAATATTGTTTTAGCTATAACTTTTGATGGAGTTCGGATCACGTGCTGAAATTGATCTCATTGGACAGAAATGGTGATTGGCGATTCTGTAGAGAGGTCACATTAAATATTTGGCTCAGCGGTTTGGGAGAAAACACTATTTAAAATTTTAGTTTCTGCTAGGTAGATTAATTAGCTGCTAATGTGCTAAATAGCGAAGCCCATTAGTCTAATGACATACTGCTATAAATTGAGGGCTTTGGGGAGAGAATTAAGGTTTCTCTCATCATTCAAACATTATGCTTGTGTCTGTGATTCTCCAAATACAATATAAAACCTTAATTTCTTCATCTGTTTATTCTAATTCATCCTAAGTTGCATCTAGAGGCTAGATCTATATCTGAGAAGATAAGATATCATCATATTACATTAATCTTGGGGATTTTCATCGTTGTCCATATTTGGGGTCATCAAATTTGCATTGGATCAAGATTTTATTGAGTAATCGATATCTCTCACATGGAAACTACGGATTATGTAAGTAGATTAGGATTAACTCATGTCATATATGTTAATTTCACCATAAATCTAATCATATATGTTTAACTTAGAATTAGACATTCTAGGATAATCTAATTTTATCATATGAACTAATAAGTTGTTAGATTAATCATGTTCTTGTGTATGTTTAGATCCAAATCATGTTAGATCCGTTATTTTATGGTATGTTTAATGTATGTGCATGCTTGTATGATCAAGATTGGATGAATTGGTGTTTGTTTTGATTGAATCAGATGCATTGCTTGAATCGTTTGTTAAAATTGTTATCCATAGTACTTAGGATTGAAGATCAGAGCAAAAATGTTCAGATTCAGACGAAACTTGGCTGAGGAGCTTCGCATAATACTGGGATGGCACTTAGAAGATTTCATGTCGACATTCTCTAAGTGTATGAACTGGTACCAGTCCGTGGGGTTTGCTCAAAGCATGGTGAAATTTGCAGCATGGCTTCTGGAGGTGAAATAAGGTCATGTGTAAATTTTAGTGTGATTCAGATGGGTCAAAGTTTGATTGCTAGAGCATTAGCTGATGGACCGGTAAGGAAATTCATTGGTAGTGGCTTTAGCTTTGATAATGGATTGGTAGGAAGTGTTCGAGGATAAGATCGAAGTGATCCAATATTAGTTCATTTTTTACTAAGTGTGGACTGATACCGATCCATCAGTAAAGAAGGTGGGGGTCGAAACTTTGTATGTGAAGAGTTATGGGCTCCTAGAGTTTACTGGTGAAGTTTGGTGACCAACGGACTTTAGATGTTTGAAGTGCAACTCAAGGATGATTAACTCTTCGATTGTGAACTCAAGACGGAGTAGTCAAAGTTGAATTGATGATAGTCGTAGGATGATGCACGATGCAGTAAGATGATAGATTGACTCAGGTAGGACTTGATCATAAATGATAGATTGACTCAGGTGGGAGTTGATTAGGGATGATAATGGAATTAGTTTGAGAAGTGGCTCGAACAAAAGGATGAAGTTGTCAAGGTGGATGGCTTGTCAGATTGGGGGTTCTAAGGAATCGTCAAAAATTAAAGGTTCTAGTGGACTTAAAAGCAGGGGTATCATGGGGATGTCCATCAGGATCAGACAGATCATGTATCCTGGTACAAGATGGATCTAGTTGTCTCAAACGGAGGCAAAAGTACGTAAGGTGACATACGACAGTTTGACTATAATTGGGGTTTCTATTATCCCTTGATGGACAACAACGGTCGGTTATTTGATAATTGATGTGTTCAAGGCTTTAGCCGGTAATACCTAGGATATTGATTGTTATGGATGTTATGGTCGATTGTTTGCTTTCTTCTCTATTTCTCCGGGTAGGCTACCACCATAGGTCGTCGAAGAAAAGTGGGAATAGTGAATGTCCTTTTCCTATTTTGGAGTGGCATATTATAGATGATTATCATGTGCCAACTCTATGGTTATAGAGACAGATCGAATGTTGGACTGTCTACACTCATATATCATGTGTAACTACAGGTAGTTATTTTATCGTTCATTAAGACTGTTGTCTGACTCAAGGCTTTATGTTTCCTTTCGTTACATTGGGATGCTTATTAAAGTTGTTGGTGGGTAAACTGAGATAGAAAGTGACCGGTTGGTGCCAATGATACTGCATGACGATGAGCAGGAGTCTATCACATTATTTATATACTATATATATGTTTGTTAATTCTGTTGTATACTGATGATTGTTGATACTATAAGATATATGTTGTGAGGCTTGGTGTACAGATATTCGTTTACACAGTAGTTTTGCATTGTTGACTTTGAGATGTTACAGAGATTGGATTTTATTTTCTGTTATGCTTCACTGCTATATCATTGTTGTATATTTTCTATTATATGTCATCTATGCGTTGTTAGCTATACGACAAGCCCTATTTCGAGTTATTCTTCCTTGATCATCGTTCCATATTGTCCTGACACGTCTTACCTCGTACATTTCCTTTTGTTTACTGCTGGAGTTATGGGGTGGTCGTCAGCTTCAGGTCTAAAACAATTACATTAAATATGTTCTATTTATTTTATGAATGCTATTATCAATATTTATGTGTTGTTTTATATAACTATAGGATTTTTGGTTGCATAATTGCTTGTTTCCGTAGTTTAGTTGTAGTCTATATTTGTTGACAAAATAGGACTAGGAAAACCTTATTCGTTTGAGTTTCGTGCTACCGATCAAATGCACAAGATGATGCATATTTGTTGAGCACACAAGAATAATAGGCTCGAACAGACGAGATAGATTTGCGAAGAAGCATCAAAACGTATTGACTAGCCTAAAGACAGAGTTATGTTGAAGCATGTCGAGTAACTAGAAGATGGAGCAAACAAGATAGATGTTTCATCAAGAGGAAAGACGAATAACATAATCCATGGAATGAGATGATGAGATCTTTAGGACGTACCGAGGACCGAGGTTTGCTAATTTCTTCTGTGGATATTCCGTGGAAGGATCGGATAGAAGTGGGATCAAAGAGAAGTGATGAAGACAACCTGTTGTGTAGCAAGACCACTAGATGAAGAAGACATGTCGTTGTGTAACGAGACCGCGAGATGATGAAGATAGGTCGTAATGAGACTGAATGATAATGGACACAACTCGTGATGTAATGAAGCTGTAAGAAAATTGAGGCAGCTCGTGGTGTAATGAAGGTGCAGTATAATGAATTAGTTGGAGGACGCACTCGAACTAAAGATGGAGCGGGAAGCTCGGATAATTTGAGAGTGCTAAGGAATTATTGATAGCTCGGATTGTTCTAGTTTACTCAATGCAGGGTTTTCATGGGGATGCCCATTAGGACCAAGAAGATTGTGTACCTTGGGTGGTATAACCTAAGATGGTATAGGCACATGTTGGAATAAGCATGTAGTTCGACCTTAACCAGGATTTCCATTGGTCTCTAGTTGAGTAAGGATTATCATACGTGTTATCCCTGTATTCACGCCTTTAGAAGGTAATAGCTAGGAATTAGTTAATGGATGTTCTTGGGGGTAGACTATCACCTATAGGGTTCTAGAGAGGAGACGGAGTATAGTGGAGCAAGCTACTTTAATTCTATTATCCTTTTATTATATCAACTGTTGTTGTTATTTTGGACAGTATACGCTATTTTATTATATGTGGTGACTTTATGGATGCATGGGAGACAAGTATGACTCCCCGTACTATGTTCCTTGTATTGTTATGGATTTAACAACATGTTGATGTTAGTTCATTGTTGACACTAGACTGTTATCTGACCCAATGTTTTATGTTTCCTCTTATTATGTTAGATACTTGTCAAATATACCGATGAGTAGGCTAGGTAATAAGTTTAAGTGCTTTTTGGAGCTGAGCAGATGGAGTGGCATGCGGCGATGTCTTCTCATATTCATATTTGCATTGATAGTGCATATTTCCACAGTGGGACATTGTGGAGCCTTGACAATGTTCGACTTGTTATTAGAGGAAATTTACCAGTTGAGTTTATTTACCCTTTTAGTATAAACTATATTTATGTAGCTATGTGATCTAGTATACTCTAATTATGTGGTTTATATAGTTATTATTGTCTTACTTATTTTATATATGTGATTTCGTTTATATTTTATCCTATGCACTTTGAGATATACAACAGGTTATGTTATTTCTCGTGGCGTTTCTTTCCTTCTCTCCTTCTCTCCTTCTCTTTTCCTTTCCATTTATCTTATTTCTTCTATTTATTTCCCTTGATAATTTTTCTACGTCGATCAAGTGTCTATACAACATTCTATTGGGTTATATGAGCGTTGATGCTACAGAGCGGTCGCCATATTTGGTAGTAGAGCTTAGGTTGCGTTATTTAACCTAAACTGTATTGAAATAGAGAGTTAATATACATAAGAGAGTATGTATTTTGGATTTTAGATCCATATATGAGTAGTAGTATACATGTATAGTATATTGTTTTGCAACATGAGTGTCACTGGAATAGTATTCTCTAGCAGCGACCGATTATCCTAACCACTTATCTGAGATAATCTAGCAAACAAGAACTACTCCTGATTACTCGACCTTTAGAGCTGAGAATTGGGCAGGATTAAGAACCATTAACCATGATTCACATATTATTTTCTCGATGGTGGTGGGAATTACTAAGTGAGATGTAACGAACAGGGATTTTCGGCCCCGGAAATCGACATAATTACCTTTCCCGTATCTCATGCCGATCTTCCAAAACACCGAAAACACCGGAACGTTATTAGAAAGAATTTAGAGGGTGAGATAAGAACGAAAGAAATATAAGAATAGAAGAAGAAGAAGAATCACCACAACACAGAATCAGAGTCTGACATCGTAGCGGAATAAAATATAATATAGAAATAAATCTTTACTGAGAGCTTTTAAAATACTTACAATATCAGAGTACATCACACACCGGGACATTTATAATAATCTGTTCCCATATACAACACACAGCGGAATAGTAGCTACATAACGTCAAACGTCTGAACACCTCCAGCTTATCTCTGGACTTCACAGCATTCGATAACCTGAACCTGTACACCCCAGGCTAACCCGAGCATTTACAAAACACCGGGTCAGTCTGGTGAACCAGAGTGAGAAAAACTCGCACAGTATTTAGGGTGTCACACAACTTGATTTTAAAGCCAAAACCATTTTGAAAGAAAAGGATAATCGTAAGACCGAATCCACACATAAACACGGACGGTTTTTACCTTACGATAACCCAAACCATTTTTGAAATCAATATCCTTTCTGATATTATAATAATGTCTAAATACAAGTAAATAGCAATCTAGTGGAACGCTTGCATCTCGCGCTCCACATATAGTATACAATCAAAACCGCGGGCGCTTATTGGAGATTGGATTCCGACCTTGACAAGGTATGGGACCACCTGTCGATAGTGTATATCTAGAGGCGAATACACTGGATTCAACAAGAACGTCTTGCAACCCGGCCCTCACATGACCGACCACTCATTTCGCTTGAGTGTATCAAATGTATAACACCAACGGTTGGGCTCAAACCACCGTTTCCCGAAATGGGACAACATCGAATATAGATTAAAGAAGCAAATGGAATTTCTCTAGATAGGTGATTATACACCCTAATGGGAGCGACCCACATAGCCATGCTGCCTGCCCGATTTCTGTCATTTCCCAGTTGATGAGGCTTGAGGTCAGAACACATCTGGTCATCATACACTTTGAATGCCACATCTTCAGATCTGCCAGATCACACTGATTGACGTCCACAAAAATACTCTAGTTTATTTGGCTAGAGAATAACCATTTCTACGCCATCAACTATGGTACATTTGGAGAAATCAACGCATGTAATTCCTTTGGAAATACTCTGTCAAACATCCGTCCATAAAAGTCATCCAGGAACAGGATGAACCGAAGGTACCCTCCTACTGCATCCAATATAGGAATCACCCCATGGATCAGTAGCGAGTAATCCTTTCAACCCGTGGATTCCAATCACGACAGAATCACAGTTTATCTCTGGTCGCTAAACCAGAGATTTTTAGTAATCCTTCCGCTTATGAAGATCCACGGTCTTCAATGCTCCATCTCGACCATCTTCTGATATCTTCACGTATTTGTTGGTCGGAATGGTTTTCGAACCTAAGTTCGATCTCGGTCTTTCCTTACCAATAATCTTATTGGACAGATTTGATAGTCGGTGATTTAACTATCAAAATAAACAGTGTTTCAATCATGACACTCCAATGAGTTCACCGGTTCAGTATTCAACACTACTTGGCCTTTTATATAAAACAAATGTAAATTCAAACTCTTAAATATTTCGATATTATAAATATAGCTTATTGCTTCTTATTTAACATAGATTATACTTGAAACAATTTCATTTTAACACTTAGGAGAATCTTATATCATATTTCGTTTTTTGACTTATTTCTCGAAAACAACGTCACGGCTTATCTTTTATCCACCACTTGAAAGCAAAATCAACTGTTTATTCTTAGAGAATAAAACTCACTTATTATTTCCTTCCTAATACGAACATATCATTATAATTCGCCCAATCCCCTTTCTATTTCCCTTTTACCTTGGAACCCTCATTTTTTTAAATTTTCCAACTCTTAATTACACGTTACGTTATTATCTCTGAAATGGAAATAATAAATTAATACTAACTCCTTCAACCATTACCAACTCATATCCTCCTCAGATAATTCTGAAGTCGTTCTAGTTGGGGTATTATGATTACCTCTCAGACCTTGATCAACAACGTTCATATCTTCAGATAGATACAAGTTGTAATCCAAAACCCAATGTTTCATTCTAAATCCATTCAAATTCCATTTGACTATTTAATTCAAGATACGGTTTAATAAACCTTCGTACCTTTTGGAAATTCTCTTTCTCAGATATAATCATTATTCCTTAATTCTATAATTAAATAATTCCTTATAAAACACCACTTTTTAACCTTTACCCTTTTAAAACAATTTCATTTCTACATTTCGATTTGCTTACAAAATCCCACTTCTTTTACCAATTTAGTTTCACGAATTCCCTTTCAAATCCTTTCGGCCATTTCCCGCTTTGAATTTATTACTTCAATTCCCTACCTTTCCTTAACCACATTATTAAGTAACGTTAATTTGGAATTAACGATATAACGCCTCATCATTTATAAACCTTGTTAAAATCCATTCTGGTTTAGTCTAAACCCTTTCTGTTCACAATTCCCTTTTTACTTGATTCAAATATTGAATCAATCTAATTTAAGCTATCATGGTCACTTAAATTCCTTTTATAACATTGTTATACAAATTCGGTTTTTAAAATATAAAAGTAGTTCATAGACTTCTTTCACTTTTCAATTTGATTTCATTTCAACCTCAATTATTTATTCGGTTAAAACTAATTTCCCAAAATACTATTAATCAGGATAATAATTTACTTTAATCATTAACTGCTGTAAAAGTAGTTAATTCCTTTATTTATTGAAATAAATAGTAAATCCCTTTTTAAAACTTCATTAAATCTAAACAAATATTCTTTTAAACAATTTTATATTCAGAACATATTAGTTTAGATATCAATCCAATTAAATAGTCGATTTATTCACTTAAAACACGATTATCTTATTAAACGATTCCAATTCGTTTTTCCCTTTAAATTAATTAATAATATAATTAATTAATTTAAATAATTCCATTAAATTGTTTCTCAACAACATAATTATCCAAATTTAACCGTTGCGTTAACTTCCCTATTCTCACCTTTACAAATCTGATTAACATCAGTTTTGACTTTATAAAATCAATTTACAATTGATTATAACCATGTATATTTATTCCCTTTTAATAAAGTTTTATTCAAAATATATATTTCAAAATCTATCTCCAGTTATAAAATAAATTTTATAACTTCAGTTCTATCAATTCACCTAACGGTAAATCAATATAAACAAAACAAATTACTTTTAGGCCATTTACTGCCGATTACTCAGCCAATATAGCCCATTGGTTAAAACACAACATAGGTTGACTTTCCACTCGATGATTCCCAAACATGACAGTTCATATGATAATAAATAATATATTTTGAGGAATCCGGTCGGATCCCTCCAACCTGTCCTTCCATGTATACAAATGGTTATCTCAAACGGATTGTTCAATTCAAACCGATCAAACAATTCAAACAATTCAACCAATTCAACCAATTTAAACACGTTTATTTTATAAATGTTACCAACAAGGTGAGTTACCTTTATTGGAACCAATCGTTAGAATAACGATTTGGTATTTCACTGAAATTAAACTACGGTTTAATTTCATCAATTAAATCAGCAAATAAATATATAATCAGCAAACAGTCAACCATCAGAAATCAGAGCACACAAAATAAAAACCCATTTTGTATAAAATATAAATAGGGAGAACTGAGTGAGTTTAACTCACCTTGATTTTATTGTCGCTAAAGCGGTTCGGTTTCCATTCCAATTAAACTAAACCATTGTTTAATTTAACAATAATCTCTAGCAGCTCCGGCTTTGTCCAGAAAAAATCCAAAATCTAAAGCTCGGAAATTTGGTCTTGATGCAATCGGTTTGGCCCAATTCTGATCACAAATGTATAAGATATAAGATTATAATCCTACGGTTTATATTAATACAATATTTCCTTCATTATACTTAAATATTTTATTTTTAATTACTTTTAAACTGTCAGTTACAAGCCGGTAGCCTATCTCTAATTCTCACGATGTTCTTCCTTTACGCACACCCCAAAATTCCTGTCCTGATTTAATAGTAAACACTTCTGAATAGCTTATATAAATTCACATATTTAAGGATAATTACTAAACCACTTAATTATTAAACTAATTTCGGTTTAAAAGTATAATTACATTAGCTTTGTAAATATTTGGCCGACTTCCATTTCGTCTGCTCAGCAGTGCGAAATCATCAAGCCTGCACCAAATTTACCATCTAAGTTAAATCCATTACAAAATAATTTAATCATTTCGTAATCACATATTTACTGAGTTAATTACGTTCGTTTGCCTCAGGCCCATTTGAAAACATGGTCCGCAAATTCTTTCTTCTGGAACTAAAACACGTGCCCATAAAGCCTCGTCTTCATACCGACTGTAATGTTTTCCACTCTGTTCGCTTCCCATTGTCTGTGTCCTCTTCGTCCTCCTCTGTTCTTCGTAATGTACATAACACACCAGGTTGCCATCAAACTCCAGATTGCTACGCTCTCCCCTGAAGATCATTGGAGCTCGATTACTCTAAGCGCTTACGCCCTGCTTCTCCGTCAGCCTCAGTCTTCGTTCAGATTCAATTCTCCATAACCGAAACAACCCAGAAAACCCACCACCGAACATCATGGCTGCTGCGCCACCCCCTGCTGTCCCTGTCTTCATTCCCTACCGCAAGCAACACAGTCCACCTGGGCACCAACGGAGTTCCTCACTAGTACGTGCTGACCTCTCTCCTCTCGCCCGAGTTCCCATCCACAGCGTTCTCTGGGTTGAGAGTTTGCAATTGTTTCACGGGAAGTTTAGTTTCGATTTAATCGGTAGGAGGAGAATAAATATGAAAACGTGAGTGGAGCTTTTCGTTTTCGCTGTTTACACCATTACTGCTGCTTTTATATGGAGGAAATACGTGGGCATCAAGGAACTTTATACGTTTGCAGAAAATTAGAGTAGCTAGATGTCTTGTGTTGCGTGGTGAGGAGTTCAAAGTAATACGTGGTTGCCAAGGTGTTAATGGATTGATGCGCAAGGAATAATAGTCTGGGACGCAAGTATCACCAATATTGGGCGTACGCAGTAGAAGAAACTTTGGACGCAAAAGTTGAGTTAAACAAAGCAGCCAACGTTTTAAATACCCATTACTGTACCCTTTTTGGTTATAATTTAATATTAGTTTATTGTAAGGAAACTTGTGCACGAGTTATCGAGTTAAAAATCACCACATACAACTTCAGTTTTCCGATAAAAATGCTAATCTTAGCGTAGAAAAATATTACGGACCTGATGAGATAGGTTTCGTCGAATTCCGACATCGTTTGAAAAAAAATTCCATTATAAAACCAGAAATAAACACGCATTTAAAATTTTCACGATCACCAGATAAATTGAATCAACTTGAAACCTTGAAATCCTAAAATAATTCTTCAATACGAACCCAACGGCACTAGTTTCATCGCATTCTGAGACTGTTTCCCCGGTAGGTTATTTTTACGCGTACCGCAACGCCCTTTTTAACGCCAAATTTCCCAGTCTTCAAAAATTACAAACTATATACCTATCCTGACTCTAATCGACGATACGAACTCAATAGAACTGGTTTCGTGGCCTAATTCGATCGTATGTTCAAGTTACACTCGAATATCCCTTTATTATATTAATTACGCGCTATAGAAATTGAATGGGCGTTTGTGGCTACCGTGGCCACATACGACATCGGTTTGCCACGCCATTTAACACCGTACAATAATTTAACGATACGGTTCCAATGAAACCGATTCCATCGAAAACAAAGACAGTTTGCAAAACGGTCATTTTAAAGGCTGATATTTAAATAACGATTTTTCACAGCGACTATTTTAAAATTTGATTAAGCCATAGCTTACAAATAGTAACACGAAATCTGGATTTTTCTCTTTTATATGAAAATTATAATCGATACGGTTCCAACGTTTCTTGTTTCACAGAAATCCGACTTATATCGGATCCTGTATATTCAATTAAAGTTCAAAACTCCATATTACGAACTGCATGCCATTTTCAAGCTCGATTTATATTATATGTAAACTATAGCGTTCAAACTTCGTTTTAAATAACGATTAAATATTAAAATCCATTAATATTCCAAATAAAATATTTAAAACCAATTTAAATATTCGGATTCAAATGGTCGAAAAACACGGGTCGTTACATTCTTCCCCCTTAAAATAATTTCGTCCTCGAAATTGCTAAGGTAAGAAAGAACATGACAAACCCTGTTAATTTCTAAATCCAATTTATTTTAAATCGAAAGCATTTCAATACCGTATATAAATATTTTCAAAAATATCGAAAAAAAATTCTAACACATTAAATTCCCGAAAAAATTCGGCTGAGTCTCCCCTGCACGGAGTGACATCTGCGATATCGCAGAAACAAATAATATATATACATCGACCAACGGTCGGAAAACAAAAAATCAAAACCCCAAAATTTTATATTTTCTCATAAGCGTACCTTTTTTAGCGCTACTGAGCATATTTGCCCAATTTATGTGCAGTATACGCAAACTAAAATCAATTCTCAAAGCCATCTGGCACCTGTACTCAACTCAATTCACATATCAGTAATAAATATGTGAAATTTTTAAGTACTATCTTATTAATCAACAATATAACCATATTAATTCAAAAACCAAGCAGATAATATCAATCCATTATCAACTATAGGGTTGAATCCTAAATTCCAATCCATATGTGGTTTTATTCCAGTTTAATTATACCGGAAATTATTCTTTAGTTCAAAATTCATTTAACTCCATTAAACTGTTGACTATCCCATCGAACAACTATCATCCAATAACAAACCAATCATAAACAACGACTAATACACAACCAAATCAATTGAATTTATATTCAATATCGATGTTTTACTTTGATTTCACATATTGGATTATTATTTATTCAAAATCCCAAATTTATTTAATTTAATTTCATTATCAGTATTAATTTCACTTAACTAAGTTAAATTTCAATTCAAATTTTCAACTCGATTTGAATTTCATTCAAATCGATTAATCACACTAATATCTCAATAATTTGATAAAATTATTTCCTTTCTATACAAAATATAACTTGGGTAAAATTATTTCATTTACCCTCTTTACAAAACAATAATGTATCCATTGCCAGTTCTATGCTTTTCAACACTTGAACCGATCAATAAACACAATACAAAACATTGTTTATAAAAATTACAATTACGCTCTCATATATATATATATATACATGTATATATATACAGCCAATCTCGATCTAGGGTATTACTAACCCAATCTCTATCGATTTACACCACAGAGCCAAGGTTATTATTAAACCTGGCTCTGATACCACTGTAACGAACAGGGATTTTCGGCCTCGGAAATTGACATAATTACCTTTCCCGTATCTCATGCCGATCTTCCAAAACACCGGAACGTTATTAGAAAGAATTTAAAGAGTGAGATAAGAACGAAAGAAATATAAGAATAGAAGAAGAAGAAGAAGAATCACCACAACACAGAATCAGAGTTACACATCGCAGCGGAACAAAATATAATACAGAAATAAATCTTTACTGAGAGCTTTTAAAATACTTACAATATCAGAGTACATCACACACCAGGACAGTTATAATAATCTGTTCCCATATACAACACACAGCGGAATAGTAGCTACATAACATCATACGTCTGAACACCTCCAGCTTATCTCTGGACTTCACAGCATTCGATAACCTGAACATGTACAACCCGGGCTAACCCGAGTATTTACAAAACACCGGGTCGGTCTGGTGAAACAGAGTGAGAAAAACTCGCACAATATTTAGGGTGCCACACAACTTGATTTTAAAGTCAAAACCTTTTTGTAAGAAAAGGATAATCGTAAGACCGAATCCACACATAAACACGGACGGTTTTTACCTTACGATAACCAAAACCATTTTTGAAATCAATATCCTTTCCGATATTATAATAATGTCTAAATACAAGTAAATAGCAATCTAGTGGAATGCTTGCATCTCACGCTCCACATATAGTATACAATCAAAACCGCAAGCGCTTATTGGAGATTGGATTCCGACCTTGACAAGGTATGGGACCACATGCCGATAGTGTATCTCTAGAGGCGAATACACTGGGTTCAACAAGAACGTCTTGCAACCCGGCCCTCACATGACCGACCACTCATTTCGCTTGAGTGTATCGAATGTATATCACCAACGGTTGGGCTCAAACCACCGTTTCCCGAAAAGGGACAGCATCAAATATAGATTAAAGAAGCAAATGGAATTTCTCTAGATAGGTGATTATACACCCTAATGGGAGCGACCCACATAGCCATGTTGCCTGCCTGATTTTTGTCATTTCCCGGTTGATGAGGCTTGAGGTCAGAATACATCTGGTCATCATACACTTTGAATGCCACATCGTCAGATCGGCCAGATCACACTGATTGACGTCCACAAAAATACTCTAGTTTATTTGGCTAGAGAATAACCATTTCTCCACCATCAATTATGGTACGTTTGGAGAAATCAACGCATGTAATTCCTTTGGAAATACTCTGTCAGACATCCGTCCATACAAGTCATCCAGGAACAGGATGAACCGAAGGTACCCTCCTACTGCATCCAATATAGGAATCACGTCATGGATCAGTAGCGAGTAGTCCTCGCAACCCATGGATTCCAATCACGACAGAATCACAGTTTATCTCTGGCCGCTAAACTAGAGATTTTTAGTAATCCTTCCGCTTATGAAGATCCACGGTCTTCAATGCTCCATCTCGACCATCTTCTGATATCTTCACGTATTTGTTGGTCGGAATGGTTTTCGAACCTAAGTTCGATCCCGGTCTTTCCTTACCAACAATCGTATTGGACAGATTTTATAGTCGGTGATTTAACTATCAAAATAAACAGTGTTTCAATCATGACAATCCAATGAGTTCACTGGTTCAGTATTCAACACCACTTGGCCTTTTAAATAAAACAAATGTAAATTCAATTTCTTAAATATTTCGATATTATAAATATAGCTTATCGCTTCCTATTTAACATAGATTATACTTTAAACAATTTCATTTTAACACTTAGGAGAATCTTATATCATATTTCGTTTTTCGACTTATTTCTCGGAAACAACATCACGGCTTATCTTTTATCCACCACTTGAAAGCAAAATCAACTGTTTATTCTTAGAGAATAAAAATCACTTATTATTTCCTTCCTAATACGAACATATCATTATAATTCGCCCAATCCCCTTTCTATTTCCCTTTTACCTTGGAACCCTCATTTTTTTATATTTTCCAACTCTTAATTACACGTTACATTATTATCTCTAAAATGGAAATAATAAATTAATACTAACTCCTTCAACCATTACCAACTCATATCCTCCTTAGATAATTCCGAAGTCGTTCAATTTGGGGTATTATGATTACCTCTCAGACCTTGATCAACAACGTTCATATCTTCAGATAGATACAAGTTGTAATCCAAAACCCAATGTTTCATTCTAAATCCATTCTAATTCCATTTGACTATTTAATTCAAGATACGGTTTAATAAACCTTCATACCTTTTGGAAATTCTCTTTCTCAGGTATAATCATTATTCCTTAATTCTATAATTAAATAATTCCTTATAAAACACCACTTTTTAACCTTTACCCTTTTAAAACAATTTCATTTCTACATTTGGATTTGCTTACAAAATCCCACTTCTTTTACCAATTTAGTTTCACGAATTCCCTTTCAAATCCTTTCGGCCATTTCCCGCTTTGAATTTATTATTTCAATTCCCCACCTTTCCTTGACCACATTATTAAGTAACGTTAATTTGGAATTAACGATATAACGCCTCATCGTTTATAAACCTTGTTAAAATCCATTCTGGTTTAGTCTAAACCCTTTCTGTTCACAATTCCCTTTTTACTTGATTCAAATATTGAATCAATCTAATTTAAGCTATCATGGTCACTTAAATTCCTTTTACAACATTGTTATACAAATTCGGTTTTTAAAATATAAAAGCCGTTTATAGACTTCTTTCACTTTTCAATTTGATTTCATTTCAACCTCGATTATTTATTCGGTTAAAACTAATTTCCCAAAACACTATTAATTAGGATAATAATTTACTTTAATCATTAACTGCTGTAAAAGTAGATAATTCTTTTATTTGTTGAAATAAATAGTAAATCCCTTTTTAAAACTTCATTAAATCTAAACAAATATTCTTTTAAACAATTTTATATTCAGAACATACTAGTTTAGATATCAATCCAATTAAATAGTCGATTTATTCACTCAAAACACGATTATCTTATTAATCGATTCCAATTCGTTTTTCCTTTTAAATTAATTAATAATATAATTAATTTAAATAATTCCGTTAAATTGTTTCTCAACAACATAATTATCCAAATTTAACCATTACGTTAACTTCCCTATTCTCACCTTTACAAATCTGATTAACTTCAGTTTTGACTTTATAAAACCAATTTACAATTGATTATAACCACTAATATTTATTCCCTTTTAATAAAGTTTTATTCAAAATATATATTTCAAAATCTATCTCCAGTTATAAAATAAATTTTATAACTTCAGTTCTATCAATTCACCTAACGGTAAATCAATATAAACAAAACAAATTACTTTTAGGCCATTTACTGCCGATTACTCAACCAATATAGCCCATTGGTTAAAACACAACACATGTTGACTTTCCACTCGATGATCAATACTCAAATGAATTTCCCAAACATGACAGTTCATATGATAATAAATAATATATTTTGAGGAATCCGGTTAGATCCCTCCAACCTGTCCTTCCCTGTATACAAATGGTTATGTCAAACAGATTGTTCAATTCAAACCGATTAAACAATTCAACCAATTTAAACACGTTTATTTTCTAAACGTGACAAACAAGGTGAGTTACCTTTATTGGAACCAATCGTTAGATTAACGATTTGGTATTTCACTGAAATTAAACGACGGTTTAATTTCATCAGTTAAATCAGCAAATAGATATATAATCAGCAAACAGTCAACCATCAAAAATCAGAGCACACAAAATAAAAACCCAACTTATATAAAATATAAATAGGGAGAACTGAGTGAGTTTAACTCACCTTGATTTTGTTGTCGCTAAAGCGGTTCGGTTTCCGTTCCAATTAAACTAAACCATTGTTTAATTTAACAATAATCTCTAGCAGCTCCAGCTTTGTCCAGAAAAATTCCAAAATCTAAAGCTCGGAAATTTGGTCCCGATGCAATCGGTTTGGCCCAATTCTGATCACAAATGTATAAGATATAAGATTATAACCCTACGGTTTATATTAATACAATATTTCCTTAATTATACTTAAATATTTTATTTTTAATTACTTTTAAACTGTCAGTTACAAGCCGGTAGCCTATCTCTAATTCTCACGATGTTCTTCCTTTACGCACACCCCAAAATTCCTGTCCTGATTTAATAGTAAACACTTCTGAATAGCTTATATAAATTCACATATTTAAGGATAATTACTAAACCACTTAATTATTAAACTAATTTCGGTTTAAAAGTATAATTACATTAGCTTTGTAAATATTTGGCCGACTTCCATTTCGTTTGCTCAGCAGTGCGAAATCATCAAGCCTGCACCAAATTTACCATCTAAGTTAAATCCATTTTAAAATAATTTAATCATTTCGTAATCACATATTTACTGAGTTAATTACCTTCATTTGCCTCAGGCCCATTTGAAAACATGGTCCGCAAATTCTTTCTTCTGGAACTAAAACACGTGCCCATAAATCCTCGTCTTCATACCGACTGTATTGTTTTCCACTCTGTTCGCTTCCCATTGTTTGTGTCCTCGTCGTCCTCCTCTGTTCTTCGTAATGTACATAACACACCAGGTTGCCATCAAACTCCAGATTGCTGCGCTCTCCCCTGAATATCATTGGAGCTCGATTACTCTAAGCGCTTACGCCCTGCTTCTCCGTCAGCCTCAGTCTTCGTTCAGATTCAATTCTCCATAACCGAAACAACCCAGAAAACCCACCACCGAACATCATGGCTGCTGCGCCACCCCCTGTTGTCCCTGTCTTCATTCCCTACCGCGAGCAACACGGTCCACCTGGGTACCAGCGGAGATCCTCACTAGTACGTGCTGACCTCTCTCCTCTCGCCTGAGTTCCCATCCACAGCGTTCTCTGGGTTGAGAGTTTGCAATTGTTTCACGGGAAGTTTAGTTTCGATTTAATCGGCAGGAGGAGAATAAATATGAAAACGTGAGTGGAGCTTTTCGTTTTCACCGTTTACACCATTACTGTTGCTTTTATATGGAGGAAATACGTGCGCATCAAGGAACTTTATACGTTTGCAGAAAATTAGAGTAGCTAGCTGTCTTGTGTTGCGTGGTGAGGAGTTCAAAGTAATACGTGGTTGCCAAGGTGTTAATGGATTGATGCGCAAGGAATAATAGTATGGGACGCAAGTATCACCAATATTGGGCGTACGCAGTAGAAGAAACTTTGGATGCAAAAGTTGAGTTAAACAAAGCAGCCAACGTTTTAAATACCCATTACTGTACCCTTTTTGGGTATAATTTAATATTAGTTTATTATAAGGAAACTTGTGCACGAGTTATCGAGTTAAAAATCACCACATACAACTTCAGTTTTCCGATAAAAATGCTAATCCTAGCATCGAAAAATATTCCGGACCTGATGAGATAGGTTTCGTCGAATTCCAACATCATTTGAAAAAAAAATCCTTTATAAAACCAGAAATAAACACGCATTTAAAATTTTCACGATCACCAGATAAATCGAATCAACTTGAAACCTTGAAATCCTAAAATAATTCTTCAATACGAACCCAACGGCACTAGTTTCGTCGCATTTTGGGACTGTTTCCCCGGTAGGTTATTTTTACGCGTACCGCAATGCCCTTTTTAACGCCAAATTTCCCAGTCTTCAAAAATTACAAACTATATACCTATCCTGACTCTAATCGACGATACGAACTCAATGGAACTGGTTTCGTGGCCTAATTCGATCGTATGTTCAAGTTACACTCGAATATCCCTTTATTATATTAATTACGCGCTATAGAAATTGAACGGGCGTTTGTGGCTACCGTGGCCACATACGACTTCGGTTTGCCACGCCATTTAACACCGTACAATAATTTAACGATATAGTTCCAATGAAACCGATTCCATCGAAAACAAAGACCGTTTGCAAAATGGTCATTTTAAAGGCCGATATTTAAATAACGATTTTTCACAGCGACTATTTTAAAATTTGATTAAGCCATAGCTTACAAATAGTAACACGAAATCTGGATTTTTCTCTTTCATATGAAAATTATAATCGATACGGTTCCAACATTTCTTGTTTCACAGAAATCCGACTTATATCGGATCCTGTATATTCAATTAAAGTTCAAAACTCCATATTACGAACTGCATGCCATTTTCAAGCTCGATTTATATTATATGTAAACTATAGCGTTCAAACTTCGTTTTAAATAACGATTAAATATTAAAATCCATTAATATTCCAAATAAAATATTTAAAACCAATTTAAATATTCAGATTCAAATGGTCGAAAAACACGGGTCGTTACATTCTTCCCCCTTAAAATAATTTCGTCCTCGAAATTGCTAAGGTAAGAAAGAACATTACAAACCCCGTTAATTTCTAAATCCAATTTATTTTAAATCGAAAGCATTTCAATACTGTATATAAATATTTTCAAAAATATTAAAAAAAATTATAACACATTAAATTCCCGAAAAAAATCGGCCAAGTCTCCCCTGCACGGAGTGACATTTGCGATATCGCAGAAACATATAATATATATACATCGACCAACGGTCGGAAAACAAAAAATCAAAACCCCAAAATTTTATATTTTCGCATAAGCGTACCTTTTTTAGCGCTACTGAGCATATTTTCCCAATTTATGTGCAGTATACGCAAACTAAAATCAATTCTCAAAGCCATCTGGCACCTGTACTCAACTCAATTCACATATCAGTAATAAATATGTGAAATTTTTAAGTACTATCTTATTAATCAGCAATATAACCATATTAATTCAAAAACCAAGCAGATAATATCAATCCTTATCAACTACAGGGTTGAATCCTAAATTCCAATCCATATGTGGTTTTATTCCAGTTTAATTATACCGGAAATTATTCTTCAGTTCAAAATTCATTTAACTCCATTAAACTGTTGATTATCCCATCGAACAACTATCATCCAATAACAAACCAATCACAAACAACAACTAATACACAACCAAATCAATTGAATTTATACTCAATATCGATGTTTTACTTTGATTTCACATATTTGATTATTATTTATTCAAAATTCCAAATTTATTTAATTTAATTTCAATATCAGTATTAATTTCACTTAACTAAGTTAAATTTCAATTCAAATTTTCAACTCAATTTGAATTTCATTCAAATCGATTAATCACACTAATATCTCAATAATTTGATAAAATTATTTCCTTTCTATACAAAATATAATTTGGGTAAAATTATTTCATTTACCCTCTTTACAAAACAATAATGTATCCATTGCCAGTTCTATGCTTTTCAACACTTGAACCGATCAATAAACACAATACAAAACATTGTTTATAAAATTTACAATTATGCTCTTATATATATATATATATATACAGTCAATCTCGATCTAGGGTATTACTAACCCAATCTCTATCGATTTACACCACAGAGCCAAGGTTATAATTAAACCTGGCTCTGATACCACTGTAACGAACAGGGATTTTCGGCCCCGGAAATCGACATAATTACCTTTCCCGTATCTCATGCCGATCTTCCAAAACACCGAAAACACCGGAACGTTATTAGAAAGAATTTAGAGGGTGAGATAAGAAAGAAAGAAATATAAGGATAAAAGAAGAAGAAGAATCACCACAACACAGAATCAGAGTCTCACATCGCAGCGGAACAAAATATAATACAGAAATAAATCTTTACTGAGAGCTTTTAAAATACTTACAATATCAGAGTACATCACACACCGGGACAGTTATAATAATCTGTTCCCATATACAACACACAGCAGAATAGTAGCTACATAACATCATACGTCTGAACACCTCCAGCTTATCTCTGGACGTCACAACATTCGATAACCTGAACCTGTACACCCTGGGCTAACCCGAGCATTTACAAAACACCGGGTCAGTCTGGTGAACCAGAGTGAGAAAAACTCGCACAATATTTAGGGTGTCACACAACTTGATTTTAAAGTCAAAACCTTTTTGAAAGAAAAGGATAATCGTAAGACCGAATCCACACATAAACACGGACGGTTTTTACCTTACGATAACCCAAACCATTTTTGAAATCAATATCCTTTCTGATATTATAATAATGTCTAAATACAAGTAAATAGCAATCTAGTGGAACGCTTGCATCTCACGCTCCACATATAGTATACAATCAAAACTGCAAGCGCTTATTGGAGATTGGATTCCGACCTTGACAAGGTATGGGACCACCAGCCGATAGTGTATCTCTAGAGGCGAATACACTGGGTTCAACAAGAACGTCTTGCAACTCGGCCCTCACATGACCGATCACTCATTTCGCTTGAGTGTATCGAATGTATATCACCAACGGTTGGGCTCAAACCACTGTTTCCCGAAAAGGCACAGCATCGAATATAGATTAAAGAAGCAAATGGAATTTCTCTAGATAGGTGATTATACACCCTAATGGGAGCGACCCACATAGCCATGCTGCCTGCCCGATTTCTGTCATTTCCCGGTTGATGAGGCTTGAGGTCAGAACACATCTGGTCATCATACACTTTGAATGCCACATCGTCAGATCCGCCAGATCACACTGATTGACGTCCACAAAAATACTCTAGTTTATTTGGCTAGAGAATAACCATTTCTCTGCCATCAATTATGGTACGTTTGGAGAAATCAACGCATGTAATTCCTTTGGAAATACTCTGTCAGGCATCCGTCCGTACAAGTCATCCAGGAACAGGATGAACCGATGGTACTCTCCTACTGCATCCAATATAGGAATCACCCCATGGATCGGTAGCGAGTAGTCCTTGCAACCCATGGATTCCAATCACGACAGAATCACAATTTATCTCTGGCCGCTAAACTAGAGATTTTTAGTAATCTTTCTGCTTATGAAGATCCACGGTCTTCAATGCTCCATCTCGACCATCTTCTGATATCTTCACGTATTTGTTGGTCGGAATGGTTTTCGAACCTAAGTTCGATCCCGGTCTTTCCTTACCAACAATCATATTGGACAGATTTGATAGTCGGTGATTTAACTATCAAAATAAACAGTGTTTCAATCATGACAATCCAATGAGTTCACTGGTTCAGTATTCAACACCACTTGGCCTTTTAAATAAAACAAATGTAAATTCAAACTCTTAAATATTTCGATATTATAAATATAGCTTATCGCTTCTTATTTAACATAGATTATACTATAAACAATTTCATTTTAACACTTAGGAGAATCTTATATCATATTTCGTTTTTTGACTTATTTCTCGAAAACAACATCACGGCTTATCTTTTATCCACTACATGAAAGCAAAATCAACTGTTTATTCTTAGAGAATAAAACTCACTTATTATTTCCTTCCTAGTACGAACATATCATTATAATTCGCCCAATCCCCTTTCTATTTCCCTTTTACCTTGGAACCCTCATTTTTTTATATTTTCCAACTCTTAATTACACGTTACATTATTATCTCTAAAATGGAAATAATAAATTAATACTAACTCCTTCAACCATTACCAACTCATATCCTCCTCAGATAATTCTGAAGTCGTTCAAGTTGGGGTATTATGATTACCTCTCAGACCTTGATCAACAACGTTCATATCTTCAGATAGATACAAGTTGTAATCCAAAACCCAATGTTTCATTCTAAATCCATTCAAATTCCATTTGACTATTTAATTCAAGATACGGTTTAATAAACCTTCATACCTTTTGGAAATTCTCTTTCTCAGATATAATCATTATTCCTTAATTCTATAATTAAATAATTCCTTATAAAACACCACTTTTTAACCTTTACCCTTTTAAAACAATCTCATTTCTACATTTGGATTTGCTTACAAAATCCCACTTCTTTTACCAATTTAGTTTCACGAATTCCCTTCCAAATCCTTTCGGCCATTTCCCACTTTGAATTTCTTATTTCAATTCCCCACCTTTCCTTGACCACATTATTAAGTAATGTTAATTTGGAATTAACGATATAACGCCTCAACGTTTATAAACCTTGTTAAAATCCATTCTGGTTTAGTCTAAACCCTTTCTGTTCACAATTCCCTTTTTACTTGATTCAAATATTGAATCAATCTATTTTAAGCTATCATGGTCACTTAAATTCCTTTTATAACATTGTTATACAGATTCGGTTTTTAAAATATAAAAGTAGTTCATAGACTTCTTTCACTTTTCAATTTGATTTCATTTCAACCTCGATTATTTATTCGGTTAAAACTAATTTCCCAAAACACTATTAATCGGGATAATAATTTACTTTAATCATTAACTACTGTAAAAGTAGTTAATTCTTTTATTTATTGAAATAAATAGTAAATCCCTTTTTAAAACTTCAACAAATCTAAACAAATATTCTTTTAAACAGTTTTATATTCAGAACATACTAGTTTAGATATCAATCCAATTAAATAGTCGATTTATTCACTCAAAACACGATTATCTTGTTAATCGATTCCAATTCGTTTTTCCTTTTAAATTAATTAATAATATAATTAACTAGTTTAAATAATTCCGTTAAATTGTTTCTCAACAACATAATTATCCAAATTTAACCGTTACGTTAACTTCCCTATTCTCACCTTTACAAATCTGATTAACTTCAGTTTTGACTTTATAAAATCAATTTACAATTGATTATAACCATGAATATTTATTTCCTTTTAATAAAGTTTTATTCAAAATATATATTTCAAAATCTACCTCCAGTTATAAAATAAATTTTATAACTTCAGTTCTATCAATTCACCTAACGGTAAATCAATATAAACGAAACAAATTACTTTTAGGCCATTTATTGCCGATTACTCAACCAATATAGCCCATTGGTTAAAACACAACACAGGTTAACTTTCCACTCGATGATTAATACTCAAATGAATTTCCCAAACATGACAGTTCATATGATAATAAATAATATATTTTGAGGAATCCGGTTGGATCCCTCCAACCTGTCCTTCCCTGTATACAAATGGTTATGTCAAACAGATTGTTCAATTCAAACCGATCAAACAATTCAACCAATTTAAACACGTTTATTTTATAAACGTGACCAATAAGGTAAGTTACCTATATTGGAACCAATCGTTAGAATAACGATTTGGTGTTTCACTGAAATTAAACGAAGGTTTAATTTCATCAGTTAAATCAGCAAACAGTCAACCATCAAAAATCAGAGCACACAAAATAAAAACCCAACTTATATAAAATATAAATAGGGAGAACTGAGTGAGTTTAACTCACCTTGATTTTGTTGTCGCTAAAGCGGTTCGGTTTCCATTCCAATTAAACTAAACCATTGTTTAATTTAACAATAATCTCTAGCAGCTCCAGCTTTGTCCAGAAAAATTCCAAAATCTAAAGCTCGGAAATTTGGTCCCGATGCAATCGGTTTGGCCCAATTCTGATCACAAATGTATAAGATATAAGATTATAATCCTACGGTTTATATTAATACAATATTTCCTTAATTATACTTAAATATTTTATTTTTAATTACATTTGAACTGTTAGTTACAAGCCGGTAGCCTATCTCTAATTCTCACGATGTTCTTCCTTTACGCACATCTTAAAATTCCTGTCTTGATTTAATAGTAAACACTTCTGAATAGCTTATATATATTCACATATTTAAGGATAATTACTAAACCACTTAATTATTAAACTAATTTCGGTTTAAAAGTATAATTACATTAGCTTTGGAAATATTTGGCCGACTTCCATTTCGTTTGCTCAGCAGTGCGAAATCATCAAGCCTGCACCAAATTTACGATCTAAGTTAAATCCATTTTAAAATAATTTAATCATTTCGTAATCACCTATTTACTGAGTTAATTACGTTCATTTGCCTCAGGCCCATTTGAAAACATGGTCCGCAAATTCTTTCTTCTAGAACTAAAACACGTGCCCATAAAACCTCATCTTCATACCGACAGTATTGTTTTCCACTCCGTTCGCTTCCCATTGTTTGTGTCCTCTTTGTCCTCCTCTGTTCTTCGTAATGTATGTAACACACCAGGTTGCCATCAAACTCCAGATTGCTGCACTCTCCCCTGAAGATCATTGGAGCTCGATTACTCTAAGAGCTTACGCCCTGCTTCTCCATCAGCCTCAGTCTTCATTTAGATTCAATTCTCCATAATCGAAACAACCCAGAAAACCCACCACCGAACATCATGGCTGCTGCGCCACCCCCTGCTGTCCCCATCATCATCCCCTACCGCGAGCAACACAGTCCACCTAGGCACCAGAGGAGATCCTCACTAGTACGTGATGACCTCTCTCCTCTCGCCTGAGTTCCCATCCACAGCGTTCTCTGGGTTGAGAGTTTGCAATTGTTTCACGGGAAGTTTAGTTTCGGTTTAATCGGCGGGAGGAGAATAAATATGAAAATGTGAGTGGAGCTTTTAATTTTCACCGTTTACACCGTTACTGCTGCTTTTATATGGTGGAAATACTTGGGCATCAAGGAACTTTATAGGTTTGCAGATAATTAAAGTAGCTAGCTGTCTTGTGTTGCATGGTGAGGAGTTCAAAGTAATACGTGGT